>OU342948.1:34104547-35472730 GCA_910592335.1 Adalia bipunctata
GATTAAATACTATGCCGACGTTTCGCCTTTAATGTTTAAGGACATCTTCAGAGCTAAAAAACATTCAAAACATCAATTCAAGAAAACAAAGAATTTTAGGATTTCTCGATATAATCTGAGGCAATCGCAAAAATATCATGGAATCAGCTACTCATGAAATCACAATTAACATGAATTTTAGCTAGATTTCATGAGTAGCTGATTCCATGATATTTTTACGATTGCCTAAGATTATATCGAGAAATCCTAAAATTCTTTGTTCATGTTTTTTATTGGCCAACAAATAATTTTTAAGTGCGAGGTAAATTTTTTTGAGTTCGTAAATTTTTTTCTTGACTTGATGTTTTGAATGTTTTTTTAGCCCTGAGGATGCCCTTAAACATTAAAGGCGAAACGTCGGCGTAGTATTTAATCGGCCTTTGTTTTATTGTCCTTATTCGACCATTTTTCTTCCATATATTATTTCATTGAGGACACGAACATCTCTATGATATACAAGCTTAAACAACGCATTGAAATTATTAAAATTCACTATAAAATGGGGAAAATTTGGCAGAGACGTTTCTTAAAACTCGAACATTTTTAGGTCGTCGTGAAGCACCTTGTCGAACAGCAAGACAGAAAAACTTGAGCTGTTGGACAAGTTAAAAGACGTGAAGAATAAAACCCGTGCACGTCGCCAAAGAACAGCCGAGAATATGGCTGCTGTAGCCGAAAGTGTTGAGGAAAACCCTGGTTTGTCCATTCCTCGTCGTTCTTTGGAATTAGGCATTTCACAATAGTCATTACACCGTATTTTGTATGAAGATTTGGGTCTTAAGGCTCATAAGGTTCAGTTGACACAATCTCTACAAACTCAAGCCGGCCGATCATTAACAACGTCGGATCTTTGCTGATTGAGTCCTCGAAATGAATGAAAATGATCCGGAATTCCATCGAAACATCATCTAACATCTTGAGTGACTGCGTCAACAAGCAAAATTGTCGAATCTGAGGCTCGCACTGATGACGGCTAATAAGCCAGAAACCGGTTTGTCATTGTCCTCCTGCGGTAGCGGCACGTTCCGACGATTTACTTCTGAATTAGATCTCTGATACTATTTTTAATAGATTCCCTGAAAATTTCATCCGTTCGATGGTTATCGTATTTATGGACGGAAGGACAAAATTGAATTCGGCCACGGATTCGTGATCAGTAAGACCAAATACCAAGCTAGCCCTCGTTTTTCAAGTGGAACAGGCGCTCAAATATATTGAAATGAAATGCATTATCTCCGAAACTAATCTTCCAATTCCTGTCAAATTTCGCAAATGAATCAATAAAATACCCGAATTGAGTTAACCAGAAAATCGTTTTTTTCGTGTTATCGAATCACACAATTTATGGGAGAGCTATCATCACATTAGACTATGGTTACGTCTAAATACATTCATACACAGTATACATACCTACACTCATAATATGCGTGGATAGGTAATGCAAAAATACTGGGTTCGAAAAATAGAAAAAATTATTCGATACCGTTAAAAGTCCTATCAACCTCTCTAGACTTCGATTTTCGATTAATCGTAGTAAGGGACAATAAAAATATAGAAAAATTGGCTCTGATCATAGTGTATGGAAGCCTTTAAAGGAAACTGACCCAAATATCCAATATTTAATTTTCGTGTGGCAGAAGTATTTGGAATTGTAGGTGTCGGATATAACGGATCTTCTTGGCATGCATTCATATTACCACGCATAGCTATAATAATATAATCAGGTGCCGCGGCTCAACCGAAAGAACAACGCTCTTGGTCGATTGCTTTTGTGATGATGAACCTGATCGCTGACCTTGGAGTCTTGACCTACTTAACTTCAATACGGAGGCTTACAGCTTGTTCTTGATCTTGCCCTCTTGTGGAATGTTGAAACGAGGAAGCCGGAAAACTTTCGTGACAATGGAAGTGGTTTTCGTGTTCTCGTGAAATTGAAATTGATGAAACGTGTACTTTCATCGGATGGACACATTTGTGGGTTATCGAGTTGTATTAGCATAAAAAAGTAAAACACAGAGACATTATGCGAGATATCTTGACAGGATGCTTCGGAAATCCATCGACTTGTGAAGGAACGAAGACAGTTGCAACTAAACTCTTTCCAGAAAAATGACTTTCTCATATTTATGTAATACTATAGAAATTCTTCTTGTCGTCATCCAAGCAGGATACTGGGTTTCTACAAGGAGCATAACGCTCTTGTACCACTAGAAAGAGGGCCATGTCATTTCGTACCATTCTCTGTATTTTTTGTATATTGAGCGGTCAAAACAGACTAGGTTCGAGTCATTAATTACCTGATTACGAAACCGTGGTCAGGTTCAATTCTATGGTCCTGATCGTCCGAAAACAATTGAAGAACCTAGAGATTTGAAATTTTCAGGGTAGGTTGGGTTGGGATCTTTTATGGGCAAAATTGGACCAGGGTTCCGTAAATTCTGTTTTCCTGATTATTTCAAAAGGGTGGATTCAATCAAGCTGAAATTGCTCTCAGGTGGAGAATGACGTTTATAAGTTACATTCAGAATTTTGCCCAGATCCCGTAATCAGAACCATATAATATTTCAGAGAATTATTGAAAAAACCAGTAGGTAGATTCGCATTCATGAATCCAACGAAATTTTTTTGGCCGCAGTCAGATCCCGGATATATTGCATGTAGCTCATTTTGTGGAGGAAGTTATATCTTTTCTTTATCATTTTATTCAATTAAATCACCTTCCACAATCTTACTCAGTCATATTTCTTATTCTATACTATACTAAAATGGTAACTGGGTGGACCGTCCCGAGAGAATCTGTCCAAAAGTGGGTCCAGAAGAATCTTAAAATCGCAGCGAAGCTGCGATATGGTGAGGAAATTTTTATACGGTCGGAAAGAGGAATAATCGATCCTCACGTGGGTGAAATTTCGATTCTTTAGGCGAAGTAGAAGTATTTTAAAAAAATTCGCGAAAATCGCGAAAAAATCCGGCAAAAAGGGCCATTTTAAACTCGATGAAACTTTTTTCACAGATATCCTGACCGTGATGTAAATATATGGATCGAAAGAGGAAAAGTCAATGCAGAATAGCTTGGTATTCATATTTTCCATGATTTCTCCATTTCTTCAGGAAACTTGATCAAACTTTGACATTTCGCCTATAAAATCACCCGAGTTCTACGATGAGGATAACTACTTAAAAGGTAGATCTGCTGGCCCATACTAGTTGATATACTAATACATATTCGTTGATCAAGATTGTGGAAGGTGATTTTTCCTTTGACTATACCCGATTCCGATATACAGGTGTTTCTGAATTGATGCGAAAGATTTCAAAGGGTGATTCCTTTTTCAAAATAAAGCATAGTTTGTCATATAAATGTTGGGTCAGAAGTCAAACGTTATGGATATATCGCGGTTAAAGGATCCCCCACACCAACGCGGTACTGCGGGAGCGGGAGCGGTAGCGGGAACGACGCGGGATCAAAACATATGGCGGGATATAGAAGTACTCACTACGCCTGAGTGCGAGTACTTCTATATCCCGCCACATGTTTTGATCCCGCGTCGTTCCCGCTACCGCTCCCGCTGTCCCGCGTTGGTGTGGGGGATCCTTAAAAGATGTATCTTAAAAACGAAAAGCTATAGAATGATGATATTTTATGGAAGTATTACGAAAACACACTTTCTTGATATTTTTTCATATTTGAAGAATGAGTGAAGGGGGTTGATGTAGACTACCCCTATCTATTTTGTTAACTAAATTTGAAGAAAAACTTACGCAATGACTTGGACAGAATTAAGTTCGCATTGCCTGGTTTGGTTAGAAACTTCTTCATTTCTTGTATTCTTCTCGTAAAATGTAGCGTTTTGAAATAAAAAAAATTGAATGTAAATCAGTTCTAAAATAAATTATCGGTTCTCGATACGTAATGAATGGTTCACATTTTATTTTTTTAATTCGAAACGGTACACGGGAAATATACAAGAGATGAAAAAAAGGTACTACGTCACTCTCCATTTCATTTGTTTTTTTGTTCTATTGTTTTTTTATTAACTGTTGGGTTCTTGAAAAGGTCGAGAAATAACACTTTTCTTTTTTATTGAATGTAGAAAAGACAATTTTGTTAGTTCAATATATTCTTAATTTTAATGAGAATGTCTTTTTATTTCATTCTCTCTTAGAAAAGGATTTAATTATTCCATGAGACCTTGATGCGTTCGCTCAAGGCACGAGACCCCCTTTCGGCTGGAAAAACGCAAAGGATTCTGAAGTGAAGGTAAGATTTCTGAATTTCAACAGGTAACAGGTGTGTTCAGAAACACCCCCGCAGGTATGACATGATTTCCTCCTTGATTGTTTCTTTGAAGTCATCGAGAGTCCTAGGGCGATGTTTGAAGACCTCATTCTTGACTCGAGAAGAGGCAATCTGAGAGGAAATCCCCTAGGGTAAATGTGTCTAAGAGAGTACGCATGTGTATAAGAGTACGCACCACTGTTATTTCAATAGACCGCCACCTTTTGTTGATTTTGAAAAGCCTATTTCTATCCGAATGCTATCTAATGCTACTAACAAGATCGAAATCTGCAATTCTGAGCGTCGGTCGGAAAAAAAATAGGTTAGAAGTTTTCGTTGCCGCGCACAGTAATTCTTATCGTTCAAAGTTTTGTGTTTGTACAGGTAAGAACTGGCGCTTTGGCCTTGTAGATATTGAATTATGTCACACTATACAGGGTCTTTCACGAGGAACCTCACCCATATTTATACGGGAAACTACTGAACGTATTTTCATGAAATTCAGCACTTATAAGTATTTCACGATGCTGATGAAATCTAAAATATTTTCAAGGCATGAGCACCTCCGGTTTTTCCGGAAATGACGTCAACTTCCGTTTTTCAAATTAGAACACCATTTTTTTATTGCAGAAATAGATTCCTTAGAAAATTTCAAGGTATTTTGGTGTAACATTTTTCAGTTTTGGTTGGAAAATTCTCTCTGAGCGGGAAAATTCGAAAAAAAATCGAAAATAGAGCTCCGCTGAAACAAGAATAACTTTGAGGTTTTTGGATGGACAATTTTCATTTTTGGGATTTTTCAAGATGTAAGATTGATGTATCCACTTTAAAAATCGAAATCGCGATTCATGATACAGGGGGTGAAAAAATCGCTTTCAAAGTTAGGGATGACAAAATCGTGAAAAATCAATTTTTTCAAATTAGAACCCCATTTATTTATGGCAGATATTGAATCTACGTTAAAAAATAATGTGAGTGTATGCATCACACCCTTGCCCTAAAGTGGATATTAACTCAGAAAATATCCATTGAGACAGGCCAATAACAATATACAAAACCCCACCTGGTTCTCACTGAGAGGATTAGAAGTGTGGGGTAATGTGACTATATACCTTTGACTCATAATATTGTAAGAACGGAGTCCTAAAAAATGACTACAAAAACTTGGCAAAAAAACTGAAAAATTTGTGGCAACTATTGAAAGTCACTATTGTACAAACCATAGGTGATTTATGCCGAGGGAGTCATATCCGAATCATTCGAGAGGAATCTTCAGAAGATCGATTTATCTCGAAAGATCAGTTGCTTAGCAAACCTTTTACATCATTCGGGAATTCCTGAAGTAGTGGAGAGGTTGAAATGGTTTTTTTCTAGTTCATATTCGAAATATCAGCTCGAGCTGAGACCGAAAGAAAATAATTGTGGTGCCTTAGGATTTGCTTATGAAATGCCTGATGAATTTATGCTTGAGATTTGAAATATTGTCTTG
The DNA here is from genome assembly GCA_910592335.1 of Adalia bipunctata. Lineage (NCBI taxonomy): Eukaryota > Metazoa > Arthropoda > Insecta > Coleoptera > Coccinellidae > Adalia > Adalia bipunctata. The sequence goes on from OU342948.1 coordinate 34,110,355, forward strand.
TATTTGAAGTGGATCTCAGCCCTCCACTCACATCTGAAAACATATTTTTTTCATGAAAATGATGAATAAAATTTCGTAAATTCACAATGTTTTCCTCCCTCCTTCCTACCGAACTGTCGCAGATTGAGTAACCCATAGGTGTAAGAAATATTCCCTCATTAAATCATCTGGTACATGTGACCTATGTAGTCCTAATTGATTTCATTCCTAATTGATCTTATGATATCCTCTCGTTCTATGGTGAGGTTCGAAATCTCGGTTTTATCCATTAATTCCGATGGAATGATTAAATCGAATGAATGATAATGACCTTCGGTAAATAAATTGATTGACTGTTTAAATACTGCGAAATGTTTAAAATCATCGAGAGCGAAATATTTTTGTACTAATGGTTTTATTAATAATCTAATCCAGGGCAGGAAAGTTGATCCCATTTGCTAATTAACATATAACACCGTCGATAAATTATTTTGTTGTCAGTAGGGAAATTTTTCGACTGTATTCGATGACCAAGTAATTCCTCGAAAACTGGTAGGAATTCTACCAATTGGATTTTCCATTTTTTATTCTTTAGCAAGAATTTATGGACAGGTAATATACCTTTTTTGGAGGGCCTTTGTTACGTCAAGCGTATTAATTAGAATAATTAGATATTAATCAGGTGCCAGATACTTCGCAAGAAATATGAAGGAGATCCATAAGATTCGCTGGATTTTATTTTCGATAACGAATATTATTTGCATATACAAATTGGTTGAAAATCAACTTTTCTAATATTAAGACCAAACTGAAAGGAACACGAAATGAAATGAAATATAAATAGAAAGTTAAACGAGAAAACAGAGGCAAAAAGGGGGTTGTCAAATATTGCATTTCAAACGGTCAATTTCTGTTTGATCTATATATATTCAACGGATGTCTGGTTTTAGCACATCGTATTCGCTTCATTACTGAATATAACATTCTGTACATTTGAAATTTGCATTATTCCGGTTTCCAAGATCGATTATCGAACTATTGTTCAATTCATTTGGTCGTTTTTTAGGAAGTACCTACCCACAGTCTACATAGATTAAAATAATAATAATGAACGTTCCTTTTGCGCTTGCATTTTGATCGCCACATTATTTTCCAAAGACCCGTTGCACAGAAGGACTGACCAAGTTACCTTGGAAGCGTTGCCGATTTTTGTCTTTCTAGGACATCATAACAGAATACCATGAAATCTGTGCCAATTGCCGTGCTATTCGAATAGGATCAACAAATTCTGTTTTACCGGTTCGCTACGACAAATATAGGCCAGCAGAGTCACGATTAATAGGTATTTATATGGGAAAAATTCTCATTGCTGATGGAAAATGTTGAGACAAAAACGTATTTTATTATTCATGTTCCAACTGGTGTGCTTTTCGATATACAGAATTTCGCAAAAATAGCGCTCGAATGTCAGGCAAGGGCGCTGATAGTTCTGGTACCTATGAAAAGATGAAAGAAATGTGACAGTTTTCAGGTGATTTGATTTTTTTTTTAAATTGGCATCAATGTTTTTGCTGTCATTTCTGAAAAAATATTTAATTATGTATATTCTGTTTTTGGGAAAACTTTTAATTAATTAGTTGCTTGCTTGGTAAACTGCATTGAGTAACTTGATAGTTTCCATCAGAGTATTCTGAAGATGTTTTTCCTTGTGAACCCGAAATATTACGTGTTTCAGTTTGAAAGAACCAATTCTTTTCGAAGCATAAAATTAAAGCTTTATGAGTTTTCAACTTCGTATATGAGACAAGGAAAGTGTAGAAATGCACAGCCCAGATTCTCTTTCCAAAAGATAGGTACAGTGAGAAAAAAATATTCAAGCGTTTAGCCACTGATGGCCAGTAATAAAGAAGCCAGTAAAATCTTCCAATATGTGGCAATCTTCCAATATGTGATGGTAAATTCATTGATTCGAGTAATAAATACCTAGTAGTAATAGTACTTCAATAAACGGTACCTGTATCTTATACAATTTTATCAATATTTCAATGAAGGTAATCGCTTTTTCATTTTTCAATGTACTCGATTTCGTCCATCTTCTTACACATACCAAATGTTTTCTCTAAGGACCAAGAACCTCTCGATATTCGACAAAGATCATTATACAGGGTGTATCTGAATAACACCGAAAAAATGGAAGAGGTGATTCTTTGCAGAAAATTAAAGATGGTATTTAGTATAAAATCTTACACCCCTCCAAAGATCAACAAAATAAATGTTTTTCTTTTTTATTTTCCCTGTATATTAAGCTTAGGACACGAAACTTGGTAATAATCATTTCTCAATGAAATCACACATGTTGAAATTTTTTCAACCCTGAAGTATGCTCAGAAAGGGCTGGAATACTAACCCTCTAAGATACTTTTTCTCACAACTTTTTTTCTGGTAAAAATTTTCCTTTTGAAAAAACATGGCTGAAAAGCCCAGTTCTTAGACTAACTTTTTTATTTTTACAAGTTTTTTCGAAAACTCAAGCGTTTGCGAGAAAAACATGAATGTATTGAAAATTCATGACGTTAAATTAGTTATTTAATCAACTAGTTTATTAATGACAGCGATTAATGATCGAAATATTTTAACGCGTGAGCGGAGCGAGCGCGTTAATGTTTGAGACCATTAATCGCTGAATTAATAAACGAGTTGATTACAAGATTTTTCCGTCGACCTCATCCCGAATTGAATATGAATTCTCGATAGAAATGAATTTTTATTTTGCATAATAGACAAATTTGACATAATGTAAATTTCTATGTTCATTTCGATATATTGATATTTATGCTCCCTATGGAACAATTCGAAAAATTCATATAGGGAATATTGGACATGTTGTGACATTCTGAATAGTTTACATTACATTATGATATCCCATAAGGAACGTGTGGAGAAAATGGAGGTTGAAGTATTATCTACTTTGCAACTTGTATCACCTGAAATTTCTTCTGCAGTCTATTTTATTTTGAATTGTCGATATACCCTTCTGTGACAGAAGTTGATTTCCAACCAAGCTCGATAGTGCTCTGACTGAATATTTTATGTTCGGTTGCCATGATAATCATGCATTAATAAGAAATCATGCATTAAAATAGGTCATTAATGGATGATTTCGAGTGCGTTAAAATGAGCTTTTATTCTATGGTCGACGGAAATAGTATTTTATTGAACAATAGCCAACCAAATTATAATAATTCTACTTTTAAATGAAATGAATGAATTGAAATGAAAAAAAAATCTATCAAATATCTACAATACAATTAAAATAAATGTTGGCAATGCCCCCTTCAGCTTCAATACAAACATTAACTCTTCGGAGGGGTGTAACTTTTCCGGGTGGAGGTTTTTCAAAAAATGTTATACCAAATACCCACTCTAATTTTCTGCAAAGAATCACCTCTTTTATTTTTTCGGTGTTATTCAGATGCCCCCTTTATATTGAAAAAGGTAAACATTAAGATATTACCAATTTAATTCAATTGCTACAGTATTCAAATGAAGGAATCTAAAAAAATTTTTACTATTCGACTTACATCAGCACTGGACTAAAAATTCTCCAACATGCTTTTTTCGATTGGTTTTGTTTTCGATGAAATCTCTTTCATATTTTTTCAAGAAAATTTAACAAATGAATAGTCATAAACGTTCCACCATTTTTCAGTGAAATACCATCTATAAAGACATATACAAAATTAAAATCTAAGAGTGAACACCGAATTGGAAGATTAATTGAAAAATATTAGAGCTAAAGAGAATTTCTGAACTCACCTTCGATTGTTATAAGCTCCTAATTAATAAAACACAAACTTCATATCGTTTTCTTTAAGAAAATATTAAAGTTTTTACATCCGCCTAGTGAAAATATCCTTCGGCTAACAGTCTAAAACGAATGAAAGCGCACCATCCACGGATAAACCGACACTACTCCTGCTGAAGGCACGGACCAGTCAAAGAAACGGTGAATGACTAAAGACTAAACCTCCTGCTGCTGCTACGAAGAAATGAGCCCACCAATGAGGAAGTGTCAACTAACGTTCACTAAACCTCTAAAAGAACTTAACCGAGAACGAAAACTATCTGAGTGACGGAGTGACCGGCTTTTTGCCTGATGACAGTGATGACCACCTCAAGGTACTGCGTTAGGGATGTTCCGATACAAGTAAATACAAGTAAGTACTCGATACTTTTGTTTCGATACCAAGTACTTTTAGCATCGAATCAATTTTGCGATACTTACTTGGTATCGAAACAAAAGTACTTGGTATCGAATCGAACTCAAATTTTGACATTGGTTTCCATTTTAACTGCAGGGTACGCAGCGCAGGCGCAGAGACGTCAATTTTGCATACGCATAAATATATCCTAACGATCTTTTATTCCTATTAGTTCTATAAATAAAATATATATAATGTACAATATTCCTAATTTGGATTTCAAAAAAATTATTCAATTTACTCCTGAACTAAATACAGCACAGCTGTTTTAGAGAGATTTGAATACAGTTTGAAAAATTTTCATCTAACATGTTAGCAATACCGCCAATACCTCTGCTAACTTTCAATCAATAAATCAGTGTTATTGTTAAAATAGCAGTACATAGATAAGCTCAAACCATTTTCCTTTATGAATTTATATGAAATCTATCTTAAAATGTATCGATATGAGTAAGAGTAGGTATCGATACTTTGGTTCCGATATATGAGTAGGTATCGAAACATGATTTGAGTACTACTTATATGAGTAGGTATCGATACCTTGAGGGTATCGGAACATCCCTATAACTGCGTAACATCGACGTTCGTGATGGGTCACCGCGAAGAAGTCGAAGAAAGTGCATTTCACAATTCCGCAGGAACTTATGACTACATCGTCATGGGATTTTACAAATAGTAATGAGCTTGTTCCGTCCTTTGGGTATCTTCTCTAACACAAATTGAAGCGGATGCTGTCCTGTCTATGTTTCGGGATATTACTATTAGTCCAATCCGATTTTATGGAATGAGTAGGTACATGGACTCGATGGAAACAGAACATGCATATAGATATTGTTTTGCTGAAAGGAATCGAATTTGGTCATATCCTTCATCATAAAAGTGAAACAACTTCAATACACAGGTTGGGATAAAGTATATGGATCCAAGTAAATATCTTTTGAACAAAAAAAAACGATATTTAGGAAAATTTGCAGGTAAGTGCAGTGGAACAAAATGCATCTGATGTAAATTTTTTTGTTAATAATATACTTCCGGTTTAACCGGAAATGCCATCAACTTCTTCAATCTAAATGGGACACCCTATATATTTTTACAGATTTTGAAAGAGCTTGTTTATTTTGAATTCATACATATGTACTGAGTTTGGTGTAACAAAAATTTGTGAAATCGAGGTATTGGTCAAATTGTAATCATATTCATGAATCATGAAGCACATACCCAGCATCCAAAGAAGTTGAATGTTTACATGGAAATTGTCGAAAATAGGCTTATAGGCCCATTTTTTATCGACGGAAACTTGAATAGTGGTAAGTATTTGGATCTACTAAATCACGAAATTATTCCTGCACTTCAACAGAATTGACAATAGGACAATTACCACAAAATGTTTGGTTTCAACAAGATGGAGCACCCCCACTATGATTTTTTTACATTAAACTCAGTAATGTATGAATTCAAAATAACAAGCTCTTTCAAAATCTGTAAAAATATATAGGGTGTCCCATTTAAATTGAAGAAGTTGATGGCATTTCCGGTTGAACCGGAAGTATATTATTAACCAAAAAATGTACATCAGATGCATTTTGTTCCATAGCACTTACCTGCAAATTTTCATAAATGTTGTTCTTTTCGTATTTTTACTTGGTTCCATACTTCAGTGTTTTTCAAACTGTGGGTCGCAACCCCCTGGGGGGTCGCGAAGCTTCTGTAGGGGGGTCGCCAGAAGTCGGGAGAGCTTTAGTAATAGAAGGTTGTGCTTGTTTCGGATTAATCAAATGATACAATTCTTCTTTCATGGAACACTCTCATTTTTCCGAGATATGAATTTTTTTCATCATTCTCCATAAACAACCCCACAAATCTCCAAACCTAGGGGCTAACAAACTATGGGGTCTTCTGTATTTTATTCTTTCGGCATTCAAGAATCACATATTCGAATCTGATCTATGGAACACTCTCATCTCGTCGAGATATGAATTCTTTTCATCATTTTTCATAAACAAACCCCCAATTATCCAAACCGGGTGGCTAAAAAACGATGGGGTTTATTGTATTTCATTCTTTCGACATTCAAGAAACACATATTCGAATATGATTGTGGAACACTTTCATTTCGTCGAGATATTAATTTTTTTCATCATTTGGCATAAACAACCCCCCAAATCTCCAAACCAGGGAGCTTACAAACTATGGGATTTATTGTATTTCATTCCTTCGGCATTCAAGAAACACATATTCGACTCTGATCGTGGAACAATCTCAGTTCACCGAGATATGAATTTTTTTCTCGTCATTTTCCATAAACAACCCCCCAAATCTCCAAACCTGGGGGCTAACAAACTATGAGGGGTATTGCATTTTATTCTTTCGGCTTTCAAGAAACACATATTCGAAACCAATCGAGAAACACTCCCATTTCGTCGAGTTATGATTTTTGTCAGAAACCACCCCCAACAACCCCCATAACACCCTCCCTGAGTCTTGAAGGTCTCCAGATTCAATTTCTTATACACCCATCAAGCTCACATACAAATCTGATTGCAATACCATCTCATTTCACTGAGTTATGAATTTTTTTCCATTAGCCATTTTTTGTCTTTAAGTGTGTGGATATGGCTAACTTCTCATCGATGTATGGAATGAATATTTGTAACACTGTAACATTAACATACACAACCATACATGATAAAATAGGGAAGGGTCGGGGGGTCGCGAAACATTTTCTCATACCAGGGGGGTCGCATCATGAAAAAGTTTGAAAAACTCTGCCATATTTTATCACAACCCTGTATATGTACTAACTGTTATTTAATCAATAAAATGGAATATCCATGGGACCTCGCAGGGGAGGGGCAAGGGGGTCCATGGCCCCCCTGAGATTTTGATTGCCTTATAGTTTTTCAGCACAACACCCTCAATATTTCAATAATTTTTATTTTGCCCTCCCTGAGAAAAATTTTGGCCCCCCTGAGAAAAATTTCTGCGGGCGCCCATGGGAATATCTATTAAGGATCTTTAAATTCATTCGAATCCAAATATTTTGAGCATGATTTCTGTTCCAGTCTATTCATAATGCGGAAAGTTTGTTTTGCATATGAAATAGGCGAAATAGCTCAAGTTAAGTATATCACCATCCTACAAAAAAGAAGAAATAGCTCTTGTGCTTCCGATGTTATTTGGAAATGAGGAGTGAACCAAAGTTATTCAGTAGTAATAATAAACCATACACCCTAAAATAAATAAGACGTACTGAGCCGGTCGTACCTACTTATTACGTCGGTCGACTTTCCCTCGGTTATCCCAAAAAGGGGGATGGTTTCTTGAGAAATAGACCCGCAGGTCTTTTTTTCGGCTTATCAGTAACGGAAAAGTCAAACTGCTTCAGTGCGATACTTCTAATTTGCCTACCCCTATCTGTAACAGTTCTGCTTTCGATTAATCAACCATCGATGGGTTCAACAGTGTTTCCGACGTGACAAAGGACCCCGCACACTTACTTAGGAAAAGCGGGTCCAGTGAATTTTTCCCATTTTTACATATTATACAGGGTGTTTCACCATAAACTGGACAAACATATATAGCCGTGTAGATGACACCGAGAAAGTCATTTTTGCCTTATGACATATACCTCGTTTTCGACGCATAAGCGAGATACAGGGTGTTCAATGTCAACTTCGAGCAATATTCTGATAACTGTTGTGAGTTACGCGTGATATTTTGAATTTTTTTTGCAAAATTCTACACCACAATTCAATTGAGCCCTCAAAAATACTGAGATGTGACCAGGAACCGTTATTTCAAATATCACGCATAACTTACCACAGTTCACAGAATATTGCTCAAAGTTGACATTCAACTCAACACCCTGTATCTCGCTTATGCGTCGAAAACGAGGTATATGTCATAAGACAAAAATGACTTTCCCGGGTGTCATCTACACGGCTTTGACACTGTCAAACCTTTGACTTGTACTGCTTCTAAGATGATGCCGTCTACTTTTTTCCTTAAGCCTGTGACAAAACAGAATGTTTTGCTTGCCATTGGTCAACTCAAGAATGGGAAAAGCGCTGGGGTTGATGGCATTTCTACCAGGGTCATTAAATTCATTGCTGAAGATATATCTGAATATCTAGCTGACTTATTCAATTTATCTGTTTCACAAGGCAAGTTTCCAAGTATTTTGAAGACAAGTATTATCATACCTGTGTTTAAGAAGGGTGATCCTCAGGGTATTGCGAATTATAGGCCAATTGCTTTGTTGAGCATCTTCTCCAAAATTTTTGAGAAGTTGGCATACATAAGGATGGATGACTTTTTGGGAAGGTTCAATTTGATCTCCGACTGTCAGTACGGCTTCAGAAGGGGCCGTTCAACTCAGTCTGCTGCATGTAACCTCCTTGGGGATGTTTATAAGCGTTTGGATGAGGGGTTGTTAATGGTGGTCATATTTTTTGACCTATCACATGCATTCGACATTCTCAACCTCAACTTCATGAAGAGCAAATTATACAGTATTGGTTTCAGGGGTATCTTCCTGGAGTGGCTTATGGATTTCCTGCTTGATAGGAAAATATGCGTGAGGATTCGTGATGCATTGTCGCGTTGTCTGGGCGTGACCATGGGTGTTCCTCAAGAGTCCGTGCTGGGCCCATTGCTTTTTATCTTATTCATCAATGATTTAACAAACTACATTGATCCCAGTGTTCTGACATTGTTTGCAGATGATACATCACTTCTGGTCTCTGCTCGGTCCCTTGAGGAACTCAGGTCCAGGGTGGAACTACTGATGGAAAAATTTAGGTCTTGGTGTCAATCCAATGGCTTAGTGGTTAACCTTGACAAAACTAATTTTATATACTTTAATATACGCGGTGAACACGTCCTGCGCATTAATTTCAAAGATAATAATGAATATAAGACATCCACAAGCTCTGTCAAGTTTTTGGGCGTATTCTTGGAACACAACCTTAGGTGGGATGCCCATATTGATCATGTGAGCCAAAAAATTAATAAGGCTAATTATGCTATTTCTCGCATAAAACATACCCTGCCTCTTGATGTTGTCCTGAGTGTATACTACAGTATGGTCTATACCCACCTCTCGTACAATTGTGGTCCTTTGGGGTAATGCGGTAGATAGCAGGAGAATTCTAATAGCACAGAAGCGCATAGTGAGGAATATATTTGGTTTACGTCATTTGGATTCCTGCAGACCTTTTTTTAAAAAATTCAGAATTTTAACGTTTCCTTGTGTTTACATTTTAAACGTTCTCTTGTACATGAAAAATAATATAGCGAGTATGAATAAGAACTCATCTTATCATACGTATGCAACCAGGTCATCCAACTTATTGAGTATTCCAAAGCATAGAACGAGCAACTTTGAAATGCACGTTGAATACCAGGGAATAAAGGTTCTTCAATCACTTACATGTCGAAGTGCAAAACTTAAACTTTAAATCATTCAAGAGGTATCTGAAGGATCTGTTGGTTTCCAAAACTTATTATTCTGTTGATGAGTTTATGAGCGATTCTATTGCCACCTTGAACTACTCTCAATGAATTTGATGTAATTTTTGTTTTGGTGCGAGATCTGTTTGTTCTTCTTGTCTTTATACACCAGTGTACATGTATTATAATATGTATTTATATATTTATGTTCTTTTCTGTAGAGCTGTTTCATTGTACTTTGTATTTTATTGAATGTTCATGGTTTATAATATCTATATAATATGACTTGTCCTATACACATCATATTTGTGTCTTTTGGATCAATAAATACTATTACTATTACTATACAGGGTCTTTCACGAGGAACCTCACCCATATTTATACGGGAAACTACTGAACGTATTTTCATGAAATTCAGCACTTATAAGTATTTCACGATGCTGATGAAATCTAAAATATTTTCAAGGCATGAGCACCTCCGGTTTTTCCGGAAATGACGTCAACTTCCGTTTTTCAAATTAGAACACCATTTTTTTATTGCAGAAATAGATTCCTTAGAAAATTTCAAGTTATTTTGATGTAACATTTTTCAGTTTTGGTTGGAAAATTCTCTCTGAGCGGGAAAATTCTAAAAAAAAATCGAAAATAGAGCTCCGCTGAAACAAGAATAACTTCGAGGTTTTTGGATGGAAAATTTTCATTTTTGGGATTTTTCAAGATGTAAGATTGATGTATCCACTTTAAAAATCGAAATCGCGATTCATGATACAGGGGGTGAAAAAATCGCTTTCAAAGTTAGGGATGACAAAATCGTGAAAAATCAATTTTTTCAAATTAGAACCCCATTTTTTTATGGCAGATATTGAATCTACGTTAAAAAATAATGTGAGTGTATGCATCACACTCTTGCCCTAAAGTGGATATTAACTCAGAAAATATCAGCGGAGCTCTATTTTCGATTTTTTTTTAGAATTTTCCCGCTCAGAGAGAATTTTCCAACCAAAACTGAAAAATGTTACATCAAAATAACTTGAAATTTTCTAAGGAATCTATTTCTGCAATAAAAAAATGGTGTTCTAATTTGAAAAACGGAAGTTAACGTCATTTCCGGAAAAACCGGAGGTGCTCATGCCTTGAAAATATTTTAGATTTCATCGGCATCGTGAAATACTTATAAGTGCTGAATTTCATGAAAATACGTTCAGTAGTTTCCCGTATAAATATGGGTGAGGTTCCTCGTGAAAGACCCTGTATATCCCTAGTGTATTTTTAATCAAACAAAATAATTACTTATAGCTTTATTGACCATTAAATAACTGACCACATGTTGAAATTTATTTTCACGAAGTTGACTTTGAACTCAATCCATAAATTTTTCTCTTATAGAAAAGCTGACAGAACTATCACAAAATTCATTCTAATTCTAATCAGTCACAAGAGATCTCAAAATTCATATCATTTAATTTGTTGTCCGCTAAATTACTCAAAATGATTATTTTGCTTTCAATTCATTCTTTCATCTTCAGAAATATTGATTCTATAACAATATATGAAAATTTTGTACTGAGTTTAGTTTCATGCATTTCAACATAGAAATTCTTAATTTCCCTCCTTTATTCAGAGAAATTAATTGTTAAGAACTCAAAATCATCAAGAGCCATTGAATCAACTCCAAAAACTTCAAGAACTTTAGGCACAAAATCAACTTTTTTAATATAACATCTATTCTTTAAATAAAAATTTCGTAGTTTTCATGATTACATTTATAACACAGAGGTTTCATTTTTTTTATTTACTTCACTGTAACTCCTAATCTAAATATTTCAACAATAAGAGAAATTAAAATTTTAAGAGTTAAAAGTTCTGAAGTCAGAGATAAAAATCATCTTTATTTGAAATATCCTCTAAATAAATGAACAATAACAAATTATAAATAAAAATATGCATCACACAAATCGAGGAGTTACCTGTAAGAAAGTGCTATATTTGATCAACAAAATTCGTCAGTAAGTAAAGTGAGTGATCTTCCAAAATTCAGGAAATATTTTGTGGAAGGATTATCCATGAATTATTGAAATTTTTTCAAGCCAGATTGCAATGATCAGCTTTCCCTTCTCCAGTTAAAAATAATATTAATTACTATAACAGTTCTACTGACGAGGTGGTAGAAAATGTTGAGATGAAGGTTGACTGTATGTCTTAGAATAAGGATTGGGTTGTCCTGGTTGATATATTCCTGGATTGCTGTATTGCTGCGGCTGACCTGAATAAGGCAAACCACCTTGTGGTGGACTTGTGTAAGCACCAGAATTGGGCACCTGAGAATCAACTTGCTGTGTGTACCTGAATGACAAACTGAATTAATCATATTAGGAACCATCAACATTACATTAGTAATCAAGACACAAAGTATTTTGCCATAATGATTCAAAATTGATGATTACAATTAGTAGGAGTAATTTATATGCATAATTCCATCAAAATGAATGTTCAATTGTTTCATTATATTTATAATTTTGTATGTACTCAAATCTAAAAAATATGGTTCTGTCAAATTTAGCCAAAGAATCAATTAGTAAAAAAGTTCTTGGCAAAGTTAACATGAATACCATGAATGCCACCTGCTTTGGAAAATAAGCCATAGAATACAATTCACTTCGTAAAATCTTCGAACTCCGAAATTGAATATGTGAACTTCATTATGTTTCTACTCACCCTGCTGCAGAATATGCATAGTGTTGAGGGGGATATGGCACACTAGCATATGGAATTTGACCATAAGAAGTTGGTGGATTCCTATTGTAGTAATCACTCAGCTGTTGACTAGCACTGCTAGCAGCTGATACTGCAACTGGTTCATTAACACGTTGCATACTTGGAACAGACTGAGGTCTGGAAGCAGGTTTTTCATTGTTGCTTATGTTAGGGGACGAATTTTTAGCACTTTCTTTGGGTGCATCCAAAACATTTCCATTCTTCTGGTTTTTACCTTCTTGCAAAGGATCAAATTCACTTGAATTCACTTTGTTCAAAGGATTTGGTGGGGGCTGAGCATCTTTAATAGCTGATTCAGTCTCTGAAAAATTATTTAATTAATTTAAAATTCCGTTGCTTATACAGGAAAACAGTTATTGATCATTCAATGATTTTTTTCGCTTACTACTTGTTTCAGGAGTGGTTGACATAGAATTGGTCATTGATTCATCAAGATTCTCTAGAATTGAATTAACCTCATTTCTTATATTCCTCAACTGCTGCTTTATATTGTTGATATCACCATGTGACAGAATCCTCAATTTATTTTCCTTCTTGTTATTCAATAAAATCTGTAGTTTTAATATACGACTGCATTGAATGGCAAAGGATAAGTCTGAACTATCAAATAATGTAATTAAATCACCATCTGCAATTAATAAAAAGGTAAGGTTGAATGAATATCACAACCAAATAGGGGTAGAAATTTTTTGATAAACCATGGCAGACACATAAAGGCAACCTTATAGGATTACCTGCCTCTGTCAATTTTTTCATCTAGTCCATATTTGTATTTTTAGATATATGGTTAAAACAAGGCTTAGGTCAAAGATATCATAGAATTTAAACTTAAACAGTCAACCAAGTTACTAGGGCCATTCAGTTTGAATGACTGAACTATATTAGCGACAACTTCATAATTCTCATTATGTTGATAATATTCTAATATTCATATCAACAAACTCTGTGTGTCTTATTTGTACTTTCTTGTTTATATTATTATTATATATTCATATATTATATCGCTTTTTCATAATAAACAATTATATGCTGTTATATATTAATTTCAATCTGAAACAAGAAAGCATCCCCTGTAAAAAACTGAAGAATTTTCGCCTCAAATTATGAATTGTGTGTATGTATTATAGAACTAGACCATTCAATGCTTGTACATAAATTTCAGAGCAATCAAATTGCAGAATTGTCACCAAATTAGAATCTACCAAAATGAAGTCGACTTTATTACCTTCATCCTTGTATTTAATTGTAATATCATCATAAGCTGTTAGTTTCCCCCTAAATACCCTCTGCATCATCAAAACTAGTTCGTCGTAAGTAATAGCTTCATTATGTATTGGAATTCTCCTTATATCGTTGTCTAATTGAACTTTTATAATAAGTTTACCACTTAAATCCATTTCGCTCTTTGTATCCATTTTATCGAACGAAGTACGATACCTGAACTATTTAATAAGGCCAGATTCAAAAATACCAATAATAGATAGATCAAAATATTCAAGCTTCTGGCTTAAACTAAATTACTCTTCGTAATAACATCACAGTTAATTTTTTAGTTTAGAATCGAAAGATAAGTATCAGCACCAGCAGAGACAACTAACTAGAAAAACAACAGTGGATTCCATAGATTGCGAGGAATTGACAGTATTGACAGCTACTAGAAAAGAAAGAGATTTTGTTCCCGAGAGATCAAGTTATCTGATTCTGTGGTGTGACCACAGTGGTTTTGTTGTCCTAATATATATGTTCTGTGGTTTTGTCGAAGAGAATTTTTTTTGGAGGAAAGCACGGATACTGTTTGTACTGTTTTTTATCAGATGTTCTGTGCTGTTCGAGCAAATACTGTTTGAGTATCCGTGGGAGGAAAGTAAAGAAGGTTCCTCCACAGAACATACAGGGTTCTGGGTTGGGATGAAGCACAGAACACATATATAAGTATAAACCATTGTTTAAACAATGGTATAAACATTGTTTAAAGAGAAGTCTTCTCCTTAAACAATGGTATAAAGTATGGAACCAAGTAAATATCTTTTAACGAAAAGAACGATATTTATAAAATTTTCCGAGTAAGTGCAATATGGAACAAAATGCATCTGATATACATTTTTTTGTTAATAATAAACTTCCGGTTTAACCGGAAACGCCATCAATTTATTCAATTTGAATGGGACTTCCTATATTTTTACAGATTTTGAAAGAGCTTGTTATTTTGAATTCATACGTACCTCCTACTGTAAAAAAATTTGTAAAACGAGGTATTGGTCAGATGAGAATCCTCATTGGATTCATGAAGCACATACCCAGTTAAATGTTTGGATGGGAATTGTCGAAAATAGGCTTATATTATAGTTGTACCATAGGTGTAGGCATTGTTTAAGGAGGCTTTAAACAATATGGTGTAAGTATACTCCATTCACTTTTATAAAGTATCGCGGTTGGCCATGGCAGGCCATGGTTTAGGTTTACGTTTACCAAGTTTTTTCACTTAAATCAGACGCAGTCGGCACTCGTGGAAATCAAGCGACATTGCCAAGTCTACTTTCTATTTACTCTTTTTCAACTTTGTAAATGGAGTTAGTTCTTCGAAGATTCAACTGTGGCGCAGATTTCGTAGAACTACTACATTTTCATGCTGGAGTATTTCAGGTTGTGCAAATTTGAATTTAAATGTCTTCTGAATCAACATAATATTTTTTCAAATTCATTAATTTCCCAAAGTAAATGAACTTTTTGATAAATACGTAATTACTACGATTTTTTAGCAGAAACGACGACGTTGTGGGCCTATATCTGACAGTGCAATGACCATAACCTATCATTTTCAAAATATACGCGGTGAAATGTATCAAAATTTCATGGCAAACCTGAAACCGCGATACTTTATAAAAGTGAATGAAGTATACCTACATTTCATTTTACAATAATAAGAAACAAAATTACTTCAAATGTTCAAAATGCTCGCCGTTTACTTGCTGACAAGACAATATGCCATCGTATTAACAAATTCTTGAGTCACCCTTTCCAAGACTTCTCCACGTATTAGTTCACATCAAGGCCGTAGCCAGGGGGGAGTAAGATGGGGTCCGGACCCCGAAATTTTTTCTAGAGCTCAGTTCAACGGACACCCGCCTCCCCCAGAATTTTTTTCTAGCTACGGCCTTGGTTCACATTCATCAATAATTCTTTGTCTCAATTCCTGTTAGTTTGTTAGTCGTCTCTAACGTAAACACGTGATTTTAGATAACCCCAAAGAAAAAAATCTGACGGGTTAAGATATGTATTTATGAATTCAAAATAACAAGCTCTTTCAAAATCTGTAAAAATATATAGGGTTAGGGTACCTATCTCATTTTAATTGAAGAAGTTGATGGCATTTACGGTTAAACCGGAAGTATATTATTAGCCAGAAAAATGTACATCAGATGCATTTTGTTTCATTGCTCTTACCTGCAAATTTTCATAAATATGTTTTTTTTTATAAAAAGATTTACTTGGTTCCATACTTTATCTCAGCCCTGTATATGGCTACATCATCTCAATCAAAATCATTCAGTCACTTCATTTTCGAATTTTGATGACGAATCCGTGATCAACTTCAACTCTGTTCGTCCGTAATCACGATAACTCCAGAAAGGGTTAACCTATAGAAACTTGCTGCAGTTGAATTCGTTAATGAGCAAAATTCAATCAGGGTTTCCATACTCATGACCGTTCGAAATTTCAAAACCACGGATTCGATCAGTATGAAATTTTACATTCAAATGAAGAATGACGCATTCCAGATACATGCAATTTTGACCAGATCGCGTAACCAAATCATAAAAAATGGTGGAAAAAAATCTCAACGGTTTGTTGACGGTTTCTTTGACAAAAGATGTAAAATAGATGCATAGAACAGTATTCTATGTATCTATGATGTATTCTATGCATCTATGCTGTAAATTTCTGTTATTGTCATTTGTCTTATGTCAATATATTTCTTGAACTGGAATCTACGCGAATCTTCTTGAATGGTACATAAACGAGCGCTCAAAAGCTATGAAGGGAATATGAACGCGATATTTAATGCACTCGTTTTCACGCCACCCTGATGTAGGCAGTGGCGTGTCTAGGATTTATGGGCCCCCCCGCGAGAATTGTACCAAGGCCCCTTGTTTTCAGGTATACAGGGTGGCCACTTTTTCAATGGCATTGTATTGGTAACTTTTAAACCATAAGAGTTAGAAGGTCGGTCAAATGGAGAAAAAGTTGCATTCATAGAAGCATTGTCAAGCAGTTCAAACAAATCGAGATTATCAGGGCCGGTTTTTGAGATATCATAAGAAAAGTAAATTCTGTCATTTTGATTTTTATTTTTCCCCACTTTATTTCAAATATTATCAAAAAATGTTGCAGAAATTTTTTTTTGACAGTAAATTATCTTCAAAATGACATAATCAGATTTCGTATCCAACGTTTCGTTCTTCCTGGGCCACCCTCAACCTTATTTTTTTCAATACGGACCTGCATATTTTATGACACTTTTCGAAATAACTTTTAACGCTGAATTCAACGACATATCATACAATGTCATTCAAAGTTGATTTTACAAAATGTTGGAAATTTCGAACACTTACGTCATAATGTTCATCATTTACCGATTTACCTTCGAATAATCATTTCATTTGTCTTTCATTAAATGATATTTTCGTTTAATTATTATGAATTAGGTTTTTCACCTCTTGAAATTTGTAAATAAATAATACGTAACAGAATCAAAGCAAGAAACAAGTAATAATTATTCACTAATTTCAAGAGGTGAAAAACCTAATTCATAGTAATTGAACGAAAATATCATTCAATGAAAGACAAATTGAATGATTATTCGAAGGTAAATGATGAACATTAATGACGTAATTCTTCGAAATTTCCACCATTTTGTAAAATCAACTTTGAATGACATTGCATGATATATCGTTGAATTCAGCGTTAAACGTTATTTCGAAAAATGTCATAAAATATGCAGGTCCGTATTGGAAAAAATAAGGTTGAGGGTGGCCCAGGAAGAACGAAACGTTGGATACGAAATCTGATTATGTAATTTTGAGGATAATTTACTGTCGAATAAAAAATTCCTGTAACATTTTTCGATAATATTCGAAATAAAGTGGGAAAAAAAGAAAAATCAAAATGACAGAATTTACTTTTCTTGTGATATCTCAATAACCGGCTCTGATAATCTCGATTTGTTTGAACTGCTTGACAATGCTTCTATGGATACAACTTTTTCTCCATTTGACCGACCTTCTAACTCTTATGGTTTAAAAGTTACCAATAGGTACAATGCCATTGAAAAAGTGGCCACCCTGTATACAGGGTGTTTCAGAAGAAGGGACCGTAAATTCGGGAACTTAATCCTCAGATGATTTTATGACAAAAAGTTCCTATGGACTATAGGTCCCTGACGCACTGTTTCTGAGATACGGGTGCTGAAATTTAAAAATTAACAAAAAAAAAATTGGTTTTATGAAATTATTTTCTACACCGTACACGATTTTTTTTGCGTTTTGGTAGGTCATGAGTACGCATTAAGACATATTTTTCCTATACAAAATTATGTTCAATTTTCACCAGTGGCGTACGTACAGACTTCTGTCCGAATAAATTCGGTGGAAAAATTGGTAAGCCAATGATTTTTCTGGAATTTTAAATTATTTTCGTAATAACCACATAATTTGCAATAAGAATGGTTTCTTGAGTTTTTTACCTGCGACGAATACTTTCTGAGAAAAAAAAATAAAATGCAATTTCATCATGTGTTTGAATGCGTACTCATTTTCATAATAAGTTTCCGTAAATTCGGGGTCTTAATCTTCAGATGATTTTATGATATAAAGTTCTTACGGACTATGGCTCTCTGACGCATTGTTTCTGAGCTGTGGCGGATCCAGCTCTCGAGAAAGGGGGGGGTCACGGTCAGGTGGATTACATACCCGCCAATTGATTTTTTTTATCAAACACAAGATTTGAGGGTTCATCCAGTCCAGGAGGGGGGTCATGACCCCCATGACCCCCCCTGGATCCGCGCTTGTAGTTAATGCACTCGTTTTCTCACCACCCTGTGGGTAGAGTGCTCGGCTACTTGAACGAATTCCACCAAGGGAATATAAACGCGATAGTTAATGCACTCGTTTCCGCACCACCCTGTAGGTAGAGTGCTCGGCGCGTTTTGTTTTTGAGTGGTATCCCCAGAAGGCCTACTCCACTTTGGGTCGAAACGCGCCAAATTTATTTCTAATAATCTGTTAATTAACAAATTAACCAGATATTAGAGGTTCGCGGAAAGGAAAAGTTTCAATTTAGTTCTAGCCTACGATTCTTCTCAAGGTCACACGGATACGTACAGCATATGTGGGGTTAGGGGAACCATGCCATTAAAGCCCCTTATGGCCGAAAGAAAACCGGAGATCCAGAAAGAAATATCACTTTTTCTTTTTTTTTTCGATTTGGCGAACTCCGACTTGAACATTGTTTATTGTCGCACTCGTTTTGCCGCATTTTTTGGCGCAAACCTGTTTCCGCTTTTTGGGCGCAACTTTGTTTCCGCATCTTTTGGCGCATACTTGTTTCCGCATTATCCTTTTGAACGAATTCCACCAAGGGAATATGAACGCGATAGCTAATGCACTCGTTTTCTCACCACCCTGTGGGTAGAGTGCTCGGCTACTTGAACGAATTCCACCAAGGGAATATGAACGCGACGCATATTTTTCCGCATTTGTTGGAGCATACTTGTTTCCGCATTATCCTTTTGAACGAATTCCACCAAGGGAATATAAACGCGATAGTTAATGCACTCGTTTTCTCACCACCCTGTGGGTAGAGTGCTCGGCTACTTGAACGAATTCCACCAAGGGAATATGAACGCGACGCATATTTTTCCGCATTTGTTGGCGCATACTTGTTTCCGCATTATCCTTTTGAACGAATTCCACCAAGGGAATATAAACGCGATAGTTAATGCACTCGTTTTCTCACCACCCTGTGGGTAGAGTGCTCGGCTACTTGAACGTTTCCACCAATGGAATATATGAACGCGATAGTTAATGCACTCGTTTTCGCACCACCCTGTAGGTAGAGTGCTCGGCTACTTGAACGAATTCCACCAAGGGAATATGAACGCGATAGCTAATGCACTCGTTTTCTCACCACCCTGTGGGTAGAGTGCTCGGCTACTTGAACGAATTCCACCAAGGGAATATGAACGCGACGCATATTTTTCCGCATTTGTTGGCGCATACTTGTTTCCGCATTATCCATTTGAACGAATTCCACCAAGGGAATATGAACGCGATAGTTAATGCACTCGTTTTCTCACCACCCTGTGGGTAGAGTGCTCGGCTACTTGAACGAATTCCACCAAGGGAATATAAACGCGATAGTTAATGCACTAGTTTTCGCACCACCCTGTAGGTAGAGTGCTCGGCTACTTGAACGAATTCCACCAAGGGAATATGAACGCGATAGCTAATGCACTCGTTTTCTCACCACCCTGTGGGTAGAGTGCTCGGCTACTTGAACGAATTCCACCAAGGGAATATGAACGCGACGCATATTTTTCCGCATTTGTTGGCGCATACTTGTTTCCGCATTATCCATTTGAACGAATTCCACCAAGGGAATATGAACGCGATAGTTAATGCACTCGTTTTCTCACCACCCTGTGGGTAGAGTGCTCGGCTACTTGAACGAATTCCACCAAGGGAATATAAACGCGATAGTTAATGCACTAGTTTTCTCACCACCCTGTGGGTAGTGTGCTCGGCTACTTGAACGATTCCACCAAGGGAATATATGAACGCGATAGTTAATGCACTCGTTTTCGCACCACCCTGTAGGTAGAGTGCTCGGCTACTTGAACGAATTCCACCAAGGGAATATGAACGCGACGCATATTTTTCCGCATTTGTTGGCGCATACTTGTTTCCGCATTATCCTTTTGAACGAATTCCACCAAGGGAATATGAACGCGATAGTTAATGCACTCGTTTTCTCACCACCCTGTGGGTAGAGTGCTCGGCTACTTGAACGAATTCCACCGAGGAAATATGAACGCGACGCATATTTTCCGCATTTGTTGGCGCACATTTTCTCCGCATTCTTGGCGCAATCTTTTTTCCGCATTTGTTGGCGCATACTTGTTTCCGCTTTATCCTTTTGAACGAATTCCACCAAGGGAATATAAACGCGATAGTTAATGCACTCGTTTTCTCACCACCCTGTGGGTAGAGTGCTCGGCTACTTGAACGAATTCCACCAAGGGAATATAAACGCGATAGTTAATGCACTCGTTTCCGCACCACCCTGTAGGTAGAGTGCTCGGCGCGTTTTGTTTTGAGTGGTATCCCCAGAAGGCCTACTCCACTTTGGGTCGAAACGCGCCAAATTTATTTCTAATAATCTGTTAATTAACAAATTAACCAGATATTAGAGGTTCGCGGAAAGGAAAAGTTTCAATTTAGTTCTAGCCTACGATTCTTCTCAAGGTCACACGGATACGTACAGCATATGTGGGGTTAGGGGAACCATGCCATTAAAGCCCCTTATGGCCGAAAGAAAACCGGAGATCCAGAAAGAAATATCACTTTTTCTTTTTTTTTTCGATTTGGCGAACTCCGACTTGAACATTGTTTATTGTCGCACTCGTTTTGCCGCATTTTTTGGCGCAAACCTGTTTCCGCTTTTTGGGCGCAACTTTGTTTCCGCATCTTTTGGCGCATACTTGTTTCCGCATTATCCTTTTGAACGAATTCCACCAAGGGAATATGAACGCGATAGCTAATGCACTCGTTTTCTCACCACCCTGTGGGTAGAGTGCTCGGCTACTTGAACGAATTCCACCGAGGAAATATGAACGCGACGCATATTTTCCGCATTTGTTGGCGCACATTTTCTCCGCATTCTTGGCGCAATCTTTTTTCCGCATTTGTTGGCGCATACTTGTTTCCGCTTTATCCTTTTGAACGAATTCCACCAAGGGAATATAAACGCGATAGTTAATGCACTCGTTTTCTCACCACCCTGTGGGTAGAGTGCTCGGCTACTTGAACGAATTCCACCAAGGGAATATAAACGCGATAGTTAATGCACTCGTTTCCGCACCACCCTGTAGGTAGAGTGCTCGGCGCGTTTTGTTTTGAGTGGTATCCCCAGAAGGCCTACTCCACTTTGGGTCGAAACGCGCCAAATTTATTTCTAATAATCTGTTAATTAACAAATTAACCAGATATTAGAGGTTCGCGGAAAGGAAAAGTTTCAATTTAGTTCTAGCCTACGATTCTTCTCAAGGTCACACGGATACGTACAGCATATGTGGGGTTAGGGGAACCATGCCATTAAAGCCCCTTATGGCCGAAAGAAAACCGGAGATCCAGAAAGAAATATCACTTTTTCTTTTTTTTTCGATTTGGCGAACTCCGACTTGAACATTGTTTATTGTCGCACTCGTTTTGCCGCATTTTTTGGCGCAAACCTGTTTCCGCTTTTTGGACGCAACTTTGTTTCCGCATCTTTTGGCGCATACTTGTTTCCGCATTATCCTTTTGAACGAATTCCACCAAGGGAATATGAACGCGATAGCTAATGCACTCGTTTTCTCACCACCCTGTGGGTAGAGTGCTCGGCTACTTGAACGTTTCCACCAATGGAATATATGAACGCGATAGTTAATGCACTCGTTTTCGCACCACCCTGTAGGTAGAGTGCTCGGCTACTTGAACGAATTCCACCAAGGGAATATGAACGCGACGCATATTTTTCCGCATTTGTTGGCGCATACTTGTTTCCGCATTATCCTTTTGAACGAATTCCACCAAGGGAATTTGAACGCGATAGTTAATGCACTCGTTTTCTCACCACCCTGTGGGTAGAGTGCTCGGCTACTTGAACGAATTCCACCAAGGGAATATAAACGCGATAGTTAATGCACTAGTTTTCTCACCACCCTGTGGGTAGTGTGCTCGGCTACTTGAACGATTCCACCAAGGGAATATATGAACGCGATAGTTAATGCACTCGTTTTCGCACCACCCTGTAGGTAGAGTGCTCGGCTACTTGAACGAATTCCACCAAGGGAATATGAACGCGACGCATATTTTTCCGCATTTGTTGGCGCATACTTGTTTCCGCATTATCCTTTTGAACGAATTCCACCAAGGGAATATAAACGCGATAGTTAATGCACTCGTTTTCTCACCACCCTGTGGGTAGAGTGCTCGGCTACTTGAACGAATTCCACCAAGGGAATATAAACGCGATAGTTAATGCACTCGTTTTCTCACCACCCTGTGGGTAGAGTGCTCGGCTACTTGAACGAATTCCACCAAGGGAATATGAACGCGACGCATATTTTTCCGCATTTGTTGGCGCATACTTGTTTCCGCATTATCCTTTTGAACGAATTCCACCAAGGGAATATAAACGCGATAGTTAATGCACTCGTTTTCTCACCACCCTGTGGGTAGAGTGCTCGGCTACTTGAACGAATTCCACCAAGGGAATATAAACGCGATAGTTAATGCACTCGTTTTCTCAACACCCTGTGGGTAGAGTGCTCGGCTACTTGAACGAATTCCACCAAGGGAATATAAACGCGATAGTTAATGCACTCGTTTTCTCAACACCCTGTGGGTAGAGTGCTCGGCTACTTGAACGAATTCCACCAAGGGAATATAAACGCGATAGTTAATGCACTCGTTTTCTCAACACCCTGTGGGTAGAGTGCTCGGCTACTTGAACGAATTCCACCAAGGGAATATGAACGCGACGCATATTTTTCCGCATTTGTTGGCGCATACTTGTTTCCGCATTATCCTTTTGAACGAATTCCACCAAGGGAATATGAACGCGACGCATATTTTTCCGCATTTGTTGGCGCATACTTGTTTCCGCATTATCCTTTTGAACGAATTCCACCAAGGGAATATGAACGCGACGCATATTTTTCCGCATTTGTTGGCGCATACTTGTTTCCGCATTATCCTTTTGAACGAATTCCACCAAGGGAATATAAACGCGATATTTAATGCACTCGTTTTTACACCACCCTGTAGGTAGAGTGCCCGGCTTTTTGAACGAATTCCACCAAGGGAATATGAACGCGATAGTCAATGCACTCGTTTTCTCACCACCCTGTGGGTAGAGTGCTCGGCTACTTGAACGAATTCCACCAAGGGAATATAAACGCGATAGCTAATGCACTCGTTTCCGCACCACCCTGTAGGTAGAGTGCTCGGCGCGTTTTCTTTTTAAGTGGTATCCCCAGTAGACCTTATCCACTTTTCCGCATTTTGGCGCATACAGGATCTGTTTTATCCAGTTGAACGAATTCCACCAAGGGAATATAAACGCGATAGCTAATGCACTCGTTTTCTCACCACCCTGTGGGTAGAGTGCTCGGCTACTTGAACGAATTCCATCAAGGGAATATGAACGCGACGCATATTTTTCCGCATTTGTTGGCGCACATTTTCTCCGCATTCTTGGCGTAATCTGCGACATTTAAAGTTCGCCAGAACCTTTTCAACTTTATTTTCGATATACCTGAAATAAACCACCACCAAAAACCCTAAAAGTCACTCACATTGATGCTTCAAACTGTTGATTTTCCGCCCTTGGTCCATCGATGGCTGGAGTTGAGAATGGCAACCATGAAATCCCAACTCAGCCCGGAAAGGCCAAGGGTTCTCTGGGACCTACCTTCTCTTCCACCTGAAAGACCTGAATAGAAGAAACGCTACCGCTAACGCTATTTATTTGCCGCATACTTTTTACGCATTGGCGCATGTGTTCTCTAAGACATTTCTCCTTCGCCAGAACCTTTCTGACATAAATATCAATATACCTGAAATTAACCACTACCAAAAACCCTAAAAGTCACTCACTTTGATGCTTAAAACTGTTCATGTTCCGCTCTCGATCCATAGATGGCTGAAGTTGGGAATGGCAACCATGACATCCCATGCAACTCAGCCCGGAAAGGCCAAGGGTTCTCTGGGACCTACCTTCTGAAAAAAAATTAAAAATCAACTTTTTCCATTTTGCAGCAAGCCATCAACTATTCCTAAGACATGTGAAAGGGATCAAATGCAGTTATAGTGATTAATGATTCGAAACTTATGGCATTTCATCGCCAACTATTTTCCTCAGAATGCCCCTAAACGAAATGAAATGCCACGTTGTCACTGAACAGCATACAGCATGAAACCAACGCGTATTTAAATTGTATCTATTGGTTCCCGAAAGGATATTAACAGTTCGAAGCCAAAACGAAAACTGAACGACTCAACTAGATATTCTATCGAAGAAAATATGTATTCAAACAAGTCATACAAATAAAATTATAGAACAATAATGACTAGTAAGACGAATCATTCACGGATGACTAACTCAAATGGTAAAATTTCTTTTTTGTTTTCGTGTTTGCTTCAAAAGAGGAAAAATTAAGTTTTCTAATTGTTTCAAATTTGAAATAATTTTCCAACAACGTTAAAGCAATAATTGTAGAGAAATAACTCAAATTTCAGAGTACGATTTCAATTATGAATCAGAAATTTTATTTAGAGACTTTTCATGCATTAAATAATAATTTCTGTATGATAAATTATACAACTAGCTATGGAAAAGTAACAAATTGAAATAATACTCTGAAAATTCGAAGTTATTTCCTCAGTTATAATCAATTGTCCTATGAGGATCACACTGTATAACATTTGTGAAAAATTATAAAACCATCGAAACGATTAGAAATCTAATTTTTCAATGTTTGCAGCAAACTTTCAAACAATTGTGAAGAATAAATAACAAAAAGAAAAGTGAAAGTAGAAATTGTTATCGATTTGGAAATTTTCATTTTAATTTTACCATTAATGAATAGATTTTCCTAACACTTGGGCCATCAAGAATTCAGAAATAAGTTGAAAGCCAGGATTTTTCATACAATTGTGAAGAAAAGTGAAAGTACAAATTATTATTGATTTATTAATTTTCATTTCAATTTCACCATTAATGAATAGATTTTCCCAACACTTGGGCCATCAAGAATTTAGAAATAAGTTAAAAGCCAGGATTATTCATGAATAATTCAAATAAGGTATAGACAAAGACTCATGCAACTCACAATTTCAAATTAATCCGTATTTAAGGCACCAACACACCGCACTGTTTTTCGCGAAAGGCCAATAAGGCCCTATTGTATAGTCACAATAAGGGGCCTAACAACATAACACGACACTTGCACTAACACGGCACTTGCCACCGCACAACATAAAACGAACGAGAATTTAGGATGTTTACAGATCGAGCCGAGAACGAAAACTGAACGATTCAACTAGAAATTCTAGTGAAAAAGAAATAAGATTATATAACAATGATGACTAGTGAGACGTTTCATTCACCGATGACTAACTCAAATGGTAAAAATTCTTCTTTGTTTTCGTGTTTTCTTTAAAAGTGGAAAAATTATGTTTTCAAATTATTTCAAAATTGAAATAATTTTCCATCAACGTTAAAGAATTAATGGTAGCGAAATTCCTCAAATTTCAGAGTACGATTTCAATTATGAATAAATCAGAAAATTGTATTCAGGCAACTTAAGCATTAAATAATAATTTCTGGATGATAATTCATACAATTAGCGGTGGAAAAGTAACAAATTGAAATCATACTGTGAAAATTCGAAGTAATGTCCTGAGTAATAATAAATTGTCCTATCACACTGTATATCAATTGTAAAAACACCGAGACAATAAAAAATCTAATTTTTCCATGTTTGCAGCAAACCTTCAAACAATTGTGAAGAATAGCTCAATTAGTTGTGAAAATTCTTGTATTTCACAGTATGATTGAAATGATCGAAGAAGCAGAAATTTCATTCATTTCTGCCGATATTATAAATTTCAGTTCAATTTGAATAATTGAAGGAGAAGAAATTTCATTCATACTTATTGTTTTTAATTTGGAAAAACAAAATGTTCTAATCGTTTAGAAATTAAAATGATCCACCATCAACAATAAAGCCGTAGTGGTAGTTGGAGAAGTAAATATCTTATTTATTTTTGTTGAACATATTGCTTTGAGTTAAGAAAAATGACTTTTTCTAATTGTATTGAAATTATATTGATTTTACATCAACAATGAAGCCATAGTGGTACCTAAATTAATTATGAACAGTGAAATTGCTCAAACTTCACACCAGGTTCGATTGAAAGAATTGTAGAAGAAAAATTGTTATTTATTTCTGTCAAACTTATTGCTTCAAATTAAGAAAAATGATTTTTCTCAATTGTATCGAAATTATAATGATTTATTTCAATCAATTTCGCTACAAATATGGCTTCAATGTTGATGGATAACCATTCTAATTTCAATTTTATTTAGAAAAATTCATTTTTCCCCATTCAAAGCAATAAGTATGACAGAAATAAATATTATTTTTTCTTCTACAATCATTTCAATCCAATCTACTGTGAATTATTTTAAGAAATTTCAATGTTGATTATTAAACTCGCTACCACTGTAGCTTTAATGTTGATGGTAAATCATTCGAAAGGATTAGGAAATTTTATAATTCCAAATTAAAAGTACCTAATAATAAGTATGACAGAAATAGATGAAATTAATTCTGCTTCTATTATTCCAATCGAGCTAAAATATGAGGAATTGACAGAAATAAATTTCTGCTCCTTCGATTATTTCAATCATACAGTGAAAACTAAGATTTTTCACAACTAATTGAGGTACCACTATGGCTTTATTGTTGATGGAAATTATTATAATTTTTTCTTAAAAATTTAATGTTTCTACAATAAAAGTAAATAATATGGAAACAATAGAAATTAGCATTTGTTGCATTCATCACAAAATGACTCGTCTTTGTTATCATCGTTGTTAATTGTTATATAATTTAATTTGTATGACTACTGACTAGCAAACATCCTAAAAAATTCTCGTTCGTTTCATGTTGTGCGGTGTCAAGTGCCGTGTTAGCGCAAGTGTCGTGTTATGTTG
The DNA here is from genome assembly GCA_910592335.1 of Adalia bipunctata. Lineage (NCBI taxonomy): Eukaryota > Metazoa > Arthropoda > Insecta > Coleoptera > Coccinellidae > Adalia > Adalia bipunctata. The sequence continues at coordinate 34,137,864 of OU342948.1, forward strand.
TTAGGCCCCTTATTGTGACTATACAATAGGGCCTTATTGGCCTTTGGCGAAAAACAGTTGTGTGTTTGTTCCTTTTGATACGGATTTATTCGAAATTGTGAGTTGCCTGAATCTTTGTCTTTATCGTATTTGAATTATTCGTATTATTATCGTATTTGAATTATTCGTATTATTATCGTATTTCAATTATTCAACTCATTTTTGAAATTTTGAAAGCCCAATTGTTAGGAAAAACTATTTGTTGGTGAATTAAAAAATTCGAATTCAATTATTTCTATTTTTACCATGCTATTTGTTATTTATATTTCAAAATTGTTTGGATGCTGCAAACATGGAAATATTAGATTTCTATATAATTGTTTCGGTGTGATGCTAATAGAAAATTAATTGTGCACTTAGGAAATAACTTTGAATTTTAGAGTATGATTTCAATTTCAATTTTTCTGTGACGCGTAGTTTGGGAAATAATCGACCTCGAGTCGAAAAATCGCGAAAAATGGGTCATTTTTGGAGTGCCGTATTTCCCAGAAAATTTGATTTATACAAATGCTGATTTTTTTGCATACATGCTGATCCTTTGTGATTCAAAAAAACCTATTTTCATCCATCAGAGTCGAACAGTTTAGATTTTCTGATTTTTGATATAATTCGGATATTGATGATGAATGTTGATACAAGCCACGTATTAAATTGAAATTAATGAAAAATTGAATTGTACTTAGCACTAAATAATCTGTGGCGATTATTCTATCTAAACAACATCCTCTTGGATTTTATAAAATCGACTCTACACGGTTATTATAACATTAATTCACTGAAAGTCTTCACATAATAATCACGAGATCGAAGAAAAACACCTAAAATAATCACTTTCCCCTTCTATAACAACATGGAGCTTCCATAGCCATTTCAATGACGGAGATAAATGAAAAAATAAAGTTCTTCTTCGTCATAGAGCTCTGAATCCTACATTTTGATACCAAAACCACCCATGTAGCCCTCATAATCTGAGATACGGGGTGTTGAAAATTAAAAAAATGTTTTTCGAAATTATTTTCGGCACCGTACACGATTTTGGTAAGATATGAGTTCGCAATAAAACACATTTTTTGAATTTTGTGAAAAAAGGTACGCCATTGCTTTTGATAAATAAAAGTTTAACTATTCACTAATGAAAACAGAACTGCATATCTACTATCTACCACTAAAACTAATAATGCAAAATTGTTAAATTTAATTTTGTATAGGAAAAAATGTGTCTTCATGCGTACTCATCATGACCTACCAAAACGCAAAAAAAATCGTGTACGGTGTAGAAAATAATTTCATTAAACCAATTTTTTTTTTAATTTCAACACCCCGTATCTCAGAAAGAGTGCGTCAGGGACCTATAGTCCAAGGGAACTTTATATCATAAAATAATCTGAGGATTAAGATCCCGAATTTACGGTCCCTTATTCTGAAACGCCCTGTATATTGTTACCACATCCGCGTGGGCCCTCCGGGCCACCGTAACATCCGGGCCCCCCGCGCCGCGGGGTTTCGCGATATAGTAGAACCGCCACTGGATGTAGGTAGAGTGCTCCGCTATTTGAACGAATTCCACCCGGAGGAATATGAACGCGATATTTAATGCAATCGATTCCACACCATCCTGTAGGTAAGAGTGCTCGGCGTGTTCTTGTTTTCAAGTGTATCCCCAGAAGGCCTACTCCACCTTCGAAATGCGCCAAATTTGTTTCTAATGATCTGTTGATTAATAAATTAACGAGATATTACAGGATCGCGGAAATGAAAAGTTTCAATTTAGTTCTAGCCTACGATTCTTCCCAAAGCCATTAAAGCACCTTATGGCAGAAAGAAAACCGGAGATCCAGAAAGGAATATCACTTCTCCCTTTATTTTTCGATGTGGCCAACTCCTACGAACATCAGGATCTTTATTCCGCATTCATTGGCGCATGTGTTCTCTAAGTGCATACAGTAATGTATGAATAATCCGAACAGAAAGTTGTCAGGACCCGTTCGGTTTATCAAATCATTCGGATTATAGAAATCATGCTGAATGATATCTATAATCCGAACACGTTCGGATTATAAAGGGTGTTTCAAAAAAAGTGACCCTGTCTCTAGGATAGGTAGAAAACTGAAAAATAATTGGGGTCTGCTTTGTGAAGAACTTTCTTAACGCCATTCGTTCAAGATAAAGGGTGTTGAAGAAGAAAAAAATAATACACATTTTAACGATTTTGCCGAAACTACTGGTAACATTGTAATAAAATTTTATACGAATATGTTTTGGAAACTGATACATCCAATGAATTTGTTTTTATGACTCTCATAGAGGGCGCTTGTTACACGGTTCGTAGCAAGTACCTAGTATTGAACATAACTTTTGTAATATTAGATTTATTGAGCAAAATATCAAATAAACTTAAACATCCTTCAATTTTACACAAAAAGGTACTCCTGGTAAAATTGGATACTGTGTACCGTTTTCGGAGTATTTTGATTTGAAAATTATGAAGTAATAACCGATGCTGGTATGAAGTAATAAAAAATGTATTACTTAATTAAAAAAAAATTACAAATTAGAATTTAGAAAAAGGGTAATAACATAAAACAGAATTCAATTAGAGTAGATGTTCGAAATGTCCTCCGAATACACAAGAATATACTTTTTTCTAAATAATCCATTGCTTCTAAACGGTTGGAATTCAGCTATGAGGTTATTAAAATCAAAATACTTCGAAAACGGTACACAGAATCGAGAGTACCTTTTTGCTATAAAATTAAATGATGTTTGAGTTCACTGGAAATTTTGTGAGTTACATGCCATTATTTGAACTGAATATGTACGCAAATATGTATAGCGTACCTACATCTCGCAAAAAAAACAAGATGGCCGGCGTTCGGATTGCAGAGTTCATTCTGTACGGAGTATACATATCATTTTACCAAGTGGGGCCGTTCGGATTATAGGGTACTTCGGATTATCCGGGGTTCGGATTATCCATACATTACTGTATTGGTTTTCCTCAGTTTTTGGCGCATACTTTTACTGCATTCATTGACGCATACTTTTTCCGCATTTATTGGCGCATAATGGTTTTGCATTTACATCACCCTGTAGGTAGAGTGGTCGGCTCGGGCTACTTGAACGAATTCCACCAAGGGAATATGAACGCGATAGATTATGCACTCCTTTTCACACCACCCTGTAGGTAGAGTGCTCGGCGGTTGAACCATAAGGTTGCGGTTTCCACTCAATTAATTTTCTCTAAAATTGAGGACGGAAGATCACTTTGTTATTTCAAACTTTTCATTGAAACGGATAAGCTGAAAGTACATATGTATTTGAATTATCTCTTGTCCTGCATTTTAACTAAAAAATGGTAATCTCAGAATTCCATCCAATCAGAGGGACCTCAAATCGGAAGGTCATGAAAGTGTCAATCATACCTGGGGTCATAAATGATCATAATTGAAAGATAAGATTCTATTGGCCCATCTGCAGTAAAGAGGTGTCAACCACTGGGAGGCGGGTCAAATACAATAATTTAAATACAAGAACGAGAATAACTCGAAGAATTGGGAAAATTGAAAAAAAATTTTTGATCATTTCAAAGTTCAATGACATGGATACCGTTTTCCTTTCTAATTATTTTTTGATAAGATATTTCCTTGAGGAGATATTTGCTTCTGAAGAGTTTTTCAATTTTCAAAGTGTAATTAGAGAAAAATTATGAATCATATCAAAAAACTTCTAAAGGTCGTATCTAGCCATCTAGGGAATGCTCATGTAAATGCTCCCTCAAAATTTGAATGAAATCCGATAAACTGTTCATGAGTTATCCTCGATATCAATTAGCATTGAAAAAGTATAGGCACAAACAAGGTGATGTACAGAGGTATCCCCAGTAGGCAGTATAAGTAGGCCTACTCTACTTTATACTTGTTTCCGCATTTATTGGCGCATACTTTTCCGCATTTATTGTAACTGTAAAACTGTACATATTAGATTTGAAGGGGGATAACCACGTTATAGACTACAGGCCCGTGTCGAAAATTGATGGGTCATTTGAACCAGAAGATGACCTATCTAGAACGATAGAAGGACATAAAATAATAAGATTCAGCACTATGCCGTCACTTGTAAGCTGTCCAACTGAGTACAGGTGGCAATTCAAAAGGACAGGTAGACTGGGTACATTTGGGTCATATGACTTTTGACGGCATTCTTACCATCGATAGCTCCATGGAAAATAATAGGAAAACGGGCAGTGCCGTACAAAAATGATGCGCCATATATTCGGAAAATTTTTTTGATTTTCCGAAAATTTCCATGGTAAAATAGGTCATTTGACTTTGTACGGCATCAGTTTTATACGGTTGCCATACATCTTCTAATCCATTATTCAGCAACGCCGTACAAAAATCATGCGACAAAGGGAAAAAATCGAGGGTTGCAACCCCCTCTCTTGCCGTGCTCCAGGGGGTCATTTGAAAAAGTACGGCTTCGGTTCCAAAACATTATCCAGCACTCAAAATTACTATTAAAAATAAGGCCGTCAAAAAAAAATTGTTCATTTCGATGTTTTATCAATAATTATCTTAATTTCATCTTATGCTTGACCCATAAAGCTCTAAAGTCATTTGACCCAGTACGGCAACTTCTTTTTTTACATGATACTTTAAGATACAATTCTTATATTATATTGCCGTTCAAAAGAAACTGTTCTAAAAAAAATTATAGAGAAATTCAAAAAGTGAAATTTTTCATATTATTGTAAAAGTTTGGAACTCATAGATATATATAGATAGATATATATAGAGGGAGGTTTCGACTTACGGGGAGTGACGACCCCGCGTACCCGAGTCACCAGCCCACCGAGGTTAGCACCCTCGAGTGGGTTTATGTAGTTGCGCTGGTCCAGTTCTTCGTAGTAGAATTCAGGGCGGGGAGGAGTCTCAGGCCGGCTCCTCTCGGAACCGTCCAGAGGTTCGGCCTGTAGGGGAAAGGTGTGGGGCGAGCGGCGCACCTCCCCGAGATGGCACCGTAAGGCCAAGTCCCGGTACTCCGCAGAGAGTAAGCTCGAGTCGCTTGGGTGTGCACATAGACTACCTGGTGTGCAGACGAATGTTCACCCCGCTACTGGTAGCCCACACCGGGACAGGCGAACACGCTGGACGACAAAGGAAAATTGTATGGTTATGCGTGCACACTATATAGCATTGGACTTAGCTGCGGAACCTGGTAGAACCTACAGACAACATCTTGTAGAGGTATGGGAAAGTATTTGCCCGAGCAGACCAGCATATGCTCAATTACTGTCCAACAGAGTAAGATGGATACTGCAGAACCAGAAATTGTCCCGAGCTGAACTAGAGAACATCAAAGCCAGTTGCTACCCACACGTCCTAACCGAGCAACTCAGCTCTGAATTACAAGAGCGGACCCCGCGGAGGTCATCGGCTAGGATACGGAGAAGTGGATTGCACACACAAGTCGAGGACAACAACGAGTTGGAACAGCGATTTCTGGGGAACGTGTTGAAGTTCTCGGGAATTGCACCGGAGAAGAGACCGAAGATTCCCCGCATGCAACATTCCAGGGAATTCCTTGCCACAGTCAAGATGATGAATTCGATTCTTCCGAAATATATGGAGAAAGTCGACAAGTTGGAGGAGATCGTTGATCTTGTATATGCGGGAGCAGTCACTACGTGTGAGGAACATGGCCGAGGAACGGAACATCACCACGGTCCGAAGTCATCTGAAGTACCTCCGTGGAAGAAACGCCTGGAAAAAAAGATCGTCATTATCAGAAGAAAAATAGGAGTTATACATGCTTACATGGCGTCTGATAGCCCGACAGCGAAGGTGGCTAAAGCTGTCAGGAAAATATCATCCGAGTTCCGGGTAAAACGTAGGGATCCTTCTTTCCGGGATAGGTTGTCTGTAGTGCTGGACAATCTGAAACAAAAAATCAGAGCCTTGGGTCATCGCATCCGGCGTTATAATGAAAGATGTAAACGGTACAAGAATAATAGGGTCTTCTACCAGAACCAAAAACAGTTCTTCCGGGACCTTGAGGAGACCGAACACGAGGGAGGCTGCCGGGTGGATCCCGGTGAGGCTCACAAATTTTGGAGCGAGGTATGGTCCAGCGGTGGGGCCCACGACGAGCAGGCATACTGGATCGATGAGGCCCAGTCTCAGATCCCAGATGTTCGGATGGCTGAGATGCAGATATCTGAGGCGGACATAGGTGAAGCTTTGAAGGGTTCAAGCAACTGGTCTGCACCTGGACCAGACAAGCTGCACAACTACTGGTGGAAACATCTGACTAGTTCACACAGGACTCTCGCCGGACTTCTTCAGAGGTCCTTGGAGGATCCAACAGCAGTCCCTGATTTCTTCACAGTGGGAGTGACTCATCTTTTACCTAAAGACGGAAATCCCCAGGATCCCAAAAATTATCGGCCCATTACCTGCCTATCAACCGTCTATAAGATCCTCACGGCAGTGCTCACCAGGAACATAAGCCAACATTTGAGAAACAACAACCTCATGGCCCGTGAGCAGAATGGCGGGAGAATACGTACCAAAGGGTGTAAAGAACTGTTGGTTATTGATTATATACTTACCAAACAAGCCCGGCGGAAATTGAGGAATATCTCTGTGGCCTGGGTTGATTACCAAAAGGCCTTCGACTCGGTCCCTCATTCATGGCTGATAAAAGTATTAGAGATGCACGGAGTTGATGATAAGGTCATAAAGCTATTGGCATACCTTATGAAATCCTGGAGGACGTCACTGTTGCTGAGGACGGGGGACCGTATGGTGGAATCTGACAGAATTAGGATCGGACGGGGAATTTTTCAGGGAGATACTTTGAGCCCGATCTGGTTCTGCATGGCGCTGAACCCTCTCAGCATGATACTGAACAACACAGCCTTTGGATACGTCATCGATAAACAAAGGAGAACTCGGATTAACCATCAGTTATATATGGACGACCTGAAGCTTTACGCTGCTAACGCCGACCAGCTAAAGAGACTCCTAGAGATCGTGTCAACTTTCAGCGACTCCATAGGCATGAAGATGGGCATAGAGAAATGCGCTTTTCTAGAAGTGAAGAGAGGAAAGATTCAGGAGACCTGCAGGGGAACAACTTTGATGAACCAAATAACGATCCCCCCCCTTAAACACGGATGACACCTACAAGTACCTGGGAATAAGACAGGCATTGGAAATCAAGACCTCGGAGATGAAGGAATTATTCAAACAAAGACTATACAAAAGAGTCAACCTTCTCCTAAAATCCAAACTCAACTCCAGGTCCCTATTTACGGCCATAAACATCTGGGCAATCCCGAGCATAACGTACTCCTTCGGCATCCTGACTTGGTCTCTGACTGAGCTGCGAGAAATGGACAGAGCAATAAGATCTATGCTCACAAAATACGGAATGCACCATCCCCATGCGTCGACAATCCGGCTCTACCTCCCACGACATCAGGGAGGCAGAGGCCTCGTGAACCTAGAAAATGTTCACGAAGGCAATCTAATCTCACTGAGGAACTACTTCCTCAGAGAAAACTCACCTCTGTTCCTGTCCATTCGTGAGGCTGATGATAAGATCACTGCACTAAACCTGTCCGCACCGGAACACCATGACACCAGACGGTCGCGGGAAGACATGATAGGAGAATGGAATGCGAAGGCCCTCCACGGAAGATATCCCAGTCACCTGAAAAATAATAATCATGTCAATGAGGTAGAATCACTAAACTACTTACGTGCGGGATACCTTTTTCCTGAGACTGAGGGTCGACTCATCGCCATTCAGGATCAGGTAGTGGCAACAAGAGCGTACATGAAAAACATTGCTCGGCTTGACATTCCTACAGACCGATGTCGCAGGTGTGCCCAAGCACTAGAATCCATCCAGCATATTACTTCGGCATGCCCAGTTCTCGCCCCAAGGGATTATCTTGAAAGGCACAACTCTATGGCGAGAATATACCATCAAAAGATTGCACTGAGACTTGGCCTGTTGCAGAATGAAACTCCATCGTACTGGTATCAGCCGAAGTCGCTGTTACAAAGCGAGGAATATAAATTATACTGGGATACCACCTTGGTAACGGACAGAGGTGTTGCCCACAACCGGCCGGATGTCGCTATCTTCGATTTAAAGAGGAAAACCTGTATGCTGCTGGATTTCACCATCCCGGCAGATGACAACATTTCCAGAGCCTACTCTGAAAAGGTCAGTAAGTATTCTGATCTGGCGTTCCAGCTACGGGAGCTTTACGACCTCCAGACAATAAGTGTACTACCGATGATCATATCGGTGAACGGTTTGGTTGAGAAGCACCTACCTGAAAACACCAAAAAACTGTGCTTGGACAACGACACAATTTCTTCCTCTCAGAAGCAGGTTATCCTGGGCACTATCAGAACCGTCAGAAAGTTTCTGCAGGGTCCGTAGCTGCAACACTTGCCTTGGCCAACAGCCCGGCAAGGGTTTTATCCCGTTTTTGAAAACGGTGGTAAAAAAAAAAAAAAAAAAAAAAAAAAAGATATAGGTATAACAATTTTCTACATTTTATCCCTTGTTTTGAATTTTGCATTTCCTAGAATCAGGCGAAGAAACTGATGACATCATACGTAAATGAATAAATCCTTACAACTTTGATCTGTACGTGAGACTTTAATTTTGACCAAAACATACTCATGTTTCAGAAAATGATAAAGAAGATTATTCGGAAGCTGATGAAGACGTTGATTCTGATAACAACTCAGAGGCTGATTCGGATAGCGAATAATTTAAGTTATTAAATTTGTGTTATTATCACCATTGATAGTTATAAATATATAAAATTTTTCTAGAGAATAGTTGATTTATTCATTCACATTATTACAGTGAACAATCAATTATATATGTATCAATAATGTTTCAAGTATACCTTTTTTAAACCAAAAAGTATACAAAACTGTTGATACTTGGATTGATGGTTTCACTTGTTGGGTATGATATAGACACTTCAGACGGTATGATGATTTTGTCATTTTTTCAATTTTTCTCTTCAAAAATATGTTGATGCCGTACAGTATCAAATGACCATAGAGTATCCTTAAAATGGTAGCGCAATTTTCATCATCCTAAATGATATGGTCTGGATAAAAATGTACGGCATCATTTGTTCCTAATTTATTTACCTTAATATTATTCAAAACAAGGGATAAAATGTAGAAAATTGTTATATATCATTAATCTATGAGTTCCAAACTTTTACAATAATATGAAAAATTTCACTTTTTGTATTTCTCTATAATTTTTTTTAGAACAGTTTCTTTTGAACGGCAATATAATATAAGAATTGTATCTTAAAGTATCATGTAAAAAAAGAAGTTGCCGTACTGGGTCAAATGACTTTAGAGCTTTATGGGTCAAGCATAAGATGAAATTAAGATTGTAATAGGAGGGTTAACTTGAAAGTAATAAAATAAATATCCCTTTCTAAAATTAGGACTTGAACGTTTCTTCTTTCCGTAATAATTCAGTGATATTTTCAACACCCTTTATTTTACTCGGGAAATCTCCCGAGAGAAAGCACAATGATTTAATTGATCGATTTAAACTTCGGGAACTCAATACTCCGGTGATAAAAAATTATTGAGACGGTTATCAAGGCCTATACAGGATATCTGGCGAGACGTTAACGATTAAAATTGTTACTTTTTCGGTTCGGATTTCGTCTGCAACAATGAAGATAAGGAAATTAGGGTTCCGCTAACTAAGTGTTAGTTTATGCTACGTCTGCTGGGGGACCATAATATTTTTACGATGCGGCATTTTTCGAAAACATTGCGTGGGAAACCCTTTATCTCTTTAGGGACACTACCCATCCGCGACACGGTGGTAGGAAGGTCTCCGATCTAATTGGCTCGCAAAAATGAGAGATGGAAGAAATATCGGTTTGATTGGTTTTGAAGTACTGACAAAAGAAAATCCTTTAATTTAATTGGTCGCTAAAAGGAGCAAAGGATACGGTAGCCGGGGAAGTTTCGGACGAAAGTAAGATCAGTTATTCGGAAGACGGCGTTGGAATAGCTCATAAAAAGTTCTTGGTTTTATTTTTGAAGTCTTGGAAAATCAGTCTTGAACAGGGACATAAAAAGTGTTAAGTTAAAAGTTAGTAAAGTCTCTAAATTATTTGGAATTATTTAAATCGCGTATCGTCGGTATATTCGGGAGTGTGAAGGTCAATTTTTACGAAAAACGAGTGGGTGCCGTGTCTTCGTACCTAATCTGTCTGTTTCAGGAAAGAAGCAACGTCGTAGAACATCCTCCTAGGTTCATCAATTCTTGAGATTATTGGTACAGGAAAAAGGTCAGATAAAATTGTTTATGCTTAGCTTGCCCGCCCAAATTATATGTTTAGTCCAGAGTCCTGAAATCTTCTAAAAGTCATATTTTATTCGTATTTCTCTTTAAAGCGTATTATTATTTTTGTAATCACCCTTAAGAAGTTGAAGGTTTAAGTGGAGTTTTTCTGTTGAGAAAACTCAGGTTTATTTGAAAGATTCCGTGGAAACTATTGTTGAGTTTCCCCTTTTCTATGTGAAGTTTAAGAGGGATTATTTTCCGTTTTCTTGTTTGGGTATAGAAAGTTTACTTGGTATTGCAAATTCTGGTGGTTATTATTTTTGGGGTTATTTTGAGAAGCCCTTTTATTTCGGTCGATAACTTGAATATAATAATTTGATATAATTTGGAATTCACACTGATGTTGATTTAATTTCGATGAATAGATCTGCCTTTGTAATTTAAAGTTAATTTAACAGTTATACTTGATGGGATTACTTACTTTCGAATTAAGAAATATCTGAACTTTTGATAATTTGAATCATTTGATTTAAGTAACACATATCTAATTTGGTGAGAATTTGTTTAGTTTGATTTGGTTTAATATACGTCTTAAATTTAATCTAAAAGGTTTCATTTACCATCCCTCTCCCTAGAGAATAATTTTAAACACTAAGACCCGACCCAAGTGCGTTGGGCCGATCCCACACTTTCTTCCGTCGGAAGAAAGAACTTCAAAATTTTAATTAACATCTTTTATTTTTCTTTAAGTAATAACACCCTTGATTGGTGGAAAGCCGCTCTTCTGTCCAATCACCAAGAGGGTGCCTTTTACATATGGTGACAGCGGTGGGATGTGTTTAATTTTCCGGGGGAGAGTTTTCCTTTTGTAATACGTTGGATTTTCCGGCAGATAAAAAGTCTTTTTGGTTTTGTGTATGTTGCATCAGTGTGAATATAAAGATTACTAGAGTTACATGTGTTAAATTTTCCAAGGGAGGTTTTTTAGAGAGATTGTTGAGAAATTTAGAGAAATTTTGAGGTATAAGGAAATTTTATCCTGTTGTTTTATGGGTGATTGACGTAGTGTGTATTGACTTGTTGGAAGATTTCCGGATGAAGGTTTTCAGGTACCTATTGACTTTAATTTGAATTGGATTATTTTCGTTTGAATGTATGCTTATGCCTATGAATTCGAGTTTATGTTTTAAAAATTGCGATTGCTAGGAACAGAGCTTAGGTTTGAGTTGAAGTAAAGTAAAATTATTGATCTAAAGATTTTTGTTTTTGAGATATTGAAGAATGGAGTAAATACAGTTGGTTTTTCTTTGAATAAATTCAAGTTTTCTTTTCTTTTGGAATTATTATAGAACAGTTCATATTTCTGTGATGTTCTATCATTTTATGTGAAGGATTTTTGATAGAGTCAAGTTGAATATCAGATTTTAAGAATTTAAAGAGGTTTTAGATTCATTGCGGTCTTATAAGGGAAAGAAGGCATAAGTTTTTCTTACAGGACATTTATTTTTCTTCCAGGACATTGTTTTTCTTTCAGGACATTATTTTTCTTTTTCAGGACGTTGAATTTTCTGATTGTTGAATGTGTATGATAAAGTTTTCTGTTTCAGGAGGGTTATGAATTTTTCTTTTGAATTGTTGCTTTAATTGATTGCTTTCAGTGAAAATATTGATTGAAATTTTTGAATTGATTTTCTTTCAGGGCGTATTGCGTGAAAATTTTTGGTTATTCTATCCATTGATTCCGATTATTCGCGACTTCGTTTGACGATCGAAAAAGTTTGCTTTTATAAAATAATATCATTCGGTTTTGTTTTAAGTCTGACTTGGAGAATAATTGAACTTGGTTTTCTTTGCTCTAAGTCGAATTTGAAATTTTGGGAAAACATTTTGATAGAAGAAAAATTTTTAATTTTTTTTTTAAGCTGGGTTTATTTGAAAGGTTTAAGAATCGGGAAAAGTTGATCGTGATCTTTTGAATCTTAGAAAAGTTAAATAGAATTATTCTTTATTTTCAGGAGGTTGTGTGTATTTTTCTTTTCCAGGAATCCGACACTCGGTAATCTTCTCGTTTTTTTTGGTTGCATCAATTTTTTTTTTCAGAGTTTTCTTTTGAGTTTTTGGTGTGTTGGTCTGTTTTTGAACTCGTTTTCAGGTGATGTGTTTTATTTTGGGTGTTTCGAGTAAGACTGTATGAATCGGAATTGTTAGGGTATCATTTTGCTATTTTTTTTTTTTTATTATTCGTGAAATCTAAAGTCGTAATCTTGAGCGTATTTCAGTCCTGTTGAAATTTAAAGTTGAGAATTTGGAATTATTCATTGATTTGGAAGGTAAACAATTTATTGAATACATTTTGATTAAGTTAATCGGGTTTTGGTTAAAATTTTTTTTTTTTTTTTTGAAAAATGGCTCAACCAGCTGGTGCATCTAACACGAATGATCCTGTGCGTCAAATAACACCTATGTATTCACTAGGTATGCTCTCGACTACCTTGGAGAGTTTTTCCGGTAAAGACGCGACGCGATACTTTGAAACATTAGAGTTACGGTCAAAATTAGACGGATGGACTGAAAAAGATACCCTTACTCTTCTCAAACTTAAGCTGGTGGGTGAGGCGTATAATTTTTTTAAGTCCGATGTCACCTTGGACATCTTGAGTTATAAAGACTTAAAGCAGAGGCTAATCAAGAAATTTACGACGGTTAGGTTGCCGGGAGAAAACCAGTGGAACTTGAGCCGATGCTATCAGCGTCAGGACGAGGATGTGTCCTCGTTCTGCACTAGGCTACGCACGATGGGAGCACGTTTACTGAGCGAGGATCTGGCTGAAGCATTAATTGATGAGGAACCTGGAATAAGGAAGAAAAACCGGGAATTAATGCTGAATCAATTTAAGATAGGATTAAGGAAGGACGTGATGAAGGAAACAGGAATTTTGTTGCTGAAGGAGGAGAAACTGGATTTAGAAAAGGCGGAGGAACTTGTTAGGTTGCAGGAGACCACTAGTAGGATGTTGCAAGGGAGGTTGGCAAATATGAGGGTGTCGACGGTTGACACCGAAAAAGTGTGTCAATTCTGCGAAAAGGAGGGTCATACCGCGAAGGAGTGCAGAAGTATAAGGCAGAATCGAGGGAGTGGAGAAAGGAGTAACATAAGGACATGTCACTCTTGCGGTCGAATAGGCCATTTCGCGAGGGATTGCCGGAACAGTAGGCAAAGCGGATCAATGACACAAGGCACGTGTCATAATTGCAATCAACAGGGACATTGGGCGAGGGAATGTCCCAGGAGAAATGTGGCTCGAGGACAGGGGCCAAATCCCCGTTCACAGAATGGACCTTGGAGAAGAGAGGAGGCGAACGCTTCCTGGGGTCAACATCCAGGTGATACCAGGAGTTCGAGGTACTCCAGTAACAGGGACCACCTCGGTGCCTCGTCGAATGCGCCGTCCACCGGCGCAATTCCAAAACAACCGCGACCGACGAATAACTTCCGAACGGAGAATTTAAACTTCGCGGGCCAGAGTCCAGCTGTCGGGGCGAAGGCCGAAGAATATTAGAAAGACAGAGTAAGCGAGAGCCACCAATAAACGAAGTACAGGAGAGGAATCCTAGACAGCGTTCGGTCATGATGATCCCGGAAGTAAACTCCGTGGGATCATATGACGCAGCACATATCTTACGATTGAATATTAATGGAAGGTCGAGTTTTTGTTTGGTGGATACAGGGGCAGCGGTGACTCTCGTAAAAAGGGGACTGATTCCGGAGAATCAGGTGAACGGCGACGATATAGGAATAAAATTGACTAGCGTGTCAGGACATAATTTAAGTACTTGGGGTACGGCAAATTTATTTATAGGACCAGAAGGAGAGCGATTGGGGGCAAATTGGACGGCAGTTATATGTGATGATTCGACGTTAGGGAACGTCCAAGTCATCCTGGGAAGGGATTTCCTTAAGGCCAATCAGGCCCACATCAGCTACGAAGAAAACCCATCAGTCTGGATGTGGGGACGGAAATTTGAATTGTTGAGGAAAGAGGATATAGAAGAACAAACCTGTATGGAAGGTGAGGAAGTGGAGGAGGTTACCGGAATGGTACAACGAGGAAGGCAGGCTCTAAGAGGCCACTTCCCCAGGGAAGACTGTCAGGAGGACATGGGAAAAAAGGAAAGTTTTTACGTGCAAGGGAAAGTCCGGGAGGACATTAAGGAAAAAGTAGAAAAGGTCAAGATAGACAAAGCATTTAGGGAGTTCGGTACACAGACCGAAGGTCCCTTTGAAGTTAGGGATTTTATTAGGACTGGAAGGAGGAATACCAGTGTTAGCACCCAAACGGAGGGTGCCGAGGGGGCCGACAGCAATGGGCTGTCGAAGGGTGACACCATAAGGGAATGGAATGGTGACGTCACCAGGAAGAAGGAGATTAACGAAGGGGAGCTTCGTGGGGATCGAAATTTACTTTCGACTCTGGGCACTGATGGAAACAGGAAGAAGGGCGGAGACTGCGCCGATGGATTAGGACTTAAGGAACACACTAGAAGAGAGTCAACCATAGAGGAAGATGGTATATGGGAAACCGAAGTTTTGCTGACATCGGGGGTTACTATACCCGCACGTTCGGAAATGGTGGTAGAGGCCAAATTGAGGAAGGAAATAAAGGGGACGGACCTAGTCTGCGAACCCATGGAGTTGGGTATCGCTCACGTATATGTCGCAAACTGTCTCACGAAAAATAGGGAACGGTTCTGGATTAAGTTAGTAAATGTATCTAATAGGGAAGTTAAATTGCAGAAGAGACAGAAACTCGCGAAAGCGGTGGCTTGCGAGGTGGAGAAAGAAAATCAGGATACACTTAGGATCGAGAAAATATCGTTCGAAAACAAAGACTGGGCTACCACCGGATTTTGTTTCGATCATTTGGATGATATCACGCGAGATACCCTGAAAAACCTCATCCAGGAATACAACGACTTATTTATAGAGGATGATACGCCACTGACTAGCACAACAATGGTAAAACATGGTATTACGTTAGAACCAGGAACACAGCCGATTTGTAAGGCACCATATCGGATTCCATATCATCAAAGGGAAGTGTTACAAAAAGAAATCGACCGACTCATGAGCGCGGGCGTCATTCGTCCGTCGTTTAGCCCTTGGTCAGCGCCGGTTGTCCTTGTAACAAAGAGACGACCTAACGGCGAGGAGAAAGTAAGGATGTGCATCGACTACCGAGGTCTGAATAATGTGACAAAAACGGAGTATTACCCCCTCCCCAATATATCAGACTTGATTCAGGGTTACAGTACCGGAAAAGAAGTTTTATTTTCGGTGATTGATGTGGCTGAAGCCTATCATCAGATTGACATGGAAGAAAAGGACATACCTTTAACAGGGTTTAGTACCTTTCAGGGGCATTATGAATACCTGAAAATGCCTTTTGGTCTCAAGAATGCACCTTCAACGTTTCAACGATTCATGAATCTCACGTTAGCCGGACTAACTGGAGATTTATGTATGGTATATTTAGACGACATTATCATTTTTAATTCAGAAGGAAAGAAAGACCACATCGAGAAATTACGACAAGTGTTTGAACGATTACGGAAAGTCAATGTAAAGTTGAAGCCCAAAAAGTGTAGCTTTCTACTTACAAAAGTAAAATACTTAGGTCATATGATTACTCAACAGGGAGTTTTCCCGGATCCGGAAAAAATAGAAAGTATTCAAAATTTTCCCATCCCTAAAAATATTAAGGGTGTGCGTTCATTCTTGGGAATAGTGAATTGGTATCGAAGATTTATTCCGAACGCCGCTGCACTAACCGCACCGTTAACCAACTTAACGAAGAAAGATGTTAAATTTGAGATAACGTCAGAGGTACTCGGCGCAATAACACAGCTGAAAAAGACCCTGACCTCGGATATGGTACTTATTTATCCGGACTTCAAGCAACCTTTTGTGGTCGCTACGGACGCATCGGGACTTGGGATAGGAGCCGTGTTGAGTCAGGTTAGGGACGGATACGAACGCCCGATAGCTTACGCGAGTAGAAACTTTAAGAAAGCGGAATTAAATTATTCAACTACGGAGAAAGAACTTTTAGGAGTTGTCTTCGGAGTACAAACATTTAGGTGTTATTTATATGGAAAGAAGTTTACAGTTGTTTCCGATCATAGACCGCTTAAATGGTTGCTCAATTTAAAAGACCCTGGGTCCAGATTAGCCAGATGGGCTATGACCCTAGCCGATTATGACTTTACGGTTATCCACCGAAAGGGGAAACTTCATGGGAATGCGGATGCCCTTAGCCGGATGTACAATAGGGACGAGCATTTCATTGACGTAGAGTTCGAAGAATTTCAAGATTATCGAAAAAACCATCAGATACCTGAGATGATGGCACTTAATGTAGAAAAGGGGAATATATTTTCGGCATCTGAACCATGGGCGCTAGCCCATTGTGTATCGCAGGATTTGGCTATGGGAGCAGGAATTGCGTTGCAATTTAAACAAATTTATGGATCGGTGGAAAAGTTGCAACAACAAAATAAAATTATAGGGGAGGTAGCAGAATTGTGTCTACCTGAAAGGAACATATATTATTTGATCACCAAGGCGAATTATTATGATAAACCATCTTACCGAAGTATGTGGAATGCTTTGAGAAGCTTGAGGGTATCCTGTGAGAAGAATAAAGACACCAAATTAGCCATGCCTAAAATAGGGTGTGGGCTAGATAAGTTGGAATGGGATAGAGTTTTGGAGATGATAAAGTTCATTTTTCATAATTCTAATATTAATATCACTATTTATGAGTTAGCATCGGTCCCGGTGGCGACGGTGAAGTACGGGAGGGAGGAACCCGACCTTTTGGAACCTGAATGGGATAGGATCGCCTTAAGGGATGCCCAAGAAAATGATCCCTACTGTCGGTCAATTTTGGAAGGGTTGAAGGATGGAACAGAAATTCAGGGAAATTCGTACTATGTTTCGAAGGATGGATTGTTATATTTTTGCGACGAAGAGACGGATAAATTAGTAATACCTCGAAGTTATACCGGGAAAGTGTTATACGATTTTCACGATTCCCCAATGGCGGGACATTCAGGACAACAAAAAACGTTGATCAGCTTGAGGCGTCGGTTCTTTTGGCCTAATATGCGATCCGACGTGATCAATTATTGCAACAGTTGTGATGCCTGTAATAAAAGGAAAACTTCACCTCATTTGAAGAAAGCTCCGCTTCAAAGATTTACTACGACAACGGAGCCTTGGGAACTAACATCTATGGATGTTGTAGGACCCCTTACAACCACTATGAGAGGAAATCGGTACCTCCTAACGTTTCAGGATTACTTCACAAAATATGTGGAAGCTATCCCAATTCGCGACCAAAAAGCCGAGACGATAGCTCGGGTGTTTGTCGAACATATCGTTGCAAGACATGGTGCACCCAAAATGCTGCTCACGGACCGAGGGGCAAACTTTACATCGGCCCTTTTCAAGGAAGTTTGTTCGAGTTTAGGTATCAAGAAGATCCAAACTGCAAGTTATGCACCAACATCAAATGGGCAAATTGAAAGGATGCATCGTGTGTTAAAGGACATGTTGTCGCACTATATTAGTAGAAATCAGCAGGATTGGGATGACTGGATCCCTCTAGTTCTTATGGCTTATCGGGGTAATGTACATGTTTCCACGGGTTACAGCCCCTATTTTCTACTGCATGGAAGGGAGCAAAGGTTGCCTATGGATGGCTTTATCGAGTCAGGAAGAATACGGTATGACTACGACGATAATTATGCCGCGGAATTAGTCGAGCGGTTACGAAAGGTATACACGAAGGTATACGAAAACACGGAAAGGGCAAAAACGGATAGGGTGAAACGGTATAATAGAAAAACGGCTGAAAGTAATTTTATTGTAGGAGAGTTAGTATATTTGAAGGAAATGAGTGTTAAACAGGGGTTATCTAAGAAGTTGTCAAAATCCTGGATAGGGCCGTATAGAATACTGGAGGTGGTTGGTCCTGTCACATATAAGATAAGGAAAAGTAAAGGGAAGGACGAACAAATTGTTCATGCTAATAGGTTGAAAAGATATGTCACAAGGAATGTGGTAGGCGACAGACAAAAGAGGCCAGGGGTGAATACCAGACGTGAAAAGGAGATAGTGTCTGAATCGGAAGAGACTTCGGAGGAAATAAATACATTCCAACCTTTGATATTCCCGGTACCAGGGCGGGAATTAGAAGTAGACACTGAGGAAGAAGAAACCAGCGATAATGAAAGCGAGGAAGAAAGTAGTGAGGAGGAGGAAGAAAGACCGGTAGTGGAAACCAGACCGCTACGACGATCTACAAGGGCGAGACGCCCTCCAGATCGGTACGGATTTTCTTAAAGAATATACGAGTTCGGGTAGCGAGAAGGCAAGTCATCGACAGCCTTCCAGGAGGGGTGAATCGTCTCCTGCCCATTTCGTAGATTCCAGGGGCTCACCGACCCGGAGAGCCATCACCTGAAGAGGGTCCCTGTTCTGGGTTACGAACGCCCCCCCCCCCTTGTTTTGATGTATATTTGATTCCCTGGATTGCTGAGGCCCCCACTTAACGGGCTTACTACCCCAGGCTTAGGCCATTGGGAAGATTGAGGTTGTCCCTGAGGTCTCTGTTGTTGGCCCCACTGAGAGGGCTGCTGCTGCTGTTGTTGTTGGGAACCCCATTGCAATGGCTGCTGTTGCTGGGGAGACCTTCGGCCTTGCGATTGTTGTGGTCTTGGCCCTTGAGATCTTCCCCTGTAATCTCCCCCCTGGATTGTTACCTTGTCCATTTCTCGTAATGGACCTTTTCTTTAAATTGCTACCCCCGGGATGATTGTACTTTGGTCCGTCAGCATAGTTCCTAGTTTCCCCCCCCCCCCCCTGATTCTATCTGTCCATAGTGATGGAGATAGCATGTTATTCCAATTCGCCATCGTCTGATCTGCCATCTGGCTGGACTTTTCTTAGGATGTTCGTACCCACCCAGTTCTTAAAGGGAAACCTCATAGTTCGTAAGGTTTCAGTCAATTGTTTTTTTTAATTCTTCACCTAGCATAGAAACAAGCCCAACTCACAAGTTGGTGTAGAATGATCACCGAAGATTTGCATTTCGCACTTCACAATAAAGGGCAAATAGGTATGAAAAGACTAAAGAAAAAAAAAATTCGTGGTATTCTTCCTCGGATGATTAGGAACAAACTTTGTAACTTATCATGGGAGGACGAATGAGAAATAAGAAATTCATGTTGTATGTTAAGTTATGGCTTAAGGGTGAAAGGATCTTCTTAACGAATATAAAATGTAGTGGAAAAATGTAATATTTACCTTGAATAGTTATTGTATGAATTACTGTACGGTTCCTCATTTAGGTCTCAAGAGGATCTCAACCAGTCAACAGCATGAGAAGGGTACTGACTTTAACCGAGGGAATGACCTTCCTCCTATTTTTTATCAGCGTCGAGGCGCTAATAGCGTACGATTGTACTAGTAAAGACAGTGAAATGACTGCAGTGTCGATTCGCGACGTCGCGGAGTGTCCCACTCTCGAGAACACTTACCGAAGTGAAACCGTCGGGATAAAAGTTCTGCAAAAAGACGAGGTAAAAATGAAACATGTGTGGACCTGCTGTGTCGAGGTAACCAGGGTAATAACCCATTGCGGAATGCATAGCCACAGTTCAATCGTGGCAGGGGGACTTACAAACTTTATTTATCGTTTGGGGGTCGAAGAGTGTCGATCCGTACATCGTTACAGGACTCTTAAAATATATCATCACGAAATAGGAAATATCCAGATGAATGGCACCACGTCAGCGTCAATCACAATAGTAGGAGCGTTAGACAATGATGGGACCTGCAAGGGGAGCACTTATCAAGAGAATGGCCGAACCTGGCAAGATGTTGTTATTATAGCATCCGTGAAAATCCGGATCTCCGATTATGAAACTCGAGTGAAGATCGACGAAAATGAAATCAGTCTTCAAGGGGGTGTGGTATGCCCTTATTTAAAAGGGTATTGTTTTGATACAACCGTAGGAGAAGTAGTATGGGAAAACGATCCCTTATCCACATGTGAAGAGACACTTAGTTTACTCTACCAGGGTCAAGCAGACATAATTTCTAATCGTGTCACAACCGAACAAATCTTGGTCGTGGAGGACAATACCAAAGTTTTTGCACTAACTCTAGTTAAAAAGGTACTTTTGTGCCGAATCGAAATTTGGCAGACAGAGCACCCTCGAATTTTGGTACTACAAGAAAATTCAGGAGATCGAATCTCGACGAAAATGAATATTTTACCCCATAATGCCGACCTAATGGCATATGTTAATAGTAAATTTTTGTATGTGGAACAAGCCTACACTCGGAAGATAGATCAGATGTACACCGATACTGTACATAGACGCTGCCTAATGCACCGGGAGATATTGAGAAATCGATTATTGATGGCACCTCTAGCACCCAACACCCTAAGTCAGCTGGTCAAGGATAGTGGAGGATATGTAGGACGCGTGCTAGGGGAAGTCCTCTATATCATGCGATGCACACCGCTTATTGTGAAAATACGAAGGACTACTAAATGTTATAATGAACTGCCTATTCTGGTTAATAATCAATCTAAATTTATGGCTCCAGTTACTAGAGTCATCCAAAATTATGCCGAAGAAGTAGATTGCAATGGTCTTATGCCGCCACTATACAAAATAGAGGACCAGTGGATGGGACTAAGCCCATATCCTACTATGAAGAAAGCTCCCCTGGAACTAATACCCGACTCTGAGAAAAAACTAGAGTTCACACCTATTCAGCCAATTGGTGCCCTCGGTATGTACACGCAAGAGGAGCTAAACAAAGCACAGCGTATATTGAACTTCGGCACGGAAAGAAAAGCCGTCGAAAATATTATCGTCAGACGAGTAGCAGGATTGGAGACCACTGACCAAGGCTTCTCAACGATTCACATGTTCAACCCGGAAGAAATGAAGGAATTGGCCCACAATACAGCCAGACAATTATGGGGTTGGTTCACCGATATCGGCATGTTTATGAGCGGACTTATGGGATTCTACGCGATATTCCGAATCATAAAGTATGGAATAGGGGTTGTATTAAATGGATTACACCTATATGAGATTTTTGGATGCGGAATAACATTGCTGGCCAGTTTATGGAACACATTAACCATGTGGATTATGAATCGACACAGAAATCGACAAGAAAACGCGACAAGAAGTACCGATACCGAGGCGAACTTAACAACAACAACAGGGAGATCACCCGGGTTGTACCCTGTTTTGAATACGAACGGCGCGCATTGGACAGAGGGAGCAAACGAAGGTCGCGAACCGGGTATGTGTTCAGTGTAATTGACATTCCGCGCAGCATAGTAAACATTGACATCAACACCAAAGTGCGGTACGCTAGTTACGAGAGACTAGGTCGTCGAGTATCTTCGAAAGGTCGTTCTCGAGGTGAAGGTCAGTCCCTATCTCTGGAGGAAATAAACATGTGAAAGTGGTCAGAGCCGGACTAAGGAAATTGTGTTGTGGCCGCGGGTGAAATTTTGAAATTCGAGAAATAGACACTTATAGACTCCATTTAGGAGAAGTGAAAGGTGAAAGGCAGGATTTGCTTAATTTTCTTTTTTTTTTGGACTTGATTTATGAGCTTTATGTTTTGCTGTATCGAACCATGTATATCTTTCGATATCGTTTATCTTAGACTTGGACTAAGTAGTTGAGTCAGAATGATGTTTAGTTCTAAGGCATGTTGCATGAGAGTTAAGAGTTCTAAGTTTGGTATATTCAAGTTGTATAACTGTTAGAATGTTTTAATGGAAGGCAATGGACTATTGGACTATTGAGGAATGAGGGTAAGGGAAAAGTTATGGCAACCGATGCCAAAACTTTTTCAAAGGGGAGGATATTTGTAATAGGAGGGTTAACTTGAAAGTAATAAAATAAATATCCCTTTCTAAAATTAGGACTTGAACGTTTCTTCTTTCCGTAATAATTCAGTGATATTTTCAACACCCTTTATTTTACTCGGGAAATCTCCCGAGAGAAAGCACAATGATTTAATTGATCGATTTAAACTTCGGGAACTCAATACTCCGGTGATAAAAAATTATTGAGACGGTTATCAAGGCCTATACAGGATATCTGGCGAGACGTTAACGATTAAAATTGTTACTTTTTCGGTTCGGATTTCGTCTGCAACAATGAAGATAAGGAAATTAGGGTTCCGCTAACTAAGTGTTAGTTTATGCTACGTCTGCTGGGGGACCATAATATTTTTACGATGCGGCATTTTTCGAAAACATTGCGTGGGAAACCCTTTATCTCTTTAGGGACACTACCCATCCGCGACACGGTGGTAGGAAGGTCTCCGATCTAATTGGCTCGCAAAAATGAGAGATGGAAGAAATATCGGTTTGATTGGTTTTGAAGTACTGACAAAAGAAAATCCTTTAATTTAATTGGTCGCTAAAAGGAGCAAAGGATACGGTAGCCGGGGAAGTTTCGGACGAAAGTAAGATCAGTTATTCGGAAGACGGCGTTGGAATAGCTCATAAAAAGTTCTTGGTTTTATTTTTGAAGTCTTGGAAAATCAGTCTTGAACAGGGACATAAAAAGTGTTAAGTTAAAAGTTAGTAAAGTCTCTAAATTATTTGGAATTATTTAAATCGCGTATCGTCGGTATATTCGGGAGTGTGAAGGTCAATTTTTACGAAAAACGAGTGGGTGCCGTGTCTTCGTACCTAATCTGTCTGTTTCAGGAAAGAAGCAACGTCGTAGAACATCCTCCTAGGTTCATCAATTCTTGAGATTATTGGTACAGGAAAAAGGTCAGATAAAATTGTTTATGCTTAGCTTGCCCGCCCAAATTATATGTTTAGTCCAGAGTCCTGAAATCTTCTAAAAGTCATATTTTATTCGTATTTCTCTTTAAAGCGTATTATTATTTTTGTAATCACCCTTAAGAAGTTGAAGGTTTAAGTGGAGTTTTTCTGTTGAGAAAACTCAGGTTTATTTGAAAGATTCCGTGGAAACTATTGTTGAGTTTCCCCTTTTCTATGTGAAGTTTAAGAGGGATTATTTTCCGTTTTCTTGTTTGGGTATAGAAAGTTTACTTGGTATTGCAAATTCTGGTGGTTATTATTTTTGGGGTTATTTTGAGAAGCCCTTTTATTTCGGTCGATAACTTGAATATAATAATTTGATATAATTTGGAATTCACACTGATGTTGATTTAATTTCGATGAATAGATCTGCCTTTGTAATTTAAAGTTAATTTAACAGTTATACTTGATGGGATTACTTACTTTCGAATTAAGAAATATCTGAACTTTTGATAATTTGAATCATTTGATTTAAGTAACACATATCTAATTTGGTGAGAATTTGTTTAGTTTGATTTGGTTTAATATACGTCTTAAATTTAATCTAAAAGGTTTCATTTACCATCCCTCTCCCTAGAGAATAATTTTAAACACTAAGACCCGACCCAAGTGCGTTGGGCCGATCCCACACTTTCTTCCGTCGGAAGAAAGAACTTCAAAATTTTAATTAACATCTTTTATTTTTCTTTAAGTAATAACACCCTTGATTGGTGGAAAGCCGCTCTTCTGTCCAATCACCAAGAGGGTGCCTTTTACAAGATTATTATTGATATAACATCAAAATGAACAATTTTTTTTTGACGGCCTCATTTTTAATAGTTATTTTGAGTGCTGGATAATGTTATTTTGGAACCGAAGCCGTACTTTTTCAAATGACCCCCTGCATGGCAAGAGAGGGGCTTGCAACCCTCGATTTTTTCCCTTTGTCGCATGATTTTTGTACGGCGTTGCTGAATAATGGATTAGAAGATGTATGGCAACCGTATAAAACTGATGCCGTACAAAGTCAAATGACCTATTTTACCATGGAAATTTTCGGAAAATCAAAAAAATTTTCCGAATATATGGCGCATCATTTTTGTACGGCACTGCCCGTTTTCCTATTATTTTCCATGGAGCTATCGATGGTAAGAATGCCGTCAAAAGTCATATGACCCAAATGTACCCAGTCTACCTGTCCTTTTGAATTGCCACCTGTACTCAGTTGGACAGCTTACAAGTGACGGCATAGTGCTGAATCTTATTATTTTATGTCCTTCTATCGTTCTAGATAGGTCATCTTCTGGTTCAAATGACCCATCAATTTTCGACACGGGCCTGTAGTCTATTACTCTTTCCGTAAATATTTTGATGATCCCTTTTCCCTCCGCGACATCTTCTCTAAAGATTTTTATGTTATCTTACACACTCAAAATGCAATTTACATACACGCATATACAGGGTGTTTCACCATAAACTGGACAAACATATATAGCCGTGTAGTTGACATCGAGAAAGTCATTTTTGCCTTATGACATATACCCCGTTTTCGACGCATAATCGAGATACAGGGTGCTTAATGTCAACTTTGAGCAATATTCTGTTAACTGTGGTAAGTTATGCGTGATATTTGAAATAACGGTTCCTGGTCACATCTTAGTATTTTTGAGGGCTCAATTGAATTGTGGTGTAGAATTTTGCAAAAAAAATTCAAAATGGCGGAAAACCTGCAAAGTCGGAATTTGTGACGATCAGCATCAATCGTGAGTTGTCCATTTTCATCTTTTCCCTATATTTCTGAAATGTTTTTGATTTATGTTTGGGTAATAAATATATTTGCGGAAATAACTGAATTCAAAATTGCCCATAATTAGTAATTGACATATTATTTTTGTATTTCTGTTTTGTGTGACAGATCATATCCATGGAAAAGATGACAGATGACGTTTGACAGATGACGTTTGACAGTTGACATTTGATAGATCACATATGACAGATGACATTTGACAGATGACATTTATCAATAGACAGATGACATTTGACAGATGACATTTATCAATAGACAGATGACTATTGACAGATGACATTTGACAGAACTTTTATTATGCCTAATTCATCTCCTGCTTGAAAAAATAGCAATGGTAAGTTTGTACAACTTTAACGGGGGTTTCAAAGCAAACCTATCACCGGTGATCGGAGCTTGATCTAGAATCAACTCGATTTGACAGTTCAGAAATCTAACCAAGCCGTTGATCTCCGATCACTGGTGATTACGATTTGTGAAATCCACAGTAAGTATAGGCAGGCCTTCTCAAGATAAAGATGGCTATGGTATAGGAATCATTTAGGCGAAACAAAGTTCGCCGGGCCAGCTAGTGTGTTAATGAAATATGAAAAGCAAAATTTCGACCACTTTCATCGACTAGAAAATTAAAATTAGTTTTTTGTTTGGGGCCATGTCCCCATGTCCATGAGAATAACAATAAATTTGTCTGTAAAAAGAGTTGGCCAAGTAGGCAAGTACCTGGGTCGTCTACAACCGGATCTGGTACCGTTTGAGAAAAATCCTTTCCTTCCTTGATCTCATCTTCAACTTCAGACTCTGAGTTACTAAGATAGATAAAAAATGTTGGTGATTGCGCGACACCAATAAAAATACAAATAACTCAAGTTGCTTAATACAGAAAAAAAATTTACAGATTTCGCAATCCTTGCAACCATCAGAGACATTGGAAATGATAACACCTCATGTAAATATTACCAACATTTATTTGCATTTGAACTTATAAATAAAATAGTATTTTCAATAATAATAATTGCAAGAAACAATCAACATTCCTAATTCCTAACATAAACAAGAGGAAACTTGTCACCGTATTTTAAAACAAAAATGTTCTTTCTAAAGTAAGTATTCTTAAGATATAATAATAAAAAATAAAGACATAAATAATCGGATGAAGCTGGGTCCATGCTGTCATTCCTGTCCAATATTTTTGAAGTGAATTTTGATTTTAGCAAATCTGGGTTTTCATTAAATTGGCTTTAGATAGAAGGATTCAGTTTTTACTAAAATTCATTAATCCTATATGTACTCGGATCAACCATCATCGGATGAAACTCATAACATCCAGTCCAATATTTTCGAAGCGAATTTTTATTTTACCAAATTTGAGTTTTCTCGAAATTGGCTTGAGATAAACAATCTGTTTTCACTAAAACTCATGAATCTTATCTGTACTCGGAGTAAACATCATCAGAAGAAGCTGAGTCCACCCCGTCCAATATTTTCGAAGGGAATTTTCATTTCACCAAATCTGAGTTTTCATGAAATTCGCTTGAGATAGAAGGATTCTGTTTCCACTAAAATTCATGGATCTTATATGTACCTGGGATCAACTCTCATCATCAGATGAAGCTGAGTCCATCCTGTCCAATATTTTCGAAGCGAATTTTTATTTTAGAAGGATTCTTTATTTACTAAAATTCTTATCTGTACTCGGAGTAAACATCATCAGGAGAAGCTGAGTCCACCCCGTCCAATATTTTCGAAGGGAATTTTCATTTTACCAAATCTGAGTTTTCATGAAATTCGCTTGAGATAGAAGAGGATTCTGTTTTTACTAAAATTCATTAATCTTATATGTACCTGGATCAACTCTCATCAGATGAAGCTGAGTCCATCCTGTCCAATATTTTCGAAGTGAATTTTTATTTCAGAAGGATTCTGTATTTACTAAAATTCATGAATCTTATAATATGTACTCGGAGTAAATATCATCAGATGAAGCTGAGTCCACTCCGTCCAATATTTTCGAAGTGAATTTTGATTTTACCAAATCTGGGTTTTCATGAAATTTAATTTAGATAGAAAGGATTCTGTTTCTACTAAAATTCACGAATCTTATATGTACTCGGATCAACTATCATCGGATGAAGCTGATTAGGTACATCCTCTCCAATATTTTCGAAGCTGATTACATCCTGTCCAATATTTTCGAAGCGAATTTTTATTTCACCAAATCTGAGTTTTCTCGAAATTGGCCCGAGATAGAAGGATTCTGTTTTTACTGAAATTCATGAATCTTACATGTTCTCGGAGTTAACATCATCAGGATAAGCTGAGTCCACCTCGTCCAATATTTTCGAAGAGAATTTTTATTTTACCAAATCTGAATTTTCTCGAAATTGTCTTGAGATAGAAGGATTCTGTTATCACTAAAATTCATGAATCTTATATGTAGGGGAGGACGGGGGAATTCCACACGCACCCCGGTGTGAGTCACCTAACCTAACTAATCACTGATAGTAGATGACGAAATACAATTAATTGTTCTTTTGCATTAAATAATCTACACATATGAAGGAAAATAGTCATGCAATAGATTCATTAGAAATTAATAATAGAAGTAATTTCCACGATTCCAATTTCTCTCGAAAATTAGATCAGAGCGTCGTGACTCGTGAAACGAACAATCGGCTCCCTGGTCTAAACTAAAAACACGAATACCTTTAAATTAAGGGAGGATGTTGGCAAGGCAAATACGAGATGGTGCGCTGTATCTAAATTTTGAAATAACTGAACTGAGTTGCAGAATATCAATGCGCAGAATTCCCCCGTCCTCCCCTACTCGGAGGAAATATCATCAGATGAAGCTGAGTCCACTCCGTCCAATATTTTCGAAGTGAATTTTGATTTTAGCAAATCTGGGTATTCATGAAATTAGCTTCAGATAGAAGGATTCTGTTTCTACTGAAATTCATGAATCTTATATGTTCTCGGATCAACTAATGACCTATTCTTCAAATACCGAAATGATTGCCCAATCTGGCAACGTTGCGGCGAATTTGATGGCCACTCATCGCGGCTCAGATCTCACTTGATGAAACAACAATATAAACACTCGAAGTTCTAATGAAGGAAATAAAACAATGATCTATCCTTCAAATACAGGAATAATTGCCCAATATGGCAACGTTGCGGCGAATTCGACGGCCACTCACCGCAGCCCAGATCTCACTTGATGAAACAACAATATATATACTCGAAGTTCTAATAAAGGAAATAAAACAATGATCTATCCTTCAAATACAGGAATAATTGCCCAATCTGGAAACGTAGCGGCGAATTTGACGTACCTCCCACCTCGCCTCACTGGTCGCCGATTCTCGTATGCTGGCCCAATCGCCTATGTTAACAAATCACGCGACAACTTTCGAATGCTTTTTTGGTCTACTAGCGACACCTCTGTCTTTTGACCTTGAACGAAAACTCGTAACTTGCCTGTAATATACGAACATAAACATTTCCAATGTTAAAATTGCGATTTAAGGAGTTTCGAAAGAATTTCAAGAGCAACTCAACTTTGAATATTTTCGATTTGAAACGATTACGAAATCAAAACACTTACATAAAAACAATTTGAAATTGAATTTTCAGAGGAATTAATTTGAAAAAATCGAAATAGAAGAATATTGCACACTAGCGACAATATAATTTGTTAATCAATTATATTAGATATATACAGGGTGTCCCACGGTCGAGTGCCTATTAGACGTTTCTGGAGAACTGGACATATTTGAAATCCGAAAATTGGGATTATGATATTGTTGGAAATTCTCTATAGACCTAAAATATTTTTGGAGCTTGAGCGCTTCCGGTTATACCGGAAGTGGAAATAAATTTGTTCAAAAAATATTTTTTTCAATATTTTCGTTTCTGATATGATTGAGTATTCAATGCTGAATACATTTCTGTTGAAATCATTGTATTCATTCGAATAGTTTTCAAAATATCGAAAAAAAACCTGAAAAAATGTCAAATATTCATGGTCAGTGTTATGTCCATTATTCCTATTCTGAACATTCCGAGTTTAAACCGTTATCACAACGTCAAAGTAGAAGAATGTGAAAAGGTCATGCATCTTTTGAATTTCATAAATATCATCACAGGGTGTTTCAAATTTTTTGTCGAAAACTGTGATCGAAAATTGGCCATAACTTCTGTCTTTCAAATTAGAACCCTATTTTTTTATGATTGCGTTGGATTCTGCGGAGAAAAATATTGATAGCACCCTCAGATGTTCTTGATCCTACATTCAGTAATTGCTGAGATATTTGAGCTTTTCTGGATTTATGTTGTACGTAGAGTCAAATTCATCGAACCTGAAGAGATTCGATGAATATTCTTGTAAAACCATAGTAACAATTATGTCACCTGTGAATTATTAATAGGATCATTGATTTTCTATGGTCACAGAATATTCTCATGCCAACAGATTCGATGACTATTCTTATGAAACCATAGTAAAGTCGGGAAGTAAGGTTAAGGCCTAAAATGAGAGCTGTCACTTGTGAATTATTAATAGGATAATTTATCTTCTTTGGCCACAGAATATTCTCATGCGAAAGATAAGATGAATTTGACTCTACGTATAACATGAATTCAGAAAAGCTTAAATATCTCGGGAATTACTGAATTTAGGAGCAAGAGCATCTGAGAATGCTATCATTATTTTTCTTCGCAGAATCTAACGCAATCATAAAAAAATAGGGTTCTAATTTGAAAAACAGAAGTTATGGCCAATTTTCGATCACTGTTTTCGACACACAATTTGAAACACCCTGTGATGATATTTATGAAATTCAAAAGATGCATGACCTTTTCACATTCTTCTACTTTGACGTTGTGATAACGGTTTAAACTCGGAATGTTCAGAATAGGAATAATGGACATAACACTGACGATGAATATTTCACATTTTTTCAGGTTTTTTCTCGATATTTTGAAAACTGTTCGGATGAATACAATGGTTTCAACAGAAATGTATTCAGAATTGAATACTCAATCATATCAGAAACGAAAATATTGAAAAAAATATTTTTTGAACAAATTTATTTCCACTTCCGGTATAACCGGAAGCGTTCAAGCTCCAAAAATATTTTAGGTCTATAGAGAATTTCCAACAATATCATAATCCCAATTTTCGGATTTCAAATATGTCCAGTTCTCCAGAAACGTCTAATAGGCACTCGACCGTGGGACACCCTGTATATCTGTGAGGCATATTTCACACAAGCCCATCTCTATTGAACCGACTGAATAACAACGCCACATTCCTACTGCGACGACCCGTGACCGTCGCAAATTTTAAAAACAGTATAATAATATTGGATTTTGAGTTGATCTAAAAATTTCAATGACAATTACCTTGGGCTGTATACACTTTCACGATAGAAAAAAAAAACACCTTCCGCACTCAAATTTGTTTGTTAGTATGTAACAGGAGAATTATTATTAATTTTCACACGGAAGAGACCGGAACCCAGAACGGTGGCAACGAGAAACAAACATGGAGCTATGGCAGTAACTGCAGATAACATCATTTACAAACCATCATAATTACACCCCAGCCGTTTTTGTTTTTGCAACGACGCGATTCTATTCCAACATCTGGTAATTTTTACCAATCCTAAACATTCCTATTTCGAGACTCCATCGATAGCGATGCTATCAGATGGTCGTTTTTTCCGATCTTCACATCACGCTCTTCTGAAGCAAGCATTCCTTTGTTTCTTTTTTTTCGGTGTAGGGGAACAGGGAATGTTTGATTTGAGAAGATTGAAAAATTTAGTTGCGGCCTGCGGCCGCCCCTTGAATTTAGCCGCCCGCTTGCGGGGCACGCGCTGCACACCTGCTAGGATCGGCCCTGGAGATTAGGCACAGAATTTTTGCAATTTTTTTTCTGAATACATTGATGTATCATAACCTAATCATTAATAAATTTTAGGTTCAAAAATCGCAAAATCCTTATTTTTGTTGGTTTTTTTCAATAGTAGGCCATAAATTCTTTCACACATGCATTTAATTATTACTTTTTCATAACGTCATGTTGAAATATAATTGCAGCGCTACTTCGACATTTCCGTTAGAAAGGTTTAAACATATTTGATATACTTTTAAAAATTTTGAAATTCCATGTTTTCACCGTCAGCCATCATTATTGATTTGTACCTATTGACTCTAGCTGCTTGTGACTTAGTTTCCCTGAATGCAATAAACAAAACATTTTTCTGATTTTTCATACATGTTCAACAGTCATCGAAAATTTTCAAACATGGATTTTTGGGCTTAGAAAATTTTTCACTTTCGAACCCCTCAATGGGGTGCGCGACTTCTGGGACACCCTGTATATTAATTCCATGACAAGTGTGGTGTTTCAATAAAAAATATACATGTGATTAAAAATACTATTTTACATAATTTCACAAAATGTCTCAAGTGGAGGTACTAATAACTCATTATTATGGGCCACATTTTACTTAGTAATTTCGTAGACAAACCGATAAGTTATAATTCAGCATTTCATATCGTACCATTGATGTAGAATCTATTCTAGGTATCGTACGTAGACATCATAAAACCAAATGTTGGTCTGTGATAGAAGATAGAACATTCAACATTCTCAGAGAACATCAGTAATATTCTAAAGACGCCAATATTGAATCTCAATCTTTGATAGTTTCTATGCAGATGGTCTCTGTTGATGTTCTCTGAGAATGTTGAATGTTCTATCTTCTATCACAGACCAACATTTGGTTTTATGATGTCTACGTACGATACCTAGAATAGATTCTACATCAATGGTACGATATGAAATGCTGAATTATAACTTATCGGTTTGTCTACGAAATTACTAAGTAAAATGTGGCCCATAATAATGAGAGTTGCTACCCGCTATGCTCCCTATATAACATTACCTTTTGCGGGTGTTATAGGATTTATAGGTTATAATTTGGAGAATTGGCTTTCTGATAAATATACTCCTTACAATGGTATGAACAATCATTATATTTCCTCCCTGTATTGTTTTATCCCTCAATTTCAGGTGCTATCAAAGATTCTAGAGGTGAACGATTACTCAGCGATGAAGCATTATCCAAATCTACAGAAGTTGGAAAATTGAGTGTGTTAGGGACAGCGTTAGATAGAAATCTCTCACCTTCCTTACAATGAAGTGGTTTCAGTTTAAAATTGTGATGAGCTTTCTTTATATTTAGTTGAAATAGTATTAGTAGTCTTGACTATGTACTGAATTATTCATGAATAATTCCAATTTAAAGTCCACATTTATTCAATTATTTTCGGAGTTTAACTAGTTATTCAGAATAGAAAGCTTGTTGCGAGCCAATTTTATTTTTATAACAAGAACTGTCCAAGACATACGAATAATTATGATTATACTAACACTCCTAGGTCTTTTGTGCTTGTAGCTTGAGCGAGTTGGGAGAATCATTTTTGTGGGCTTTGTTACAGTGCTCTTAAGCACAGTGCTGTTTATTTTTGACCCAAGAGTAAATATCCACTACCATCTAGGATATTCTTTCCTAGCCACTGGATTAAATTCGGAACCTCTGGGATGCAGTTCAACACTATGGGTACTACCATATCAAAGCAAAAATCTTGAAAAGATACTCTTTCTATAATTATAACTTAGAAATTCTCCATATAAAGGCAAAATATATGTACATATTACCTAATCTATTCTCTCTTAAAAAAGTAAAAAATTACATATTTGGTTTCACCTTTCCAGTCTTACAAGAAATACTGTACAATATCAAGCTCAGTAGTCGTCACATGAGGGAACTACACTAGAAGTGGGGTGATAAGCTGAAATTAAATAAAGTACATGTAATAATTACATTTTCAAAAAAATTGAGAAGTCATGGATTTCTAGAAGAATAAATGGATTACATTCGCTTGAGATTTCCATGCATTGTGAAGTCTCCAAGATGTAATTTAATAATATTTCCAGTACATACAATAGTAAATTTGATTGGGAATGAGTATTAATAGTTCACATCAAATCCTTTTCTTCAAGCTTATAAATACATATAATCATAAAAAAATTCAAGCATGAATGTAGTAGCATACGCCATACACAACATGAAGACAGGAAAAAATAAATTATAGTTAGGAGTTCATAAGCACCTTTGTCATCAATTTCCTTTCCTCACTATTTGCATTTCCTATTAACTTTATACTGAATGTAACAATATTTTGGTCCTTTATCCCACATTAGTCTGTGATTGATAGTAATGACTGAAAAATTATAGATCCTGAATAAATTGATTGGATTTATGTATGAATGAAAAAAAAAATAGAATGAAATATTTGTAAAATAAAATTTCACTTCAAAAAGAAGTTTCAAATACAATTGGTTGACCATTTTCGTCAAATTGCTTAGGTTTAAGCACAAATTCTTTGTCATCATTTTCAGGAGAGTCCATTTCATCATTATCAGGTTCTTCTCCATTGAGACATTGAAGTAAAGATCCTGAGATTTTGCTATCTGACAAGTTATGTAAATCATCAGAAGTAAAATCATCAGTTCTACTTGAGAAACTTAAGTCCTCAGGTGAACCTGAACAAGTTAACATTTCACGAGAGCTCAAATATTCACGGAAAGTCGATGTTAAAGATTTACTAGAGTTTTGCTTATTATCAATAATACTATGAGTTTCGTTTTTTGAACTTTCGTCCTCTATTGTATGTATAGAATCGATTTTAGGAAGATGGTTGATGTTATTTCCAGAAATTAAGAGAACAGGTTTTCTACTTCTTGGTGTCATCATTGTTTCTTGCATGGCACGAGTCATGCGTTGAGTGGACCTAGTAATTGGAGACATTGACTTTCTATCAGATCCTTCAGGAGTGAAACATGAATGTAAAGGAAAACATGCTGGTGTACTAGTTAAATATGAAATATTGAGAACATTATCTTCACTTGTTAAATCAGGTTCAGACAAACTTTTATGTAAGTGATCAGTATGAAGCAAAGGCTCAGACATATCATTAGATGAGTTAGTAGTTAATTTAAGTTTTTCGTCTTTCCCTTTATCAGGGCTTGTATCACAGTTTGTACAGAAGAGCCTTGCTCTTGATAATATACCTTGGGAGGGAGAATTCAAAACTTCTTCACTTGATGATCTCAGTTGGGACAAGTGCTGCTTTTTTATGGTTCTCATAAGCTTCTTATTCAGTAAATGTTTTTTTATTGAATCCCCTATGCTCTTGCTCTTTGGTGCGCTACTTCTCAAAATTTGCAAAGGTGTCCCATGTCCATTCTCCTTATTGAATTGTTTCACTAATTTCCTCTTTTTAGAAGATTCAGGCAGGCTTTGAATGTAAGCATATAGCTGGGCAACAGCTGTTTCTGTCGAGTTTGCTTCATTTTCTTTTGCAGTAAGCTCTCTGTCTATAAATGTGAACACAGTATTAGCTGCATGCTGGTCACTAACAGATTCGTTCATGCCTATTTTTGGTTGTAACACTCTTTTTTCAAATCTCACTCTGAAATCAACTACTAGTTTTTGTGGTATTTTAAAAATTTCATCACAATGGGTGATCATAAAAGCTATTATGCCAGATAAATTTTGAGAATTAGAATGTAACTGTTCTGCAGACAATTTTCTTGGGCACAATAAATGCGGTGTGAATAATGTTGCTAAATTATCTGGAGACATTTTGTTCACATATTCATATAATGCTGTTAAATGCAACAGTTCAAGAATGTCTTTAAGTAGGACCTTATTCTCAGATGGAAGAAGTAGTAGAATCAATTGCAAAGCTTCTAGCAATTTTTCCTCTTGAGTTGGTTTTTCAATAATTCCACATAATTCCGCTATCTGACAATAAGCTGGGAAATGGCACTCTGTTAGTAAAGGTTCTGGAAGTTCTGATAAAAAAACTTTCAGTACTGAAGCACAATCATGAACACTAAAGTTTCCACTTTCTAAATCAATGGTTACACCTTGACTCAGTAATGATTTGAGTTCACTTTGACGATTGAGAGAACCTGTCCTTCTGAAGATCCCTTCAATTTGCAAATTCTGCTCTTTTTTTAAATATTCAATCAGCTGATAAACTTGACATATTCCTTCTTGAGTGATTGGAAAACCCTCTAATGTATCTGTTGATTTCGATTTCTTCATAAAAGAGACTAGTTTCCATTTCTTGTTTTTGGATTTCTCATTGAAATATTCATTTTCTTCTGTGTTCAGGTCCAATACAAAGGATAAATGCATTCTGACCAGAATATTATATTGTTCTGAAAATTCTTGACGAAATTTCTCAGCCAAATCTTCGTCAGTAAGATTAAGGATACTCATATTTTCACTTCTTTTGTGTGTAATATAAGGGAAAAGGTTGTCTCTGGTAATATTTTTTTGTTTTCTACTGAACGATATTCATGAGTGACATCATTCTAATCTAATTTGTTTATATCCCCTAATCTCAATCAGAGATCAAAGATGAACTAGATTAACAATCATCCCATCACATTTATTTGTATTTATTTCTTATAAAGATTTTGAAAATGTGACCTCGAAGAAACGGACATTTTTCAACTGCAATTCAAAACTCATAGAAGTTGGTAATTCTTCTTGTAACTGTAGCTAGCATATCAGCTGATCGTTCATGAACATCAAAGAGCTAAATGAAGTTTGGCAATGCCGTATTTCATTTCCCCTAACTTAATACTTTTGAAAACACATGTATGTAGGGACGTCGAATGCCCACATGCGACATGCGATCAACAATATATAGGACAAACATCTACAACGCTTCAACGAAGAATAAATTTGTATAGAAGCAATATCAATTCAAGGAAAGAAAAAAGAAATCTGCACTAGCCAAACATTGTATCACCACAGGTAATATCCCAAATTATAGCGAAACTACAATCCTAGATACAGAACCGAATACACCCTAGGGTGTTGGCCGCCCGAGTGCAGAATCCTTATGTGCCGCCCCAAAGACAAAAAAATATCTCTATAACACTACATATTAGATTTAAGGGGGGGATAAGCCCGTTACTTTTTCCGTAAATATTTTGATCAACATCATCAATATGGCCCTTTAAAGCATGTAATTTAAATGAATATTTCCGAAGATATTACAGATTCAAAATGCAGGGACTTAGCGGTGAGGGCCGGCACTACCGATATTTATATAAGGATTGCCATTGCATCCGTGCGAAGCCGGGGCGGGTCGCTAGTATTTCTACTGAATTCGTTTACTAGATGATGAATGATGTACTAGATATACATGATACATCCATTTCAACAAGATGAAAAACATTCAATGAAATATATACAGGGTGGCCAAGAGATTGACGTCAAAACGAAAAAAAACAGGTCCCTATAGTGCCATATGGGCTATTCGAATCACCCCATGTATGTTTTGCGATTTTTCACGGTTTTCGAGTTATGAATTTTTTTATGAACTTTGGGAATTTTCGACTTGGCCATCTTAAAAAAGATATTTAAAAAAAAGTACAAGACTTGTGAAATTCTTTTGTAACTGCTTAATCTCTATGAATTGTACTTTTATATATTAATAACCAGATTCGTAACTTTGATAAAAATTATGGAAATGTTGGTCTCAAGTGAAAAAGTAACGTGAATTGCCTCATGATCTAAATTTTCGATCAAAATTAAAAATGTAAAAAAGCTAATAATTCACGGTTTCTTAGTATGCTTAAAAACTGCGCTCAACAGTCAGCTTTTAGAATCATTGATAAAAAATGGTACTTAACACTCTACTTTTGCTAGAATTAGCCTTCAAAGTCATCGAGGTGAAAAAAATCAAAGAACAAAGGCATTTACTACAAAACT
The DNA here is from genome assembly GCA_910592335.1 of Adalia bipunctata. Lineage (NCBI taxonomy): Eukaryota > Metazoa > Arthropoda > Insecta > Coleoptera > Coccinellidae > Adalia > Adalia bipunctata. The sequence goes on from OU342948.1 coordinate 34,174,865, forward strand.
ATTTTTTGCCATTTTAAAATTTGTCTGACCAAGTTATGATAGAAAATGCTGAAAATTAATGAAAATTAGCTTTAGATGTCAAGAAAATACCTTAATCTCATCGATTTTTTCGTTTGGTTAATTTAAGAGAAGCCGAACGTGTCCTAAGAAAGAACAGTGCAGGTTTTATGCGATTAAAAAAAAAATTTCTAAGAAGGTGTAGAATGTGAGGCTGGAGGTGACCACTCTGAAAAACTACTGTAAATTTTTTTAATTAATTTCTTTTTATTTACATAATGATGTGTGATTTATTGCCATACTTTTTTCTTTTTTTTATCTAGAACTTTTCTTGACCAACATCTATAGCTAATTTTCATTAATTTTCAGCATTTTCTATTATAACTTGATCAGAAAAATCTTAAAATGGCAAAAAATAATTTTGTAGTAAATGTCTAGGTCTTCGATTTTCCACCTCGATGACTTTGAAGGCTAATTCTAGCAAAAGTAGAGTGTTAAGTACCATTTCTTAACAATGATTCTAAAAGCTGACTGTTGAGCGCAGTTTCTAAGCATACTAAGAAACCGTGAATAAGTCTTTTTACATTCTTAATTTTGATTCGAAAATTCATATCATAATCCAATTCACGAAATTTTTTCACTTGAGACCATTATTTCCATAATTTTTATCGAAGTTACGAATCTGGTTTATTTTATGTATAAAAGTACAATTCATGGAGATTAAGTTACAAAAGTGAAAAGAATTTCACGGAGAAGTCTTGTACTTTTTTTTAATATCCTTTTTAAGATGGTCGAGTCGAAAATTCTCAAAGTTCATAAAAAAATTCATAACTTCATAAACCGTGAAAAATCGCATATACATGGGGGTGATTCGAATAGCCCATGACACGAGGGACCTGTTTTTTTCTTTTTGACGTCAATCTCTTGGCCACCCTGTATAATATAAGAAAGAAACACGAACTAGATACTGAAAAAAACAAACTTATATGTCACAAAAAACTATGTGTACAAACAGGAACTACTACATTATCTCTATACGATAATAATATAATTCTGAGCTGGTTCCCCTCAGAACGGGCCGAAGCAAAATTTTTGGGGGGGGGGGATAGCTTCGAAAATTTTCCACCTTCTTCGAAACTTTTTCAACTGCTTCGAAATTTTTCCATCTGATTCGAAAATTTTTCAACAGCTTCGAAAATATTCCAACTCTCTGTTTAACATTGGGGAGAGTCCCTCTGTTTTTCTCTTAGACAAGGTCTAAGGGTTTTCTACTCTTCTCTCTTCTATAGTAGGCACCTGACTGCCTTTTAGTCATTCTAGAAGACATCTATACAAATAACTCAGGTAGCTCAATACGGAGAAAAATTGCGAATGAGGGAGTTTCGAAAGAATTTTGAGAGCAACTCAGCTGAGAATTGATTCAATACGATTATGAAATCAGAACACTTACATAAAAAAATTTCAAGTTGAATTTTCGGAGAAATTCATTTGAAAAAATCGAAATAAAACAACATATAGCAACTAGCAACAATAAAATTTGTTAATAGTTTAATGGCTTAATTGATATCTGTGAGGAAGATTTCACACAAGCACATCTCTATTGAACCGACTGAATAACTACGCCACATTCCTACTGCGGCGAACAGTGGCGTAGTAACGCCACCACGGGCCTGTGTTCAAGATATTTTCCGGGCCCCTACCCTCCCTATTAACGCTAGTCGTCCCAAGCGTCCGGGCCCCTTATAGGGGCCCGGGCCCGTGTTCTTCGAACACGCTGAACACTGGTCACTACGCCACTGGCGGCGAACCGCGACCGTCTCAATTTTTTTAAAACGGTATAATAATATCGGATTTTTAGTTGATCCTCTGATTAGTTATCAAATTTGAAAACTCAATCACCAACTTTAGTATCCGAATTTTGCTTCGCAACATACCTACCTATACTCTATTACCATTGTTTAAAGAATGCTTTAAACAATGCTATTACAATTTGGAAAGCACGTACTCGATTTTCTAAGATTTTCCGTGAAAATTTTTTTTTTTTAATTCGAACCTAACTTTTTTTTTACATGTCTTCAGTGAAAAAAAGATTTCGCCCAAAATTTTTGGAATTTTTTATGGTTGAACTTTCTTTAATTCTGAATACTTGGGTGAAAACAGAATTGAAAAATATCAATTGGTTTTCTTCTTGTAGCCTTTCCAAATGTTACGATCGGAGAACTTTCATAATTTTTATTCAAAAAACTGGAGGCCATACGAAGGCCAAATTTAGGCTGATGAGCTGCCGAGTGACCCGGTGACCCGGACGGAAATATGAATTTATAAACCAAAAAATTTTTTTTCAAAAAACTTTGGTGGGAATCGAACTCTCCACTTTTTTTTTCACTGAAGACATGTAAAAAAAGGTGAGTTCGAATTTTGAAAAAACAGTTATCAGAAATTGACATTAAACACTCGCTTATGCGTCGAAAACGGGGCATAAGGCAAATACGACTTCCTCTCGGTGTCATCTACACGGCTGTATATGTTGTTGTTTTTGGTGAAACACCCTGTATACATATGTAGAATATCTTTGGGATGTTCTGTGGGATCTTAAATCTTCAAGATCACACTATCAAAGACTGTCTTTGATTCTGATATTCAGTCATCGAAGTCAAGATCACCTAACCACATCTATGACAGACTCTTAACATTAAATTAACCTATATTCAATATTGGGAAAAAATATTCAAGCAGATAATCCTGGTATTTTTCAGATAATTTCACAATTAATGCATTTTTCACGTTTTGATCAGCTTTTGGTGAGTCATTCCTCAAACCGAAGATTGACGCTCATAAAACGGAAATTGCCAAATTGGATGTTCACGCCCGTTTAGACGTAACAAACGGTCAACTATATTTTATAAAACTGGAACCCCAAAGATTCAACAGAAAATTTAATCTAAATCCTGTATCTTATATGTAGAACATAAATTTTTTATGCACCAAAATAGTGCTTCACAATGATCTAAGGTACAGAATATAAACAATGAAGGACCTAAACTACACAATATTAATATTTGTAATCTTTGTTAGAAATACATAAAGAAATTATAATTTTTAGAGTGATTCAAATATGATTATGTATTTATATCTGTATTTTTGAATTTGTAGCTCAATTAAGGGGAAGTGAAAGTGGGCAAGATGTTTTCATTAACAAACGGAATGTTTTCTCTCAGTTCAGGTTTTGGCTATATAACAGAAATGGAACAGATTATTAGTCAGTTAGAGAGGGGTACTCTTGTTACCAAATTTTCATGGAGAAAAAAAGCTGAAAGGAAAACATTAGCAATAAGAAGAGAAACACATCAACTTGTTTGGACCAGAATCGCTAGTCCAACAAAACCTACAGATGGAGCAATTGATCTAAGAGAAATCAAAGAAATTCGTTTAGGAAAATCATCAAAAGATTTTGAAAAATGGCCAGATGACACAAAAAAAATTGAGAATCTAAAGTGTTTTGTAATATATTATGGTTCTGAGTTCAAACTTAGGGCTTTGAGTATTGTTGGTGAGTTTTCTTATATCAGATATTTTTTGCATCTAATGGCATTTTCCTACCAGCTTTGTCTGAAAAAGAATGTGAGCTGTGGATAAAAGGATTAAGAGATCTTGTCAAAGATACCTTGACAGCTCCATATCCCCTAAGAGTTCAAAGTTGGTTAAGAAGGGAATTTTATGCTATGGAAAACATGAAAGAGACGTAAGTTAAAACACCTATCCTCAAACTATAGTAACATCTTTTGATTTTTCGATTTGTAAATTTTGCTTTCAATTTTAGACTTATGCATGTTGAGTTGTGGAATTCAGATAATGTCTATTGTTGTATACCCTGATTGTTTTACCAAGGTGCTTTGTTTTATCCTCGGTTTTCATGCCCTGATTGTTTTACTAGGGTGAAGTTTCTGTTGTGTTTCTTGTGAACTTAACTAGCCCCAAAGATTAATGCTGCTGTGAATGCACAACCGATGTAAAGGGGAATACTTGACTTCAAGCAACCTGCGGATATCTTATTAATCCCTATTTTGAGCTGTAATCTTCAGTAAGATAACAAATACATAGAGGATGAGGCAGTGATGAAATTTGAACTCACTTCCAACAAACAACAAAATGTATTTTTTTGTTACCTATACTTTGATATCATGATAAGGCTAGCCGCACATTGAGGGCAGCGTAGCCTAGCACAGCACAGCGGAGAAACAACAGAGGAAAACTATTTCTGTGCTCTGCCTGAGCGATGACCGCATATTGAGAGGAAGTAGCCTAGCATAGCATAGTGATCGGACGCACCATTTCGATAAGCAACTTCATCCTCTTGAAATTTACCCGCTCCATCTGTAGCCATTCTGCAGAGGAAACTGTGCCCGCTCCAGAACTGACGTAGGCCAGACAGAGTACTCTGTTACTACGTCGTGCAGGCCTATGCTCTGCTACGTCCAATATGCGCCGTTCTATTCAATTGCATGTGTTACAAAATCCTCTGCTAGGCAAGGCTCGGCTGTGCTGTGCTGGGCTGCTCTCAATATGAGGCTAGGCTAAATCATGTTCTACCTGTAAATGGATAGCAGAGGGAAGTGACAACTCAATTGTTATAAAAAGTAATTTTAGCTGGAATAAAAATGGAAGGTTCATTTCACCTGGGTATAAGAATGAAAAATCAACAATTAATTGTGGTTTTGATTTGAAAGATACCTTGTTATAGTACAAAAATGTTCTCATTTGTCCTTTTTGATTAGATTGGTAAGACTACCAACCAATTAGAGAATCTTTGGTGGATTGTGCTCAGGCACAAGTCTAGAATGTGTTCACTAATCTGAGTTGAAATTCTCTTAGAGTATGTGTTTTCACATATTTAATTTAATTATAAAATTGATATAAGTTGAATGTTTAATGACTCGAAAACATATGAGTTTCCTAAACTTGATTTGAACAAAGATTTAAGACATATTTTCAATAAATTATCTAAAAATCGCTCCAAATGGTTCTTTAACATAGAAAGTACATTTCAGACCAGAGCATATTAAAAAAATATTATATTTCAAGTGTCTGATCTCACATGGAACCCGCCCATTTATCTCTGAGGGAAATTATTCAATTTTTTAACATGTAAGCACATCATTTGGGAACAAAATATGAGTTCCTCAAGGTGGCAGCTCATGACACTATAAAGGGGTGAGGCACACCAGACAAAAATTGTTGTTAATATAATGTATTAGATTTTCGGACAAAGTTATTTCACTCTAGCGTTAAAATGTTCAATATCTATTTCAGGGGCATTATCGACATTTTGCTTCTACTAAGATTGCAATCAGGGTCCTGCATCGGTTTTTGCTGATTCCAAGCACAGGTTCTGGCCCTGTGAATGGCGTTTCAGATGCTCGTCTTGCTAACTGGTCTGCTTTTTCATTGTGACCTGGCACCCACATCAAAGTGACCTTGTTGTGTTTTGCCAGCTCCAGAAGGTCCTGGAGGCATTCCCAGACAGTCTAGACTTTATCTGTGTCGAATTGAGGGCTTTGATGGCGCTCTGGCTGTCAGAGATTTTGTAGATGTGTTTACTTTGATAGCCACTTTCCAGGTTCTTCTGTATGCATGTCCTAATGACATGTGTTTCAGCTTGAAATATCGTGGCGTGTTTGCCGAGAGATATTATGTTATCCCTTCTTGGTCCCACTCCATGTATTCCCGCAGATGATTGTGATTTTATACTCGAGTCCCATCCGTTCCAGTTGAGCTGTGTTTTGAATGGTGTTTCAAATGTGTATATGAGTTGAGTGAGTTCTGATATCATATCGAACTCGGCTACGTCAGCTACATGAGTAATTCTGGTGTGCATTGTTGTGCGGGTTTTCCAGTTTTTTGTTTGTATCAATCTGTATGCACTCATCCTGGCCTCTCCAATGAAATGTATGCCAAGGGTTGAGAGGTTAAGGATTATTTCTATAGCAGCTGTTGGAGTGCTGTTCATTGCACCCGTAATGCAGAGACAGGCAAGCCTCTGGATTTTCCCAAGGTTGGTATTTGCCTGTCTCTCAAAGGAGTGATTCTGGGTCTTATTAGCGCTGTGCAAAGCCAGTATGTACATGGTTTTCGGTTTGAGTCCCCAGGATTTTCCAAAAGCTCTCCTGCACATCATAAATGTCATTTTACTCTTGTTGGTTACATGATGTAGATGCGGATTCCAGGTTAAATTCTTATCCAGAATCAGCCCAAGGTATTTCACCTGCTCTACAACCTGTAATGTTTCTCCGAAAAATCTGGGTGGTGTGAGATCTCCCATGTTTCTTTTGCCAGTGAAGGGAATGAGTGCTGTTTTGTATGACGTCAAACGTAAACATCTAGATTCGAGAAGCTTGCTTCAAATTCTACGTAACATATGACTTTTAGGCGTGAGTTATAATTATCAAGGCAGTAAAAGCGTTTTTAAAAATATATTTCGTACAGATTACAATGCTATGTCAAGACTGATAAAAATGATGTATACAATATCATTTATAAGCTCGGTGTGCTTTCTCGGATTGCGGAAAGTAGCTGATGCTGAGTTAGCACTTCCATGGCTCTCCAACGAAGTTCATCGTGCCCGGGAATATAACTCGTGCCTCTTCTCGCGTCACGTCGGTTTCCTATGATGTTGATGTAGAATACCGCGCTAGACAAGGAAGTGCGGGACCTGCGTCCGACTTTTACAAGGGGGTTAGGAAGTGAGCTGGATACACAAATATCGTGGGGTATGGAAACGTAGACCCAAGCGATATAATGAAGAGAAATTACGATATAAATGCGTAAGGATGCAGATGTTGAAAAAAATGTGAAATTGTAACTGAAGGAAGGAAATGATAATGAAATGAATAATTAACAAAATATGAGATTTAAATGAGTGATTTTCGCAATTAATGTAATTCTACAAAATGTTTATTCATAACATATATTTTTTTCGAATTCGGGATTTCCTATTGCTGAGGCTCAATCCTGTTTATTGGATACTTTCATAATCATCATCAATTTTATAGGGTAAATCTAAAGGATCTCAAGGCTTTCTTCCCAAGAATTAATTATAAAATTCCCACAAATAAGCTTAGAGAGATATTCAATGAAGTAGACTCTAGGAAAAGAACAGAAATAGGATTTGATGATTTTGCAGTTTTATATCAAAAAGTGATGTTAGATGAAGATGTGAGTTCCTTCCATTTTTGCATCATAATAGTATTAATTAATCAATTCATTTTCAGAAATTGGACATTCTATTTGACAAGATTTTAAACTATTCTTCTAACTTGAAAACAGTCAGTTTACACGATTTTGCTAGTTTTCTAGCTGTTGAACAGTCTTGGCCAATAGATGATGAGAGGACATTATCAAAACTTATGTGTAATTTTCTGAAGGTTAGTTCAACACATTTTTATACACAGAATTTTACACCAAACAGAAAAAATATTTCATCATTATTATCCTTGTTAACTATAAATGATTAAGAAATGAGATAAATGCAATGTTTACAGGATCCACAGAGGGATGTGCAAGACCCTTACTTTACTGTATCTGAATTTATGGACTATTTATTTTCTAAACAAAATGATGTTTGGAATCCTTTAAAGGACAATGTTTATCAGGATATGTCTAGGCCCTTATCTCATTATTGGATTTCATCATCACACAATACGTAAGTTGGCCCTAGGTGATAAATTATGTTTTTTAATAATCTCACATTTGAAATATTTGGCTGATTTTCCACGAGAAGTTCTTTTTAAGATTATCTAGTGACTCACAAAGACTACAAACTAACAGATTCTTTCAAACAAATATAATCCTGGTTTGCTAATAATAAACTTATTTTGAATGAAGATGAAATATCTGCATTGTTCATCACAAATAGAGGGTCTTTCATTATGTGCTTAGTATCTTTGAATTCAAATAAAACACATAGTGCATATGATACGCTTCAAAACTTCCGGAAGCATTTGTTCATAATATAAATGGGTTTTATCTTATGTGAATAATTATAGAGAAAAAGTTCATAATGTTGGTAAGGGGGCTAACAATTAGATCTTCAATACATTTCAGTGATATTACATCCAGGTCATATATATCTTTGAATTTTTTATTTTTCAACCCAACTTTTGTGCCTCTTACTTCATTATATGTGACCTCTGTACTCTGAACTATATTACTTGCAGATTACCCTAGTATTCCTAGTATCACCTATCACCCCTGACCGGTGCTCTTTAATTGAGCTCCCCCAAACTGAGATTCTCTCTCGAGAAATTAGGAACAATTCTTCTTCTTTTTATTTCGACAAATTTAGAGATTTCTTTTTATAGAGGAATTCATTTGTTTTTTAGATGGAAAATGCCTGCTGACTTTTTCCTTTTATTGATTGAAGAGATTTTGAATTTTTTGATAAAATGTGAGCCATATTCGTTGGCTGAATATTATGATTTCTGTAAAACACAGGATACTTTATAGTTTCATATTGTTTTTTTTTGACTTGTTTCTCTTTTATTGTTGGCGATATTTTGTTACTGGCAATAACTTTTGAAATAAATGTATCTATCTATCTATCTATCTATCTATCTATCTATCTATTGCTGATATCTCTCTGCATATGTTTTTTATAACATTCGGGACATTTCTTGTCACGATATCTGTATCAGCCCGACAGAGCGTTTTACGCTCTCTACATTGTTGTGAAATACAGACGGTCGCTACGGCTAGGTAAAAATGTTTTGATTTTAAAATAATCCGGTTTGGTCTCAAACTATAAGGTTCGACTCACTCACAAAATTCGACTAGGTGGTCTTGTAAATATGACCGCTCGAAATTTTTTTTTCCTGAAAATTTCCAAACTAGGGATTCGATCGTCATGAATTCTGCATTAAGATATTCAAGCCACAGGCGAAATTTTGCCCAGGTCGCCTAATGAGAACCACATGCATTATAATTCTAGGGAACTCATTAAAAAAATTCCAATACTTATGTCTATAGAGTGATTCCACTGCTCATTAAGCCGTGTAACTCAAATAATATGTGTGAACAATTTGTAGATTATTAATTACCACTTGAAACGGCTCTATGTTATGTTTACTGATTAAAATATTTTTCTTTAGTTATTTGACTGGCGACCAATTTTCAAGTGAGTCATCAGTGGAAGCTTATGTGAGATGTCTTAGGATGGGATGCAGATGCATTGAACTTGATTGTTGGGATGGGCCAGATGGAATGCCATTCATTTATCATGGACACACATTGACAACGAAAATTAAATTTATAGATGTCATTAAAACCATAAAAGAACATGCGTTTTCAACTTCTGAATATCCAGTTATATTATCCATTGAAGATAATTGTTCCCTTCCACAGCAAAGAAAAATGGCGTCCGCAATGCAGGTAATGTACGTCGAAATTTGGTAATTTTCTAGTTTAGGTCCCCCTCGATTTTTCGATGTTTTAATTTTTTTTCGTGAAAAACGAGTGATTTGGTATGATTTACTACTAGTTTCAATGCTGGCAAACAAATTATTTTGCTGTTTTTTCAACGGGATCTGGAGTGAATAGGGGTGCTGGGTGGGTAAGATTCTTAGAGATTTTCTTGAAAAAACGACAATTTACGAAAAGAATTAGTCTTGCATAGTCTAAAAAGATCAAAATTTGCCAAAAATGTCTAGGTCATTGACCTATTTTTTCAAGGACATGACCTTGAAAAGAATTCAAAATCATTTGAAAAATGTACAATTTCATTAGCGCTGAATCAATGAATATTTCAAATTTTCTCGAGTCTATAGTTTCTGAAAATTTCAAGAATAATTTATTTTTTCGAAATTCTCCGACAGTAACCGTTGATAAGAATATGACGACCATGAAGCATATTTTCATTAAATCTAGATGCGATTGCTCCAAAAACTAACCTTGAAATCCTTGAAAGACAATGACAAGACAATGCGATCACATTCTCGGTATCCTCTTTTCTGTATTGTAACCGCAACTTGAAACACACATATTCAAATCTTCCCCTTCTTCCACACTTGAAGAAATTCTAAACGCAGGTGGAAATATTCACAATCTTTTTTATTTTTTTTCTCTAAAACTACTCATTTGCCAATGCTGAAATTAAAACTGTAGTATCTTTTCAACATGTACAATCACGAGACAAAATATTTTAAAAATCGGAGAGGGGGAGCTAAACTAGAAATTGACCCGAAATTTATAGCGTTTTCATGGGTTTTACCTTTAAATAATTATTTTCACTTTCTCAACCCATAGTTGAAATCAAAATGTAAGCAAATCTAGTCATGATGTTTCTAGAATAATTGAAGTCAGTATTGAAAGCAGAAGTAGGATGGATTTTGAGTTGGGGGATGGATAGAAGTTATGAGTTGTCTTGTCTTTCGACCTGCTGAGGGTTGGGAGGGGAATCAATCTATGAAATCAATTATCTAAGTGTGCATTGTCAAACACTCCTTACATTAACAGAGTGCACTGTGCTATCAACATGGTGCATTTCGTTAATGTATGATATATCAAGTGCCCCTAGCTCAGTGGTAGAGCGGTGGAATTCGGACTCAAAGGTCCGAAGTTCAATCCCGAGCTAGGAAAGAAATTTTCTAGTCTCGGTAGGGACCACCATTCTCACTGTTGGGTCAAAAATTAACAGTGCTGTGCCTAAGGTGGCGTAAGGACACAGTTACAAAGCCTACACAGAACACAACTGCTTACTCCGAACTCGGCACAAGTTACAAGCTTCAAAGCTTGTAATTTCAGAGGGGTCTCCACAGGAGACCTAGGAGTTATCAGGATACACAATACAGGGTGATTTTTTTAAGTGTTTCATTAGAAGTTTTCGAGGAAGGAATTGCGATACAAATTTAAAATTTTGTATTTTTGTTTTAGAGTACATGAACTCAATTTGTCAAATATTTTCAAGCGGAATCTACTTCCGGTTCTACCGGAAACGGATGTGAGCTTCGTTATTTCAAATGGAACACCCTGTATATTTATACATATTTGAATTCTTCGTTTCTGCAATGCTTTGATGTATGATATGCGCAACCACATCAAGCGATTGTTGAGTTATTGCCTGATTCTCAATTTTTTTGAAAGAAAGATTGTCACAAATGAGTGTTTATATCTTCAAAATCCCTCATTGTGAGAATTTTTTTTTAAAAGTGAGACAAAAGAAAGTACGCTGATACTGCTTCTCGTATAAATTATGAGGAAATATTATACAGGGTGTCTGAAACAGGGATTCAAAGTGAGCCTCAATAAAACTACGAAATCTCAGTTTTTTCAAATGGGAACCATATAATTTTATAATTCCGATCGATTGCTCGTCAAAAACTAGTTGGAGTGTGCCAAACATTTCATGTCTTTAATTAAAATGAGTAGTTTCGCCGTTATCGAAAAAATTCGAATTTCACGACTAAAGCCAGGTTTCTCTGTCTAAACATCAGGTTTATCAAGATTATTTTCAAGTAGGCTATGTCAATAGTAATAATATGTCAGTTTTAAATTAAAATATCTTTATTTAGTCATCATTCATTATCAGCTCTGTTTATTTGTCACATTCGCCGAAAATAAAGAACAGACTTTCGTTATATCATTCTAGTGTACCTTTTCATTATTGCTTGTTTCGCATAGTGCTTGATCAATAAAAATAAGTAAGGATAACAATTCTTTACATAGCCTACTTTGAAATAGACGAGCATAACACTGAATTTGACTGATGGGACAAACCTGGCTTTATCATGAAATTCTGTCGAATTGAGTGATATGCTCGTCTATTTCAAAGTAGGGTATGTTAGGAATTGTCATTCTTACTTATTTTTATTGATCAAGCATTATGCAAAACAAGCAATAATAATAATAAGGTACACCAGAATGATATATCAAAAGTCTGTTCTTTATTTGCGGCGAATGTGACAAATAAACAGAGCAGATAATGAATGATGACTAAATAAAGAAATTTTAGTTTAAAACTGACATATCATTACTATTGACATAGCCTACTTGAAAATTATCTTGATAAACCTGATGTTCAGACAAAGAAATCTGGCTTTAGTCGTGAAATTCAAATATTATTCGATAACGGCGAAACTACTAATTTTAAAGACATGAAATGTTTGGCACACTCTGACTAGTTTTCGACGAGCAATCGATCGGAATTATAAAATTATATGGTTCCCATTTGAAAAAAAAATGAGATTTCGTAGTTTTATTGAGGCTCACTTTGAAGCCCTGTTTCAGGCACCCTGTATAATATTTCCCCATAATTTATACAAGAAGCAGTATCATCGTACTTTCTTTTGTCTCAATGTTTCAAAAAAAAAAAGTCTTACAATGAGGGATTTTGAAGATATACGGGGCTATTCACTAAGCAAAGTTGTTATGGATAGCAACTGTAAATCGTCGTTATCCCATGTAATAATCATGGGATAACGACGATTTACAGTTGCTATCCATAACAACTTTGCTTAGTGAATAGCCCCGATTAACACTAATTTGTGACAATCTTTACTTTCAAAAAATTTGAGAATCAGGCAATAACTCAACAATCGCTTGATGTGGTTGCGCATATTATACATCAAATCATTGCAGAATTAAACGAAGAATTCAAATATGTATAAATATACAGGGTGTTCCATTTGAAATAATGAAGTTCACATCCGTTTCCGGTAGAACCGGAAGTAGATTCCGCTTGAAAATATTTGACAAATTGAGTTCATGTACTCTAAAACCAAAATACAAAATTTTGAATTTGTATCGCAATTCCTTCCTCGAAAACTTCTAATGAAACACTTAAAAAAATCACCCTGTATATCAATATCAATTGATAATTGATGATTTCGAATAATTCTATCTTCAGGAAGTTTTTGGGGACATGTTAGTTGTCCAGCCTGTTGACAAAAATGAAAAACAACTACCTAGCCCATATCAGTTGAGGAGGAAAATAATATTGAAACATAAGAAATTACCAGAGGGACAGGAAGAAGCAGCTGTTCTCATAAGGAATGATGGAAATGAATTGGACCTTCGGAATTCAGTTAAGAATGGCATTATGTATATTGAAGATCCAGTTGATAAAGAGTGGAATCCACATTTCTTTGTTCTCAGCAACAGTCAACTTTTCTATACCGACAGTTATAGGTTTGTTTTTCATTCTGATATCTTTTTATCACAAATTTAAATTGAATAATTTATAGGAGATCATTGTTTTCAGATTAGACCCAGAATCTGAAAGATCTGAAGATGAAGAAGACAGTTCTTCATCATCTTCATTCCAACGTTCCAAATCGGAAATTCCCAATGAAGAATTGCATTTCAGTGAAAAATGGTTTCATGGTAAACTAAAAGATGGGAGAGACGAAGCAGAAAGACTTTTGAAAGCTTATTCCTATTTAGGTAGGTGCATTTCATTAAGAAACATACTCCATTATTAATTTAATAATTGAACCAAATGAGAAAGATGATTCATGAACATGATCGAGCTACGGTCTGTTATTTTCTCGTATTTTCATTATAATTTCTATCAGAATATGTCGAAAATATCCCCTATGACGAATATATAGAGACAGATTTTGGTTAGATAATTTGTGAAAACACAAAATGTGAAGAATCATCATTTCTGACTAGAGTTTTCGTTAACTATTCACTGATGAGTAATAAATAAACAGTAGTGGGCCTAAGATGACTAAAGGACACAGCAACAAAGCCAGATCAGAGAGAGCCTGATCTATCAACATGCAAAAGATTTACTGAGTGTGGGTGTCTGAGAAATTTCACTTTTTCTGACAGAAAATATTATCAAATATGAACATCATTTTCAATAGAAAAAAATGCAAGGTCCAATTATCTGCACAATCACTCGAAATGTTAGTTTCAATATAGATGAGGAAAGAGAATTGGTCTATCTCTTAGAGTATATAAGGTCTATCTAATTGTTTCTAATTTTCTGAAAATTCTTTCCCTACAATATCTGAAAATTCCGGGCTTTCTAGCCTCTCCCGATATGAAATACGTGTGAATATTCGTTCGTTCATACTCTTTTTTTTCAACATAATTCGACAATATAAATTATCTCTAGCTATTGGAATGATCTATATCAAAAGTTGTAGCGATAATATTATGTACTTGAATTTTTTTAACCGCTCTGGTCCTGTTGTTTTGTGTGATAGAATGATCATGATTATTCATGAATAATGAAACACTGCATTTTGTTCAATTCACAATCTATACTAATATTATAAAGAGGAAAGATTTGTATTTTTGTGTGTTTGATACAACTTCGCTCAGAAACTACTGGACCGATTTGAGAAATTCTTTCACCCTTAGAAAGCTACATTATCCCTGAGTGATATAGGCTATACTTTTCACCCGAAAAAATTAAGGATACCTACTATAACTTCAATAATTACAAAAAAATCAGCCATAATCAGCTATTTTCACGTGCGCTGCAAAAACCGTGAGACTTACGTGGATACAATGAATGACTGAAATGTACCTCTCAAATAGTTCTACAAAAAAGTCCGCGATAGCATATATCTTTATCTCAAGATTGACTTGCTATTACCTGTTTATGGTAATCAGATGTTTTCCAAAATTATGCACTATTGGGGAGTGTGTTTTTATGAATTGGGTATTGATCCTCATCCAACCTAATACGTTATTTATCCCCAGTATTTGATTCAGAACGAAATTGCTCATTCACATCATACAATTACAACGAGTACATCAAAATATATGGCAGGTTGAAGTGTTGAAGATGAAACCGCCGCGTGAAACAAATTTCTACCCGGGCGGAGCTGCGACGGCCTGCTTGTTTTTAATAGAAACAAAATCAAAAATTTTGTTCAGGTAATTTTACATACAGGGTTATCATAATAATCCGTGCATTAGACTTTTCTCGGCTTCTATAATGGGCCTACCACACGCTCAAGCTTCACCACAGTTTGGCTTGCGCAGGCATCTCGTACGTAAAGCTTGAACACAACAGTTGCTACCACACGGCACAGTTAAGTGCGTGCAAGCCTCTTTATTTACGAAGTCGTCGACACGATAACAATGCGTCCGAACGAAGAACTTTTGCGCAAGCCGGGCTTGCACAGGCAAAATTTCAAGCAGGTCGAAATTTACACAAGCCAAGCCGTGGGGTTTGCGCGGTATACAGTTTTCCCAACCACACGCTCAGTGTTCAGTGTTCAAGCCGGTTTGCGCAAGCCAAACTGTGGTGAAGCTTGAGCGTGTGGTAGGCCTATAAGGACAAGATTTCTGAAATTTGGCACACGGCCGTTTTTCAAAGGGGAAAATCATGCTAAAATATTTTCATCGAAATCGAACTGTCACAATAAATTCATATTTCTGAGAAATTTCAAACTGCAATAACATTTTTTCAAATGGCATGCCCATATTTTTTGAACAGAAAACGATTGAAGATGGACATAAGGAACCCTTGGAAAAAATGTTTGTAATTAAATTTTTTGTCGATTTCTGTACAAAAAATATGGGCATGCCATTTGAAAAATGAAGTTATTGCAGTTTGAAATTTCTCAGAAATATGAATTTATTGTGACAGTTCCAATGGAACAACATGATTCGATAGCCAAGCAATACTAAGCAAAATTATTGAATTTTCGTAAGATCCTTCATTTGTTTCCTTATTATGGATAGCATGCATGATAGGATACGTTTCGCGGACCTCTGCATCTGGCCATTTTCTCATAGAAGTCCTTATATCTTCGTAACCATGACAACTACGTAAAAATGTTTCAGATAAAAAATGTGTAAAATTCAAAGAGGAATCCATTTCTGGTTAGAAAAATAGGTAGTTCCATTTGAAATACCAAAGCTGATGGTCACTTCCGGTATAACCGGAAGTGCGATTTCGATGAAAATATTTTAGCATGATTTCCCCCTTTCAAAAACGGCCGTGTGCCAAATTTCAGAAATCTTGTCCTTATATAAGCCGAGAAACGTCTAATGCACGGATTATTATGATAACCCTGTATACTAGCTCGAATGAGACACCTGAGCTAAGCTTGAGTTGTGCAGCTTCATTCGAAAACCTTCGGTGACTCAATGAGGATCGCAGATAAGAAATACACGAATTCAAATTCAAGGGCAATTTCTGGTAGAAAAGCATGATATTGAGAAACAAAATCACGTGGCATATCTTCGATTCGTGAGGCAAAAATAAATTTTCTTCGAATTTTTAATATGCTTTTATTCATGCGATCTACACTTATATCCGAAATTCTAAGATTTTGAAAATATTCACTAAAATGTAGAGTTGAACCCATAGTTGACAGGAATTTCTACGGAAAGAATAATAGTACGAGACCCTTCTCCCCACGAGTTTTACCCGCTTTTCAATAAATAACCGAGTCAAAAAAGCACTGACGTGAAGTCAGGAACTTTTAGGCGCTCATCCATCCAACTTGTGGGTAGATTTCATATTGACATTCTAATTTGGTACCAATCAATAAAATGAAGTAAATTTTAAGTTTCTTGGTTTCTCTTTTCGAGAGTTATCGTGTTTACGCTATCAGTGTGTGGTACTTATCCTTTGAGACCATTGTCTGCCCAAACTTCGAAAACACAATTGAAATGGAACTACTATACCTACAGTTTCAAATCGTACACACTCAAATTCTCGGATAGAAATTAATTTATTATATAGTTACTAAGGATAGCGTGATATATTGTGCACATAAGAATAATCTGATGCATTCAGTGGTGAGGGACAACGTGGCGTGCGAAACATAAGTGTGCAGTCTCAAACGCACCTATAATTTACTAAAATGTGAATTTCAAAACCATCCCATGCGCACTTGTGATAGTTAACAATAGAAAAAGCCACATTTTTGGGAATATCTTCGTGAATATTCATTTCATTGGGTATGCCGCTACATATCAATAGAGAATATAAGGATTGTATTTAAAAAAAATCCTATTGTTCTCACAAAAGCACAAGTCCTATTCCATTGAATATCAAAATCAAAATATTACAAGGCATATGTTTCGCTACTTTTATCCTGTGCATAAATTAAGTTTGTTTGAAAATAGTTGTACGTATATGGCCATCAAAATATTCAACATGCTCCCAAGATACGTTCAAATTTTAATTGATATTGAAGCCTTTAAGCGGGAAATTTATATTGAAAATTGAGCCCTACACTATTGAGGAATTTGGGATGGCCTGTCGCTCTATGACACAGATTCATTCTCTGTAATTATGTTGCATTTCTCTTGAGTTGTGAAATTTCTGATCGACTTGTTTTCTTTTCTTTGATCGATGATACGGAAAAAGAATAACTATTCTATTCGAAGTCTGCGTCAAATGGAATGAAAATTTCATGGTCGCAACATTTGAAAATTATTGGCATTCAGAATGACAAAAAAGTAAACGGAAATTATAAACACCCTGTATAACATTTTGGAATGTTGAGGAATAATCTGTTGATGTCTTTACCAAGAATTAGCAAGGCACACACGAAAGGGAAATCTGTAAGATCTGATCAGCAGTCCAGATCTTACAGATTTTCCTTTCGTGTGTGCCTAGCTATTGAGTTTTTATCATGCATTTTAGTTAGTCTCTCCATTTGTATTTTTTTTTAATAAATCGAATAACTCGAAAATATTTTTTTGATATTTTTATTCTGATACCCCCGTGTGTCTGGGAAACCTTCCAGAAGTCGAGAGTATACCAGAACGAGTTCTAGTGAGGCTGTTGTTTCTTTGGTTTGAAACAACACTTGCTTTGAGGTTGAGGCAACTGAACGACCAGACTCAGAACGTTCAAGGGATGTCTTAACTCCACAGTTGCCGAAGAGGTGTATTGATCAGACTAATGATGAATGATGTCTTTATTGATTACAATCTAATCTTATATACTAAATTGAATATTGACGATAAAGATAACATTGCCTTATTTGGTATCATTTCACTAGCGGAGTCCCCGGTTGCATCAATTGCATCAATTGTTTCTAGCCAGTCAGCAGATTTTGGTCGATCGGCGGCTCACTCGGTCGTGACCCACTTTTGATTAATAATTTAAATGGAATTTTCCATATTATCGAAGATGAATATTTTTTAGAATAATGTTCGAATTTCGAACAGAGGCTTTGTGAATGTGTCACAGCAATGTTAATATTCCACCCAACAGTGAAATACTGACGAATGCTCTAGCCGGAATATTTCCATGAATATGCGACCCGATCGAACGAATATTTGTGTTCTGTGCCCCGGAATATTTGGTGAATCGCCGGCAGTCGAGAGCTCTTCGCTGGCGCCATATATGGAATGGAGAATGCGGTAGTTCCAGTGTTAAACGTATAATTCGAAAATTCAATAATATGAAGGGTTGGTATTGAGATGCCCTCAGGGCTATTCACTAAGTGAAGTGGTTATCACAGTTGCTAACCATAGCAATTCTGATAACAACTTTTGATAACCACTGGTGACCACTTTCAGTATTCTCTAATAAACGGTTGGCAACTGTTGTTATCATAACAACCTTCCGTGAAGATAGACATGGCAGCACCGCAGAATATTTCGAATGTACTGGTCATAGATCTAAAATTACTATAAATGTCTTTGGTGCGGATATATGGTGGAGAATAGGCATATAACCTCTAAATGTCTAAATAGTCTAAATGTTTAATGTTTCGGCACTACACTAAATATTTCGATCAGGATTCAGTTATATTTTTTTTAACGTGTTGATTTGTTTTATTTTATTACTTGAGTTTGTTTGAATATGCATATACCCAGAGTTAGCAATAAAACTTACAAATTTCCAATAGCATTTTATTTTGTGAATTTGAAAACTAATAAGAATAATTGAAAAAAAGGATTACATTTGTTACTATGTTGAATAAGATGATTTCTCATTATGATATATGATATGTACAGGAGATAGTCAGAATCTCCTAGAAGCCATATATATATTTGTTCTTCCTTCAAAATATGTTTGCTCCATATTTTCTTTGATAAAGGACATTTGCCATATAGCAGCATCATGAGTTGACCCTGGGTAACGAGTATTTATTGAAGTTAAACTTATACTAGCATACCCCTTTCGGTTATAATAAACAGCCCCAGGGTGAATTTCATTATTCTCTGGAGCAGTGGCGGCTGGTGTATAGGAGCTGCGGAGCTGCAGCACCTGTTTTCAAATGAGAACAAGATACTAATTTTCTCCACAAATTATTCATTATGAATCAATAAGCAAAAACAATTCGTTTTGGTTTTTAATCAAAGTATTATACTTATCAATCTACACCATCAGATGGCCACACACATTACAGTAAACTTTAGAACAAAGTTCTTCATTCAAAGCAGTTAACTGAAATAGTGACACCTATTGCTTATTGAGATAAGTTGCATTTTCGTACTCCGTACTACAGTGACTCTAACAAGACAGTGGCGACAATTGGGCTTCTAAGCTCCGCCCACCCGCCATTAAATTGCTAAATCAGAATCAGCTGATTTTTGTTTTGTTTTGATTTTCCATTTTATTTGGAATATATTTTGATTATATTCATTATTTGAGTGCGGAAAAATGACATTCTATTCTTTTTCTACACGTATATGCATGGGAATTTGGAAAAAGACAACTTTCGAAACGTGAATGCACTTGGAAAGTAATAGTTTAGAAAGTTTGAAACGATAATAGAAAAAATGAAATAATCATATTTTATTCAGAGGTATAAGAAATATAACATCCCCTAAAATTCATTTATTTAAACTTTCTATATAAACAACAGATTTGCAGCACTGCCCCATCAACAAAGGTTTCATTTGAAGGAAAAATCAGAAGTGTGAAAACTGGAGAATATCCTAGCAATATTTAAGCACAGTTTTCAATATGACAAATTTATTTCATCAATTTAATGATTCACCAAGTCCATCATTATAGATATGTACATACATTATGAATTAGATGTTTCAAGGTTGTAATATTAGAAGTAGTTATTACTTCACAGGCTTTCGACCAGGGGCAAGATATTCAAAACAAAGTCAAATTGTTTACTCTACATAATTCGTTACAAATTGTGCTCCTGAAGAAGTTACAACTCGACTTTGTTTTGAATATCTTGCCCATGGTCGAAAACCCGTGAACTAACTACTTCATACATTATCATATACCTATATCAATGATATATGTTGATATGATATCGATTCATTGTAAAATAAAGAGAGTACACCCACATTTCAAACTTATATTGGAAGATTTACATATAGAATACATATATGTATATTGTTATATATTATACAAAATTAGACAATATAAATGTTGTTTGAATAGTTACATACTTGATTAAAATTCAGCCCACTTCAAAGTAAATTACCAGCTACTGACTTGCTGCTATGTTTTTTCGATAGTGATTTTTTCCTCTTCGAATTTATTTTCAATCGAAAGGAAATAAATCTTTCAATCATTTTATCTTTTAAATTGTGGCAATTTGGAATATCAAATTTCAAATTCGCCATCTCTTTAAAATAAAATTCTTTCAGATTCACGTTCTGTTTGGACATATCATCGAAATACTTCCTAAATATGTTTTCCATATCAACAAAGAAACAGAATGCCACTTTTGATACAAAAAATAAGGAAGATTCTTTGAAGCGCTTGAGTAGGCTGAATTTTTTAAACCTTCCTATATCGGTGTTTGTATTCAAACATGTGGCACATGTCTTTGATGTATTTTTTATACTTTTTAGTATATATCCACAAATATTATACAAGGAATTCAGTTCACTAACAGACAGATTAAATATCTTCTTATCTGATTTGACTGGCAATTTCACATATTGATGTGGTTCTTTCACATCCAATACATCTATAAAGTCACTCAAAAATTCTCGGTCATCGTCGCTATAACTACTAGAGGATGCACTTTTTAAATATTGCGATACACAAATTATTTTTAAATTGTTTTTCACCTGTACTGCATTGGGAACTATTTGTTTACTCCTCAACACACAGAAGAGATTTTCAAGACAATCTTGTGAAAATCTACTAGTTAAGAGGAATTTGAACTCTTTTTCATTTAGAAATACCGATTGTATATTCAGCATTGACTCTGTTGAGATAAGTACTCCTGACTGGCAGGGTTTCCAAATCTGTTTTACTCCAACTTTTATAGTGTGAAAAAGCTTCATGATTTCTTTAAGATATGAAACAGTTTTTTGATATTTGTTGATATCACATTTACTGAGTGCCGAAGATGGATGCCTGGAGGTCATCAGATAAAACCATTTCTCCACTTGATCCAAAAAGAATGCTGTTGTTATATACTCTGGCTTACCCAATTCCTCTGCCAAAAATTTGAGTGCACTACTAACTGAGTGACTTATTACATTGGTAGATGTGCTAACCTTCATTTTTGCAAAATGAGTAGGGAGGAGATCTTCTGTTAGTTTCGGGGCCAATTTGAAAAGATTATTTTCTTCGTGTTTTACCAGTTCATGTATAGGACCGGATAACAGAGTATTTGTTGGCAAATTATTATTTCTCTTATAGGTTATGTATCCACGATGTAAACAAAGAAATTTAGCAATTTAATGGCGGATTTTGTCACGTGAACCAATCAAAAACGAGTCACTCCATTGTCGCCACTGTCTTGTTAGAGTCACTGTACTCCGTACTACGGGCACAGCCGGGCTGTAGCCCGGCACAGCCCGGCTTCCTACAGTATTTGACCCACAGAAATATAATAAATACTAGAACGCCAATCAGTTCACAATTCCTGGCACCTCATAGGGAAAATTGACCTACTACAGAGTTTGCGCAATATGTGAACGTGTCATCAGGACAGGTCTTAACATTTTTGACTTCGAGAATGTGGTATGAATAAGTTGTCAATATCATTTGCAATAATAATAAAATAGCTGTAGTATCTTACTTAAACTAAATTTACTTTCATAAAATGGGTTTCTCCTTTATTTGCGCAAAAAAGAACCATGCACTTCATTTTGTCTATAATTTGTCACAGCACTCGACTATCAAAATTAACTAGTAAAACTGAAGTACGAAACCAAACAAAAGTAGTATCAGTACTACACAATGTTCAAGAAAACAACGAGGAAACACCGAAAACGGAGCAGAAAAGGCAAGCGAATTTATACGAATGAATAAACAGGAAAGCACACAACAAAGGGAATCAACAAATCCTAAAATACGACACTGCTCTTTTTCTGATGTGAAGATGTGTTTGTTTTCGTCGCGTAGCGGTGTTGCCGAATTCACTGGTTTCACAATAAGATTTATTCCGAACTTCATCTGAAACCATAATGCTTGGCAACGACGTGGCAAGAAAAGACGAGCTGCGCATGTACAAGTAGTAGGTGTTTATTCGCTATGTGGGGTCATTTTACTGAACCTCGGACGTACCTAATAGCATTCTAGTATTTATTATATTTCTGTGATTTGACCTTGAACCGACCAATCATAGTTGAGATTTGAATATGGAAACAGCAAGGCGGATTAGTTTGAACTAGAACGTGGCGTAAACAGACCGATCTGCAGATAAACGCAGCCGAGGAGCTGATTTAAATTCGACGATCGACGGAAAGCGCGAGGGTTGGCCTATTTGTCCACATTCACGTTGTTTTTTACGTCCGCGCTTTTTTGAGGGAAGAATGAATGGATCTTATTACAAAATATAAGAACTTTTCAAGATTAAGCCTTGAAGAAAAAGTAGAAATTAAACGGAATGGACATCCTAAGCCAGACCTCAATTTCGAAGTTTCTTCTACAAGTCGGGAAAAAAATTATACAAGGAAA
The DNA here is from genome assembly GCA_910592335.1 of Adalia bipunctata. Classification (NCBI taxonomy): domain Eukaryota; kingdom Metazoa; phylum Arthropoda; class Insecta; order Coleoptera; family Coccinellidae; genus Adalia; species Adalia bipunctata. The sequence continues at coordinate 34,197,678 of OU342948.1, forward strand.
TTTAACAGAAATATTTACGAAAAATACTCGTGTATCTGTGTCTGTAAAATGAAAAATCGACTTTTCTGTTTTGTTTGTTTAATTTTCGGGGGTGAAAAACATTGGACTAGTAACGATTTGATGATTTAGAACATTTCACTAAGAAAGCCAAATTGCATGGAATCTCCAAACAATATCTGATGAATCAAATGCATTTCACTTTATTGGGAAAGTCGAATATACAAGAAAAGCTGGACAATGCATATCGGAAAAACATCGCAATTCATAACGAGAATGTCTCTTAAAACAGATCCCTTGTCTCTAAAATTTTAGAAGCTATTTTTAAGTTTTGCGGTTCATTCGAGCGTATAGACCTTGTTTTCAAACGAAATTACAAAATTTAATAAAATTATAATTAGGTTTATTGAAAAAAAATGAAAAAACTTTGATTTGATTCTGTACGAAGTATTATATAAAAATATATTATATTATAAAAAAAAATTATTTAAATTCTATAAATAAAAGAAATCATGATAAAAAAAAGTGTTCGAATCTTTATTATCGATATACATATATGTATGTATACATACATATACTCTGCAGCTCTGCCCCTTCAACAAGTCACGAGCCGCCACTGCTCTGGAGGATTAATGATTGCAATATGAGATATCAGTACTATCTATGCATCCTACAAAAGCACCACACACCTTTGTATTAATTCATGAATTATTAAAAAGTCCATGTGCACGAGAAATGCCATTTTTATAGATTTGAAATATTTAATTGTTCACACAAATACAGAAAAACATTCCAAAATAGTGCCCAACGCACGTGGTTTTCGTTAAGAACACCTCTAAAGCTGTTGCCAGTGAACCACTTCTCAGGGCCACAGGTTGTTATACATAGCAACTTTTATAGCAACTAACACAAATAGTGAATACCAATTTCGTGCTTAGCAACTGACTGTGAACATAACGACGATTTACAGTTGTTATCCATAACAACTTTGCTTAAGAATAGCCCTGCCTATCTAAGTAGCACTTCTTTTCTAGGTGATGGAACATTTCTTGTAAGAGCAAGTGTCACCTTTGTTGGGGAATATTGTCTATCCTTCTGGAGATGCGGTCAAGTGAATCATTGCAGAATCAGATCCAAACAGGATAAACAACAAACTAAGTTTTATCTGATGGACTCGAAATTTTTCGACAGTCTGTATAGTTTGATCACCTATTACCGATCAAATCCATTAGTAACAGCTGAATTTGCAATCACTTTACAAGAACCTGTTCCTCAACCTACAAAGCATGAAACAGAAGTGTGGTACCACAAGAATACTGGGAAGTTGCAAGCTGAGGAAATTTTGAAAAGAGTAAAAAATGAGGGAGCATTTATAGTGAGACCCAGCGAAAACGATTCGAACTGTTTTACTATCAGTTTCAGGTATGACATTTATTTTCTACTAATTAATTCATGAAGGGTTGAACTTCGTTATTTTAGAGCTGATAAGAAAATAAAGCACTGTAGAATAAAACTAGAAGGCCGTCTGTACACAATTGGAAATGTAGAGTTCGAAAGCCTGGTAGAATTGATCAATTATTACGAGACTCACCCGCTTTACAGGAAAGTTAAATTGACTTATGCCATTAGTGAAGATGCTGTAAGAAGAATGTCCACAGTGAGTAACATATTTTTCTGCTATTTTGTTCAAAGGTCGTAATACTTTTTATTTTCGTCTGAATAATTCTTAATAAGAAGTAAACAAGTATAATTCTGAATATTTGCCAGTGTTGTCTGATGAAGAAGTCTGATCTAGGCTCCTATACTTTACCCTACATTCATATTGTTCCAGTACTTCATATTTGTTATTCTACATTGTTCCAAGAAAATTGCTCCTGACGAATAGGGTTCCTATAATTTATGACGCAGGTGCGATTTATACAAAAATTTCATTAAATGCGTTTCAGATATTAGGAGAAAACCCAAAAAAAAATCAAGATAGTTTGTTGAGTTCATTGCACGTTATCTGAACATATAAGAGTGCAAGATTTGAATTGCGTGCCATGTTTGACTGTCATAATGTCACATGATTATGACGTGATAGATTGAAAGTTGACAGATGGGAGTTAGTAAACATGGAGCTTTACACGGTATAACAACGCGTCCTAGTTGTCAAAAATTATTATCAAAATGGTGAAAGTTTAATTGCCACTTTTCGTAAAGTGAGGAGGCGCACTTCGATGGCTTCGTTGATAGACAAAACTGTCGCATTTGGGGCTCAGAAAATCCACGAATGATTCATCAGAAAGCAATGCATCCACAACGGTTTACTTAATGGTATGCATTGTGGTCTGGAGGACTAATTCAATTGGACTATTTTTCATCAAAAACAAAGAAGGTGATGCAGTAACGGTGAACAGCGAACGTTATTGCGCTATGATAACACAGTTTCTTATGTCTCATTTCGAAGCTATTGATCTCGAAGACATGTGGTTTCAGCAGGACGGTGCCACATGTCATACCGCCCGTGAAACAGTGACGATCTTGCACGAGTTTGCTCCTGGTCGTGTCATTTCCCGATTTCGTGATCAGAATTGGCATCCACGCTCTTGCGATTTCAGGCGCTGGTCTCCCTGAAATGCGTCCGTCGTCGGTCGCGGGTCTGCCACGTACAACTTTCATGGATACGGTCGTATCCAAGGTTTTCCAAATGTATCACTAGGAAGTTGTACGGGGCAGAAACGCGACCGACGACGGACGCGTTTCAGGGAGACCAGCGCCTCCTTCAAACTTCTGGCCGTGGGGTTATATGAAGTCACAGGTTTATGCCAATAAGCCTGCAACCATCGAAGTATTGAAAGCCGAAATTAGACGCTATATCAATGAAATACCACCACATGTGTTCACCACGTTATTGATGATTTCGTCAAAAGGGTACGCATATGCCATTTACAAGAAATTTTGTTTCATAAATAATTTCCTAATGTATATTTTCTAAATCAATAAATATTTCAATATTTTGCTACAGATAACCATGTTTTATTGATCACTGAAATCTCGCGCTCTTATAGAAACACAATAAAGCAGTGTACAGATCAGTCATTTGCCCGGAATCGGAATGCTATTTCGGAGGATCAATCAGATTGTCTTGTACGAAGCTTTTACCAACTCCTTACCGCTGTATTCAAACTAATGTGTAGCCGAATTAAGAATAAAGCAATCTCTACTCCTACCATAACAGTTGGCAAGATTGCATTTCCGTTAAGAAAAGATCCGTTGCTCACTGAACTCATAAATACGTAAGCGGAAAAAAGATAAGTTCCCGGCTCAGACTATAGAAAGAGGAGACGCGCTTCACTTTGTATTATTAGTGAAGCCAATTCTGAAAATCATCAGAACTAAACTGGGTAACTGTACTGCTACGGAATCAAAATGTAGTAGAAATTTTCGCAACGTTGTGACGTTCTTTGAGTTTTCTAATAAATAAAATCTCGATCATGATGAAAAGTACTTTAGATTAAATAATTCGTGCGTGGATTTCAGAAATGAGTATGTTTCTTCAAATATTGTCATTCTTCACATTACATATTATATTTTGTATTAATGATGTGTTGAACAGTGTTGTCATCACGATATCGAGTTCGTTGCGAATGAAAGGGAGATTTGCATTTATTGATGAATATTATTAGCGAAATACGTTGAAAAAATGATGTCTTGTTTGTGGTAAATTAGTCTATTTGCATCCCAGAGTTTACACAGGTATGTTCTACCGAAATTCCACTCTTATCATTATAAGTAACAGTGGCGTATACTCCATTCACTTTTATAAAGTATGGCGGTTTGCCATGAAATTTTGACACATTTCACCGCGTATATTTTGAAAATGTCATTGCACTGTCAGATACGCCCACAACGTTGTCGCTTCTGCTAAAAAATCGTAGTAATTACGTATTTATCAAAAAGTTCATTTACTTTGGGAAATTAATGAATTTGAGGACATATTATGTGAATTCAGAAGACATTTAAATACATTTTTGCACAACTTGAAATACTCCAGTGTGAAAATGTAGTAGTTCTTCAAAACCTGCGCCACAGTTAAACCTTACACGAACTAACTCCATTTATGAAGTTAAGAAAGAGTAAATAGAAAGTAGACTTGGCAATGACGCTTGATTTTCACAAGTGCCAACCTGCGTCTGTTTTAAGTGAAAAAACTTGATAAACCTAAATCATGGCCAACCGCGATACTTTATAAAAGTGAATGGAGTATTCTTCGATTTTTATTATTTCAATTTTCAGATTCCTTTCTGATATTGAGAGGAGGAACCACAGAAATATAATAAATACTAGAACGCTAATCAGATCTGCATTCCTGGCACCCCACAGCGCAAATTGACCTACTACAGAGTTTGCGCAATATTCGAACGTGTCATCAGGACAAGTCTTGAAATTTTTGACTTCGAGAATGTGTGGTATGAATAAGTTGTCAATATCAGCATTCGCAATAATGATAAAAGAGCTGTAGTATTTTTCATATTTACATAAAATGGGTTTTTCCTTTATTTTTGCAAAAAAAAAACCATTTCTTCACTTCATTTTGTCTATAATTTGTCACAGCACTCGACTATCAAAATTAACTAGTAAAACTCAGATACAAAACTAAACCAGAGGAGTATCAGTACTACACAATGTTCAAGAAAACAACGAGGAAACACCGAAAACGGAGCAGAAAAGGCAAGCGAATTCATACGAATGAATAAACAGGAAAGCACACAGCAAAGGGAAACAACAAATCCTAAAATACTGTTCTTTTTCTGATGTGACGTGTGTTTGTTTTCGTCGCGTAGCGGTGTTGCCGAATCACTGGGTTTCACAATAAGATTTATTCCGAACTTCATCTGAAACCATAAAACTTGGCAACGACGTGGCAAGAAAAGACGAGCTGCGCATGTACAAGTAGTAGGTGTTTATTCGCTATATGGGGTCATTTTACTGAATCTCGGACGTACCTTATAGCGTTCTAGTGTTTATTATATTTCTGTGGGAGGAACATTTGGATATCAATCCTGAATTTAGCTGACTCTGTTTACCTAACTCATAATCTTTTCTTATGCTCGGAACATTGTATGGATTCGCCAATAAGAGTTTAATCACTTGTAATTTTATTTCCATTCTTCAATACCGATAACACCACGCCACTGGACCTTTCAAAGTTAGATTTAGCAATGTTGCCACGGCTATGGATATTGCTATCCTTTATGCTATCTTCGTCCCACTCATTGAAAACTGACTAAATTTTGGCTTCACCAATTTTGGATGGAGATGATGTGTCTCCTCTTTATATGGTCTAAGTAGATATGATATTGTTTATCCTGATTACTTCTAGGTCTCCTGGGGAGACCCCTCTGAAACTACAAGCTTCGAAGCTTGTAACTTGTGCCGAGTTCGGAGTAAGCAGTTGTGTTCTGTGTAGGCGCTTTGTTACTGTGTCCTTACGCCACCTTAGGCACAGCACTGTTAATTTTTGACCCAACAGTGGAATGGTGGCCCGTTCCGAGACTAGAAAATTTCTTTCTCAACTCGGGATTGAACTCGGACTTGCCGGGTCCTAATCCACCGTCCTAACCACTGAACCACTGGCACTCAGTCTAAATTCCCGTCAAATGAGATTTCCGGCTTTTTCGTCTTTGTTCGTTATTTTTTCGTAAGTAATATCAAAAGGGCATCCAATTTTTTTCGGGAAAAATCAAAAAAACACGTTGCCAAGTAATATTTTAACAAGAAGCATGAGTGCTGGTGGCAACAAAAATCCGTGTCGAAGACGAGGATTTTTGCACCTGCACGAATGTTCTTTGTCAAAAAAATATTACTTTGCATTGTGTTTTTTCGATTTTTTTACAGGAAAAATTAGATGCCCGAATGGAATTTGACAAGACTATTTCATGAGTAACAAATTTTTCTGGATGCATTATGTATGTATTATTAATTTTCGTTGACAATAACTGTCAAGTTTTACCGCGGGTAAACCCGAAAAAACTCCTGACAGCTGCTGCCATACAGTTTTTCCATCTAGAAACCATTTGTGATTCAAAATTGCGCGTTTCTGATTGGTGGAAATCAAGACGAGGGAAATAGTCAGTGGAAATTAACTACTATAAATCGAATTCATTGTTTATTGTTTGGATTTCAATTGGGAGTCTGAAGTAGGCTGGGACTTTTTTGCCTATTTGCATACGAATATTCACTATTCGATTATTCGAATAATTCATTCAAACCATTATTCATGATTGATTATTCATGAATAGTCATGAATTCAGTGATTATTCAATAAATATTCACAGTGAATATACATATATTCGAATTTCGAATATTCAATATAACAAAACTAAATGATATTAATAGTTATTTATTATATGTACAAGGAAAAAAGTTTCAGCACGATGGAGACACATAATCTTTTATATTCCCTGTGTATAATACACTATCTGAACATACATATACAGGGTGTCCAGAAGTCGCGCACCCCATTGAGGGCATCGAAAGTGAAAAATATTCTCAGCCCAAAAATCCATGTTTGAAATTTTTGGATGACGTAGTTAATTAGTAATTAATTAATGAAAGTGACCAATCAGGAGCGCCCGACAGAAGAATAAGTAGGCATTGGGGACGCGTCGGTTTACTGCGTGAAAAGCCGGCAGCAGCTCTTGCATCTCACTCTCGCGTCCCACTGCCTACTTATTCTTCTGTCGGCCGCTCCTGATTGGTCACTTTCAGTATTTAATTACTAATTAACTACGTTATAAAAAATTTCAAACATGGATTTATGGGCTTAAAATATTTTTCACTTTCGATCCCCTCAATGGGGTGCGCGACTTCTGGGACACCCTGTATACTCTGAATCTCGGACGTACCCATAGAAATATAATAAACACTAGAACGCTATAAGGTATATACGTCCGAGATTCAGTAAAATGGCCCCACATAGCGAATAAACACCTACTACTTGTACATGCGCAGCTCGCCTTTTCTTGCCACGTCGATGCCAAGCATTATGGTTTCAGATGAAGTTCGGAATAAATCTTATTGAGAAACCCACTGGACTCTATACTATGTACCTGGAACGGATCCGACCGTATGCTTTTGAACGTAAAGTGAGGCAGGGGCAGCTGAAACAGAGATAGCCTTATTTAGGGTAACCTGTCTTTGTCTTACTCAGTCAAATGAATTACGGTTGTATGCATGAATTATATTTCAATTGAAAATTAATTAGTTTGGGGATTCTTTTTGTTAAATACGTACAATATTAGTGAAGATATACATTTTTTCTGTTCTACTGTGCTATTAGTTTCGTTTCCTTCCTCGTGTGTGGTTTAAAAAGCAGCATATTGCGTTGGTGTAATTTATTGATTGCTTCGGCAATAGTTCTGATTTGAACTTAGACAAAGGAGAAAAGACTTTTGTCTAAGGATTCGAACTATATTTGAAATTTGAAGCCATGGATAAAGGCAGTTCGCTGGAAGAATTGTACTCAATCCAGAAGTAGCAAACTTTGTGGGGATCATTGTCTTCTTGTTTTAGGTACTTGTTTTATTTAATAATTGTTGGATTCATAGTATTAACGCGGACTCCCACTACTCGTATATTTGGCAAGTACACAATTATTTGCGTACTTGGCAAGTAGATGAAGTTTCGAATTTGAATGACAAGATTGACAAGTATTGGCCGAGTGAACCACTCCCACTACATGTCAAATATAGGCAAGTGGCAAATATTTGCCAAATACACGAGTAGTGGGAGTCCGGCTTTAGCAATGAATTGTGAAATAAAATAAAAATTTCGTTTCTAATTTTCTATTCATTTTATTTATCAACATCGTGGAAGAACAGTAAAAATTTTACATGAACGTTTTACTGTACGTTTGCATTATTAAAAAAATAATCAAATTTATTCAAGAATAAATTAAAAAAAATAAAATGCGAGGTGGTTCCAGGTTCCATTAACGGACATGAGTTAGAAAGAGATAAATTTCGTTTCTAATTTTCAATTCATTTTATTTATTATTTATTATCGTGGAAGAACAGTAAAAATTATACATGAATTTTGTACTGTTTGCATTATTACTTTTTTCCTGAAAAACAATTGAGAAAAAATAATCACATTCGTCCAAAAATAAATTTTAAAGAATAAAATGCGCGGTGGTTCCATTAACCGACATGAGTTAGAAAGAGATGGGTATCCCTAACAGTTGCGGGTTGCCTATGCAGTGGTTTGGCCTCACTTTTCGCCCGATGCGGGTCCTTTCCAGGTAGTATACAGGGTCTTTCACGAGGAACCTCACCCATATTTATACGGGAAACTACTGAACGTATTTTCATGAAATTCAGCACTTATAAGTATTTCACGATGCTGATGAAATCTAAAATATTTTCAAGGCATGAGCACCTCCGGTTTTTCCGGAAATGACGTCAACTTCCGTTTTTCAAATTAGAACACCATTTTTTTATTGCAGAAATAGATTCCTTAGAAAATTTCAAGTTATTTTGATGTAACATTTTTCAGTTTTGGTTGGAAAATTCTCTCTGAGCGGGAAAATTTTATGTGAATATGTAAAATACTACAGCTATTTTATTATTATTGCAAATGCTGATATTGACAACTTATTCATACCACATTCTTGAAGTCGAAAATTTTAAGACCTGTCCTGATGACACGTTCAAATATTGCGCAAACTCTGTAGTAGGCCAATTTGCGCTGTGGGATGCCAGGTTATGCAGACCTGATTAGCGTTCTAGTATTTATTAAATTTCTGTGGACGTACCTAATAGCGTTCTAGTATTTATTATATTTCTGTGGTAACATCACGAATGATGGATTACTCAGCTCAGTCCTGAATAAATAAATTCATAAAATTTTATTTATGGAGTATTCAGTGAACAGTTGAATATTCAATAAATAGTCGAGTATTCACTGAATATTCGACTATTCACTCAATATTCAGTTATTCAGTATTCACTCAACTATTCACTGAATATTCGAATAACGTAAACCCAAATTCTTCAAATAAATATTCGAATATTCAAATCATTCATTCATGATTCCCAGTCCTAGTCTGGAGGATTAGGGTTGAATAGTAATATAGTTTAATAACTAGTGGAAATTGAACTTTGTAATGAAATCATAATGTATTGGGTTGTGATAAATAATCTCTACTTATTGAAATTAAGCCGTGTAGACAAAACCCCAGCGAGATCTCGACCGAATATGATTTCTTTGAAGTCAACCGAGAATAGTCATGCATCAAGATAAAAGCTTTAAAATTAATTGGCATAATAAATGTACGTATGGTTATGTGGATCGATCAAACGGAAAATATTTTTTTGTTGGCTCTGTTTATTAATTTCGTTGGTTCTCATTGGACCATGAAATGTTATTATTTTGAAAATTATTTACAATGAAAACATATCTTATAGCTTAAAACCTTTCAATTGGGAAATCTTGGAATTTATTGACGAATGGTAGAATTTATAAACTCAATTATTGAAATGAACACTTGCTGTCACTGTCCTAAAATCATTTGTTTTTGAGATATTTGATTAATTCATGAAAAATTACAGTTGAAAGTGACCAAAAGGCATGTGTTACCAAGATGCATGAAAAGTTCAATTTGGGTATTCACGTAAAGTAAACAAAGGAATTTCCTATTAGGATCATTGAATAGTATCCCAAAATGTTACACAGGGTATTTTCGTTTTTTTTCATTTAAAATGGCAATATCCTTTTTATTCCAAATTAATATAAAATTTTCATTCCATTCGATTCGACGATGAATTTTATTATCTATCGATTTGTTGTGACCATAAAGGTCAAATGAATTTTCACGGAGATATTACCAACAATGTGAAAACGCGAACCTTGTTTGTTGTCACAAGTGTGATTTGTTTATCTGTCAAACACGTGATTTTTTTTATTTCCTAGCACATCTTTCACGTTTCGTGGAAAATAAGGAAATATGTAGTGTACTGAAAAAAAAACTATTTTTTCCCATTTCTCAGTTCACTGTGGGATCACTTAGTATTTCTTTCCTACTTTTTTTCCGGGAAAGAACAAATTTCTCATTTGGAACATAATATAATATTGTCTGAGAATTTGAAGAATGTTTTTTTATTATTCTCCTCATAATAACAGTTATCGAAATATAATAATTTATTACTAATACTAATTTTTACCTAAAGATAAATTTACATTTAATCATAATCAGTCGGATGTCGATATTACATTCAATATAAATTCCATCTTTATGAATGTTTTGGTTTGTCTTCAGCATTAATAATTTTGTTACCAGAATGCGATAAATACCTATTGGGCACTGCTAGTGCCTTGATATAGTGAAAAGTAGGTACATACGGTACTTGAACATTGATTTTAGAGGGTTGCAAAGGTTTTGGGTAGTAAGCAAATTGATCGAAGTCCCATGGACTTCGCGATGAATTTTCTGGATCAGCGTAAGGTACAGGTACTACGAAACGGAGCTGCGTTGATAATTCCTCGAAATCTGGGTTGAATTTAGTATCATCTGTTATGGAAGTTGGTGTTGTAGTAGTAGTGGTGCTGGTGGTTGTAGATTCTGTTGACGTGTAAAAAGAATCTGAATTGCTCATAGAATAAAATGGAAACAAATTCCTTAAACTATAGATGCTGGAAGATGTTGTAGTCGTTGTAGGTTGTGTAGTTGAGTATATTGGTTTACTTTCTGGTTCTTGCGGATGATTCGGATAATGTATAGCGCTTGGGAGAGATTTATGCCAATAATATACCACTTTACCATTACTCAAGAATGTCTTCTGAAGAATCACAGGTTCCAATTTGATATATTTAACGTTGGGTTGTTCCTTCTTGGGGATTTTAGGTGTTGTACTTTGAATTGGAGTTTGAGTAGGAGCTGTAGTGACATAAAATCCTTTAATTTTTGGAGTGGAATATTTAATTTTATCTCTTCGACCTTGAAAATATACAGGATATGTTAATGGAAACTTCTTTCTATACACCGTTGTAGTTGATGTTTCCTCTGGATTGAAATTCGCTTGTGAATCACTCTCGAATTTGGAATTATTCATTCTGAAAAGCCTTTCTAAATGTTGACATTTTATTCTTAAATCTTCCAGATTTATCTCAGTTGCGTTTTTTCGCGGTTCGCTAATTTCTTCAGCTGGTTTTTCAGTCTGAGGGTATTCTGATTGAATCTGCTGTGTATCTGATACAATTTTTTTTATGACTTCAGTTTGTTTCGCCATCATTTTGTCGACTTCGCTATTATTCAAACTAAGATCAATTACCTCCTTTTCTCCATTCTCATTCGAAATAGTTAATGTGCTTATTGTCTGGATGAAGCAGACGAAAACCTGCAAAATAAACTCTATATAGACACAATACTGAGAAAATACATACAATCAATCAGATTTATATGGAATCACCGGTGATAAGATATAAAGTATGAAAATGTCTTTGTATCCTAAAATATAATTAATTTCAACATTTTTCAGTACAAAATTTTCCAAAAATGAAATAATACGAAATAGAACTTCAACATGGGCGACCGCAGAAATTTTTTTCAGAAGGGGCAAAATGAAAATTATTGAGAAATTGAGGGGGTTGTGCTGAAAAACGATAAGGCAGTCAAAAACTCAGGGAGGGGCATCAAAGATCAATGGTTTCGTTGCTTGTGAGACACGTAGCGGCGTTTTGTTGAAAGTAAACTCTCCAGATCAATACCATTACCAAAAACATTAATAATCTCTCGATAGCGCAATCCATTCACCGTAACTGATGATCCAGTCAGTATGGTCCAATGATCGCCGGACCATAAATCGCACCAAACAGTCAAACGTTGAGAATAAATAGGCTTTTCCGAACTCCAGATGAGACAATTTTGCTTGTTGGAAAAGTCGCCGAGATGAAAATATGCCACATCCCTCAAGATAATTTTTCCATGGAATTCCGGATCATTTTCATGCATTTCAAGGACCCTATCAGCAAAGATACGACTTTTTTGATGATCGGCCGGTTTGAGTTCTTGTGTTAACTGAACTCTATAAGCTTTAAGACCCAAATCATTATGCAAAATACGGCGTAATGACGTTTGTGGAAAGCCTTATTCCAAAGACCGACGAGGAATGGACAAACCTGGGTTTTCTTCAACACTTTCGGCTACAGCAGCAATATTTTCGGCTGTTCTTGAGCGACGTCGCGGGTTTTACTCTTCGCATCACTTACTTGACCCAACAGCTCTCTTTCCCAATTTCTGTATTGCGGTTCGACAAGGTGCTTCACGACGTTTCAACTTTTCAATTGCCGAAAAATGACAGCTTCAAAAGTGCCATCTATCGAAATAGGCAATTCAAAATAACACCTCTTATTGGAAAACCCTTCATATTAGCAGAATTAAAGTAAGATGTCTAATTTTATATAAGTAACTATGTAGAATTGTGAATCGTCAGTAAAATGTAGACTTTCCTGATGTTTCAATGATTTATATTCCATCTTTTACCACAAACTGTCGATTTCTTCATGAGAAGTCACAATATTCTGAGTTCTTTGTTCTTTGTTTTCTGGAATATCATCTGAACATTTATTTCTGATTTTTCAGTTCAAGGGGATTATTTCCGGGGGACTAAGCAGATCATTTAAATGATGACATTTTGGCGAATAGAAACTTTCCGAAGTCTTATTAGGAAACGTAGCTCCAAATCCACATATTTCTGCCCACTTCCTTGTATTCGAATTATTTCCAATTCTTCATAAAGTTGCTTGTATGAAATCAGGCATAAAACTTTTGATATTATATAAGGAATTTCATTGCATTTTTATCGTCCGTACTTGGACTATGGTCTAAGGTTCCGTACAAGTGAAAAAATAACGGAACTCTCGAGTCAATTTTCTAAGAATTTTTAGCACAGAAATGTACCTATATTCAATTTTAAGGCCCAATGAAGTTAAGAAAACACAAACTTAATAGGCTACTCGTTCCTACGCCTAGGCCCTAGATGGTGGCGACTTCGAAGGGAAACGCTTTTTCGAATCATTTAAATTCATTATATTAAACCTATCACAACTCCTAAACCATAACTACAAATTGTATCGAATAGACATTTTTGATCTGAATTGAATGCCTAAAGTCATTATCATAATAATTACAAGGAGAATTACTCTTTGTCGGTACAACATCTTCTAAAATACATATTATCAATGAACTGAACAGAAAGAAATTTGACTATTGTGGGCTATCTTTGAGCTATTGGTGTTGCTGTTTTTTTATATTTTTTTGGAGACACAAAAAATTGTATCAGTGAAATAGATATTGGGTGTTTTGGATATTTAATGATCAATTGTTAGTTTATAACAATGCCGACGTTTCGAAGCAGTTTGCTTCTTCCTCAGGGCTAAAATTCAACAAACAACATTATTAAAATTATGCTTAAGATTACAATAAAATTAAATCAATTACCTAGTTATTTAAAACAATATCGTACGTTATTATATGAATCCTGAATATAAAACTCAAAGAAATCAATATCATTTCACAACAATAAAAGTTTGCAGCTGATAAGAATGTTACACCAAATGTGACGCTAGACATAATCATGGTTTATACATGGACACAACAAAACGCGTCGACTATCAAACCAATGTGTCGTCGGAGTATGAATGATGGGTTCCTCGATGATATTCTTGGTCAGCACTGATCGCCTCACCGTAGACAGGTCAAAACCCATAATATAAATAGAGGATTAACGAATCGTGATACTAATAAACGGATACAAACATAAACTCGCTCGGGTCCAACCATCCACCGAGAAACAACCAGAGTCATCCAAACGGAAAAGTACTCCAATCTACCAACGGCCAATCCCACTACAAGACAGAACACAACAATTAAGGACACTCACAATGAAAACATTCGATGGACTCAAGTCCACTTCACTATAATCAAGGCTTGTCTAAACTGTGCGTCACTCAGAAATTTCTGATCAGGTTGTTGTAAACTATACTAAGGTGTTGTACATCTTCTCTGTGATTTACCGTGTTGTTTCGTTTTATTTGGATCATTTCACTAACATTACGTCTATAACCAGATTGTTCTTTATCTAAAATTTGAACTTCTTCAAAATTGAATTTGTGACCTGTAGTCATTTGATGCAATGTTAGAGCTGTTTTGTTGAAGTTCGTTATATCCTTACAATCGTTCTTGTGTTGTCTTACCCTTTCACGTAAGTATTTTTTAGTTTGACCTATATAACAATACTTACGTGAAAGGGTAAGACAACACAAGAACGATTGTAAGGATATAACGAACTTCAACAAAACAGCTCTAACATTGCATCAAATGACTACAGGTCACAAATTCAATTTTGAAGAAGTTCAAATTTTAGATAAAGAACAATCTGGTTATAGACGTAATGTTAGTGAAATGATCCAAATAAAACGAAACAACACGGTAAATCACAGAGAAGATGTACAACACTTTAGTATAGTTTACAACAACCTAATCAGAAATTTCTGAGTGACGCACAGTTTAGACAAGCCTTGATTATAGTGAAGTGGACTTGAGTCCATCGAATGTTTTCATTGTGAGTGTCCTTAATTGTTGTGTTCTGTCTTGTAGTGGGATTGGCCGTTGGTAGATTGGAGTACTTTTTCGTTTGGATGACTCTGGTTGTTTCTCGGTGGATGGTTGGACCCGAGCGAGTTTATGTTTGTATCCGTTTATTAGTATCACGATTCGTTAATCCTCTATTTATATTATGGGTTTTGACCTGTCTACGGTGAGGCGATCAGTGCTGACCAAGAATATCATCGAGGAACCCATCATTCATACTCCGACGACACATTGGTTTGATAGTCGACGCGTTTTGTTGTGTCCATGTATAAACCATGATTATGTCTAGCGTCACATTTGGTGTAACATTCTTATCAGCTGCAAACTTTTATTGTTGTGAAATGATTTTGATTTCTTTGAGTTTTATATTCAGGATTCATATAATAACGTACGATATTGTTTTAAATAACTAGGTAATTGATTTAATTTTATTGTAATCTTAAGCATAATTTTAATAATGTTGTATGTTGAATTTTAGCCCTGAGGAAGAAGCAAACTGCTTCGAAACGTCGGCATTGTTATAAACTAACAATTGTTCATTAAATATCCAAAACACCCAATATCTATTTCACTGATTAACATAATGGATGATAACCTAGGAATAGAATAATAATAATAAAAAAAATTGTATTGTTTGTCGAGGGCGCGCAGGTAAAGCCAGCAATTTTTCGACTCGAATCACATAAACAGTATTTTCACACTGAATAAAGTTTCTTCAGAAAAATAATCAAGGCCTGTGGTTATAATGACACCCCATATTATGTTGCTTCCAAGCTATTCACGCAAAATTTTGTCTAGATCACATAACATACCCATGGACGATTTCATTGGCAGCTGCTGTCAAATAGTTCTTTACTGCTTTGAAAATTTTTTCCTTAGTATTCTTGAATGCGAATCTACTTACAAGGTCAATGAACAAGCGCTTAAAAGCTCCGGACTTCCGGTCAGTTCTTTAGCTGACCCATTTTTTATTTTAAACGTATGTGCTCTGAACAAATATTTCCGAACTTCAAAATTAACATGAGTAGGACTGTACAAAATGCAGGAGTAATATTAATAATTATTATTGAAAATTTCACGCTTTATTCCACTTTACCGAATATTAATTGTAGTTTGAATAATTGAATCATTTTTGACTATAATTCCGAATATTTGGAAATTGCAAAAAAATATTCACTCTAAGCCCACATACCCTGAAATTTTCGAGATTCATTGTATATTCAGTGATATTCATTCATTGCTAAGTGATTTGGAATTGTTTGAAATTTTGTGATATCAGAGCTCAACAAAAGTTCTGCTTTAAAATGAAACTTACTTTGTCTGCGTATTCGCATAATGAATGAAATCGAATTATTGAAATGAATAGAAATTGTCTTCTAATTAAGTCTAGATGAAGAAACCATTTAAATGAGTTTAATTCATTATAATGAAGAATTGTTTTACATACCAAATATGTATAATTCAAAAAGGGAAGCATGTTTTAAAGATTGATCTACTCACCAGAGAGTAACACAACTTCATCTTCATCATTCATGAAAAACTACGAGCTTTTCCTTTAACAGACACCGTATTCTGACTGATCTAGTAGTTAAGGAGATCTGTCTAGAAACTACTTGTATTAAAAACCCTTGTCTAGGAATGTAACTGTACCCGTTCCCCTTTCAACTCCCCTTGGTCCCGGGGTGCCGCTGGCACGATTCAGATACGCCGCGGATCTTTTATTCTTCATTCGACGAAGGACCTGATCTATTTGGAATCCTTAAAGAGTACCACACATTTTCGATCCTAAACTGGATCAATAATTCGTCTTAAATCGAAATCAGAAATTGTGTGCCAGACTGTCCTCTTTTAGCCATATTTAATACATAAAAAGTATCGTTTTTTTTGTTTCAACTTAAAAAATGTATCATCTAAAGATTAGAATATGGAGACGTTTGAACAATCACCCATTCTTATTACGAATGTCCGACAATGGTTGAATCGCTTGTTATCTCGGTATGAAATACCGAAAGTATTCATCTCTAAAGGTCCTTATTCCTAAGATGAAGATGATAAAATGAAAAAAGAATCAAGAATGTTGAGTAATTCTTCATGAAATAAGTTTTATTTTTATGAACAAATTGCCGTTTCAAATTGAAATGACACTTCATAGTCATAGTCATAATTCTGTCAGATAACTACTCAACGTTGTAATTACTTATTTATAAAAATGTTTATTTACTTTGGGAAAATGATGAATTTGAGAAAATATTACGTGAATTCAATCATTTCAAAGTCCTGGCAAATGTTGAAGAAACTTTTTTCTCTGTTAATACTGGAAATATTTCAGGTATATAAACATGATTGGAAGATTCAGTTATGCTATTTTCTTGTACGGAAATCAAAAATCGAGTGTTGAAATTTTACTGAAAAATAATGAACAGAATAGTCCGTCACTTTGTCTCTGTGATAGTTCATTCGAAAAAAGAATTAAAAGTACTCGAATAACCCGACAGAAAAACTTCTAAACGAACAGATGGACCTATGGAATTCCCCACTTTTCAAAATTCTCAATGAATAAGCCTACAGTAGACATTTAAATGCCTTTTTGCACAAATTGAAATACTCCAGTAGGAAAATGTAGTAGTACTACGAAACCTGTGTCACATTGGCAACGTCTCTGAGGATTATTTTGACTCTCACGAATGACAACCTGCGTATAAGTGAAAAAACTCGATAAACCTGAATCTTGGCCAACCGGTATTTTGCGGATAATTCCGGGACTGGGACCTGTTCTACAATCTTGAGTGCCCTATTTGATCTACAATTTTTGGTCACGATTTTAAGTTAGGAGTCGTTACACCAGGGTTTCTATGCATCTATACCCCTGCTATTCACAGTCACAGAGTGAAGCCAAATCGTTGGTAAGAATTGAATTGTACGCATGCGTCAATTGAAAATTGAAAAATCACGGGAAACGAGGAGGTTATGTATATTTCGAGTGCCAAGAAGAAAATAGATATCGAGCATGAAAATGTGCCACTGGAATATTTTCAGTTCAATTCTAGAATTTTAATAGAAGTCAACAACGATATACAGAGCTTGAAAAAAAAATGGATAAAAGCGATTGAATAATATCACATGACAATGTTAGGATATGATCGAAAGTATTCACATGAAGTAATGGATGACATACGTTTCACGATGTAAATTACCGCGTTCATTATTTGCTATCCGGAGTGGAGCGAGTGAATACAGACACAGAACATCTAATTAATTCGGATACGGATATGCAATTCGGAGAAAAGGAGAGGAAAATGTCAACAGATAGAATCATCGAACGCCAATGTTACACTTTCCCCACCGTTACTGCTCCGAAGTCATTCAATTGTATATCAGTATCCGTATTTAATTAGATGTTCTGTGTCGGTATTCTCTCGCTCCACTCCGGATTGGAAATACCGAACACAGTAAATGACGTGACTTCGGAGCAGAAACGAAGAGGAAAGTGTCAACAGATGGAATTATCGACACCAACGTTGACATTCTCCTCACCGTTTCTGCTCCAAAGTCACTCAATTGTATATCCGTATCCGAATTGATGAGATGTTCTCTGTCCGTATTCTTTCGCTCCACTCCGAATTGGAAATAACGAACGCAGTCAATGTGTCCGAGAGAGACAGAATTATTGAGTTATTTTTATTCTTTATATTACTGCACATGCGCAGATCGGGATTCTTACCAAAGCCTGGCTTCAATTTTGCTTGGCTCATTACTCATATTGGAATCATTAGATATATGGCTCATAAAAACAAGGGATTTATGAATGTCATAATGCTCGATGAAAATAATGGATTATGCACACGTAGTTCGACCAGGGGTTGAATAACAAGAAGTTATTCTGATTTTGTTCTGAATGGGGGGAAAAATAGGTATTCTGTCTCTCCTTGAATTGTCCGATGGAATACTCGAATAAAAGTTTAATTATTTTTAACTTATCAGTGAGGAATTCATCGTATGAACCTGGCAGTGTAGGCATACCTTTATGCCGTTATGATCTTCCGTCGCGTACCTAATTTGAAACAGGTAGTATGTTTGAGCAGGTTGGTATAACAATTGACCGATTAAAGTTCTTCTTCTGTTAATCACGCTAGGAATCTTTGGTTTATATGAGAAATAATTTAAATATTCCGGCAACTGACAGCTTGTCTTGTGCTTTATTATACAGCTTTTCTAACGTAACTTACACACCGAGGTATCACGCGACGCAGTATTTGTTGAACACGGTCGTTGCACATAAGGAAACCCGGGAATCAAAAAGGAGCTTGCACGTCGAAGAAACAAATGCGTTCAACACAAATTGTATCTTCGGTGTATAAGCTTCTGTTTGATTCCATGGTTTCATTATTTTCAACAACTTGGGGAAATACGTACAAAATGACCTATATGGACAAAATGACATAGGAATCATAATTGGAGTTTGGAGGTATCAAATGCGGAACTGCCTACCACATCACACGACCCGGGGGACTTCTATTAACCTCTGAAAATTAGCAAGCGCTACTATAGTTCATTCGGTCGTTATGAGTGATAAAAGAAATCAGTAGTTCACGAGTTTTTTTTCATTGCGCCAAATTTTTAGAAGAAATGGCCAGTTTTCACCATTTTTTTCATTTATATTGCATTCATTTCGAACTTCACTTATTTGTCATCGTATTCACGAAGCTTTTTTCATGGTAAATATACTTTTTGTATTAATTCGATATATTTCTTGTTTTATAACGCTATATGGACAAAATGACATATACAGTGAACGGACAAAATGACATAGGTATTTCAGCTGAATTAACCGTATCTACCGGATAACACCAAGACAATCCATCTCAGGCTCAATCAGCAAACAAAGAAACAGGACTTGTCTTAACATATTTATAACAAAATATTCATCTGCGGCAAATGAAGGCAATGCATCTTAACCTACTCTTGCTGATCCTATGAGGAGGTTTCTCCAATCCCTTAAGGACGATTCATAAGTGAACAAGGCAAACGTGAGCCGAGGACTAGATGAACATACCTACTCAGTTTCAACTTCTTCACCTAAAATTATTGCAATCAAATCAAAAAAAGAGCCCATACCTCCTCCAAATACAAGGAGACAAGTGCCTTGGGCATTATTTAAAGAAGAAAATTTCCTAGCAACTTATTGGAATTATTGATATTTTCTCAAATTCATTATTTTCCCAAAGTAAATAAACACTTTCATAAATACGTTATTACTACAACCTCTTTGGAGAAAGGACAACGTTGCTTATTTATCTGACAGGAAAATGTGTCAGAATTTCATGGCCAACATTATGAAAGTGAAGGGAGTATATTTTATTAACCATAGAAAATTTTTAGTTACTTTTTGTAACAAGAAATAAAGCTTGCGTCTGGTCTGCCAAGGCCCGCTCTGATATCAATAATTCTTGTAGCGAGTATACAATGTATAATTATAAAATCGCCCGCCGTTCGCTGTGAACCTTATATTTGATTACTTCTTATTTAGAATAATTTTGTCAATATTTGCGTTTTTTGAAAATCACGGATTCAATGTGTATGGCAATTTCCAAATTCTACCCCTTTTCGAGCGCTCGTTCTTCTCGAACGTATGAAACTAGAGACATTAAATTTTCTGGGTAGGTTCGGATCTCGAATGCCGCGGTTTACTTCGTATCATTCAAAATTTATTTATATCCCATCACCAGAACCATATATTTGAAATGCCCAGGATTTTGGACGATTTTTTTGACAACTACAAAATAGAAATCCGTTGGATTCTTGGTCTTTTTTTTAGGCAAGAGTGGTCTCAATCGACTACGTTCGAATCACTGAACGAGAATCCGTGGTGAAATGTTCCGTCCGTCCGTCGGCGAACACGATACCTTTCGAACGGATAACCTTAGAAACTTGTTGTTTTCAGGGTAGGTTCTGATATAGATGCATAGAAATACATGGTGTAACGACTCCTTACTAAAAATCGTGACCAAAATTTGTAGATCAAAACGGCACTCTAGATTTGAGTTCTCGTTTTACTTCCGGAATAATCCGCAATATTTTATCGGTCGTGGCGCTACTGCGGCAATGAAAAATTGCGCGACCCTTTTCGGGATATATAAAAAGTAGTTCAAGAACTCAAATTTTCGATCGACAAGATAGTCTCACACAAAATCTAATCAGTGCCAACACCAGGTATTCTATGCATAAAGATGCATAGAACAGGTATTCTATGCATCTATCTATGTTCTGATCTAGAATGTGACAGTTGTAGCGGGTAACGAATCGAGATCTATACTCCATTCACTTTTATTTAATCACATAGGAGGTCATGGTTTCGTTTTCAGGAGTTGGTGCACCTGATGAAAAGTCTGTGCGCGTACAGAAAATATCGTTAATGACTAAACGACGTTGCCAGTTTCTTTGCATCAAAGTAAAAGTATCAAAGATATGCCACATTTTGTTAGTTCGAATCGATCGGCGATTTCGGGGCGAAATATCGATCATAATGAAATTGCACGATTTTCGTAAGTAAACGGGTTCGGGATGGCCATCATCGGTCTCTAAATGATTATTGTTGATCGTTTTCACGTTTCAGAAAAAAAACACGTCGAAAAAGCTAAAAATAAAGATGAAATATGACTATATTGCATTCAACGGTAGGTGAATTCAGATTCTGATGAATTGAAATGTGTCACTGGAGCTTTCATTTCTTTGCCGAAAGTAGAAATAGGCTATATCGAACAAGAATACATCGGTTTTTTTCCATATTCCAGGAGTTTGTGTCTTATTTTAAAACAGGTGAATGATAAATGTGAAGCATATGTTTGACCCATTCCATTTTATTTGTAGAAACCTACCGTGGTAGTAATGTATGAATATTTTTCAAACTAATAAATTACTATACAGTCAAAATATTTTACTCCTTGTTCATAAGATCAAATAAATGAAATGTCGTCAAGTCTTGGACTTTCAGTTCAAGAGGATAATAAACATTAAATCTTCACAAGCATGCATATGAAAATTATGTGGAATAAGCAATGCAATTTTTTTCCATGGCGAAAAATAATATATTTCAACAGTGATCTTTTGTACTTTTCATGCAAATAACTAGAAAAGGAATCCTTTCTATCAATTCATAATATGAACGTTAATTATTTTCGTCCATCACATCTCTCCCAATTCATTCACATTCTGGGAAATACGCTGAGAATGTAGAAAGGGCAACATAGTGTTGACTTGGAACATTAAAATATTTTGAAAAACGTCATAACTTCGATACAGAGTGGAATGTGTCAAATTTCCAAGGCCAGAGTTGTGATTTTATAATTGTGAATGGAGTATACGCATAAGAAGAAAATCGGTGCGAAGAAAACATGCTGAAATTGTTCAAAAATAAAAAAATGAATAAATTATTTTGAGATTTTTTTTTAACTTATGCTCATTAAAAACAGACATTTAGCCGAACATGGTCTCTATCTGTTGAGCAGTTCGAATTACATTCGCCGATGTAATCAAACATTAAAAATTAGCGATTGGCTTTTGCGACAAATTATTCAATTTCAACTTATTTCAGAAGAAAACATAATTGATCCACTACGTTCTGGACCAAAATTTGTTTTTGAATACATATATTAAATGAGTCTAATGAGAGTTATTAACTGTTTTCTATATCGTTTTTCAGGATCTCCAAGAGTCCCCGGGATACAACAGTACGCCTTCCTATATGGACCCGAGTGCTTTTGTACCCCCAAAAATTAACGTGAAAGCTCTCTATGATTACAGAGCCCAAAGGCCCGATGAACTGTCTTTCTGTAAACATGCAATCATCAACAATGTTACAAAACCAGAAAACAGCTTGGGTTGGTGGCGAGGTGACTACGGAGGCATGAAGCAATTGTTTTTCCCTGCTAATTACGTTGCCGAAATTGATGATCAACAGGAATCAGATGATGGGGTAAGTATATGAATCTGAAAATACCTGCATCATAACAAAACCTAACCAGAACCCCCTCAGTCCTCCTGACTTATACAGAATTACTCTGGGCTCCAGAGGCTTTTCACATAAACCTGGAGGTAATAGCAGTATCAATATTTTCAATTCGATGATTCAGATGAATGATCAGATTCATCGATTGTTCATTAAGAGAGTATTTTTGACTCTGCCACTTTCAGCTGAAGTGAAAATAGGAATAACACCATAATATTCAAATGACATTGACGACTAAGTAGGATTTCCTTTCAAAATCTCTTACAAATCTCTTCAATCTTTGAATTTTACAATTCCGCCAAATACTTTGAAATAAAAACATTTCGAGATTTGAATGTTCAGTGGCTTACTAACTCGATAACTGAGCTTCTACACTGCGCAAAAAAATTAACGCACATTATGGAAATCTCAAATTTATTCTACAACTGAAGGTGTTCTCGATGATAATTATTTTGATCAGAATATTGCATGCATATGTTATCCACTTTCAACGTTTTTCTTCAATACAGATGTTTTCTCCCAGCAGGAATAAAAAAAGATGATATTATCAGATTTTGAATGTATTGGCTCCATTCTAAAATCAGTTGTTCTCGATCAATTCTAGTGATCAATAGTTTTTCTATCGTTTGATTTTCTACACTCCGACACTCGATCGCCATGCAACGCGAAACACGCAATTTGATCCAAGAGGAATAGGCCCAAGCGGTAGTTTTGCGAGAAGAAGGGTGGACATACACAAGAATTGCAGAAAGGTTTGGAATTTCCCATACAAGTATGTCCAGAATGTTGCAGCGATTCAGGGAGACAGGTATGAATGTCCGAAGACCAGGACAGGGTAGACCACGGGTAAAAACTGTCATTCAAGAACGTTACTTGAGAGTTTCTTCGTTGAGACAACGGTTTGCAACCGCTCGCCTCCTTCAAAATCAGCTTGAGCAAACTCATGAGGTGCAAATTAGCACTCGGACAATAAGAAATCGCCTCAGAGAATATGATTTAAGGCCTCGTGTCGCGGCAAGTGGCCCAGCTCTTACCCCAGCCCATCGTAGGGCGCGTTTGGATTTTGCGAGAGAGCATATCCATTGGGAAGAGGCCGATTGGGAAAGAGTTCTCTTCACAGATGAGTCTAGATTCTGCCTCTACCATTGTGATCGACGTTCCCTTGTATACAGACGTCCACATGAAAGATATGCTCAGTGCAATTTCCTGATTACTACTGGTTTCTGGGGAGGATCGATTATGGTATGGGCTGAAATATCTTTGACTGCTCGCACAGACCTAGTGGTCGTTGATAATGGAGCTATGAATGCTGATAAGTATACATATAAGGAACTTTTAATGAAAACTTTTCAGGAATTTGGACAATACTTTATTTTCTCAAATATTATTCAATGTGCCGACGTTTCGGAGGCGAGTTCCTCCTCATACTCATTTTGAGTATGATCCGTCGTTGCCGAGCTGTAATTAACGCAATGGGTGGAAAAACCAAGTATTAAATTACTCATCAGCATTTCAGTATTTTGAAAATTGTTCATTTCTTTTCTTTCACATAAGATTCGGTGAAATCCTGAATTGTTCTTCCATTTAATGTGTCTTGTTTCGTTCAAAACCTTCCCGAGAAAACATAAAAAATAAGTTATAAAGTCAATGTAGAATGTAGAGTTAACTTTCATTAAAATTGAGATTTTCAGAACGTGTGTTAATTTTTTGCGCAGTGTATTTTGGGTTCATCCAAATCAGCTCCAGTCCAGGCATATTTCGGCTTCATTTCCTCGGACTGAGATGTTCCTCTTTGAGTACTTAATGTACAAGGTGTCTCATTATGAATTACATACTAGATGGCTATCTCCGTTTTTTTTTTATAACCCTGAATAGTTCAAATTAACTAAGTTGTAGTATTCGTCCTGAATCGTCAAAATCTGATGACAAAATTGACATATGTCAATGGCTTGTCAGATTTTTGACATATGTCTTGCTTATTTTAAATAGGACACCCTGTTTATTTTTCAGTATATCGATTCTCCTTAAAAATACAGTTAATTAGATGTATCACAGGCAAACTAACGTTCAACTGTTCTTGACGCGGTTCCTGAAAATGGCTGTTTCGTTGCCAGTTTCCAGTATTAAACCTATTTACTTCGATGTAAACAAAGGAACTGGCAACGTCGTTTTGTCATTAACGATATTTTCTGTACGCGCACAGACTTTTTATCAGGTGCACCAACTCCTGAGAACGAAACCATGACCTCCTATGTGATTAAATAAGAGTGAATGGAGTATACATGAAGTGCGATATTTATTGGTAATCTTATTTTTTTACCTTACCAATGATGGATAGATAAACTGGCAGGAATGATGCTAGTACGTGCTAACATTCCGAATTTCATCAATTTGCAAACACGCAATATCGGATAAGCTCAAAAAAACATTGTGGGAGGGGCATGATATACTTTGTTATTTCTGTATCACATCTTGATAAGTTCATTTTATGTTTATGTTTTAATTTTCAACAGAGAAGAAAAAATAATTTTATTCGAACTAATGGTTTTCCTTCCCTAGATCATGTTTTCATATTCTATAACATCTCCAATAGTTCATCAATTTTTTTTTCAGTCAATGTTACAAGGACATTTGGATATGAGTGGAGCCGTGGTCGATCTTCTTCAAAACCCAGATAGAGTTGGTCTAGAATGGGTGCTCAGAATTGTCACTTCTACCGCATGCACACCTTTTGAAGTCGCCGTCCACTCGAAAGAATTGGTGAGTGTAAATCATTTGAATCTTTGAAATTTTTTTGATCCATGTACATTAATGCTACTGGATAGTGGCGGCTAAGCCATAGATGCCCTTAATGATAATTATTAATAATTTTCTTCTCGATAAAAAATAGGCTTATTTTCGACAATTCTCATTCAAACATTTAACTAATGTGGATGCTGGGTATGTGCTTCATGAATCCAATAAGGATTCTCATTTGACCAATACCTCGTTTTCACATTTTTTTTTACTCAGTATGTATGAATTCAAAATATCAAGCCCTTTCAAAATCTGTGAAAATATATAGGGTGTCCCATTTAAATTAAAGAAGTTGATGGCATTTCCGGTTAAACCGGCAGTATATTATTAACAAAAGAATGTTCATCAGATGCATTTTTTTCCATTGCACTTACCGGCAAATTTTGTTTTTTCGTTTAAAAGATATTTACTCGGTTCCATACTTCAGCCCAACCCTGTATATGTACAAGTTGAAGACTCAGCCTCTATATTCGAAAATCGTTTTTTTTTTTTAATTCTATTTTTACATAGGTAACATGAATAAATCAAACCTAGTTTTGTTTTCGTAGGCTCTGGAATGGTTGCTGAATATAAGGGAAGTTGCTCAGAGAGCATGTGCTTTGGAAACACAGCACAAACAAATGGAAAAAGCATGCAGAATAGCAAAGGAAATGTCAAATTTGATAATCTATTGCCGATCTGTTGCATTCAACTTGGAGAGATCTAAAGGGAGTTCTTTCATTTGTAATGAAATGTCTTCGTTTCCAGAAAACAAGGCTGAAAAACTGATCTGTCAACAAGAACGGCAATTCTTTGTCAGGTACCATCAGGTGAGATATAATTCGACATACTGAGAGAAAATTTCAGAAGAGTGAATTGAGGTATTCAAACTAATTTACTCGTTTATCCAATTTCTCCTTTTAGAAAATTCAACAAGGTTAATTTTTGAGACTGTAGAAATGTAAATTCCAGAAACGTACCTATACTCCATTCACAATTATAAAATCACAACTCTGGCCTTGGAAATTTGACACATTCCACTCTGTATCGAAGTTATGAGGCTTTTCAAAATATTTTTATGTTCCAAGTCAACACTATGTTGCCCTTTCTACATTATTAGCGTATTTCTCAGAATGTGAATGAATTGAAAAAGATGTTATGGACGAAAATAATTAACGTTTATATGAATTGATAGAAAGGATTCCTTTTCTAGTTATTTGCATGAAAAGTACAAGAGATCACTGTTGAAATATATTATTTTTCGCCATGGAAGAAAATTGCATTGCTTTCACGTAATTTTCATATGCAAGCTTGTGAAGATTTAATGATTATTATCCTCTTGAACTGAAAGTTCAAGTTTTGACGACATTTTATTTATTTGATCTTATGAACAAGGAGTAAAATATTCTGATTGTATAGTAATTTATTAGATTAAAAAATATTCATACATTACTACCACAGTTGTAGGTTTGTACAAATGAAATGGAATAGGTCAAACATATGCTTCACATTTATCATTCACCTGTTCTAAAATAAGACACAAACTCCCGGAATATGGAAAAAACCAATGTATTCTGGTTCAATATAGCCTATTTCTACTTTCGGCAATGGAATGAAAGCTCAAGTGACACATTTCAATTCATCAGAATCTGAATTCACCTATTGTGGAATGCAATATAGTCATATTTCTTCATTTTTTAGCTTTTTCGACGTGGAGTATAAGTTATTACTTAAATTAGATGTATTTTACACTTTGCGTTCGGATCACAGTTATGGGCGTATTGAATAATTTTACATTTTCTACAATTGTGGCTGACGCGAAAATATCAATCCGGCAAAATTAACCGCTCTTGCGATTTTTTCATAGATATTGTTTAATAAATAAGGAAGTTTGACATGAGGTATATAGTGAAGAATGCTTTGGCCCGGTATTTTCAAGTGCGAATAAATTTCCACCATCTGGTAAATAACAATCTGCCGAATAATTGTATCAACATGTAACGCTCGGGAGAAGGTGAATCAGGAATCTTGGGGGAGCAAGGCAGCATTTACAATATTTTACAATTAGATAACTTGAAAAATCTGTTTTAATATTAAACATTAATAACGAGGGTTATATAATTCTGTCACTAGGTTTGTATTTTCTGAATTTTGAACCGAGAAGTCTCCATCGATTAGGTTGGACCCACAGAAATAGAGGTTCACGTCCCTAGGACACAATACTATTTCTCGTTAATGGTTGTTTTCGTTTATGGGCAGAATTCAATTAGGAGTTCCGTGAATATGGCTGAAATTTAGTTTTCCTGATCATTTGAAATTGCGGATTACATCGAGATGGAAGTTTCGACTGGTAAATTTGGTCCATATCGCGGAACAAAAACCATGTAGAATGCTAGCGAACTATTGACAAAAAACTCTCAATATTTCTGTAATATCATATACATAATCATGATCTCTTTGACTTTGGCTGTCAATTTTTTGACAGGTATCAGGTATCACTATTTCAGATGGCCAGCACCTAACCTTATGAATATTCCAATATTTCCAGCACCAATTCTCACGTGTGTATCCGAAGGGCCAAAGACTCGACTCGTCTAATTATCGTCCAATAAACCTGTGGAATTGTGGTTCTCAGATGGTGGCATTGAACTTTCAAACAGGTGATAAGGCAATGCAACTGAATCAAGCCAAATTCAGGGATAACGGATTTTCTGGTTACCTATTGAAACCTGAATGCATGTTCAGGGATGACTTCGATCCCTTCGATAAGGCATCATTAGTTAGGGTGGAACCTCTGAGGATTTCGATACGGGTAATTGCTGCTCGTCATCTGAACAGATCTAAAAAAGGTATTGCAAGTCCATTTGTTGAAATTGAATTGCTGGGTGCTCCATTCGACAACGGCGTCAAATTGGTGACGAAACCTGTTGGTGAGTACCTATTACATATAAACAGAGTGACTATTCAAATGATGCAAAAAACCATGAATCCAAAAAAGCCTCAGTTTCATGTTCATTCATACAACAACTGATTCGCACTTCGATACATGAAAAATTTGCTTGGTTAGGAGTATAAGGTTATAACCCATTTAACTCATTTTTAATTCAACGCTTGATTTTAGATAACAAAAAAATGTAACTTACAATATTGCTATATCATTATGGCCCATGGCTTCATAAAATCCTACCTGTGAATTTAAAGGAAACAAGAAAGCATTCAAATTCGTTACATCATGATATTTGTTATCGAATAAATACTTTTTATAATTGGAAATATAGCGCGATTTTCGATAAAAATGAATTTTTGAAAGAACATACTGGCAGATTCAGAAATGGTTTATTCTTTTTTGCATTGGCAAATAATTCATTGATATTTGACTTCAGAATCGGTAGTTCGAGGTAATTGAAAAATACTTCAAACAAATTTCAGTCGGAATAATGAACCAATGAGATTCTGAAACTTCTCAGTCAGATTTAATTGATTGAAAACAGATACAGTTCCAATCTTCAAAGCAATTATTCTTCTGTTCTTCAGGTGTTCGAGGCCTCTTATATTAAAAGTGAAGTCAAATAAAGTTTTTGAGGGCTTAATATATCATTCTTTATTGATAAACCAAGCTTTCGTTCCGGTTTGGAACTTCTTCAGGGTCTAAAACATAAACAAACACAATGACATGAGTCGAGTGACCGCATCAGACAATAAAAATATGAAAAATATTCTCACATTCAATGTGAAATTGATAATAAAGACGGTACTCAGTCCCCAAACAACAAGCCATATATAAAACTATGGTGAAATCACATGTTGGAACTATCAAAATGTTGCATCCACGAATAAAATATAACTCAAAATCTGAACAACTCTTTTGAACACTGCAAATGCTTTCAGAAAAACAATCTATTTAGTCGATCCTATACCAGTATTAAAAACTGAAACAAAATAAAAATATAAATAGTTTATTCGTGGATGCAACATTTTGATAGTTCCAACATGTGATTTCACCATAGTTTTATATATGGCTTGTTGTTTGGAGACTGAGTACCGTCCTCATTATCAATTTCACATTGAATGTGAGTATATTTTTCATATTTTTATTGTCTGATGCGGTCACTCGACTCATGTCATTGTGTTTGTTTATGTTTTAGACCCTGAAGAAGTTCGAAACCGGAACGAAAGCTTGGTTTATCAATAAAGAATGATATCTTAAGCCCTTAAAAACTTTATTTGACTTCCAACCCGTTAGATTTTCTACAGTTTTGGTTTTCATCGAAGTCGAGATACCTCTTATATTAGGGGAACGTCCACTTCGAAACCATAGTTTTAAAGAGGACGATTCAGCGAACAGAAATAAGGAAACTTAAATATTTTGATACCTCTTTTCATTACAGCTGATAATGGCTTCAACCCCATTTGGTTGAATGAATCCTGTGACTTTGTGGTATTCAATCCTCATTTCGCTCTCCTGAGATTTTTGGTACAAGATGAAGATGTATTTAGTGAGCCTAATTTTATAGGTCAAGCTACATATCCAGTAAGTCGAATTTATTTCACTTTATTTCACATCTATTTTAACCAATTATGAATGTTTTTGCAAAGGTCAATTGAAATTGCAGGTATTATGTTTACGGCCAGGTTACAGAAGCGTGTGGCTAAAAAATGCATTCAGTGAAGACTTAGAGCTAGCGTCTCTCTTGATAAAAATACAAATAAAACAAAGTTCTGTAAGTATTAAGTGAATTGATTTTCAATGGTGTTGCTGATCATTCGTGCATGTTGATTTATCTGAAAATAATTAATCTGTAGATTGGATATACATAACTAACATCACTGGTAGAAACATTCAAGTTATTTAACATGCATACACAGTGAGTTAAAACTCTTGTAGAGAGTAGAGGGTGCATGACAAACTCCGCAATTATAAATGAAAACTAGCGGTATTTGAAATAAAATTCACCGGTTGAAGCATTTTCGTACAAAATGTGAAAACCAAAAAAATGAATTTTATGCGTTGAGTTTTACTCACTTTTTATATTAAAAGAATTAGGATATTTTACGAAATCTTAAAAGGTCTTATAGTTATAGTTATAGTTAAAAAGGGGTTACAGTTCACTGCGACCTTAAGGTCTATTGTGCCCCCTGACAGAGCTGTTATCATCGCGCCTCCTACAGCTCGCCCTCCAGTTCCAGAGATTTGATGAAATCCAGAATCTGGGACGGCTTCAAGGAGGATAACTCCCCACTTCTACAAGTTTCTTGTCCAAAGCACTCTTTCCTTTGGCTTGCAATGGCATAGCATTCCGTAACCAGGTGAATAGGAGTTTCTTCCTCCTCCCCACAGAATCTACACTCATCAGTGTCTGATAAACCCATGCTCAACAGATGCTTTTTTAGGCGACAATGTCCTGTGAGAAAGCCAGTGAGTAGGTGAAGTTGGTTTTTACTGAGATCCAGATATTTTTTGGATCTAACAGTTTCAAAGTTCCGGAGGAACTTTTTGGAGTGATCCATCCTTGGGAGATTCCGCCAGAGTTTTTCTCTTTCGGTTTTCTCCTTCAGCATAAACTCTTTCTTATAGGTGCATTTTCCTATACCACAGAAGTGTTCTGGGCCAGTGAGTGGTGTCTGTGCGCCCTTTCTGGCCAGTGTATTGGCCTCTTCGTTTCCTACGATTCCCGAATGACCGGGAACCCAGATTAAAGAGACCTTATTCTTCTTGCCTACCTCATTGAGTTTGTTTCGGCACTCCCAAATCAGCTTTGAGTCAATGACGTAGGAGCTCAGTGCTTTAATAGCAGCTTGACTATCTGTATGAATAGCTATATCGCACTTCTGATAGTTTCTTTCTAGATTTATATCTAGACATCTTGCGATTGCAAGTATTTCCGTTTGAAGGACGCTTGTACAGGAGCCTAACGATAGTGCAAACTTGGTACTTGTCCCGTATATCCCAAGGTCTTACAAATATGTTTATTTTTTATAACGTTGAATTTATATAATATGTTATTTGTCCAGCTCAAACACGAGTCTTTGTCTGAAACAAATATTAAAAAAAAATTATGAATTCACTTAACCAATAATAATGAATAAATAATAACCAATTATACATGTAGCTAGGATCTGCGGTAACATTTCAGGAAAATGCCGATATTTTTGATTTCGCCAATATTTCGAAAAAATATATTCGCAGTATTCACATATTTTCTATTCGCTTCAGTCTAGCCGGTGCATCGTCAGCGATGAAAATCCATATTATCTTAGTCTCCGCTATTCAAAAGTTTTATGTTATATAAATTTAATAGATCAAATGTCAAAAGCATAATGCATTGAATAAAATTAATCGTCTCTGGGCTTCATCACTTTTGTATCAAATCCATCAAATCAATATTTTTCACACAACTCTTTACTTTCCGCTGAGAAAAATAGCAACTGAAATGAGAAGATTGATATCTGTTTATTAGATTCAATCCTTTTCCAGTTGAAGAACTACCACTTCATTTTGTCAATTCACAATTTGGACTTCTTTTGTCCTATAGGGATCGATTCTCTGTAACCACGTACGCATTCAGTTGTGTTCTTAGTGCCCACCTCTTGCGAGTTTCAGTCTCGTGAAAAAAGCAAATAAAAAGTCGACAGAGAACCGCATGCCTCCTGACATGGCCAAAGGAATCGAATGTAAACACTTTAGTGGCCCCTTTGTTGCGATTCGAAAATCTTTCAGCATGAATATCTCACCTCATAAAATACGAATCTTTCCTATCGCAAAGGTTCAATTCAATAAAACAAAATATGCATTAGTAAAAACAATTATTTGCTCTGGCTACTGAGCTGATTGCCCTGGCTAAGCTCAGTCTCTGCCATGTAAAACCATTTGAATATTTTCGTGTAATTCTTACCCTCACTCGGGTGTGAAAGTGGCGGAATCAAAAATACTGGAAAATCGAATATCGACGGGGTTGGGCGTTTTTTTCTAAAATGTTGATGCAGTTTCTGTGAATGGCTAGAACTGTAGATTCTTGAGGTCGAATTCGGCTGTAATGAATTCATTACAGCACTGTTTTTAGTACTGTAATGAACTCATTACGATACTGAAATAGAGAAAATAATTTTAAATCTAGCTCATTGTGAACTTCATTTTCATTATTAGACCATAGAAAGAGAAGACAGTATCTCATTCATAAATTCGAGAATTGGTGCCAAAAAGCCAAAATAAATTCAGAATTGATGTTCCTCCCTCAATATCGCAAGGGAATACCTGTTTGAACTCAAATCAGAGTTCGAATAGTCCGATTTACCACAAACAAGACTCATACGAACCATTTTTTCAACGTATTTGCCAATAATATTAAGACATGAATCCAAATTTCACTTTTTATACGCGATCTCGTGAAGACAACATTGTTCAAAACGTCATGAGTAACACAAAATTACGAAAGCGGTACGAAATTAATGAATGAACTGGCCACAGATTCTCTTTCTATAGTCTAAAGTTTCATTGAATGAAGTGTCATTTTCAATTCTTGGTTGTGTGAATATTATTGAATACCATCAATTATTCAATTACATCCTCGATGATGATTAAAGCCGTGTTAGTAATAAGTGGATTTGTAATTTCGTTCCATTCAATTCTTCTGCAGTAGTTTGACAGTGTTCTGTAGAAAACTTTTTTGAAAAATACTTTTTTTTCAATTAATTGAAATAATTTATCTGGCACTCTTGTTACAGAAATTTTTTTAGACTTGCAGATCCCGAAAAATTATCCAAAAACCAACAATAAGAAGAAAAAAGAGGGTTTTATGTAACGTCATTTGAAATTATTACGTTCATATTGTTACAGAATTTCAATGCCAATGACTTTCAAGATGCAAAACATGCATTCTTAGAAAGTTTGTGTTATTTCTAATTTAATGAGGAGATAAAACTTGTTTTCTGAACCTCACAATGAATTCTTGATTTTACAAACCGAGATAATAGCTCGTATTTATAAAAATGAAGCATTTACTTACAAGTTACAAGTAAAAGGTAGAAGCAAAAGGTAGAAGTAGAAGGTTTTGCCTCAATTCGTATTTATAATCTTCGCCTTTTCCTTGCAAGGAAATGCTTCGGATAAGTGGAGTAAAAGGTACAGCGATTTACGTATCCGTCTCCAAATTGGACTGGCTTTTCAATTAGAATACTAAAAAGAGTGAGAAAAGTTTTTGTGATTCCTAGATTCCTATTTTGGAAGCCAATCCCTTCGTTTTTGAGCAAATGCTTCTTTTTATGAATACGGCGAACGTACTCCAACCTTTTACTTCAAAGCAAACTCCTCGAAGCAAAACCTTTTCCTTCAATTCTTTTTATGCATATACCTTGAAGGAATTGCTTCATTTTTTGAAAGTAAAAGGTAAGGCTTCTTTTTATAAATACGGCCTATTGAGTCTCCTTGTGAAATTAGGGAACAACTTGCAAAGATTACAATTTGAATTCGAAAAAAATTGATGAGAAGACAAAAAAATTAAAATTATACCAAAGACGAAATATTTACTTCAAATTAAACTTCGTTATAGGCTTATCCTGAAGAATTTATTTCCTTGTACATTCATGAAAAGCAATTTGTATATATATATATATTTTTTCAATAGATCTCTTGATATTTATTTCATCTAGTTGTTTGGAATACCCCCTGGTACTTACAAATAATTGCTTCATAAAAGATATGAATCTGCTTCACTTCAGTTAACAATATTCATCCCATTGCCTTTTACCTTCAAGGAATAAATTGGTGTTCTTGGGACGTATAACTTCTTTTCGGAATAACAAGGTTTACCAAAATTAATCATTTTTTATACTCTTCAGCAAAAATACCTAGAACCTTTTGCATTTGCTTTATGCTTGAAAAAAACATGAAATATACCTAACATTAAATATTTTCAGGAACTACCTAATAAATGAGGAATGTAAGTATGCAGTTGATCATATCGTATAGAGATGCACGAGATCTGCTATATTATCTTGGAGGTGCAGATTTGAAGTGATTCTAAAGTAAAAAAACATATCTCATGAAAGTTCTATATTTATCATGTCTATTTTTGAGAATAAGAATAGAAAGTGTGGAAAAGAAGTCAATATAATTAACTGAGATGAAAGATCACACACATAAGTTCATAGCATAATAAGTATATTATTCAATAGAGTCAAAAATATGTTGTTCATATTCAAGTTAAAAGACTTTCCATCGTTCCTATAGAAGATTAAGTGATATAAAGTAAATATGTGATGTATTTTTACCTTCATGAATGATTCATTGCAATGAAGATTAATTGGACAAGTGGAAATTTTAATATAAAAATTTAAAATCAAATGGTAACTCTCTATGGCTATTGTCGAAACTCACGCACCTACAAGGGCAATCTAGAGAGTTTGAAGGTGGAATTTCCTTGTTGGCTCCTAGGCTAAGGCGATAATCGTGAAAATTCCAAACTTAACTTAAAAGCCCTAGATAGCCCCATCGCAGGGTGTGAGTGGACGGCTTATGTCCTGTCTGAGAAACGATAGCGCGATGACGATGATTGGTTTCATTGCGTGTTATTCGTACGCAACCTAATCTCATTTACACCAATTGTCGATTATTTCCATGAGAATTCTCCGCGGATGTCGTTCCTCTCAAAATCACTTTTGCAATTTCAAATTATCGGCATCTTCCTACTATTCAGGGTGCGAGAGTAAAGCCGAATATATTGTGATGAATCCCATATTTAGTAGCAGTATGTAAAGTTCCTGGGAGGACAGCCTGTTTATGGTATTATTATACTTACCTATTTCTAGTCATTGTGTTCGTCGTTGAACTTCAAATCGGCTAGACCAATTTTATATAATGAAGATTTGAAGTCTAAAATCCATTATTATTCAAAAAGATTCATTTACTTTTTACTGATGGTGTATGTAAAGACTCAAAACGAAAAATGTTCCAATCCTGTATTTCTGTATAAAATAAATAAAGTTTCCGTGAAATAAGTTCCTGTTAAGAGTCGATTTGTCAGTCAGAAGTTTCGAAATTTTTCAGATTAAAATCGACTATTTCCCTCGTCTTAATTTCCACCAATCAGAAACGCGCAATTTTGAATCACAAATGGTTTTTAGATGGAAAAACTGTATGGCTGCACCTGTCAGCAGTTTTTTTCGGTTTCACCCGCGGCAAAACTTGACAGTTGTTGTCAACGAAAATTAATAATACCATTCGGGCATCTAATTTTTCCTGTGAAAATAATTAGTACCCTTATGATATTACTCACGAAAAAAGCTTAAGTTATTTTATTATTCATAAAATCTTGAAAGATATAGGTACTTCCTGGCATTCCATGCCAGGATTAGTACGTTTTTCGTTCTGAGTATTCACATTGTTTCCACCTTTTAGTATGCCTTTGAAGATGTCTGTATAGGCGAGACATATCAGTCGGAAAATAAATCGTTTCAAATAAAAGTGGATTTTAGACTTCGAACCTTTATTATACAGGGTGTCCCACGGTCGAGTGCCTATTAGACGTTTCTGGAGAGCTATGCATATTTGAAATCCGAAAATTGGGATTATGATATTGTTGGAAATTCTCTACAGACCTAAAATATTTTTGGAGCTTGAGCACTTCCGGTTATACCAGGAGTGGAAATAAATTTGTTCAAAAAATTTTTTTTTTATATTTTCGTTTCTGATAATATGATTGAGTATTCAATGCTGAATACATTTCTGTTGAAACCATTGTATTCATTCGAATAGTTTTCAAAATATCGAAAAAAAAAACTGAAAAAATGTCAAATATTCATAGTCAGTGTTATGTTCATTATTCTTATTGTGAACATCCAGAGTGTAAACCGTTCACACAACGTCAAAGTAGAAGAATGTGGAAAGGTCATGCATCTTTTGAATTTCATAGATATCATCACAGGGTGTTTCAAATTTTGTGTCGAAAACTGTGATCGTAAATTGGCCATTACTTCTGTTTTTCAAATTAGAACCCTATTTTTTTATGATTGCGTTGGATTCTCCGAAGAAAAACAGTGATGGCACTCTCAGATGTTCTTATATATTTGACATTTTTTTAGGTTTTTTTGGATATTTTGAGAACTATTCGAATGAATTCAATAGTTTCAACAGAAATGTATTCAGTATTGAGTACTCAATCCTATCAGAAACGAAAATATTGAAAACAAATTCTTTGAACAAAGGACCCCGCACTTTTACTACGAGAAATGGCGTTCCGTCAAATTTTTTAAAATTTTGGTATAATGTACTACTCGACATACTTATCAAAAGTGTCCATGGCCCCAACTCAATCCTATGACTAGTTTTTGAGATACAGGGCGCTGAAGTTGAGAATTACCCACTTTTACTACGCCCGTATCTCGGAACAGAATCGAATGAACTTCAATTTTTCTCAAGAAACATTTCATTACATCCCCAAGGAGCAAGCATATAGAGGAATATGACCGAAAATCGTTACGAATACAGGGTTATCCATAATCGAATGCATGCCCGATTTTGAAAGTATAAAATATGTCAATTCCAGAGCGAAAACGTTCGCAAAATGAACTATTACACTAGATATGATGTTGTTACATCGAAAAAGTCTGAAATACCCAGAATTTATACTGGGTGATGCATTATTATAGAAACTATTCTCAAGGAAGGTTAAATGGACACCCTGTATTTATGGATTGATTCAAGGTGTTTGTTCAATTTTTTTTAGAGCATATTATCATGGACTCCAAAGAATACAGGGTGATTCAGTCATGAAATGAACTTTGAACCTCACGAAAATACCCAAAAACCACCTTTTTTCTTCATCACCCTCTATTTCAAGATTGAATCCGACGAGGTGGGAGTTTTCTTTCACCACTGTACTTGATATAAAAACATCAATACGGCTGAAAGTTTTTATCCAATTCCTATAACCAGATTTTTTTTTATGTAATATGAAAATTATTTATTCATGTTATTCTATTCGTATTCCAGCTGAAAATCTGGTCATAGGAATTGGATAGAAACTCTCAGCCGTATTGATGTTTTCATATCAAGAACAGTGGTGAAAGAAAACTCCCACCTCGTCGGATTCAATCTTGAAATAGAGGGTGATGAAAAAAAGAGGTGGTTTTTGGGTATTTTCGTGAGGTTCAAAGTTCATTTCATGACTGAATCACCCTGTATTCTTTGAAGTCCATGATAATATGTTCTAAAAAAATTAAACAAACACCTTGAATCAACCCATAAATACAGTGTGTCCATTTAACCTTCCTTGAGAATAGTTTCTATAATAATGGATCACCCAGTATAAATTCTGGGTATTTCAGACTTTTTCGATGTAACAACAACATATCTAGTGTAATAGTTCATTTTGCGAACGTTTTCGCTCTGGAATTAACATATTTTATATTTTCAAAATCGGGCATGCATTCAATTATGGATAACCCTGTATTCGTAACGATTTTCGGTCATATTCCTCTATATGCATGCTCCTTGGGGATGTAATAAAATGTTTCTTGAGAAAAATTGCAGTTCATTCGATTCTGTTCCGAGATACGGGCGTAGTAAAAGTGGGTAATTCTCAACTTCAACGCCCTGTATCTCAAAAACTAGTCATAGGATTGAGTTGGGGCCATGGACACTTTTGATAAGTATGTCGAGTACTACATTATACCAAAATTTTAGAAAATTTGACGGAACGCCATTTCCCGTAGTAAAAGTGCGGGGTCCTTTATTTCCACTCTTGGTATAACCGGAAGTGCTCAAGCTCCAAAAATATTTTAGGTCTGTAGAGGATTTCCAACAATATCATAATACCAATTTTCGGATTTCAAATATGCCCAGCTCTCCAGAAACGTCTAATAGGCACTCGACTGTGGGACACCCTGTATGAATTCCACTATGGGTTTTCAAAAGTAAGACCAATTCTGATGAAATTTTGTGTGTATTTGATAGGGTTCCTGTTGATTTATATTCAATTGGTCCCAGTTGATGGCGCTGCTGTTTTACTCACTTTTCGATCATCCCCAATCGGTTGAAACCGTAAGCCACAACTAGTGTTACATACATTTGAAGGAAACTTGTTCTTTTGTAGACATATCTCTGTAGACGGCCCATATAAAAAAAACACAAATATTCAAACATGACATCCAACATTAACTATAATATGTCTGATCGTAGACTAACCAATCATCGACGCCACGTTGCGGTTGTCTGCTATCTTTCTCCAGTCAGGACCTTCAAATTGAATTTATAGGAGGTTAGATAAATAATATATTTACTCAACAAGTACTTTAAGTCACTGAAGAGCCACAGCTAATCAGAAAAATAAAAGAAGTGTATATCAAAAGGATTTCATCCTACAATTGATATTTTTTTTTCAAATTTCAATTCATTGCTTTCAACAAACCTGAAAATTTTGAAAAAATACGAAATATTCTGAAATATATATATTCTTTTGAAAGAGAGAATTACATACTGATTTCTTAAATCAAACAATACATGGCATATGGCATGTGTGAAGAAATGGCTACAAGGACCAGATTATATGAATGAATAAAATCTGTTTCCCGCTCCAAATCTAAGTGTTAGCAGAGGGAATGTAAACAGGGTACCATACAATTCTGAGTATGATACACGAGAAAAGATAAAAACCTCTGAAATGTTATAAAATAACGGTACTTCAACGCATATATCTTTCAGTGATCAATGAGTTATTACAAAAATGCTTGTTATTCGAAAATACCAGAATAAAAAATCATTCAATTTTTTTGGGATGACTGCTCATTACATTCACAATTGAAATTTTGAGTAGCCGTTCTGTGATTGGGAGTTCAGCTCAAGAGACCGAGGTGTCCACAAAATAGGTCCAAAATAGCCGATCTATTGTTCGATTTGCTAATTTATGCATCACGCATCAAATGTACAATTTTGGTCAATTTGTAACCGTGTACCCAATAATGTGATCAAGGGTACCGAGTTCCGAACTCACTTCTGTCCCCCATATTTATATACTTCTACAGATAAATAACTTTTCTGATTATCGGTGGCAATCTCTTCAAGTTACTGCGGGGTAATACTATTATGTACCCGACAACCTGTATGATCTATTCTCGAACAAAGTAGATTCACTGCCTTCTCATGAAAAATTCAACATATGAAGGAAGAGATAGAGCAATATATATATTATATATTAAGTTCTTATAAATACTTAATTATTCTACATATTATACCTACATCATTATGTAATTGAAAATATGAAATGTTGGATTTTGGAAAATATACAGGATTATTCGGAATGTGGGTCCCAAAATAAAATAAGGAAAGACGTTCATAGCACCTCTTTGAAAAAAAATGACATATAATTGGGTTGTCCTTAGGCGAGTAGAATTTATCATCAATTTTAGAATGTTTTTGATGATTTCATTCTCTAGCAAATTATCGCTGTTTGGAGTTGCACGAATACCTATGCCATATATCCAAATTCAGTTGATATAATTAATGTAAATAAACGAATTCAATATTCTACACAATTTATAATAATTGAAAGCTTTTCAATTTATAACGAAGTCGTGAAAATTTATTATATAATCACCAGATTACTGCCATTTTTCAGTGATAGCGCTATTCGATACTGAACGATTTGACTGTTTTTCAGTATTTGTAGAAGTCCTTCCTCCATTTTCTTGACCTTATCTCGGTGAAACTCTTCATCACTTTAGCCAAACGACTAAGCCGGCAGCACGGCGAGAGACTAATAAATTCAATATGTTAATATCAAAATCCTCCCTTTGGGTAGACTCAACAGTCCATTGTGTTGATTCATGTTCGAATATCGTAATCCACTTGTTAACCTGTTGGTGTAAGAAACAATCGATTCGTAGGTTCGCATTTTGATAATAGGGGTTTGCTGCAAAAGTGGCTCAATCACATAAATAATATTATGGAGATCTGAGCAAATTAAAAATATCGATACTTCGAAAGAGCTGAATGTATATAATTGAAAGTAAATTTTGGATTTTTTTTATTTATCAGAATCCGAGTATGTGTTAGGTATATTGTATAAAAGTTGTATACCGAATTTTCCAAAAATAAGTAATCAGGGCAATCGTTTCAACTGGAATTTCGGTTTATAATTTCTAATTTCTTTTCACAGAACTCTGGAAATTGATCATATTAATGGGAGTAAGCTGTTCGATAGTTTCAGCAACGTTTACATCACAATTGTTCCCAACATAAAATTCAATGAGTATTCTTAAAATTTTAATCATTTATCTATACCACTGAGGATAACCCAATAGTCGGGGCTATTCACTAAGCAAAGTTGCTATCCATAACAACTTTGCTTAGTGAATAGCCCCGAATATCCCTGTTCTCGAAGAGCCACTATGACTCATGGTGAAAGAATACATGTATTCTTCCAGAATTTTACCGACGGATTCTGGACGAGTTTTTTATGCCATTTAAAAAACTTCTTGTTTGAACATTCTGCCTTGTCTGAGAGTCGAGATATTGGCTGTTTGGAACATCTTGGGACACCCTGTATATGTAGCATAGAAATATTCAATTTCTTATATCATTTAATATTTCGATCAACTTTGAAGTTATCTTCACCTTTTTCATTCAACTTCATGTATTTTGTTTTTAATTCATTTTAAATCTTTGGGCCAAGGAATTTATTATTAATTATTAATGTATGTGTAACATAGTAACCACCTAACTTATTTCCCTTAAATTGGGTAATAAATTATTTTCGTACATCCTCAAATTTTTCCTTGGTCTATACTCCAATTTTCATCAATTCAGTTACAGAATAGTCAGTGCCACATAGTCAATGGATAATTATAAGACTGGACAATATCAAATTAATATATATTTATTTGATCGAGTATTCATTATTTCGTTTCAATATTATTAGTTATGCCCTAAAAAAGTTTAAAAAAATACGGACAAACCTCGCTTGATGTGTTGAATAAATTCGACAATGTAACGATGTATGTAGGTACTTCAAAAAGTTATTCCCTTAGCCTTAGGTTTGACTACATCGGCTATCCCGAACATATAGAATTGTACAGAAATGGTGTGTAGCAATGAGCATCTCCTCTTTGGATGCTAAATGTATGTATATCGGCCTTTATAATCATAGGTCAGTCGATTTGCCGCTGTCTACGAGTCTAAGCAAATACGATGTCTTTGATCAATATGATGTAACAATCATTTATGAAGACCCCGTACCATTCAAGAGACATTCATATAAAAAGAGGTAAAATCAGATTCAATCGAATGAAGCCATGCAAAACACTCCACTGCAAAGTCTGCTTATTTATAGATATGTCGGTGTGGAATCATGAAAGATTTGGCTGGTTTTGAATCGGGAGCGAGTGGCGACTCGGTTTCTATTAAATGATTCAAAATTCTTCAGGTTGTTACTGAATGAATTATCTAAAGCTGAACATTGAAAAGACGAAGTTCCCCAA
This sequence comes from Adalia bipunctata, assembly GCA_910592335.1. Taxonomy (NCBI): domain Eukaryota; kingdom Metazoa; phylum Arthropoda; class Insecta; order Coleoptera; family Coccinellidae; genus Adalia; species Adalia bipunctata. The sequence goes on from OU342948.1 coordinate 34,239,557, forward strand.
TTTGAATCATGCTGAAGTAAAGGCAGTCAAATTTTCAGCGGTAGGGGTATCTTTTGTCTCAAAACTGACATGGTCGCAATATCACAAAAAAACATCTTTCTAAGCTGTCCTCATCCTTGTTTGCCATAAGAAGAATAAGTAAAGGCGGTTGGTCATGCTGTGCCTTGTATTTCGCTAATTTTCAGTCTTTTCTCTTATGAAATATTTTCTTGGGGTGCATCAGTAGGACTTTTGGGCGTTTCTCTTTTCTATATTGTGCTGGGACGGGGTTTTCCGAATAATGGATGTAGGATTTAGAGAAAATAGTCACAGACAGAAATTCTCAATTTAATGAATCTAAAAAACGTTTATCACATAATTCACAAAATTCAAACTACAAAATCATTAATCTTACCTAAAAAACGTTGACCAAGCTCAAAAGTGGTATCCTTACCGTTATGACAGCAAGTGAATCAATCCAATGAACTCAATAAAAGGCTCAATGCAATAAATTCATAAATTAAGATTCGTTATTCAAGAAGATGTCGATTTGTGAAATGATTGAATTAATCAAGAGAACAAAAGAAATAACGCCACACATGGACAAGCGATAAGATTTCCCACAACATTCGGATTCCTACGAAAATGGAGCGCCTGTTTTCAGACAACCCATCATACACATGATATACAGGATGTCTCTGTACAACATGCCCCCCCCATCTTGTGCAAGGATAAATTAGGAAAAACTAATTTTCAGCAGCATAGGTCGGAACAGCATAAGTTTTTAAGTGAGATGAGTGAAAAATTCCGCGTTCTTCATCAGTTTTCGGAGACACCAACAGATAAGTATGATCACGAATCTTCTTTTTTATCCTGAATGGACCCTCGAAAAGCAGTAGAAACTTTTTTATTTCTGACTTTATTGCAGAGGACGTGTTGTTAGCTTTGAGGAGCACGAGATCTCCTACATTGTGAGTTGCAAATCTCTTACCAGGTTGACGAAGAGCCCTTTTTGCAGCCTTTTTAGAGAGACATACGGATGCAAGCCTTAGCTTTGTATCCAAAGTTGGCTCAATCCTACCTTCCTGTGGGATGAGCTCATCAGGTAACAACTTCAGCCGTGGTCCACCAATCTGGAGTTCACTTGGTGAGTATCCTGTAGACTCGTGGACTATTTCATTCAAAATTTCTTGAATTTTAGGAACCTCAAATGCCCAACGAGAGTGCCGCTGGAAGCAGTAGGTCCGGAACAACCTTCCCAACTCCTTCATCACTCGTTCAGAGGGATTTGCCTGAGGGTGACGAACAGAGGTATATATAACTTGTATATTTTCACTTTTAAAAGTATTCTGCCAAAGTTTCGATGTAAACTGAGTTCCTCGGTCACACAATATACGATTTACGGGCCCATACGAAGGAAGATAATCTTTTACCATCCTCAGTATAAGTGAACGCGTTGTGGCCTTTTTTATAGGCAACAACACAACATACTTAGTGAAAAGATTCAGTACTACAAATAAATATTGTGCACCTCCTCTAGATCTTATTAAAGGACCGAATAGATCCACAGCAATAATGTCGTTCCGATTGGTCGGAATGATTTTGAGGGGGAGACGATAAAACGGAATGTTTTGTTCGTTGACAAAGATCGCAGCATTTTATATATTTTTTTATCTGACGGTAGAGATTTGCAACCCACACTTCAGTACGCATAAAAATCCAGGTTTTGTACACTCCATAATGTCCTAAAGTCGAATGGTAAGCGTCCACGAATTTTTGAACTAACTCTTGTGGAACGCATAATAAAAATCTTTCACTTATGTTATCCCTTTTATAGAGAATTCCATCTCTCATCAAGAAATATTTACTAAGTCTTTCCTCTTCACCGCCTGATATTTCATGAATCAGAGATGACAACTTACTATCCATCACCTGGTGTTCTTTGATATTTTTAAGTACGTCCAAAAATTCACTGCAGAATTGGAGCCTAGAAATTGTGAAGCATTTCTCCGTGGGAGTTGGCAGTTGCACACAAGCGTAGCGCGAAAGCGCATCAGCCTGTACATTCTCGCGTCCAGGAATATGTTCTATGTCAAAAGTGAATTCTTGGAGAGCTAGAGCCCACCGTGTTATTCTAGGGGTTAATAAACGACAACTTTGTATGTAGATTATTGCCTTGCAGTCAGTATGCAGGGTGAATTTATTACACAGAAGATAAATTCTCCACTTCTGTAATACCCAAAGTGCCGCTAGTACTTCTTTTTCATAAGCACTATATCGCTTTTCCCTTTCCAATAGGAGTCGAGACGCACATGAAACCACCTTTCTTTCACCATTTATTATCTGAAAAAGAATGCCTGCAATACCATTATCACTGGCATCAGTCTGTACATGCCAAGGTTCATTTGGGTTAGGGTGGTAAAGCAACACTGCATTCTGCAATTCCTTTTTCAAGTTCAGAAAAGAATTTTCTTCCTCATCTGTCCACCTCCATGCAACTTTTTTATGCAATAAAGCCGTTAGTGGTGCAGAAATTTCCGAAAATCTGGGGGTGAAAATTCTGTCATATTGACAAAACCCGAGGAACTTTTGAAGTTCCTTCACACTTTTTGGTCTCTGATAATCAACCAAAGCTTGGATCCGGCGGGCATCAGGTTTGACTCCCTGACTCGTGAGCAAAAACCCCAAGTAAGTTATTTCAGACCTAAAAAAATTACATTTATCAAGTCTCAAGGTAAGTCCAGCCTCCGTTAAGCGTTCAAAAACAAGAGACAAATGGACAAGATGCTCTTCGATGTCTTTTGACATTATCAAAATGTCGTCAACGTACGTTACTACGAAATCCTGAAAACTAGGACCCAAAACTTTATCCATGCAACGAGTAAAAGCACTGGTAGCATTTTTTATTCCGAATGGAAGAACACAAAATTGATAGGTTTTAGTTCCAAGCATAAACCCAGTATACTTCTTGGAATTCTCCTCCAGAGGACACTGCCAGTAACCGTGTGTCAAATCTAAACTTGACATGACAGTTCTCCCCGATAACTGTTTGATTATTTCATCAATAGGTTTAGGAACTTCAAATTCAGACTCCATCACCTTATTAATGTGTCTGCCATCGAGACAGACTCTCACTGAGCCATCTTTTTTAACAGATGTCATTATGGGCGATATGTATTTGGGTGAGGCCCTTTCAATAACTCCCCACTGGAGCATTTCATCCACAGTTTTTTGTACAGCAGACCGATGTGCCATGGGTATTGGATATGGTTTGATGAAAAACTCTTCTGAATTCGTTACCTTAATTGTGTGGAAATATTCTGAAGTCCGTCCAGGAACATCAGAAAACAGAGCATCAAACTCTGTCAGTATCTTTTGAAATTTCGACTTGTGATCTAGCGGAAGTTGACAACTTCCCACTGTTTTTTCAAAACGATTCCCAGATCCTAACCTAGTATCTAATGCTGAGATACTTTCAATGCCATTTTTCGATTTTATTTTTAATGTTGAGAGAGCGAGTGTTTCTGAAGGTGCAAAATTGTGATGAATATCGATCTCTGGAACATTGTAGGTTCTTTCCATCGAATAGAATACCAAAACATTTTCCGATAATTTCACATCAACCCGAAAGAAACGCAGCAAGTCACATCCCAATATAACTGGATGAGTTAGACCCGGAATGATTAAGAACTCGAAGCAAAGTGACATTGATTGTACACAAAACCTTAACTGAGCTTGTATGGTGACTTTCTGTAGCTTGGTCTTGAAAGCTCCAACTACCCTTATACCCGTTACTGGAAAATGAGGAATAGAACTGTGAGATCCCCCGATCTGATTCCATGTATCAAGTGAGATAGCACAGACTCTACTTCCTGTATCAACCAACGCAGCGAACTTGTAACCATATAAATTTATTAAAATAAGTGGACACCGATCATCATTTAATGAATGATCGAAGTCACATTCCTCCATCAGTAAGTCAGGTAAAGGGTTATTGCTTATATAAATAGTTTTTTCCCCCACAAGATTCACTGGTGGGGGATTTCCCCGTTTCCCTGTTCTTGGGTCTCAGTTTCCAAAACCGACATTGTTTTGTTCGAAAAAACTCTTTCACCCTGTCTGTTCGAGGTGGAGAAGCCATACCTGTGCGAGTTAGAATTTTTATTTGTGCTCTCTGTATTAGCGAAATTGACCTTTTTTTGAAAATTTTGAGAATTGCTAGGTTTATTTTTGAAGTACTGGTCAGCTTGCCTCAAACGAGCAACAGCATCAGAAAACGTCGTACAGCCCAAGAGAGAGCTTGAAACATTAGGTGGAAAATGTGGTGCTATCAAGTCAATCAACTCGGTGACGGTATATGGCGGTTGTAGATGTTTTGCAGCACCTATCCAATAGTTAAAGTGATCCGTGAATAGACCAGAAACATACTCACTATTTTCCAATTTTTCTTTTATTTTATACTGCCTTTTTCTATCCCAAAAATGACTCAAAAATTCGGTTTTAAATTGGGAATAATTACCGAAGTAATTAGAATATGCTTCCCACCAAAGCTTTGCTGAACCCTTGAATGATTTGCATAGTAAAATTCTGATGTTATTAAAAGAGATAGCATTAACATTTATTCCGTTTTCTAGAAACTGAAGAAATTCTGGAGCCTGCACATGACTCTCCCCATCAAAATCAGGTACAAGTTTACTTAGATCTCCCAAACCAAATAAATTATCATTCATAGTTGAATTTGAAAATTGTTGTTGTCCTGAATGATGAGCACCATGTACATTCAACCCAGGAGAACACTGAGGTAAGTTAAAATTGGAATCTAAATTTGATTTAACGTTTATATTTTTTTTCAGAGACACCCTGTATACGTGAGCCAGATTGAACGCGTGCATGTCCAGGCATAGTTACACACCGCATGTTTTTCACCAGATTTTCAGTGTCAAAATTATCAGAATTAATCAAGTCAACCCCAGGAACATCATGCATAAAATAATCATTTCCCTGATAACCGCTTCTAGCTTGATCAACTTGTACATTATTAAGGGTCATTTTCACTGTATCATTAACAATTCTTGAAATAAACATATCAAACATTTCAGACTTATCCCGTTCATGTTGATTTTCAAGGTTGAACATTCGTCTCCTTGAGTGGTGTGAATACTTAACTTGTTTGGGTGTTCTTGAATCACTCTCCTTTACTTTTGGGACAGCTCCATGTTCCTGATTCTCCTGTTTCCCATTTTCCTTCCTTTCAGTACGTAACGGAGACAGGGCTGGTGTATTTTCAGAACGTACCGGAGACAGGGCTCGTGCATTGTCAGCGATGTCGTCCTGTAGCTGTTCTCTCTCCATATTTCTCCTGACACTTCGTAGGTTGTAAATTTCTCTTCTACTATCCATTTATTCGCCCCACGTTGGGCGCCAAGATGTGCTGGGACGGGGTTTTCCGAATAATGGATGTAGGATTTAGAGAAAATAGTCACAGACAGAAATTCTCAATTTAATGAATCTAAAAAACGTTTATCACATAATTCACAAAATTCAAACTACAAAATCATTAATCTTACCTAAAAAACGTTGACCAAGCTCAAAAGTGGTATCCTTACCGTTATGACAGCAAGTGAATCAATCCAATGAACTCAATAAAAGGCTCAATGCAATAAATTCATAAATTAAGATTCGTTATTCAAGAAGATGTCGATTTGTGAAATGATTGAATTAATCAAGAGAACAAAAGAAATAACGCCACACATGGACAAGCGATAAGATTTCCCACAACATTCGGATTCCTACGAAAATGGAGCGCCTGTTTTCAGACAACCCATCATACACATGATATACAGGATGTCTCTGTACAATATAATGTGGTTTAACTAAAACCAACAGTTGTAACCCTTTTTTTTCACTGAGTAAATTCTTAGTGCTTGAGGTTTATATACTGGAGGCGTTGAAATACGTAGATTCCCATCATAGATAGGGATTTCAGAGAAGCTCTACGTTTCATGAGCATCACACAAGGACAGCAAACAAGCTACAAGTACCTATCTTCGTATGCTTTTCAGAGCCTGTTGGACACAGGACTCGTACACCTTTGGGGACTTTCTGAAAGCTGGTACGGCATTGTTAGCTCACTTTTCTATATTCTGTTTTTCAATTTGTGATGAATGTCTCATGTTTGTTCAAATAATTATGAACTTTTGTAATTGACGTATCGTGAAATTTTTAGCTGACAAATAAAGGTATGAATATTAGAGTATGGCCACAGTGAAGAGTGTGCAGTGGGGCGGAACGTGCATAGTCCATTAAAGAAACACATAATTGCATTGAAGTGTCCTCAGTGAAGTTCGTGCACGCGCACGCTCAACAACAGCTTTAGCTGAGGCCGTCCGCATAGCTTAGTCACATTATTTCGGTTTCTCTATGATTATTATTATTATTCTTCATCATCGGTCTCCCGATCTCAGCTTAAGCTGGTTTTATTTCTATGAACCAGTGAAAAAGCAATTGAGTTCCTCCCACTAGTTCAGGAATTTCCGCACGAAGTGACAGGTTTGCAATGCTACAGCCTGTTGTGCATATCCCGCGATCCTCTGGAATAATTCGATCTTTTGAAGATTTCTCTTGAATGATTCCCTTCCGTCAGCTGAAGTTCCGGATGACTTCCGGTGAACTCGTTATTGTGGGAGTATCTCCATCCAGGAAGTGGTTTGCCCTCGCAATTGTTCACGTTATAGAAAGCTCGCATTACTTCAATATTCATTTCGCGGCTCCACTTGAAACGTGCGTTGCAAGCTCCCCTGCGGGCAGTCCTCCTTACGGTGGTCGAGCCAGCAGGTGGAGTGGCATTTCGATCTTCTGCCATGATATCGGTTTCCACTTCTCGTTGCTGGCTTAATATGTTCTCCATTTTCATGGGTTTGCCACCATTTACCCTTGGTGGTCCAGGTAACTCGGGCCTTGGGGACGTCACCCCCCATGTGGTGTGGCAGAAACCAAACCACAACCGTGCGGTTATTATTATTATGAAAAATACAGAGTTGAGTACAAATGTAACTATAAAACTCTTGAGAAAAAAAAAATAAAAACCCTAACGAGAAAAAACTAATATCAAAGCCAGTTTGAGAATAACAACCGAGAATGAAGAAAAAAAATCTACAAAATGCAATAGGTACTGAAAAAAAAACCATCACTGCACACAAGTCCTCCACATGTCAAATCTGTTCTTGAAAGCATTGATGAACAGTAGCTTTCATTTCATGAATTTTCAATAATCGGGAAAATTCAAAAAACTGAATAGCAGAATGACTTTCGAATTTATCGTTGAAACAATCCGGATAATTTATGAAATGATATAAATCACTACTCAAGTTCATTGCTGATTGCTAACCACCAATCTGCTTCATACCTTTATTTTACTTTAGGGTTTATTCCGTCGGAATTTAGTTAAAAGTTTTCTTGATAAGCAGGAATTAATTCTTGCTGGGACATTACCATTATTAAAATTTATATAAACCTTAGTAGATAATAAGAATTCAATCAAAATATTCAAATTCGATAAATTTTCATTCGATTGCGTTCCAAATATGATCTGTACTCTATCGGTGGGTTTCACTAAGCTTAATCACCGGTTATCGTAGGTTGATCTACAATCGACTCGAATTGACAGTTCAAAAATCAGAGAATCAAGCCGTTGATCTCCGATGATTACACTTTGTGACACCTATCGTATATCTCGAATTGTATTTCAGGTTTTTTCATGTCACTGCTAGTGCTACTCACACGTTCTATACGATTCTTTTTCAATTTAATTTCACGAAGACGCTATTCGTATGTAAAGGTCCACAAATATTTGTTATAGACCAGGGAGGATAATTTTTGAAACGAAAAAAAATTACAGTAGGATGAAACCCATTAAAAAAGGAGGGGAATATGGTCAAAATGAAAGGAAAAATAAATTACGGTCGATCCGAGTTCGGGAAAAGAGAGGGGTGAGTTTTTAAGGGTGAAAAATGGTTTTCCTTGATTTCCGGCAAAACTACAAGTCCTATGGAAAAAAGTTAAATGGCAAAGTTGTAGGTAATGAAAAGATCTACAACTTTTGTATTTGCAATTGTTTCACATAACCTCAAAATTTAGGTGAAAAATTCAAAAAATCAAGTTTTTGGTTTTTTATTTATATCTTTTTAAAAAAAAATTTTTTTTCTACGAAATTTTGTGAAAACTTACCTTATTATGTCCCAAATACACTGTAATTTATTTGATTTAAAATTTTTATGTTTTCGTCTTATTTTAACTTAATATCAAAAAAGCACCCTAATTTTCAATCGAAAATTCTGACGTCAAAATATCAGCTTTTTTCAAAAAGTTTGGAGGCTTTTTGTTCGTTGAAATATCTACTCTCTGATGGTGTGAAAAAAATTTACATTACTATAAGGAGTGTTCTCAGAAAATGCAAAAATTGAAAAAACTCAAATTCGAAATTTTTTTTTAATCACCATGTACAATTTCATCAAAAAAATGTGATTGCTGCATTTTTTTTTTGGATAAAAAGTTTATTTATTTAATTCGAATTACATTCATGTCATAGAAAATCTTATACAACATAAACATACAGGTAAATCGTACTATTGAAATACTTAATTCTGATTACGGATTTTATTTATTTTTCTTCAAAAACGTTAATCTTGTTATTCATAAATACCTTATCTGAAATTCTAATCAGTTATTCATTAGTTTTTGTCTCTTCGAAGGCATTTCTTCATCGTCAGATTCGAAAAACCTTTCCAACTCTAGTTGATCGTCGAAATCTTCAAGACCATCATTTTCGTCTCCAATGTTATTTCCAATCTGCATTGTTTCTTCTTCCACAATTTCACCTGAATCATTTACTTCCCCATAGATTTTTTCTTCTATATTGGAGCAATTTTCAGAACCATGACAATTAGTGCCTAAATTTGTGCATTTTAAACCATGTTTTCGGCAGCCACATTTCAAACTGTTACATCCAGTTTCGCAGCTGCAGCAAATAGTTTTGAGCAATACTTCCGGAATTAAATCCTTTTCTGTGAATTTGGGCATAATGCCACGCTGATGTTGCTTCCAGCCCCAATCTGTTGCTGTCAATTCGTTACCCAACCAAGTTTGAAGTTGATAATATGCTCTGTTACAATGTTGTTCCGCTGCTCTTTCTGTGGGTGGGAGGTTTGCCAAAGTGAAAGATGAGTTAATTTTTGCCAATTGATATTTTTGAAACCTCAATTGATTTAGTGTTATTTTTTCTTTTTTACATTTATAAATAGATTTTATTAATTGTAATTCACTTTTTTTATATTTTATTTACTTTCATCTTTAATATAAAAAACATTGGCCAAATTTGACAAATTTTTCGCATCTAATAACGAATTAACGATACTTTTCTTTCCTTTTTTGGCAAATCCATATGTTGTATCGCAACCAGAAAAACAATGCAGAAATGCAACAATATTTTTGAAGGATTCATGTTTGAAACTATTAGACGTGAAAAATAGATCCTTTCCATTCCCAGAGCCTGGTTTGAGAAAATAAATGTCATGATTATTTGAATTTAATTGATTTAAAAGGACCAAAATATCAATATCTTGACCCACAACTATGACAGTTTTATTAGTATCTCTGGCAATCATTTTTTTGATGAAATTGTACATAGTGATTAAAAAAAATTTTCGAATTTGAGTTTTTTCAATTTTTTGCATTTTCTGAGAACACTCCTTATAGTAATGTATATTTTTTTCACACCATCAGAGAGTAGATATTTCAACGAACAAAAAGCCCCCAAACTTTTTGAAAAAAGCTGATATTTTGACGTCAGAATTTTCGATTGAAAATTAGGGTGCTTTTTTGATATTAAGTTAAAATAAGACGAAAACATAAAAATTTTAAATCAAATAAATTACAGTGTATTTGGGACATAATAAGGTAAGTTTTCACAAAATTTCGTAGAAAAAAATTTTTTTTTGAAAAAGATATAAATAAAAAACCAAAAACTTGGTTTTTTGAATTTTTCACCTTAATTTTGAAGTTATGTGAAACAATTGCAAATACAAAAGTTGTAGATCTTTTCATTACCTACAACTTTGCCATTTAACTTTTTTATATAGGACTTGTAGTTTTGCCGGAAATCAAGGAAAATCATTTTTCACCCTTAAAAACTCACCCCTCCCACTTCCCGAACTCGGATCGACCGTAATTTATTTTTCCTTTCATTTTGATCATATTCCCCTCCTTTTCTAATGGGTTTCATCCTACTGTAATTTTTTTTCATTTTTTACCATTTTTGAAGGTTTCGGCCCTGGTCTATTATTCTATTGATGGGTTTCACAAATCGCGATCGGCGATGATCGGGAATCACGGGCTTGATTTTGAACTGTCGAATCGAGTTATTGATTCTCCGATCAGCGCTGATTGCGCTTTGTGAAAGTGAAACCCGTTAGATATATTTAAGATAATTCTTTCTGTTCATTAAAATATATTTTCACCAATGATTTCGTGATCGAGCTTCACATATATCTATTTTCTTATAAAAAATAAATTATGTTGTATCAACTTATATTCAGAATAAACTGTTCTTGAAAGAATCGTAAATTATTGATTTCAAATCATCATGATTAATGTACTTTTTTATTATTGATTATACTAGGTCTCCTGGGGAGACCCCTCAGAAACGTCTGAGACAATCGCCTTATCCACTGGGATAGGGGCACTTGTTTCATGCAACGATCATAGCATGAAAGCATATTTTAATCGATTTTGCTTCATAATAATTTCAATGTGATGAAACTTAGGGCATAAATATACCGTTTTCCGTCATTGATGTATATGTTATATTACAGGAAACAGTAGGTGTTCCTGATGAAAATATCAGTAGTTATCAAAACAGAGATCATTTCAACATATTTGATCAAAAGAATGGATATGAATTTAACGAAATTCCATATCTGGTACCTATCTGGTACCTATACTATAATAACAGAAGTAAAGTAAGATGCCATATTTATTACAAGCCATTTTTGGAGTTGCAAAAATATGTCTTTCCACCTCTTATCACAATGCGTGTACGAAGAACAAAGTGTAAATCCAAAAGGAAAATTATTCACACACGAGGTGATTCACATGAGGTGCACTAGCGGATCTAGGGTGTTTTTCACCAAGTTTCAACCAAGAGTACAAGGTGAGCAAAATTGATTAAAGTAAAGTCCTATTTATAAACTAGATTAATAAAAACTGATGTTGGTATCGTTTGAGTGCTAGAAGGTGTTTTTTATAAATGTGGATTTTCGGAAAGCGGATGTCACTTTTTTCTGTGGAAAATTCTGCGTTCCTGTGAAAACATTTGTGTACTGAATGGTGTCGATATATTTTCCTGTAATAGGTAATTCTTATCAATTTTTCATAAAATAATATTTTATTTCAAATGAGACTGTGACACTCGAGATTTTTTTATATTTCAGTAGAGCTTGAGGTTACCATTTCGAAAATATACAAAATTTCATATTTTGACTGAAGTTTTCACTATCTCAATTAGAATTTCACATTTACCATCAACTTCAAAAACATTCTTATTCTGTTCATCACCACTTCAATGATAATACACGGGGAAACTTGTAATCTCATCATACATCTACATTCATGTTACCACAATTACACATTGTTTACAATCGTCATAAAAATTTCTGAGTGTAAAGCTAACAAACATTCAACAAAACACAACATTACGTAAATCAAATTTTTCAGGAGTGCAAACACCAGTGGCGGTTTGTCCTATGAGGCCGTGCCTCACCAAAAAATGTTGAAAATTACACGCTTAAATATCATATTCAGTCAATTATTCATTTAATCATTTCACAATTTTTCTCATTATCTGATTTCTGTCTATCCATCTCACTTAGTCACCTCCCAGTAAACGGCAGAGCGTTATTCTACAATCTACATCATAGGGAACCGACGGAAGACGAGAAGATGCACGAACTTATAGTAACATGGAATCATATATCCTAGGAGCATAGAATAACTGGAGGGAAGGCTTCATACGCTCGACTGATCATTTTGAACTTCCAATGACGGCGGAGCATATCTAATAATTGCTATATGGGGAATGAGCCAATGAAAACTGAAGCTTGGCTTCGGTAAGAAACCAGATCTGCGCGTGTGCCACAATATTGAGAATAAAAATAATTTACTGATTCTGTCTCTCTCTGAGATATCGTATTATGTCGTGAAACGTATGTCATTCATAAATTCATGTGAATACTTTCGATCATAACCTCACAATTTCCTGTGAAATGTTTCAATCGCTTTATTTCGTTTTCTTCGAGTCCTGAGTATCATTTTCAACTCCTATTCATATTCCAGCATTGAACTGAAAAATTTAAGTGACATATTATCTTCATCCTCGATCTTTTTCCTTGTTGTCTTTCAAAATAAACATAGCCTATACATTTCGTGCAATTTTTGAATTTCCAGTTGACGCAAGCGTACAACTCAATCCTTACCAAAGATTTGGCTTCACTTTCTGAGTGTGAAAAGCAGGGGTATAATCCATATTGGTGTTATTAGATATATGCGGCGGAGGTTAGAGTTTCGTCTGATGCCCGATAGATGAGCGGTGTGATCGTTTATAGGGCTACATGTCACATATCTTGTTCTGTGGCGCTACAGTTGCGAAGAATATTGTTGATATATCACCTAAGTTGCCTAGAATAATGGTGTAAGCACGCGTAAAATTTTGAATGGAATGACGTTCGACCAAATCGAAAATATTAACAATGTTTCGTCGCGGTGCCGCAATGTCATACAACGTCATTACGGTCTTTTTTCCCTTGATCGATTTGATTGATTGATCAACAGCTGATCTGCCGAACTCACATATGACATGATCACAGAATGACATTTTTATATGATGCAAGTCTTGTAATAGTATATTCTGTAACGAGGGCAGAATGAAAATCCGATACGAGTGAATCATTCCGAGGGCGAGCCGGAGGCGAGCCTGAGGAATCACGAGTATCGGATTTTCATTCTAACCGAGTAACAGACTATACTTTCTCCACGAAGCTAGATAATTAATCTTTTAATACTAAGATGAATCATGACGTTTCGAAAAATGCAATAAATATGACAATCAGAGCGGCTGACACATAGATTTATTCTCTATGTTTTCAAAAGTGTTACGGAATGAATATTCTCACACACTGTGCGAGAATGAAATGCAGTCGAATTGCTTAAAAAACAAGGATTATACTCAAGCTCGAGTTGGTTATTGGTGGTAATCTATAAAGGGCGAAAACCAAGGACCAAACTGAACAACAACCGCAGTCATAACTGGTTATTTACTTGAAATCGAAAAGTGTTGTAGAATGAATATTACATATCAAGTGATGGAATACTGACATTCTATGGTCAAATTCGATGTTGGAAGAGCTGTATTCTGTGGCAGCCGTGGAGAAAAGATATTCTACAATATCTACAAATATTGTTGAATATTCTCAGAGTAGGGGGTGTATTGATGGGATAAGGCCAAGAAAAAGGACTATCAATTTGATATCATGCCAACGTTTCGGTCTATTTAAAACCTTCCTCAGGGCTCTGGAAGAGCGATACAAGATTATTTAATTGGGAAACAGAGATCTTTCACAAGTTAAACAATTCAAATTCGAAGTTAAAACAATAAGTTAACATGAGTAAGCAAAACACAGAGAAAAACATTTAAAACACAGTTTCAGTTAAGGAAAAACAACTCTGAAACCTTTTTTTTAAATAAAATAACAGTCAAACTGATGTCTGAGGGTGTGAGACAACGAACTAAAAAATACACACATATAAAAAACAATACATAAATATTCAAATCGAGTTCTGAAAAAACTTACAATATCAGTCGAGTCCCTTGTCAATCTTAAGTAAATTGTTGGAAAATTCATAAAACTCACAGATCGGGCGATTCATTTGTTTCTTCGTTTATAAATAAAAAGAAACTATACACTAAGTCAACATACCGCAAGCAAGAAACCAACCGTCCAGGTGTCAAATGAAACATATACATGGAAAACGAAACAAACTGATATCGGTCATCGGGATGGAAATGATCTAGTTTTAATTTTTTTAATTAAACTGTAGTATGCGGTGTTTAATTGTTCGATATCAGTCCTCTTATTGATGGAATTGGGTTCTTGGACAATCGATATCATTTCATCAATTAATCTCTTTTTTAAAATATTCTGTTGCCCAAGAACAGATACATTATTAAAGTCAAAAGCATGCAATTCTTTTAGGGAATGTTCGGCTAAGGCGGTATTATTATCTTTTTTTTTGACCGGATTATGAATATTGATACTATCCCGCCGATGTTCGGATAGTCTTGTTTCGAGGTATCTACCAGTCTGTCCGATATACGAGCTGACGCAGCTTTGGCATGGTATCCTATATATAACATTCGAACGCAACAATTTGGGTGTTGTGGATTTCAACTTCGAAAAAAACTTTTTCAGCGTGTTGTGGGGTTTGTATGTTATCTTAATTCCTGTCGATTTAAGCACTGAACCGACTCTCTCAGATAAACCTTTAATGTAGGGTATTGCGAAAAATTTAGTAGCGCCGTTTTCCTGATCATTATTCAGTGTTGTCTGATTCTGATTCACGTTATTATTTAAAATCCTTCTGATAATTGTTGTGGGATAGTTATTCTTTAAGAGATAGGATTTAATTTTTTCCAAATTTTCACAATGAAACATCCCGTCTGACAAAGATGTTGCCCTGTATTTGAGATTCTTAATAATGTTGACTTTATGTGACAGGGGGTGATGTGAATTAAAATTGAGAAATCTCTCAGAAAAAGAGGGCTTGTGGTACCAATCCGTTTTTATGCCGTTGTTTGTTCTTATTATTAATATATCTAAAAATGGGAGTTTGTTGTCATTCTCTACCTCAACAGTAAACTGTAGTCGTGGATGAAAAGAGTTGAAGGTCTTCAACATAACATCTACCCCATCCGATGGAATAGACGCAAAAATGTCGTCCACATATCTACGAAAAAGGGGAACACCGAAAGGTACTTTATCGAGAGCAAACGTTTGTAACTTGGCCATAACAATGTCGGAAACGATTGGTGCTAAGCAATTACCCATCCCCAAACCAAAAATCTGCCTATAGTAATCACTGCCAAAGGCAAAGAAACTATTGTCAACGCAATATCTGAACAACACCAAGAACTCAGAGAGCGGGAGTGTAGTATGTGGTTCAATTTTTTCCCAATCTGTTTGAATTATATCGCATGCGAGCTCAACTGGTATGTTCGTGAAGAGCGATGTAGCATCTAAAGAAATAAGTATGTAATTATCTGGTGGTTGTCAATCTTACTGGAATCGATATTCCAAATGAAGTTCAATATCTACTGAGTTTAGGTGAAAAATATAACTTACCCTATAATAGGTGTGAACCACCACCTCTCAAACAACTCTTGATAGATGCGGAATATATTTTGTCTTTTCATGTAGAAGAGGGTGGAATCATTGAAAGGCGTAATAGATTCATTAATCTCTGTACAAATTATATCAATGATGCACCTTTCAATCGTGACTGCGGAAGTTCTATTTCCAATTACGCTAGGAAAGCTAAAAATTTTTTAAAAAGTCATGAAGAAATTTTAATTACGAAAGCAGATAAAGGCAACTCAACAGTAGCCTTGTTAAAAAGTGTATATGAGTATAAAGCCAGTCTAACTCTTGGTGATGAAGATACTTATGCTAGGTTGTCATCAGATCCAACAAAAACTGTTCAAAACAAATTAAACAGAATAGTTAATCAGTTATACAAGCAGAAATATGTTGATGAGTCTACACGAAAATTTTTGTGTTGTTCAAATGGTGTCTGTCCGAAAATGTACTTTTTACCAAAGATTCACAAGGATGACGTCCCTCTTAGACCCATAGTAAGCTATGTAGGGAGTCCGCTCTATAACTTAAGCAAATTTTTAGCTCGACTTTTGACACATCTTTTCGATAGAGATGATAAGTTCGTACAGAATTCTTTTCAGTTCGTTGACAGTGTTAAAAATGTCACATTACCAGATAATTACATACTTATTTCTTTAGATGCTACATCGCTCTTCACGAACATACCAGTTGAGCTCGCATGCGATATAATTCAAACAGATTGGGAAAAAATTGAACCACATACTACGCTCCCGCTCTCTGAGTTCTTGGTGTTGTTCAGATATTGCGTTGACAATAGTTTCTTTGCCTTTGGCAGTGATTACTATAGGCAGATTTTTGGTTTGGGGATGGGTAATTGCTTAGCACCAATCGTTTCCGACATTGTTATGGCCAAGTTACAAACGTTTGCTCTCGATAAAGTACCTTTCGGTGTTCCCCTTTTTCGTAGATATGTGGACGACATTTTTGCGTCTATTCCATCGGATGGGGTAGATGTTATGTTGAAGACCTTCAACTCTTTTCATCCACGACTACAGTTTACTGTTGAGGTAGAGAATGACAACAAACTCCCATTTTTAGATATATTAATAATAAGAACAAACAACGGCATAAAAACGGATTGGTACCACAAGCCCTCTTTTTCTGAGAGATTTCTCAATTTTAATTCACATCACCCCCTGTCACATAAAGTCAACATTATTAAGAATCTCAAATACAGGGCAACATCTTTGTCAGACGGGATGTTTCATTGTGAAAATTTGGAAAAAATTAAATCCTATCTCTTAAAGAATAACTATCCCACAACAATTATCAGAAGGATTTTAAATAATAACGTGAATCAGAATCAGACAACACTGAATAATGATCAGGAAAATGGCGCTACTAAATTTTTCGCAATACCCTACATTAAAGGTTTATCTGAGAGAGTCGGTTCAGTGCTTAAATCGACAGGAATTAAGATAACATACAAACCCCACAACACGCTGAAAAAGTTTTTTTCGAAGTTGAAATCCACAACACCCAAATTGTTGCGTTCGAATGTTATATATAGGATACCATGCCAAAGCTGCGTCAGCTCGTATATCGGACAGACTGGTAGATACCTCGAAACAAGACTATCCGAACATCGGCGGGATAGTATCAATATTCATAATCCGGTCAAAAAAAAAGATAATAATACCGCCTTAGCCGAACATTCCCTAAAAGAATTGCATGCTTTTGACTTTAATAATGTATCTGTTCTTGGGCAACAGAATATTTTAAAAAAGAGATTAATTGATGAAATGATATCGATTGTCCAAGAACCCAATTCCATCAATAAGAGGACTGATATCGAACAATTAAACACCGCATACTACAGTTTAATTAAAAAAATTAAAACTAGATCATTTCCATCCCGATGACCGATATCAGTTTGTTTCGTTTTCCATGTATATGTTTCATTTGACACCTGGACGGTTGGTTTCTTGCTTGCGGTATGTTGACTTAGTGTATAGTTTCTTTTTATTTATAAACGAAGAAACAAATGAATCGCCCGATCTGTGAGTTTTATGAATTTTCCAACAATTTACTTAAGATTGACAAGGGACTCGACTGATATTGTAAGTTTTTTCAGAACTCGATTTGAATATTTATGTATTGTTTTTTATATGTGTGTATTTTTTAGTTCGTTGTCTCACACCCTCAGACATCAGTTTGACTGTTATTTTATTAAAAAAAAAGGTTTCAGAGTTGTTTTTCCTTAACTGAAACTGTGTTTTAAATGTTTTTCTCTGTGTTTTGCTTACTCATGTTAAGGTGGGCGTTCAATGTAGTGTGTTTTTATTTCAAGTTGCATTTGAAAATGGTTTCACTTTGAGAACTGAAATTTTGTGGGTGAACTCAGAAAGGATTGGAGTTCTTAATGAGATAATTGAGATTAATTGCATTTCAACAGTTCATTTTTTTTCTTTGAAAAATAGAAGAAAATAAGCCAACTCATGCTTCTGTTTTATTTCAAACGAAAGACCCATGAAAATAGTTCGACATCCGATTAAAAGTGAATCTACAGATAATTTCATTCAGAAAAACAACTTGAAATACGGAAATGGCAGAGAATGGCCAAATTCAAATTTTAGCGGGAAAAACTTCCTGCTTTACCCACATTTACACTAATTTCATAGTTCAGCGAGTTTCGGATAGAGATCGCCATTGTACATTTCATTCATAATTAGAGAGATATTCATAGAACTCATAGAGATAATGTAAGTTCTATGGAGATATTCCGTAAAATGCACGGTGGCGCCTCTATAGGTCGACTTTTCCTACGGGCTTCAAACGGCGACCTTAACTTATTGTTTTAACTTCGAATTTGAATTGTTTAACTTGTGAAAGATCTCTGTTTCCCAATTAAATAATCTTGTATCGCTCTTCCAGAGCCCTGAGGAAGGTTTTAAATAGACCGAAACGTTGGCATGATATCAAATTGATAGTCCTTTTTCTTGGCCTTATCCCATCAATACACCCCCTACTCTGAGAATAAACAGGAGGCCGTGAACTTATCCTTCATTGTTGAATATCTTTGGTCTTATACCTTTTCTTCATACTATGTAATTTGAATCAAAATGGCAAGAATATATGCTCAAATTATTGCTTGACATAATTATCGGCTATTAACTCAACACGTTCACCAGAATAAATTCAAATATTTGAAATAACTAATAAAAATCTGTCATAAATTGTGAATAGCGCCACCTGAAGTGGAATGAATTTAATCGTCAAGAACATAGAACTTATAGTACATGGAATGCCTTGCTGCTTAGCTTAAAATAATGGCTAAACATCTCAGTTGGAGGAATAGCGAGATTTCCATGTTACTATGGATATGAGGTGTCACACAGAACAGAAACACCATTGTTTAAACTGTTTAAAGAGAAGATAGTTAGTTCCTCCCCATACAAAAGCTGTTGGACGTGATTCAACCGCGACATCTATCAGAATACTACAACATGCCATAATTCTCTCCTTCGTGTCTTTCAATTAAATAGGAATAATAAGTTTCAACATCAGTTCTTAGGTTGATTGTATTATTTATTGAAATCTGGATCATCTCACTTATGCATCGCTTGAAATAGTTGTTTTCCTGTCCAAGATCTTTACATAATCAAAATCATGATCATTTTCAAAGTGGTGGGCATGAAAATGATCATGATTTCAACTTCAACGGATTACCAATAAACAACATACGGTATGCCGATGATACTGCGATCATAACAAATGATTTGGAAGATCTACAGCACATTCTAAACAAAATTAATACAATAGGTAAGGAGTATTGACTCATAATCAACACCAATAAGACAAAATTCATGATCATCAGCACAGAACAACATAATCAGGCCCAAATAATGATTGACGATAAACCCATAGGAGAGTCAACAAATTCAAGTACCTCGGTTGTAACATTAATGACAAATTGGATAGTGATGTGGAGATGAAAGTTCGAACGGCGATGGAAAGATCTGCATTTATTAAATTTCAAAAATATCTGTATCGAAGAGAAGTATCGTTGAGCATAAGACTTCGTTTGGTGAAATGCTACACTGCCGTCCTAAGCCAAAAGGCGGTTTCTCAAATCCATATCATGATCGAATTCCATCCTTATGTAATTATTATATGAAGATGAAATTCGAACATGATATGGATTCGAGGTACTGCCTTTTGGCTTAGGACGGCAGTATATTTGGCCTACAGTAACATATGGGGCCGAAACTTGGTCACTTGAAGTGAAATCCATGAACCGCATGGAGGCTTTTGAGATGTGGACACTCCGCAGGTTATTGAGAATTCCATGGGTGGACCGGGTAACGAATGAGGAAGTACTCAGAAGAGCCGGCGTTGAGCGTGGACTACTGAGAACTATAAAACAGCGCAAGATCTCTTATCTGGGTCACATACTCCGAGGCAACAAATATGACACCCTGAGACTAATATTAATGGGTGAAATAGAAGGTAGAAGGGGTCCAGGCCGAAAACAACAACTCATGGTTGCGCGATATCAGGTACTGGTGCGGAGTGAGGAATGTGGGTGATATATTCGCACTGGCCGCGGAGGGGCAATTGCGAATCATAGACTAATTAGTGGATGATCGCCTATACGCTGTAAGCGTTTGGCACGAGAAGAAGATAGAAACTAAAAATTTGTTAAAAAAAAATACACATTGAGACAATAAAAGAAATACTATTTGAAACAACAAAGTTGAGACTCGCACAGTATAAATGGAACACCCTGTGTGAACGAAAATATTGTTATTTTGTCAAGCTCGAGCAATAAGAAAACATTAAAATAGATACCTATGTGTTTCCCGAATAGAGTAATGCAACACCGCGTCACTGTTGAGGGACCTGTATATAAACAAATGAATTAACTTATATAAATTTTATTTTCACCATGTATAACAATTTGAGTATATATAATTGATTACTTCCATGATTCCTCAAAGATCTAGTACTGAAGAACTCGGGTTTAAAAATAAATAAATATCGACGATAACCAATCGTAATATCACCAGAATTACTTTTTTTATGATTGACAATGGAAGATTGGGATATTAATTTTCACTTTCATTTTGCATTAACAGCAGGCCCCATTCGTTTATGTTTAAGAGGATTAAATGGAGATATATTTCTTATGTCTCCCTCTAGGTTATTAACATAAATATCTGCTGTGAGTTCGTCTAATCCAATCTCAGGTTCCGTTTTTGCTTTTTTCGTTGCTTCATCCACAACAGTTCTTATTTCACCTTCAATTTTCTGAAACATTAAGAAATAATTGATAATTTAATGAAATATCTCAAGTACCAAATAAATCACCTTGAGTTCTTCAGGAGTTACAAGATTGCTTGAAATAATTTTTTCTTTGAAGGATGTGATAGGATCTCTAGTTTGCCTTACTTCTTGAATTTCTTCTCGAGTCCTATAACTGGTTCCTGGATCTGACATTGAGTGCCCAGAATATCTGAAAACAAACGTGTAGTAGTAGTAGCAACAATATATTGAATAATCTCAATGAGTTTTTGAGGCCAATGAACATTTATTCTGATTAATTTCATTCAAAACGAACTCAATTAAATTCACCTTTCCATTAAAGTACTGCTATCTTTCTGGAAACCATACCATTCTTGCAATCATTAATTTTTCAACTATTTTAGAGAAATTTTTTAATATTTATTGAATGTTGGCACGACTTTGGCTATTTTTAATTATTCAGTAAATATACCACTTGTTAATACTCTGTGGATCAAAGCCAACATTTCACCACTAATTATTTTGAAAAGGTTAACTACATACTCCATTCACTTTTATAAAGTATCGCGGTTAGCCATGATTTAGGTTTATCAAGTTCTTTCACTTAAAACGGACGCAGGTTGGTACTCGTGAAAATCAAGCGACATTGCCAAGTCTACTTTCTATTTACTCTTTTTTAACTTTGTAAATGGAGTTAGTTCGTCTGAGGTTTAACTGAGGCGCAGGTTTCGTAGAACTACTACATTTTCATACTGGAGTATTTCAAGTTGTGCAAAAATGTATTTAAATGTCTTCTGAATTCACATAATATTTTCTCAAATTCATTAATTTCCCAAAGTAAAGGAACATATTGATAAAAACGTAATTACTACGATTTTTTAGCCGAAACGGCAACGTTGCTCGTTCAACTGACAGAAGAATAACTATAACCCAACATTTTCAAAACACGGTGAAATGTGTCAAAATTTCATGGCAAACCGCGATACTTTATTAAAGTGAATGGAGTATAAATATCTTTTTTTTCTATATTGTCATACCCAGGTGTAGAATGATTTATTTATTTCAATCCAACCACTGTATTTTTTATACAGTTTCGACATTCCAACTGGTTTAAGAATTTAACTAACATTATTTCCTTCTTTGGTTTTTTCGAATAAAAACTGGTATTTTCGATGCTGATCCAGAACCTTTTTCTGTGAAATGCTTATTCAACTCATCAACTATGTTTGTATTATAAGTTAGTATTTTTCCATATATGCTTAGGCATTTTTCATTTTATTATGTGTTTGGGAAACTAAAGTGGTTTGATTCGATGACTATTTCTCACTTTTAAATTATTTAAAGGTCAGCAATTGCACCTATCGACGCTATGTGTTCAATTCAAAAAACACGCACTTCTTCATATTCCCAGATAAGAACACGTGGGAAATTAACTCATGACGTTCTTATCGGTGCAATTGACATTGAAGTTCTCGAAAACCTTTTCTCATCTAAATCAATTACATAATATTATCATTATTAGTTGAATTTACAAGACTTCGACACATTGAAAATAAATGAAAAAATATAGGGTGTCCCATTTGAGAAATCAAAGTAACCCTCTATTCCTCTTTTGAAAAGAAACCAGATATATTCGAAAATATTTTTAGGTTGTGCTTTTCTTGGAGTATATCAAGTTTGCATCAAAAATTTTTCCAAACTCAGACCGTTACGCTTATATCGTCTGCTGAGCACTAGTGAGTCTTCGAGTTGAACATATGCCAACTGTAGATTCCTCTCATCAGACGAAACACTTTTTACCTATACCATTTTTCAAAATTCGGTCTCGTTTGAAAAATACAGGTTGTCAAAAAGCCATGAAACAACACTTTTATGTTTATATCTTCGGAACCGTTATTTCAAATAGATTCAATTTTGGTTCATTGGCTACTCTATTCATGGTGCATATTCCTCAATCGAAACTTATCAAATATTTCTACTGGTATAAAAGTTACAGCGTAGACGACTCATGAATAACGCAAAAAAAACATAAATCCAGTTGAAAAAGATAATATATATCATATTTTCGAAAGAATCAATAATTTAAGAAACTAAAAGTATTCCTATGTTTTTTTTCAATTAAAACGCGTCGTTTTCGAGTTATTCCCAATTTTACCCGATAAAATTCGACGAAAAAATCATCAATTTCAAGAATAATCTGGATGTTTCCCTGGATTTAATATCATCGAATATTATTCCTTCTCTGGTCTCCAAACAAGTTAACAATGTTGTCAAAATATTTATAAATTTTTTCGTCGAGAATGAAATTCAAATATTGGAAAAACGTTTGATGTAGAGATATGTAAATAATAAAATACCACAAATGTGGGAGATAAAATTGAACACCAAGGAGCATGAAATTATACGTTTGATACGCATAGTTTTCACTGTAGACATGTGATAAAAGAGTTGAGTTCGAATTTTGAACAAAGTTTTTCACGGAAAATCTTATATAATCGAGTACATTGAAATGATGCTGTTCAATTCGGCATTGGAGAAGACAAAATTCCAACATTTTTTTCAGAATTCTACACCACAATTGAATTGAGCACACTGAAAATACGAAGATGTGGCAGAAACCGTTATTTCAAAGGACACTCACACAGTTATCGGAATTGTACTCAAAGTTGGCCTTGAACACCCTGTAGTTCGCTTATGCGTCCTAAATGGGGTTTATGTCATAAGGCAAAAATGACTTTCTCGATGTCATCTATACGCCTATATGTTTGTTCAGTTTATGGTGAAACAATCTGTATAGTTCTATACTATACTAAAGTGGTAACTCGGTGGACCGGCCCGAGGAATCTGTAGAAAAGTGGGTCCAGAAGAATTTTAAAATCGCAGCGAAGTTGCTTTACGGTGAGGAAACCTTCACACGGTCGGAAAGATGAATAATCGATTGATACGTGGGTAAAATTTCGATTCTCTAGGCGAAGTAAAAGTATTTTTTTTAAATTCGCCATTTTGAACTCGATAAAACATTTTTCACAGATAACCTGGCAACCAGATAACGTGATGTAAATATACGAATCGAAAGAGAAAAGGTCAATGCAAAATAGCTTGGTATTCATTTTTTCCATAATTTTCCCATTTCTTCAGGAAAATTGATCAAACTTTGACATTTCGCCCATACAATCACCCGAGTTCTACCGATGAGGATAACTACTTAAAAGGTAGATCTGCTGGCCTATACTAGTGTATAGTCTATATTGGAAGCCCCTTGCATTTCAGTCTAAACAATATGGTATGTTGATTAAATATATTGAGATTGTAGAAAAAATCACTTTGAGACAAGAAAATTAATGAAACAAACCCAGTGGCGTAGCGCAAAATTCACCCCCCCCCCGCAATACTTCAGTTGGGGCTCCCTCTATAAATCTGAGCTGTTTGGCTCGGGGGCCCCTTCAGTACCAGTGCCCCCCGCACCGCGGGGCCTGCGGGGGACTTCGCTACGCCACTGAACAAACCTCTAAAACATCTTTCAATTTAATCTGGCTTGATCATAATTTCACCTACCTGTAAGTTGCAGTTTCAATTACTAGAGGCCCCTTTCCACTATTGCAATATTCAACAGCAAATCGGAAAGCTTCTCTTACAGCCAGTACATCCATACCATCTACCCAGATTCCTGGAATATAATCTCCACGGGTGTAGTAGTCTGTGCTAGCAGATGATCGCTCTGCACTAGTGCCCATACCATATCCATTGTTTTCAGCTACAAAAATGCATGGAATATTCCACAGTTTTGCTATATTATACACTTCGAAAACCTGTCCTTGATTAGAAGCTCCATCGCCATACAAAGCAATGCTCACACCATCTGTTCCTTTATATTTTGCAGCAAAAGCCAACCCAACTCCTAGTGGAACCTGTTAAGGTGGGCGTTCAATGTAGTGTGTTTTCATTTCAAGTTGCATTTGAAAATGGTTTCACTTTGAGAACTGAAATTTTGTGGGTAAACTCAGAAAGGATTGGAGTTCTTAATGAGATCATTGAGATTATTTGCATTTCAATAGTTCATTTTTTTTCTTTCAAAAATAGAAGAAAATATGCCAACTCATGCTTCTGTTTCATTTCAAACGAAAGACCCATGAAAATAGTTCAACTTCCGATAAAAAGTGAATCTACAGATAATTTCATTCAGAAAAACAACTTGAAATACGGAATTGGCAGAGAATGGCCAAATTCAAATTTTAGCGGGAAAAAGTTCCTGCTTTACCCACATTTCCACTAATTTCATAGTTCAGCGAGTTTCGGATAGACAGCGCCATTGTACATTTCATTCATGATTAGAGAGATATTCATAGAACTCATAGAGATAATGTAAGTTCTATGTAGATATTCCATAAAATGCACGGTGGCGCCTCTATCGGTTGATTTGTCCTAAGCGCTTCAAACGGCGACCTTAATAAAATCAGTTAGGTTCAACCAGAATGATTCCTCATCAGTAGAATTATTATATTCGAATTCGAGAATATCGAAATGAACTGGAGGGAAGATTAAACAAACTGATGGAATGGAAATAAATTAAATGAACGAGAAAATTACCAACAACATCCTCAACGCGACAAAAAAGATTAGCATGAAACCAGAAAACAACATTACAGAACCAAAAACAGTGCTGTAATTAACTCATTACAGCATTGTTCTCAGTTATATCACAGAATACCTCAACTACACAGAAGCGTCACTTTATTTGATGACGCTTGTGCCATGCTAGGTAGTACAAATGTCAATGTTAAATTTAAACTTCCCGTTGGACCGCTGGAGTTTGTTTTTTTGTTTGATTCTGATTGTTGATTAAACCGAAAACTAAAAATCCTTTGTTATGTGAATCATTGACCATTCAAATCAGATTTGAGGCTCAAAAGTAAGTGGCATATGTAGGGTAAGCAGGGGGAATGGCGTTCACTTAAGGGAAACGCAATATATTTTTTAAATTAATGGTTTTATTCTGAAATTCAGAACATTAACTTCAACTTTAACTATTAAATGATCAAACTTTTAAAAGGAATCGTGTACATCCTAGAATTATGAGCAGTAGTAAAGGTTAAAAAAAAAATAGCTTTGAGCGTCATTGCCCCTGTCATTGGGTAATACCGCTCAGGCAAAGGTGAAATGACGCCCATACCTGTTTCTTTGCAATAGAACAAGTGAGATCCATTATGATCATATGATATATAGCTATAATCATAAAATTGCATATATTTTGGCTTTTTAGTCGATCCCTTAAAGTAGTGAATGGGAATAATGGCATGTCATATTGTTTTGCGGATTGTCTTTTGGACATCCAATTTTCAACCGCAATTTTTAGCGGATTTCTTCATTCCAAGCCGCTTTGGCGGTTGTTCTTTGGCGATTTCTGGGAATATCCATAAAAATAAAAGAAGAAGTCACTAAGGCGTAATGGCGCTCATGTGAGCGGGATAACCCCGAACGGTCGTTTTGAATTTAAAATTAAATTAAACAAACATTGAAAAGCAATTCTTGAAAATTGATTAATTCATCATGAAATAGAATGATTTAGAACCTAGGAAAACTATATTGAAAATTTAATGAATATCAAAATTCTGAACTTACCGAAAAAAAGATCGCGACGAAAATTAGTTCAGCACAGCCTCATACAAGTAAACGCATTTTCCCGTCGCTTTTCACCAGCTGACTACTCTTGCGCGTTGCTACGTGTTAGAGGCCCTTCCACTTCCCCGTTATAAGTTTATTGCATATTGTTTTGCACCATTTTCAAAAACTTATAGAGGTGCGCGCTATTACCCGGTGAGCGCCATTACCCCTGCTTACCCTACTACCTAACAGAGAATGAAGGTCACGAAAATTTTCCCCTTGAAGATCAAAGTGCCGACGCTTACTGACGCTTCCGTGTAGTTAGGTATTCTGTGGTTATATTTTTCGTTTCCGATCCTATCAATTTTCAACACACGTCAATTTGGAAATGGCAATTTTCGTAAGTCACCAACTATCAAGATACAATACAAAAGTCACTAGGATGTATAATCTGAATTTTTCATTGAATTTCAACAGTATTTCACGAAATTTGACTGAAATAGAGAAAATATCGTCTAATACTCGTTGCAGAATGCAATTCCAACACTTTAGAATATACTATTATTATTGTTATAAGTTATTCAAGCACAGTATGATGGAATTTCATATTGATTTGATTTTAATTTTATATAATTTTCCTGAAGACCCAATAACGGATTAAAGCTTTATGAGGCATTTCCATATTCCATTCACTATTCCAATACAACAAAACATTTAAGAGGACTTAAAATCTCTTGAGTATTGTGAAAAATTTGACAATTACCTGAGCACCAACAATTCCATTGCCACCATAGAAATTTTCAGTATACATGTGCATAGAACCTCCTTTTCCTCTAGCACAACCTGTTCTTCTACCTGTCAGTTCAGTAAGAACACCCTCTATACTAACTCCAAATAAATAACACCAACCATGATCTCTATAAGCAGTTATAACAGAGTCATGGGAACGGAGAGCACTTTTTATACCAACAGCTACCGCTTCCTACAGAAGAGAATTTTTTTTTATTTGCAGGTAAATGCTGATCTTGCAAGTATGTGTCAATATTATCAATAAAGTAAATTTCATTTTCTCAATGATTCTCACCTGGCCTGAATATAGATGACAAAAACCCTTCACAATTTTCTCTTTGTACAAATTACCAGCACTTGTTTCTAACCTACGAATTGTCTGCATTTGATGGAAATATTTCAATGCATCTTCTCTACTGATAGAGACACTTGTTGAAGGGCCTTGCTCCAGCTTATGAAGTCTATATGGCTGAAACCAATCTAATATAAATTACTGATGGAAAATAAGGTACATATCAATTATTGCTTAATATTGATATTGGGAGCAGCTTCAGGTCTGAAGTAGGTCTATAGAGAGAAAATAAAATTATTTATTCTGTGTACATGATAAATGGGACACTCAAAGCAAATCCTTGATTTTGTTGAATTTTTTTATTTAATTTGAACAGAGCAATTTTAGCTGGAAGCCATGAGTAGAAGAATATTGAACATGATTCAGAGTGGGAAAATTTGAGACTGCCTTGGTTGCCATTTGCATGAAATACAAGAATTTGCTTTGAATAGAAGATGAAAGATTCTTCAAAACATTAAATAACTAATGCAGCATGAGAATTAAGATTTCCATCTTCATTCTTGTATAAAAATTCAGAGAGCATGAAAAGGATTTTCATCATCAAATTTGCAGCAATCAAAATTAATGAAAATAATCAGGTTCACTCATAAGCCACAGTATAAGTCTCGGTATAAGTGCCTAATCTGTGTCCTGCACATGCAGGGTACATATAACAACAGTTCAAAAATATAAACCAAGCAAAGAAAATCACCTATATACCCAAGTGTAATAAATTCAAATTATTATATATAAATCTGGATATCAAGCAGGTAATCTCGAAAAATCTTCAGTTTATTTCAGAATAATACTAATTGATCACTGATTCCACTCACTTTTACTTCAAAAGTAGCTTCAGATGCAAATCCATTGTTGAAATTGTAAATTAGGCCAGCTGCATTCTGCAAAATAACGAAATCAATTAGAATAAAAAATTCTAATAGTATCTATTTATTACGGTTTTCAGCTTATTGTATATCCTTTTAGCCATATTTTACAGTGAATGTTATAATTTATAACCTTCAAATCTGGAACTTTATTAATCATTTGTGGCTCATTTTTCAGATATTTAATAACTTACTTTATTGATTAGTGTCTTTTTTCCAACAGTTCTAACAAAACTTGGTAACATTATCGAATAATTCAATAAAAACACAGTTGGCTTTGAAAGTTTCGAACGTCCTTTAAAATTAGAAAGGTCGTTTCATGTTTGTCTGTGGTTTCCACTTTACTCAAAGATAGGTCTGTAGTTTCATTTCATGTGAATCACTGACTGGTTTAGTGGTTTTGATATTAGTCAGTCAGTGTTAGTACTCTTGGCTCATGTTATTTATTTGACATAATTTGTCTTTTATTTAAAATAAACATTTATTGATTATTTATAGCTTATCTATGATTTTTGTTCAATGCTGAAAATTCGATGACTGAACACATCCTAGCTGAAAAGAACAGTTTGTTCTGTTAGTCTTTGGTTCTAGCTGAAAAGAACAGTTTGTTCTTTTCTTCTGTGAAAGTAAGCTCTGTGACTCCAAAATGACATTCGAGGTTAGGAAAGATGCAAAGCAGAGAAGTTCATCTTGGGTAATCCCAAATCCCAAGATGAACTGTGGGTAATCCAGTTGTTTAGACAAGTGACCTTGACGAAGTTAAACCAGTGTTAAAATGGCACAAATTCCAATTGACGAACCATTTTGTGACGATTGTGGTTCAATCTTGCCGATTCATCTATTGGGGCCAGAAGGAATATCATGTTACTATTGTAACAAAAAATTTCTGACTGCAAGTGAGTGAAATTCCTAAAATGAGCTTTCATTGTCGGTTAAACAAGATTTATGTTTGCTGCTATTACTAATCAATTACTTTCAGTTTTCAAGGATGTCACAATGAAGTATAACATAAATTTCAATCCCCCAGAAATTGAGGAAGAGAATGTCTTCCGTAACATGGTTGAAGATCAGGATGAAGGTCCTGTCGTAGACAGAAAATGCCCAAGGTGCAACAATGAAAAAATGTCTTATGCCACATTGCAGTTGAGATCTGCTGATGAAGGACAAACTGTTTTCTATACATGTACAAACTGCAAGTACAAGGAAACAGAAAATTCTTGATTTTTCTACTCTACAATTTGTTTACTGCAAAAAAATTGTTAACTATATGTCATATTGTTTATGAATTAAATTGAGAAATCCACTCGTTTCTTTTAATTAGAATTCACAGGTATTTTGAGGTTCCTTGGTTACTGATTGAAGTCTAGTTTATGCTAGCAGGCATCTTAAACTTTACCCTAACCCTTAAAATCGAATTGTCAAGCTTGGATCAAGGGCCAGTTCCATAATCGAAAATAAAGTCTTCTTTTCCGTGAGAAGTCCCCTCTACAAATGAAAGGGGTTCCATAAACCAATGTAAGGTTGAAAGAAGCTTTGAAGTATTCTTCATCATAATAAGTCTGGATATTGGGCCTTTAAGGAAGAGAAAGTATCCTTTTTCTTCATGCATGCTCTAAGACTATAAAAAAAAACCTTGTGCTGTTCTGTCATTTCAGTTCAATAAATCACTAGATCCCACCAACCCTAGGAAATTTGACAGTTACGAATAAATGGGAGCTTTATCTGAATGAGGGTAGGATTATGTTTATGGAACCGGGTAGCCCGGATGCACTTTCAAACTGTCTTGAAAAGGAGCCTCTGCGTATAGATTATGGAACTGGGCCTAAGCATAGCCATCTTCATCTTGTCTAGAGAAGGCCGTGGCCTAAGACTTGGTTAACTCATCTTGTACCTAGAAAGATGTCAATTTCAACTTTTATGGTATAGGCAGCCAATGGCACACTGGAAGTCACTCATTGCCATATCTGCATGTTTCATTGAGTGTGCATTATTTAATTTTACATCCCTTGTGAACCAGTAATGATAAGGGAATAAGTTACCAGTAGTAATTCACTTTGTGATTATCCTTCAGTGGAAGAATAATAGGTTTATCTGAGATCAATAAAAGTTTCCATTTTTTATTTGAATTCACTAAAATCTTATATTCAGATTTTCAGAATGAGAATACTACAATATTGAGCATTCAGATAGAAGAGACCAGCTGTAGTCTCATTAAGTCAAGAGAAAAAAAAACTGGAGGTAACCATTTGGCATAAATGTATCAGAATCCCTACACTTTATTAGGATGAAAAGTAGTTTCTATAAGTTGACCTAGAATTGTGAATGAGGGGCATCAAATTTCTTTGTTTATTCATATAATATGTATAAGCAAATATTTTCTTCATAGGGAGGAAGGTTGTTCAGTGTTCCAAGAAAAAATATTCAAAAATCATTCTCAAGGATTTTGTTCGAAATTTATAAATCAATTGCATATCGCAAGTTCTTCACTGTGGTATAGTTTAATCTCGTTTGCACCAAGAAAATCAGAGGGTTGATTGCTATTAGAGAAATTTGTAAAATTATGTTTTTTCCAGATACTCATTGAAACCTATTTTCCGAATTATGTAGTTTTCCTGATATTATAAAATGGTTTTCTAGGAAAAAAATTACAATGCAGTGAATATATTGCAGAAAAGAAAATATTTATTATAATATCTGGAATTATGTTTCACACATTCTATAGAGGTTGATGAGTATGTGATTTTATACATATCTGAAGTAATTATGAAACGTTTTCTATTCTTACGTACAATGGTTATTAATTGTGAATTAACTGAATCAGGTATTACATACATATATAATCATTAAATAAAATATACCAGACTTAAATTTTTATATTGTTCTAAATAACTGTACATTATGTAATTCTAAAATAATTTAATTAATGGTTCATTGCTTCTTACTCTTCAACCTTTTTGCTTGTCTCCATGCCTTATAATGAGTCTTTTGTTTTTCCTTCAAAATCTCAGCATATTTACTTTTATTATATTTATTGAATTCTGCATCTGCCATCAATTCATCAACAAGTGTCCTCTTCCTCTCTTTCTTTGTTAATCGATTATTATAGAAATCAATAGGGCTATCTACTACTTTACCCACCTGGAAGTATTTTGGAAGTACTTTCATATGATTTTTTTTATAGAAATGTTTGGGGTCCAGCACTGAGCGCATTTGCATTAATTCTAAGTCTCTTTTTACTTCTTCTGTTAATTCAGTCGCAGGTAAATTAAACCACTTATCACCTTTAGTTTTCTCTTTCTCCTGCTTCTTTAATTTCTTCAACTTCCTTTTGGATAATGGAGGATCAATGCAGAATGTTTGGTCTTCTATATTAGTATTGAGTATTTCTGACTTTGCAAGAAGTTCATCTATTTCTTTTTTCCTGCTACTATCTAGAAGTGGAAGTATTCTCCTTTTTGTTTTTTTACTCAAACCATCATGTAATTTACTAAATAAAGTTTTTTCGGAATTCTTCTCATTTTCAGTTTTACCATATTTTTTTATGTCTGAAGTTAGTCTAATGGAGGCTTCTTCAGAATTAGGCCTGAGCTTTGTCAACTCGGCTTCATCGAATAAATGAGCAAGAGGATGCAAATTTGATTCCTGTTCAATCGGCCCAATAGATTTCTTCTTATAATTTGCATCGGATTCATCATTGGAGTCACTTTCTTTTTCAGTAACACTGTCGCTATCATATTCTTCTACAAAGTCAAAACTCATCCCAACTTCAGGAGTCGTAGACAGTTGGAAACTATTTTCTTGAGCATTATTCACCCGGTCCTCTTCAAGGGAATCGATTACGAAATCCATTGGAACGTTTCAATTTGAAAACTATACGACTAGATAAATGAAATATCTAAGAAACGATATTAAAATTTTTATCTTGCTTACTTGCTTAGGGCATATCACGCTCACTGGTCACCAATGGTTTGTTTTACTCATAGATTGAAGAACTATTTTACATGCTGGCAGAGACTGGTTGTCTCTGATGCTGGTGACTGACCTGACACCACGTGTTTGATTTTACCTGACACAGTCACTGTGTCACAGTGACACATGTAAAATTTAGGTTAAACGTGGTTAAACGAGTACAACCACAGACCAAAGTTGGTCTGTCAACCCACTCTGACATGTTAGAGTATTCGTGGGTACAACCATAGACATTTGACCATAGAAAGTCTAAGTATTTATTAGTCTAATTTTTGCGTGTTACCGTATTACAAACGGTTATAAACGGTTACGAGATTTTTATCTTTTTTGTATTTTTTCATGAGCGGTAATAGAGGGGAAGGTGTTATAACGTAATAAGGCTACGTCAAAATACCTTTCCCTTTATTACCGTTCACGAAAAAATATCAGAAACTCGTAACCGATTGTAACACGGTAACACGCAAAAATTGGACTATTGTTTTATCCGAAGATAAAGCGCGTTCGGCATCCGAGAGCGGACGGATTTTTCAGTCACGTGATCACAGATTGTACAGATTTGTCGGATTTTTCTGTAATAAACGAACGGTACGGAGCGTTTTTTTTTCTGTTTGCCAGATATTAAATAAGTGCTTAAAGGTCTATTCAGCCGTAGAGGTAGTCTGGGTTCTATTTTAATTCTTTTGGCGAATCCAAAGATCAAAGCGCCCTCTTTCGGCACAAATTCCAAACTACGGAACAAGTAATGCTTTGAGATCTTCTATGTTTCGCGTGCTTTTGAGCTATTATTATCTGCTATTATTCACTAAGTTATCATTTTTCAGGTTACCAGGCGTTGTGTTTGGGTTTAATTTTCTGGTGCAGTTTTAACTGATGAGAAAGGTTAATACCATAATCATCAACAAGATGATTATGAAATTTATCATCTTAATTCAAGGTACTGAGTTATGCCTTTAACTTTCTGTAAGACAGAAATTAAATAAGGTGAAGTACCTGAAAGAAGGGATTCATGTTTTAATGCTTATGTTATATATAATTTTAGGCCAGTGGATTGATTATAGAACACTGAGAAAGCTATGTACTAGTACTGAAAGAAATTGTATTCAATTGTAACTGCAATGATTATAATTCCTCTTCAAAGACAAATAAAAACTTGTCTATACGTTTTCATGAATTTCGTAAGAAAGAGGCCTTAACACTATGGTCACTATGTATCACTAATGCCTTTGCTATATTGGAAAAATTGGACTCAAGAAAAGCATGGATAAACTATAGATGGAGAAAACTTGCTGAAAAGATTTTCGTTGATTCTCGAACTGCGAACAATATTTTTAGTGAATATATTAAGTATTTAGCAAATATTTTGGAAGGTTGTATTCAGTGGCCAAGTTCTGAGGTTGAATTGATGAATTTACCGCTTAACATTTTGGGAATATTCAAGTGATACAATTTATAAGGATATGATATAGATATACCATACAGATATTCATGTTCGTCATGTCGCATCAGAACTTATTCACATTCTGATCATAGTTTAGGCAATGTAAATCTTTTTGTGTTGCTATTTTGTAGTATATTTCTATGAAAATAAAGAACATTCAAAACAATAATTTATTTACATAATTTCCATCGAATACCTCGTGAATTGTCGATCCAATTATAAAGGAAAAAAGTCAATTTGTATAACAAAATTTTATAAACTCGACTCTGCACTGTCAATAATACATTAGTTCACTGAAATTATCCACATAATCATCACGAGAAATAAGAAAATCACTTAAAATAATCTGTTTTACATATCAAAACAACGTAGCTTCAAAAGAGGTAACTAGAATTCCTCCATGTTTGTTTACAGTCAGCAGCGCCCTCATCGGTGGTTGAAATCATAGACAAAGAGTAGATTTACGCTTTGTCATAGATATACAGGGTCTTTCACGAGGAACCTCACCCATATTTATACGGGAAACTACTGAACGTATTTTCATGAAATTCAGCACTTATAAGTAATGTATTTCACGATGCTGATGAAATCTAAAATATTTTCAAGGCATGAGCACCTCCGGTTTTTCCGGAAATGACGTCAACTTCCGTTTTTCAAATTAAAACACTATTTTTTTATTGCAGAAATAGATTCCTTAGAAAATTTCAAGTTATTTTGATGTAACATTTTTCAGTTTTGGTTGGAAAATTCTCTCTGAGCGGGAAAATTCGAAAAAAAAATCGAAAATAGAGCTCCGCTGAAACAAGAATAACTTCGAGGTTTTTGGATGGAAAATTTTCATTTTTGGGATTTTTCAAGATGTAAGATTGATGTATCCACTAAAAATCGAAATCGCGATTCATGATACAGGGGGTGAAAAAATCGCTTTCAAAGTTGGGGATGACAAAATCGTGAAAAATCAATTTTTTCAAATTAGAACCCCATTTTTTTATGGCAGATATTGAATCTACGTTAAAAAATAATAACATTTTAGGGCAAGGGTGTGATGCATACACTCACATTATTTTTTAACGTAGATTCAATATCTGCCATAAAAAAATGGGGTTCTAATTTGAAAAAATTGATTTTTCACGATTTTGTCATCCCTAACTTTGAAAGCGATTTTTTCACCCCCTGTATCATGAATCGCGATTTCGATTTCTAAAGTGGATACATCAATCTCACATCTTGAAAAATCCCAAAAATGAAAATTTTCCATCCAAAAATCTCGAAGTTATTCTTGTTTCAGCGGAGCTCTATTTTCGATTTTTTTTTCGAATTTTCCCGCTCAGAGAGAATTTTCCAACCAAAACTGAAAAATGTTACATCAAAATAACTTGAAATTTTCTAAGGAATGTATTTCTGCAATAAAAAATGGTGTTCTAATTTGAAAAACGGAAGTTGACGTCATTTCCGGAAAAACCGGAGGTGCTCATGCCTTGAAAATATTTTAGATTTCATCAGCATCGTGAAATACTCAAAAGTGCTGAATTTCACGAAAATACGTTCAGTAGTTTCCCGTATAAATATGGGTGAGGTTCCTCATCGTGAAAGACCCTGTAGACAAAGATATTCTACAACAATTAAGATAGAGTCAGAGACTTCACAATATGTCCAGGAATGTAAGGCTTTTCCTACCCGGTAAGCAATGTACTATTATTCATTCAGTACTTATAATATATTTTTTTTATTTTCATCTTTATACACACATACATCCCTTCACCAATCAGGGTATCAGGCACTTATGTTACCGTTATCAGCGCCTACGCACCAACCTTGACTTCAAATCAAGAAGCCAAAGACGCCTTTTACGAACAGCTCGAGACCACTCTGACCCAGGTCCCAAAACATCATCGACTAATACTACTAGGGGATTTCAATTCAAGAGTAGGTAAGCAAAATGAGCTTTGGCCTGGTATCATAGGCAAAAATGGCCAAGGAAGTGCAAACTCGAATGGTGAGCTGTTACTTGCCAAGTGTACCGAACACGACTTGGTTGTGACAAACACTATCTTCAGACAGAAAAACAAGTACAAAGGAACCTGGCAGCACCCAAGATCTCGTCATTGGCACCTCATAGATTATGTGATCGTAAGACAGAAACAGATTGGAGAAGTTAAGATCACAAATGCTATTACTTACGTAGAAAACTGGACTGACCACCGTCTGGTAGGTACTCTCTAAAATTAGGCGCAAGCCTCGCCTTAATATCGATAAAGTTACTAACCCGAATATAATAAATGATCTACAGAAAACAACCCAAGAAAATCTGGCTGTGTTGCAAGCTTACCACGGATCGAGACCTGAGACTCTTTGGCCGATGCTTCGTGACATAGTCTATGAGTCCAGCAAAACTCAAGCACGAAAGTCGAAAACAACCTGATTGGTTCAATGAGAATAGCGAACTAACCAAGGACATTCTCGACACAAAACATAATGCCTTTCAGTCACTACAAAACAACCCAAACGACCCAAATGCGAAGGCAAAATACAAAGAAGTCAAAAGACACGTACAGAGGGAAATAAGATCCATAAAAAATGCCTGGTGGACTTCTAAAGCAGAACAAATCCAGGCATTTGCTGACCGAAACGACCAGCGCAACTTCTTCAATGCAGTAAAGGAAACTTACGGTGTGTCAAGAAGAAAAGTATGCGCTATCAAGGACGCAAACGGTTTACTCCTCACTGAAGAGTCCGACATCAGAGACAGGTGGAAGGAGCACTATTCCACTATCCTAAACATGGAAAGCACAGTGGACAACGATGTCTTAGATAGAATTCCTCAATACACGCCCAATGAATCCTTAGACCAAGAAATTTCCACCGAAGAGATCAGGCTAGCAATAAATTCTTTGAAGAATCACAAAGCCCCTGGAAACGATAACATACCAGCAGAAGTCTACAAGGCACTCGGCGACGTAGCTGTAGAACCTCTTAAGTTAGCTTTCAACCTTATCTGGAAAACTGAAACGGTCCCACAAGACTTCAGAGACGCAAAAATCGTAAATTTGTTTAAAAATAAAGGGAGCACTTCAGATTGCTGAAATTACAGAGGCATCTCGCTTCTCTCAACAGGCGGTAAAATCTTGGCAAGAATAATGTCTTCAAGACTGATGAAACAAGTCGATTTGATTATCCCCGAATCACAGAACGGATTTCGGCCAAATCGAGGAACAACCGACCACATTTTCACGCTAAAGCAACTTCAGGAAAAAGTCAAGGAACAGCATGGCCAAATATATACGTGGCATTTGTGGACTTGACCAAAGCCTTCGACTCGATAAATAGACAGGCATTATGGACTATCATGGAGCGGTTTGG
The DNA here is from genome assembly GCA_910592335.1 of Adalia bipunctata. Classification (NCBI taxonomy): domain Eukaryota; kingdom Metazoa; phylum Arthropoda; class Insecta; order Coleoptera; family Coccinellidae; genus Adalia; species Adalia bipunctata. The sequence continues at coordinate 34,276,655 of OU342948.1, forward strand.
CGTCCCAGAAAATTTTTGAATGTCTGCAGAAGCCTTCACCAGAATAATATGGCAAGTGTTCTCCACAATGGTGAAACCACTGACGCCTTCCAGAGAAATACCGGCGTTCGACAGGGCTGCGTCATGGCACCAGTTTTGTTTAACATCTTTGTGGCGGCCCTGTCCATGATTGTAGACAGTAAATTGCTTGCACGGGGGTTGGAAATTAGATACCGCTTAGAGGGTGGTCTTTTTAACGTGAAAAGGCTGAAAGCGAGAACGAGAACGAAATTCCTTACCGACCTTCAGTATGCAGATGACTGCTGCCTTACCTCGGACTCCGTCGATAGCCTCCAGGAAACTTTGAGGACGTTCAACTGGGCATAAAAAGCTCTTGGGCTGAGAATTCACTTTGCTAAGACTAAGATTATGTCTACCCCACAAAACGCTGAAAAAGCCAAAGTGAAGATCGATGACGCGGAGCTGGAATATGTAGAATACTTCAATTATCTTGGAAGCGTTGTAAACAACAAAGCCACCATCGACGACGAAATTCAAAACAGAGTCGGTGCGACATCAAGGGCTTACTGGAGCCTAAGAAGAAGAGTATTTGACAATCACGACTGGTCAATCAGAACCAGAGCGGCAGTTTATCGAGCTGTCGTAATCCCGAACATGACATATGCGTGCGAAACAACATACAGACGACATCTTAAAACACTAAACCAACTGCAACAGAGGCACCTGAGGCAGATAACGCATATCAGATGGTTTCATGAGGTCTCCAATAAGGCTGTTCTCGAAAGAACTAACTGCCAGAGCATAGAGGTCCTGGTCGGCAGAGCGCAGCTCAGATGGGCCGGCCATGTCCAGCGCATGTCCGAAAATAGACTCCCTAAATGCATATTATACGGAGAACTTGCGTACGGGCAGCGAAGTCAGGGCGGGCAGCTAAAAAGATACAAGAACTCTCTTCACGAGAAACTAAAACAACTTCATGTGCAGAAAGAATGGGTTGCTCTGACGGAGGTTAGATCGGAATGGAGACATGTTGTGAACAGCTACAACGCTGACTCGAGCAGACGTCGGAACCCATCAGCTCGAGGAAGTTTCGAGTGTCCTGAATGCGGCAGAGTTATAACCTTAGACTATAGATAGGGTATAGTCTAAGGTTATAACCTCACGAATAGGCCTTTTCAGTCATCGAAGGACTCACAGAAGATAGTGTCGCCTGTAACAATGTATAATGTAATTATGTTTTGAATTGTAAATATTCCTTCTTGTGTATCTTTATACTGGATACCGAGTCACAGCAATATTATAAATATAATATAATCAATCATAGAAAAATAAATCGTTTCTAATTCCTTTTTTTTCAGGCACGAAGGACGAAGACCCTTAATGATTTGTTTTGGAATTGCTAGTCTTGGGGCAATTTTGACATATATTTTGCTTGGGATTGATATTTTATATGATAAAACATTTTCATTATAATAATTCAACATTGTTTTCTCTCAAAACTATTCCACTTTTACCTAATTGATTGGAATAGGTATAGCATTCAATTTCTTCATTTGATTGGAGTAAGGGAATTCATTTTTTCTTTGGGAAATAATATGAACCTATATCCAGGAATTTATTTGGAAATATGTATTTACAAAAATATAAAAGGTTATCATTTGAAAAACATGAGACTTCATAGTTTTATTGAGGCTCACTTTGAAGCCCTGTTTGAGGCACCCTGTATAATATTTCCCCATAATTTATACAAGAAACAGTATCAGCGTACTTTCTTTTGTTTCACTGTTGCAAAAAGAAATTTTTAGAATTGGACTTTAAGTCCAATTTTTGCGTGTTACCGTGTTACATTACAAGTCCGGTTACACTATTGGTAACAGTGCGGTTACCCCCACTTATCATCAATTTCAAGTTCTCAACACGGTTATGCATCCTCGCTAAAATACATTTCTCTCTTGTTGGTTTTCGCTCCAATATTAATTTTCTAGTTTTGAATTATTTTCACGTTTTCAGAATACTAATTATTCACTTCATCTGCAAAAAAAAATGGATCAGACAGATCTTTTTTTTCCTCTGAATGGAATGTTCAGTTTTGTATTCCCAAGCGACTCGGAAATTTTACATTGGCAAAAACCCCTTCACCGATTGACCATAGACCATAACGTGTGGTTGGAGCGTTATGAGGAACTGCAATTCTGGAAATTATGCATAAAGATCGGTCGAAAAGTGAAGCAAGAATAAAATTTCGAAAATTAGGAAATATATAGGGGATATAAATATAAAAACAATACATTTATTATTTTGTTTAATTAAAGACTTTCTTTCACATCATGCTAATTTGGTGTTGGAGATAAATAAAAGATAGAATAAGTCAAAAAATTGCCTTACCCTTTGATATTCAAAATCAAAAACCAAGCAACTGAAGCAACATGCGAAATATTCGTTTTTGGCGCGAATTCAGATTATAACCGCTCCAGTTACCCTGCTTCGGAACAAGGTTACAGATTTCTCAACATCGGGCACAATGATGACGTAATAAGGCTACGTCATAACACCTTCCCCTCTATAACCGCCCTCGCAAAAATACAAACAGTATCAGAAAATCGTAACCGTTTGTAAAACGGTAACCAGTGGCGGTTCTAGCGGGTAGGCCCGGGCCTACCCAAAAATTTCATATTTATTCTAGTGGACCTAGTCGGCTTTGCACGGGGTGGTGTAACTGACTTAATTCCTGAACTGGGCCTACCCAAAAAAAAACTGGGCCTACCCAAAACGAAAATCCTGGAGCCGCCCCTGACGGTAACACGCAAAAATTGGACTTTTATTTTGGAGATATAAACACTAATTTGTGACATACTTTCTGTCAACAAATTTGACAATCAGGCTAAAACCCTTAGAGCTAAAACCTAAAACTCAACAATCGCTTGTGAAGTGGTTGCGCATTTCATATAATCGGGGCTATTCACTAAAGGCGGACTCCCACTACTCGTATATTTGGCAAGTACACAATTATTTGCGTACTTGGCAAGTAGATGAAGTTTCGAATTTGAATGACAAGATTGACAAGTATTGGCCGAGTGAACCACTCCCACTACATGCCAAATATAGGCAAGTGGCAAATATTTGCCAAATACACGAGTAGTGGGAGTCCGGCTTAAGCAAAGTTGTTATGGATAGCAACTTTGCTTAGTGAATAGCCCCGAATATCAGATCAGTGCAGAATTGAACGAGGAATTCAAATATGTAGAAATATACAGTTACCTTTGAAATAACGAAGTTAACATTCGTTTCCGGTGGAACCGGAAGTAGATTCCGTTCGAAAATATTTTACAATTTGAGTTCATATACTCTAAAACAAAAATACAGAATCTTGAATTTGTATCAAAATTCCTTCTTCGAATACGTCTTATGAAACACTTGAGAAAATCCCCCTGTATATTTTAACTGTAGATTGTTGAGGCCGAAAGAAACCTTTTTCCATTTTCCCAAATTCGGCTCCTTTTAAGAGATATAGCCATTTGAAAAAAAATTGGGCCAAATATACGTTCTTGATACGTTCTCTGCAAAGACCTCAAAGTTAGTCATATTTCTCGAATGAAATTGAGTTGATACATGATACATTTAGGAAATACTCAAGTACTAACCTTATTTTAATAAGAATGTTACAAACACGATATTTCTTAACAAAATCACGTTTATTTCTTAATTGAAAAGCCATATTTCTCACACCAAAATAAGTTCCTTCTTCGATTTTCCTGAAGATAAGTTTGTGACCATCCAATAACTTGTTCATATTCTCCCCGATATCCCAAGATTTTTTCATAAAAAATCGTTTTTTCACTTTATTTATCACCATTTTAGTATCTATAGTATGGAATGATAAATCAACCTCATAGGATTTTCAGTTCATCAATTTGAAATTCCAAAGATATGAACAGTGTTTTTTGTCATGGACTTTCGACACACTGTATCTTCCAAACGAAACGGAATTTTGAAAAATGGTATGGGAAAAAAGTGTTTAGTTTGATGAGAGGTATCTACAGTTACAGTTGAAATATATGTACATACAAGTCAAAGACTATCACCCTTTATATGATTCACCCTCATAAGAATTACTCGAAAAACTTTGCTGATTAGCTGGAAAATTAAAAATGCAAGTTAAATAAAAGCTTTAAAAAAAAACTAGTATTTCGAGTGTTTACATTGGCCTGTGGAATTCGTGATGACCCACTCGGTCCTGCTAAATTCATTTCGCGTTCGGGACTCGAATGGTAATTGAATTTAGTAACAAAATTAAAAGACTTCTCGAAAGATATCCTACGAACACTGAGACAAACCTGAACCTACACGAAAAGCAGTTTTGAAACTCTTCCACAAATCCAATCGAATTTGAAAACTGACCCGAGTTCCTGATTAATCTTCATTCATTTGTTTATTGAGGCAAGTTTTCTGTTTTCATGTAACCATTGATGAGGTCGAAAACATTTATTTTCTCAAGCTTCAACATAAAGCCTAACATTACTCTCTGTGTGTGAGTCATGAGAGTGGAGCATTCATAACATTTGCATCTGGTTTGATGATTGAAGAATATTGGTTATGATTGTTGGATTTATGTATTTTGTTTTCAAGGTCGTTATTTCCAAACGTATGATAACAACGTCATTTTTCGACTGCCAAGAACTTATAGTAACATAACAGTGGTTAGGACATTGGATTAGGACCCGACAAGTCCGGGTGCAATCCCGAGCTAGGAAAGAAATTTTCTACTCTCGGTAGGGGCCACCATTTCACTGTTGGGTCAAAAATTAACAGTGCTGTGCGTAAGGATACAGTAACAAAGCCTACACAGAACACAACTGCTTTCTCTGGAGTAATCAGGATGAACAATTTTTGCGTGTTACCGTTTTACAAACGGTTACGATTTTCTGATACCGTTTGTATTTTTGCGAGAGCCGTAACAGAGGGGAAGGTGTTATGACGTAGCCGTATCACGTCATCATTTTGCCCGTTGTTGAGAAATCTGTAACCTTGTTTCGAAGCAGGGTAACTGGAGCGGTTATAATCTAAATTCGCGCCAAAAACGAATATTTCGCATGTTGCTTGGTTTTTCATTTTGTATATCAAAGGGTATGCATTTTTTTGACTTATTCTATTTTTTATTCATCTCCAACACCAAATTAGCATGATGTGAAAGAAAGTCTTTGATTAAACAAAATAATAAATTTTTATATCCCCTATCCTAAAGGCCAATTTTTGCGTGTTACCGTGTTACAAGTCCGGTTATACTATCGGTAACAGTGCGGTTACCCCCACTTATCATCAATTTCAAGTTCTTAACACGGTTATGCATCCTCGCTAAAATACATTTCTCTCTTGTTGGTTTTCGCTCCAATATTAATTTTCTAGTTTTGAATTATTTTCACATCAGACAGATCTTTTTTTTCCTCTGAATGGAATGTTCAATTATTTTGTATTCCCAAGCGACTCGGAAATTTCACATTGGATAAGCGGTGAAGATGAATTAAACAAATTTCTCTTCTCTAAATGGCAAAAACCCCTTCATCGGTCGAAATAAAGTGAAGCAAGAATAAAATTTGGAAAATTAGGAAATATAGAGGATATAAAAACAATACATTTATTATTTTGTTTAATTAAAGACTTTCTTTCACATCATGCTAATTTGGTGTTGGAGATAAATAAAAAATATAATAAGTCAAAAAAATTGCATACCCTTTGATATACAAAATGAAAAACCAAGCAACTGAAGCAACATGCGAAATATATTCGTTTTTGGCGCGAATTCAGATTATAACCGCTCCAGTTACCCTGCTTCGGAACAAGGTTACAGATTTCTCAACAACGGGAACAATGATGACGTAATACGGCTACGTCATAACACCTTCCCCTCTATTACCGCTCTCGCAACAATACAAACGGTATCAGAAAATCGTAACCGGCTGTGACCGTTTGTAAAACGGTAACACGCAAAAATTGGACTTTAATTTTCCAAATTTTATTCTTGCTTCACTTTTCGACCGATCTTCATGCATAATAGCGGCCTTTACACATACACGCTTTCCGTACGGAAAGGCCTGAAATAGGAAAGAGCGAAGTAAAGCGCGTATGTGTAAAGGGCAGGATTGCGCTTTCCCTATGGATTTGCGAGATGGTATTACTCGCACGCTTTCCTCGAAGTCCCAGGAGTGTGGGAAAGCGTGTATGTGTAAAGGCCGCTAATTTCTAGAATTGCAGTTCTTCATAACGCTCCAACCACACGTTATGGTCTATGGTCAATCGGTGAAGGGGTTTTTGCCATTTAGAGAAGAGAAATTTGTTTAATTCATCTTCACCGCTTATCCAATGTAAAATTTCCGAGTCGCTTGGGAATACAAAATAAGTTAACATTCCATTCAGAGGAAAAAAAGATCTGTCTGAACCATTTTTTTGCAGATAATAAGTATTCTGAAAATGTGAAAATAATTCAAAACTAGAAAATTAATACTGGAGCGAAAACCAACAAGAGAGAAATAACTCAAGTATAAGACAAGAGAGAGATAATTCCTGAAGATGCCAGACACTCGATCTGGCGAAACGTCGAAATCTAATAATCCACGCCGGCCGAAATGCTCGAAACAAGAACAGATGTCATCAAACGATGGCCGCGAAAGCCTTAACAAATTCAAGAGAGAAATGTATTTTAGCAAAGATGCACAACCGTGTTAAGAAATTGATGATAAGTGGGGGTAACCGCACTGTTACCAATAGTATAACCGGTCTTGAAACACGGTAACACGCAAATATCAGGATAAACAATATCATTCCATTATAATAGTCCAATTTTTGCGTGTTACCGTGTTACAATCGGTTACGAGTTTCTGATATTTTTTGTATTTTTTCGTGAACGGTTATAAAGGGAAAGGTATTTTGACGTAGCCTTATTACGTTACAACACCTTCCCCTCTATTACCGCTCATGAAAAAATATAAAAAAGATAAAAATCTCGTAACCGTTTATAACCGGTTGTAACACGGTAACACGCAAAAATTAGACTATTGTAAGGCGCTGGTCTCCCTGAAACGCGACCGACCGTGGATACGGTCGTATCCATGGTTTTCCAAATGTATCACTAGGAAGTTTTACGAGGCAGACCCGCGTCCGTCGTCGGTCGCGGTTCGGGGAGACCGGCGCCTGAGTTCTATGATTTCTCCGCCTAGGAGGAGAAATAGTGTTGTCAACTATTACTTACTTTTCCGTCCGGCCTTATGAAATAATTACTATTTTGTTGGTCCAACTAAACGACGTGATCTTCATTTTCATTATTATTACTTGCGGGCACCGAAACCATATGAACGGGTGTGTTCGATTTCCCTCGATACACTGCATAAAACTCCAAAGTGAGTTGTTGCGAAATTCCGTTTGGGAAGAAAGCGAACGTACGTAGAGATCTAGTTTTTGAAAGTACCCCCCCAGGATGAAGCGTTTAGACATTTGCCCGCTAGGTGGAACACTGTACCCAACGTACTCAAGTGTTCCTGCTAGGGAATAATATAAGTTCTACCGTTTCAGTTGGTTGCTACCGCAGTATAGGGCTATATGGCACAAATGACTGCTAACAAGCCCGAAACCGGTATGTCATTGTCTTGCCGTGGTGGTGCCACCTGGTGGTGTATTTCGAAATTTAGATCTCTGCTAGTCCATTTCTCACAAATATACTATTATTTCAAATACTATTCAGTTCTAAAAATGTATGACCTATTACACATTTTCGGTTTGACCTTAAGTATTGGGACAGCCTGTATATCAAATATTATTCTGCTGCTGACCGAATCAGACTATGAAATTACAATTAATACTATCATACTATACATCAATAACAAAATTTTATTCTTGAGTGAATACAAAATAAAAATGTACATATTTACATATTCAAATTATCTACACACCACACATCGTCCTCATTTCTTATTTTTCTTTCCAGTTTTTGGAAGTTTTTTTATTGCGTACAACACACTTCTCTTCACAATTTCTGGAATGCCCTCTTCTGTAAAAAATGTGAATTGATTAGAGCCTATTAAATACTAATCCATTTCTTCAAGTAGCATTTGACCTTGGAACAATAGAAATAAATTTTGATTTCATAATATAATCTCACATTCAGAAAGTGAAACTGATTCTTACCATTGGTTAAAGCTTTTAACCAATCCTTAACAGATTCAGTATAATCTGAATCTAATTTTCCTTTGAATTGGCTCATGATATTACCAATAAGAACGAACAACGTTGCTTTGAAGTTCTCATTATTTATATTTAACAGAAGGGGCTTGATCAAAGTATCAAGTTTTTGACAAACCCATTTACAATCATTGTTTTTACAATAAAGTAATATTGGGAAATCACCAGGTGCTACGGGATTTTCTGAAAATAATATTTGTTACATATTTTAATTTGATGAAAGTATCTTAACTTACTTAAATACTTGGTGAGAAGCTCCTTGAAGAAAGTATCTGAATTCCAAGGTTCATTGGGATATTCGTAAAATTTATGTAAAAGATCCCTAAGGGGAAGTAGATGATAACCTGGTTCGTTACAAGTTTTCAAATGAACTAATTGTATCAGAACTTTTACCAAAGGAAAATCTGAAAAAGTTAAATAATTTGAAAAACATGGTGGAAATAAAATTTATATAGTATAGAAAGCTCAATATGAATGTTTTAAATTAGAATTTTATTCAATGAATAACTCTTGGTAATATATGTCACTTACTTTCAGAGTCTTCAGAAGGAGGCAATACTTCAATCCAAGAAGTTAATACTGTGAAAAAGAAAGGAATAGCCAAGTCACCCATAAAATAAAATGCTTCTAAACAAAATTTGCGCATTCTTTCGATATAGCAATGTGATTTACAGATTGCAACATTCAACCTGAAAAACAAAGGTTTAAGTAGTATCAAATTTCTTCATAGAAGAAGTAGAAGAATCAAAACAGTATGTTATTTGCAATATTTTCCTCATTTGAATTTGTCATCCATAAAGAAGTATTTTTCATTTTGATTTCCATCAAATAAAAACACTGATGACAATGGTTCAAAGAAGTAATTTTTGTATATCCACTCAATCTTAACCGAACAAAAATGTAATAGCCTATAAGACAAATTGAAAAGGACCCAGAGAAATGCAACAACTCCAATATACATATGTGGAATGCACATGTATGTATTTTTCGAAGTTGTTACAGCTAATAATTACTCCTAAGGGTGTTTCCTAATTAATGCGAAAAAATTCATGTGGTGATTGCTCGTATGAAATTGAGATGTGTCTTTCCTATAACAAAATTTCCTCAGCCCATCCCTTTCCAGGAAGTCACCCTTAAAAAGTGGTAACTAAAATCGAGTTTTTATTTTTTTCTCTTCAGCTCCTGGGTTTGAAAAAAAATTGATATTGATTTTTTCTTAAATAAAACAAGGATTTCAAGTTATAATATTATTCAATGAATTCTCATCCTGAAATAAAGGTTTTGATGATTTGAAGTAAGGTTTGCTAATTTCAACCCCGTATAGCGTATAATGTAACGAATATTGAAAAAATACCCGTGGTTAGTCCTTTGCGAGTGAGCGAAAATTGCAGAATTTCAAGTTTCTAGCTTTACAAAAATTCAGAAAAAAAAATTGAAACTCAATTTTACTTGTTAAGGGTGAGCTGAGGAAATTTCGTTATATATGTGGGTTTTCGGAGTGTATGTGTGTGAGGTAGCACAAACCTCTTGTTTGAAGGGACATTCCCCGTTTCGTTCCAGCTCCTACCTTTGAACTTGAACTTATCAATACAGCTTGGCAGGAGCCTGCTGTAGATGAGGATCACGGGTGCCTTGATTCCACTCGTCACATCGATGAAGAGAAGGACACGGTACTTAAAATCGATGTGGCCGTTCCCTTGAGGGGGAATAGAGTCGAGCGCCATTAACGCGGGTACGAGGAGCGTTCCTACACAGGAAAGACCCATCCTACTTTCATACGAGCAATAACCTCCTGAATTTTGTCGCATGTATTTAGAAACACTCTGTATAATAACTATATTCGAGATAACATTTATTAAAAAAAGTTTTATGAAGCATTCATGAGGAAATACTCACCTTGTCAAAGGTTCAATTGCTGCAAGTTCATTTGTTTGGAGCAAGTATAATTCAGAAGTTTTCAGGTAACTATTAATGAGTTCGAAAACATTCATTTTCTCAAGTTTCAACATAAACCCTAACATTACTCTCTGAGTGTGAGTCATCAGTGGAGCATTAGTAACATTTGCATCTGGTTTTTCTCTATCCTGAATAATTTGTTTCAGAATCAATCTGTAACATACAATATTTTGATGAACCTGAATTGCTTGAAAATATTAAATGTTGATCACTCTAACTACTGAATAAAATTACCTAGAAACCCAAAATTATTATTAATTACAAATCAGTTTCAAAATAAATAAGTCATAAGTCAAGAATCCGTGGACCAGTCCATGATATAAAAACATCAACAAGTATGTAACAAAATTGAACAACCCCAAAAGCTGCAAAAAAGAAAAACACACTAAAAACTAAAGAAAAAATTAATCACCGAACACATTATTGAAAGAGCTATTAATTACTTATGACGAAAATATCCGAATCTCAAATTTCAACCAACAGCATCAATATGTTGATGGATTTTACGGCCTGATTCGACAATGAGGCCATGGTATGAAAGCCCATAAGTATTCCATTTTATCTGCAACAACCATACCCATTTACAAATACGAATTCAGTTCGTTTAAGTATTTAAGGGAAGAAATCGAAATTCACGTTCACGATTTCGGAGTTGAGCTTCGTCTAGACAATCTACCATTTATTCTTCATTTACGGTAGGAGTATACTAGAGAAACTGGAAGAAACTGTTTTCATAGTCTTCATTTTGAACCGGAGGAATGAACCATTCGACCAAAATGGTCTATACACTCACAGACCGTTTGGAAATTCCCAAGAGACCTGCTTTCCGCTCCAGTGCATGGCTCAAAGGGTCCACACTCAACTAAAGGACGCTGGGCTACCACCATAGAATCACTATTTGATAAGTAGGCCCCTAGGGCGAACGCGCGTTGCACTAACGCATGAAGGCGACTGAAAGGAAGGGAAACCGAACTTCAGATCGAATAACACCACTCCCATCCCTCAATTAACTTACACTAACCTGTATAAAAATGCAAGATGGCGAAGGTTTTAAACTTTGAAGTAGACGTCTATTCAATACTAGTGTATTTCCAATGACCTTCATCATCTCCATTAAAACGCAAAAAAAACAAGAAGCAACGCGAATTCTTGGTTGATTCATACAGTCATCATAACAAAAATATTTATCTGCTAGACTGCTATACACAGGATGTCGGTTATTGAATGCCAATTATGATGAATTTCAAATTGATGTTTCTCGATTTTTTCAAGTGTCACGCCCTATCCATTTTCAAAATAATGCAGAGAGACTTGAATGCTTTACATTTTCCAGAAGCAACTTTGGTTTTATCATCACTCTTGCAGGCATAAGTCGAAATGGACTTGCTGCCTGTCATGAGCAGGGTATTCAAATCTCAAGAAAACTATTTGAGACCACTAAATGATGTTTGTTGATTGAAAAGATGAAATTCTTTTGGATGTCTTCCCCCAGGATATTCTGCAGCATGAGCTCTACTTGCTAATAAACAGCTATTTTATGATTTTGAGAAATCAACAATTATGTTTTTCGATTGTAAATAACACTCAATGGAAATAATTTGGTGCTTTAGAACAGGGTTTCTCAAACTTTTGGCTCCACGAACCCCTGTTGAAGTTTCCCGATGCCGGCGAACCCCTTTACAGTACTTTAATGCCCAAAAAAAAATAAAATTGCGCCTCCTACTTATCGAGACGCTATTAAGTAAATCTTGTCGCGAACCCCCTTCCGTCAGATGGCGAACCCCAAGGGGTTCGCGAACCCCACTTTGAGAAACCCTGCTTTAGAATATATTTTTCATTTCACCAGCTATTTCGAAATCAAAATTTAGAATCGAAACGAAATGCCCGTTTGAAAATATTTGCAACTTGAACTTAAATTTGGATACCTCAAGCAGTATTGAGGATTTATGAAAGGTAAAAAATGTGAACATTCAATTCTCTGCATTATATTAAAAAATAAAATATAGGGCATTACACTTGTAATCGAGAAATATCAATTTCAATTTCATCATATTTGGCAATTAATAACGGCCATACTGTATATGTCAGATTCATTTTTTTGTTATTATTACTGTAGGAATTCACCAAGAATTCGTATCACGTTCGTGTTACGTATTCTTTTTGCAACCGTTTTAGGTCTTTTAGATGTGCCGTGCGCTCAACTCATTCCAGTTTTCTCTGAATAAGATTTGTACCGTTAGGATAGTTTAAAAGAGATGGTGAAGGTCATCAAAATATACAGGGCAATTCACTCAAACAATCAACCGTTTGTTGAATATCTCTTCCTGGGAACACCCTGTATTTTGGAAAATATTTTCTTGAGATGTAGAAATAGAGATACAAGAAACCAGTTTTTGAATGAAATTTCCAAGATGACTGGTTCGGCAGCTATGAAAGAAGAACACACTACTACAGGACCTTGTATAATAATTGTAATATCCAAATCAAATATCATAGCAACCACAAAAACAAGTACATTTCAAAATATCATCGGGAAATTGTTTGAGAAAATGACGAAAATCAAATTGTTGGAAATAGTTGCAGATAACTTCTCAAAACACTACTACCCAGTACCCTCGCTCGCCTCGAGCAGGGCAGCTGTAACACCTACGTCATTGGCAGGCCTCGCTTACATTAGCCAATCTGATGAGTCCATCGAAAGCGAGGCTGGGACGAATCGTAGCCCCATCCCGATTCACAATTGGTAGCAACACGCTATAAATTGGTGACCCCGACGTGATCGGGTATGGGGAATTAACATCTCAACTTCCGTCCCCACATATACGATGTCTGGACAACCTTCGAGGCAACTTCTCAGGTCTCCAGGCATCGTCCAGTGTATCATCACCAGTTGTCCTGTTCACTGGGGGAGAATCATGTGGCGACATAAATCCACCGGCGTGCAGAAGTCTGCTAACCGCGCTTCACACGCCGCCCGCGCTTGAGCACGTGCTCGGCAGGGGGCACCTCTCCATAGGCGGGCAGGTTACTGCGGTACCATATTCTTTAAGACCGACCACGTCTACTACCCAGTACCCTCGCTCTCCTCGAACAGGGCAGCTGTAACATCTACGTCATTGGCAGGCCTCGCTTACATTAGCCAATCTGATGAGTCCATCGTAAGCGAGGCTGGCACGAAACGTAGCCCCATCCCGATTCACAATTGGTAGCAACACGCTATACATCTAATATTCAAGTTGAATAATCTGAAACTAGATGATTTGTTCTAGAGAATAGTAAAGGAGGCATTCGATGGTACATACCATATATTTTATGGCATAGGGGAATGAAAAGACTATCAAAGCGACACTCACACTAGTATGATTGAATAAAGGGAAATTAATCATGGATTTTCTTAAACAACAAGCCCAACCCCCAACATAACATTCTGCCTAAATTAATCGTAAAGTCATTTACGTACCGGAAAACTATTCAAGCGGAGAATACATATGGAATGTACCTACATGGGCTTGAATCAATTTGAGGGGGTCATAATATCCATTGCTCACAGTAGGTACCACAAATAACACAATCCATTAACCAATTTGTTACGATGTTAATGTTTTAGAAAATTATGTTACAAATATGTATGCGATAATTAACATCATTCAATATTACTAAACTATGTTATACAGAGTGACCCTTTGACTGTTATATATTGATAATGTAGAATGAACCTTATTTCTGTTCTCTGAGCATATTCCCCAATCAACACTTTTTTAAACAACACTAGCTGAACTAGAAAAAACTGGTTATTTCAATAAGGGTTTTCTTTGGACCTTAGGAATCTATTGTTGAAATATATGTACACGTCAAAGATTCAACCTGTATATGAAATGTGAAAACAATCCAGTCTTCAGAGCTTGAATTGCCGATGGCTAATACTGTAAATTATTGGTTTAATATTATTGTTACCTCGAAATGTACTCTGGTTCTTGGCTACTAAAATGTCTTGCTACTTCCTCAACAGTTTTGTCTTCCATGGAAAACGTGATTAGTTTTCTGAATAGAGATGCAGCTTTACCTAAAAGAAGCTTTATTAGCAGAAGGATATATTTATATCTCTTGATTATATCTATATATAGGATGAATCAATGGTAATGGTAACAAGACAGTCCAAAGAGACTAGAAGAAACATATTTCAGGTAATTTTTTTCCAGAAATTGTATTATACAGGGTCTTTCACGAGGAACCTCACCCATATTTATAAGGGAAACTACTGAACGTATTTTCATGAAATTCAGCACTTATAAGTATTTCACGATGCTGATGAAATCTAAAATATTTTCAAGGCATGAGCACCTCCGGTTTTTCCGGAAATGACGTCAACTTCCGTTTTTCAAATTAGAACACCATTTTTTATTGCAGAAATAGATTCCTCTCTGAGCGGGAAAATTCGAAAAAAAAATCGAAAATAGAGCTCAGCTGAAACAAGAATAACTTCGAGGTTTTTGGATGGAAAATTTTCATTTTTGGGATTTTTCAAGATGTAAGATTGATGTATCCACTTTAAAAATCGAAATCGCGATTCATGATACAGGGGGTGAAAAAATCGCTTTCGAAGTTAGGGATGACAAAATCGTGAAAAACCAATTTTTTCAAATTAGAACCTCATTTTTTTATGGCAGATATTCAATCTACGTTAAAAAATAATGTGAGTGTATGCATCACACCCTTGCCCTGAAATGGATATTTTCTGAGTTAATATCCACTTTAGGGCAAGGGTGTGATGCATACACTCACATTATTTTTTAACGTAGATTCAATATCTGCCATAAAAAAATGGGGTTCTAATTTGAAAAAATTGATTTTTCACGATTTTGTCATCCCTAACTTTGAAAGCGATTTTTTCACTCCCTGTATCATGAATCGCGATTTCGATTTTCAAAGTGGATACATCAATCTTACATCTTGAAAAATCCCAAAAATGAAAATTTTCCATCCAAAAACCTCGAAGTTATTCTTGTTTCAGCGGAGCTCTATTTTCGATTTTTTTTTCGAATTTTCCCGCTCAGAGAGAATTTTCCAACCAAATCTGAAAAATGTTACATCAAAATAACTTGAAATTTTCTAAGGAATCTATTTCTGCAATAAAAAAATGGTGTTCTAATTTGAAAAACGGAAGTTGACGTCATTTCCGGAAAAACCGGAGGTGCTCATGCCTTGAAAATATTCTAGATTTCATCAGCATCGTGAAATACTTATAAGTGCTGAATTTCATGAAAATACGTTCAGTAGTTTCCCGTATAAATATGGGTTAGGTTCCTCGTGAAAGACCCTGTATATCAAATGTTCCTTTACTTTGGGAAATTAATGAATTAAGTTAAAAAAGAGTAAATAGAAAGTAGACTTGGCAATGTCGCTTGATTTTCACGAGTACCAACCTGCGTCCGTTTTAAGTGAAAGAACTTGATAAACCTAAATCATGGCTAACCGCGATACTTTATAAAAGTGAATGGAGTATATGTATGCACATATTTCATTTTCGGACTTCCTCTATGTAGATAAAAATATTTTCAGAATGTGCGGATTGTGCCAGCTATCATTTGGAAAAAACAATCAAGTCGATAGCTTGAATAAAAACGAAGTCATGGACCATTTACGCACCCCTGTTTCACCCTGTAAGGGTACAAACTTCAAAACTTTAAGATTCAAGCTCGATAAAATCATCAAGAAATATTGGGATATATTTCAGGCCTATCCCTCAGCAGTTGAAAGAGAATGGTAAAATTTGTATGTGAAATAGTTCTAGTAATATTCTTGTTTGATTGAACTTGAATCTTTGTATTAATACCCTAAAACACAATAATTGATGGAACACATATTTCCGAAAAAACTAGAATCCCTATCACATTCAACTACTAAAAATTAATTATGTATTTATAAATTTCATACTTGATGGTTCTTTACTTTTGTAAGTACCATGGCATATTATTTTTCGAAAAACTTAAATTCAGAGCTACTCACTTGGATCCAATTTTGCTGGCTTGTGCAAAGGAATAATAATTGGTTCTACACTTTGTACTTCTAGTGGTGGAGGTGACTGAGGACAAGCTGGTAGGATTTTTGAAGCAAGTGGCCTCTTGAAACCACCTGCTTTTTGACCATTATTTCCTATTGATTTACTTCTCAGAATTATGTCTTGATAAATATTAATTTTTGATTGGTCCAGTTTTGAGGCAACTAGCTTTTTTTGATCTTGTGAATGTTCTGACTCAAGTCCATTGATAAGAATGGAAGGAGTTATAGAATTTTCGACTAAATGGTCATTTGTAACAATAGGTTTTGCATCACTATCTGGAATGGATTTCCTTTTCCTTTTCATAATTTTTTTATCACGATTATTGTCAATAAGTTTTGCAGTAACAGAATTCTTTTTTTTTAAAGGAGTCTGTTTTTTATTTTGAATAACACTACTTATATTTTGTGAATCTCTTTCACACATTGAGTTCCAAACAATATTAGGTGGTGATGTTTTAGAATCTGCAGATATGATTTCTGTATTTTTCAGAAGCTTAGACACTCTCCTCCGTTTGATTTTAGGGGCGTCACTAAATGAATCACTTGAATTCAAAGTTTCAGCGCTTGTTGGTATTGAAGTATTTGTTTCCATTTCTGACAAGTCAGGTGTTGATACCATGTTTTGTTTTGCATTAATTACAGAACTTCTAAGCTTATAAATCTTTATTGACCTAGCCATCAATGTTCCTTTAATAGATCTCTTTCTTTTATAAGTTTTAGGAGAGCATTCTGCCCTCAATGAGGATTCTTTGGCTTCAGTTGAATTAATTTCAGGTTCAAGGTCATTGTCAGCGAGTTCTGAGGAAATTTCATTTTGTGTATTCTTTGGATTATCTCTTTTCATTGGATGAGTAAAATCTTTACCGTTCATTTTATCGCTTTCTTCAATCAAGTCAGCATCACCATGTTGTATCCCCTTTTCAAAACTTTTCTCATTCAAAGTTTCAGACATGCTTTCAGCTTTCAACGAGCCTTCTCTAGTTTCAGTGATATTCATTTTAGGCCCTTGGAAGTTTAATTCTATTTCTTGTGAGCCATTATTTGAATATTCCACAGTGAAACCATTATCAGGAGAAATTGATGTTTTCAACTTAGAGTTTGTTTTTTGACCCTTTTCAATATCATTCAAAAGAATCTTTCCTCTTTTAGTATGTGCAGTACTTTCAATCGCTTTTATTTCAGAATCATTATCAAAATGATCAGATGTAATTTTCTCAACAGAATTTCCCAATCTTAGCTCGGCTGTATCATCACCAGCTTGATGATCTTCATTCCTTTCGTTTGAATGAAACATATTCGTCATTTTCACATCACTTTCGAATTTTTTTGTGTCTATTTCTGTACAGCTATTAGTTAAAAATTCTGAACTAGTTTCTTCAGAAAGAAGAGAGGATTTGTCTATTTTCTGTTGGTTTTTGTCAATTGCATGAGGATCTTCAATCTCATTAGAGAGAAAAATATTCTTTATCCTTGTCACATTACTTTCTGAATCTGCTGTGTCCATTGCTATACAGCTACTAGTTAAAAGGTCTGAACTACTTTTTTTAGAAAGATGAGAAATCTGATCTATGTCCTCATGGAACTCTTGATCATTTTCATTAGCAATTGTAATTTTCTCCACAGAAGAAATAGCAGTTTCTAATTTAGGCTCAGGTTGATGATCTTCGGTAAGAGAAATTTGCTTTATTGGTTCCACATCACTTTCTGAATTTGATGTGTCCATTTGGGTACAGCTATTGCTTAAAAGCTCTAAACTAGTTTTTTCAGATGTAGGAAGGGACTTGCCTATTTTTTCTTGATTATTTTCATTATTGCCATCAATATATGTTACCTTTTCTTTCATGCAATGTGAAATATTAGGAATATCATCACATTTCAAAAATGGCATGGCAACTGTTGCAGGCTCTTTATTTGTACACCCCAAAGTGTCATTGTCATACCACAGTGGAGATGTTTCAGTTTGGTTTGGCTCTTGATACCCTGAAAGTTCATTACTGTAAAAAAATAATTCGTCTGCGGAATGTGGTACTTGACATGTATCTTCTTGAGCAAAAGATTTGGACATTCTAATTTCATTGTTATGGTTGGAAAATTCATACCACATATTTTCATTTGATCTGCATCTTTTTTCTTTTAATGGTTTTGGATCACTTTCATTCTCCAGGGTATTTCGAACATTAATACAATCAATACTTGGAGTTCTTTTTTCAAATATTTGTAGGGAATAGTCTGTACTAGTTTTGCTAGTTAGAATTTCCTGATTGTTCTCAAAAAGATCATCCCGACGATTATTCTCACATGACTTATTTTCTTTATTTTGCAAGCCCAAATCACCATTCAGTATTTGATCACAAATTTCAGTCATATCTTCCTCTAAGTTTACAGGTACAAATAGATCATCAGTACTAATATCACTTTCTGAACTGCTTCTGCTTCTACTACTAGTTGAACCACTCCAGGAGATTTTTTCATCCTCATCATGAGAATATTCTTCTTCATCAACTTCTTGTTGATAATGATGATCTAGAATATTATCTTTTTGATTTTCTGGAACATTGTCTGCATCCATACTGTATTCTGGTACCTGGATAGATACGTGCTGGCTAAATGGCACAGAAGGCTCACATTTTGAATCAATTTCCTTAATTTCTCCAATATTTTCTCTTTCCAATCCACTCTCTTCCTTAAGGTTTTCTGGTTCTCTGAAAATTAATTCATTTTCAAAGAGGATTCGTTAAATAACTCAATAACATGTAGGTATCAAATACTTTTCAGAATACAACTTTATTCAAAATGGGAAACAAAATCCTTTTGACATCACTAAATTATTGAATTATTTTCATTAAACACCATTAAGTTTTCACTTTCACATTCAGAGGGGCGGTATTTTGATCATACCATCCGTTCTGATTAGTCTCAAAAAAAGTTTTTCTGCTAACATTGAGAGTGTATTTCTAAGTAAAACTTTATACTCCATTCACTTTTATAAATACCGCGTTCGTTATTACCAATCCGGAGTGGAGCGAGAGAAAACGGACACAGAACATCTAATAAATACGGATCTCTCTCTCTCTCCTCTCTTTCAGCCAGAGAGAGAAACCCAAATTATAAGATGTTCTGTGTCTGCTCCACCTCGGAAAGGGAATACCGAATGCGCCTGAAATATCCCGGTTGACCAAGATTTAGGTTTATCAAGTTTTTTCACTCAAAACTGACGCATGGTGGCACTCGTGAAAGTCAAAATAATTTCAGAGACGTTGCCAATGTGACACAGGTTTCGATCTCTGTGGTCGTCGAGAATCGAATCGCGTAGAAAACGTCAAAAATTGACATTTTCCTAATGCAATTTTTGGATATTCAGACCAGAGAAAATGTAGAAATCAATGGCGAGAACGTTACCTTGATGTCTGATATAGAGTTCCCGATCTATCCTACTTTTTTTATTCATTGTGTAAGCAATTTCATTTTTCCTATTCTCATACGAAATATTTATTAGAGTGAGTTATAGGCGTGAGTTATTATAACTCATGCTATTGGTTTATAGATACTGTTACAGCTCAAAATCCGTTGAATAATGGATATATTATTCTATGGGAGTAGATAAATAAACATTTTGATAAATAATTACTACGATCTCTATGTAGAAACGACAACGTAACGTATATATCTGACGGGAAAATGATTATAACCTAACATTTTCAAAATATAGACGGTGAAATGTGTCAGAATGTCATGGCAAACCGAGATACTTTATAAAAGTGAATGGAATATAAATATGATGGACTCCACATATAACTGAAACTAGTCTGTGCGCTGTATTTCTTTTAGGCCACACCTAGAGTACATTGTATAATGTATATAGACAACATAGTAGAGAACAATAGATCCATGTGGTCGCAGTTCCCGAAAGGCTAACTGAGCCATAACGACCCCAGTTCAAATAATAATAAGGTAGTAGAGTAAGCCCTCTCATATTCAGCTTTGACGCCGATAAATGGTGGATAGATGGCAGCACAATACATAAATTTAAAAATCAGCAACCTCGGCAGGTCCGTGCTGAGCAATTATGTTGTTTCGGCGCCAAGGAAAAATATGAATGCATGCAGATGTCTCCAATGCGGCGGCCGAAAGTTCTATTTTCCATTACATTCATTACAACAAGGTTTATTCAGAATGGGCTAATTTAACCACATTTTGATAGTGTTACCGTTGGATTATGAGAGTTAATAGAAAATCACCTTATAACTTCTTCGAATATTCAAACAAAGTATTGTACATACTGTATTCAAGTTTAAGCATCCACAAGACCTAGAATCCTTGAGAAAGAAATTGAGATGGTCGATTACAAGAAGATTGGAGGTGGATTTTCTATTTTGGTGAATTCAAAGAGAATTCTAGATGCCCTGGAATTTGAATGGTCTGAAATATCATTGGAACCCATACACCACTGTTGCCAGTTTGATTTTTGAATTATAATCAATAATTACTGACGTTGATACCCTCCACTAATAATACATTTTATAAAAATTGAAGCTGGACTTTAATAAGAACCGATTACTGCACAAACGCAGAAATATTAAAAATAAACATTATTTCGGGGAAATGGACTAGCAGAGATCTAATTTCCGAAGTACACCACTGGTGTCGCCACCACAGTAGGATGATGACAGACTTGTTTCTAGTTTGTTAGCCGTCATCAGTGCCACATAGCCCCTTTTTGCGGTAGCAACCAACTGAAGTGGCAGAACTCATCCTAGCAGGAACACTTGAGTACAGTTTTAATGTACAGTGTCACACCTACCGGTTAAATGTCTACGCTTCATCGCAGAGGTTCTTTCAAAAACTAGATCTCTACGTACATTAATTTTTTCCCTACGGAGTTCGCAAGTACTTACTTGGGAGTCTCATGCAGTTTACAGTGGGAAGTTGAATACGGTACGGAGCCCGCAAGTAATAATAATCAAAAATAACGTCCTAGGGGCGTTATCCTCTATTTTTGATTATTATTTTTTAATTATGACTCTGATACATTGTATAACGTCGTGGAAGGTATATCTTCCATTACTTTATGTGAATAGTTCCTAACATAATCAAACAATTTCATGTTATATTCTTATTTGTTCAATCCATTTTCTTCGAGTCTTGCTTCTCACACTCAGAAAGTGAAGCCAAATCTTTGGTAAAGATTGAGTTGTACGCTTGCGTCAATTGGAAATTCAAAAAATTCGAGAAATGTACATTTCACAGGTAATTGTGAGGTTACGATCGAAAGTATTCACATTTATTTATGAATGACATAAGTTTCACGACATAATACGATGTGCCAGAGGGGGACAGAATTAGTAAATTATTTTTATTCTCAATATTGCGGCACATGCGCAGATCTGGTTTCTTACCAAAGCCTAGCTTCAGTTTTCATTGGCTCATTGCCCATATAGGAATTATTAGATAATATGGTTCTGACACACAAATCAAAGATAAATGAATGAAAAAAATTTACTTTTTTATGAATATAAATAAATTATTTATGTTTGCAAACATAGCATGTTTAAAATCAAAGTTAAATATTCTGGAAGAAGAAATATGGCTTTTTAATTGAAGACATAATCGAACGAAACATAGTGTTTTTGGTACGAAATATCGTTTTCTAAAAATTTTGGCATCAAAAAGATTAGTATTAGATTATTTCCTAAATTCATTTACTAAGTCTCAAACAAGAAATAACAAATTTGAAAAATTGAAGAAAAGTCATCGTAAGCATGCACTCGCCTATTTTTTTCAAATGGCTATATCTTCTCCACAGGGCCGAATTTGAAAAAAAAATGGAAAACAAAAAACAATAAATGTGAAAAATGGACTAGCAGAGATCTATCTTCCGAAGTACACCACCAGGTGGCACCACCACAGCAAGACAATTACAGTGACTGTATAACCACAGTGACGACAACTGGCTATAAAACTGTCAAAAGTCCGCCATGTTTTGTCGAGATGTTTTGGCGGTATTTTTGAATTTTACATCAGTAACTGACGGCAATATTTCATATTATAGGTCTCAATTTCATTAGGAAGTAACATTATGTTCCATGGATTCGATCTAATGCCGGGTTTCCACCAAGCGGACAGGTCAAAACAAAACACGAACTGTTCGTTCGGACAGAAATTCCGAACAGTTTTGTTCCGAAAATGTTTGAAGACTGTTGGGGTTCCCAACGGACTTTCTGTTTACACCAGTCGCGGACAGAAATGAATGAAAACTGTTCGTGTTTTGTTTAAGTTTCATTCAGTTTACATAGAGACACCGGACTTGTAGTTGTGAAAATGTGGCGCGTTACAAACTTGAGAGAACAAGACGATGAGGATTTATTTTTGCTAGCAGTTACATTTTACATAATTGAAAAGAACAAAACTAAACGTGGTTTTGGATTAGGCCATCCTCAAGGTAAAAAGGAGGAAATATGACGTCTAAACTGTTACAAGATCTCAGAGGAGATGATATGAGTTTAGGAGGTGAACTTCGATCAAGTTTCAAGAACTTTTTGCGAATGTCGAGCACAGATTTTGAAAATCTGCTATGTTTAATTGGCCCTATCATTATTCATTCGCAGGAACAACAACAACTACAGAGACTCTATCCCAGCACAGGAACGTTTCGCCATCACTCTGAAGATTCTAGTAACAGGAGATTCGTACCATAGTTTAATTTATTCATTCAAAGTTTCGGTAGCATCTATATCAAGAATTCTGCCAGAAGTATGTAACGCACTGACCGAAGTTTTAAAGTATGGTAGGCATATAATAACAGTAAGGAGTTCAAATTATAGTTATTCCCTTCACGCACCGAATCAAACTACCACTAGATCGCAACAACGTAAATAAAAACAAACTGGGCGTTCACACCAAGCTGACAAACAGTCCCCGAACTCGTAAATCCTTTGAAGTTTACCGACATTGGATGGGACACGGTTTGTGTCCGTAAAAACGCAATTTGCGGACTCTCGAGTCCGGAAAACAATCCACAAGTTCTAGAACAGTTCGCAAACAGTTCGCGGACTGTCACAAACGGACCGAGTTCGTGTTTTGTTTTTGTCCAGTCCTCTTGGTGGAAACCCGGCATAAGATATGACGTTGCAAATGAACTGAATCGTGCTATCTATTTTCCCGAAGATACAGATCGAAAATACTGGTTATCTTTAACTTCTAACTTAAATTATTATTCAGAAAAAACTGAAGAGCTACATACACAAGTGAAGATTATTATTTGCCAATAGTAAATTCATCTTGATTTATCAGTCATTAGCTTAATGGCCATAACTCTCGAAAGAAAATAAACAATAACAATCATAGATGGGTTAGAAAATCTGCGCACTGTCATTTCGACAAAACATGGCGGCCGACCAATAGAAAATGAGACACGAGTTGTCGTCACTGTGGTAATATAGCCACTGTGAAGACAATGACATGGTGGTGCCACCTGGTTGTGTACTTTGGAAGCTAGATCTCTGCTAGTCCATTTTTCACATTTATTCTTGTTGGTCCAACTGGAGGACGTGATCTTTATTATTATCACAAAAAACAATGTTTTTCTAGATCACAAGAATTCACAATTAAAAAAATGCTCAAATCAAATTCTTTGTTAATTCTCATGAAGATTTCAATCATTTAAAAATACGATTTGTGGGTTAAAACTAGTTTTTCTATAATCCGGACAACCACCTAGCAATTAATTGTTCATTATAGAGATTGTACTGCACTAGGAATGGGACAAAATCTACACCAATTCGTATTATCCAAAAACGCAACATCTGTTTCAACCTGAAAGATGAGTGATCTTCACACCTATAAATGTAGGACCAGCTATCACCGCAAGAACTAATATTTGAGCCTTCACATCACTTTTATCAGACTAAGGGATGTTATCCTACTATTTTGTCTATATACAATGGCATGGTTGAAAAAGCATCTGATTTTAGTATAATCAAACATTCAACTTACAATTCATCACTTTTCTTGTCTTCAGCCACACCTTCTTTGCTGGGGGATTGAATACTTGAAGGGTAAGATATAATGCTTTCATAACAGGAATCCACGAAATTCGGAGTATCAATGCCAGAAGAATATCTATCATAATGACTTCCCATAGAAACATGTGTAGTATCATCTCCAGAGTTGCTTTTTAATTCTATTTGCACCTCATTTTTCATCAATTCAGCCTCATCATCAGAAGAAAGTTCCAAATCCCTTTGTAAACAAACTTTTTCTTGTTTTGCCTTCTCCAGCAGCATTTTGTTAACTTCAAGAATATTTTTTTCATTTGTAACTCTCACTCTGGCTCTTGGATGATGAATTTTTTGGCTTACTATATCAGCAAAAACTGTTGCAATGCCATTTACTAATGTATTCGTGCTTGGGACAGTTGCTTCTGGTGTAGCAACAGATGCATTGCTATTTCTCACCGAACCTTTTCTTTTTTGAATTAATTGATTATTTTTTGAGGTTAAACTTTCACTGAGTTCTAGCCAGAATTTCTGTTTTGCCTTCTTAATTGCAGATAATCTGCGATATTTCATCTCTTTCTTTTTTCGATAAGCCAGGTACCTTTTACTGCAAAGTGGGTCTTCTTGGGTCTGACATTTTGAATTATCTGTGTCAGATGCTTTTAGTACAGGTGCGGGGGGTTCTTCATTATCTTCAGGAATTATATGATCTGCAAATAATGGAATTATTCGTAATGCAAAATATGAATACAGTTATGGACAAAATTAGTGCATCACTTGAAAAGAGAGAAAGAGAGATATTCAATATAACAACCTTACAAAAAGGCATCACTTCAGCCTTTATTACAATAAATATAATACATGATGATTTTTTTTTCATCATTCGAATCAGTGTTATGGGTAAATTGCCTATAGTGAAGAGATGTCCAAAAAGTTAAATCTTCTTAATTGTCATGTAATCTTTATCATAGTTCAACTCCTTCTATTATCAATGCCATTTTTGGTGATCTTTAGTTCTTTTATATAGGGGTGTTTGTAAAGCAAAGATGCCCAATAATTTGAAGATTCGTATTAAACCAGAAGTTTAAAGAATTTCATGTTATTTGAGCAATTCAAACTATGCTAAATCATTTAGACAGTGTCTGTATTTTTCGAGTTATAGGTCGGGAATGGTCTCAAACGATGACAAGTCCGTGGCCAAATTCAATTTTGTCCGTCTGGCCGTGAACACAACAACTCGTACGGAAGAAACTATAAATTTGAAATCTTTAGGGTAGGTTCAGATGTGCCGAGGATAAGTTTGCTAATGGGTAAAATTGGACTAGGGGTTCCGTAAATATGTTTGACTTTACCTGATAATTTAGAAACAGCAGGTTTCATTGAAAAGAAATTCTGCATTCAGATGGAGAATGATATTTTCCAAATATGTACCTACATGAAGATTGTTAGGATCACATAAACGAATCACATGAAATTCAAGTAAATAGTTTCAGAGAGGGTTTCACAAAGATCAATCTGCCTTGATTGGAGAATCAACTAGATTTGACAGTTCAAAATTTGAATTTGATTGGCAAATAGATGCATAGAATACCTGGAGTTGGCACTGATTAGATTTTATTTAAAGCCGGACTCCCACTACTCGTGTATTTGGCAAATATTTGCCACTTGCCTATATTTGGCATGTAGTGAGAGTGGTTCACTCGGCCAATACTTGTCAATCTTGTCTTTCAAATTCGAAACTTCGTCTACTTGCCAAGTACGCAAATAATTGCGTACTTGCCAAATATATGAGTAGTGGGAGTCCGCCTTTAGACTTTCTTGTTGTTTGAAAATCCGAGTATTTGTTCTGATTTTCATTTCTCTCGAAAGGGGTCGCACTATATTCCATTGCGGCAGTAGCGCCACGAAATATTTCGGATTATTCCGAAAGTAGCACCAGTACTGAAATCTAGGGTGCCGTTTTGATCTACAAATTTTGGTAACGATTTTTAGCAAGGAGTCGTGATATGCATCTATATTTGCAATCAACTAATTTCAGAACTGACAGATCTTAGTGAAACCCACTGCCCATGGCCCAATGGTTAGGGGGATTGACTCTGACGCGGAAAGTCAGAGTTCAATCCCAGGGCTAGGAAAGAAATTTTCTAGTCTAGGTGATGGCCACCATTTTCACAATTGGGTCAAAAATAAACAGTGCTGTGCCTAAGTTGGAGTAAGGACACAGAAACAAAACCTGCACAGAACACAACTGCTTATCCAAACTCTTACAAGTTACAAGCTTCAAAGCTTGTAGTATCAGAGGGGTCTCCTCAGGAGACCTAAGAGTAATCAGTATAAACAATATCAGAATACAGAGTGAAAAACACTAGTATACACTCACCCGGTTGAAATGGAGATTCAGGAATCGGAGAAAGCATGTTCAGTCTCATTTCTTTCAATATATCTAAAATATCCTGTTCGTTTTCTGTATCACTCTGTTCCAAAGATGCAGTTTTTGTTGTGCTTTTCTGCAAGTCCTGCGACCTTATTATTGGTTCATTATTGGTTTCTGCATTGATTTCATGCTTATGTTGTTGTAAAGTATTTTCATTACATTTAACACCAATGTTTCCCTCTTTCGATAAAAACTCAACTTTCTCCTCCAAAGTTGAAATTTTTGTTTTGAACATATTTTCCCTTTTCTGCCATTCCACTTTCAAATCTGCTTCTTTAGCTTCAAAATTCTCAATCAAGATTGACTTTTCTTCTTGAATTCTTTGTTTCAATTGTATTATTTCTGTTTTCAAAAGTGCCTCCTTATCTAGCCATTCCTTTTCCAGAGACCAAATTTTCTCCTCAAAACTTCTAGTAATGGCAGATTTTTCTTCTTGAAATTTATTTTTTAAATCTGCTATTTTTGTTTTGAATTTTTCTTGTTTTTCTTCCCATTTTGTTTTCATTTCTACTTCCTTTAGTTCAAAATTTTTCACTGCAGCAGTCCTCTCGTGTCGTATATTTTCTTGTAAATCTTCAATTTTTTTTTTTAATTTCATTTCTTTTTCTTGCCATTCCTTACACATATTTTTTTCTCTTTCTTCAGAATTTTTCATGTAAATAGAGTTTTCTTCCTTACACTTCTTCAATTCAGAGAGCAAATTTTCATTTAAATCATCAGATTCCTCCTTCTTTTTACCAACTTTCATATCATCTAATGATTGTTGTTTTGGCTAAAATTAAAAATAAAGTTTAATGAATTCTGCCGAATATGTTATTCTTAAAAGAATGAATAAAAACAAGACCATAAAAAATTATCTGGATTCAAGGTTTCATAAAACATATTATATAGAAAACAGACCCATAGATCCAACATGTGGTTAAATTTATTTCTCTTTTGTATCTGAGACACAATGTTACGTTTGTAGTTAAAAAAATTTGTTACTTACATTTGTTTCACTATTCAATATCTCTATTTTTATAGTGGGCACTTCATTATCAGCTGGATGATTCAGTAAATTATTTAGCATAATGGTTTCTTTAAGACAATCATCATCCATAGTAGAATCCTCATGATTCTTAGTCGACTTTTGTTTCCTTTTCACTTTCTTCTTCTTTTCAGGTTCAGTAGTATCTAGTTTCTGATCACAGTTTTGATACTCATATAAATCTCTATAAACAGTTTGATATTTCATCTGAAGGTTCACTAATTCATTTAATTGTTTATCATAGGTTAGTTTCAAAGATGTGTAGTCGGAGGCTAATTTATTATTATTTTCATTGAGTTGCTTAATTTGTTGACATTGTTCTGTATATTGAAAAGACTTCATTTCATGATCAAGTTTCAGGACAGAAAGTTCATTAACCAACTCTTTATACTTCTTCGTCACTTCATCGTGCTTGTTTTTCTTGTCCATATACATTTTGATAACATGGCTGAAATTGTAATTAATGTTTAATTATATATTGAATCGATATAAAATAATTGGCTTACTCTGTCTTGATGACTTTTCCCTTTATTATTTCGATATCTTCGACTGACTCCATATTTCCACAGTTCCGATGGCACACTAACAGAAAATTTGAAAGAAAAAAGTTGAATGAAAATTACGTGAAACCTTTATATGGAATTTCCTTTCGTTTTTCCGCTAGAAGAAGGAACTTCTCTAGAATATTCACATTATTAAAATTAAACGATTCGAATCGGCAACAATACCTTAACCTAAAATTACTAACAGAGAATCGTAAATCTCAACCAAAAAAAATAGGGTTATGTCCATAGATCCACTAGAAAATTTTGTCATGGACAGGGGAAAACAAAAACCAATTCGGCACGTATTTTTAACAATTTTGTACCAGTTCGGCTATGCTTTAAAAGCAGGTTGCTACAGTACAACCCATTTTCACCACTTTTTTCAAGCTCATTATGAAACCGCTTTCAAAAGATGATATCTGCCCAAAGGAAAAACATTATTCTATGTCTACCAGATGTCAGATGATGTTTTGACATGAATGTCAGGTTTTTCAATTTTGTAAATATTCAAAATTTGATGTTATTAAATTGAAAATGATTATTTCTCTGAACTCCAAAAAATATTGAATAATGTCTTGGTTGAATTTTAATGATAGTCTAAACTCATTGAAGGGCCAGATAACAAACTTTGCTAATACTGTACTTACAGAAGACAATTTAGGTAAAAATTGGGTCTATTGCTACATAAATCGAATATTATTTTTTCATTTTACGTAGTCATATCGGTATTATTGATGAGACTACAATTATTAATTGACAATTTATATTTTTAGAAAGTCGTGAAGCAGATTCAAAGGAATCTGAAACAAATTGCGAAAAAGAGGTGAGTTTACTCTGAGCTACCAGCTTTTTCACTCAATTTTAAGTGGTCTATATGAAAATCAGAAATCGTATCTTTTTCAACGATGATCTTCATACGTATGTTTGTAAGGAAATGATCACATTACCACGTAATACATCTGAATGAATTAGACTTATCAGTAAACCTAGAAAATTATCAAACTTCAAGGAGTAGGATTTAGAATGGACACTAGACACACTATGGCCCGCCGCAAATTGAGCACAGGCCACGGACAGGCGAGGCCCATGCGACGCGTGGCTTGTTTTGTATTACATGGTTTTCAATGGAGTGCATAGATTAAAGAATTATGATGGAGTGCCGCAAATTGAGCCTAGGCCACGGCCAGGCCGGTGCCAATTCATTTTCGCGTGGCTCGCGCTGTGCTAGCAACACAGTTTTGTAGTAGCCGTGGGTGCCCACGTTTGATAGTTTATCTGCATATAATGTAAATAGATGGACGAAATGGAGAAATTCATCGAAATTGTTTAATCAATTCGTGAATCTCGCTAAACTGTCTTCTATTCAACCGAAAAGATTCCCTAAATACATTATCTGAAACTTCACTGCATAACTTAAACTCTTCATGACTCTCTTTTTCGTATATATGCACTCGTTTTACCTCTTTTTCTTTTCTTGCTTAATAAGTGTAATAACATCAATCTTTCCTCCTCCTCAGATTAAGATTCTTAATCGAGATGATCGAGTAATTTTGGCTGTTCATCCATCATATTGCACATCGGAAGACCTAGGAACTAATGAATATCTGGATGCGATGCGAGCGTGGCATCGCCTGTGCTCAATTTGCGTTACTCTTGAAAAACCTGTGCAGGTGCTTGGCATGGGCAGCACATCGCATGGGCCTCGCCTGTCCGTGGCCTGTGCTCAATTTGCGGCGGGCCTATAGGGGAAGGTGGGGATCCATCGTACGGTTTCAACATTTTATTTTTTTTATTGTTTGTTTTTTCACTAATCAATCACCTGACAGCTTAAAATTATAGTCTTACTATTTGAGATTCATATAAAAAAATTACAGATGATTTCAACCAATTATGATCAAAACTAAATCTGGAATATGTACGAATCTGCCCCAACAACGGGGCACCTATACTCCATTCACTTCTATAAAGTATACTGGGTTGGTCATGGAATTCTGACACATTTCACCGTGTATATTTTGAAAATGTTAGGTTATGTTATAGTCATTTTCCCGTCAGATTCACTCGCAACGTTGTAGTTTCTACATAGCGGTCGTAGTAATTACGTATTATTCATCAAAATGTTTATTCATCTACTCCCATAGAATAAGATTTCCATCATTCAACTGATTTTGAGCTGTAACCTCGGCTGTAACAGTATCTATAAACCAATAGCATGATTTATAATAATAAAAGCCTATAACTCACTCTAATAAATATTTCGTATGAGAAGCACTCACTCTAATACAAATAGGAAAAATGAAATTGCTTACGAAATGAATAAAAAAAGTAGGATAGATCGGGAACTCTATTTCAGACATCTAGGTAACGTTCTCGCCATTCATTTCTACATTTCCTCTGGTCTGAAGAATGAATATCCAAAAGTTGCATTTGGAAAACGATAGATGCATAGAAATATTCTATGCATCTATGGAAAACGTGAATTTTTGACGTTTTCCACGCGATTCGATTCTCGACGACCACAGAGATCGAAACCTGTGTCACATTGGCAACGTCTCTTATTTTATTTTTCACGAGTGCCAACCTGCGTCCGATTTAAGTGAAAAAACTTGATAAACCTAAATATTGGCCAACCGGGATACTTTATAAAAGATAATGGATACAGTCAGTATAAAATAAATACGTGATTTTCCTGGCCGTCGTTCTTTGTTTGTTTTATTACTTCTCACATCAGTCGGATAGGGTCTACTGTCAAATCTGTCTTCAAAGGAGCTACTATTTGATGGATTGGTGGCATCTAAATTAAACCTTTGTAGTTCATCATAAGTTATCAATGGAGAGTTAATAGTTTGTTCTCGCGGAACCTCCAAGAAAAAAGTTAATGCAAAAATTAGCAATTAGTACACTAACACACTAAGGGCCGGTTGTTCAATAGGAGATTAACTCGCGATTACAGGTAATCCAGGATTATGAACGAGGTTCAGTTTTTCAATGAAGGATCAAGAGAAAACACCGGATTAACTCTGTGTTAAGTTAATCCATGGAATTCAATGGATTAAGGAGATAATAGACCAATCCAACGATCTGTCACGATCAGCTTTTTCAAAATGGCTGCTGGAACAAACAAATAACAAACCGATGATATTCAGGTTCGAGGTACGTGTTTCAGGGTAGTTTCTGTTGGTTTCTCAATTTTCAACTTCAATTATGCCATGTAAAATGATAGTTATAATAGAGAAACACTATAACAGAAATGTTTGTTATTTGTTTGTTCCAGCAGCTATCTTGAAAAAAGGTGATCAGCTGTTTTGTTGGATTGGTCTATTCACTGATTATAACCTAACTCTTTTGACAGTTCCACTTCTACAATTTGTTGTTTGTTTTGATCTGAGTGTCAAAGTATTTTTGGTGAAAACAGTGAACTCTGGAACGGATCCGACCGACTTTGGAACGTAAAGTGAGGCAGGGGCAGCTGAAACAGAGATAGCCTTATTTAGGGCAACCTGTCTTTGTCTTACTCAGGCAAATGAATTACGGTTGTATGCATAAATTATCTTTTAAGTGAAAATTAATTAGTTTGGGGATTCTTTTTGTTAAAAACGTACAATATTAGTGAAGATATACATTTTTTGTGTTCTACTGTGCTATTAGTTTCGTTTCCTTCCTCGTGTGCGGTTTAAAAAGCAGCATATTGCGTTGGTGTAATTTGTTGATTGCTTCGGCAATAGTTTTGATTTGAACTATATTTGAAATTTGAACTAAAAAAAACAATGGTGGTGTCTTGTGTAGCGTTTGGATGCAAAAACGAGTACGATTATCGGAAAATATCTTTTCACGGGTGAATTGATTATATTAGATTTTGCTATTTAATGAATAATTAGCGACTTGGCTAGCAAGAGTGAATTCATTTGGTACAGTTTTCCATTCAAACGACCAGATATCCTGAAGCTTATGGATAAGGGCAGTTCGCTCGAAGAATTGGACTCCATTCAGAAGTAGCAGGGATCCTTAAAGGATCCCCCACACCAACGCGGTACTGCGGGAGCGGTAGCGGGAACGACGCGGGATCAATACATGTGGCGGGATATGGAAATACTCGCACTCACGCATAGGGCGGGGCCTACGAACGCGGGACTGCAGCGTTCTTTCTATATTCGTAACGCTGCATGCAGTGTTTTTACCGCGTTCCCGCTCGTCCCGCTATGTAAATTCATATACGTACCAGCACGTACAATGTCGTTCACTGAAAGATTAATTGAAATTGTGGAAGCCCATCCAATTTTATATGATTTGGGAAATCCCGAATACAAAAATCTTCGAAAAAGAGATAAATTATGGGACAAAATAGGCACCGAATTGAACGAAAGTGCTAAGTAAACAAATTTATTGAAATTTGCTTAGATTGCTTCTTCAAAAAACGTAGTTCGTGAAAAAGCTCAATGATTTATCTGAACTTTATTTAAAATAACCATAAACGATTTGTATTATTAGGTGACTTATAAAATAAAAAAAAAAATATAATTTAAATTTATTATTATTACTAACGCTTGCCGTTCATCTTCTGCTACAGCAATCGGTAGAAGGGCTTCTTCGTCATCGGATGAGAAATCCATTTTTGTCGACCAGAAAACTCCCACTTCACGTTACCGCGTACTTTACCGCGTTGGTGTGAATAGAAAAACTTCCCGCTTCCCGCAGTACACCGCGTCGTTCCCGTTCCCGCTCCCGCTACCGCAGTACCGCGTTGGTGTGGGGGATCCTTAACACTGGATTAGGTAATCCGGTGTTAGTTTGTCATTGAACAACGTTCGACTTCTCTGATCCAGAGTTAGCAGTTAATCCTCGATTCAATAATCAGCGGATTAATCCTCAATTGAACAACCGGCCCTAAATCGTACCTAGTTGGGGCACATTCTCACGCGTCCAAACGTGCCCCATCTAGTTCTGTACGAAAGTACCCCACTTACTAAATAACAGCAAAATATATCCTCTTAATATTGATAGGAAAACGTCATAAATTTATTATTGAAAACGTGTCTTAAGTATATTTTGCTAGTAGTTCTCTACACGAAAACCTATTTTATCTACGGTAACAATAGACAAAAACATTGATCAAAAAATGACGCGACGCGAGAGTGAGACGCCAGAGCTGCTGCCGGGTTTTCACGCCGTAAACCGGGACTGGCGTCTCACTCTCGCGTCCCCACTGCCTACTTATTCTTCTGTAGGGCGCTCCTGATTAGTCACTTTCATTAACTAATTACTAATTAACTACTTTATCAAGAAAATTTCAAACATGGATTTTTGGGCTTAGAATATTTTTCACTTTCGATCCCCTCA
Source organism: Adalia bipunctata (assembly GCA_910592335.1). Classification (NCBI taxonomy): domain Eukaryota; kingdom Metazoa; phylum Arthropoda; class Insecta; order Coleoptera; family Coccinellidae; genus Adalia; species Adalia bipunctata. The sequence continues at coordinate 34,310,237 of OU342948.1, forward strand.
ATGGGGTGCGCGACTTCTGGGACACCCTGTATAATACCATAAAGAGGAAAGATTTGTTTTTTTGTGTGTTTGATACGAATAGGCTCAAAAACTACTGGACCGATTTCAGAAATTCTTTCACACTTAGAAAGCTACATTATCCCTGAGTGACATAGGCTATACTTTTCACCGGGCCATGACCTCCATTGAATTAACTGGATTTCCTCAAATGCTATCTCTGTATCATTGTTTAAGGAAACAATGTCTGTATTATATTGGGCGGAGTAGAATTCAATGAGACCTCTGGCGGAAAAAAATTGTAATTGAAGCAACGAGTAAAATAATACGTATTTCATTGTTTTTATTCTGTTTTTTGTCTTCATTGCAGATCAAGTTTGATTTTTTGTGTACCTTTTTTAAAGTTTTATACTTTGAATTATGTCGCTGCATAATCGAAACTGTTCTGTATTTGGTTGCACTAGCCGTTAAGGGAAAAATCCCGATTTATCTTTCCATAAATTTCTTCCCATGGGAAGAAATGGTAAATATTGAAAATGCGTTTGGAGTTATGGAAAATATATCTCAAAAGGCTTGGGCAATGAAACTAAAAATGTGGAAACCCGTTATAGATAGTATGTCCGTGTGTTCCTTACATTTTGAAAGGGAAGACTAGTCAAGGTTAGTACCAAGTGTGTAATACATAGTTATAAGTTAATAGTGGATGGTATAGTTTATATTTCTGAAGGTGAACAATATATGAATGAGTAACATATTCTTCAGGTCTTAGTAAAAAAAGTATCTTCTTTTAAATGCAGTACCTGCCTTAAAACTACCACAGTCAAGCCACGAAGTATGTTCCAGAAAACGAAGAGAAAATAAGTCGGTATTAAAAATTTCAAATGATACTCAATACAAACGTACCTTCCCTGCAACTTTTGTAGATATGACTATATCAAAAATGAAATAAAAACACGAAATCAGACCTAAAACTAAACAGTTAATTGAACGCTTGTTGTAGTTTTCACAAACATCAACCATACCTATTACTCCAAAAATAAAAATATTGGGAGTCAAAATTTAGATTAACAACACAAAGCACTAAAGCACAATCAAAGAAATACCAAAAGTTTTACAAAACAAACACTGAAAATAACTAAAACAGCAAAATAAAACCACTTTAATATCAAAGGGCTCATACGACATCTGATTTGTTTTACTCGTTTCGTTGCTAAGATGACATTGACATTTCACAGCGCCACCTATCGAATTCTACTTTTCCCAATTGCACCTTTTCCACCATTGTATGACATTTCGTAAGAGCTTCCAGAGTCCTAAATCCAGGGTCAGTTGTCGCTTCACGCATGCGTCGGGTGAAGAGAAGGGACATGTCATTATGTATCCATGTATACCAAATATATTCAACAAGAATATATTTGATGTATACCTTCGTGCTGCCGGTAACCCAATCACAATATTCCTATTGCACATGCGCAATAGTTCTCACTGGCCCTTGAGATAGCCCTCTAGAAGTTGCACTTTTGATTTCAAGCATCAAATTATGGGTATAGACTTATGTGGGTCTACTCCGTGAAATAATTTCAAAATAAGAAATGTGGATGGTTTTAGTAGAAAGTAGAATCTAGTTCTAGTAGGACTTTGTCGTGTAATCGAAATTGCAATAGCAGTGTTTGAAGAATAATGGTATAGATGTTGCAGGTTTTATGACAACGTCCTCTCCGGATCTTCAAAAAGCATCTACATTTTCATTTTGAAATTTATTTCACGGATTTCACGAAGTAGATCCCACAAACCTCATATCGACGAGAAGCTCTCAAGAAATGCCATACAATGGTATAATGAAATACAGGATATTGCATGTGGAAGAATCCGGTCAATTTGTAATTTTTCATTTAAAAACCTATCAGGAACAGAAGCTTTGTTCTTACACTTCATGGTCTCTTGTTGTTTGGTCGTAGCTGCTACCGATTTCGTGAAAAAACTGTAATAATTTCATTATTAGTTAATTCCTCACAAAAAATGCATTCAAATTTTAACACCCTAACACGAAACGTTCGCGGTTTCTTGTTTATGGGATTTTTTTCTTGAAAATAAGCAAGGAATCTCTCCTCTTCGTTTGTATGTACATATAAATCGATTTAAAGTGGAGGACCAGTAATAACCGCCGTTATCTCTGGTCCTCCCTTGGTCATAGCCCTTCAGGAAGAACCGCGAATAACCAACTTGCGCTTGAATGTAGTTATCTGAATCGCGCGAAAATTAAGACTATTCAACCTCACTTCTTATAACCACAATCTTAACCCAGCTCTCAAGTACGGTTATCTGCGGTCCAAACGATGACGTTGAAGAGCTTATTCATGACGTCACATAATTATTATCAACAAGGACCAAAAGAGCTTGAATGAAATTGGTTATGATGGTATTTGCCACTTAGGACCAGGTTATCCGCTTGAAATCGACTATACAGGGTATCCCAGAAGTCGCGCACCCCATTGAGGGGATCGATAGTGAAAAATTATCTAAGCCCAAAAATTCATGTTTGAAATTTTTTGATAACGTAGTTAATTAGTAATTAATTAATGAAAGTGACTAATCAGGAGCGCCCTACAGAAGAATCAGTAGGCAGTGGGGAGGCGAGAGTGAGACGCCAGTCTCGGTTTATTGCGTGTAAGTCCGGCAGCAGCTCTAGCGTCTGACTCTCGCGTCCCCACTGCCTACTTATTCTTCTGTAGGGCGCTCGTGATTAATCACTTTCATTAATTAATTTCTAATTAACTATGTTATCAAAAAATTTCAAACATGGATTTTTGGGCTTCGAATATTTTTCACTTTCGATCCCCTCAAGGCAGTGCGCGACTTCTGGGACACCCTGTATAGTAGTGACTCAGTACAACAAACAACAAGAACTTTTTCCTTAAAATGATCTGTTTTACATGATACGGGATGTTGAAGTTTGTCTCAAAAACTGACTATTCATTGCTCTTATTGCGCATGTTTGTTCAGAAACTCTCGTTTTTCAAAGAGACACTTGTTTCCGAACTGTTCTGCTGAAATTATATATCTGGTGTTTTATTAGAGTGATAGAACTCTGAATTGAAATGAAACACATTTAAATTAAGATTGAAGCAAAAGTTTTTTTTTATTTGAATGATTATCTTATGACATTTATTTTTTGAAAATAATTTAGGGCATATGTCTACCACAACTCGCTCTGAGGAACCGCATTCGACCAGACCAATTTTGGACCAGTTTTTCGAGTAATTCAGTCCTTATTTCAGCAATAACACGAGTCATGTCTTGATTTGATCGTGAATCGCTAGTTAATTGCTTAAGAAAAACACTTATTTAGTATTTAGTTACAAGTTTATTAATTCCTTCAGAGTACAGTTACAACAACTGTTCATTTTCGACTGCTTGACCTTTTTACAATTCAATGTCATTTTACAGTCTATGACTATATGAATGCCACCTATACTCAAGGTGCTTAATCAATCATACAGAATTGGTAGAAACCTTCAATACTCCCCCGCAATTCTGTATTACAAAATCATCCAAAACAAGTAAAAAATTTGAAAACTTAAATTTATCCATTCACAAATAATATGCAGCAAGCTTTATTCATTTATTGCAACAATATTTAAACAACTTCTAAAATACTGAAACTTTTGATTCGGCAAAGCTTTAGTCAAGATATCTGCCTGCTGACTTTCTTTGATACATATTTCAAAATAATTTTCTCTTGCATAGTTGCATAATACATTCACGCACAAAATGATGTCTTATATCTATGTGTTTTGTACGTTTTGTTTCCATTGTCGAAGCCATCTTAATACATGATTGGTTGTCCTCATATACAGTAATTGGAAATAAATTAGTATTCAACAATTCGGACAATAGTTGTCCTTGAAAAAGACATTCAGTAATACATGCTGATAAAGATAAGTATTCTGATAGTGCAACAACACTTTGTTTTTTTGTTTTCCACTCAATCACATTATTATTTATTTTATTCAAAAATCCTGTAACACTTTTTCTATCCAAACTATTGTTTGCAAAATCCGAGTCTGCATAAGCAAAAATATCAATTTCTGAGCTTCTACTTTTAGTGAACATTAATCCAAAATTCTGTGTTTCGTTAAGATACCTCAATGTATTTTTCAAATATTTCCAATGATTAAATGTGTAACAATTTTGGTACGGACTGAAATAACTTATACAAAAACTCAATTCTGGTCTCGTACCAACCATTACGTACATCAATGAACCAATCAACTCTCTATATGGCAAATTTCCGTCACAAATAGGCAATCTCTCATCGGTCTCAATTTGAATCTTTGATTGCATTGGCACATCATGCGGTTTACACTCAGACATGTTAAACTTTTTCAAAATTTTCTTGATTAAATCTGTTTGCTTAATATAAAGAACATATTTAAACTTTAAAAAATGTATAACGTCACTTTGAAAATCTTCCATTTTAAAACTTTTAGTCAAATAATTCTTGATAGAAATTAAATCTTCCTCACTTTTTGAAAACATAATTATATCATCCACATGTATTAAAAGATATATAGTTTCTATGAAGTATAAACATGGATCTTTCTTAGAACGTTTAAAACCAAATTTAATTTATTTTTCATTGAGAATTGAATTCCAACATTTTGGTGCTTGGCGCAAGCCATAGAGAGCTTTCTCTAATTGACACACTAGATTCTGATTTTCAACATTAAGTCCTTCAGGAGGATACATAAAAACAACATCTTTCAAGGTTCCATTAAGGAAAGCTGATTTTACATCCAATTGACATACCTCCAATTCCAATTCGACATAAAATGATAAAAGTATTCTGATGCTTGCCATTCTAGCTACAGGAGCATAGACGTCATCATTCATGACACTTTGCTTAAATCCTCTAGCCACCAATCTAGCCTTCTTCTTCACCTGTCCACCTACTATTCTCTCACTGAACACCCACTTGGAGTCGATTATTTCAGCGTGTCTTGGTGGTACTACCAATTTCCAGGTCTTATTCTCTTCTAGAGCACCCAACTCTTCTTCAATTGCACTCTTCCATCCTTGACCTTGCTCTATTGCTTCTGTATAGGACTTTGGCACTTCAGCAAATAAATCTCCAGCTGTAGGCGCTGCAAAAAAATTCATATCATCATTAAGTTCATAATCGTGTAAATACTTAGGTGTGTTCTCCTTCTCCCACTTTTTCTTGTTCTATTGTTCTCAGAATCTTCCTGTCTCTCCATTTCTTCATCTTCTTCCTTTTCACCTTCATTTTCTTCGTTCTTTTCGGGTTCATTTCTCTCATACTCAATAGTTACAGGCATATACTTTATTTGTTGCTTCTTTTCCTCAAAAATAATATTCCTTCCATGCACAATCCTTCTCTCTTTTTCGTTCCATAATATATACCCATTATCGGCATATCCATACATAATCATCTTCTCTGACCTAGGATCCAACTTTGACTTTCTCATTTCTTTCGGTATTAAATTATATGCAGTACATCCAAATATCTTTATTTTCTCCAAATTGGATTTTTCATTACACCAAACCTCTGCTGGGGTCTTGTGATCTTCTAATACTCTTGTCTCTGTCCTATTTATTAGATATGCACTGGTTTGTACAGCTTCTCCCCACATTTCCTTTTCCAATTCAGCATCAAATATCAGACATCTGGCCTTCTCCATTATGGTTCTATTTAACCTCTCAGCCACTCCATTCTGCTCTGGGTTGTATGCCACTGTATATTGCAATTTAATTCCCTTTTTGAGACAAAACTTTTTGAATTCTTTTGAAACATACTCTCCCCCGTTATCGCATCTTAATTTTTCTATTCTTCTATCAAATTTAGCTTCAACCATTGAGACATAATACTCAAATTTTTGAAGAGCTTCACTTTTGTTACTCAATAGATAAACGGCACAAAAATGAGAATAATGATCAATCACTGTCATAAATTATGACTTACCATCATTTGTGTAAATGGTTTTATTGGTCCGCAAATGTCTGTCGAGAGAGTTTCCAATATTCTTTTAGGTTTTCGTTCTTTCTTAAGTTCTTCATAAGGTAACTTGGTTTGTTTGGCCTTCACACATACATCACATAGGCCTGGAGCTGGGAACTTTGATGAATGACCCATTTTCCTATGCAGTAGTATCTTTTCTTCGTCACATGTCAAACCTGCATATGCAATGCATTTCTATTCAGTTGGAAATTAACAATATATAATTTTCCCTTCATAATTTCTTCTAAAATACATACATTATCCTTCATTATGACAACTTTTCCTTTTGAAAATTTTACTTCCAGACCATTTTCTTCCAACTTTCTAATAGATAATAAATTGTAAAGTAAATTTTCACATACCCATACATCCTTGATTGTTACCGTTCTTCCAGTCTTCGTTTGTAATTCTAGATTCCCCTGTCTTTTTGCTATTATTGATTGTCCTTCTTTTGCAACGTTTAGGCTAGCCGCACATTGAGCGTAGCCGAGCACAGCACAGCCGAGCCTAGCCTAGCAGAGGATTTTGTAACACACGCAATTGAATAGAACGCCGCATATTGGACTGCTACGTCCAATATGCGGCGTTCTATTCAATTGCGTGTGTTACAAAATCCACTGCTAGGCTAGGCTCGGCTGTGCTGTGCTCGGCTACGCTCAATGTGCGGCTAGGCTTATCCTTTGTTGGATATTACTGAAGCTCAGTATATATTTATCTAAATCTTCTCTTATCAAGTGATTTGTTGCTCCACTGTCTACAACAAAAGTTATATTTGTTTCATTCATTGTACTCACTGAGTTTTCACTTGTGAAAAATGAGAGACATGCCCTTCCTCATCTTCCTGTGCACTCTGACAATTATTTCTTTCCTGGAATTTTCCTTTATAACCTACGTTATTTCCACCTCCCCTTCCTTGGTTTTTGGGACATTCCGCTCGTTTATGGCCAACATTTTGACATAAATAACTTTTGAAAGGAAAGTTTTCTGTATTCCCATTCTCCGATTTCTTTTCCATCTTCGAACTTTCTTTTCTTCCACCTCTGTATGTTCCAGGTTTCCTCCAATTTTCTTTACTTCTGAAGTTTCTTGATGTGAATGCCATTCCTGGGTTCTCTTCTTGTTTAACTTTCGTCTGTCTTGCTTCTTCCATCAGTAGTTTGTTTTTCACAAAATCTAAGTCAATAGCATTCTGGTTTTGACAAAACATTACGTCAATTGCTGTAGTAACACTTTGATAAGATTCAGGCATTGTTGAAAGTAACTGCAATATAAGTTCAGCCTCATCAATTTTTCCACCTGGTGCCCTTAACTCACTGATCGTATTATAAAATTCTGATAGAAATGTACTTAAGGGTGTACATTCCTGAAAAAACGATATTAACTCAGAAAATATCCATTTTAGGGCAAGGGTGTGATGCATACACTCACATTATTTTTTAACGTAGATTCAATATCTGCCATAAAAAAATGGGGTTCTAATTTGAAAAAATTGATTTTTCACGATTTTGTCATCCCTAACTTTGAAAGCGATTTTTTCACCCCCTGTATCATGAATCGCGATTTCGATTTTTAAAGTGGATACATCAATCTTACATATTGAAAAATCCCAAAAATGAAAATTTTCTATCCAAAAACCTCGAAGTTATTCTTGTTTCAGCGTAGCTCTATTTTCGAATTTTCCCGCTCAGAGAGAATTTTCCAACCAAAACTGAAAAATGTTACATCAAAATAACTTGAAATTTTCTAAGGAATCTATTTCTGCAATAAAAAAATGGTGTTCTAATTTGAAAAACGGAAGTTGACGTCATTTCCGGAAAAAACGGAGGTGCTCATGCCTTGAAAATATTTTAGATTTCATCAGCATCGTGAAATACTTATAAGTGCTGAATTTCATGAAAATACGTTCAGTAGTTTCCCATATAAATATGGGTGAGGTTCCTCGTGAAAGACCCTGTATACTGCAATTTTGCTTGTTTACGTAGCCGTTCAACCAGAAATGAGCTTCATCATCAAACACAATTTTTCGATAAAAAAGTGGATCAAATACAAGCTGTTCTAGGGCCAATCGGCAAACAAACGACGCTCATTATGGTCGAATGGCTTCAGTTCTTGAATCAATTGGATCTTGTATGGGTGTAGTCACAAGAGCGTCGCCAGCCTTTGAGCTAGGGGGGGCAATTGATCTAGGGGGGGGCAAAAAACAATCAGAATAGAAAAAATGAACTGATTTTCGTATATTATGCTATTATTTCATAAGTGTTTAAGGGATTTTTGAGCCCTGGCGACGCCCTTGGGTGTAGAACAAGATCTTTACGCAAAATTTTCCATGTGGTGGATGCACAGAGTCCAACTTGTTGTGAACGTCGACGAATAGAGAAATCTGGATCTTCATTCATATTATCAGCTACAGCAGCGATATTTTCTTCTGTACGTACAGTTCTTTGTCTTGATGTTGTTGCATCGAGTGGAAAAAATGTTGTCCGAAATCTATCGATAGTTCGACGAATAAGCTACTCAGATGGACGATTATGTAAACCACAAATTTCACGAAGTGCTCTGTAAGTTTGGCGAATAGAACACTGATTATGAAAATGAATTTCAACAATTTGTAAACGTTGTTGCGGCTTTCCGTGATAATTTGTCAATGCTTACTGAACAGAAATGTCGAAAACAACATGGCTTCTACCTTCTCTGAAATCTTAGTTATTCCTATCGAAAATTCTATCACTCTCAAAAAAACCACCGATACCTAAATACCCTATTATTCAAGTTGGAAGATTAAAGACAATACAGAAGTTCTAGACCTAGACAATAATACCACAGTTAGGTATTCTGTGATAATACTCAGATTGTGATAGAGAAGCGAAACATCTATATTAATAAAAGAGGATCTATGGTTGGTTCAAAACTTCGAAATGCTTTATTGTTCAAACGATCGCACCAAATTGGACAATTCTTTTTTCATTACACCGCACAGAAAACCCTATCACAACATGTAGATTTAGAACATCGAAAATGACTCTTTTCCGTGCGGCCGCACCGCAAAAAGTTTTACGGTGCGCTGAGGCATAGATACGTCCTATGATTCCTCACACGGGAACACATCGCGCGCGCACGGAAAAAGCTTACTTTCTGGACTGGTAATGAAATATACTATTTTGTTGTGTTTATTATTGTTAGGGCAAGGTTTATATAACAAAATATTCCCAAAAAATCCTACAGAAAAGAAAAAAAGGCATTCCTTTTTCTTACGACCAACCATAGAGTACTTATATAGGTTTTGACATTTGGACAAAGGAGGTTAGGTTTTCTTCCACAGAATCGCATGTCAAGTGAATAGTTAGAAGTGCAGTAGGTCTTACCAACGGTATAAGAATATTCCATGAGGATTAATAGTAGTAGAATGAAGTTCCACGGTATTCAATAGAAATGCAATAATAAAATAGAACGTTGTGAAGTTATAAGCCATGAAGTAGTCTGGCAACGGAGCATTTCATTTTCTTGAAGGGTTGGAAATTCAGAAATGGTATAGACTAGAGTATGAATGGCGATGTATACAATTATTGTGTTATTTGAATAGAACTTATGATAACATGGAAGGCTATTATCAGATCAAAAGCGGGTGAAGATCTCAAGTTGGTGGAACAGTGAATTTTTACCGGAATGTGAAGTAAATCGGATTGTGACAATCAGCATCAATCGTGAGTTGTCCATTTTCATCTTTTTTCTCTATATTTCTGAAATGTTTTTGATTTATGTTTGGGTAAAAAAAATATATATATATATATTCTTTTGAATTAGAGAGCTAAAATAATACAATATAGAGTGAAACAAAAAGGTCCTAGCTGAGGTTAAAAAAAAAACGGGGTACCATAACATTCTGCGTATGATACTAGAGCTCAGGGAAAAACCTCAGCCGAAAAAACCCTGTCTCCCCGCAAAAAAATAAAATAAAATTGTGTAGTGTGAAATTATCTGAATATAGCATATTGAAGGACATCTCGTTTATCCAAACGGCTCTTCGGAGGTAGGATTTCCAAACACCCGAAAAAACTCCAATCTGAAATCAAAAAAGGCAGAAGCAGACAAAAGAATGAAATTTATAACATAATGAATTTCATCAAATTGATCTAAAATTTTCAATCCATTGCAAAAATGAAATTGTTACATTGTGTATGGCTCTAATGCCATCTTGAAATTTATAAATCGAACAACTATTAATTAGGTGATCAATAGTTTCCTCTGCTTCACCACATTCACAATTAGGACTCTCAACCGAATTCCACTTGAAAAGCATACTATTGCAACGACCATGACCTGTTCTTATTCGATTAAGAAGGGACCATATTCTCCTGGGAAGATCAAAACCAGGAACTTTATTCGATGGATCAGATATTAGATCTTTATTAGACAAAAAACATGCATCCCATTCGGATTTCCAGATTTCTTTAACGTTGTAGTTCGAAGTAAGAAAGTTATTCGACCATATAGGTTTACGGGATTTCAGTCGTGGAATTCTATTTTCTGGCACGTAGGAAAGTAAGGAAAAAGAATTTGGAAATAAATTGAATTTATTCCAAGAATTCAAAGCTGCAGTCTGCCTACGAATATGGGGTGGGACTATATTTGATAGCACTGGTAGCCACTGAGTAGGTGTAGATCGGATGGTTCCAGTAATGATCCTCATTGATAAATTCAGCTGTGCGTCGATTTTCTGAACATGAACACTATTCAGCCAAACAGGGCAAATTGTTGCCCTGTTTGGCTGAATATTGATTCAGCGGTGGAAAAAACCAGGGCAAGGGCTGCTGACCTGCTGTACGAAGAGTAGTTGCGTCAGCTCCCCATGAGGTACCAGCAAGTTTCTGCAGAATGTTATTCCTCGTTTTCAGCTTCATCCGTAAGTCATCCAAATGTGCTTTGTAATTCAGAGAGGAGTCTAATTTAACACCTAAGTATTTTGAAGTAAAATTATGATTCAAAACAGAGTTTCCGAAAAGAACATTTAATTTTTATATTTTTGATGGTTATTTAAATGAAAAAGCGAAACCTCGGTTTTATTGGGATTTGGACACAAACGCCATTCGAAAAGATAATTTTTCAGAATTTTCAAATCAGAAGTTAAATTTTCCTCAATACTTTGAAAATCAGAATGTTGGAAAGCGAGTGCAATATCGTCGGCGTAAATAAATTTTTCAGATGAAGTACAAGGAATATCACATAAATATAAATTGAAGAGAAGGGGTGCTAAAACAGATCCTTGTGGAAGACCATTATTCAAAATTTTGAAGTTACTATACTATTATCATCAACAAAAACACGAAATCTCCTATCTGACAACATATTCTCTAAAAGACGAATCATCTTTCCACACTTAAGATGTGTATAAAGTTTATATATCAACCCATCTTTCCATACCGTGTCGTAAGCAGCAGATAAATCTATGAAAGCTGTGCCTGTTTTCGATTTGTTATCGAAACCTGATTCGATAAAGGTGGTCAGACTGAGAACCTGATCACTGCAATTTCTATTTTTCCTGAAACCGCCCTGACAATTTTGAAGAACATCCTCTATGGTAGGTTCGATCCTAAAGAGAATTAGCCTTTCTAAAATTTTCAAAGGAACACTCAATAAACTAATTGGCCTATAACTACTTGCTTCGGATGGATTATTTCCACGTTTCCTAATTCTTATTACTTTCGCTTTGCGAAACTCAACCGGAAAATTACCAGTACACAAAATGTTATTATAAAAGGATAACAGCCACTTCAATGCCCTTTTTCCTAAATGTTTTATGAACTCAGGATAAATTCCATCGAAACCCGCAGCTTCGCGTGATTTAGTGCATTTGATAGCTGCTTTCAGATCATCAATTTTGAAAGGTTCCGATATAATTTTTACAGCTTGAGCTGATGTCCTAAATTTGTGTAATTTTTTCTTTATATCCTTGACTTTTGATTTTGAAGTGTTTCAACTGAATTGGAAACATCAACGTGGCGACGTGCTATTAATTTTGGGTCAATTTAATTTGATGTCATTGCTTGAGGTGCAGCCTCACCTAGTTTTCTCAAAATGTCCCATGAACTCCTACTAGAATGTGTGAAATTCATGTTTGAAACTACACTGTTCCATTTCTCTTTACGACTGGCATTAACTGAATTCATCAGTTTTTCACATTTTTCTTGCGATGGAGAATTTTGATAATCATTGTATAAATTTTCGGTTTCTTCAGACCAGCCAGGAACATACTCTTTGCGAAAACCTCTAGGTATAAACTTTTTAGCGGCGGCTTTAACTACACCTACGAATCTAGAGTAATTTTCGTGAGTGGGTGGAATCCACCTTATATCACTGTCAATTTTATTCGAAAATTGAACCCAATTAACCTTACTGAAATTCCAACGGGGTTTATTTAAACATGGAGCGAAACTGCATCTCTTAAAGTTATCAGCATGGGTAATAAATATATTTGTGGAAATAACTGAATTTAAAATTGCCCATAATTAGTAATTGACATATTATTTTTGTATTTCTGTTTTGTGTGAGAGCTCATATCTATGGAAAAGATGACAGTTGACAGATGGCGTTTGACAGATGACATTCGACAGATGACATTTGACAGATGACATTTGACATATGACATTTGACAGATGACTATTGACAGATGACATTTGACAGAACTTTTATTATGCTTAATTTATCTCCTGCTTGAAAAATAGCAATGGTAAGTTTATACAACTTTAACGGGGGTTTCACAAAGCATATCACCGGTGATCGGAGCTTGATCTAGAATCAACTCGATTTGACAGTTCAGAAATCTAACCGAGCCGTTGATCTCCGATCACTGGTGATTACGATTTGTGAAATCCACAGTAAGTATAGGCACGGCCTTCTTAAGATAAAGATGGCTATGGTATAGGTATCATTTAGGCGAAACAAAGTTCGCCGGGTCAGCTAGTTTTTAAATAAATAGGGTCCTCCATTTGACACAACGAGTGTCACCACGATAGATCGAAAGCGTTAACGCTACTACCCAAATTTTGAGAATAATTTTATGATCTATTCTCCATAATCGTCTAATAGGCCAGCCACCTTGGGACACTCTGTATTGATGCGATTTCTGAAGAACAGTTGATCACCAACAATGTTCTTGCCCAAATTGTCTCAAGAAATATTGTGAATCACTGTTTTAAAGTCTAGAAAGGCATCCGCTAAAATTTGTTAATATTCAATTTAGAACAGAATTTACCGATGCCACATAGTGCGGGTGGCGTTCATTCATTTTATACTAGAATATTTTTGTGACACCCTTTCCTGCAGTTCCCTCACGAATGATTCTTTTTTGGGGAGCTCTCCATATGAACACAAACCCAGGTGGGAAAGTTTTGTGGATTGAAACAACTAGCCTGAACGGGTCTCTTATCGGCCAGTGTAAATATGGCTTGCATCTGCTGTTTGCTCGTGATAACGACCCTTATTAACGATTACAACCACGATATTGAACTAAACCTTCCTTTATCGCAAAACACACAACCGTTTCTGTAAGAACTATCCTAGTTCGTTCCGAAAATATGCCTGAAAGCTTTTCGAGAAGCACAACGATAAAGATCATATCGAATTTCGCAAATTATACTCAACTATTGTCCGCGGTTCCACCCGCTCGTAGATTCCTTTATACAGACGGAGAAACACACTTTCCTGACATTCCGCATACAATACTATTCAGCTTTTTGTCATAATAGACGGAGAGCTAGCTATACTCCATTCACAATTATAAAATCACAACTCTGGCCTTGAAAATTTGACACATTTCACTCTGTATCGAAGTTATGACGTTTTTCAAAATATTTTTATGTTCCAAGTCAACACTATGTTGCCCTTTCTACATTCTTAGCGTATTTCTCAGAATGTGAATGAATTGGAAAATATGTGATGGACGAAAATAATTAACGTTTATATGAATGATAGAAAGGATTCCTTTTCTAGTTATTTGCATGAAAAGTACAAGAGATCACTGTTGAAATATATTATTTTTCGCCATGGAAGAAAATTGCATTGCTTTCACATAATTTTCATATGCATGCTTGTGAAGATTTGATGTTTATTATCCTCTTGAACTGAAAGTTCAAGATTTGACGACATCAATTGTTGATTCTTATCAAGAATTCATTAAAAAAAAATCAACCCAAAGATATAAGATGAATTGATGGGTAATTGCAAGAATCAGGAATAATCCCTCTACTGGAATCCGAATATGTGATATGATTGTGAGGGTGCATTACATTTCTATTTCTAATATTTCTTTATTTCAAATAAATAACAGTTTTATTCATTCATCACAAAGAAAATAAACATAATAACTAAATTAACGAATTTGTTTACAGAGAAACTAATAATTTCAATGCAATATAAATTAATAAGCCTGAAAGCTTTATAGATATACATTTCATTTATTTGATCTTATGAACAAGGAGTAAAATATTCTGGCTCTGTATAGTATTTTGTTAGTTTAAAAAAGATTCATACATTACTACAGTAGGTTTGCACAAATGAAATGGTTCTAAAATAAGACGCAAACTCCTGGAATATGGAAAAAACCGATGTATTCTGGTTCAATATAGCCTATTTCTACTTTCGGCAAAGGATTGATAGGATTGAAAGCTCCAGTGACACATATTTCAATTTATCGGAATCTGAATCGTTGAGTGCAATATAGTCATATTTCTTCTTTTTTTTTAGCTTCTTCGACGTGTTTTTTTCTGAAACGTGAAAACGATCAACATTTAGAGACCAATGATGGCCATCCAGAACCCGTTTACTTACGAAAATCGTGCAATTTCATTCTGCAAGTTCTTTCCTCATAATTCCTCGAAAATCCTACCTGAACCATATTTTCCGGTCGCTTTCGTTAGAAGATCGTATAAGGAAGCCTCTTTTTTCCATTTACACATCCCAAATAAATTTTGAGCACCAAAAACGATACCGAAACTAACCAAACTTCTGGGGGACCGGAATTTCGTTTGAAATCTTTCCAAACGCCAGATACCTAAAAAAACTTCGTTATCAAATGTAAAAAAGGCGATTAGTACTTACCTTTGCTTTTTTTATGCTTATTAATCGATTTTTGGTCCAATTCAAATTTGGCGTTCGTACTCACGCCAAAAGTCGTGAAAGGAAAAAATGACACTTGCACGAAATCGACGGGAAACTTCTTCTGGACAACGAAGAACGGAAAAATAGGCGATTCCCTATCGATATTTCGCCCCAAAATCGCCGATCGATTCGAACTAACAAAATGTGGAATATCTTTGATACTTTTACTTTGATGTAAACAAAGCAACTGGCAACAACGGTTTGTCATTAAAAAAATTCTCTGTACGCGCACAGATTTTTCATCAGGTGCACCAATTCCTGAAAACGAAACCATGGCCAGAGTTGTGATTTTATAATTGTGAATGGAGTATACAATAAGTCTTTTCACATACCTCGATGCATGCAAATTACCTGGAAATGATTCGAAGCAAAAGTCTGATTGTAAGACTGAGGGAAATAAGGCGTGACTGAAAGGCTTAACATGCGCATTTTTCGGCTTGAGTCATCAATCTAGTGCAAGGATGAAAATTGTATATGCACTGGATTCATGATGAATAAAGAAACAAAGTGTCAGAAAGGCCAGTGGGGAACCAAAGGGTTGATCATACGTTTACGTTATATCCGACTTTTTAAATGAAATATCACCCGATTTACCTGGACCATAAGATGATTACCAATTTCAAAGAGACAATTCCGGTGTGAAAAATTTGTTCAGAAACGAGATAAGAATAGTTCAATCTAACAATAGCTCAAATTTCTGCATCACATTATGAAGAATTTCGGATATAATTCCTCTACAATCGTCCACCATTCGCTGGCGTGATTCTTCCAGAATCCATTCCCTGGCATGAATTTTCGATTTTAAATGGCCCCACAAAGGAAGGCAAATCTGGCTGACCTTCTCTATGACACCTCATAATGTGGGGGAACTCTATCTTGCTGCAAAAAACGGACGTCATTCTCAATGATGTCAATAATATAAGTAGAGGGTAAATGAATGCAGTATTTGAAGGTAGCGTTCCCCCCACAATGCGGTCACCATGAGTGGGCCCAGCAATTCAATTGTTGTTGAGTGTGAGTTTCACGAAAAAATATGAGGATTTTTAACTTTTATCTGAGTACTGAACAGTTAGGACAGTTATGACGATTCACTGTATTAGAAAAAAATACATCAGAGAAGCTCATGTTGAATAGAAATTGGCCATCGTCATGTATTCTTCCACTCAAGAGTTCAAAAAATTGCAAGCGGCTGCCATGATCATATTGAAGAAATTCTTGCGTTAATTTGAATATACAGGGTGCTCAAGAGATTGACGTCAAAAAGGAAAAAACAGGTCTCTCGTGTCATTGGCTATTCGAATCACCCGCATGTACGTTATGCGATTTTTCACGGTTTTCGAGTTATGAATTTTTTTATGAACTTTGAGAATTTTCGACTTGACCATCTTAAAAAAGATATTAAAAAAAAGTACAAGACTTCTCTGTGAAATTCTTTTTGTAACTTAATCTCCATGAATTGTACTTTTTTACATAAAATAACCAGATTCGTAACTTCGATAAAAATTATGGAATGTTGGTCTCAAGTGAAAAAGTTACGTGAATTGGATTATGATCTGAATTTTCGAATCAAAATCGAAAATGTGAAAGGCAAATTCACGGTTTCTTAGTTAGTATGCTTAAAAACTGTGCTTAGCAGTCAGCTTTTAGAATCATTGATAAAAAATGGTACTTAACACTATACTTTTGCTAGAATTAGCCTTCAAAGTCATCGAGGTGGAAAAAATCAAAGAACTAGACATTTACTACAAAATTATTTTTTGCCATTTCAAGATTGTTCTGATCAAGTTTTGATAGAAAATGCTGAAAATTGATGAAAACTAGCTTCAGATGTTGGTCAAGAAGAGTTCTATACCTTTTCAACTTCAAATTGAGACTAATCACAATCAAATTGGAATTAAACAAATTCAAAATGAGAATATGCAACTTCAAATTGGTAAACGAAATCGAATTGGGAATAAACACATTCATATTGATACTAAACAATTTCATATTGAGAAAAGTCATTTCCACTTAAATTTAATACAAAAATATTGTCAAATAATAAATGTACCTATTGATCAGATCATTTTGAGTGTTTTGTGTTCTTACTTATTCATTATGAAATATGAAGAGGTGCATTTAGAAGAGAAGATGCAAAAGAATTTGTGCGGAACCTCTTACGTGCTGCCTATAATATTTACCAGTCGCATGTGGTGTTGGTAGTAGATAATGCTCCTCGTCATGCAGGATTAGAAGAGGTCTTTAAGGAACCAGAATTTCAGGACAATAATCTACTCAGACTCAGTTCTTACAGTCCAACGCTGAACCCTATAGAATTTGCGTGGTCAAGTTTTAAATCTGGAGTTAAAAGGATGCTACAGATTTTGGCTGGTGAAGAAAGGACAGATCTTCCTCAAAACCAGTTCCGCTTGCGTGAATTGGAAATTATATTGCGTGATAATATAAATATAATAAATATCAACAACTGTGCGCGATATACAGGGTCTTTCACGAGGAACCTCACCCATATTTATACGGGAAACTACTGAACGTATTTTCATGAAATTCAGCACTTATAAGTATTTCACGATGCTGATGAAATCTAAAATATTTTCAAGGCATGAGCACCTCCGGTTTTTCCGGAAATGACGTCAACTTCCGTTTTTCAAATAAGAACACCATTTTTTTATTGCAGAAATAGATTCCTTAGAAAATTTCAAGTTATTTTGATGTAACATTTTTCAGTTTTGGTTGGAAAATTCTCTCTGAGCGGGAAAATTCGAAAAAAAATCGAAAATAGAGCTCCGCTGAAACAAGAATAACTTCGAGGTGAAAAATCGTGAAAAATCAATTTTTTCAAATTAGAACCCCATTTTTTTATGGCAGATATTGAATCTACGTTAAAAAATAATGTGAGTGTATGCATCACACCCTTGCCCTAAAGTGGATATTAACTCAGAAAATATCCATTTTAGGGCAAGGGTGTGATGCATACACTCACATTATTTTTTAACGTAGATTCAATATCTGCCATAAAAAATGGGGTTCTAATTTGAAAAAATTGATTTTTCACGATTTTGTCATCCCTAACTTTGAAAGCGATTTTTCCACCCCCTGTATCATGAATCGCGATTTCGATTTTTAAAGTGGATACATCAATCTTACATCTTGAAAAATCCCAAAAATGAAAATTTTCCATCCAAAAACCTCGAAGTTATTCTTGTTTCAGCGGAGCTCTATTTTCGATTTTTTTTCGAATTTTCCCGCTCAGAGAGAATTTTCCAACCAAAACTGAAAAATGTTACATCAAAATAACTTGAATTTTTCTAAGGAATCTATTTCTGCAATAAAAAAATGGTGTTCTAATTTGAAAAACGGAAGTTGACGTCATTTCCGGAAAAACCGGAGGTGCTCATGCCTTGAAAATATTTTAGATTTCATCAGCATCGTGAAATACTTATAAGTGCTGAATTTCATGAAAATACGTTCAGTAGTTTCCCGTATAAATATGGGTGAGGTTCCTCGTGAAAGACCCTGTATACAGCGATATTTTCCTGATGTTTTAAACTTAGTTGATATGGTTGTGTGATTTTCATTGTTGAAGAAATATTTTTATTTATCGTATCGATTCTCACATTTATCAACTTGTTCATAAAATAGCATTTTATATAAAGTTTATCAACACCTCTGCATTGTAAAAAAAAATAAAAATAAATTTTTTCCTCATTTGAATTCTTAGTTACTTCAGAACAATTCTCTTGAACTATGAAATGAAACGGATAATGACTTTTCTCAATATAAAATTGTTTAGTGTCAATATGAATGTGTTTATTCCCAATTCGATTGTGTTTACCATTTCGAAGTTGCTTATTCTCATTTTGAATTTGTTTATTCCCAATTCGATTTCTTTTACCATTTTGAAGTTGCATATTCTCATTTTGAATTTGTTTAATCCCAATTTGAATGTGATTAGTCTCAATTTGAAGTTGAAAAGGTATAGATAAAAAAAAAGGAATAGGTATGGCAATGAATCACACATAATAATGTAAATAAAAGGAAATTCTTTTATAAAATTTACAGTAGGTTTTCAAAGTGGCCACCTCTAGCCTCAATACAAATTGTACACCTTCTTAGAAAATTTTCTTTTAATCGCATAAAACCTGCCCTGTTCACTCTTAGGACACGTTCTGCTTCTCTTAACTTCAGTCGCAGCTCGTCTTCACTCGAACATTCTCGGGCGTAAACAATATCTGTAAAATAACTCCAATCGAAAATATCCATCGGATTAAGGTCAGGTGAACGTGGGGACCATTTGATTGGTCCGCTGCGTCCGCTGTTCAGGTATCGTTCATTCAAGTGATTACTAAGAAGGTGTAGAATGTGTATTGAGGATAGAGGTGGCCAGTTTGAAAATCTACTGTAAATTTTATAAATAAATTTCTTTTTATTTACATTATGATGTGTGATTTATTGCCATACCTCAGTGGTTCTCAAACTTTTTTGGTAACGGAACCCTTTTGACAAGCAAAATACTTGACGGAACCCTACAATGAAACAATAGTTTTTAAAAGTGTATTCTTCATTAATAAGCATAATAAAAATGCAATGTAACAGTTACTAATTATTACTTACTTTACCACATGGCAAGTACAATAAAAGAAGATCTTAAACTTATGGGAGGTATGAAACTGTTTTTTATTTTTCATCAATTGGTTGATATCAGGTTTGATAGAAGACAGTTGAAGTCTCATATCAGATTCGGCGTCCAGTCTATTGCGTTATTTTGTTTTCGTGGCTGCATAGGTTGAGAACCTGGTTTCGCACAAATATGTTGCTGGGAACGGAAGAAAAATATTCAGAGCCAACTCACTGAGTGACGTAAAGCTTTCTATTTCTCTCTTACCAACGCAAATAATCCAAAAATCTAATTTTTTTTAAGGCAGTTATTTTGTTATAGGACTGGAACACTGTTGTCAGTTTACCTTGCAATGATAAATTCAATTCGTTCAGTTTTTGAAAGATATCCGCCATAAAAGACAATCGGATTAACCAAGTTTTATCATACAAACGGTTTTTCAAATTAAAAGAAACTGTATCTACTGAAAGAAATATTTGTAACTTTGCTCTGAGTTCAAATAGCCTTGTTAAAGTTTTATCCCGAGACAGCCATCGCACTTCTGTATGGAGCAGCAGTGTTTTATGTTTGCTGCCATAATCTTCACACAATAATGAGAACAATCAGGATTGTAGTGGTTGTCTATGTCCTAGGGACGTTATCCTCTATTTTGATTCTCGAAAATACTCGAGTCGGCGTCTTTGATTAACAAAAAGCGCTCACAAGTATACGCGCGGCGAAATGTTCGACCAGAGAGAGGTGTTTTGATTTTTTTTCTGAATTCTTACGGAACCCCTACAGGGGTATCGCGGAACCCTAGGGTTCCGCGGAACACACTTTGAGTATCACTGCCATACCTATTCCTTTTTTTTTATCTAGAATTCGTCTTGACCAACATCTGAAGCTAGTTTTCATTAATTTTCAGCATGTTCTATCATAACTTGATCAGAAAAATCTTAAAATGGCAAAAAATAATTCTGTAGTAAATGTCTAGTTCTTTGATTTTTCCACCTCGATGACTTTGAAGGCTAATTCTAGCAAAAGTAGAGTGTTAAGTACCATTTTTTATCAATGATTCTGAAAACTGACTGTTGAGCGCAGTTTCTAAGCATACTAAGAAATCATGAATTCGCCTTTTCACATTTTTAATTTTGATTCGAAAATTCAGATCATAATCCAATTCACGTAACTTTTTCACTTGAGACCAACATTTCCATAATTTTTATCAAAGTTACGAATCTGGTTATTTTATGTATAAAAGTACAAGTCATGGAGATTAAGTTACAAAAAGAATTTCACAGAGAAGTCGTGTACCTACCTTTTTTAATATTTCTTTTAATATGGTCAAGTCGAATATTCTCAAAGTTCATAAAAAAATTCATAACTCGAAAACCGTGAAAAATCGCATAACATACATGGGGGTGATTCGAATAGCCCATGACACGAGGGACCTGTTTTTTTCTTTTTGACGTCAATCTCTTGGCCACCCTGTATGTATATGGAAGAAACTTCAATTTTTGAGGATCTGTTGAATGGTAATTCTATTGAGATTATTGAGGACGATAATTTTCTTGTGCTGGATCTGCAATGACCTGTCGTAATTCTTGAAACTTCATTCATAACTGGAAACTCGCTTTCGAGGTTTCGTTTTGAATTTGCCACTGTACCAGTTTCTTGAAATTTCCATACCAAACCCAGACTGTGTTTTCTATTAAACATGCTTGTCATTGAACAAGCGAGCTATCTGGTTAGCATTTACATCAAATTTGAAAAAAAAAGGCTCACAATTTCAGCTGGAGCGGATTTTATATTTCTACAAACCAACAACCATAATTCGTGGAATTTATTATTTCATTATTTATTCCATTTATTCAATTTCATCAAAATTCACGGAACTGGTCGAATTTTAACGGAATTGACCGCAGCATTCGAGATTTGATCCTACTCTGAAAATTTCAATTCACTAGAATTATTCGTTCGAGAGTTATCGTGTTCACGACAGGAGGGAAGGCCGGACGGACAGATTTGAATTTTACCACGGATTCGTGATCAGTGAGTCGAAACTTGTCGATTGAGACAATTCAAAATTCGATGAATACAGACGTTTAAGTAGAATGAATAAACATTGGTCTACCCTCTATGAATTAATGAATTGTCGCCACTCAAAGTGAAGCACACTTTATGTATGTATTTAAAAATACATAGTATATTTCAAAATGAATGTTATTCATATCGAACGTTGAACGGTTTGTGAATGTATTGATCGTTTTAATGACATTATTTAGATGGGCATGCTATGTGAGGTAATTTATATTTCGAATGTTCTGTTTTCAGACAGGAGGAATATCGAGACACAAATTCAATCAGGTGTTTGTGAAACACTGAGCGGCGACGAAGTTGTAGATGGAAGCACAATAATTCATGAAGAAACCGAGCGTATTTTTGTTATTTATTTAAATATTTGTAACGAAAGTTGATATTTTTTAGCTTCTTTTTTGTATAATTATGCATTCATTTTCATATTTTACACAACAATGAACATTAAATTTTGACTACCACGATTTACAGAAACTGTTGTTTGATATATCGTGGTTGTGATTGATGCTTAGAAGGCGGAATATAAACTGATGAAATACTGATGTTTCATTTCAATCAAAATCGACGCAATTGGAAAAGTGGGTAATGAAAATTGAACTGCTCCACATGAGTCAGGTATATTGACTTAAATTGCAAAAAATATAGTTAAAATAAGATTTTTGTGATGAAAATTTATATTGATATGATTTCAAGTTGCAAATTATTTTTAGCCTGTAGATCTGCAGATAGATGCATAGAACACCGGGTGTAACGACTTCCTACTAAAAATCGTGACCAAAATTTGTAGATCAAAACGGCATCCTAGATTTCAGATTTTGGTCAGGTTCCGCAATAATCCGCAATATTTTGCGGTCGTGGCGCTATTTTTTTGTATGACATAGGTTATGTTATGTTTTTAGAGAGATGACAGATGTTTTCATTGTGTCATGAATTCCATCAAAACATGGATTAATTTCGAATGTCATATAAGATTGTGGTTATGGAAGAAAAGCGCGACATCTTTTGGGAGAAATGAAAAGCCGCACAAAATATCAGATGATCAATCGACAAGAAAGTCTTGAACAAAATCTAATCAGTGCCAACACCAGGTATTTCTATGCATCTATATCTGCAGCGTATACAGGGTGGTTAAGAAAAATCGAGTAAAATAACGAAATTTTATTCCCAGAGAATTCAAGCATTTTAAGACTATCAATACAATGTATGGCCTCCAAGGGCATCAATAACAGCTTAACATCTTCTTTGCATACTACACACGAGGTTGTTGAACATTTCTTGAGGAATTTGGTTCCATAAACGGGGCAGAAGCTATCTCAGATCATTTAAGGATTCTGGGGCAGGTTGATGATTATCTAATCTTCTTTGGAGCATATCCCATGCATGTTCTATGCAATTCAAATCTGGTGAGTGCGGAGGTATTGGTAAATGTGGAATACCAAGCTCCTCGCACGCATTCTCAACTATGGCTGCACGGTGCGGTCTAGCGTTATCGTCGAGAAATTGAAAAGTTTCACCAATAGCAGCGTGAAAATTTGGCACATCATTGTCAATGACATGCTCCCTATATTGTAAGGCGGTCATATTCCCAGGACAGATGTGTAGATCTGTGCGCCCGTTGAAACATATCCCGGCCCATACCATAACATTTCCCCTTTGGAATGGATGGACTTCTTGGACAAAGCCACGATTATGGGTAATGCGTGGGATTGTTCATACCCTTATTCTTCGAGAATCTGAAAATCGTCCATATATGGATTCATCAGTGAAAAGGACAATATGCCATTGATCGTTCCAATTGATATGTTGCCTTGCCTATTCCAGTCTTTGACGCTTATGGTCACGTGTTAATGGAACTCCTATTAATGGACGTCTTGAACCTAGATTCGACTCTCTCAAACGTCGTCTGATGGTTTCGATGGAAACTTGGACCCCATCTGCATTTTGAAGAGTATTACGTAGCATTCTACATGTAGATGTAGGGTTTCTTCGTTGATGAAACGATCCTGAGCAGGTGTTGTTTCTCGTCGCCCACCAAGCCTTGGTCTTTTCAAAACGGAACTTGTCTCCCTGAACCTATTCCAAAGTCGAGATATCACACCTTGGCTGACTTGGAGCCTTTTCGCTACAACGACCTGTGTTAGGCCACCCTGTAGCATTCCGATAGCCCTATTATCCTCAGCGTTTGTTAATTTACGTCTTGGCATGTTCAGAAAACTCGTTTCAAATCGAAGCCGTTGATAAACTGACTTCATTACAAAATAAGAACATTCATGAAGCATATGCAAAGAACCAAACTTCAGAAAAAAAGGCGACCAGATTGACGAAATGTCTCATACCGATTTTTATTGGATCGATTCAAGTTGTTATTGAGTTTTAAATGATTTTACAGCGATTTCCTCGAAGATTAAATACTTTTAAAAATGATTGAATACGATATCCCTAACTCTTGTGGAGCAGTATATTTATCCACAATCATAATGCTCTACAACATCATTCAAAGATGCAATGATATTCATCAATAAGATCGAAAAAATTCATAACTCTGAAAATTCAGGTTTGTATATTGTTCATAATAGGAAAAAAATTATTTTAGGTTGAATTGAAGAAACTGGAATTTTCTACAGAAATGTGTTCACAAACTTCGCCCACGCAGATAAATGTAGAAGAGACCTTCCATTTTCCACACAGATATTTCGCTATACATATTCCACTCTATCTTCTGATATTTTGAGAAAATTTCTTTATGTTCTTGGAGTTTTCTCAAACCTCATTTTCTTACTTTCCTCCCCTGCTCCCCAAAAAAAAACGAATCTCCGTACCGAAGACCAAACTTTAAGCATACAGAAGGAATTAACATGAAAGGACCCCGCACTTTTTATAGGTAAAGTGGCGAACGGTCAAATTTTCTGAAAGTTTGGTATGTTGTTGAACCCGACTCAGTGACCAAAAGTGTCAATGGGTCCAACCCAATCCTATGGCTAGTTTTCTAAATACGGGGTGTTAAAGTTGAAAATTGCCCAAATTTTCGGATTTATTTTTTAATTATTAAGAGTTAGATTGGATTTCTGTTGCATACACACGTTTACTACGTGTTCTGGTAATGAAATTAGTGGATAAGTATGATTAAAAATATTTATATTTACAGGGTGATTCACGAATATATGAAGGTAGTTTTTTGCCAAAATTCACTTTTTCTACTGTGACGTCAGGAAGGCATATTTTTGAAATGTTCTTTTCGATTTAGTATTATGACGACAACATATTGCACAGTGCTTATTTTTTATACAGGGTGTTTCACAGAGAGAACCACTAGACATAATGATTCCTTTTTAGGATTAATTCGAAACCCTGTATTTTTGAATTGATTTTTGGGAAAAATAATACTACAAACATATGTGTTTCTCTAATAGCCAAAATATTCATGGTGGTTTATTCATAGGAAGGTATTCTATTTTGGGAAAACTTCAAAAAACATGAACACCCTGTATTCGAAAATTTCCTCGGTCAAATGCAACTATTTTCTCACTATATATTGATTCCTACAACATCTCCAGAGGTATGAATTCTGAATCCGATACTACGACCAGTTTTCGAGATACAGGGCGTTAAAGTGGAGAATAAATGATTTCATCAATTTTATTTTTCAAATTGAAAAGCCGGATTGATTTTATGTTGCGCCCATGAGTTCAATATGAGTACACATAAGATGCGCATGGAAAGGTTCAGCTAAAATATTTACTGTTACAGGGTGATTCACGAATAAATCACAATAGCTTTTACGAACACTTGATGATAATTCTACAGTTTCGTCGCAGAGAAATTATTTCATGAAGTTAATACCTAGTCGTCCACAATTTTCATTCTGAAATACTTCATTATGATTACTTTTCATACAGTAATAACCCAGGTAATGACTATGATAGATTTAAACTTTTTAATATACCTAGTTATAACTCGCTCAAGACGAATATTGTTTACTGTAGAGTACCTACCTATGTAAATAGGTTCGTATTATACCTACACAAGAAGATTGTTAATTGTCATCTTTTTGGGAGTGATAGCGCAGTTAGTGAGTGCGCTCATAAAGATACTCAAAATTCACTAAAAAGTTCTCATTTCAATCAATTCAAAGCATAAGTATTTTTGGTATGGTTGCCTGTATGGCTCACCCTGTATGAAAAGTAATTATAATGAAGTATTTCAGACTGAAAATTGTGAACGACTAGGTACCTATTAACTTCATGGAATAATTTCTCTGTGACGAAACTGTAGAATTATCGAGTGTTTGCAAAAGCTATTGTGATTTATTCGTGAATCACCCTGTAACAGTAAATATTTTAGCTGAACTTTTCCATGCGCATCTTTTCTGTACTCATATTGAACTCATGAGCGCAACATAAAATCAATCCAGCTTTTCAATTTGAAAAAAAAAACTGATGTAGTCATTCTTTCTCCACTTCAACGCCCTGTATCTCGAAAACTGGTTATAGTATCGGATTCAGAATTCATACCTCTGGAGATGTTGTAGGAATCAATATATAGTGAAAAAAATAGTTGCATTTGACCGAGGAAATTTTCGAATACAGGGTATTCATGTTTTTTGAAGTTTTCCCAAAATAGAATACCTTCCTATGAAAAAACCACCATGAATATTTTGGAGATTAGAGACACACATATGTTTGTAGTATTATTTTTCCCAAAAATCTATTCAAAAATACAGGGTTTCGAATAAATCCTATGCACTGTGCAATATTTTGCCGTCATAATACTAAATCGAAAAGAACATTTCAAAAATATGCCTTCCTGACGTGACAGTAGAAAAAGTGAATTTTGGCAAAAAACTACCGTCATATATTCGTGAATCACCCTGTAAATATAAATATTTTCAATCATACTTATCCACTAATTTCATTACCAGAACATGTAGTAAACGTGTGTATGCATCAGAAATCCAATCTAACTAATTAAAATAAATCCGAAAATCTGGGCAATTTTGAACTTTAACACCCCGTATTTAGAAAACCAGTCATAGGATTGGGTTGGGCCCATTGACACTTTTGGTCACTGAGTCGGGTACAACAACATACCAAACTTTCAGAAAATTTGACCGGTCGCCACTTCACCTGTAAAAAGTGCGGGGTCCTTTCATCCGCCGATTTCTCGGAAAATCTCCGTGGTGAGATATTGAGTCTACAATTCTGAAAAATTTTTGCAAGTTCCAACTTTAAAAAAATATGGCACACAAAATAAAATAAATAAATAAATAAAGAGAAACCTTGGCTTCGTAATGGAAAACATCGAAGTAGGTAGGCAGAGTCGAGATGTTTTCGGATGGCGAGATCTGTAATGAAACGGTGTTGCGACTACCTCTCTGTGAAACCATCAGGTTATGAAGTGAAATATGTATATCTAATAACCCATTTTTCTTTAGTGAGGCTAATTCATCGATACGTTGGTTGCAGCTCATTTAGGGGCGTGTCTTTCGTATTCTCAAACGAGCGGAAAAGCTTAGACTTTTCAATTCAGACCTCGCTATCCGAAAATGTCTGGAATCTCGACTAAAACACTAGAAACTTGAAGTTTTCAGAGTAGGTTCGGATCTCGAAAGTGGCATTTGCAGCTGGGTCAGGTACGAAAAAATAATGAAATGTATAAATAATTAATGCGCATTGACCGCTAATATGACAATAATCAACACTAAATTTCCTACGTAGAAATATATTGATCTAACCCTAACCCAACATATTTTCCGTGAGAACTGAAGAAATTTCCATAACACTTGACTTCCTCGCACTGGCAAATGCGAATCTACCCACAAGGTGAAGAATCTACCTGTAAGTTGAATAAACGAGTTATCGATAGCTCCTGACTTCACGTCAGCGCTTTAGGTAACCCATTGTTCATTAATCAAACCATCGAAATTAGTTTAATTTTGTATTTCGTATTAGGGTTGCCAACTCTGAGCTATTGAAATAAAGGACATCAACGACTCGAGAATCGTGGAAGGGGAAAGGCTTAGCAAAAAAGACTGCAAAGTCCTTTGACACCTTTCAAAACCAAAGGACATGGTTTCAGAATAAAGGACTGTCCTTTGAAATAAAGGACGGTTGGCAACCCTATTTCGTATCCATCAAGAAGTATTGAAGGATTGAGGATAACAAATATTTTTGTATACAGCGATACCCAGATCTTTTATTGAATAATGAATTCGATGCCTACAGAATCTTTATAAAAATATTCTTAAAATATAGAATATATGTTCCGAGCTTTGTGAAAAGTCAGAATTTCGAAGGGTTCTCAAAGGAAAAACCAAATCAAAAAATTGAGGAGAATTATAGTGAAAAAAATGGCAGTGAATGAATGCTGGTTGATGATAGCGTTACGGCTGATATTCGTGTGAAAGTCAATATTTGGAATGAATGTGATCAATATATTGCTGAAACTAAAGCTCTTGTGCTGCTGTCAATTTTTATCATAGTATCTGAGATAAGGATATGGGGGTATAAAAGGAATATTCCACCCTCGATATAGACTGTTACAGTAATTTTGATAGGTGTTGAGAGGCTGTTTCGATTGTGTGAACAGGTGAATTTATATTTTACTACATTTTTGGTTTCAGTAAAATTTACGAAAATACACTTACCGACTTAAAATTCGATCCATTCAAAATAATGATTTATTTGAAAATGCTATAACTTTCAAATGCGGAGGCTGATTTATTTGAATTTTCCAGCAACTTTTAGATAAAATACTGTAGTTTCAAGGTTATTATTCGGACATCTTGAAGTGATTGAGTATTCGATGTATATACAGGGAAGAAGAGTAAACAATTTTTTCCTCTACTTTTGACACACCTGTAGGTTAATTCTGCTAGTGGATCTGCACACAATTAACTTTATCAAGAAGACTGATTTGTTTCCAACATTTTGTTTTTTTATTTATCCCGATATCTTGATTTGTTTGTGGAATGTGATGGTTTAAAGAAAATGCAACATTCTTAATTTTTTTTATTTAGTTTTAGCAGAGTGATACGTAATTTTATAAACAAATCAAACAACAAATAAACTAATAATCATAACAAATTAATAACGGGTATTTCCCCCCCTAGCGCGATTAACTCCCTCAATGCGTCGTGGCATACCCTCTATTAGATGTCGAATCTCCATCTGGTCAATCTGATCCCATTCTTGGACCAAAAAGCATCTCTCAAAAAATTTAAATTACTTGGAGAAGGAACTCGGTTAAGAATCCGTCTGCCCATCATGTCTCAGACGTGCTCAATTGGATTGAGGTCTGGGCTTCGTGATGGCCTTCATTCTTTGAATTTCTGTTTCGTCCAAATATTGAGATACAATCCTCGCAATATGTGGTAAAGCGTTGTCGTGCATAAAAATGAATTCGTTTCCTATAAACGGTGCAAATAGGATCTAGCCCATCACGAATATATCGGTTAGCTGTCATTGCTCCGCTGCCAACAAGCACTAAATCAGTACGAGCTTCCATGGGGGGGGGGTACTGGGGGCAATTACCCCCCCCCCCACCATGAGTATCGACAACCTGAGAAAAAGGTGGTGCAAATAAAATATTTCATACATTGCGTGCCTGTTTTAATGGTTTTCAATCGTTATTACCCCCACATGATCGTTATTACCCCCTCATGATCGTTATTACCCCTTCCATGAAAAACAGCTATATCCGCCCTTGTCTTGTTCAAAACTTTCGCCTCTTCTTCGGTATATTCTTTCACTGGCCATCTACCGTCATTTAAATTATGACCTTTTCTGAAATGTTGCATTTTCTTTAAACCGTCACATTTCACAAACAAATCAAGATATCGGGATAAATAAAAAAACAAAATGTTGGAAACAAATCAGTCTTCTTGATAAAGTTAATTGTGTGCAGATCCACTTGCAGAATTAACCTACAGGGTGTGCCAAAAGTAGAGGAAAAAATTGTTTCCTCTTCTCCCCTGTATATCCAGCGAATACTGAATTACTTTTGGATGTCCGAATAATAACCTTAAAACTACAGTATTTCATCTGAAAACTGCTGAAAAATTCAAATAAATCAGCCCCCATTTGAAAGTTATAGCATTTTAAAATAACCCATTGTTTTGAAAGGATCGAATTTTAAGTCGGTAAGTGTATGTATTTTGTCTTTATGTCATATACTGAATGAAAACCGGTACCTCGAAGGGTTTGAGTTTTGTTGTTCGACAATATTTCTTGAGCTTTCAGCTTTTGCCCAGAAATTCATTAACAGTGATGCAGCCTTGTGAGATGACGAGTCGAGCGTCTATGTTTCATCCTCAAATAATCATTCGAAATGTTACGAACAGTGGCGGCTGCTCAATAAGTGCACATGTGCACGTGTACCCCCAACTAATATCTTCATCTAAAGGAATTTACTTTTTGTGTTTGACGTAAACGTTACGTTTTATATTTGGGTATTCAATTTAATTTTTCATTTCCGAGGTTCCGGTTCACGGTTCTATATTTCAGACTCCAGACGGCGGGCGAACGCCAATGCAAATAATACGCGTAGAGTCGTAGACGCTAGACGACAGTCGGTACACTGCACATCCGAAGTGAGCCTTGATTGGAGCACCAGCGACCCCTCGCGCCCCAAACGTCCCGTAACAGTCCACAATATTTAGCAGACACAGGTACACATCCAGAATGTGTTCGCGAAGGCTACGTCATAGATAAAGAACTACGGTGCTACGATGTACCGATGTACGTTGTGTGTAGGTGAGATAATTCTTGATTTATGGGTGAGATGCTGTCTACCGTGTTTGTTGTATTCGCGAAACTATGGCCGAAAATTTGGAGAATCTGATCTGCATTAGCCTACAATATTTAAAAACAATTCGTTTTTCTTTGCTGACATCAGAAAAAAAATTAAAAATCAAAAGTGCCGGTCGTCCAAATCTGAATTTATCGATCACGCATGTAACAAAATGTAAAACACGCGATTATAAAAGAACCTTTAAGATAGACGCTCATGAAAAAGCCGAATCGTTATGTGGTTGTGAAATTAGAAACAGACTTAATTGTTTTCCTTGTTTGTTATCTATTTGCTGGTGATGATCAAACAGAATGGACCAGATCCGGTGTCAAGGATTTAATCTATTTGAAAGAACTTCAAACATTTTCCAAATGGTTATAATTACCGTACCCCTTGTACTTACAATTTCAGTTTTTCGCGCTAACCCCTTTTCTGAATATTATCCCAAGATCAGGCGAAAGAACGTCAAAAACTGCTCTAAAATGCTAGTTTTGAAGGTTAGTTTTCAAATTTTTTTCCTCCCCCGAACTCCCACATGTGCACTCCCAAAATGAAGACGTTGATGACAGGCGATACCGAGACAAATCTTCCACCACATATCGACTGCTTTTGACTGTGAAACTCTTCTGTTTTTGATTAAATCAATTCTTCTGCGTTTCCGCAGACGAAATTTCATGTGCAATGCAAAGTTTCAGACAGATTCTTTGCACGAAGTTTTTTAAATCGCAAGACGATAACGTGACAAAATGGGCAATGTAGACAAACTAAATGACAGATGACAGATGAGAGTAGGGGGCGGTTGTACCAACTTTTTGACAATCAGTTTAAGACGGCTTCAAGTTGATGGTCAATTATAGGTACATTTTGGAACTACCTCCGATCGTTTCCACCCTATAAATTTCAGGTATCTGTTAATTTAGGTGTTTCATATATCGATAGAAGGAGTTTCAAGCGGGCCAGCCTGTTGCGTTACATATAATTTACTTATTAGTCTATAATCTCTCTGGTTGAGGCTGTAAAGAATGCTTGAAGAGGATTATTTTGGGTTTCAGAATTTGAAAAAAATTAATTTTTCGATTTCGTCCTTATCATGAGTACCTAAGCTTTAGGCGATTACCGCTTATTTGCATTACAATCATAAGTGATAATTTTTTCCGCAAATTTACGCACCAATGCTTGAAAAATTGATATAAAATTTCATACGGAAGGTAGCGTTACATTTTCGATGGTCATTTCATCCCGCTGCCAGTGCAGATATGGCTGATATGTTCAGTGAAAAAAAATTACGAAAGACTTTTCAAGCCCATTGAATGTTTTTCGATTATTTTTCAATGATGGAAAAAATTACATAGCCATCGTTTAAGTGGAACTAGGACTCTTAAAAGACAAATGTGAGGGGAGTAGGGGATTATACACTATACAGTCATTTGTTTGAATTAAAAAGTCCTCTCAAATTGAAACTTATCCATGGTGAGAATAATGAAAACGGATCACTAAAAGTCAGGAGCTTTCAATTCTCGTTTATCCACCATGTAGGTAGATTCGAATTCGCAAGTTCAAGAAACCAGTTGAAAAAAATGTTGACGGCGTCAGAAAATGATTCAACAACAGATTCCAAAGAAATGTTCAATAATCCTAGACCTGCTCTTACAGAAATATTGGATTTTTTTCTCGATAGTTAGCTAGAATTTTAGAAGATTCCCCCCCTGGCTGCGCCCTTATGAAAATAACTTACTAATTCTGTCTCTCTCTGACACATTGTATTATATCGTGAAACGTATGTTATCCATTACTTCATGTGAATACTTTCGATAATAACCTAACATTCTCATGTGATATCCAATCGCTTTTATCCGTTTTTTTCGAGTCCTGAATATCATTTTTAACTTCTATTCATATTTCAGAATTGAACTGAAAATATTCCAGTAGCACATCCTCGATATCTATCCTCTTGTTGACACTCGAAATATACATAACCTCTACGTTTCCCGCGATTTTTGAATTTCCAGTGGACGCATGCGTACATTTCAATTCTTACCAACAATTTGGCATCACTCTGTGACTGTGAATAGCATATATGCCATATTGTTGTTATTAGATAAATGAGGCCATTATGATTCTAATTTTGAATCGGGAACGGTCTCCAACGATCAAAGTTGATGACGAATCCATGGTCTAATTTCTTTCTGTCCGACCGTCAAAAAACACGAAAATTTATTATTGATAACATAGAATAAGGGACAAATTTTCTGAGATTTCCTGTCATTTTTTTTTTCAAAATTCAAACTTTTTTTCTTTTTGTAGCCTTCCAAAGATTCCTCTCGTAGTACACACAACCAAACTTATATGGAATCACCCTGTTATTTGGAAAAAAACGAATTTTAATTCAAAAAGTCGCTGAAAAGTGAAGAGCAGTTTTCCCAAAACACGTTTATTACAAAAATAATATAAATTATTAAAAGATTATTTTTATAATAGAACAGAAAATTAAAAGTGTAAATTTCTCTAAAAATAATTTTTATGTAACTGAGAATTGAACAACAAATAAAACGATTTTAACAAATCAATAATCAGTATTACCACCCCTGGCATTGATACAAGCTTGAATTCGACGAGGCATGCTTTCTATTAAGTTGTTAATTTCTTCTTCTGTAACATTTGCCCATTCCTCTAAAGCCGCTTGTATAAGTTGCTCTGCGTTACCAGGATTATTTTGACGAGCACTAATTTTTCTTTTGATCCTATCCCACAAGTGCTCGATAGGATTAAGATCCTGAACAATAAGGCCACTCTGAAACAGTCACACCTTCTGTTTCGAAAAAAATTTTTGCAACACTGCTGGTATGTGGAGGTGCATTATCCTGCATAAATAGGAAATAATCTCCAAAAGCACCTCGCCAGAGCCTCACTACAGGTTGTAGCACTACACCTTTTCCAATTGTAATTCAGAAAACGTAAAATGTAATTCAGAAAAGCAAATTTGAATTTCAGAAAATGGAAATTGTAATTCAGAATAGTAAGTTGATACATATCATATACTTTTCTGAATTACAATTTCCATTTTCTGAAATTCAAATTTGCTTTTCTGAATTACATTTTACGTTTTCTGAATTACAATTGGAAAAGGTGTAGATCAACATACCTAGGCCCTGTCAGAGATTGTCTAATGGGAATTAAAGGAGTTTTCTCACCAAACATAATTCCGCCCCAAAACATTACAGTATCTCCTTTGTATTTAGGGTTCGGTCTTGCAGCTTGGAGCCTAGCTTGCCTCCCTCTACCTCTTAAAATGCGAACACGCCGGTCGTCTGATCGTAGGCCAATTCTGGTCTCATCCGAAAATAAGACATTTTTCCAATCTTCAATAGTCCAATTTTCATGCTCTAAACACCAATTAAAACGGTCAACTTTATTTTGCCTTGATAGTTCTGGAACTCTTAACGCTCTTCTCTTGAATAATTCCCGAGCGCGAAGTCTTTTTCTGATAGTTTCGACAGAAACACTAACACCTGTAGCTGTCAAAAATTGCCTTTGAAGCTCGTGAATGAGATACTGTGGGATTTCTTCTTGCTGTTTGGGCTAAAAAGCGATCCTGCCTTTCTGTAGTTACTCTTCCACGACTTCTTCTCGGCCTATTCTTTAGGGTTCCTAACTCCAGAAACCTTGCATAGGTTTTTGAAACAACCCCTTGTGTAACCCCCACCGTTCTTGCAATCTGTCTTTGTGACATACCTTGTTCTGCCATAGTAATAATTCTTCCTCTCTGGACTTCCGATAACCCCACATAGGGCATTTTTTTTAAAACTTCGCAAAAAAACAAAATATAAATTCACTGCGACGTTCGAACGAAATGGTAAAATCGACACTGCAAAGCCAAATCTTATCAAGTGCTTATGAACCTAACTGTTTTAGTGAGTAAACACATGCACTGTTTATTTGCTTCTAACGAAAAAGATATCAAAATAATATTTCATCTTAATACTGGGTGATTCCATATAAGTTTGGTTGTGTGTATTTTCATAATCTTCATTTAAATAAATGGAGACCTTACGGAGACTAGATTTGTGCTAATGGGCTGCCAGAATGACCCGGATAGAAATAAGTACATAAATTTTTAAACAAAAAAAAATTCTAGAAATTTTGGTGGGAATCGAACTCTTCTCACTTTCGGAAAATAGGTTGCCTTATCTATCGAGTTTGAATTGGATTAGCAACGCTAGTTAATCGAAAGTGAAGAGAGTTCGATTAGCATCAAAGTTTTTTGAAGGAAAATTTTTTGATTATAAATTCGTATTTCTATCTGGGCCATCCTGGCAGCCCATTAGCACAATTTTGGGCTTCGTTACCAGTTTTTAAATGGATATTATGAAAGTATTCTGAGGGGAATCTTTGGAAGACTGCAAACCATCAATGAATATTTTTTTAATTCTGTTTTCATGTCAGTGTTTATGATGAGAGACCTTGAAATGTTCCAACAATGGGTGAAATTTTTGTTCCCTGAAGACATGTAAAAAGAGTTGAGTTCGAATTTGGAAATTTTTTTTTGACAGAAAATCTCAGAAAATCGGATAATACTATCCAATTCACCAATCAAGTCATTCTGAATTTTTTTCTACACCAAAATTGGATTGAGCAATAAACAATACTAAGATGTGACTGGAAACCGTTATTTCAAATGTTACGCATAACTTACCACAGTTCAGAATATTGCTCAAAGTTGACATAAAACACCCTGTATCTCGCGTATGCTTCGAAATGACTTTCTCGATGTGATCTACACGGCTATATATGTTTGGCCAGTTAATGGCGAAACACCCTGTATGAGTATTATCAAATGAATTGTGAATACGGACTGTCTGCTACATTTGTGTATTATTCGTTGATATTTCGGGAGGTGTCTCAGGTGTCTGCCTTTTAAAAGCTATGGAGGTCTGAATATGAATTTAATATGAATGATCTAATGTCTCAACGTCCTGAAAAAATGTAACGTGGAAATGAGACTCGTTGAAATGGGTTGTATTTGATAAGGAACACTTCGTAGGTGGTTTGTAAACTCGTAAAAGCCAAGTAATAATTCGTTCGTTCGCCCTCATCGCGTACCTACTACGAGAGCGTTAAAAGTTAAAATCGTTCAAACATTCGCATAAAATGCCTATACGGGCATTCTATTATTCATTCCACTTCATATCCATTTTCAGTTTGATTTTCCTTCAGTGGCCGGGTTTTGATACCTTAGTTTTATCAGTGGAGTTTGCGCAGCAGTCGCGACACCGCTCATTATGTTTATTTTTTCACTTGGTGCTAGGCGGTTCCTTACGACGGGCTTAAGGTACTGCCGAGGTACGAACCTGCATCGATAACGTTCCCCGTTTTGAAATTCAGTTATTCAATATTCAACTTCGAAGTCCGTGCCTCATTACAATCTGAAAAATGTGTTGCTATTTGCGTTGTCGAGAAGTGCGTCCGTCAAGGTGAGTTTTAATTTTTTTATGTTTATTGCGATTTTTATATCCGTACCAATATAGTACCGGCGGTATTATGACGGCAGCACGATATTATCCTGTATATCCTAAAAATCTTTTAGATTGAGTTGCATTTTTTCCCAGCCTCTGATATTTCAAAATTCCGAGTTCTTTGAATTATTGAACCAAAACTGGCCTTATAATTTTAAATCGTGAGATTTTAATTATCGCCACTTGTCGGACATTTCTGTTGCATATTTAAAATTTTGACTATGTTCCGTTGGATTTTGCGGAATATTCTGAACTCGAAGCTTTTTATCCAATTGCTGGGATATTAACATCCGACGGATTTTTTTTGCCGGACGAAAACGATCTAATCAAATAGCTGTTACTTTTACTCGATACTATGTTAGATCCCGATCATTTTTTTAATGATTTTTCCCATTGGTCCTAAATTCATGTTCATAACATGATATATGCAGAACATGTTTCGGAAGTATCTTCTTACAATAATCCATTAAAACGTAGGTAGTCAATGAATCTTTTCGGGAGTAGTGTTTAGCTATTGCTTTGTATCAAATGAAGGAGTACAAATATTACCAGAAACTGACATTATATTGGTCTGTAGCGAGTGTGGTACATAAGTCGTACCTACTTTCAAATGTCGTTATGCTATCAACTTGAGTACTGTTGATTTTTTAATTAGAGATTTCCTTAATATTGACATTTGTATTTATTCATTTGATACAATCTAAGCATTACTTCCGAAAGGCGATATCCCACTTGACAATGTTTTTTCGAAGCTCATTAGTAGTGCTTTATTTGTACAGCTGAGAGAGACTATGGCTATGGCACAGGCCAGTTCTGTTCGTCTATGGTTGAATTGTCTTTGATTGAACTAATACTGACCTGCAGAAAAGAAAGATTTGTGGCAAAATATTTGATGTAGAAACATAATTAAATATCGGTGATATTCAAATTCAACCCTTCGAAAGATTTTCGATTAAATGAAATGCTAAGGAAATTTTCAGACCAATTCTTTTCTCACGGACAAAAACATTGATATTCGAAGTGATTGGAAGAATTTTGCTAAACTTCAACCGGAAACGGAAATTCATATACAGGGTGTCCAACTAATGCCGCAGCGGACGATATACGCGTAACGGTCTGAGTTTGGCAACATTTTTTGATGCAGACTTGATATACTCCAAGAAGAGCACAACCTAAAAATATTTTCCAATATATCGGGTGGCACACAAAAGAGGAATAGAGGGTGACTTTGTTTTTTGAAATGGGACACCATATGTTTCAATTCTCTGAAAATTCCTGCATGCTTTCGTATACTTTTCACATCTTGACAAAAAAAATTATACTTGTAGAGGCTATGTTATTCTATTATATTTCACCCTTGCACAAACCAATAACAGCTTTATATGGATTGAAAGACAAGACTTCAAAGTATCCTAGCCAGCTATAATAAAGCATCCAACATGACGAATCAACAACATGACGAATTTCAAATCGAATTTTCTTCATTTTTTCAAATGCAATGCATATAATTTTTTTCATCCTTGTAATCACCATTCATTTTACTTCTTTTTTTGTCAATTACATGATATGCATATCTCTAACAGAATAGGAGTTTTTAGAGTTTTTCCTCTAAATTCACATTTACTTCCGAATTCAATAGCAGATTTGGCTTTTCTCAGACCATTACGCGTAGGTATATCGTCCGCTGCGGCACTAGTGGGACCCTGTATATTATGAATTGATTTATCCATTCAGTATTCATCTAATTAGATAAACGTTCAATAATATAACCAATAACCTACACCCGAAAGTACTGTTGTTTTATTATTTTCTTAAAAAGGAGTTCTACCACGTGGTAACTATTCAAAATAGGTACATATAGCTTTTCATGCAGAGTAAGAAACAATTTTCATGAAAAATCAAAAGAAGGTGGTTTTTTTCTATCGTACGAATTGCAAGTTGATGAAGTACGGGATAAAGTACCTACGTTTTCCGCTATTTTTGAACATCAGGCGCATGAGCCATATCGCCAATTCACCTGCTATTCAAAGTCAAAAAGTTGAGCCAAATCTTAGGTGAGGATTGAGTTATACGCATGCGCCTACTGTATATACAAAATTTTGTGAAATGTAAAGGTTATGTATATTTCGAGAGACAATAAGAAAATAGATACCGAGAATGATAATATGCCACTGAAATCTTTTCAGTTCAGTTCCAAAATATGAATAGGAATTAACATGAATATTGTGGACTTGAAGAAAGCCATTAAAATATTTCACATAAAATTGTGAGGTTTCTATCGAAAATATTCACATGAATTAGTGACAGACATAGTTTTCAGGACATAATACAATGTGTCAGAGTGAGAAGAAATAAGTTATTTTTATTCTTAATATTACTGCACATACGCAGATCGGGATTCTTACCAAAGCTCGGCTTCAATTTTCTTTGGCTGATTATCTATGTACAGGGTGTTTCACCATAAACTGGACAAACGTATATAGCCGTGTAGATGACTCCGAGAAATTCATTTTAGCCTTATGACATATACCCCGTTTTCGACGCATAAACGAGTAACAGGGTGTTTAATGTCAACTTTGAGCAATATTCTGATTACCTACTGTGGTAAGTTATGCGTGACATTTGAAATAACGGTTTCTGGTCACATCTTAGTATTTTTCAGGGCTCAATTCAATTGTGGTGTAGAATTCTGGAAAAAAAAATCAAAATGGCGGAAAACCTGCAAGTGGGAATTTGAAGTAACGGTTTCTGGTCATATCCCAGTATTTTTCAGGGCTCAATTCAATTGTGGTGTGAAATTCTGTAAAAAAATAAATAATTTTTTCTCGGTTGCCAATTTGGAGAGCGTTATTTCCACGTATTTTCCACGCTTTTCTAAGATTTTCCGTGAAAATTTTTTTCAAAATTCGAAAAAAATATTCAGCCAAAATTGTTGGAATCTTTCACAGAATAAAAAATATCCATTGGTTTTCTTTCTGTGAATTTCCTTCATAATTTTTATTCAAAAAGCTCGAGCCCTGTCGAAGGGCAAAATTGTGCTAATGGGCTGCCAGGATGACTCGGATATAAATATGAATTTATTATAAAAATTTTTTTTTCAGAAAACTTTGGTGAGAATCGAACTCTCCACTTTCGATTAAACTAGCGTTGCTTTGGTAACGGACATTTATAAGATGAATGAATCCAATTCATACCCGTAGGGAGTTCGATTCCCACCAAAGTTTTTCGAGAATAATTTTTTTGTTCATAAATTCATATTTCAATCCGAGTCATTCTGGCAGCCAATTAGCACAATTTTCGCCGTTGTGTGAATAAAAATTATGAAAGTGTTCCGAGCCTAATCTTTGGAAAACTATAAAGAAGAAACGGATGAATATTTTGTTATTCTGTTTACATCTCAGCATTTAAAGTGAAACACAGTTCATCCTCGAAAGATTCCAACAATTTCCGGTGAATTTTTTTCATTGAAGACATGTGATATATTGTTTATCCTGATTGATGTAAAAAAAAAAGTTGAGTTCGAGTTTCGGAAAAAATTTTCACGGAAAATCTAACAAAATCGAATACGTTGAAATAATATTTTACAAATTGACAACCGAGAAAAAAAATTCCAACTTGCAGGTTTACCACCATTTTGGATTTTTAATTCCATAATTCTTTATATTCACAACAATTTACTTGAAAGCAATATTTTTTCGATGAATACCTAACAGTATCAAATAAAAAATAAAGAACTAATAAATAGTATAGAATAAATAATATCAACTGAAGAAAATGGTTCTTGAAATTTGAAACTCTGTGGTACTCAGATTAAGAGAGAAAGACCAAACATATGTCATACAGGATGTCCCAGAAGTCGCGCACCCCATTGAGTGGATCGGAAGTGAAAAATATTCTAAGCCCAAATATCCATGTTTGAATTCTTTTGATAACGTAGTTAATCAGTAATTCATTGTTGAAAGTGACCAATCAGGAGCGCCCTACAGAAGAATAAGTAGGCAGTGGGGACGCGAGAGTGAGACGCCAGAGCTGTTGCCGGCTTTTCACGCAGTAAACCGAGACTAGCGTCTCATTCTCGCGTCCCCACTACCTACTTATTCTTCTGTGGGACGCTCCTGATCGGTCACTTTCATTAATTAATTACCAATTAACTACGTTATCAACAGATTTCAAACATGGATTTTTGGGAATATTTTTCACTTTCGATCCCCTCAATGGGGTGCGCGACTTCAGGGAAAAAAAGAGCTTGCAAAATCTAGAAAAGTATACAGGGTGTTCCATTTGAAAAAATGAAGTTGCAATCGATATGTTGCCCACTCTGTATATTTCATTCTGTGAAATCATTTTGAAAAACATTAGTCGATTTCGTGAAACTTCTGTGAAAAACATAAAAAACTACCATAGTTTATTATTTTTCTTATTTTTTATTGGATACTGTTGAGTACTCATCGAAAAAATATTGCTTTTAAGTAAATTGTTTGAATATAAAGAATTCCGGAAGGATTTCTTATAAATGTATTTTTTTCATTCCAAAACTTTGAAACTCTGGAAATGAAAGAGACAGACCCACCTACGCCATACAGACCCCATGAAACTGAAAATGAATACCTACTTTTTGAAGTAGACTTGAAACCTAGTAAGACATTTTGTATTTTTAAATGGATTCTGAACTCTTAGATGATTCATTATAATTTAATGATTGACGATCGAATCAGTTTTGAGTTGATTGGATGTAATGAATTATATGAAGTCACTGCTGTTGATTGTATAGTCAATCAACTTGATATCCACCGATTCTTACACGAAACTATTCTCATCTGAATTCTGAACAATTAATTCTCAGAGGTTGCACTGGTTTTCAGGTTAGCTTGTCAAATTCAAATTCGATGTGAAATACAATTAATCTGGTGTTTTCAAGGAATTATTTATTTTTTTTCGTAACAGGGAATTGATCGAGCATTATTCTAGGGTTAAAAGTAACCCCCTTGACGAAAAATAATATTTCGGAAATCGGAATGAAAAAAAAAACATTATGAAATTCGAAGTGAAACAAAACGGCATCAATTCAGATGAAATAGTTTCTTTTGCAATCTACGATAACTATTTCATCTGAATTGATGCCGTTTTGTTTCACTAATTATCGAATTGACTTATTTTTTCAAGACGGAAAGTCTTAACATAAAAAAATGTTTTATCTTCTGATAAAATACAAAAAGAGCCGCTGCTCATTTATTGAGAATCGAATAAGATGTGAATGTGAATTGATGGCCATTAATCTTTCTGAACTAATTTAGGTATTGTTGAATGTTATCCTAAAAGTTGATAATTATGTTCTGGTAAATTAATGTCTTTTTCGCTATTTTCACATAAATAATTATGTGAAACATGATACTTATTGACGAAGAAATGAGTCTATATTTATATGGAAAGGTACTGGTAGGATCTTTTTCTTATAGTGAAAGCTCGTATACAGTGCGCGTCAAAATTATGAAACAAATTCATTTTCTCAAAAGAAAAATATTTGGCAACAAAATCCTGATACAGGTCAATTTTTCTCTCACTTTTATCAAATTTTTATGCATTTTTGAAGGATTTTTGTTGCACCCTGTGCCAACCCGCTAAATTTTTTGAATAGGGAGAGTGGGTCGTGTGGTACTTTTTTGACAAGGGCTTTGTATCTTCTCTATAGGCGTGCAGAAGTTTTCAAGAAAATTTTTTTTTTTGAAAAATTAGTTTGCCAAATATTTTTCTTCTGAGAAAATGAATTTTTTTCATAATTTTGACGCGCACTCTATATCTTTGACCTATCTTAGTTGTTTTATATTTGGATAAATGCTATTTGGATATTAACTCAGAAAATATCCATTTTAGGGCAAGGGTGTGATGCATACACTCACATTATTTTTTAACGTAGATTCAATATCTGCCATAAAAAAATGGGGTTCTAATTTGAAAAAATTGATTTTTCACGATTTTGTCATCCCTAACTTTGAAAGCGATTTTTTCACCCCCTGTATCATGAATCGCGATTTCGATTTTCAAAGTGGATACATTAATCTTACATCTTGAAAAATTCCAAAAATGAAAATTTTCCATCCAAAAACCTCGAAGTTATTCTTGTTTCAGCGGAGCTCTATTTTCGATTTTTTTTTCGAATTTTCCCGCTCAGAGAGAATTTTCCAACCAAA
Source organism: Adalia bipunctata (assembly GCA_910592335.1). Lineage (NCBI taxonomy): Eukaryota > Metazoa > Arthropoda > Insecta > Coleoptera > Coccinellidae > Adalia > Adalia bipunctata. Next base: position 34,352,585 of record OU342948.1, read on the forward strand.
ACTGAAAAATGTTACATAAAAATAACTTGAAATTTTCTAAGGAATCTATTTCTGCAATAAAAAAATGGTGTTCTAATTTGAAAAACGGAAGTTGACGTCATTTCCGGAAAAACCGGAGGTGCTCATGCCTTGAAAATATTTTAGATTTCATCAGCATCGTGAAATACTTATAAGTGCTGAATTTCATGAAAATACGTTCAGTAGTTTCCCGTATAAATATGGGTGAGGTTCCTCGTGAAAGACCCTGTATAGATGAACGAAATTTTTACAGGAGTTAGCTTAAGGTATCAGCTTCATCATTCGGTGAACATCTGAAGCTTTTTTCATACATACATACATAAATTTACCAATTCACTCGAATTAAATATGCGATAACTCGATTTCTTCAAATGGAACACCCTGTTATTTTTCTCTCTCATGAAATTTGTTTTTCAAATGTCAACCTTTTTTACAAAGTATGTCCTATACTTGAACCGCTCTTTTTCGAGATATTTCACATTCTTTAAAAAAACGATTACTTTGTAAAAAAGGTAGACTTTCGAAAAACGATTTTCATGAAAGAGAAAATACAGGGTATTTAATTTGAGTAAATTGGTGAATTTATATTAGACACTCTGTATGAAAAAAACTTCAGATGTTTACCGAATGATGAATGCTAACTACTGTAAAAATTTCGTTCATCTAGGTTGAACACAGAGGTTGCTATAAGAATTCTAATTTACCCCTTAAAACTCTAAAAATACCTTAAAAATGCGGATTATGTGGCAACGCCGTGATGAAATTTAAAAAATGAGGTATAAGTGTAAAGCTCTCGTTGTCTCCGAAACAATAATGCCATGAAATACAGGGTGTTCCATTTGAAAAAAGCTGCATATTTTTCCGTAACTTTTTTCTGACGCACCCTGTATATGTGGAATTATTTCTTGTTTGTAGATTTTGGTCAACCTATAAACCATGACATAAAATTTTTCTCCATATATTGTAAAAAATAGGAAAATCCAAAATATTCTCGTTGTTGAACGAGAAACAGTCAAGTACGCCATTCCGAGGGGGTAGTAATGTAAGTCATAACACACGCAGATGAATTTTGCAGCCCGAGCCGTATTACAAAATCATTTTGAGGATTGTTGGATAGCTATCAATGGACCCCCTCTGCTCTATGGCCTTCTCTTTCGCCTGATATCACTCTATTAGATTTTGTTCTTACGACGTATACGATATCGTCAGTACTGCACCCTTATTAACAAGAGAAGTTTTTCACATAAATAAATTATTGTTATATTATCTAAAATTCCATTTCTCCATTATCTAACATGTGGATTGCCACAGATTTCGTTCATCTCTTGAAATAGGGAGTGTCACACAGACAAATTTTCGAAAAGAGTTTATCAATTACAATTATACTGAAATTGCTCATGTTTGTTTGGATACGTTTATTCATTGTTGAATAATCTATTCTTTCAGTCGTTTTGTTCTGATTTTCCATAAGAATTATGTTTGTGTGAATGTCGAGCTTGACACTTTTAAAATTCAAAGATCAATTTTTGTTCTTTTCCGAAACCGAATTATTGATAATTTGAAATTCTTTTTTCGAAAAAAATGTATGAAAATTTGAAAAAATGTTTGTTTCAACAGAGTAAATAAAATTCGGATACACGGAACAATCATATTTGGCGATTGGAACCGTCGTGAATGCTTTCGTGGATAAGAGATAATAATTATACACTGTGTCCGTAAAGTATGGAACAAATTCATTTTAAGCTAAACAGGTCATTTTAAAAAATAATCCTGAAACACGTCGATTTTTGATGTTAATTTACCGTATTTTAAAATAATAATTTAATATACAGGGTGAATTACGTTCGAGTAATGACGTCACCGTCATTTTTTTCAAATGAACACCCCTATTTTGTCTCAATTTTCGGATTACTCGAGCTGAGCTGATTCCAAAAATGTATCACATGTTGATTCCAATTGGTACAGGGTGGACAAAAACACAATAGTTTTGTGTGTGCTCAGAAAGTAACATGTTTGGAAACAGCTCATTTCTATTACTCTAAACATGTAGCAAACTACGGGGTGTTACATTAACACCAATTGCCGCTAGACAATAAGTATTTTTGATAATATTGTTAATTTACCTAATAAAGAATGTTACGCGTTACTTTATGAGCACACAAAAAACTATTGTATTTTGTCCACCCTGTACCAATTGGAATCAACATGTGATACATTTTTGGAATCAGCTCAGCTAGAGTAATCCGAAAATTGAGAAAAAATGGGGGTGTTCCATTTAAAAAAAAATGACTGTGACGTCATTACTCGAGCGTAATTCACCCTGTATATTATATTATTATTTTAAAATACGGTAAATAACCATCAAAAATCGACGTGTTTCAGGATTATTTCTCAAAATGACCTGTTTAGCTGAAAATGAATTTGTTCCATACTTTACGGACACAGTGTATGTTATGATCATTATTTATTCGCGAAAATATTTCACTTCAAGTGAAGGCAATTAAATATTTTCCGACAAGTCGACCGGGTAAGCCCTTGATCCTGGTATAAATATTTTGAGTTTTGACTCTTCCCTAGCCTACTTCGATTTTAATAAAACGACAAAAAAATAGTTTGGCTGTTTTACAGAACAAGCAAATACCGCTATCGACTAAAGCTATTCTGAAACCCTCAAATCCCAAATTGCAAAACCATAACTAATACAGAGCGTTCGCAACTTGAGTGCAAAGAACGAAAAAATTGAAATTTTGACATTGCCCTGTATGAACGTTGCTGAGCCTCTTGTCAATATTAAAATACCAGTGGATTAAGAATCACCCAGTTTATTTATCTACACAATTTCATTCGCAGATCAAATAAAGAGTGTTCTCAATAGTCTGGTCGAGCCATTACTTTGAAAACTCGAGAGTTCTGAAAGTTGGTTTATGAATTCATCGCTGAATATTTCACAAGAACGTTTATAAAAATTAGAGTGAGTTCAAAAAATCTATCAATTTTCAGAACATTGTATTTAAAAAAGTCGCCCAATTACCTTACATAGAATCTGTTTCAATGTTACATTGTATGAATTCTTCAAAAAGAGTTAATTCACTTGTAATTTTATTGCATTCTTCAATACCGTTAACACGACGGAGTTAGATTCTGCAATGTTGCCACTCATTGAAAACTGACTAAATTTTGGCTTCACCAATTCTTGAATTTATGAATGAGATCCTTTGTCCCTCTTTCCATGGTCTAAAATTGCAGATACAATCGTTGACTCTCCATCTAGTACCTAGTACAATAAGAGTTTTCGGATGCTTCATGAATTCAATACAAAAAAAATTACAAACATGAATCTCGCATGAATCTCTCAATTTTAGGCGTCACCTTTGGGTGAGGGTGAAGAAATGTTGTTGTACATGAACAAAGCTAAGGAGTTGAGGAAATTTATCAGAGGACTGCAACCTGTAACTTCTTTATCCTTTCATATGATATAAAATTTTAAAATTCATCAGTTTTACATTTAACATGGACTGAATACTGCCTATTTTAGTGTCTACGAAGAAATATTCACTTCAGTTTCTTATCTTCGATTTCGTTAGGTCTTGATGACATGCTGACCAAATTTTCCTTCGTTTCCTGGTAAGTCACATAATATGTGGATACACCAAGTTACTGGGTGTTCCAAAATATTCAAGAGAATCCTTAATTTGAACGATTTACACATCCAAGTTTGGTACACATTTATTGTATTAAAAATGCATTCAATTTAAATAATTTTCACTGGTGGGATATTCCTAAGAGTAAGATCGACTAGAAACATCAAAAAAATGTCCACATAAAATAATTTTTCGAGAAAATAAACGGTTTTAATGTCTACATGAACAAAGCTATATTCCACTGTTTGACCACCAGCCTAACCTCAAAAAATATTTGACAGGTCGTTGCATTGCGTAATTTCATCAAATTTTGGCCGCCATGTATGATTTTGTTCTACACAATACCAAATGGTCTTAAAAAAACTCGATATTGCAGTTCTCGTTGTGTGTATTTTCGAAGACATTCTGTATACATGTTAATGATATAGTAAACCGTATACTCCTTAACCCCTTACCAAGATTGCAACTGGCAGATTATCGAGTTTCGCCGATTCGTTTCTTATGAAGAGGTGGCTGGATCACATTTCTGGGAATGGCTCTTTGTCAGCGATTTAACAGCGAATAATTTGCTCCGGTGATGGGCACGTCCGTTGAGCAATCTTTTCGATGATTCGGTTTCAGCTGGAAATATTGTATGTCTTCGAAGGAACACGGTAATTAGACACTTAGGCCTAACTCTGAAAAATGAAGAGCTCTGCATAATTCATCCACACCATTCTAGAAAAATAGGCACGTTTCGTTGGCAGAATAGTGTTAATAAACGTAAATATGTATATTCTCCAGGAGAAGATTTCGAACAAGGAATTTAGTTGAATATGCCTGATTATAAGTACGATTATACAGGGTGTTTCACCGGTGAGGCGGATCTCGATTACTCTGAAACAGTTAGAGGTTCGAATGTTTTTCGACGCGAATTAGGGCTATATTTTGAACTTGTTTTGAACTCTACAGGGTGTCTCAGGAAAGCGGTAGGAAGCAAACATATGTGTTTTCTTATGGAACATCCTGTATTTCACTGCAGATTAAGGATGGTTAAAGGAGATTAAGTTTGTTGGACACCTCATGTTATTAAAATTCGCAGATTCTGAGATAATTCGCTTTTCGTAAATTGTAACATCGCGGAGAAAACTCGATAAGTTCGACTTGAATGAATTTGGTTGAATAAGATTTCTGCTGTGAATATTCACCTTCAATTTCGAGCTTATTTCAAATGGTATTTCATTTTTCATTCGAAAAATTACCTTTGAAGAATTCTTGAGGTTCTTCAGAACCTCTATCAGACCTAAATCTCAGTTTCGGATTTATTTGCAATTTGCAAAAGAGTTCAACCCAACCGGTAATGACCCTTTTTATCCCAAAAATCCGCAATTACAGAAGTTCAGGCAACTTTGTTCACAGGAACAAGCGAATAAGCTCGATAAAATGAAGATTAAAAATAAGTCACTGAGGGCCATCACTTGCATCGTATGACAAAACCATAGATTGAGTCCAAAACCTCGATTTGTAGATATGATTCTTGCACCGTGTCGTAATCGTAGTAATAACATCAACTAAATCTCAAAATAAAACATCCCTAATTGACTACATTAAATGAAAGTTCAATAAAAAACTTCGAATTCTAACCCAACATTCACAGATGACATGTTATGCTTGTTTCGAAATTATGTTTGAAGTGATTATAAACCAAAGTGAAGAGAAAAATTGCTGCAGTAGACGAAGAGATTGTCTTAGAAGACGATTGAGATATTGTAAATTATAAATTTTTGTTTTCCTAGGCGTATACAGACTATACAGAGTGCGTCAGCAAGGCGTAGGTACTGCTGAAACAGCGCCTAAACTGTAGCGTTTGGAAAAAAACTTATATGGCATGGTTACAAGGTTGACAAAAATCAACAAACTAGAAATAATTTTACATATACAGGGTGCGCCAAAAAAGTTATGGAGAAAAAGAAAAGAAAAAGTTTTTTCAATGGAACACCCTGTATTTCATGGCATAATTCTTTCGAGGACAACAAGAGCTTTACTTTTATACCTCATTTTTTGAATTTTATCTCGGCGTTGCTACAAATTCGTATTTTTAGAATTTTTTTAGTGCTTTAAAGGTGGATTTATACAGCAACTAAAATAAAATAAGAACTAAATTAAAATAAAATAAGAAATAAGAGCAGACAACATAGGTTTATAGAGATCGCTAGAATAAAATAAGAAATAAGAATGAACCAATCAAATCGCAGATTTTTTGACAATGACTTTTGTGTAAGTTTAGAAAATCGCCTATTCCGCCTTTTATTCAAGGCTTGTCATCAATAACAACATCGCTCCCATCATATTTCCTGGTCATCCATATTAAATATATCATCAATAATGATTTAAAAAAATATTCATTCAATTTTAGGTTAGAAAACTAGAACTTGTCAAAAGTATCAATACGGAAAAGATTGGGGAGTGGATTTGGGTCATGCGCACTATCATTTTCCAAATAAAATAAGCGAAAAAGATAAAAGTTGACCATCTCTTATTCTAATTCTTATTCCTTATTTTAGCTTATTTCCTGTATAAACGCTGTCATTGAAATGCATGAAGTGAACATTCCTATTTTATTTTATTTTAGTTCTTATTTTATTTTAGTTGCTGTATAAATCCACCTTAAGGGGTTCATCAAACTTCTTATAGCAACCTCACAACCGCGTACTCCTCACCCTCAGTATTGCATTGGACTCTTTTTGCGGACTTCTTTTCAGTTACCTCAGTTATTTCCAGACGACAATCTATTCGTTTATCATATTTTACATCCAAATCTGAAGAGGTAAGTGCTTTGGTTTCTTAACAGGAACATTTTCATTTTTAAAAGGAAGTGAAATATTCCAAAGAAAATTGTGAACGTGTGCAGTAAACGTTGAACCAGTTTCTTCCAAAAAAAATCGTTATTCAAAACTCCTGCGAAAAGCCCGGTAATATCAAAAAATAACTCAATATTGATTCATAGGAAATTAGGAACCCTGGTGTAACGACTCCTATCTAAAAATCGGGATCGAAAATTGTAGGTCAAAATGGCACTCTTGGTTGTAGATGGGATCCTACAGTTCCGAAATAATCCGCAATATTCCACGGTTGTGGCGCTATTGTGACAATCGAAAATTCTCTCTCTCGGGAGAAATGAAAAGTATGACCCCATCACAGATTTTCGATCGATAATAAAGTCTCAAACAAAATCTAATCAGTGCCAATACGAGGTATTCTATGCATCTACAGAGTGTAACAGCCAAATGGAATTAATTCGATAACGAATAAATGAGGGGGTGTAAGGAAAAACGCTCGGACACGTCGATTTGTAATTTTAAATGCGCATATTTTTCAAGAAAATAATATTATATAGGGTGTTCCATGTGACCGTGGTCAATACCAACTTTCTTATTTCAAATGCAGTATATTATTTATTTTTTGGATTCTTCAAAAAATTCTAGACATAATTCATGTATAATGTCCTATACCTATCTTCAACTTTTTCGGAAATATTAAGTGTTTTCAGATTTTTTACAATTTTTTACGATTTTACATTAGACTTTTTTTTGTGGGGATATGTCAAAAGTATTGTAAACGAAACGAAACCCTTGAACTTAGACGACCTAAAAACCCGAATCACGCTTGCGATTAGATCAGTCAAGGTGGATTTATACAGCAACTAAAATAAAATAAGAACTAAAATAAAATAAGAATGTTCACTTGATGCATTTCAATGACAGCGTTTATACAGGAAATAAGCTAAAATAAGGAATAAGAATAAGAGAGAAGAAAAGAGATGGTCAACTTTTATCTTTTTCGCTTATTTTATTTGGAAAATGATAGTGCGCATGACCCAAATCCACTCCCCAATCTTTTCCATATTGAAACTTTTGACAAGTTCTAGTTTTCTAACCTAAAACTTAATGAATATTTTTTTAAATCATTGTTGATAATTATATTCAATATGGATGACCAGGAAATCATGATGGGAGCGATGTTGTTATTGATGACAAGTACTGCGATTATCGCCTTGAATAAAAGGCGGAAGTCATTGTCAAAAAATCTGCGATTTGATTGGTTCATTCTTATTTCTTATTTTATTCCAGTGATCTCTATAAACCTATGTTGTCTGCTCTTATTTCTTATTTTATTTTATCTTAGTTCTTATTTTATTTTAGTTGCTGTATAAATCCACCTTCACTCCTGAAATGTTGAGTAACGTTAGAAGACAATTCTACACCAGATTAGCATGTTGCCAAGACGTTCGCGGCGAGCATTTTGAACATTTCCTTTATTGACATGAATGTTTTTTTTTTAATAATTGAGAAATAATCAGTATTACCTATTAGGTTTTAAGTGTAATGTACCGAATTTGTGAAATTTTCATTTAAAACGTTGATTTTTGCAATAAATCTGAAAACACTTAATACTTCCGAAGTAGTTAAAGACATTGTGCATGAATTGTGTCTAGAATTCTCTGAAGAATCCATTAAATAAATAATATACAGGGGGTTTTATTTGAAATAAGAAAGTTGGTATTGGCCACGGTCGCATGGAACACCCTATATAATTTTATTTTCTTGAAAAATATTCGCATTTAAAATTGCAAATCGACGTGTCCGAGCGTTTTTCTCAACACGCCCTTATTTATTCGTTATCGAATTTATTCCATTTGGCTGTTACACTCTGTATATATCAACATACAAACTGTCAAAGCATGATTAGGGTATAGAATTGAATGAAATAGGGTTGAATTGAAATAAACAAAGTGAAGATAGGCAGAAATACAGATTTATGTAAAAATAACCAGATTTGTGGATTAACTTCAATCTAGTTACATTTAGCCTCGGCGCAAGCCAATTATTTCATCCAAGATTCAATAAATTAATAGGGATTTTACTAAATACCGCTTTGAACCAATTTGTGCAAGTGGCCCTGAAAGCACTGATTTGGAGTCTGAAGCTTTTGAGCGGTTTTTGATCCATCTTCTAGACTGGGTGGATTGGAATTTTCAGTAGCAACGCTACAGTGATCTGAAATATTTCAGATCGATAAAGTAGATCTAAATTATTGAGGAAACCCAATGTTCTAAGTCCCGATCTGGTCTTTCGTAAAAGTAATCCAACCGATTTAGCTCTGAAGTTTTTTTATACATTGTGTCCGTTCCATTTTGCAACACAAACTCGGCACTTATGTATGTGAGAGGCTGAATTGTCGGAATCGTTAGTAAGGGAAGTAAATATTTACTCGGTGTTTGCCGAGGAAGTTTGACGATGCAGATATAATATTTATTATCTTTATGGTCTTGCCTCCAAATGAAAGCGACACTTTCAGAGGAGAGACCGGAATAGATAAAAGTCGCAACGGCCCTGCCTCTGTTTTCTCAGAAACGGAATAGCTGATACTGGTTCCCTCTTATGGGAAAAAGTTACGGTGGTTCCTGTATGAGGTGCTATCAATATGAGATTAGAGGAAAGGAGGAAATTCTCATAGATTAAGCACCGTATCTAGGTTTCAATGACCCGGATTATTTCCAGTCACGGCAGTAGAGGAAAAAAATTATAGAAAAAGGAAAATAGATGACGTTAATCAATTCATATCACTAAAATACAAGAGTTTGTCTCAAGCAAATATTCCGTAGACGTAGGGCTCAATATTATTTCACAAATGAAGGGTTTTCCAATAAGAGGTGTTTTTTTGAATAGCCCGCATATGTCACTTTTGAAGCTGTCATTTTTTGACATTTGACAGGTAGAAACTTCGCCATTAATAAAAATGGAACGATATACGCTTCAACAACGCATTGAAATTATTAAAATTCACTAAAAAAATGGTGAAAACTTGGCTGAGACGGTTCGTAAAACTCGAACATTTTCGGGTCGTCGTGAAACACCTTGTCGGAATCCAATACAGAAATTGGTGAAAAAATTTGAGCTTTTGAGAACAAGTTAGCTATGTGAATAACAAAACCTGTGCAAGTCGCTCAAGAACACCCGAGAATATTGCTGCTGTAGCCAGGCACGTAGCCAGGATTTTCTTTCGGGGGGGGGGCCACAATAAGTAAACATTGCAAATTTTGTCAAATATACAGGCATTTATTGATATTTCGGGGGGGGGGCGGGCCTCCCCCTCGCTACGTGCCTGGCTGTAGCCGAAAGTGTTGAAGAAAACCCAGGATTGACCATTCCTCGTCGTTCCTTGGAATTAGGCATGATTAATGATTTACTTTCATAAACATGAAAATTTTCTATAATATCATTAGGATTTCATACAAACGTATTATCACTACACACAAAATTTTCGATTATCATTAATGTGAGCAGTGAGAGGTTGGTTAGAATAAATCCTTCTCTCACGTGTACATCCTTGTTCTACCGCAAACCGGAGGAAGAGATAAAAGTAGATGATACCGAAATATTGCATCAATGAGGAATTTTTCAACAGTAGTATTTTTCGAATACTCGCCTATTATCTATGATTTACAGAATGAATTTATCATATTGTGGACAGTTCTTGTATTCTATTGTTGCATCAGTCCATTGTTCCTTAGCCCCTAATATTCTAAACGGATGTGAAATAGTCTTTGAGGGATGTAGGTGAATAAAAGCTTACCTACGCAGTCATCTACGTGAAATCTTGGGTGCAGCGTTTTGATGTAATATTCTGAATTATAATTTAATTTCAAGTTCAATCTGAAACTTTTTGAAATGAAACCTGTTCGGTTGTTAACATACACTGTGTCCGTAAAGTATGGAAGAAATTCATTTTTAGCTAAACAGGTCATTTTAAGAAATAATTCTGAAACACGTCGATTCTTGATGTTAATTCACCGTATTTTAAAATAATAATCTAATATACAGGGTGAATTACGTTCGAGTAATGACGTCACCGTCATTTTTTTTAAATGGAACACCCCCATTTTGTCTCAATTTTCAGATTACTCTAGCTGAGCTGATTCCAAAAATGTATCACATGTTGATTCCAATTGGTACAGGGTACAGGGACAAAAATACAATAGTTTTGTGGGTGCTCATAAAGTAACATGTTTGGAAACAGCTCATTTTTATTACTCTAAACATGTAGCGAACTACAGGGTGTTACATTGCCGCTAGACAATAAGTATTTTTGATAATATTGTTAATTTACCTAATAAAGAATGTTACGCGTTACTTTATGAGCACGCACAAAACTATTGTATTTTTGTTCACCCTGTACCAATTGGAATCAACATGTGATACATTTTTGGAATCAGCTCAGCAAGAGTAATCCGAAAATTGAGAAAAAATGAGGGTGTTCCATTTAAAGAAAATGACGGTGACGTCAGTACTCGAACGTAATTCACCCTGTATATTAGATTATTATTTTAAAATAGGTAAATTAACATCAAAAATCGATGTGTTTCAGGATTATTTCTTAAAATGACCTGTTTAGCTAAAAATGAATTTGTTCCATACTTTACGGACACAGTGTATTTCATGCAGCGTTTTGCAAGTGTTATGCATCTTTGAAGTTATGTTTCAACCCGTTTTTAAGATGTTCTAATTACGAACTAGAGATCTATTCTGCCTAATCTGTCTTCAGATAATGAGGTATCTATACATATTTTTCAGAAACGAAGACATTGGCCCTACGCAAAATATTACGTTTTCGGAAAATGTACGCATACATAATTGCGTATGGGACAAACAAATTCTCTTTTTTTCGATTCATACAATTCCAGTAATTGGTCAATCGAAATGTTAGAACAATTATTCTCAATAAAAAATGAATAATAATCAATAAAATATTTTCAAGCGGAATCTACTTCCGTTTCTACCGGAAACGAATGTGAATTTCGTTATTTCCAATGCAACACCCTGTATTTTTATACATATTTGAATTCTTCGTTTAATTTGATGTATGATTTGCACAACCACTTCTTGCGATTGTTGAGTTATAGCCCGATTGTCAAATTTAATAATAAGTAAGAATGACAATTCCTAGCATAGCCTACTTTGAAATAGACGAGCATACCTGCACTGAGTTTTACTGAGCCAAACCTGGCTTCAGTAATGAAAGTCAATCGAGTTCAGTTGTATGCTCGTCTATTTCAAAGTAGGCTATGTTAGGAATTGTCATCCCTAATTATTTTTATTGATCAAGCACTATGCAAAACAAGCAATAATAAAAAGGTACACTCAAATGATGTATCAAAAGTCTGTTCTTTATTTTCGGCGAATGTGATAAACACAGCAGATAATGAATGATGACTAAATAAAAAATCTTAGTTTAAAACTGACATATTTTTATTATTATTGACTTAGCCTACATAAAAATTATCTCAATAAACCTGATTTTCAGACAGAAAAACCTGGCTTTAGTGGTGAAATTCGAATTTTATTCAATAACGGCAAGACTACCGATTCTAAAGACATGAAATGTTTGGAACAGTCTAACTAGGTTTTGACGAGCAATCGATCAGAATTACAAAATTATATGGTTCCGTTTGAAAAAAATTAGATTTCATAGTTTCATTGAGGCTCACTTTGAAGCTCGGTTTCAGACACCCTTTATAATATTTCCTTATAATTTACACAAGAAGCAGTATCAGAGTACTTCCTCTTGTTCCACTGTGGCAAAAAAAAATTTATTACAATGAGGGATGTTGGTGATGTTAACACTAATTTGGGACTTTTGTTCAAAAAATTTGACAATCGGGCTATAACTCAACAATCGCAAGAATGATGAATAAATAAAAAAGTCTTAGTTTAAAACTGACATATTATTATTATTATTATCATTGACATAGCCCCTTCTTGAAAATTATCTTAATAAACCTGATGTTCAGACAAAGAAACCTGGCTCTAGTGGTGAAATTCGAACTTTATTCAATAACGGCAAAACTACTGATTTTAAATACATGAAATGTTTGGAACACTCTAACTAGTTTTTGACGAGCAATCGATCGGAACTACAAAATTATTATGGTTCCCATTTGCAAAAAATATTAGATTTCATTTCATAGTTTTATTGAGGCTCACTTTGAAGCTCGGTTTCAGACACCCTTTATAATATTTCCTTATAATGATAATGTACACAAGAAGCAGTATCAGCTTACCTTCTCTTGTTCCACTGTGGCAAAAAAAAATTATTACAATGAGGGATGTTGGAGATGTTAACACTAATTTGGGACACTTTTTGTTTTTGTTTAAAAAATTTGACAATCGGGCTGTAACTAAACAATCGTAAGAAGTGTATGTATAAATATACAGGGTGTTGCATTTGAAATAACGAAGTTCACATTCGTTTCCGGTAGAACCGGAAATAGATTCCGCTTGAAAATATTTTACAATTCAAGGTCAAAGTATCAAAATTCCTTCCTCGAATACTTCTAATGAAACACTTTAAAAAATCACCCTTTATATGTTTGTCCAGTTTAAGGTATACTTGTATATCTAATTATTTATTTATTTCATCTTTATGTCAAGCGTGTTCTCTCTGCTAACAGTTGGAGTATTCAAAATTTTGTTTCCTGCTCTGTCTCCACGGGTTTATCGGTAGAAACGATGTCGTTCAACGTAAAACTTTCGCATTAAATGTCTCATGAAATTTCCTCTTCCAATAAACTTATCAATTGTCCTTGAAGTTGAATTATTCGATTCGGAACAATGGGTCAGTTAAATGAGTTCGAATAAAAATGAATTATATCGGAGGTAGTTCCATATTCAACTGCCGCCACAGTTTCAGAAATATTCTGTGAATTAATTAGTTAGTGTGCAACGAAAGTTCAGCTGTTTACATTTTATTCACAGTGCGATCAGTGAATGCACGGTAAAACATTTCCCGCATTCCCGTTGCGTTATCGTGACATCAAAGTAGATGAGCTTCTTGTAGTTTATCTATGTTGAAATTGACGACGGTGTAATTCACGATAGATTTTCATTGATTCATCCGGAGATGTACAGAAACCCTATTGTGTTCCCACTGATGTTTTTGTTCTGCCTTCTCTTGAAAATCGAGTTATGGTTTCGCCTTTTATATCACTCGAAAGAGCTCTTTCGAAAGACGTGCTTAGCACATATCAAATAATAGATGCACCTGGTGTTGGCCCTGATTAGATTTTGTTGAAGACTTTCTTCTCGAAAGAAAATCAGAGATAAGGTCCTACTTTTCATTTCTCTCGAAAGGGGTCGTGCTGTTCTTCCATAACTTCAATCCTATATATATCATCATTGAGTTTGAATATACCTAGAGGAACAACGCCCTTGAACGAATTGAAGCTAAAATTTTTGGCCGTAAAGTTAGTAGCTACATTTAGGATTAGGATGCGTAGGTTTCTCATGAATAATTTGTGAAAACCCTTTTCACAGAACGCTGATTTTCATAAAATAATTCAACAATTTGAACGTGTTGTTGGATCGAGTACGAAGCAATTTATATGTATAAATGTCATACATCACACTTCATGAAAATCAAAATACCCAGGTTCAGACGAATTCAGTGCGCCATCTATATTTTATTCATACTTAAAAAAACCACGCAATTTGAAACACCCTTTCAAATTGGCTTCAATTCGTCCACTGACGTTGTTCATCCACAGGTATATTTAACCTGAATGATGTGGATGTCATTCAAAATTAATAGATATGTATACATGTTTCGATGGCATTTTTGACATGTACTTCCTACTCACAAAATATCTCTCTGAAACAGTGAAACATAACATTTCAAAAACAAAATTTGGCGCCACAACCGTGAATTATTGCGACCCGATCTACAATCTGGAGCAAGCATATCAAACTGGCGGCCCGCATCGTAAATTATTACGGCCCCACTTCAAAAAAAAAATTGAATTTTCTCTATTCAGGAATCAGATATTTGTTTTACGGTGATCAACCAACTTGTGAAACTTGTAAAAAAAGATATTTTTTTCACAAGAATTTGTATTTGACGTTTATATGGATTTTTAAGCCATTTTATTGATGAACTGAATCTCCTATTTGAAATTTGTAGCTTGTAATCCGTGTGAAAAAGACTGTGAGGGTAACGGACTTTCATTGACGAAATATGAATAGTAACCCACATTTATCAACCTCTCAATTCAAGTGAATTGTGATAGTATTCGTTGTTTCTTTTCTCTATAGTTTTTATTTTTTTGTTATCTCTTTTTTTTATATCATGCAATTCTATCTCATTGTATGAGAAAAATATTACAATTTCTTATCATTCAAGTTCTTCTACAACCCCCCCCCCCCCCCGCTCATCAATTTGCGGCCCTTTTGAAATTCGCATTTTTCATTCAGGCACAAGTCGCGCCTTGAGTTTGACACCCCTGATCTAGAGTGACGATTTGTTCTACAATTTTTGGTCACAATTTTTAGTTAGGAGTCGTTACACCAAGATTTCTATGAGTTTATATCAAATGTATACATTTGAGGCACGAAAAATGTATTTCTACTGAAACAGGCGCCGCCTATTTTGCCTACTCCGACGAACCGGCTCTGTTTTTTCACCTCGAAAGAATATCCAACCAAGGAAGGAGCTATGTTTTTGCGATTCGAGTCACGAATTATATTTACCACCCTATGTGGGAGCCACTTTATCAGGTGTGTAGAAATAAACAAAGAAGTTGATAATAATGGGGGTAACTTACTTAAATACAGCTATATGCACTTGAATATTCATGAACGCGTCCAAGCTCCATTATTTGACACTTGTATAGGGGTCACAGGAAACCAGAACTTATAGACCACTATACGTCAAGTTCTGGTAAATGAGAAATATTTATGGTTACCTACGCATTCATGCCCTTTTGACGTGTTTGGAATGCTTACAATTGTGTGAATGCCAGAATTGGAAAAATCTCTTAATGACAAACGATATGCTGATTACTATATTATATGTGTCTGGTATTTCATTTCCTGAGATCATAATACTAGATTTCTTCACAGGATATAGGAAACGTGGATGGTCAAAAACTAAGTCCAACTAATGCCGACGTTTCGCGGATATATTTCCACTTCTTCAGTCAGGGCTACAAAAGATACAATTTTTTTCATTATTATGGGTCTTATCTTATATAAATCCATTTGTATAAAATCTATCAACATAGAATGCAATAAAGGCTGAACTAACATATTTTGAAACTTCCAAGAGTACGTAACAAAGTTTAAAAAATAATTGTTTTTTTTTTCTATATAATAATTTAAAAAAGAGTTAAACACGAACTATACCAACATAATCAACAATGGATAAATACATCAATCATTAAGAAAATAACCTAGATTGGACGAAAAAACCCAACATAAAACACTCACCAAAGTTGAAATTATGTTTTCCACCTGATGGATCTTAAAAACGGTGTCATGGGTATCCATGGGTATCTGGTCTGCATTGTTCATAACACCGTTTTTAAGATCCATCTGGTGGAAAACATAATTTCAACTTTGGTGAGTGTTTTATGTTGGGTTTTTTTCGTCCAATCTAGGTTATTTTCTTAATGCTTGATGTATTTATGTATTATTGATTATGTTGGTATAGTTCGTGTTTAACTCTTTTTTAAATTATTATATAGAAAAAAACAATTATTTTTTAAACTTTGTTACGTACTCTTGGAAGTTTCAAAATATGTTAGTTCAGCCTTTATTGCATTCTATGTTGATAGATTTTATACAAATGGATTTATATAAGATAAGACCCATAATAATGAAAAAAAATTGTATCTTTTGTAGCCCTGAAGAAGTGGAAATATATCCGCGAAACGTCGGCATTAGTTGGACTTAGTTTTTGACCATCCACGTTTCCTATATCCTGTGAAGAAATCTAGTACTATATTATATTTAAGAATCTACACATATGTTTATTGGTTTCAATCAACGCAAAATCACACATTCTGCTAACACTGTTTCAGAAATTAACATCTATAACTATGTCCTTTGATACCTTTTTGGTTTCCGGTGGCTTGTTTCCTTATTTTCGAATAAATTGTGACATAATTTCTGGAAATATGAATACAAAAAATTATTAACATTTCTATTGCAGTTGTTTTCATCGTTCATAGGAATTATAGAGTAGAAGAAGTAGTTCCAAGAAAAATTACACAAAGCCGAAATAAATTATTTCAACAAACAACCCAATATCTGTCAATATGTCAATTGAAGGTACAGGGTGGGCAAAATTGGTGCTACATGAACTAAAACTTCTTAACACGAAGAGATAGAGGAAAATGAATGGCATCTTATAGTTTTCTTTTTTCGAGAAACTGATAATGCCATCAACTGTATTCCTCTATCTTTTTCGTTTCCGAGTTATAGATAGACCAAACTTGAAATTTGGGCGATTTCAACTTTGGTCATTATCTCCGTTTCTGTTTATGCTAGGATGTTGAAATAAAAACATTATACAGGCAATTTTCTGAGAGCAATCCAGTGGCGTACTCTGATTTTTTCTAAGAGGTTTATTTGCTGAGTTATAACATAAAGTTGTATTTTTTCTTATGGAAAAATTAGTTGAAATGACATAGAAAAAATCGCCATTTTTTCCCGTTTCAGAAATGTATCATATGTTTTATGTCATGTAGCACCAATTTCGCCCACCCTGTACATAAACCTAGTATGTTATATCATTGAGTATTCATCTATATTAGTTAGATGAGTACTCATTGGTAATATGCCATATTCTGAGGAATTCCTCAAATACTCGAAGTGATCAATTTATTGTTCTGAGATAAGTTCAGATTTTTTTGTCGCCAACTGTTTTATATGAGAAACTAAAAAGAACTGATATACCTTAGTTAAGCAACACTTTCAAATTGTAAAATTTCATCTTTTATTAATTCATCGAACTCTTATCATCTTGAACCCATTCCGCATGTACCAATTTTATTTATAGAGTCATGAAGTAACAAGCGGTGGTAGAATGTATATTATTCTACCTCAATTAAGCATAACTTCCTTGTCCCCAATTGTTCATTCACATACACACAAACACATACACAAAGGAATTATCAACATTAAAATTATCGTTTTTCTTATCGAATCGACCGCCATATTATCCCGGTTATTAAAATGCCTATATATCGTGAAATATTCTTTAAGATACTGCAACGTAACTACCGTACCTTTGGTATTCAAGACTTCTTGTTTTTTCAACCGTATTGCCTACCTATCAAACTATATTCATAAGTAATATCATAAGTGCATCCAATTTTTCCGAAAAAAATCGAAAAAACACGTTGCTAAGTAATATTTTAACAAGAAGCATGAGTGCAGGTGGCAACAAAAATCCGAGTCGAAGACGAGGATTTTTGCACCTGCACGAATGCTTTTTGTTAAAAAAATATTACTTCGCACTGTGTTTTTTCGATTTTTTTCACAGGAAAAATTAGATGCACGAATGGTATTTGACAAGACTATTTCTTGAGTAACAGATTATTCTGGATGCATCTATGTATGTATTATTAATTTTCGTTGACAACAACTGTCAAGTTTTGCCGCGGGTAAACCCGAAAAAACTGCTGACAGCTGCTGCCAAACAATTTTTCCATCTAGAAACCATTTGTGATTCAAAATTGCGCGTTTCTGATTGGTGGAAATTAAGACGAGGGAAATAGTCACCATTGTCTACTGTATTTTCAGTTCTCCAAAACATGCTCGATCAGTGCTGAGCCGCACACAATCGTAAAACATTCAATGAAAACCGTCATTTTCAAAATCCATCACTGAACTTTTTTGATGACCTAATTTAATTCATTAATTCTTGTTTCAGGCAAACGACAATGCTTACAACTCTGAAGATCCTTGGACCTGGTCGGCCGTTGAGTCGAAAACTGATCAACTCAAAACCGATGAAACTATTACCACCTTGAAAAAAAGGATAGAAGAGCTGCAAAACGAAAATCGAGACCTGGTCGCAAGTTTAGACAAGCTGGATCAGAATCATCAACAAAACACAGATGAACTGATGAAAATGAAGAGTAAGCTGAGCGAAGAATTAGAAATTGTAACTGAAAAATATGAAATACTCAACATGAAATATAACAAACTGGCACTTGCTGAAAATGGTTACAAGAAACAAATAAATGAGATGAAGCTTACTCAACAAAAACCTCCAGATATATCACAGAAATATAAAAATCTGGAACAAGAAAATTCAGAATTGAAAAAACGAATTACAGTTTTAGAAAAAAATGACACAACTTCAGGAAACAATATAAATGATGAGGACAAGTTGACTTCAATGGCCGCATCTATTCAGGAACTTCAAATGGAGAACAAAGCACTCAAAATAGCCCTCCATACAACATCTGAATTGAAAACTTCTAACAAAAATGAAAAAACTATAGAAGTATACGAAGTTGAAATCGCGCATCTCAGAAGTGAATTAGAAAATCTCAAACGAGAAACAGCTCAGAAAGCAACAATCGCACTACAAAAACCAATTTCTGAAAGTGACAACCCAGTGGAAGAAGTATTGAACCAGGATGAAAATGATACAGATTCATCAAATTTGAACAATATTACCACTACATTGAAAGAAGAAAAAGAAAAATATGAGAATGAAATAACTAAGATTCATGAAGAATTAGTGACACTAAAAAAGGAGAAAGAGATGGAGACATTTCAATATGCGGAGCAATTGAGCGATAAAGAAGCCGAAATCAGTAGAGCCTCGATTGAGTTGAATGAGATGAAGAAGGAGAGAGCAGAATTGGAAAAGGATTATTTCGATCTCCAGGAAATCAATCGCGAACTGAAGAAGTCAAAAAATGAGAGTGAAATGGCTCTGCAGCAAGAATACGAGAATCAAGTTTTTACTTCAACAGAACTGAAGCAAGAAATTGAATTGCTTAAAAATCGAAATTTAGAAAGTGGAAGAAAACTTTCTGATTATTTTTCTTATATAATTGAAAATTTCAAAGAATATTTAGATGAAAATGAATTTGTTTCCGAAGATGCTGAATTAGTGATTCAAAAAGTTTCAAGCCGAATAAAACAGGAATTTGCTAAAATAAAAACAAATCTTCAAGAAGTGAATCAAAGCAAGAAAGATTTGCAGAAGGAGAAGGATGAAGAAATTGGTAAATTATTAGATCATTCCGAAATGCTGAATTTGGAACTTTCAAGAAAATCGGAGGAACTCAAAGATGCCGAAGAGGAATGTTCACATTTAATGAAGAATAATGAACTTCTCATAAGTAAACTTGAGGAATTGAAAGACACTGGACTACAAACCATATTTGAATCGAATGAAGATAATGTTGCTACCCTGGAAAACCAATTGGATTCTGCTAACAAAAGCATTGAGGAGTTGGAGATCTTATTAGCTGAAAGTAACAATGGGAGTCTACAAAAAAATGATCCGAAAATTGAAAGAGATAAGAATGTGTTAGCAGAAGAACTGCGGAAATTTGAAAAAGAAAAAGAGTTTCTTTTAACGAAAATTAAAGGACTTGAAGATACAATTCTGTCTACAGAGAGTGAGAGAGATAACTGCAGAGTCTTGATAGACAAAATGAGGCTTGATTTTGAGACGACTGAATTTCAGTTCAGCGAAATGAATGTAAATTTACAAACCTTGAGCGAAGAGATAGAAAAACATAAGATGAGAATCGATAGTTTGGTTTCTGAAAACCAGAATTTGAAATCCTTGAGACTAGAAGATTCGAGAAACGATGAAGAACTCAAATTGATGAAAGAGGATCTCAGAGTTTCGAAGGGAGCTAACGAAAGCTTACAGGAAAAGATTAAAGAAATTGAACAGAGATATGAATTCGAAAGTCGAGTGTTAGAGAAAGAAAATGAAAAATTGAAGAATCATCTGGAGGCAATTTCATTTGATAAGTCTGTTTTGGAAAAACGTGTTGAGGAAACTGCTACAACTATTGAGTCTTTAAAGAAGGAATTAGAAATTCTTGAATGCGAAAACGACAAGCTGAGAATTTCTGAAGGAGCTAACGAATGCTTACAGGAAAAGATTAAAGTAATGGAAGAGAGATATGAATTCGAAAATCGAGTGTTAGAGAAAGAAAATGAAAAATTGAAGAATCATCTGGAGAAAATTTCGTTGGATAAGTCTGTTTTGGAAAAACATGTTGAGGAAACTGCTACTGCTTCTGAATCTTTAAGGAAGGAATTAGTAATTCGTGAAAGTGAAAACGATAAGCTCAGAATTTCTGGGGGAGCTGAAGAAAGCTCACAAGAAAATATTAAAGAAATTGAAGAAAGATATGAATTCGAGAGTCGGGAGTTACAGAAAGAAAAAGAAAAATTGGAGAAACATCTGGAGGCAATTTCTTTTGATAAGTCTGTTTTGGAAAAATGTGTTGAAGAATCTGCAACTGCTATTGAGTGCTTAAAGAAGGAATTAGAAATTCGTAAAGGAGAAAACGATATGCTGAATAATATTTACGGATCTCTTCAAGAAGAATCGAGTTTGAACCAGGATAAGTTTGATATTTCCAACGTTGCTGAGTTTATAAAAAGTATTAGAGAACGTATAGATACTCTACAGCTCGAAAATATGAAGTTGACTTCAGAATTAGAAACCTACAAGAACAAAGAACAGGAGGATTCCCAAAACGAAAATGCTCAGAAAGAGCTGCAAAACCTTATGGCGTCCAGAAACGAGCTAATCGCTATCGTACAAACGAAACACCAAGAAACTCTGACGTATCATGCAGAAATCCAACGATTATCCGAAATATTGAAGCAAGAGACTGATAAAAATATTCTGATGGAGGCTGAAATAGATGCTTTGAAAAGCAATTCGTGTCCTATAGAAAGTCTGAAAGAGAAAGAAGAGCAGATAGATAACTTGAAAGACCAGATAGAATTCTTAAAGCAGAAATGCGACGTTT
The DNA here is from genome assembly GCA_910592335.1 of Adalia bipunctata. Taxonomy (NCBI): domain Eukaryota; kingdom Metazoa; phylum Arthropoda; class Insecta; order Coleoptera; family Coccinellidae; genus Adalia; species Adalia bipunctata. The sequence continues at coordinate 34,374,083 of OU342948.1, forward strand.
TGGCACAAGGCATGCTGGAGGAGCAACAACGCGTGGAAAACGAGAAGTCTACATCTTCAGAAAAAGAGGCAGCTCTTTCGAAGAAATTGGAAAGATTGCAAAGTCATCTGATGGAAGTTGAAGAACACTATACCCAGGAGCTGTTACAGTCTGAGCAAAAAATTGCACTACTCCAAGTGAGTATTTCACAAAATATGTATTTTAATTTACAGTTTAAACTCCAACTCCTACTCCATATTCGTGTAATTTATGAGGATTCTTGAGAACAGAATTTTCCACAAAACACCTCGTAGAGGCGTTGTCAATTTCATCTACCTACAAACTATTGTTCTGATATAAATGATGAACATATTTTGAGTGTTTGTAGATTCAATCTTTCGGTAAAATGAATTGAACATATATGTAGTGTGCCCTAAGAAAAGGATGTGCTCAAGCAAACTTGCAGTTGATGCCTCTTGAAATAGCAATCCTTGGTAAATTTTGAATAAGAATGATAGGTACTCTATTTGGGAGGTTTTGAAATCCTCTAGTCGAAAATAAGAATTTTTGAACAATCAGTTTTTTCTTCGCTTTGGTGAAAAGTTTATATTTTAGTGTAGAAAATTTAGATTCAAGAATCTTCACAAAGGTAACAACCCTCGATATATTATATCATTTTCGTTAGTACATTCCGTATAATATTGTGTACGTAGCTCAAATATCCAATTATTTTTTAAAATCGGATTCGAATTGTATCATTCCCAATACATTTGGAATTTTTTCGAAAAAACTCAGCTGTATTGTTTGAAACGAATATAACACTTCTTATACTTGGAATAGTTTGGAATGTATGATCACTTCAATGATAAGTCTCAAAACTCGCGCCAGGTTTGAAAATAAAGAAAAACTTCCAGGCAAGATTGAACGAAGTGGAAAAAAGGGAAAAAGACTCCAGCAACATCTATACGTCAGTGAGCATCAGAGCCAACCAACAGAATGAAGCCCTCACGCAACAATTGCAGGCAATGACGAGTCAGAGGGATGAGTTCAAAAAGAAACTGCTGGACCTAGAAGATGAAAACAATGTCAAATCAGCCGCTCTGATGAATCTCCAATTGGTATTGGAACAGTTCCAGAGAGGTATCTATACTTTTATACTAAATTATTATAATTACACAGGGTATTTTCAAGGATGTAAACTGTGTAAACACTGTTCAAGATAAAGTATTTCACCTAAAATGAGACGAAGACTATGCATGGTGTTCCTAAATATTATAAGTGTATCAACGGTCAACTGTAGATTTCTCATAAAAAAATATTACCCCACCCGGAGGAAAAAATAGAAGAGGAAATAAAATGTTATTTTTTTTATGAGAAATCTACAGTTGACCTTTGATACACTTATTTAGGAACACCCTGTATATGGAGTTATCGTTCCAGGAGTTCAGAATACGATTTGTCGGTTCTTGTAATTTTATTTGATCTTCGTGAATTCGTTGAAATATGCCTCATATTTATATTAATACTGATCGTGATTTTCGCACCTAAAAACTCAATTCGGCAGAAGCAAATCGATTATACGCGTTAAGAAGCTACATCTATGAATCCGCGGACGTTAATTTAGTAGAGGTACAGGTAGTTTGGAAGAATCCCGTGGGACACATCGGAAGGCCTGTTTCAAACAAAATGGCAGAAACAAAGGCTAGAAATAGCCGACGATGAACCCATAGACTAAGGATAATATGTCTATGGATGAACCAACAACGAGCACACGGATATATGCACTCTAAAGAAGCTGGAGCAGTTTTACCCCAAGTGTTATAAGCAAATTTATTTCCTAGAAGAGATTTTTGTCATCTACTCTTGGATATTAAAAACTTTACCAATTTTGTTCTCGGATGAAGCTACATTCAAGAGAAATAGAGAATGGACTGAGAAAAATGGTGAATGTGAAAGAAATTATAATCATTTTTTTGAGGGTTGAATTTACGTAAAATGATAAAAAAATTGTTTCAACATATTTCTTCTTTCACTGCGAAATCGTTTAGAGTGAGGAAAATAAAAGGGTGCCATTCGAAAAAAATATCTGGGAGGTAGTTTTTTCAGGGGTGGTAATTCGAAACAGAATTTTAACGACTGATTCTGGTGGAGTTTTTGATGCCATCTAAAAAACTTCTTGTTTGAACTTCCTACCTTGTCTGAGAGCCGAGATATTGGCTGTTTGGAACATATTGGAACACCCTGTATAGACAGCCAGTTTCCTGTGAGACGAAGGGCTCGTGTTCTATAGTTTTGGAGAGCCTCGATTTGATCCAACTGTATACCATGTGGATGACTTTTTGTTTAATTGATTCGCATAGTCCAGCGCTCTGTGCCGTCTTACGAATGCGAGTAAGGCGACAAAAAGACATTGCTCCACTCGAATTTCACGTGCTCTAAAAAACTGACTCCTGACTCTATTCATGAATTCCTGTTTTTCATCGGAGTTGAGTGATAAATAAATTAGTTGCCGGCAAGCTAGTGTAGAGAACAGTTGGACCAGATTATGGATAAAATGAATTTCCACAAACCTTTTTCGGGAAATTATTGATTTCAGATCAGATGATGAACTGCAGGTTTGGGGTCCTTTCCAGTGGCTTCTTTATTCTACAAAGTGGATTCTATGAATTTGACATAATTTCTGCCTCCTGATTCACCTCAGGAGTACATTTCAAATCTCTCAAACCCTCATTCTTTTGGAATTTGTTGTAGTTTGTTGATAGAAAACAAAAAGAGATCATCGAGATTCAGATTGATTAATGGTTGAGATTCAATATTTCATGGTTTTTGAAATCGTTTATGATCCTACTTTATTCGAAATAAGTGTTCTTTTTCATTTTTCAGATAAGGATGCGGATGTTATAAGAGAAACTGATCGCATAAGAAGACAGTTTAAACAAGAACAGAAAGTTCAAGAAAATTTACGGAAAGAAATAGCAAATTTAGAAATCCAGATAAAAGAGAGCAAACAAGGATTGCAAGCTGCTTTACGTTTGACTGATCAGCTTGAAATGTCGAAGAGTCAAATTTCAATTCTCAGACAAGAGGGTAAGTAATTTTATTTCTAGTCCGTCGCACCAAACTTAGGAGAAGAGCTGACTATTGTTAATCAGATTCATCCTTTTGAACATTGCAGCTATTGTTTTGTTAGAATAAAAAATTATTTTTAATTTGAAATATATATTCTGACGTGATTGTTGTTTGCAACAAAAGCTCAAAAACATTGAATTCTAGAAATTTTCCATACATAAATATGTTCAAATATGCATATTATGCATTTTTATACCTATTTTAATGATAAAAGTTTTTTCATTTTATATGGTTATTTGTGAAATATCAGCTGGTAATTCTGGGTTTTTGCTATCCCGGATTGTCAGCCGATATTATCACAATCAACTGTACCAACTTCTGACAATTTTTTTTAAATAGTTCTCCGATTTTTTTGCATGTTTTTGTGTTGCTTGATATAAGACGGGTTTTGTTGATTTGTGATTTATATGTTTGTAGCCGAAACCGATTGAATGCTTATTTTTAACGCACAGCACCTATCAGACTATTTTCGGGAGAATGTGAATTTTTGTCCCCTGATATAAATTCATACTAGAATTCATTCACATTCATCCAAAATGGATGCACCGCCCTAATATGTACTGTCAACGTAAAGAATTCACTTAATATGTACTGAACGATTTCTCAGTATATACTTCTAATTTCATGACTCGCAGGGCAGGTCAAAAGTCGGTTGCATATTTGTATGCGAAAACAAAAAGTTATTGTGCAGAGGACTTGCACTTGCACAATTGTTTTCATAGGACATTGAGAAACTATTCATTTTTCTCTTCTTATTGTATATGTAACAAAAATTTTTCGTGATTCAATGTGGTCGTGTCTATCCACTCTCTCAATCAATGAACTGTACCTATATGTTCTTTGTTTCATCTCTCAGTATTCTTGCTAGCGAATGAATATACCTAAAATTTGTCTATTCATTTTGAGGGATGATTATAGGTAGGTATAATTTATTGTCCATCTTTGTTTTGCACGCTTGACTCTGTTTTTCAAATCTCATTTGGTAACTGTGAGTTGTTTAGATACTCAGATTACTGAATGAGATACGGAAAATAAAGTTGCCTTTCCTCCACCATTTTCGTTTTCTTTTACTTTTTATTCCTGTTTGATATGTTTGCTTATTTTTTGTTTAATTAACATAGAGAAAACGACAAATATGTTGAAAATGAGGAAACTTCTGATGCATTTGTCATGCTCCACTATGGAAATTTTACTCGCCTGAAAAAGTTCCAAAGTGATCATTTCCGATAAATCATTCCAAATTGGGTTTTGAGAAATAAAAATCTGTATATGAATAATAATATTTCTTGGTTTCTTTTATTTCATTTCATGGACCGTTGTGAAAGGACACCTTTCGCAAAATAATTATATTGTTCAATTTTTCACGTTCTGTCGTTTTCCGCCTTCTTTAACCAATTTTTATTGTTATTGTTTTGTTACCCAACTTTTTTTCAGCGCATGGATAACAAAAGCATGTTGCATTTCAGAAGGCACAGAGTGTGAGTATTACTTCAGGTACTGGTTTCTTACCATATCGGTTCCTGGGTAACTCTCATATTCTGGCTAGACATTCTACACTTACACACACACAAAGAGTTTGTATAATTTCATCTTTATATTTTTCTACATTGTATTTTTGTCAATTGAGTAAGATTTGAAATTGTATCAACATTATGCCCGTAGCTAGTCCCGAAGGGGTACTTATGAATTATTGTGGAACCCCCTTTTCTTACCGACCGAAAGGAGATGAGTAATTTCTTTTTACCAAGTTTACAAACAAAGACGAATAAGCACATTGAGTTAAAGAATACCTACTATTCATTGCTATGTCATATGAAACTTAAAAATGATCCTTTGATCGGAACTTATCAAATATATTTTTTCTGCCCCTTTTCCGGAAATTTCGCCGTTTACATAATTCCTATTTACGATATCAAATAATACCCCAAAATAAAAAAAAATAATCCAAACAAAAACAAATGTACTATTAACTAAGGCTAATCTCACATCTAAAACCCACAAATCTCAAATTTCAATTTGTATCTGTCAATTTAATTAAATGGTCAACGAGCGACAAGAGATAATTTGATATATATATATATATATATTCTTTTGAAAGAGAGTAATACATACTTTTTCCTTAAATCAAACAATATATGGCATAAGGCACGTGTGAAGAAATGGCGACAAGGAACAGATTGTATAAAAAAAAACAATCTGTTTCCTGATCCAAATCTTAGTGTTAGCAGAGGGAATGTGAACGGGGTACCATACAATTTTGCGTATGACACACGAGAACAGATAAAAACCTCTGAAAAAACTCTGTCTCCCCGTATATGTGTAGTGATGCTGAATTTGTTCAAATGATATCCATGTTACAGAGCTTCTTGTACTTGATGAAAACAAGCTTTTTCATCGATCTGGATGGAAGTATCTTGAAAATATATCTGTAACAAGAACAAAGAAGAAAAACCGAGAAAGAAGAAGTAAAAAAATACTTCACCTGCTAAAAAACCCCTTTTCACGAAGTCCTAACTCTCTCTTGGATCGGGAGGATCTTTCGATCAGGTCCGATCTTCCAAGTGATGATTCTTCTGTTCTTCAGGTGTTCGAGGAACGCTACAGGCCCCTTTTATTGGGGGATCATCTCCCATAGATTTAAAGTGGTTATTTTATCGAAAAATTAGCAAAAAAGCAGGAGCAAATCCAAAAAACTTCTGACGCTTCATTGTCATTTCTGACAATATTAGGTATATACTTGCTCCGTTATGAGTTTTTATAATATTGCAGACTTCAGAATCAACTAGTGTCTATTATGCAGATATGATAATTTTCGTTACTGCCAGTCAATCTGTTTGGTCATTTTTATTCTTGAGAAACTATCGATGAAAATGTTTTAGAGACCCATGAATCGAAAAAAATTGTCTGATATTTCATCTGACCAGTTCGATACAAATTCGGAATTATTTGGTTCGATTGTCCTTGAATATATTCCCATCTTTTAATGCAAACTATGTATATAGTTTCAGTTTTGACTGAGAAGCTTCACAACAAAGAAGAAGAACTCAAAGATGTCACAAGTCAGACTGACGGAAAGGTAGACAAGTCTCTTATTAAAAACCTCATCATAGGATTCGTAACATCGAACAAAAACCTCAATAAAGATCAGAAGCAGATATTGAAGATCATAGCTACCGTTCTGGACTTCAATGAGCAAGATCACAACAAAGTTAACCTAAACCAAGAACAACATAATACTTGGTTGAAATCTTTGCTTTCACCGTCAGATGATTTACCGCCTAATGAGTCGTTGTCGAGAGCTTTTGTTAATTTCCTGGAGAACGAATCTAAGCCCAGAGTGATACCAAGCCTTCTACCGCAAGGTACCCCAAGTGAAACTTCATCTTCGTCGGTGAATAGCAGTACTAGAGCAACGCCAACGCCGATTGTCCTGAATGAAATCGTTTTGCCAACATTTTCGGATTTTCCGCAACATAGAAATTCTAGTTCCATTCTGAAAGGTGTTCTCAAGGATAATCCTTGAATATGTCAAAAATTGTTGCAATAAATGAAGTGGTTTATATTTTCCATCTTCAAAGATGTTACTTTTTATTGGAATTCATGGATATCGATTCTGAGGTATTTTTTGTCATTTTTGATTTACTAATTTTAAAACAGTGATACTTTTTGTTGAATATATTCAATCAAGCTTTGTTTGAGCAATATGTGAAGAATTATAAGAAATATTCATTTGTTATCTGAATAAAGAATACAATTTTTTTTATTAGATTTTCATTTCGGAATAGAATGTAGTTGTTGCAAATGCTGGTTTCTTATGTGATACATATACAGGGTGTCCCACGGTCGAATGCCTATTAAACGTTTCTGGGGAACTGTTTATATTTGAAATCTGAAAATTGGGATTATGATATTGTTCGAAATTCTCTACAGACCTAAAATATTACTGGAGCTTGTTGCACCTCCGGTTATACCAGGACTGGAAATAAATTTGTTCAAAAAATATTTTTTTCAATATTTTACTTTCTGATATGATGGGTATTCAATGCTGAATACATTTCTATTGAAACCACTGTATTCATTCGAATAGTTTTCAAAATGAGAATAGGTTTAACGTCTGTAAATATAATTAAGGAAAGAAATATCGAAAAAAACCTGAAAAATGTCAAATATTCATAGTCAGTGTTATGTTCATTATTCTTATTCTGAACATCCCGAGTGTAAACTGTTCTCACAACGTCAAAGTAGAAGAATGTGGAAACGTCATGCATCTTTTGAATTTCATAAATATCATCACAGGGTGTTTCAAATTTTGAGTCGAAAACTGTGATCGAATATTGATCATAACTTCTGTTTTTCAAATTAGAACCCTATTTTTTATGATTGCGTTGGATTCTGCGAAGAAAAATAATGATAGCACTCTCAGATGCTCTTGCTCCTAAATTCAGTAATTTCCGAGTTATTTGAGCTTTTCTGGATCCATGTTGTATGTCGAGTCGAATTCCTAGTGTGCTCCGGCTAGAAAGCTCGAAATATTCTAATTTTGAAGTTGATCAATTGGTGGGAAATGCTGCAGCCCACAAGCCTTCACCTGGTTGTGCTCTTTCATGCTGAATCGCAAAAACTAAAATTATTTTTTCTGGGAAGTAGGTAATAATCAATAAAATTCACTAGATCATATTCTTGTTTCTTTCTCAAATGTTGTCATTGAAATATATTCACATAATTTACGGTATAAAAGTATATGTATTCATTATATTATTTAAATAATACCGTTAACAACTTACAATTTTACACTGGTAGATCAAACGTAAGATTATATTTATTTCAGATCACGTTAACATCTTCATTATATCTTCATGGTGATGGGGTTCTTGATGTGGATGCGCATGACCATGGCTATGACTTCCATGGTTGTGACCAGCTATAAAGTGATAAACATCATATTAAAATCATTGTCGACAGTTTGTTTAAAATTATTTTATAATTCACTCATTTCATTATTGCATTCGTTATACTCACTTAAAATTTGAAGACCGGCCATTAGTATGAATCCCAATATTATTGATAGCAACTGGTAAATACCACAATGGTCATTGTTACGTTCTCTAGCAAGGACTTCGAAGAAAACTACATATAAAAGTGTACCAGCTGCCATTCCCTGAAGAACCAGGGAAATGAGATTGACGTCGTCTGCTCCTTCTGTTAGAAGAAGGCCAGCACCTATGCCTGAAAATATGAAGAATTTTTTTGAAAAATGCAAAGAGTTATAAACCTGAAAGAATTTCTATTTGCAATTTTTCATTCCTATTATGCATCCGCAAAATTGGAAAAATTGTTAACGTTTTGAAATTGAACGTTGAGTAATACTACAAGTTTCAATGAAAAGTTTAGTAAATCAATAATATATGAATTATTATAATATCTTATTTGTTTCAAGCTATGAGGAAATGAGACCGTGGGTCCATCTGAATCCTGATTAAGTTTTAAATAGGGTATTTTACTAAAACTGTAAGACCCGGTTTTCAAGGCAAATCAACAATTATATTATAGAAATATTCACACCAATTCTAAAGAACTCACGCGTAATCCTCAAGCTACCTATCTGCTCTATTGGCACAATACTTATATTATACTGAGTTTTTGAATTTCAACAAAAAATGAAGAATTAAAAGAAGTGGGGACTGACGAAAGGGTTCCGGGCGACTTGTAAGTTTTCAAATTTAAATATTATAATCAATCAACCGCGCTCAAGATTGCAAATGCATAAAACTTTGAAGGACATTTTTTGGCTCAACATTAGAGTTCTGTTTTTTATATTTTTTGTCATAACCTGAAAGTTTCTAGAATAAATTTTCAACTTTCAATGAGAACGGTTGGGAACTGATATATCGGGTGTTTTTTTCAGAGTGATACAGAACTTCAAATGGAAATAAAACACAGGATTGAAGACAATTTTCTTTTTATTTGAAAGATAATTTTCTCTATTTCAGTATCGTAATGAGTTCATTACAGTACTAAAAACAGCGCTGTAATGAACTCATTACAGCATTTTTTTCAGTTATATTTTTTGTTTTGTGGTTGTCAGCACTGACTTCCGATCCCATCACTTTTCAACACGTCAATTTGGAGATGTCAATTTCGTAACAGGCACCAACTGCCAAGATACAATAAAAAAGTCACTGAGGATGTATAATCTGAATTTTTCATTGAATTTCAACAGTATTTCACGGAATTTGACTGAAATAGAGAAAATATCGTATAATACTCGTTGCAGAATGCAATTCCAAGACTCATTCTTTCGAAAACTCGCTCCTTCGTCGCTCGTTTTCAAATTTCGCATTCGTATTGGAATAGGAGCCCATTCTGCAACTGGTTTTAGAATATACTATTATGACATTCATGTTTCGCAAATAATTTCCGGCATAGATGCATAGAAATACGAAATACCTGGTGTTGGCACTGATTATATTTTCAAGTACCTATTATAATATCGATTACGAAACTCAAATTGATGTTTTAGGTATCGGGTGCAGTAATCACATATAATTCAGATCAATCTCTTTATTGTATCGATCCATTCCCAGGAATACTGAATATTGAATACCTTTTAACATCTCGAATTGTTCTCCCTGAAGATGGTCACAATGATGACCGAAAGCTAGGATCGATACAATAAAGAGATACCTAAAACATCAATCTGATTATATTTTGTTTACGACTTTCTTGTCGATCGAAAATCTGAGTTCTTGAACTCCTTTTCATTTCTCCCGAAAGGGGTCGCGCTATTTTCCGTTGCCGCAGTAGCGCCACGACCGATAAAATATTGCGGATTATTCCGGAAGTAAAACGAGAACTCGAATCTAGAGTGCCGTTTTGATCTACAAATTTTGGTCACGATTTTTTTAGTAAGGAGTCGTTTCACCAGGTATTTCTATGCATCTATTTTCCGGCATATGTCCACCACGACTAGCTGTGAGGAACCGCATTCCACCTGACCAATTCTGGACCACTTTTACGAGTAATTCAAGCCTTAATCAGCAATAACAGTTAAGTTATGTTGGCTTCCAAAGCATGAACCAATGACTTGACATAACCTCAAGAAAAATAACCCATTGGAGTTATGTCGTATGATCTTGGAGGCCAATGAATTGGACCATTTCTCGAAATAATGTCATCGCCAAATCTTTCTTTCAATAAATCAATTAGTATGAGGTGTAGCACAATCTTGTTGGAACCGAAACACTTCTGGGTCGACAGCATTCAAATTTTGCAACAAATAATCATTGATCATCGATCTGTAACGAGCTCCATTCACTGTAACATAAGCTCCAGAGCTAGTCGTGGTGGACATATGCCGGATATTATTTTCAAATCATAAAGGTCATAAAATTATCTTTCAAATAAAAAATGTGGCTTTAATCTTAATTTAAATGTTTTTTATTTCAATTTAAAGTTCTGTCACTCTAAAAAAAAACACCCGATACTTGGAGTCGTTGAGTGGGATCTGAAATCTACCAGTATGCATTGAGTTGAGTTCAAGAAATCAATTATACAATTTTTTGACAGCTCTCGAAAAAAATTGCCAACAGCTGCCAAGAAATCGTTAATGATCCCGGATCATTTAAATCAGAAATATCATAAATATCTTTCGATTATCCGCTTGAATTTCATGGTAATTGCAGTATATTGTGGTCTCTAGGTAATGCCCCTTTACACGTTTCAAAATACAAAGGTCACTAAAAGCACTGATGTGAAGTCAGGATCTTTGGACTATTCGTTCATCTACCTTCGGAGCAGACCAAATGAATAAATTAAAATGAAAAAAACCGTTTTGAAAAAGCTTTTATTTGAATGCTCTAAAAAGAAAAAAGGAAAATTTTCTTTTTGAATTTCAAATATCAACTTATAACTCCATAACACACAATTTATGTATATGATCATAAAAGCTTGTCGCGCGATTAACTCGTGCAAATAAACTAGTACCTATTCAATTGAGTATCTTAATCTGCTAAATTTATTATTTTTTTCAGTTTAATTAAATACTTATAGGTACTAACGCAAACCTCGCGACAAGCTTTTATGATCATATAAATTGTGTATAAGTATAATGAAGTTATAAGTTGATAGTTGAAATTTAAAAGGAAATTTTTTTTCAGAGCATTTAAATAAAAGCTTTTTTAAAAAGTTTTTTTTATTTTAATTTATTTTTTACTTTTTTGTTATCGCTATTTCGCCATCTTGGATGTTCCGCCATATTGCATTCAGAATGACGTCAACATTATTTTTCGAGTTATTCTCAACAAGCCCTTTCATTTGATACCCATATTAGAGAAATGCATCACAAAAAACTATTCCGCCATCTTGAATGTTCCGCCATATTGGATTTAGAACGACGTCACAGTATTTTTCAAATTATTCTCAACAAGCATTTGATACCCATATTATAGAAATGCATCACAAAAAACTATTCCGCCATCTTGGATGGTCCGCCATATTGGATATAGAACGACGTCACATTATTTTTCGAATTACTCTCAACAAGCTCTTTCATTTGATACCCATATTATAGAAATGCATCACAAAAAACTATTCCGCAATCTTGGATGGTCCGCCATATTGGATATAGAATGTCGTCACAAAGCTTATCGTGATATTGTCATCCAAACTGAACGTGTATACAGAATTTCAGCTTAATCGGTTGAAGATATCTGTTTCAAAATTGAGTAGCAAGATTTCACCCGAACAAACATACATACAATGCAAGTTAAATAAAAGCTTTTAAAAATATAGCGCAATAACGCCACGACCGTGAAATATTGCGGATTATTTCCGATCTACAATCTAGAGTGCCGTTTTGATTTTTAATTAGGAGTAGTTACACCACGGTTTCCATGCATCGATTTTGCATATAACGTACCGTCATCTGTCACTTTCAATTTTCGCCAAATCAACTAAACAATAAATAATAGAAAGGACCCCGCACACTTACTTAGGAAAAGCGGGTCCAGTGAATTTTCCCCATTTTTACATATTAGGTATATTTATATCAACCTAGAGAACAATATATCAGATTTTCACGAAAGTCTTACATCCGGTTTGTTCTATAGGGCGTTCCAAAATTGCAGCTACGGAACAATGAATCTTTAAATTTTGATGATAATATTGATAATTCTTCTAATTTTCAGAATTTCATCATGATGCCTTGGGTTCTGAATGACAAGATGTCACAGATATCCAAACACCGCCCCACACGTTAAGTTTCGTTATACAGGCTGTTCCATGAAGCTGTATAAGTAAATGAATGTAACTTTGTTAGTGACTTTGGGACCGCCCTGAGTTTTTCAAAATATGATACCATGATGTATGTCCACCTCTGTAGGAAGTTTCATTAATGTCCAAAGAACAGTTGCAAAATTATTAAGGTTTGAATTTGGATTTCATACAATTTTTCTTTAAAACTTACCTGTAGTTGGGATTGCTGTCAAGAAATATAGGTTTTCATCTAGTATAATTATTATGATAGGTATTGACGGTCGGTCCAAAGGTGTTTTCATTCAGGAATGTACAGGATGGATATAATTCAGTGTCACTAATCTCTCCTCATTCACAGTATATAATTCCAGGTTGTTGTATCTTTGAGCACTCTGAGGATGCATATTTTAAATATTATACCATAAAAGTATGTCGACCTCTGTGAAAAATTTCACTCGTGTATAAATAATTAAAAGATTGTTGCTAAATCATTCAGGTTTTAGTTCAATATACACCATTACTTGAAATAATAATTATCAACAATTAACATAAAAATGTATCAGCACAAAATATGAAATCTATTAATTCCAATCTCAAAATAGGGTTATTAACACGACTGATTAAACAATTGAAAGATCAGTTGAAAGACTGAAGATGTTGTTACACCACTATATAATCTAGGACAGTTTAGTTACTAAAAAAAGTCATGGAATAATCACTCCTGCATTTAAGATAGAATTCAAGAGTTGAGTAGAGGGGTACTTAATATTTCGCATATGTCGTATCCAAGAAACCAGAGTACGCTTGTTGTGTGAGAACATGTCCCCAGGGTTCTGGCTCCAGTAATGGTGTATATTGAACTAAAACCTGAATGATTTGGCAACAATCTTTTAATTATTTATATACGAGTGAAATTTTTCACAAAGGTCGAAAAACTTTTATGGTATAATATTCAAAAAATATGCATCCTTAGAGTGCTCAAAGATACAACAACCTGGAATGATGATGGATCTATATAAACAGATTTTGAGATAGCGAAATGAGGAGATTAGTGACACCGAATTATGTCCATCCTGTACATTTCTGAAAGAAAACACCTTTGGACCGACCGTCAATACCTATCATAACAATTATACTGGATGAAAACCTATATTCCTTGACAGCAATCTCAACTACAGATAAGTTTTAAAGAAAAATTGTATGAAATCCGAATTAAAACCTCAATAATTTTGCAACTGTTCTATGTACATTGAGGAAACTTCCTACAGAGGTGGACATACATCATGATATCATATTTTGAAAAACTCAGGGCGGTCCCAAAGTCACTAACAAAGTTACATTCAGTTACTTATACAGCTTCATGGAACAGCCTGTATAACGAAACTAAACGTGGTGGGCGGTGTTTGGATATCTGTGATATCTTGTTATTCAGAACCCAAGACATCATGATGAAATTCTGAAAATTAGAAGAATTTTCATCAAAATTTGAAGATTCATTTTTCCGTAGCTGCAATTTTGAAACGCCCTATAGAACAAACCGAATGTAAGACCTTCGTGAAAATCTGATATACTGTTCTTGAGGTTGATATCAATATAATATGAAAAAATGGGGAAAATTCACTGCACCCGCTTTTCCTCAGTAAGTGTGCGGGGTCCTTTCCAACATATGATCCAACGATGGACGCGAATGTCTCCACAACTCAAAAGGGTGAAATTTAATTTTTACGAGAAATTTTGGGAAGAAAATTCAAAAACAACAACGAAGAATTGTACCAGATTACTACGAACATATACCAACATCACTCACCTATAGGGGTAACTATGGAGAATATTCCGATATACAGAATAGTCAATGATGGCTTTGTTTCCGATGTCACTAGTTCAATACCAACACAAAATGCAATTACCAATTTGTGTGTGGCAATGGCTAGAAAAAGGTACCAAACCTTATCCTCACTGTTCTCCAAGCCGACAGCAAGTCCTTCAAATACAGCATGGAAACTCAACGCCAAAACTGCTAGCAGTCCACTGAAAGACTTCTTCAGATTCCCATGGAAATGATGGTGGTGTCCAGATGATGATTTTGGCTCGATGTTTATGGTAGATTGCGAATTTAATAATTGTTTATTTGAAGTCGTGATGCAGCTTATGTTTCCGTCGTCAAACTTATTCAGGGTCACTCTGGGAATGGCTATTTGAGTGTCTTTCTTCGGGCATCTCATGGAGAGACTCCTGTGAATCACTTCACTAGGTACTTTGTTATGTAAAAACTTATGGGCTACTTCTTCGAGGAAGTACACAAGGAGCAACCCCATACACAGCACTATCTCACTTATTGGTAGGTTTCCCCAAATTTCGGGGAGATCGTTTTGTAATTTTAATATGGCAAAACCTTCGCGAACTTCCGGTTGAATATGTATAAATGTCGTGAACAGTAGCACTCCACCACCGAAACACATCAGCAGAGATATCAGCAGGTTCTTGTCACCGTCTACATTTTTCATATTTACACATTTGGATAGTTTCATCGGTAATATGCCCAGTATGAACGAACTGAATCCAAGCACTACCATTCCTATAACTTTCGCTGAAAGAACGTCATTGGCGTTCACTATATCTATAGCGGCTTTAGTTGTGGGATTCATCTTGGGCTGCACGAAGAGCTTCTTCCTGTCAAGAATCTTTCATCATCTGAAAAAAAGAATGAACTATCAAGATAATTCCTAGATTGTTGGAAAAAACAATAAGCTGAAGTAAGAAGCTTTTGCGCGCTTGCACTAGTTCTGAGCCAGCGCAGTGGCTCATTTAGGTATCGAATAAGCCCAATGCAATTTTTTAATGGCACGAAGATAACCATTTTCTGGCGCGTTTGTTCCTATGAACAAGATCGTGATCATTTTGCCCAAATGTCCGATATTTTCAAATTTTGAGCAAAAAAATGTTCTTAAACGATTACAACCACTGTTGTAGATTGCGTTGTCAAATTCATATCAGTCTGTTCGTTATATGCAGTTTCAAACCATAGGAAACCGAAAAAATATTTGAAAAAGGTTTGAACGTATCTCAACAAAATTTAAAAAGATTTAGATAGTCCTTTGATTATTAGAACATGTCCACAAAATGCCATCTTTCAGCACATTCAATTTTTCCATTTTTGAAATCGTGTGAACAAAGAAAGATCTAAGATCAAAGACCCCCTAAATTTTCGACAGGGAATCACCTCATAAAAAGTTTCGTATATATTTGATATACCTACATATTGCATTTTATATAGGTACAGACAGGGTTGGGATAAAGTATGGAACCAAGTAAATATCATTCAAACGAAAAGAACTCTATTCATAAAAATTTGCAGGCAAGTGCAATGGAACAAAATTCATCTGATGTAGGTACCTACATTTTTTCGTTAATAATATACTTCCAGTTTAATCGGAAATGCCATCAACTTCTTCAATTTGAATGAGACACCCTATATATTTTTACACATTTTGAAAGAGCTTGTTATTTTGAATTCATACAAACTGAGTTTTGTGTAAAAATTCAGAGGCGGCCTTAGGGGGTGGCGAACGGGGCAATCGCCCGGGGCCTCGCTCTTGGAGGGGCCTCGCGCAACAACCCAAGCAAATTTTCTTCACAGTGAAAATTTTCATTCGAATTGCTCAAGAAGTATGATTTCGCGATAAGTTCGGCCAACTATCGACTGGCGTTGTGCTGCGAACAGTCGTACTACATGCTATGAAGTGGTGTCCAAAAATGTATTCTTGAAATTAATCCACTTGCTTAACCTTGTGGGAGTCATAGCTGGAATCTCATCTTAGAAGATGCAGCATCATTTTGTGCCCAAGCAAAATCTTCTTTTGAGTTGCTACAAAAGTTGAACACTCTCTTTGTCATCCCTTGTAACAGCGACAGAAAAAGCTGAGGAAAATGATATTGAAATAAAGTTTAAAGAAGTTAGAAGACATTGTGAAAAAATGCATTTTGATTATGAAGGGAAAGATAAAGCTGAAGAATTGAATGTGGAAGAGATTTTGAAGATCAATTATTTTTATGTCATTGTCGACAAGGTTTCTGGCACTTAAACAGCATGATGTTATTTTACATTATTAACAGCATGCCTTCCTCTTTATAATGAAATGAACATCCGATCTTTTATCAAAAAAAATGGCATTTTTCTTTGAATGTCAAAATAACACCTCTTATTGGAAAACCCTTTAGTTAGAAACATTTTTAAGCCACTGGCAATCAATTCAGGATGAGGCAGTAAGGAAAGCAAGAGAAAGGAGAGTCTGAATGAATTCTCATTTGCTTTTTGACTATAAAAAATGGGGGTAAAACTACAAGCTATAACGTGGAATTCATAATTATAATTATAGTAATTTCACGAGCTATTGCATGCAATTGAATTGTTTAGGGATTGATTGTGAATTTTGTGAATCTTTTTTGAGTTGCTACGAAAGTTGTTCACTCTCTTTGTCATCCCTTGTAACAGCGACAGAAATAACTGA
Organism: Adalia bipunctata; assembly: GCA_910592335.1. Lineage (NCBI taxonomy): Eukaryota > Metazoa > Arthropoda > Insecta > Coleoptera > Coccinellidae > Adalia > Adalia bipunctata. The sequence goes on from OU342948.1 coordinate 34,390,951, forward strand.
GGAAGATGATATTGAAAGAAAGTTCAAAGAAGTTAGAAGACGTTGTAAAAAATGCATTTTGATTATGAAGGGGAAGATGAAGCTGATGAATTGAATGCGGAAGAGAGTTTCTAAATTAATTACTTTTATGTCATTGTCCACAATTTGCGCACAAGCTGCCATCCTACGTTTCTGGCACTTAAACAGCATGAGAGCATATTTGGTTTCATATAACAAAAAAATTAAAGGAAATCCATAATAGTGAACTTCTGAAGCAATGCAGCGACTTGCAAATGTCCATGACAGTAGGAGAATCATGTGATATTGATGGAGATGACAGAAACGACGATATTATCTCGGTGCTGAAATACATAAGAGAAAAAAAAATAGCTGAAGTTTACCTCACGAAATTTTCCTGAGAATTAATGCCACCACACCTGTTATAGTTGCGCCTGCTGAAAGGAGTTGTCCAAGGCTTAAAATGATCAAAACTCATTTGAGAAATTCGATGTCACATGATCGGCTTTCAGCACTTGCTTTTCTATCAATAGAAAATGACGTAGCTCATTCGTTGGATTATTGTGCTCTAATTAACGAATTTAGTTTGAGAAAAAGCCGCAAACATCAATTTTGAAATTCAACATCAATTTTAAAATTCCTTCTCCGAATTTGTGAATCTTCCTAAGTAAAATATTTTACAACACAAAATTTATTTATTTGTAAAACTCGGGCAGTTTTCGTCAAACATGACAAAATACCTAAACCGAACGACTCGACTTAATTTCGAATCACATACTTTTCACGAAAGACAAAGGGCCTCGCAAAGACCTGCCGCCCGGAGCCTCGCAATGGGTAAGGCCGCCGCTAAAATTATTTGTAATAACGAGGAATTGAGACAAAGAATTATTGATGGATGTGAACTAATACGTGGAGAAGTCTTGGAAAGAGTGACTCAAGAATTTGTTAATAGGATGGCATATTGTCAGCAAGTAAACGGCGAGCATTTTGAACATTATTTGAAGTAATTTTGTTCCTCATTATTCTAAAATGAAATGTACACCTATTGTTTTTACACTCAACTCAGTACCTATATATATATGAATTCAAAATAACAAGCTCTTTCAAAATCTGTAAAAATATATAGGGTGTCCCATTTAAATCAAATAAGTTAAATTCACATCAGATGTATTTTGTTCCGTTACACTTAGCTACAAATTTTCATAAATATCGTTCTTTTCGTTTGAAAGATATTTACCTACTTGTAGACTACAGGCCCGTGTCGAAAATTGATGGGTCATTTGAACCAGAAGATGACCTATCTAGAACGATAGAAGGACATAAAATAATAAGATTCAGCACTATGCCGTCACTTGTAAGCTGTCCAACTGAGTACAGGTGGCAATTCAAAAGGACAGGTAGACTGGGTACATTTGGGTCATATGACTTTTGACGGCATTCTTACCATCGATAGCTCCATGGAAAATAATAGGAAAACGGGCAGTGCCGTACAAAAATGATGCGCCATATATTCGGAAAATTTTTTTGATTTTCCGAAAATTTCCATGGTAAAATAGGTCATTTGACTTTGTACGGCATCAGTTTTATACGGTTGCCATACATCTTCTAATCCATTATTTAGCAACGCCGTACAAAAATCATGCGACAAAGGTAAAAAATCGAGGGTTGCAACCCCCTCTCTTGCCGTGCTCCAGGGGGTCATTTGAAAAAGTACGGCTTCGGCTCCAAAACATTATCCAGCACTCAAAATTACTATAAAAAATAAGGCCGTCAAAAAAAAATTGTTCATTTTGATGTTATATCAATAAATGACCTTTTTTACCATGGAAATTTTCGGAAAATCAAAAAAATTTTCCGAATATATGGCGCATCATTTTTGTACGGCACTGCCCGTTTTCCTATTGTTTTCCATGGAGCTATCGATGGTAAGAATGCCGTCAAAAGTCATATGACCCAAATGTACCCAGTCTACCTGTCCTTTTGAATTACCACCTGTACTCAGTTGGACAGCTTACAAGTGACGGCATAGTGCTGAATCTTATTATTTTATGTCCTTCTATCGTTCTAGATAGGTCATCTTCTGGTTCAAATGACCCATCAATTTTCGACACGGGCCTGCAGTCTATTGGTTCCATACTTTATCCCAACCCTGTATTCCTCGTTTTCACAATTTTTTTTCATACTGAACTCAGTATATGTATGAATTCAAAATAACAAGTTCTTTCAAAATCTGTAAAAATATATAGGGTGTCCCATTTAAATTAAATAAGTTGGTGGCATTTCCGGTTAAACCGGAAGTATATTAAGTATTGATAAAAAAAAATTTATATCATTTTGTTCCATTACACTTAGCTGCAAATTTTCATATAGGGGAAAGGGGGGCAAAACCGGGTATAGGGGCATAATCGGGTACTCCCAATTTACCCCCTGTGCTTTGGTTAAATTTTGCTCTCGTAGCATGCGTTCATATCTCTTATCTACGCAAGTATTTCCACAAGTTCTGACAGGTGCGTGTGTTTATTTATCGGTGTTGTGTAGAACCACGTGAATCTTGGCTACGTAATCTTATTTTACCTAAATTTATCCCTACCTACAGATTGATCTAACTATATTCTACGATTATTGACAATGCATAATGTGATATGTAGGTCGTTTGGCTGTATGAAACTCTGTAGATAAGCCTAATTTTTCCCATGTGTTTTTTATTATTCAACATTGATTATTTTAATCAATGTTGAATAAGCTCTGGGGCGAAACCGGAAAACGGAAAAACCCACGTGGGGCACAACCGGGCGGTACCCATTTATGCCCCAGGTGGATATTGACCAATGCATTAAACGAATGCAATTAAATTTGTTAGAGTGTCTCTTTATAACAGTTTCACAGTTACATGGTGCGCACCTAGTCGTCAACATTGGTCTATGGATGACATGGAAAAAGCAATTATGGAAGTTGTTTCTAAAACGATGGACTAGAAAAAAGCAGACAATAATTATAATGTTTCTCAATCAACTATTGAAGATAAGGTTGAAAAAAGAATGAATGGAATGTCTTTGGAAAGAGCTGACTGTGAATAATACGCAGGACCCGGTTTTGCCCCAACCCCCGGGGCAGAACCGTAAAAAAGAATATGATTCTTTTTGTTGATTTTTTCATCTTGTACTGGTTTTTTATAAGTTTAACTCATTTCACTGTTTGGCTCATATGCTACGGCATAAACAAGTCAAATGTCAATCAATAAACATGACTATTTCCCTCGTCTTAATTTCCACCAATCAGAAACGCGCAATTTTGAATCATAAATGATTTCTAGATGGAAAAACTGTATGGCAGCAGCTGTCAGCAGTTTTTTCGGGTTTACCCGCGGCAAAACTTGACAGTTGTTGTCAACGAAAATTAATAATACATACCTACATAATGCATCCAGAATAATCTGTTACTCATGAAATAGTCTTGTCAAATACCATTCGTGCATCTAATTTTTCCTGTGAAAAAACTCGAAAAAACACAGTGCAAAGTAATATTTTTTTAACAAAAAGCATTCGTGCAGGTGCAAAAATCCTCGTCTTCGACTCGGATTTTTGTTGCCACCTGCACTCATGCTTCTTGTTAAAATATTACTTAGCAACGTGTTTTTTCGATTTTTTTCGGAAAAATTGGATGCACTTATGATATTACTTATGAATAAATAAAAATAATTGCAGTTTTTTCTTAGCTACCAGGTTTTGCCCCCCTTTCCCATATATCGTTCTTTTCGTTTAAAAGTTATTGACTTGGTTCCATACTTCATCCCAACCCTTATGCAGTACCAAATGAATATCTCCTTTCTTATAATGGTATTGTATTGGGTTCTCCCATTTGTTAATGGAAACCCGATTTTTTGGTGAAAACTCAAAAAATCTTATCGATCAACCACCGTATTACCCAGATATAACTACGGCCAAGTTCTTATATTGGTATTTATGGTATCTTTAGAATGACCTGAATGTGAACTCTGAATGCCGAAGTACATATCGAAATTTGATTATTCAAAAGTGCCAAAAAAACCAAACTAGTTCTGAATACGTTCGGTGCATAAATGATTGGCAGACAGCAAGATATTCGCGGAATCGCCGAAATCCATCAGAAACGCAAATGTAGCCATGCGAGAATTTAAATTGGCTATTCATTTTCAAATGTCGTAAGGTCGTCATGTTAAATATGATGGTATCAGAATTGTATGAGACGCGGTATGTTGTCCTAAAATCTAAATGATATAATAGGAAAAACGAAACTCAAACTAGCTACAAAAAGATTTTGTTTTGACAACGTTACATGAAACAAAAAACTGATGTCATTTTTCGGAATGAGAAACACATCAATTTTCACCTAAACTTCTAAAAATCTGAATCGAATGAAAATGGAGAAAATCAAACAGTAGCAGACTTCCTGAGAGTTCCAGTGTTGATTCAATAATTGCTCTCAATGGACGGTCGGTGGTTGTGAAACTATTCGAAGAGACTGTTGGAAAGACTACTCCGCAATATGAATTTCTACGTAAACGAAAAATTTAAGGGGCTGCCGGCTGCTCCTTGTTCAATATAAAGGGTTAAAGGATAGTTTGTTATACAAATAGTGGGTCGAAAGTCAAACGTTAGGAAGACATCGAGGTTCAAAGATGGGGGAAAATGATGATTTTATTTTGTCTTAAAAACGAAAAGCGATAGAATGATGATTTTTTATGGAAGTATTACTATTATGAAAACACACTTTCTTGATATTTTTTCATGTTTTTAGAATGAGTAGAGAGGGTTGAAGTAGACTACCCCTATCATTTTCGTTGACTGAATTTAGAGAAAAACTTCAATTTCATTTTTCCGCCATCTCTGAACCGCGATATATCTCCCTAACCCTACCCTTTATTTTGGATAAGGAATCATCCCCTCAAATTTTCCTGACTTATTTCAAATACCCTGTGTGTATGGGGACTCAATTAAAGATTTTTCTGCTGATAAATTATCCATTCAGTGAGTGATATATCAGAAGATAACCTTACTTACATATTCACAGGTTCCTCAATTTGTTTTCACTTTTCTGGTATAATTTTAATTTGCATATTTTGAGACCCTATATTAATTGAGTAACAAAATGGTGGATCACCTTGCTGTCGAATTCATATTGTGAATTCCTAGTGTGCAATGGACATCACCATGAATGGTTATTTGGAAGACATTCTACATTTGATGGTAACCTCGACAAAGATATTGTTTCTAATCTGAACGAGATACGCAACAACGAGTTGGAATTTTATTTTAACAAACAGCAGGATTATTTCGAATCCTATATAACAAGAGAATTTTGAAATCTGAATTCTGAAATAATAATAATAATAATAATCTTTCATCTTTATTTCTAATAATGTTGTACAGAAATATGTATTCTTATAATTGTCAGAATAATCAGTGTCCTCCATTTCCTCAATCAAAAATAACAAATATGTAGCAGGAAATAGGACTGAGAAAAAGAGATGTATAAGTTATCTCACATCCGTGGCGACGTTTCGCGAAGGAGTCCCTCAGCTTCTTCAGGCCAAAAACATGTATCAACTCAAAAAAGTGAAAAAGTACGAATGTTTGTAATTCTAGATGCTATTTACTGAATTAATGAAAATATTCGTATACTCCATTCACTTTTATAAAGTATCGCGGTTAGCCATATGATTTAGGTTTATCAAGTTCTTTCACTTGAAACGGACGCAGGTTGGTACTCGTGAAAATCAAAAAAATCTTACTCTTTTTTAACTTTATAAATGGAGTTAGTTCGTCTAAGGTTTAACTGTGGCGCAGGTTTCGTAGAAATACAACATTTTCATACTTGTTGTGCAAAAATGTATTTAAATGTCTTCTGAATTCACATAAATATTTTATCAAATTCATTAATTTCCCAAAGTAAAGGAACATTTTGATAAATACGTAATTACTACGATTTTTTAGCAGAAACGGCAATTCAACTGCTCGTTCAACTGACAGAAGAATGACTATAACCTATTATTTTCGAAACATACACGGTGAAATGTGTCAGAATTTCATGGCAAACCGCGATACTTTATAAAAATGAATGGAGTATAGGTACTTCTTTGAATTCCCTACAAATTACTAGAAATGTATTTTTCTCACCAATATACACAAGGCTAACTTATTTAACTACGTCTGTAGACTGTAATCGATATTCAACTATAGGTGATAACCACACACATAATAATAATAGGATAATAGGCTTTTGTAGAAGAGCGATAACAAACGAATATCACGAATGTGGTCAATATCGATTTTTACTAATATTCAAATAAGGGCTATAGGTACATACACATACCTATCTGCGGTGTATAAACATTTATACACCGCAAATTCAGGCTATCCGCTTGATTATTTTCTAGGAGCGTGCTTGAAACGAAAATAGTAAATTGCAGCCGTCCACGTATTTACCTTGAAGAATGAAGATGCTTTTTGAAGATTTATGACTGTACAGAGTGGGCAAAATTGGTGCTACAGGAACTTTGTCAACTTTGGTCATTATATCCGTTTCTGTTTATGCTAAGATGTTGAAATTAAAACATTATACTGTATACAGGCACTTTTCTGATAGCAATCCAGTGGCGTACTCTGATTTTTTCTAAGAGGTTTATTTGCTGAGTTATAACATAAAGTTGTGTTTTTTCTAAAGGAAACAGTAGTTTGAAATGACTTAGAAAGAATCGCCATTTTTTCCCGTTTCAGAAATGTATCATATGTCATACATCGCCCTCAGATTCGTTAAGATATCATGAAAAATATGGTTTGTTTATGGACTTCAAATTATTGAGTATTAAGTAGGCTGAACTGAATCATAGAATTATGTGTCCCTACGCATGGTGTAATTATTATTTCACAGTTGAATCACTTGCTGCCCCTCTGTTTTCATTCGCTAATATGAAACATTTCAACATATCATATTTTTCGTAATTTTGGAATATCGTTGACGGCATTATGGAGATATTCCAAAATTACGAAAAATATGATATGTTGAAATGTTTCATTTTAGCGAATGAAAATAGTGGGGCAGCAAGTGATTCAACTGTGAAATAATAATTACACCATGCGTAGGGACACATAATTCTATGATTCAGTTCAGCCTACTTAATACATACTCAATAATTTGAATTCCATATCCAAACCATATTTTTCATAATATCTTAACGAATCTGCGGGCGATGTATGACATATGATACATTTCTGAAACGGGAAAAAAATGGCGATTCTTTCTAAGTCATTTCAAACTACTGTTTCCATAAGAAAAAACACAACTTTATGTTATAACTCAGCAAATGAACCTCTTAGAAAAAATGAGAGTACGCCACTGGATTGCTATCAGAAAAGTGCCTGTATAATGTTTTTATTTCAACATCGTAGCATATACAGAAACGGAGATAATGACCAAAGTTGAAATCGCCCAAATTTCAATTTTGGCCTATAACTCGGAAACGAAAGAAGATAAAGGAATGCAACTGATGGCATTATCAGTTTCTCGAAAAAAGAGGACTATAAGGTGCCATTCATTTTTCTCTATCTCCTCGGGTTAAAAAGTTTCAGTTCATGTAGCACCAATTTTGCCCACCCTGTACATCGTAAAAAATACGGGGTTTTTTTAAAAGTTGAGTCCTTTTTTTAACAAGAGGTAGAATTCATCAAAATCTGTTTCAAAAGAAATAGTGGTTTCGACTGTTTCGAGGTTCACCTTGAATATTTATAATTTAATTCGAGACGACGAGCCGAATCTGCACCGTGAAGTCACCCTATAATGGGACTCAGGGACTCGAATCGTCAGATTGTGTGAATGCACCTGGAAGATGTTGGTTGGAAACAGGTCCGTCTTTGCCAATTTATTGAATAGAATTTCCACTTCAAGGCCAATAACTCATTTATCTCGAAACATTAAAGTATGCGATTTTCATCGAGATGGTTTTTTCAATGAGTTCTACCTCCTGCTAAATACAAACTTAGCTTTGAAAACATCCTGTTGACAAAACTCATCATATTTGAAATAACGTTTTATGTATCCACATATTTTACATAATATGCCTTATCCCGTTTTCAAAATTATAAAAACTCATAAGCTGTAAAACATATAATTACATTTTTTATTGACAAAATAACAACTTTGCTAAAAGATCTAAGAAAAAATATAGGAAGACAGGTATTTGACCGTGTTACCTCACTTTCCATTTCACGACGACAATGGTGGATAAGTCACACTGACAAGGTAACAGAAGTTTCTCTAGTAGAGAAATCTGAATTTTGGACACGGACCCGTCAATTTTGTTCATGAAGGGGGCATGTTTCACATAAAAACTATCATTATAAATCATTTCATCGCTTCAACCCTAACCCCTCGAATTTGAAAAGGAAAGATTGATCGAGAGTTATGTTGTTGAAACGAATGTCTCCCGAGACTTCAAGTAAATAATTTCGATCATAACAATTCCATGTGATTTTGTTCAATCATTTTAAGGCGTTTTCATCGAGCCTAATCATATTTTAGATCGGTGTGAAGTTGGCCACATCCACATACACTCAAAGACAAAAAATGGCTAAAGGAAAAAAATTCATAACTCAGTGAAATGATATGGTATATTGCAATCAGATTTTGATGTGAGCTTGATGGATTGATGAGAAATTGAATCCTTTGTCATTTGGAGACTTTCAAGCCTCAGGAAGGGAGTTGGGGTGGTTTCTGACAAAAATCATATGCCGAAAGAATGAAACACGCAATATATTCCATACTTCGTTAGTCTCCAGGATTGGAGATTACTGCACCCGATACCTAAAACATCAATTTGGGGGGTTGTTTATGCGAAAAGATGAAAAAATTCATATCTCGGAAAAATGAGAGTGTTCCATGATCAGATTCGAATATGCTTTTCTTGAATGAAATACAAAAATCCTCATAGTTTGTTAGTCCCAAAGTTTGGAAATTTAGGGGATTGTTTATGCAAAATGTGGAAAATAATCATATATCGGACAAATGGGAGTGTTCCACGATCAGATTCGAATATGCGTTTCTGGAATGCCGAAAGAATGAAATACAAAAGACCCCATAGTTTGTCAGTCCCCCAGGTTTGGAGATTTGGGGGTTGTTTATGCAAAATGAAGAAAAAATTAATATCTCGGAAAAATGAGAGTGTTCAACGATCAGCTTCGAATATGCGTTTCTTGAATACCGAAGGAGTGAAGAACAAAAAACCCCATAGTTTGTTAGCCCCTTATTTATAACCATTTCCTGAAAAATCGGAGGAGCTGAAGCCCCAAAAATATCTTAGCAGAATAGTGAAATTCGAACAATCACATAATCCAAATTTCAGGATTTCGAATAGGACCAGTTCTCCAAAGACCAAAGGGCCGGTTTTATAAAAGGCGAACCGACAGTTGAACCGTGCGCCAACTACCAGATAGTGAGGGATTTGGTTGTTGACGCAACGGTTGAATCCTCGGTTGGCCTTCATAAAACCGGCCCTAATAGGCACTGGAAGTTGGAACACCCTGTATAAAGTAAGCGGAGCCATCTAGGTGAAATAAAAACGTTTGTTCTTCCACACAAATATATCGGCAATTAACGCAATACGTTTCATTGATTTTCTCGCAAGTGACACTGATAATTTTATGGGAATAAATAATTCTAATTATAGTTAATAACCAACGGAATTGTTTCATTATAAATTATACCAAAATGTATCATAACTTTCAGAGTTTCAGAGCAGAAATTAGAACTAACATTCTAAAAAAGTAAACACCTACTTGTTCTCATTGAAAGATTTCGTTCAAAATTGTTTTAACTGAATTGACAATTAATATTCCATATTAATGGAAAGAAAATGGTGCTAAATCTAGGAACTTTGACGCATACAGTATAGAAATACATCTTTCCGGATTTTGTAAAAAAAATCATTGAACAGTCACGAATAGATACGATTTAAAATAATCAACCATTACCTACTTGTGAAATGATTTGGCAATAGTATATGACGAACAAGAAGAGAATTGAAAAGGATATTATCAGGCGTTAGCCAATTCAAAACGATAAAAAAACTTACCTAATAAAACAACTTCAGATCAGATCAACACTAACACAATATAAAAAAACAATTAAACACAGCCAATAATGTTCGAAAACAGGAATAATTCCAAAGTGTGGTTTTAACGAAGATTCTTTAAGTAGATCGTTGGTTTACTTCAGTGAATGCCATTGAAATAAGAATTTTTTTTAAATCTTTCCTTAAATAGTTAAAACAGGTAAAGAATAGTTGAGTGGGTTTAAGGGAGGTGTTGAACCATGTGTTCAACAATATTTGCAAACTCCAACAGCAATAAATGCCATAACAGCCATAAAATAATTCATTGATATTTCCAAGTTTATTGGTGTTTTAAAAAGTAGGGAAATTTCGAGATATGTGAAGGTTCAATCAATAACTGTAGTATTTATCAAAAAATGGCCAATTTGATCTCTTTTTTGAGAAAATAACTGACGCTATTTATTTTCGCGTTATAAACAATTATGTGAATATTGTGTTTTTTTATCGAATGAGGATAAAATGGCATCCCAAAATGTTTTTTCTTCATAATCTGGTGACATTGAGAATATTTGAACATAATGGTGCAATCAACGAACTTGATAAATTATAGAACCTATTCTGAAAATACCAAGTCTCTAGGTTCTTGCATTGGAGGTATCGTATTCGCGAACGCACGGATCGAATTGAATTTGACTACGGATTCGTCAGTCGAATCGAATCATTTGAAACCATTTTTGAATATATTTGTCGTCACGAAATGATAGCGCTTATACGTAAAACGAGCGCTAAAGAAGGGATGCTATCAAAACACACACGGCAATACCTTAAGATATCTGATTGTGAAATATGTAGACTATAAACAAGCGGTTACACGAAAAACATTGAGCTCTATTTCTTGTTGGGACACACTGTAGGTACATCCAATTCGTCTTTCAATACCTGGTAGCAAGTTCTCAATAGATGCATTTTATTGGGATGGGTCATTCATTTCATAAATATTCCAACAAAAGGATAAAGGTACTCATAATTAGACCTTCCGTCTGTCGGTGAATATTTTCGTATCATAAAAAAATCTCAGGCCATTTGAGATTTTATTTTTGTGTCCTTTCGAGATCATAATATTTCATGGGAAAACCATCAATGGTGTGAATGCGTCTCATCTTACTCCTGAATTCAGAGGCATAAACGTAATTAAGGGGCAGAAAATTTGGGGGAATTCCATGATTCCGAATGGGCAAATAGGTTCAGAACACCCGAGGTACAGGTAGAATCGATCCGCTTAACAGTTGAATGGTTCATATGTTTCCAACAACTTTCCTTCATAATACTTCCGTTATTTGATTTCCTTCCAGATATATTATTTTGGTAATGAATTATGAATATGAACTGATATTAATTTTTTCTACAACCGGGCCTAACTAACTAATTTCCCGCATTGTTTTCGATTCGGAAAGTGTCACTTTCCCGCACTAGTGCGGGAAAGTTACTTTTCCGCACTAGTGCGGGAAAGTAAATATGGGTTGAATTTGGGTATAATAATACCTTTAACATGAAATCTCTTAATCTACTTACTCATATATTTAGTTAAATATTTCGAATTATGCAGTTTCATCCATCATCAAATTAATTATTAATGCAGATTTCCGTTTGAAAATTATTGCATTTTCAAAGAGAACTTGACATCCTTCAAAAATTTTGACTGGCATACATGGATCTATGTATTTATTTCTATGTCACGGTCTATGATTTTCCGCATAGAATCCCAAACTCTTTAATTATATGTGTCAAAACGAATATTCGAGTTGTGTAGAAGTTTTTTTTCATTTTATAATAGGGTTGTAGAAAAAATATTGTTCCTATCTTGAGCGGAAAGTACTTTCCCGCACTCGATTGCTTGCCCGAACTCCGCTCCGCGTCGTTCGGGCAACGGCAATCTAGTGCGGGAAAGTACAACTTTCCGCCCTTGATAGGAAAATCCTATTGTTTTTCATTTTGTATAAACACCCCCCAAATCTCCAAACCTGGGGGCTAACAAAACTATGGGGTGTTTGTATTTCATTCTTTCGGCATTCAAGAAACGCATATTCGAATCTGATCGTGGAACACTCACATTTTTTCGAGATATGAAAGGGTTTTGCATTTCATTATTTCGGCATTGAAGAAACACATATTCGAAGCTCATTGTGGAACACTCCCATTTCGTCGAGTTATGATTTTTGTCAGAAATCTCCTCCAACAACTCCCACAACTCTCTCCCTGAGGCTTGAAAGTCTCCAAATAAAAAAGGATTCAATTTCTTATCGACCCATCAATCTTACATCAAAATCTGATCGCTATACCATCTCATTTCGATGAGTTAAGAACTTTTTTTCCATAAGCCATTTTTTGTCTTTGAGTGTATGTGTGGATGTGGCCAGCTTCACGACAATCCCTTTGCCATTTTTTTTTGTGGCAAGACTCGAAATGAAGGATTTTTTTCACTCCCTCTTTTGTAATAATTGGATAAATGCGCTATCGAATGTCAATTATTATTTTGGGGTGCTTGCAAAGTTTTTTTTGAACATAGATCTAGCTCAAATTTCATGTTTTGCATATTTTTCTCAAAAAACATATGGTCACCTGAGTGCCAAATAAAAAAAGAACATGCCGGTTTCATTGAGATTCTGAAACTTCATTTCCAGAAATTAATACAAAATAATTAATTATTACAATGAGTTCAGGCTTCGTTTGAAGTTTTTAGCAACCATTGAATTGGGCCATAATTCATTAGAAGGATTAGAGCATGTATAAAGCTCAGGGTGGCCACTTTGAACATCATCTGTAAAATTTCATTTGATAAGACGATATTTTAAATTTGTTATTTTCTCACGTTTTCCTTCATTATTGAATCCCACAGTTAAAAACTACAGAACAAGGGTTAACGGCATTGTCTGTATGCCGTTAACCCTTGTTCTATAAATATTTGTTACTAAAAGAAGTACAAAAAAAATTTTCTCACAAAAGTTTGACGAAGTCGACTAATGTTTTTGAAAATGATTTCACAAAATGAAATATATACAGAGTGAGCAACATACCAATTGCAACTTCATTTTTCCAAATGGAACACCCTTTATATATTTCTATATTTGGCAAACTCTTTTTCCCCTAATTCCCCATATACAGGGTTTTCATTTCAAAACTTGTCACCCCTATTATTTCCATATATGTATGTATATACCTACATATATTTTTTTTTAAATCGCTGAGACCTGTCAATTTTGTTTTTGAGGGGGAACAATTTTGACGTATAAATTAGCTCTCCCCCTTTAACCCCCTACCCTCCAGAGCCACCACTACAAAAATCTTATATGAGAAAGGGGGTCGAGTGACACATCATTTTAAAGGGCTTTTTATTCTCTATATTTTGGCATATTATTTTTCAAATTTGGGTGTTGCGTTGCCGAGTTAGGCGTGTGTCAATTTGAAAAGTTCCCACCACCTATTATTACACTATTTTTATAAAACAGCAAAAAATGAGAATATGTTTTTCTTGTAACTCGACGATACATGTAAATAAATATTTTCGACATTAAAAAGTTGTTTTTTTATGCGTCTGATAAGCGTACGCATACTTACTTACCCTCTACGTACGAGCTCACTCGATGCATCAACGCGATCTTGCGTCTAACGCAAGACCCAAATTTGAAAAACAATATGCCAAAATATAGAGAATAAAAAGCTCTTTGAAATGAAGTATCACTCGACCCCCTTTCTCATTTAAGATTTTTGTAGGGGTGGCTCTGGAGGGTAGGAGGTTAAAGGGGGAGAGCTAATTTATACGTCAAAATTGTTCCCCCTCAAAAACAAAATTGACAGGTCTCGGCGATTTAAAAAAAAATATATATATATATGGAAATAATAGGGGTGGCAAGTTTTGAAATGAAAACCCTGTATACCTATCATATATTCGAATGTTTGGTATATCTCTCTTATTCCGAGTATCACAGAGTTTCAAATTTTGAGAACCGATTTCTTTAGTTGATATTATTCATTCCATAGTAGGTACCATAGTTTATTATTTTTTTATTTTTTATTGTATATTGTTAGGTATTCATTGAAAAAATATGGCTCTTAAGTTAATTGTTTGAATATAAAGAATTTCGGAATGATTTCACATATTATTAATGTATTAAGTAGGTATTTTTATTCCGTAGTTTCATTTCAAAACTTTGAAACTCTGAAAATGAAAGAGACAGTCCCATGCGTATGTGCACATACGCATATATATATTCGATATCAGAAAAGAATAACCAATTCAAATATGAAAGAATATACAGGGTGTCCCATTTGAAAAAATGTAGTTGCATTCAATATGTTGTTCATCCTGTTCCTGTATATAGTCCAATTGACGTAATCAATTTCAAAAAATTCATTTGATTTCGTACAATTTTTGTATAAAATATTTTTATGTATCTGTTTTTGTAACAAAGTTAGAGGGGGGGTCAATTTATAGTGAAAAACCTGGTACATAATCCATTCACTTTCATGAAGTAATCGGTTGGCCAAGATTTAGGTTTATCAGGTTTTTTTTACTTAAAACTGACGCAGGTTGGTACTTTGAAGACGTTGCCAATGGTAGGTAATTTCTATTTACTCTTTTCTTACTTTGAAAATGGATTTAGTTCTTTTGAGGTTCAACAGTGACACAGGTTTCGTAGTACTACTACATTTTCATAATGAAGTATTTCAAGTGGTGCGAAAAGGTATTTAAATGTCTTCTGTAGGCTTGTTCCTTGAGAATTTTGAAAAGTAAGGAATTCCATAAGTCCGTCTGTTCGATTAGGAGTTTTTCTGATGGATTATACGATTACTTTCATTCTTTTTTCGAATGAACTATCACAAAGTAACGGACTATTCTGTCCATTAATTTTCAGTAAAAATTCAACTCTCGATTCTTGATTTCTGTACAAGAAAATAGCATAACTGAATCTTCCAATTATGTTTATATACGTGAAATATTTCTATTATTAACAGAGAAAAAAGTTTCTTCAACATTCGCCAGGTCTTTGGAATTATTGAATTCACATAATATTTTCTCAAATTCATTATTTCCTCAAAGTAAATACAGCAGAGGCGCGATATTATGAACTTAAAAAAATAAAGTCGTGTTCATGATATCGAAATGTTCACACTATCGAGTCAACTTAACCAATATAGTTATTTGAAGAAAAACAAGATTTTTGATTCAATTGTTAATTTTTTGTTCAACCTTTGAGCTTTTTATTACTGCATATCTCTTGATATTGGTAAATTTCGCTCTCTCTCTTGAAGGAATCACTTGTAGAGTAACTTTTCCATTTCTGGATTCTCGTATTTTTTGAGTGTACAGGCTGGGAAAAATTCGTTGTCTACTGAAGGAATCTCGAGAACTATAGCAGTTCTAAGAAAACTGATAACACATTCTCGAGTTCTTTTTTCCTGACTAATCCGAATCTGAAAACAGATTCAGCCTATCGTTCAAAGATTTTGAGTTATGAACGAAAATTGAGAATTGTCATTTTCAATAATGCTGAATAACTGCCTTGTTTGAACTATACCTTTTCAACTTCAAATTGGGAACTATCAAAATCCAATTGGAAACTAACATATTCAAATTGGGAATAATCAGAATCAGATTGGAATGACATCCGTCTCTATGTAGGTATATCAGATCTTTGAATTAGGTGCTCGATATGTTATTAACTCTCAAATTTTTCAGAAATAAGCAACTAACGATAAGTTTACAATTTCTTTTACATAATCGTGCCTTATATAAAGAAGAAAGCTGCTGTTTCAATGAAAAAGCAGGTAATTGCGGTATGCAATGGAAACATAACACAAACAGAATTTCGTCTTCAAAGAACGGAAAATTTGCTTAGAGGAAATATATCAACCATTATTGTTAGTACCTGTACAAGATATGTGGCTCATATCCAGAGGTTCATATCTGATGTTTCGAATTTTTTGGATATGAGAGTTTGAGCACGAATATAAAATTTTTAAGTTCTTGTTACACTTTTTGAATGTTTGATAAGTTCAAATATGCTATATTAATAGTTTTTTCTTTATGTTTCATCAATATAAAGATCTTCTGATCATACCTGATCTCGATTTACATAGCCACGATCCACGAATGTCGTTTCAATTCGAAATAGATTATTCCCAATTCGAATGTGTTCATTCCCAATTTGAATGTGTTTATTCCCAATCTTATTTCGATTATTCCCAATTTGAATATGTTAATTCCCAATTTGATTTTGATAGATTCCAATTTGAAGTTGAAAAGGTATAATATTTGAAATATGTTTTCACATTCTACACCAACAGACACTTTTCGGAACTTATTCAAATATGTATAATACAGTGCGCGTCAAAATTATGAAACAAATTCATTTTCTCAGAAGAAATATATTTGGCAACAAAATCCTGAAACAGGTCAATTTTTGTTTCACTTTCACCTAATTTTTATGCATTTTTGAAGGATTTTTGTTGCACCCTGTGCCATCTCCATCAACCCTCGGAATTTTTCGAATTGGGAAAGTGGGTCATGTTCATGTGGTGCTTTTTTGGCAAGGTCTTAGTATCTTCATTACAGGCATGTAGAAATTTCAAGAAATTTTTTTTTTTAAATCAGTTAGTTCAAAGAGGTTTTTAGTATGCATGTGCACTTTGTCATGGCTCATTTACTTTGAGACGATGGTACCTGATGAAATTTTACGTGAGGGGGTTGAAAGTTGTGCATGAACAAAACTGTTATGCTCGACTTTCATTCAGTGACAAATTTCATCAGGTACCGGTACCATCGTCTCAAAGTGAATGAGCCTTGACAAGGTGCACATACTGAAAACCTCTCTATCTAATTTAAAAAAAAAATTTTTTTTTGAAAATTTCTGCACTCCTGTAGAGAAGATACGAAGACCTTTCCAAAAAAGTATCACATGACCTACTTCACCTATTCAAAAAATTTGGAGGGTTGATGGGGATGGCACAGGGTGCAACAAAAATCCTTCAAAAATGCATAAAAATTTGGTAAAAGTGAAACAAAAATTGACCTGTTTCAGGATTTTGTTGCCAAATATTTTTCTTCTGAAAAAATGAATTTGTTCCATAATTTTGACGCGCACTGTATACAGGGTGTTTCACCATAAACTGGACAAACATATATAGCCGTGTAGTTGACATCGAGAAAGTCATTTTTGCCTTATGACATATACCCCGTTTTCGACGCATAATCGAGATACAGGGTGCTTAATGTCAACTTTGAGCAATATTCTGTGAACTGTGGTAAGTTATGCGTGATATTTGAAATAACGGTTCCTGGTCACATCTCAGTATTTTTGAAGGCTCAATTGAATTGTGGTGTAGAATTTTGCAAAAAAAAATTCAAAATGGCGGAAAACCTGCAAAGTCGGAATTTTTTTTCTCGGTTGCCTATTTGGAAAGCATAATCTCAAGGTACTCAATTTTCTAAGATTTTCCGTGAAACATTTTTTTCAAATTTCGAACTCAACTTTTTTTTCACATGTCTTCAGTGAAAAAAAAATTTCGCCCAAAATTTTTGGAATTTTCCATGGTTGAACAATCTTTAATTCTGAATACTTGGGTGAAATCAGAATGAAAAAATATCAATTGGTTTTCTTTTTGTAGCCTTCCGAAGATTACGCTAGGTGTACTTTCTTAATTTTTATTTGAGAAACTGGAGGCCGTACGAAGGTCAAAATTGTGCTGCTGGGCAGTCAGAACGACCCAGATAGAAATATGAAATTATAACGAAAAAAATTTTTTTTTTCGAAAAAATTAAAAAAAAAATTGAAAAAAAATAATTTTTTTTTATTTTTTCCCAAAAACTTTGGTAAAGTTCGAACTCTACACTCTCGATTAACTAGTGTTGCTCTGGTAACGGAGATTTATAGGATTAAAATTAATCCAATTCATACTCGTAGAGTTTGATTCCTACCAAAATTTTTTGAAAAAAATTTTTTTGGTTTATAATTTCATATTTTTATCCGGATCATTCTGGCATCCCATCAGCACAATTTTGACCTCCGTACGGCCTCCAGTTTCGGCAGTTTCTCAAATAAAAATTAAGAAAGTACACCGAGCGTAATTTTCGGAAGGCTACAAAAAGAAAATCAATTGATATTTTTTCATTCTGTTTTCACCCAAGTATTCAGAATTGAAGATAGTTCAACCATGA
This sequence comes from Adalia bipunctata, assembly GCA_910592335.1. Lineage (NCBI taxonomy): Eukaryota > Metazoa > Arthropoda > Insecta > Coleoptera > Coccinellidae > Adalia > Adalia bipunctata. The sequence continues at coordinate 34,409,247 of OU342948.1, forward strand.
AAAAATCCAAAAATTTTGGCCGAAATTTTTTTTTTACCGAAGACATGTAAAAAAAAAGTTGAGTTCGAATTTTGAAAAATTTTTTTTACGGAAAATCTTAGAAAATTGAGTACGTTGAGATTATTCTTTCCAAATTAGCAACCGAGAAAAAAAAATTCCAACTTTGCAGGTTTTCCGCCATATTGAATTTTTGTTCGCAAAATTCTACACCACAATTCAATTGAGCCCTCAAAAATACTGAGATGTGACTAGAAACCGTTATTTCAAATATCACGCGTAATTCACAACAGTCATCAGAATATTGCTCAAAGTTGACATTGAACACCCTGTATCTCGCTTATGCGTCGAAAACGGGGTATATGTCATAGGGCAAAAATTACTTTCTCGGTGTTATCTACACGGCTATATATGTTTGTCCAGTTTATGGTGAAACACCCTGTATAATTGAATTTTGTAATCTAGCAATTTTCGAGAAATGAGAAGGATTTATGATACTCAATCCATTAGAGAACTCCTCCAAAATCTTCGATTTCTCGTACAGAGCCAAGAATTTCTTATTTCGCACCATGTCGCTCAGCGAATTCTTATCGAATGACGATTAACGAGTCTGAATTGGAATTTTCTCACCTAATTTTTTATGATTAACTACTATGGAGAGTTCTCTTGTTCACACTGCAGAATATCAATGTAAATATTTTTGAGTTCACACTTCACACTGCTGGGTTGTTCATAAAATCGCATGTTCACACTATCGCGTGCCTACTGTAATCATTTTGATAAATACGTAGTTACTACGACCTCCATATAGAAAGATTGCTTAGTTATCTGACAGGAAAATGACTATAACCTTACATTTTCAAAAAGTGAATGGAGTATATGTGCAAATTTCAAGTTTCTGGGTGTTTCCGTTCAAGAGTTATCGTGTTTCCGGCCAGCCGGAACACGAATATTGGATCAGTGAGCCGAACCCAAAGATATTCTACAATAAAATATCTTTGGTCGAACCTAGTCGATCGAGACCATTCTCGGCTAGATATTCAAAAAGTACAGACGCATCTTGAAGGAATGATATAGCACCTTATGAATTTACAGTTGAAAATGTACAAGCGATAGATTCACACTGTATAAGTAAGCGTAATCAAGGGGTAATTATAAATTAAAAATTTAGATTCAAATTTCGAGAAAGTCAACGAGGAAAGAAAAGCCATCCCATATCAACAGTTTTCATTATAGCTCACCGTATTCACTTCAGTCAGGATGCAGCAAAAGATTAACACTGTTTATAGTCAATCAGATCCCTACGAACATCGTTTTCCGAATGAGACACAATAAGAGTGGTACCGATTTGTCCGCGTATAATAAAACACCGGTCCGACGTACTTATGCAAGAAAGTGACTCCAAGAAATCGCTCTCAACGACTGAGGAATTCCCAGTGTTCGATTTCGTACATCCCTATACGGCAAGTCTTCGCAGAAAAATGCCGGTGGTTTTAATCGGACCAGAAAACCTTAATTGTCTGTTTTGGACCGAGGCAATCCGTTCGAACGCTCACTTCCTTCGTTGAAAAAATAAATACTGATTAGGAACCGATTGGTTTACGCTTATTATTCGTTATAAGTAGATAAATCCCATAAAAGCGGTTCTGTTCGAATACCTTTACTTCAGATCAAGGTTGTTACAATAATTATAATAAATAGAGAACAGCTGTACTAGCTCTGCTGTACAAGGAGTTGTTACGCAACGAAAACATGGCCCGCATTCTGGTGCAAGATAACTTCGGAATTGGTCGATTGGGCCTGTTCAGTGGCGAGATACGCTTCGCAGGTGAAATAAATTCACTTCTGCTAACTAGCGTGGATAAAAGTATCCGATATGATTGTCCTGGAACTCAACGTCTCTACTCCATTCACATCTATAATGTACCTATCCTTCTGGAAATATTTCACGTATATAAACATGGTTGAAAGATTCAGTTATGCCATATTCGTTCACGGAAATCAAGAATCTAGTGTTGAAATTTTGCTGAAAAATAATGGACAGAATAGTCCGTTACTTTGTGATAGTTCATTCGAAATAAAAATGAAAGTACCTACATACCCGACAGCAAAACTTCTAAACGAACAGACCACTTTTCAAAATTCTCAAGAAATAAGCCTACACAGACATTCGAATACCTTTTTGCACAACTTGAAATACTCCAGAATGAAAGTGTAGTTACCAAAAAGGTAAAAAAGAGTAGATAGAAATAAGCATTGGAAACATCTCTAAGAATTATTTGACATTTCACGAGTACCAACCTGCGTAAGTTTTAAGCAAAAAACTTGATAAACCGAAATCTTGATGGCCAAACGGGATACTTTGTAGAATTGAATGGAGTATAGTCGGAAATATGTCCCTACTTTTCAACTCAGAATTCCCAATCTGAATTTATTTACCTGCAGGGTGTCACATTGAAACGGAAACAGAGGTCTTTTCTAGTGACTATTCCACTCATTCCATTTTTAGTGAGGAAGTTTCCTTAGCAACACTCGTTTCTCATCGATAAAACATTCACATCGGCAAAACCAACAAGTTGGTTTTTCAGCGACTATTTCCCTCGTCTTAATTTCCACCAATCAGAAACGCGCAATTTTGAATCACAAATGGTTTCTAGATGGAAAAACTGTATGGCAGCATCTGTCAGCAGTTTTTTCGGGTTTAACCGCGGCAAAACTTGACAGTTGTTGTCAACGAAAATTAATTATACATACATAATGCATCCAGAATAATCTCTTACTCATGAAATAGTCTTGTCAAATACCATTCGGGCATCTAATTATTCCTGTGAAGAAAATCGAAAAAACACAGTGCAAAGTAATAGAGAGAGAGAGAAATTAGCTTTATTGATATTGTAATCAAATGGCTATCGACCGAAGTCTTCCAGCCAGTCATACACAATTTTATTATAAATTCAGTTAGTCTTAATTAAGTAATATTTTTTCAACAAAAAGCATTCGTGCAGGTGCAAAAATCCTCGTCTTCGACTCGGATTTTTGTTGCCACCAGCATTCATGCTTCTTGTTGAAATATTACTTAGCAACGTGTTTTTTCGATTTTTTTCGGAAAAATTAGATGCCCTTATGATATTACTTACGAAAAAATTCTTGACGTTTCTCAAATTCATAGATAGCTTCGGGAATGAATACCCCCAAACAACACACTCACATCTAAATGACATCTAATCGATATCAAAAGTGATCTAAAGCCATCTTGCTCTAAATTCTGATTGAAATTAGATTATCTAAATAAGATGTTTTCTATACATGATGTCTAGAAAACATCCTTTAGATGCATTATCTAAGACCAGAAGAATTTTTTATATCCTGCAGATATCCAAAAATGTATAGCTTTTTGATTACACATTTAAAAGCCGTATATTGAATATCAAATTTTTAAAATCGTGGAGGGGGTATTTTATTTAACGTTTAATGGACATCTTTTGTTTTACGTATATTAGACATCAACATTTGGCTGTTTTTTGTCATCTAAAATACATGAATAAAACATCTAACTCATATGGTCATAAAACAGTAGATTGATTGACATTTTTTAGATATATACTGTATATATTGTCTTTAAACGTACGGTTTTGTATGTCTCAAATATGTCAATAATTGTATTTCAATTCGATCACACGTTTTTGAAACGTTTATATGATATCTAATTGATACTATCGAAAAAAGAATAACTTTTTGACGTGTAATAAATATGCCATGTCACATCGATTTTAGACATCATTATCGACATTATTTAGTCATCTAGAATACATATATAAAATATCTAACTTCGAAGGTCGAAGAATTGTGAATTGATTAATTTCTTTAAGAAGTATTATTAGTCACTCAACCAAAGATTATGAATGTTTTCAAGATGTCGATGGAAATATTGCATTTCGACCATACGTTTTTAAAATGTTTATAGAATATCCATTTGATGCAATAGAGAAATGAGCAATTTTTTCACGTTTTTCGGATATGCTATGCTACAATTTTAATAACATCATATTGAAAATAATAATTTATTTAGGTATGAATTCGACCAGCAGATACCGGTTGTTTTTAAATTCATGCGACAAAATTAAGCACATGAAATTTAAGATGGGTCCTCCCTATAACAAAATTTTCTCAGCGCATCCCCTTTCGAAATATCACCCCTTAAAGTTAGTGACTGAAGAAAAATCCTTGAACGTGCACGGCAATCCATGACACGTAAACTACGTTAACATATTTTGGCATTTCCAGCATTCAGCATTCAATATGAATGGTTTTACATTTTAAATATTTTCTACCCAATTTATTGAAAAAATTATAAATTATGGTCCTTTTTTTTCTCTTCAACTATTGGATGACACGGGGTGTGTTTGTGAATGAAAATATTTCAAGTTTCTTTGGTGTGCAGCCTGACAGAGAGCTATACCGGCTGTCAACGGAATATGGAAACACGCTATATAATGTATCGACTTCGTTTTTTTCTTCATGTGGAATACGTTCACTTGGGCATAATTTAAATGAGAGAAAATATTTGAAGTACACTTCAGGTTATACCGGAAATGATTTCTTTCAAATGGCTCACTAGGAATATTTTTTCATATGTGTTATTATTTCAGTTTCGTCCTAGATGATTGAAAATGTCATCGTTGAATTTTCATTCCAACATCAGGGAAAAATTGACCCCCCCCCCCCCCAAAAAAAGTCTAAAATTTCCTAGTTTCTTCAGCCTTCAATATTTTCGGAATGTTAATCTTTTTCTTCAGATGTAAATGCATTGGAAACAAAGTATTATTGAAAAGGCCATATTTTCTGCTTATTTCGATACATAATAGATCAAAATCGCATTAGTAATAAATTATCAAGATATAATACTCTGAATCTGGCAATCTTGTCAGATGACGCATATTGTGCTCTGGAAATAAAATATAAATATAAATTCTAATATTTCGATACGACCGTGAGTAGGTGGGTCAGACAATTTATCTACGTTAAATTTAAAAAAACGAAATCGATAACTTGAATAGCACCTATTCAAATGTGAGCGTGTTTCCATATTCCGTTAAAATATAATAAAATAGGTGATCCTATGCGATCACGATGAGAAAAGAGAGCGAGATGCGAACTCCTATATCGGGCTCGATCACGTGGTAACGAACCGCCGAACCGAACCGACAAATGTTAAAGTTCATATAGGTAATATAGGGATAGCGGATGGATAGGGTTATAGATAGGAAGACATTTGAACCTGATCATTTCATTAGAACACTGCTTCGTCAAAAGGTCAAGTCGAATAGTGATTGTTTTTGCTTTCGCCTTAGCTTAGAGAATATAGTATTTAGTGATCAGTGCTGTCACAATTGAAGAAGATGAGTGCAAATATTGCTTATGGTACCTAGTTCTAGTAAGTATAATTTCTTCATCATGTAGCTCTTGAAATATGTAGATGGTTCAGGTCTGGGATAACTGTTATAAAAATGAGATTTATTTATAATTTTCAAAAACTAACCTGCATTTTTGGATTCAAGCAAAATAGGTATTATGGTAGATCTTAAATGAAAATATCTTCCATAGATGGATCATCTATTGAGATCTATAGAATGATGTTTTTTAGATAACCGTTCAAAAGTGAATATGTAATGTTGAATTATATAGGAACCTACTATTCCCGGTGTAGTACCTAAAATGTGTTCCTCCTAATATGTGGTGGCACTGAGATAAGCTAATTATTATAAAATTGGATATTTGTTATCTTTCATGATCCGATGATCTAGAAAAGTCGATTGAATGATATCTTTCAGACAACCGTTCACTAGTGAATAACTTTTGATTAGGTACTACTCCCTGAATATTATACCTATAACATGTGTTCTACTGAAGAATATGTTGATTAATTAATGATTAACTATTGTAAATTAGGTAGGTATATTGTGATTAGAAATCTGTAACCTTTCATAGAATGATCATCTGAAGGAGTCTATTGAATGACATCTTTTGAATAACCGTTCTATTGAACTGTTATGTCTGTTATCACAATTTTGAATACTCTGTTTATTTAGATATTATCCCAGGTATATTATACCTGAAATCCGCTCTTTTTGAAAATATGTTTATAGTTTACACACGATGATCAGTTTTGAAATCTTTTCAAATATTTTAGGATAAATATTTCAAGATCATTCTGAAATTTCAAATTATAGAATTTCATAATTTGCGTTGGAGATTTCGTAGGCCTGAAATTATAAGTCTCTATCATAGTAGTATTATTTTTCTGAATAAATAACTTGGAAAGAATATTATCTAAGAAGTCTATTGATAGACCTCTTTGAGATATTGATTGAGTAATAAATAATACTGAACCACTCGACTTGAAAAACTTGCTGAAAAATATTACCATTACACTTAAGTCAAAAAGTCGAGCACAAAATATAGATTCAATCAGGATTTGAAGAATAATTTAGTTTCTAGAGTTTGAAATCTTCGAGGAAATGTTTAGATGTTTTTCAGATCATCTTAGACATTTGTTGTGATTGTTTTTAAAAGTTGTACTTAATTGCAATAAAATAAAAAAAAATTACTTATTTTGGTTTGTGTGTTGATTCCAGAGGCTGTTTATAATCTGTTCGAGAGTGAAACCTCGGCAGATCTCAACGACACGACCATAAAAAAGGCAATTCAAGACTGGTTACGCCTTGCAAACCAACGATACGAATATGAGACAACGAAGAGAAAATCCTCACAAAGTGCCAGTGCCTAGGACATTGTTATATATATTTTTATTTAAACAAATTGTCTCGACTACATTGGTCATTGACACAATTTATATTTTTCATACATTTGAATTGTTTATTTATTTTTTTATTATTATGAATATACCTATTTATTTTTTCATATCAGAACTTGTTTTTGCTTTCCTAACTGCTATGAGAGATTTCAACTGTGTAGATAAAATATATTATATCTGATAATTAGCAGGGCCGCCCACCACAGAAACATGAAACAAGAAGCAAGACACAGTTTTCATTGATAAAATAAGACTCGAGGTGTTTTTATGAATGAAAATGTTTTATGTTTCTTGTTTCGCGTTTCATGTTTCTTTGGTGTGCTTATAGGTTATCATATATGAGTGGCTTAGATGCAAAGGGGTACAAGTGAAAAAACCTCGTTTTCGAGTAAAAGCCAGTCAAAGTTTTTTAATTCTAATAAATTCAGATGACTTCTTTTCAGGAAAACAATCATTTTGGATTCAACTTGAACTTCTTGTAAGTTTTTCAGTTATATTTTAGCCATTCTAACCAACAGGTTTCAATAGTTTTATTCAGCTCCAAAAAAAGTTTTTGTAGTTGTACCCTTTTGCTACAAAATTTTTACTTATACTCTTTTTGCTCTTAACTAATTTATGTAACTGGTTCAGTATAATATACCAAAATGAGACTAAAATTGTTACGCAAAAAATTATTTATTCAAACTCTCTAGAAAAAAAAATTTAATCATAGTCAGAAACCAAATTTTGTTCTTGTTCTTCATCTGAATCGTAGGCTTGTTCTTCGTCCACGTCGAATGCTTCAATTTCGAGATCATTGGTGGCTCTAGTTGAGTCTAGTATGTCGATTAGGTGCTTCATCATGTCTTAGTGAACGATAAAAATCATGGTGAATGGGCGGTACAAACGGCAAAAGCTGTAATAAATTTTTATATTTGGGTAACTTGATCTTGAGTGGTTCCAAATAAAGTGGGCCAAGTTCGACATTATAATATCTGGGAGGTCTTCCAGAACGTCCTTTTTTCTTCAAATCAATCACTGTGAATGGAAAATCATTCGAAAGAGTATCTTTGAAAAAAATTGTACAGGGTGATTTCTTTTCGAAATGCATCCACTGATTTTTTCTCATGCCCTTCACAGTGTCATTCATGACGTCCTTCATAGGTAAAATGCTTTTGAAATCTTCTCGGTTCATCCTAGTAACTATAAACTTTTTACTTGCTTTGGATACAAGATTCATCCAATCATTTGGAGTGAACAGGAAAGATGTTTTTTTCTTGGATTTTTCGATTACTCCAAAATCTTGATCGCATTCCATGTACGAATGGCCTGAAATCAAGAATTTGTGGTCTACCGTTTCAATCTGTGTGTTAAGTACAATATAATATGTAGTTCCAAAATTTTATCATATGTTTATTTTTGTTTTGCCCGCCTGCGTTGTCACTGAAGGCTTCAATATGCATGACAGTCCGAGGTAGTCCTAAAATGTATTTTAAAAGACATGATATTATTTCTTGTGATCCCCTTGATCCATCTCCTTCATGCCACATAAACATTTGAGCAGTGCCCTTTGCAAGTGGACTGCAAAATTATATGTCCATAATTGCCGAAGGTAGTATACTTTGCTTTTGGTAAGTAGTGGTGTTGGGAGAGTTTTTTGGAGATCAAAGCATATCGCTACTTTGTTGGGTGAAAAAGTAGCTTCGATCTTAGCCGTATCCTTTGATTTTTTTCCCATCTCCGCCTTTCTTAGGTGAACTTCTTTCTGAATATTTGCTTGAGTCGAATCTTCCTGGTCTCCAGTTTGGATACGGTTAGTGAGTTTGTCACATAATGTGCAAGTGTCTGTATAAGGCCGGTGAAAGCTAAGGTTGAAACAAGTGTTGAAAATCATTCGATAATAACTACACTTCACTGGCTGTTCATTTTGTTGAATACATAACTCCCTATAGAGTTCGTACATTTTACTTAAATTGAGGAAAGGATCAAGGTATCTACGATGTGGATTTTGGTGACGAGTGTAGTGACTTTTAAACTTTGGAAACGAGCTGATATGTCTCTTAACGAAGTTTGTAACAGAGGGATCTATCTTGTTTTTAGGCTCATGTTTGCCTCTTCTATCAATAGGCGCTACACCTGTCGCAGGTTTTTTTTTTACTACGTTAGTAAATCTTTTATTTGAAATGTCCAGTGTGCGCAAAAAAAAAGTTTTGCAGACTCTCTTTCCAGTAAGACAAATTAGAGTCGATACTCTTTTTGGATGTACTGCTTGTTGAGAAGAGCGTCGAGGATCTCTAGTTTTGACACAAGAATGAAGAAATGCAGTCTGCAGATTCCAATCCCCTAAATCCCAAAATTCTCGAAAAATACTTAATTTTTCGTTTTCGGTGAAATCGTTGCACTTATAGCGACACGTATGTGGATATGCTCTCATATTTTTGGCTGCATGAGTTTTTGCTTTGTGTCCAACGTATTCTTCACCACTATTTCTTTTACGCTTAGTTTGCTGTCGTTTCCATTCTTCCTGTCTCCTTTTCTTCCTCTTAACTCTTTGAGGTTCTCTAGAAACATTTTCCATTTCCGAACTACTCTCTTCATCCGGCTCAAAATCTCTATCACGGTCCGAATCATCAATTTCTTCCTCCTGCTCGTCTAAAAAATAATGAAAACAGCATAAAAAATATTTATGAGTAACAATGAGCCTCATAAAACCAAGACGCAACAATCAAATATTGCATTAGAAATGCACACAAACGACATATTATTTTGCTTTGAAAGGAAAAAATATTAATATTAATATATGCAGGACTATCGACATATAATGTTAGTTATTGGATACTATTAGTGTTTCCAACACATACTTTTACTTCCATGAAGTGCAAATTCAATATCAATCGTATCAATCATTTTTAAAAAATATACACATAACCTCTCCAATATTGAAATAACAAAATGAAAACTAAATCAAAGGTTTCTTACAAATGTTTTGTTATTACTTACTTAAACTGTCACTTAGTGTATCACTCATCTTTATAGTTGTTTTTTCCACAAAAAACACTAGTAACACGGTCTGAGATGATTGTTGTAAACTGTATGAACATTTGGAATAAAGCAAAGGGGTACAAGTGCGCTTGTATCCTTCTGCCACAAACACTTCCAGGATATTCGGTAAGTAGTAAAATTTATTTTCAATAGATGGCATCACCTAACGGGGAATTCACTTGTATCTCTTTGCCATAAAATTATTCATAATTTTAAGTTTCACAATATGCAGTTAGTTATTTTTTTCAAAATTTGCCACTTGTACCCCTTTGCATCTGAGCCACTCATATGTATGTATTCTTCATACTCACAATCTGATCTGATGGAAATGCAATAATATTGAAAATATTCAGAAGTTATAAAATTTAAATCTATCTATATCTGCATACTTTTGAAGTCTCTCACCAAATCTCCTTAGGATAACCATGATCCTGAAACTATCAAATGTCAATTTTTTTTTAATTTTCAGACCATATAACCCTTCTTCGAAAAATCAGTAACAGGTCATTAATATGACGTTTTTCAAATCATTACATCCATATTGTTTTGGAATTGACAATATTTAGATGTCAAAAACTATACACTACAAAGACTTTTTAGGGACATTGAACAAACGTTCATCTTATGTCATCTAATATACGTGTACAATATTACCAACTATTTTCATAAATAATATTCCGTCTAATAGACGTCCAATTTCGATCATGACGACAATGCTCCAAAAAAGATCTATGATGTTATATATTTTAGAGGTCATGAGTGTGGATGTTTTTCGGATCATCTAAATATTATCAGATTGTTGATCGAAAAAAAACGACAAAAATCTAATGATATATAGACATTAGCGAGTCATCACAATAACATAAATCCTAAAACGTCTATTACATGTCAAACGTGATACTAAGTTAGGATAAACTAAAAAAAAACAGAAATTTCACTTGTTATAGAAAGACTTTTTTTTACGTAAAATAGACGTCTAAAAAAGTAATATTTTTCAACGTAAATCTCGCGGACATTTTTACGTCGAACCTAGGTTAGAAATTCAATACATTTTGATGTTTTATAGATCATCTAATAATCTATTTCATATAGTCTATAAAATGTTTAAAAGATGTGTGTGTGTTGTTTGGGCCATAGAGAAAACAAACAACGTTTAGTTGATCTATGATGAATACTTATTTGTCAAATAGCGCAATACAAGCCCAATGTGACCATCTTCAGATACATTTTCTCGTGAAATGGTCATGTCGAATACCACTCGAGATGAAATTTAAGCAGGTAAAATTTCTCTCTTGTAATATTCAAGTTGGTTGCTTCTCGGCAATTTCGAAAGCAACAAACATTTTACAATCGAGAAATTTTGACGGCAAAATTTAATCTCTAGTGGTATTATATATGAAAAAATAAGGATTTTAGAAAATCGCTCGGACCGTCAATTTGGTTCTGATGGAGATATTTTTTTATATGAAAATCATTTCATTCCATCCCTCTGCGCGGCAACCACAATAATTCAATTGACAAGAGGATCGTTCGATATGTTGTAGAAATAAAAGGTCTCTTCTCTGAATATGAAATATCATCCAATATAAGACGATTACCAATTTTAAAAGGGACAATGCATTGTATTGTTCAAAAAAACGAAATAATCTCCCTGATGAGTTTTATCTAACGAAAGCTCAAATTGAGCCCCGCTAACTTCCATAAAATGGTATGAATTCTGCACAAACTTCCGCCTCTCATTCTGTGAAGCATTTCGGAGGTAATTCGGCTATATTTGTCGAAAATTCGCTGTCGTAATTCGTCCAGAGAGATGTATTCTGTGGCAAAAATTTTGGATTTCAACTGGCCCCACAAAAATTTTCCCGAAATGTACATTTGGTCATCGATGAGGTTTTTCAACTCTTTCATTGTTATAGTAACGAAATATTGAATTCGAATTCACATTTTTCATAAATTTTGGGATCAATGACACTTCAGGAGTGATTAATCTTATAGAAGTATATTCGCCGCGAAAACATCATTTCTCGCAATTACCTAACTGAGGAATTATCTGAAATAAAAATCTAAATGTAATAATCAATAAATGAACATGTAATTGACTAAGTTTCTTTTTCAGCAAATTAAATGTCCCAATAAAAAATAGACATTCTGACCGGACCTTCATAGAGTTTCGAGGGCTATACTTCTGACTTCTTGCCTTTTTAGAACTTTCAATTCCTTCAACGTTAAGTGGGCCTTGCTGCATTAAACTAATTTAAGAGGGCGATTCCTTATTCAAAATGAAGGGTTGTTTGTTATATGAATGTTGGGTCAAAAGTCAAACATTAGGGAGATATCACGGTTCAAAAATGGTGGAGAAATGATGTTCTATTTTGTATCTTAAAAACGAAAGGCGATAGAAGATAGAATGATGGAAGTATTAATCTTATGAAAACATACTCTCTTGATATTTTTTCACGTTTTTAGGATGATCCGCAGGGGGTTGAAATAGACTACCTCTATCATTTATGTCAACTGAATTTGAAGAAAAACTTATAGGTACGCACCGACTTGGATAGAATCAAATTCGGATAGCCTGATTCGGTCAGAAACTCTTTCATCGCTTATATTTTTCTGGTGAAATGTACCGTTTTGAAATAAAAAAATAAAATGTTAACCATTAAGTGTCGTTCTAAAATAATTTGCCCTTTCCCGTCACGTAATGATTACCATACCTGGTAAAATGTTTTATAAAGATTCAGTGGCCAATGATGGAGAGGAGATATGTACATTGTTTGCATCGTTTTTTAAAAGTGTATATGATCCTTATCAGCAACCTTATAATTTGTACAATCAGGTCGATAATGCTAATGTTATTAATTCTTTAATTTTTACTCCAGAAATGATATGTACTAAAATGAAATCTCTTGATATAAAGAAAGGAGCTGGATTTGATGGTTACCCATCTTACTTTGTTAAAAACTGCTGTTTAAGCTTATCTTATCCCTTGTCGAAATTGTTTAATAAGTCCATAAAAAACGGAACATTTCCAAATATGTGGAAAACTGCATTATTAATTCCAATTTATAAAAATGCCGGTGGTAAGGGTTCAGTTGAAAATTATAGGGGAGTTAGCAAGTTATCTGTGTTCAGCAAAATTTTCGAAAGTGTTGTTTTGGACGTTTTATTTCACAGTTTGAAGTCAACAATTATTGAGTGTCAGCATGGATTTTTTCCGGGACGTAGTATTGAAACCAATTTAACTTTGTATTCGGAGTTCGTTTCAAGAGCTTTGGATGAGAAGATACAGGTTGATTCGTTGTACACCGATTTCAGTAAGGCTTTCGATAAGGTTGACCACAACCTCCTTCTTTCTTCTCTGGCAAGCTTCGGTGTACAGGGGGACCTGTTGAGGTGGTTTGCGTCATATATTTATAATAGATGTCAGCTGGTGTCCGTAAATGGGTACAGATCTGCGCCATTTGTAGTAACTTCTGGAGTGCCTCAGGGCTCTCATTTGGGTCCATTGCTATTTTTGGTTTTTATCAATGATGTGAAAGAATGTTTCAATTACTCTAAATTCCTTATATATGCTGATGACTTGAAAATATTTAAAGAGATAGTGACGGTGCTAGACTGCTTAGAACTGCAGAGGGATCTCGATGCTTTCGCAGACTACTGTAGAAGAAAAAGATTAAAGCTGAACATAAATAAATGTGCATGCATTTCTTATTCGAGGAATGCCACAACAGTCGAGTTTCAATACCATCTGGACGGTGAGCCTGTGAATCGCGTCAGTCAGGTGAAGGACTTAGGTGTTATTTTTGATTCGAAATTGTCGTTCAACGCACATGTAGACTACATAGTGAACGCGTGTAACAGGTCGTTGGGATTTTTCTGTAGGACTTGTAGGGATTTTGATAGTGAGGATGCGATTAAGTCGGTGTATTTTGCATTCGTCTATAGTAGACTGAATTTTGCCAGCCTGGTGTGGACCCCTTATTATAATTGCAATAAAGTGAGATTAGAAAGGATACAAAATAAATTTTTAAGGTTTTTACACTTTAAATTAACTAAAATATATGTAACTACTGGTATCAGTAGAATTCGTTCCCTTTACCACTTGCAGACACTAGAACAACGTAGGATTTTAACAGACCTGATTTTTGTATATAAGATCATAACTAATTGCTACAATTGTTCAGAATTGGTATCATTGATTTTTTATCATGTGCCCATGAGGTTTACTAGAAGCAAACAACTGCTTGCAGCCTCTCATTTTAGAACCAACATTGGCAGAAATTCCCCTATTGTAAGGATATGTGATTTATTTAATAAATATTGTATTCGTTTAGACCCATTTTCAATAACTTTATCTGCATTCAGGAGGGAAGTCCGTAGAGTTTTTGAATTGTGATTTCATTTTTTTTTTGGTGTACCATTGCATTTTATTTTATATTAGGTGTAAGGATATAGTCTGTACATGATTGTTATTTTCTTGTTTTAAGTAATTTGTGGATGTTTATTTTGGGATTTTTTCCTGTTAATGTCCCTCAATTTGAATAAATAAATAAATAAATAAATAAAAACATTTTATCTCCCTAACGTTTGACTTTTGACCCAACATTTATGAAACAAACTACCCTTTATTTTGAACAAGGAATCGCCCCCTCAAAATTTTCGGACTTGTTTTGAAACACCCCGTATATCCCCATAAAAAAATTTAGTAGTGTTAAATCAGATAATCGAGCAGGCTTCTCGATGGGTCCTCTTTTACCGATCTCTCAGAAAACTTATAATTGAAAAAATTCCTCAAATTGACACCGAAGTGCTCAATCTAACCAAACCAATCGAGCAATATTATCATTTCGTCACCTATCTTTATTTTTCGAGCTTTGAGCCAGTATTGTCTCGACTAGGTTCGAATCACTGATGTAAAATTCGAATTCCATTCCATTTTTATTTATGTTTGATCCCGTAAGTACTTGTAATAGTGGCGAACAGTTTTTTTCAATATTAATTCGTAATTAAGAGTCTTTCGCCTTCAATGTAAGAAACGTATACCGCCAGATGGCAGTGCATTGCATTAATTTTTATTTATTGGATTATTCAGCTTAATAGAACAAATGTTGGGGCACAGGGAATATAACTAGAAATACTACCCTGAACTAGATATCATACTGCCTGTATAATTTGGTATAATACTCTCTTTTTCCTTTATCAGTCATCTGGGAGGAGATACCTGCGGGGCGTGTCATTTAAAAGAAATTCAATTCCATGTTAAAATCCATAATTGTTATTAGCAATTGATTTTCACTAATCGACGGCTAAAACAAACCTTAATGACTTGTCTTTGAGAAAAATGAAAATTTATCATTTCGAATAGAAAAATTCAAGGAAATAAATTTCGCGAAAACAACACATGCTTGTAATATAATTTACAAAAAAACGGTAAATTCTAAAAGAAAAAGGAGATAGACATTGCATTAACTAAATGAAAGACTTCAATACTGATATGGAAAAACACAAAAATATCTGTTAGTTTTGATGGTGGAAATGTTGAAAAATAACCAAAAATGATGAGGAATATCCTTTTCATGTATTTAATACATACTTATAAAAATTTTTTTTATTATTTTTATCTTTATACACTCATACATCCCTTCATCAATCGGAAAAAATAAATCGTTTCTGACTCCCTTTTTTTCAGGAATGTAGACCCTTAATAGACAAATCTGACATAATGTGAATTTCTATGTTCATTTCGATATATTAATATTTATGCACCCTATGATAGATGCACCTGGGTAACGACTCCCTCCTAAAAATCGTGACCAAAATTTGTAGATCAAAACAGCATCCTAGATTTCAGATTTTGGTCAAGTTCCGCAATAATCCGCAATATTTTGCGGTCGTGGCGCTATTTTTTGTATGACATAGGTTATGTTATGTTTTTAGAGAGATGACAGATGTTTTCATTGTGTCATGAATTCTATCAAAACATGGATTAATTTCGAATGTCATATGAGATGTGGTTATGGAAGAAAAGCGCGACATCTCTTGGGAGAAATGAAAAGCCGCACAAAATATCAGATGATCAATCGACAAGAAAGTCTCAAACAAAATCTAATCAGTGCCAACACCAGGTATTTCTATGCATCTATACCCTATGGAACAATTCGAAAAATTCATAGAGGGAATATTGGACATGTTGTGACATTTTGAATAGTTTACATTAAGTTTGCATTTATATCATTACCTATAATATCCCATAAGGAACGTGTGGAGAAAGTGGAGGTTGAAGGATTATCTACTTTGCAACTTCACCTGAAATTTCTTCTGCAATTAATCACAATTATCAGAACAGTTGATTATTTCAGATTGAAACAAATTTACATCAAATTGAATTATACGTATTTCTCTTGTGATAACTGATAGTGAGCTTCATTTAAAAAAATAAGTGCACTGATGAAAGTTTAAATTTTTTTAAAACTCGTAATATTTGACAGAAATGACGAGTTAGCATAGTAGATTAATTTTTATGCATTCTGAAGGTCAATTAACTATATATTCTCCATTCCTCCAAACAATGATTAACACCATGAAATTTTATTTATACGTTTTAATTTTTCAAATTATCAGATGAATCGATCATGTGAACAGCCTGATTGTTTGAGCAATGTACCTATTCGGTTTTTCGATATCTCTAACAGAATCATACGAAATGTGAATTATGATGAAAGTTGCACAATTAGTTATTATGTCTTGAGTTCTGACGTATTTCAAGTATTATATTTTATCATCAATTGTTCGGAGTAAGCAAGAATATCATCGAAAAGGTCGTGTTCGATTTTCGAGTAGTTTTTCCTTGATATTTCCTAGTTTCGAACGAATTTAACCTTTAACCATTATTTCGATCCTGAATCAAGAAAATGTTTATTTATCACGAAATGGCCGTGTACCTAACCATTGAAACAAGTTGGATTAAGAGAAATGATCTAGTTCTCATTATCTTATGAGATCAAGGAAAAATATTAAAGTTCAACTTGGAAAAACACTGAGGTTTTATTTCACAAATACCCTCATATAGTCTAATGGACACCATTCAAAATATTGCCTTTTTTTTTCGCGGTTGATTCTTCATACAAAGACATTATCATATTACCCAAAAATTTGTGAAATTTTCAGGCGGGCCAATGAAATTGGTTTTATTTCGAATGAAACATGCAATTTTTTCCGCCAACGGAATTGAACGATATAATCAATCAGGAAATATTTTCAAGAAAGACTGTATTGCAGCTTATTGATTTTGAAGAATGTGAAACTTCATTGCTGTGGTCACCATATATCTAATAACACCAATATGGATTATACCCCTTTTCACCGACACAACTTGAAGCCACATCTTTGGTGAGGATTGAATAGTACCGGGTTTTTCACTATAAATTGACCCCCCTCTAACTCTGTTACTGTTACAAAAACAGGTATGTACATAAAAATAATTCATACAAAAATTGTACGAAATCAAATAATTTTTTTGAAAATGATTACGTCAATCGGAATATATACAGGGTAAACAGCATATTGAATGCAACTAATTTTTTTCAAATGGAACACCCTGTATATTATTCCCTATTTGAATTGGTCATTTTCTCCTAATATCGAATATATATGCGTATATGGAACTCTCTTTTATTTTCAGAGTTTCAAAGTTTTTAAATAAAAGTACGGAATAAAAAATACATGTGAAATCATTCCGAATTTTTTTTTATATTCAAAAACTTAACTTAAAAGCAATATATTTTTTCAATGTTCACCTAACAATATTCAATAAAAAAAAAGAAAAATAATAAACTATGTTGGTATGGAATAAATAATGTCAACGAAAGAAATTGGTTCTTGAAGTTTGAAACCCTGTGGTACTCAGAATAAGAGCGATAGACAAAACATTTGTTATATATTCGAAATGAGGGAAAACAGCTTGCCAAATATAGAAAAATATACAGGGTGTTCCATTTGAAAAAATAAGTTGCAATCAATATGTTGCCTACTCTGTATACTATATTTCATTTTGTGGAATCATTTAAAAAAACATTAGTCGATTTCGTGAAACTTTTGTGAGAAACAGTTTTTTGTTCCTCTTTCAGAAACAAATTTTATGGGGGGGACAAATTATGGTGAAAAACCCGGTACGCTTGCGTCAACTGGAAATTCAAAAATTGCGAGAAATGTAGAGGTATGTATATTTCGAAAGACGACAAGAAAATAGATATCCAGGATGAAAATATGTCAGTTAAATATTTTGCCTTCAATTCTTAAATATTAATAGGAGTTAACAATGATATGCAGGAAAAAAGCGATAGTAACATCCCACATGAAATTGTGAGGTTATGATCGAGAGTATTCACATGAAGTTATGAATGACAAACGTTTCACGGCCTGATACGATGTGTCAGAGAGAGACAGAATTAGTAAATTATTTTTATTCTCAATATTGCGGCACACGCGCAGATCTGATTTCTTACCAAAGCCCAGCTTCAGTTTTCATTGGCTCATTCCCCATAAAGGAATTATTAGATATATGGTACCTCTTATTACTTTCATCAAACCCCTTAATGAAAAATATAACTTCCTGAACCTTAATTTCAGAGTGCAGAATTCAACACACGTTGTTTCAAATTCTATTTTTCATTTCTGAGTGATTCGCTTTGTACAGATTAGACTACAAAGAACCTTGGCTAACGCCTTTTGATCGCTAACAATGTTGAAATACGTACCTATAGAATAATTGATGTTTGCTATGTCACGTATTGCTCCATTCTAATATGGTCAGGTGCACATACTTAACGGTTCAGCAAACTGTTGAAGTGATTCATTCAGGTAATCTGCAATGGAAATATCCATTGTCTTAATTATTTCATGTAAATATGCCTATTCTAGGTGTTGTCCATATATACAATGATAGAAATAATGAATATCCGGGAAAAAGACCGTGAAGTATCATAATATCACATTACAATCGAGGAAATTGCGAATGAAAGGAAAGATTTCTCAGGAAGGATTATTATGAAAGACGTCCCGTCAAAGCGCTGTCTAAAGGTATTAAACAAAAATAGTTTTGCTTCTTGAGTATCATTGCAAGGCTCTTTACAGGTTGTTTTGAAAATTTTTTTCATCACGAGGTGAAACTCATCAAAATGAATCTTTTCACGAAAATGATTCTATATGAAACTTTCTAAATTAATAAAATAAGAAAATCATCACTTGAATAGATCCTAATGTGCACGAATTCAGAACTCACTCGAATTTCGCAGAATTTGTGAAATTGATCGCGCGTTGAGTTTAACGGGTAGGACGTTGTTCAGTATTTCTTAATTTATTGATAAAAAGTAGACTCCTAACTCAAATAACTTAGTCTTATCGAAAAGCCCATATTTTTGGTGAAGTTGCCACTGAAATATTTTCAGTTTAGTTCCAATATATGATTAGGAATCAACAACGATATGCGAGACTTGAAGAAAACGCATGTAAGCGATTGAAAGTATCACATGAATTTGTTAATTATGTTTTCCGTCGACCATAGAATAAAAGCTCATTTTAACGAACTCAAAATCATCCATTAATGACCTATTTTAATGCATGATTTCTTATTAATGCATGATTGTCATGGCAGCCGAACATAAAATATTCAGTCAGAGCACTATCGAGCTTGGTTGGAAATCAACTTCTGTCACAGAAGGGTAAATTGACAACTCCATTCAAAATAAAATAGACTGCAGAAGAAATTTCAGGTGATACAAGTTGCAAAGTAGATCATACTTCAACCTCCACTTTCTTCACACGTTCCTTTTGGGATATCATAGGTAAAGATATAAATGAAAACTCAATGTAAACTATTCAGAATGTCACAACATGTCCAATATTCCCTCTGGCCTCTATGAATTTTTCGAATTGTTCCATAGGGAGCATAAATATTAATATATCGAAACGAACATAGAAATTCACATCATGTCAGATTTGTCTATTATGCAAAATAAAAATTCATTTCTATCGAGAATTCATATTCAATTCGTGGTGAGGTCGACGGAAAAATCTTGTAATCAACTCGTTTATTAATTCAGCGATGAATAAACTAGTTGATTAAATAACTATTATGTTATGTTTGTTCTTAATGTTTCTGCACACGCGCAGATCTCGATTCTAATCAAAGCCAAGCTCTAATTTTCATTGGCTGAGTATATTGGTATTATAAGATTTATGGTACCAGCACCAAGCTTTTTTATCTTTGATTATACAGGGTCCTGCATTAATGCGAAAATCTTCCATAGTTGCCGAACCAGACATCTCAGAGATTTTTATGGGAAGAAAACCTCTTGTGCCTTCATTTCTGCATTTCAGGAAATTATTTTCGGATAAACAGGGAGTCCCCGATGAATATTATTCAACAAATGGATGATTTTTTTTAATGGATCACCCAATATGTTTTCACATATTTTCGATGACCTTTATTACCTCTTTCATGACGCAAAATATTAGAGACATTTTTCCAACGGTACAGATCTTATTCGAAGAAAACTGCAAAAAGGTGAGAGTAAAATAGTTCAGTAAAAGTCTTCTGTCTGACGATTTCCAGAAGCGAAAGTTACATGAATAGAAAAAATGAACTGATTTTCGTATATTATTTCATAAGTTTTCAAGGGATTTTTGAGCTCTAGGGTGGATGGCAGCTGCCCCATCCTGCCCCCCCCTGGCGACGCCCTTGAATTTGATCTAAAAATTTTTTATTTGGAGGATTTGCCTTCTCACCGTTCCTGAATGATCCACCTGTCATATAAAGGGTGTCCGTTATTAAGGTCCAAATATGAAGAACTGCAAATTACTATATCTCGATTTTTTCGAATCTGACACCCTGTATTTTTTTCCAAAATAATATAGAAAATTTAATACCTTTCATTTTCTCAGAAGTAACCTTAGAATTATTTTCACTCCCGCATCCAGCAGATACGAAAAATGATATCGCAGCTGAAAGTTTCATTCAAATAATAACATAATGAAAACTAACGGGCGTTGAAAATAGACAAAATGAAACTTTGCAGGTAGGGGAAATACGTACAAAACGACATATATGGACAAAATGACATAGGCATCATAATTCGAGTTTGGGTGTATCAAATGCGGAACTGCCTACCAAATCACACGACCCGAGTGGGTTCAATTAACCTCTGAAAACTCGCAAGCGCTACTCTAGTTCATTCGGTCGTTATGAGTGATAACAGAAATCAATAGGTCACGAGTTTTTTTATTGCGCCAAATTTTTAGAAGAAATGGCCAGTATGCAACATTTTTTTTCATTTTTATTGCATTCATTTCAAACTTTACTTATTTGTCATTGTATTCACGAAGCTTTCTTCTTGTTAAATATACGTTTTCTATTAATTCGATGTCTTTCTAGTTTTATAACGCTTTATGGACAAAATGACATATACAGTGAACGGACAAAATGACATAGGTATTTCAGCTGAATAAAGCTAAGCGTCCACATGTCGGCAACGGACGCATCGGACGGATCGGATCAAACGGATTTCGGTATTCTTTGTATAGAAACTCGTGCAAGCCCGTCCACAGATCCGCACCGGACGCATCGGAGCGGCGGCATTTCTGCAAAGGAATTCCGTAAATCCGATCCGTCCGATGCGTCCGTTGCCGACATGTGGACGCTTAGCTTTAACCGTATCTACCGGACAACACCGAGACCATTCATCTCAGGCTCCATCAGCAAACAAAGAGCCAGGACTTGTCTTAACATATTCATAACAAAATATTCATCTGCGGCTTATAAAGGCAATCTTAACCTACTCTTGCTGATCCTATGTGGAGGTTCCTCCAATCCCTAATGAAAGATTCATATGTGGACAAGGCAAACGTGAGTCGAAGACTCGATAAACGTACATACTAAGTTTCATCTTCTACACCTAATATGATTGCAATCGAATCAAAAAGTAAGCCCATATCTCCTCCAAAGAAAAGGAGACAAGTCCCTAGGGCATTATTAGAAAAAGAAAATGAAAAAGAAAATGTTCCTAGCAACTTTCGAGATGTTGAAGACGATTGTCCATATGTCTATTGTTATGACCTCTTTTCCCGATATAGATCGGGAAAGAACCAATCCCCAGGATAAGCCCTGGAAAAGACTGGTTACAATGCATGCATTGGGCTCACGCATATTGTGCTGATGTTCCTAGAAGAACCAAGCGTTTCATTGGTGAACTTTGTCAGTAGTTCTGTAACGTTAAGTAGAAAAATACAGTTGCCTGTTGCCGGTATGTCATTTTGTCCATAGCATGCGAATGCAATGAATTTCGTTCATCCCAATTCATCTAAGATTATCTCATTATTTGGTACTTTTATTTCATGAAGGTTAATAAGATTTTATGAAAAAAGGGCCAAAGATCATAGGAGTAAAATATGACATTACTGTGATTAACTAATAACCAGTTATTCCTCTGAAATAAAACCCTATCGTCGCCGTGAAGTCAAAACCTCGTAAGTCTGAAAATAGCATTTCGAATAAGACACGAATAAAAACCTTATTTTTCGAAAAATATCAGACTAATTTCATTTAAGTCAACTGTATAATGTATAATGCCTCTAAAGCATCAGCGATATGGACATAAGAATTTTTTCACGATGTGCAGAATGATCATTTTCGATAGATTGCGAAAATATCTGAGAACCTACCAAATTCGACATACATACGAGGTTTTGACTTTACGGCGACGCTATGTCATTTTGTACGTACTTCCCCTATTATTTAACACAGCATTGCATTACTCATCATAGGTATCTGACGATATAGACAGGCTGTTCGAATGTTTCATATCGGGATATTGGGCAGCATGAGTTCGACTTCCTAAAAAAACAGGTTCTGTGGCACTACCCTCACATGAAAATCATATCAACCGTCCCATTTTTTCCAAAAATTCATACTGATTCACTATATTCGAAAGTATCTTTGAGCTCCAAGTAGCAATAACTTGACTTATATTTTTTTTTGGAAAGCCGATAAAAAGTGAAAATCCTGATTTAATTGGTTGAATACGTGATCAATATTCTATTGCTTATACGAAAAAAAATATCATTTTAAGTTGCTACTTATTTTAATGAAATTTTCAGTTGCGATATCATTTTTCGAGTATGCTGGATGCGACAGTGAAAATAACCCTAAGGGTACTTCTGAGAAATATAAGGTATTCAATTGTCAACATTATTGTGGAAAAAAAGGGTGCTACATTTGAAAAAAAAAGAGAAATAATAATTTGGAGTTCTTCATACTTCGACCTCAATAACGGACACCCTGTATATGACAGTTTGATCATTTAGGAACGGTGACAAGGGGAATCCTTCAATTGAAAAACTTTTAGATGAAATTCATGTTACTATCGCTTATGGAAATCGTCAGAAGATTTTTACTGAACTGCTTTTCCCCTCACCTTTTCGCAGTTTTCTTTCGAATAAGATCCACCGTTGGAAAAATGTCTCTGATATTTTGCGTCATGAAAGAGGTTATGAAGGTCATTGAAAATATGTGAAAATGTATGGGGTGATCCATTAAAGAAATCTTCCATTTGTTGAATAACATTTATCGGGGACACTCTGTATATCAGAAAATAATTTCCAGAAATGCAGAAATGAGATGTCTGGCTCGGCAGCTATGGAAGATTTTCGCACTATTGCAGGACCCTATGCTTATAATAAAATTGAAATCAGAATTCAGATAAGCGTAAAAGTCCATTTTTTGAGGGCTCGTTCTACTTAAACGTTTTTCCAATTTTGAGATTTCGAATAATTAAATGTTTAAGTGAGCAAAACAACTCTGGCGAATCAAACACGGAATAACTCAAAACTTGCCGTAGCTTATCCGTGAAAGAACACATTTTGCCCTTCTTTTATTTAAAATTTGTTTAGATATTTCGTTCACTTGATATCATCTTTTGCAATGATTTATCCGTTAATTATTTTATATTTGAAATGAACTTTCCCCCTCTTGTATTTAAAAAATTAGGTGTTTTGCTAACTTGATATTCACTTAGCTGAACACCAAAAAATGATTTTAGCAATAAACAGATTATTTTATAATCCGTTATTTATCCGAGATGGAAGAAAATTTCACTGTAAGGCTTTCGTAGCAAATTGGCAGAAACTGAATCCGCATCCTATTCCTCTTTTTCTGTCCGAGAGTTTACAACTCCTTCTTCGGAACATTTCTAAGGAAGATGTAGTGTTTCATACCTAGGAGTGAACAGAAAAATATCACGTGGTCTGCTGAATTGATATCGAATTAACACGTGACATATTAAAAAAATTATTTTAGCAAAAAGCGGATTATGATATCTTTTGCAGTGATTTATCCGTTTATTATCCGAAATAAAAAAAATCGTCGATGTTAGGGCTACCAAATTGGCAGAAACGGAATGCGCATAGGTACACTTCTTCCGTTGGTGCAGGGGCGCAGCCAGGTAGGAGCCCGAGGGGACCGCCCCCCCCCGAGATTTTTCTGCATGCAAACTTCTCTACCTGTATATCAGTAGATACAGTTGAATATTTGCGTCGGGCCCCCCCCGAACAAAAATTCTGGCTGCGCCACTGCGTTGGTGAGTTTATCACAACCATTTTCGGGGAATATTCATAATTTAAGGCCTCTTGCAACGACAGAGAATTCTCGCTAGAATTCTCTGCCAAATTCACTGACCGAAAATTCTCTGTCGTTGCATACTACTTTCGGTAGAATTCTCTGTGGAATTCCTGTCATTTCAAAATTGTTCTAAATAGACCTAGAATATGACAGTAAATATGCGCAAGGAACCACTTTGAGTTTAGATCACTTTGAGTCTAACTTTTTTTTACTCATTCTGAAAAAACTTCTGAAAAATCACTATCTTCCATATCGACCATTTCTAATACACCTAAACCATGTGATACTCTTCTTGAAAACCACTGCCTACACGGATTTCTCTCTTTTTTGGGTTTCACTTTTTTTAATTTTAAAGCTGTAGCAGCCATGAGGACAGCAATATTGATTCCCACTGCCATTGTTAATAATGAATCAGTGTAATCTATTGTTTGAGCGCTAATAATTAGGGTAAGAATAAATAGCAAATCCAAAATCGGTGACAAAGCGCAAACGCGTACTGAGAATTTCATGCTAAATTCTCTACCGTTGCATACACCCCAAAACATTTTTTGCAGAGAATTTACTGCCAAATTCTTGGTGTAATTCTGTAGAGAATTCTCGCGAGAATTCTCTGTCGTTGCAAGAGGCCTTTAGATGTAAGAAACTTCTAAAGAAGGTGTTGTTTTCAATACTCCATTTATCCATGAAGAGAAATATTTTGCCGCTTTCGTTTTTGAACGAAATATCACGTGTTCTGCCAAATTGACATATTAAAAGGTCATATATTTCCCGTTATTTTTTTTTGACACTGTAGTATGTCTAATGTCATACGTGTGTAATACGATTTTGTGCCATTCCATTCGACAAAGCAAAATTTTAGTAACGGAGAAGCAAAATTTTCCAATAATATACATATACCTATATGATCAAAGACTTAATTCGAAACTACTGGAGAAGATTTGATCGTTGGTTGTTCTTACCTGAGTACGACTAGTTACACAACGAAGTTAATGATCAACTGACGAGAAAAGTTATAAAACTCTGTACCCATAAAGAATGCCAATTTATTGCGAAAATATGGAAAAAGTCATTTTGCTCATGTATCTTCTTAACGACTTCAAACCAACCGTAGGTATTACAAGAATTCAGTAACTGCACGTTCTAGGAATTGCACTATTTTGAAATTAATTACACACGAGGAAATTTTGATGTTAATGGGGATTTCGAAGTAAATCCAATAAAATATTACGGTTGTTGTTGAGCTCAAAAAGGCTATCATATCCAAAGATATTCTACAGAATATCTTTGATCATATCATTCGACTCAGATACGCGGTGGTCATTGATAAGTATATTAATGTACTGTTTAACCGTTTCAATAGATCTTCATTCTACACTCTGTGTATACCTATATACGTGAACCTTGAGGGACTTGTTAGTATGATGACTCGTTGGCTATCGATTGAGCCATATTTATTAATAAGCGGTAATCAACAGTGTTTAGGTGAAGATATTTTCGAAAATAATTTCTTGTAAATCATTTAGTTTTGTTGGAACGATCGCTGAAATTCTATTTTGTTTCGATTGATCAATCTCATGGGGATAGAAGTTCAAATTGAAATAGAACACATTTTAATTAAGATTGAAGCCAATTTTTTTTTGAAAGATAATTTTATGAGCTAAGGTTGAAGTGAATGGTGCTCGTTACAGATCGATGACTAATGATCATTTGTGTTTTGGTTCCAAAAAGATAGTGCTACTCCTCATGTTGCTACCCTAACAATTGATTTATTGAGAGAAAGATTTGGCGATAGCATTATTTCAAGAAATGGTCCAATTAATTGGCCTCCAAGATCGTGCGACATTACTCCAATGGATTATTTTCTTTGGGTTGGGGTTACATATCAAGACACTGGTTTATGCTGATAAACCAGAAACACTAGACCCTTTGGAAGCCAACATGACTCCGACTCGTGTTATTGCTAAAATAAGGCCTGAATTACTCGAAGAAGTGGTCCAAAATTGGTCTGGTCGAATGCGGTTTCTCAAAGCTAGTCGTGGTGGACATATGCCGGAAAATATTTTCAAATCATGAATGTCAGAAAATTATCTTTCATATGAAAAAAAAGTTGGCTTCAATCTTAATTTGGATGTGTTTTATTTCCATTTAAAGTTCTTCCACTATAAAAAAACATTCGATACAATTTCCTGATCAATTGATGAACACAATCTGCTTATGAGTTCAGGAAATATTGAAAAATCCACAAATGTCCAGCAAATCAAAAAATTATTTAAAATTGGATTATTATTATTGAACTTAGTTTGACAGATCGTTGGATTGCTGCCTGCTTCCAAGAAGAGTTCCATTATGGATAAATACAGACATACTGACAAAATGGTATTGCCCTCGTTCAAGCGGAACGAGCGCCCAAAAAGAAGCTTTCGAATATTCTCTAAAGAACTATCGATACTTGTTATAAGGTTAAATGAGGATGTTGCTCCAAAATATTTCAAGATTTCACTTCCTGATCAAATATGGGTTATTTTATTATAGTTATACTCATTTACCTTCTTTAAGTTGTTGATTGAGAAAATTTCACCTCAATAGAAACTATTTCTTCCTGCACCTTCATGGACCAACAAAATTACACTTGACCTTTTTACTTGTCTAGATGACGCATGAAGGTTTTCCTCATTTATTAACTCGGGGACTTTCTCAAATATATCTTTGAGATGAATCATCGAGAAGGTGATTTGAACTAGCATTCTCTACGTAAAGTTCCTTAACCTGCGGTCCAAAAGTTTTGTATGCCACCAGCGTTTCGAAACTACTATACCTGTCTGAATGAGATGCATAATAATTTGTTGCGTCCTGTCCGAAGGTATTTCCAACCAATTAGCCTGTTGCATTTTATTAGCATAAATACTCTTCTTTTTTTTCGGTTTTCAGAGTTTTATTGTTGTTTGCCATAAGGTGTTTTTGTGATGAGGGAATACCCTAGAACAAATGATGTCATGACTTCAAATATCGAAGTGCTTTTTCACACCCAACATGTAGAATTCTTCTCGGATCGTTGTATTTGAATAGCTATCATTATTATTATTTCATGTATTATTAGTGATCTAGAAATGTTTACATGATTATTAGTTATTCTACTTTTTTCAATATGAAATGTTTTAGAAATTGAAAAGGTCTATTTGAAACTTAATGGAACTTTTAATCAAACTAAAATAATCTATAAGCTAATTTTTTTTTGATACACCCAACTCACGCACCTATTCTATTATTTCTGAAGCCTTCAATACAGGGTCTTTCACGAGGAACCTCACCCATATTTATACGGGAAACTACTGAACGTATTTTCATGAAATTCAGCACTTATAAGTATTTCACGATGCTGATGGAATCTAAAATATTTTCAAGGCATGAGCACCTCCGGTTTTTCCGGAAATGACGTCAACTTCCGTTTTTCAAAATAGAACACCATTTTTTTATTGCAGAAATAGATTCCTTAGAAAATTTCAAGTTATTTTGATGTAACATTTTTCAGTTTTGGTTGGAAAATTCTCTCTGAGCGGGAAAATTCGAAAAAAAAATCGAAAATAGAGCTCCGCTGAAACAAGAATAACTTCGAGGTTTTTGGATGGAAAATTTTCATTTTTGGGATTTTTCAAGATGTAAGATTGATGTATCCACTTTAAAAATCGAAATCGCGATTCATGATACAGGGGGTGAAAAAATCGCTTTCAAAGTTAGGGATGACAAAATCGTGAAAAATCAATTTTTTCAAATCAGAACCCCATTTTTTTATGGCAGATATTGAATCTACGTTAAAAAATAATGTGAGTGTGTGCATCACACCCTTGCCCTAAAATGGATATTTTCTGAGTTAATATCCACTTTAGGGCAAGGGTGTGATGCATACACTCACATTATTTTTTAACGTAGATTCAATATCTGCCATAAAAAAATGGGGTTCTAATTTGAAAAAATGAAAAAATCAGAGAGAATTTTCCAACCAAAACTGAAAAATGTTACATCAAAATAACTTGAAATTTTCTAAGGAATCTATTTCTGCAATAAAAAATGGTGTTCTAATTTGAAAAACGGAAGTTGACGTCATTTCCGGAAAAACCGGAGGTGCTCATGCCTTGAAAATATTTTAGATTTCATCAGCATCGTGAAATACTTTGCCGAATTTCATGAAAATACGTTCAGTAGTTTCCCGTATAAATATGGGTGAGGTTCCTCGTGAAAGACCCTGTATAGTATAGCGAGGAAATGCCATATGAAATATAAGAATAAATAAATTCATTATTTCGGTTAGGTACTTTATATTCATGGAATATCCAGAAGTACGTCGAACTTAAATTTTAATGTGTCATTCTTCTATGTAAAAATGGGAACCCTACTTTCAATTCGAAAGACAGATATAACCCCAAATTTTTCAAATGGGAAGTATGGGCTTGTAATACATCATTCTCTATTCAGAGATGTTATCATTTTCATGTTTAATGCAAAAATCGCAATAGAAAAAAATGAAATCATGTGATTACCGAAATTCATTATATATAATATTCCCTCCAATATTCCCAAATTGATACAATAATAATGAAAATAAATGAGAAAAAAATCATAACGTGTTTTCCAGATCGAACCATGAAAACTACGAAAACTAGGTACACTTTCTGTAGCAATGTTAGTTTCTTTAGAACGCTTCCGCGAATTGATTTGTGCTGATAAATTGTAATTAATATATTGTCTAATTAATTTTTGAATTTTATTAACTTGAATTTTCTATATTGTTTGGATTAACGGAAATGTACAAAATATCCAAATTATTGGTTACGGGGACAACACTCGAACACAAGGAGAAGTCGCTTGTTTCATGAAAAATTTCCGGATTTGCCGCGAATATTTACGATCCCCCCCCCAATGTTGAACAGAGTTGTCAAATTTTAAAAGCAGTTGGAATATTTTTGAAGCTGTTGAAAAATTTTCGAAGAAGTTGGAAAAGTTTCGAAGAATTGGGAACATTTCGAAGCAGTTGGAACAAAACAGTTGGGAAAATTTCGGAGCAGTTGGAAAGATTTCAATTGAGTTGGAATACATTTTTCCAAAAAAGTTTTCTTAGAATGTGAATGAATTTGACTTTTTTTCAAAATAAAGTTTGAAATTAATGCTTATCAAACCGTTAGAACTAAGCCCACCTTTAGCCGGACAAAAGCATGCAGAGAACAGCAACAATTGTGAAAATTCTTGTTAGAGTAGGTATATTTAGGGTATTTGGCAGATTTGGCGTTTGGCCCAATGTGCAATGTGTATAACCAGCAATAAATGGTATTTATTCCGATATTGCTACCAAGTGTTTGAAAAGATGAACAATTTTTCATATTTCACGTTATCCCTCAGCAGGTAGTTGCGAATTGCTCAGTTTGGCCGCATCAACTGTGTCATAAAAAACCATCTGGTACCAATTTGCGGTATTTCTCTCGGTCGGGCAGTAGGCAGTATTTTTCTCATTCTTGATTGTTCGAATCTCCGTTCAACACGTAAATCTGGACGGCACCGATTCTCCATTCAATAAGTTCCCTTCATTTTTCCAAGTTCACGCCCTCAATTTTCCACCTGAAAGTTTTTTTTTTATTCTTCTGGAATTTCAGACAGTTCTTTGCGATTTCCCACTTTCTGGAAGTCTTTTCAGTGTTTCCATAAATTTTTGCATTAATTAAGTGCCTAGCCAAATGAAATTTTTTCAAAATATAAAAATTGATTTGTCGAGGGCACTCCAATGAATTTTCTGAATAAAAATTGATGAACAACCGCCGAAAAACGATTGTGAAGTCAATTTTCATAGATTCTCAAAATGAACCCGATTTTTTCATGCGATAAAATAATTTTTTCAAAGGGAAGAACAGACATCCTTCAACTTCAATTAAAAAAAAATCAAGCCGAAGTATAACGGCCCCTCTAAAGTACGCAAAAATGAACCGAAAAAGATTCAAAGTGAAGTGTGCGGTATGTGGACTTTTTTCAGTACACTTGAATAAATCATTTATTTTTCTTCGGAATTGAACTCAAATGAATTAAAAGCAAAAAAACATTTTTAAAGAAAGCTTTTATTTGTATGCTCTGAAAAGAAGAAAATGAAATTCTCCTTTAAAATTTTAACTATCAACTTATAACCTCATTATTCACAATTCATATGATCATAAAAGCTTGTTGCGAGGTTTGCTTAACCCAAGGATTATACAGGGTGTCTCAGAAGTACCGCACTTCCTTCAGGGGATCGAAAGTGAAAAATATTCTAAGCCTAAATATCCATGTTTGAAATTTCTTGATAACGTAGTTAAGTAGTTATTAATTAATGAAAGTGACCAATCAGGAGCGCCCGACAGAAGAATAAGTAGGCAGTGGGGACGCGAGAGCGAGACGCTAGTCTCTGTTTACTGCGTGAAAATCCGGCCGCAGCTCTAGCGTCTCTCTCTCGCGTCCCCTCTGCCTACTTATTCTTCTGTTGGGCGCTCCTCATTGGTCACTTTAATTAATTAATAACTAATTAACTACGTTATCAAAAAGTTCAAACATGGATATTTGGGCTTAGAATATTTTTCACTTTCGATCCCCTGAAGGAAGTGCGGTACTTCTGGGACACCCTGTATACTACACTATACTATACTTAGTTTATAGTCCTTGTGCGTAACCTATAAGTTACCTATAAGTATTTAATTAAACTGAAATTTAAATTATAAAACTTAGCAGATTGAGCAATTAAATAGAATAGATACTAGTTCATTCAATCAATTAAATCTCGCGAAAAACTTTTATGATCATATAAATTGTGTATAATGAGGTTATAAGTTGATAGTTAAAATTTTGAAGGAGAATTTTATTTTATTCTTTTTAGAGAATTCAAATAAAACCTTTCTTCAAAAGGGTTTTTTTGCTTTTAATTTATTTTTGCAAGCTTTTATTTTAGTTTCACCTGTCCCGGTATCTGTCGGTCTGTCTGTCTGTCTGTAATCAAATCTTGCAAGTTGAATATGACACACTTCTAATCGTCCGATTGATTTGAAATTTAGCAGGTGTACATAATTCTGGTGACAATGCATCATGAAATATTTTTTTTAGAAAAAAAATTCCATTCAAAATTACTATCTGGGGGTTTTTGGGTTCGACAATGATGATTCTTCCATCAGAATTGAAAAATTCAAGATGGCGGCTACAATATGGCGGACTAGTTTTGTAATTATGATCCGATTCTATTCAAAATTGGTATCTGGGGGTTTTCTGGTTCGGAAATTACGATTTTTCAAAACTGAGGAATTCAAGATGGCGGCTTCAAAATGGCGGATGAGTGTTGTTATTATAAAAGCTTGTCTTAAAAAATGATTTTTTTATTATAGCTTGTTTACTTTCTAGTTATCGCTGGCTAGGTTTCTGAGTTATTCTCGACAAGCCCTTTCATTTGATACCCATATTGTATTGTAGAAGTGCATGAAAAATAACTATTCCGCCATCTTGGATGTTCCGCCATATTGGATTTAGAATGACGTGACATTATTTTTCGAGTTACTCTCAACAAGCTCTTTCTTTTGATACCCATATTATAGAAATGCATTACCTACAAAAAACTATTCCGCCATCTTGGATGGTCCGCCATATTGGATACAGAATGACGTCACATAGCTTATCGTGTATTGTCATCCAATCCGTGTATACAAAATTTCAGCTCAATCGGTTGAAGATATCTGCTGCAAAATTGAGTAGCAAGATTCCACCCGAACAAACATACATGCATACATACATACATACATTGCAAGCTAAATGAAAGCTTTTAACTTAAATCGAAACATACAAAATAATGATAACAGATGCTGTGTAATCCTGTAGAGTGTAGAGTGTGGAGTGTATTAATCTGGTTATGCAAAATCAAAAAACTACACTACAAAATTTTCTGAATGTTTTTAATGCTCCCGGGGAAAAACATTGACTCGCTATCGCTTCCCCCCCCCCCCAAAATTTGGCTTCGGCCCGTCCTTGACCGAACCCTTGATTTGAATCATCTAGATTCTAGATTCTAGAAGATCGAATATCGCTTGCGATTGGGTCGATCACTCCTGAGATGTTGAATAATGTTGGGAGAAATTTTATTTGAGGTTAGGATGTTTCCAAGACGTTTGCGATGAACATTTCGAACATCTACTTCAATAACATTCATATAATTTTTCTGCTACGTTTTGTAGGGGGAGTCCGGGAGAGTTAACCAGGGGGGAGACTATAACCACGGCTCATTAATACTTTGTGTCACTAGGTATAAGACGGGGTCTCCACTTCTTGGATGCCCTTTGGCCACCCCTTCATTCCCCCGCGACACCATTGCGTTCGTCAGGTAGATTTAGGAGTGCGAAGTGATAACGTGATTTTGCGTCTGAAAAGTGAATTTTCTCGTTTTTTAAAATTTCATTGCTGTTTTCTTGTATCTATAAATTCATCCAAATAACTTATGCAAATGGTAAGTGTATGTATCCTACTAGCACTAACAGAATAAAGCTTTTATGAATGTCGCATATATTTTTTTCAAAATTAAACAACAAACAGATAGATGTGGGGTGGGAGACATTAGTCATATTATGAAGAAAGGAGACTTTACGTAATCTCTACCGTAATTCGCTTTCAAAATGATTTTTTACTTTTTCAGATAAACAAACACCCAAGATGCCCTTCAAATATAAAGAAAAACAAGACAGAGGAGTAATTTAAATGCAACAATGATAAAAAAGGCTATAGATAGGGGAAAATCTATAAAAGGTGCTGCCATGAAATATGGAACCGATAGAAACACATTATCTGAGGGATAGTTAGTTATACATTATATATATATAGATAGGTTCCTATTTTTTTTACGTTATACTTGTGCCTTAACAAAAATATTATATTTTTTTGAAAAAGTCATCATTTTAAATCATCATTTCACCCATTTTTGAATTTGAGTAATGTCTCCCTATAAGGAGGGTAGAGTGTCCCACCCAGGCGGGACAAATTAGCCAAAATTGTTTTTGCGAGAATTCGCATATAACTGTCAAATTATTTGAGGTACACTAGCCGTTCTTAGGACAAAATGTAGCTTAATAGTGCAGTTTCCCCCCCCAATGTTGAACAGAGTGGGCAAATTTTAAAAGCAGAGTTGGAATATTTTCGAAGCTGTTGAAAAATTTTCGAAGCGGTTGGAAAAATTTCGAAGCAGTTGGAAAAGTTTCGAAGAAGTTGGGAAAATTTCGAAGCAGTTGGGAAAATTTTCAAGCAGTTGGAAAGATTTCAATTGAGTTGGAATACATATTTCTACAAAAGTCCCCAATGTTGAACAGAGTTGGCAAATTTTAAAAGCAGTTGGAATATTTTCGAAGCTGTTTAAAAATTTTCGAAGCGGTTGGAAAAATTTCGAAGCAGTTGGAAAAGTTTCGAAGAAGTTGGGAAAATTTCGAAGCAGTTGGGAAAATTTTCAAGCAGTTGGAAAGATTTCAATTGAGTTGGAATACATATTTCTACAAAAGTCCCCAATGTTGAACAGAGTTGGCAAATTTTAAAAGCAGTTGGAATATTTTCGTAGCTGTTGAAAAATTTTCGAAGAAGTTGGGGAAATTTGGAAGCAGTTGGGAAAATTTTGAAGCAGTTGGAAAGATTTCAATTGAGTTGGAATAAATATTTCTACAAAAGTCCCCAATGTTGAACAGAGTTGGCAAATTTTAAAAGCAGTTGGAGTATTTTCGAAGCTGTTGAAAAATTTTCGAAGCAGTTGGAAAAGTTCCGAAGAAGTTGGGAAAATTCCGAAGCAGTTGGGAAAATTTTGAAGCAGTTGGAAAGATTTCAATTGAGTTGGAATACATATTTCTACAAGAGTCCCCAATGTTGAACAGAGTTGGCAAATTTTAAAAGCAGTTGGAGTATTTTCGAAGCTGTTGAAAAATTTTCGAAGCAGTTGGAAAAGTTTCGAAGAAGTTGGGAAAATTCCGAAGCAGTTGGGAAAATTTTGAAGCAGTTGGAGAGATTTCAATGGAGTTGGAATACATATTTCTACGAAAGTTTTCTTAAAATGTGAATGAATTTGACTTTTTTTAAATGAAGTTTTAAATTAATGTTTATTAAACCGGTAGAACTAAGCCCACGTTTAGCCGGACAAAAGCATGCAGAGAATAGCGACAATTGTACAAATTCTTGTTATAGTATATTTAGAGTATTTGGCAGATTTGGCCCAATGTGCAATGTGTACAACCAGCAATAAATGGTATTTATTCCGAATTGCTAGCAAGTGTTTGAAAAGATGAACAATTTTTCATCTTTTACGTTATCCCTCAGCAGGTAGTTGTGAATTTCTCAGTTTGGCCACATCGACTGTGTCCATCTGGTACCAATTTGCGCTATTTCTCTCGGTAGGGCAGTAGGCAGTATTTTTTTCTCATTCTTAATTATTCTATCAAATCTCCGTTCAACACGTAAATCTGTTAAGGGGCCGTTATACTTTGGCCGACGGCACCGATTCTCCATTCAAAAAGTGTCTTTCATTTTTCCATTTTAATTTTTCACGTCCTAAAATCTCCACCTGAAAGCTTGATTTTTTTTCAATTCTCCTGGAACTTCAGACAGTTCTCTGCGATTTCACAGTTTCTGGAAGTCTTTTCAGTATTTCCATAATTTTTTGCATTAATTAAGCGTATGGGAAGGAGGGGCAAGATGACGACAGGAAGCTAAAAAAATTCATAAAACGAATATTTGCTCATTTTACGGTGTGAAAAAAACTATTCTGTCATTTACTGTTATTGAGTTTTCAATAAAAAATTTGAATCACTTGCTAGTTACTATTTGGAGTGAATTAGAAGTTTATCTGCTTACGTCATATTCGTCATCTTACCCGACGTGGAGGGTAAGATGACGAATTGTGGGGGGAATACAAAGAATGATGTTCGTTAAAAAAAGAGATGAGTGATCAAACGAGTTTAGTTTACCTCATCAGGATATTTCTTAACATATCTTCTAAGAGTAGCTTCTGGAATTTGATATGCTTTTGAAGCTGCATTAACACTCGACCCTTGATTTTTTATTTTAGTGAGTGCTCTTTTCATATTATCTTTCGACCATGATTGCCTGTCAGTTTTTCTTTGATATATTTACCCATATTTATTCAAACCTGTAGTTAAAAACTTGACCTAATAAATATTTTTAACTATGACGAGTTGTTTGTCATCTTACCCGCATTTGGCATTTTAATTTGTAAAAATCATAAAATGAAATTCATCATTCCCAACAAATGTTTTCAATACTCAAATTGTTCCTGAAACATGATAGTTTCGAAAAAAAAATAGTCTTACTGAAAACGAAATGAAGAAAACACTTAAAACAGTAACACTCGGAATCAAATATATTATTATATTGTCTCAACCAATACCCGACATGTATCAACTCCCGTATCTTACTGCACTCTCGTCGTATTTTGCTGCCGATAAAAGGCATGAAGAATAGGACTATTTTTTCAGGTCTGACAGAAGCTGATGCTGAAAGACTTATATATTTAGGAAATATCGAGAATTCGTCATCTTACCCTATTCCTTACTCCTTTCCCCAAATCCAAATGGATTTTTTTTTAAATATAGAAAATTGATTTGTCGAGGGCACTCCAATGAATTATCTAAAAAAAATGGATGAACAACCGCCGAAAAACGATTATGAAGTCAATTTCCATAGACTCTCAAATTCAACCCGATTTTTTCAGGGCCGGTATTATAAAAGCCGAATCGAGGATTCAACCGTGCGCCAACTACCAGATAGTGAGGAATTTGGTTGTTGGCGCAACGGTTGAATCCTCGGTTGGTCTTTATAATACCGGCCCTTAGTGGTAATAGCCCATAGCGCCAAGACTTCACTCTCCGCCCCTGTACATGAAACCCTTGAAGTAGTTATATTTCGACCAGAGGTTCCGTGAATATGGACGTACGTCGTACGAAATTGTTCCCGATAAATTCATAACTGTACGGATTCGATCCAGTTTAAATTATAAGAAAAAAATTATGTTTCTGTGATAACAGATTTGGGATCATGGAGGACTCATTTGACACCTATTGTCAAATATGTTTGTCAGTTGTAAAAAAAAGGTGGATCTAGTTACAACGTTGATGAATGAGCGCTGAAAAGATCCTCACTCCAATCAGTGCTTTAGATGGGGAATGACTATGAGAAATATTTATAACTATTTTGTCTGAAATAATTAATCCTTTTCACTTTTGAGTAGCTCCACAGAAAAAGAATACCCTATGCGGGCTATTTATAGTTGTTAATTTTTTTTTGACAGTCCACGGAGGTTTAAAAAATACTCTGAAATAATGGACGCTATTCAAGGTAATAAAAATTCATACTTGAATTTTGGACCAACTGCGGGAAACTACAATTTTGGACGTATTGAAGCATAAGCAATTAAAATCGTATTTTGTAAGACCAGATTAAATCGGATTTTTTTAAGGAGTATTTGACCTCAAGAAAAATAACTGTCGTCAAAAAAATCATGGCCACAAAAGGCTAAGAAAAAGAAAAAAATCCAAACCGATGTGGATACTGCTCAATATAAGGCATATCTATACATTTCAGCATGAATGTGAACCGTCTATAGCCACCCGGTTCTCCGTATTCACCGTTTCATAAAGTGAATATTTTCATAGCTTGTTAAATGTATATGCAGGAGTTCCGTCTCATGTATTCAGTATTTATGCAGATTCGAAATATCTTTGCAAACATGTTTCAATATCTGATGAATTGTTTTCTTCTAGGTACATCTCGAATATTTTCATCAAATTTCATCAACCTGCTGCTCGAAACTGATTTATTGGACTGTTCAAGCTGTTCTTTTCTTCAAGCAATGATAACTTTTTTTCATTCCACTGAAACTCACTCACAAAAAACTCAACTCACAATCACAATATCTTAAAACTACATTAATATCGTCAAACAAGATAGAACGAACAATGAATTTCACTCACGTCTGCTTAATTGAAATCATCTGGGAATACGCTACGTCATTTATTACATCTTGTTTTAATAAATTGAAAAATGAGCCGAATTCAAATTGGGACTTGCACATTGTGCAATGGACAGCGTTTAGGTTTACAATTCACAAGTACATCATTATTTAGGGTCCACCAAGGTAGTTTTGCAAATAGAGCATGGTCAATATTTGCTATTTTTTCTTCAAAGCTAGAAGCTATAAGATGAAAACCTCTTGACACAGCATAGAAGATAATGATTTGACGTGAAAAGATCTTCATCATATAAGTAACATAAGGTGATATTATGTATACCTGATGAGCGTATTAACAAGGTAGTAATGCTATCATGCAAACGATAATCATTAATAATCTTGCAGAATCAGAGAATGGATAATGGATTAGAACAATTTCAACTAGGTAGGTACCTACTACTTGGATCCAAACATGAAATTTCATAGGAGTATTTAAATCCACAATGTGTGTTATTGGTAAACTAATACTTGTTAAAAAGTCCCGAAAATCGACCAATGAAACACAAACTATGTATTTTGATTCCGAATTTGTTATAATATGACGACATTCAAAGTATGCCTCTTTCAAGATAACACTTAGTTACTCCACATTTCCTACAGTTGAGAAATGGTCTAAACGAGGATTTCAAGCTGTCGATTTCTATACAGGTTGTCTCATTTAAAAGTGTCCATCCTCAATAACTCCACAACGAATCTGAATTTGTGAAAGCACTTGTTTCAACTAGCAACCCCCTAGAGAAGGATGCAACCCCATCAGGAATTTGAATAGAGAAAGTGGGTAGTTTTGTAGCACAAATGTATGCATGGATAAAAATTTACGGCAAATAGGTACTCAAAGTGCTCGCATGCAGCGATACAATCGTTATTAATTAATTATTTCGTACATGCTGATGTAGTATTTCAGGAGTAATGTTACGATATTCTGTCACAATTCTGATCTAAGGTACTCTAAATCTGCAACACTGGTTTTATAAACTCGTGATTTCAAGTGGCCCCAGAGAAAAAAATCAAGCGGTGTTAGATCCGGCGGTCGCGCAGGCCACTCTACTGGGCCCCTTCGGCCTATCCAACGTCCAGGAAACCTACCATTCAGGGACTGTTTCACCTGAGCTGCACACTGCGGCAGAGCTAAGTCCTGCAGAAAACCTAACTTCTCTTCTAAAAGGTTTCCATCCGCCTCCAAAGATTCGGTGATTAGAAGATCAATCAAATTTGAGAATTTCTGATAAATTTTTACTAATACTGTTTGTTAAAAATATTTTTCTTTCAATAGAATTATACGATCTATTATAATTAGAACATCTATGTTTTCATTTAGTTTTATCGGTACCATAATCCCATAAAAAACACCCTGTAACTGAATATTCACTCATAAGAACACAAAATGCAGGTTCATACGAATTTGAATCCATGCATACATTTGTGCTACAAAACTACCCACTTCCCATTCCCATATTCAAATTCCTGATGGGATTGCAACCCTATCCAGGGGGTTGCTAGTAAGAACAAGCTTTGTATCCCAGATCATGTCCCCCTGTTACAAAAATCGACCTATCTGGGTGTTTTCACAAATTCTGATTCGTTGTTGAGTTATTGCCATTTGAGTAAATCATGCTGTTTCCTCACTTTTCGTTCCAATAAGTATTACTATTTTACAAGCTTTTATTTAGTTTCACCTGTCCCGGTGTCTGTCTGTCTGTCTGTCTGTCTGTCTGTCTGTAATCAAATCTTGCAAGTCAAATATGACACACTTCTAATCGTCCGATTGATTTGAAATTTGGCAGGCGTACATAATTCTGGTGACAATGCATCATGAAATATTTTTTATAGAAAAAAAACGAAATGGCGGCTCCAAAATGGCGGATGAGTTTTGTAATTATCATCCGGTTCCATTCAAAATTAGTATCTGGGGGTTTTTGGGCTCGACAATGATGATTCTTCTGTCAAAATTGAAAAATTCAAAATGGCGGCTACAATATGGCGGACGAGTTTTGTAATTATGATCCGATTCTATTCAAAATTGGTATCTGGGGGTTTTCTGGGTCGGAAATTACGATTCTTCAAAATTGAGGAATTCAAATGGCGGCTTCAAAATGGCGGATGAGTGTTGTTATTATAAACCAACTCTTCGGAATGGGATTCTATGAATTGGTTATTATAAAAGCTTGTTTTGAAAAATGATTTTTTTATTAGAGCTTGTTTAGACTATTATTTATGTTGAAAAATTTATAAAACGAATAATACATGAGAAACGAGTAAATGCCGATAGTCATCAAACGAAAAACTGAAAAGTATTTATCCTTTATTTGCTGCTGTGGCATCCAGTATGTGCCATTCAATTGGCAAATCCTATTCACTCGAACTATCTCCTTGCCAATGTCAACAAATGGCACAGTTTCGTGATAGATGTATAGAAACACTGGTGGAACGACTCTAGATTGAAGATCGGGTCCTAGTTCCAGAATTATACGCAATGAATATTTCTCGGTTGTGGCCCCATCCCAGATTTTCGATCGATAAGAAAGTCTAAAATCTTATCAGTGCCAACACCAGGTATTCTATTCATCTATGCTTCGTGCCATTCAAGGTCATGTGTATCCACGCCATAATATTTCTCAATTCGCTCAGTACCACAGGTATAGTCCATCCAAGAATGATTGACATCAGAGCAGGCCTTGAAAGTCCAGTCGCAGCTTTATTTCTAGTTACAAAAAAGTAACTAAAAATTTTCTGTGCTTTCATCATAGCAAAAAATTTATAAATATAACCTTGAAATTAAATGGTATTTTTTCAAAGAAAGACACTTTGAACATGAAAATGGTCCCAATTTTCACATACGATTACCAGCGTGTGAATCTACATACCAGCAGTATATTATTTTCATCTTGTATTGATACATTTTCGATCAATTATAGGAGCATACAGCCTGGAAATTCTGGTTCGATAACGAAAAATATCGTGGGTGATTAAATAGCACGGTCCTTTTCAATGTTCAATATGAATATTCGCTAAACCGAAAAAATCTAGTTGATAATTTGAAGCGTGTTACTGCAATTTGAATGGATTGGGAAATTTGTAATAGATATCAACACAGAAACAAAACTTAACCAATGGATCTATTTAATATGAAGAATTTTGTCATGACATTGCAACTTTCAATATTTGTGAACAATGAAGGTGTAAAATATGAAATATGAAAAATATAAATATTCCTATTATTCTGTTTCAACTACCACAACATGTTATTTTTTCCTCATCTGGGCAGAAATCGTCATGTTTATAATGAAAGGTTTTGTCAGCAATATATCATAACATTCCTTATGTTTTGACTAATCTTCTCTCATTTCTTTTTCTACGTGCTCTGTGCAGGCTTTCCATTTTTTAGGTGTTCACTCTTCAAGAGCATCATTTCAAAGATATTTATTTCACTTGCTCAATTTTTTGCCAAATTTGTTCCAAACATTAATGACAGAACAAAATGTCAGTGTTATTTCCAACACCAACCTGAATTCTGCAACTCAAAATATTACTGAATGGGCATTACCAACATAATTTCGATTTTCCAAAGCCCCCCGAGATGTCAATCATTCTTGGATGGACTATAGGTAGGTACCTGTGGTATAGAAATGAAGAAAAGAGATGTTGTATGAAGATAAGAAACTCCGCTTTGATTGGTATGAGAAGCAATGGTCAATTTTCATACTGATCAAAAATGTCCAAGATAATATAAATAACTATTTGAACTCACTAAGTTCAATATACTTTTACAAAAATTGTTTAGGTGGATCAGAAACGAATACCTATATTTATAGTATTGATACTTATTTACATATAGGCGTGTATCTACCATGATTTTAAAACGGAAATAAAATACTTCGAACATAATACATATTTGGATTGGATGTAATCGCTCCATGAAATAACGAGTTGATTTAATGTTCGTTTTTGCTGTACATTGTACGAAAATTAAAACGAATTTTTGAATGTAAATAAAATATTGCGACGATTTTGACGTGCTTTATTCCGATGTTGATGCAGAAATTTTCCAGTGATTAATCGATAAAATTAATTGCAAAAGATTCCATTATTTCGACTTCATGGCATGCAATATCAGAATTCCTGAAATTCGTTTTGCAAC
Source organism: Adalia bipunctata (assembly GCA_910592335.1). Lineage (NCBI taxonomy): Eukaryota > Metazoa > Arthropoda > Insecta > Coleoptera > Coccinellidae > Adalia > Adalia bipunctata. Next base: position 34,450,930 of record OU342948.1, read on the forward strand.
CATTCTATTTTGTAAGGCTTTTTATTGAGTTTCAATTTGCTTAAATATATAGAAACTTTTACCTTTCCCGTCATCCCATGGTTCCATTCGGAAAATCCTTGCCAGATCTGAAACTGAAAATCGTATGTATTTATATTCGAGAATAGAGTCTCACTGTAATAAGAGCCGAAAAGTGAAAGTTTATAAATAGACTGTACGTTTTCAATACCACGAAAATAGGTATCAAAAAATGGAACGTCATCAGCACGTCCCAAATATAGACCAGGGCCGAAACCTTCAAAAATGGTAAAAAATGAAAAAAAATTACAGTAGGATGAAACCCATTAGAAAAGGAGGGGAATATGATCAAAATGAAAGGAAAAATAAATTACGGTCGATCCGAGTTCGGGAAGTGGGAGGGGTGAGTTTTTAAGGGTGAAAAATGGTTTTCCTTGATTTCCGGCATAACTACAAGTCCTATGGAAAAAACTTAGATGGCAAAGTTGTAGGTAATAAAAAGATCTACAACTTTTGTATTCGCAATTTTTTCACATAACCTCGAAATTTATATGAAAATTTTTAAAAATCAAGTTTTAGGTTTTTTATTCATATCTTTTTCAAAAAAAATTTTTTTTCTACGAAATTTGGTGAAAACTTACCTTATTATATCCCGAATACACTGTAATTTATTTGGTTCAAAATATTTATGTTTTCGTCTTATTTTAACTTAATATCAAAAAAGCACCCTAATTTTCAATCGAAAATTCTGACGTCAAAATATCAGCTTTTTTCAAAAAGTTTAGGGGCTCTTTCTTCATTGAAATATCTACTTTCTGATGGTGTAAAAAAAATATACATTACTATAAGGAGTGTTCTCAGAAAATGCAAAAAATTGAAAAAACTCAAATTCGAAATTTTTTTTTAATCATTATGTACAATTTTGAGGTTTTTATTAAAATTTACTCTTTAATTACTCAAAAAACGTAAGATTTCCTGTTTCATTTATAAACGAAAAAATTGCAAATTGAAATATACTTCTATAATTAACAAAAAAATAAGTTAATAAAGTTAATATTCAATAAGACATGAATCCTTCAAAAATATTGTTGCATTCCTGAATTGTTTTTCTGGTTGCGATACAACATCTGGATTTGCCGGAAAAGGAAAGAAAAGTATCGTTAATTCGTTATTAGATGCGAAAAATTTGTCAAATTTGGCCAATGTTTTTTATATTGAAGATGAAAGTGAAGAAAATATAAAAAAAAGTGGATTACAATTAATAAAATCTTTTTATAAATGTAAAAAAGAAAAAATAACACTAAATCAATTGAGGTTTCAAAAATATCAATTGGCAAAAATTAACTCATCTTTCACTTTGGCAAACCTCCCACCCACAGAAGGAGCAGCGGAACAACAGAGCATATTATCAACTTCAAACTTGGTTGGGTAACGAATTGACAGCAACAGATTGGTGCTGGAAGCAACATCAGCGTGGCATTATGCCCAAATTTACAGAAAAGGATTTAATTCCGGAAGTATTGCTCAAAACTATTTGCTGCAGCTGTGAAACTGGATGTAACAGTTTAAAATGTGGCTGCCGAAAACATGGTTTAAAATGCACAAATTTATGCACTAATTGTCATGGTTCTGAAAATTGCTCCAATATAGAAGAAAAAATCTATGAGGAAGTAAATGATTCAGATGAAATCGTGGAAGAAGAAACAATGCAGACTGGAAATAACATTGGAGACGAAAATGATGGTCTTGAAGATTTCGACGATCAACTAGAGTTGGAAAGGTTTTTCGAATCTGACGATGAAGAAATGCCTTCGAAGAGACAAAAATTAATGAATAACTTATTAGAATTTCAGATAAGGTATTTATGAATAACAAGATTAATGTTTAAAAAAAAATAAATAAAATGCGTAATCAGAATTAAGTATCTAAATTCAATAGTACGATTTACCTGTATATTTATATTGTATAAGATTTTCTATGACATGAATGTAATTCGAATTAAATAAATACTCTTTATCCAAAAAAAAATGCAGCAATCACATTTTTTTGATGAAATTGTACATAGTGATTAAAAAAAATTTTCGAATTTGAGTTTTTTAAATTTTTTGCATTTTCTGAGAACACTCCTTATAGTAATGTATATTTTTTTCACACCATCAGAGAGTAGATATTTCAACGAACAAAAAGCCCCCAAACTTTTTGAAAAAAGCTGATATTTTGACGTCAGAATTTTCGATTGAAAATTAGGGTGCTTTTTTGATATTAAGTTAAAATAAGACGAAAACATAAATATTTTAAACCAAATAAATTACAGTGTATTCGGGATATAATAAGGTAAGTTTTCACCAAATTTCGTAAAAAAAAAAAAATTTTTTGAAAAAGATATAAATAAAAAACCTAAAACTTGGTTTTTTGAAATTTTCATATAAATTTTGAGGTTATGTGAAAAAATTGCTAATACAAAAGTTGTAGATCTTTTTATTACCTACAACTTTGCCATTCAACTTTTTTCCATAGGACTTGTAGTTTTGCCGGAAATCAAGGAAAACCATTTTTCACCCTTAAAAACTCACCCCCTCCCACTTCCTGGACTCGGATCGACCGTAATTTATTTTTCCTTTCATTTTAATCATATTCCCCTCCTTTTTTAATGGGTTTCATCCTATTGTAATTTTTTTTTGTTTCAAAAATTATCGACCCTGGTCTAATATTGCACTTGAAAAATAGAGAAGAGAAAATATTTTCAATTACAAGATACATTACTTTCGGATAGAGATCAAATAGCCCTATAATTTTCGGTATGATTGGATGGGATGAGAATATTACCCAGCACATACAGAGTGAGAGTGTAACAGCCAAATGGAATAAATTCGATAACGAATAAATGGGGGCGTGTTGGGAAAAACGCTCGGACACGTCGATTTGCAATTTTAAATGCGCATATTTTTCAAGATAATATTATATAGGATAGGGTGTTCCATTTGACCGTGGCCAATACCAACTTTCTTATTTCAAATGCAACCCCCTGTATAATATTTAATTTATGGGTTCTTCAGAGAATTCTAGACACAATTCTTGCACAATGTCCTATACCTATCTTTAACTATTTCGGAAGTATTGAGTGTTTTCAGATTTATTGCAAAAATCAACGTTCTAAATAAAAATTATTTTATTTCACAAAGTCGGTACATTACACTTAAAACCTAATAAGTAATACTTTCTTAATTATTAAAAAAAAATAAAGAAAACATTAATGTCAATGTAGAAAATGTTCAAAATGCTCGCCGCGAACGTCTTGGCAACATGCTAATCTGGTGTAGAATTGTCTTCTAACTTTACTCAACATTTCTGCTCAGTAATGGTTTTTGCTTACTTTCTTCATATCAAGAGGTAAATGGGAAATAAGTATTGAGTGTAATGTATCGAATTTGTGAAATAAAATAATTTTCATTTAAAATTTTAATTTTTGTAAAAAATCTGAAAACACTTGATATTTCCGAAAAAGTTGAAGATAGGTATAGGACATTGTACATGAATTATGTCTAGAATTTTCTGAAGAATCCAAAAAATAAATAATATACAGGGGGTTGCATTTGAAATAAGAAAGTTGGTATTGGGCACGGTCGCATGGAACACCCTATATAATTTTATTTTCTTGAAAAATATGCGCATTTAAAATTACAAATCGACGTGTCCGAGCGTTTTTCCTAACACCTCTTCATTTATTCGTTATCCAATTTATTCCATTTGGCTGTTACACTCTGTATATTGAAAGTACACTTCAATTATAGTCGTAGTCTGGTGTGGCTTTTTCTGTTCATGTATGCATGCTTACATGAAAATGTTAAATTTGAAAACTAATTTGTCAATAAATAAGGATCACACATGACGACATTGAGATATGAATCATTTGAACATAACTCCAAGATTTTCATATATGGTACATCGCAAAACCTCTAAATTTAATCGAACTATAAAAATAATTCGATAATGTACAAAAATTTGATAAAAATCCGAAATCTCGTTTTTGAGTGTTCCACTAAAACGACAGCCAGATCGTTTTTGTTCATGATGTCTGCATATCTCGTATTTCGCATTTCGCGCAGAGAATGGTCTCAATGGGGGGACGATACCCCCCTCCCCAATGTTGAACAGAGTTGGCAAATTTTAAAAGCAGTTGGAATATTTTCGAAGCAGTTGGAAAAATTTCGAAGCAGTTGGAAAAGTTTCGAAGGAGTTGGGAAAACTTTGAAGCAGTTGGAAATATTTCAATTGAGTTGAAATACTGTTTCTAAAAAAGTTTTCTTAGAATGTGAATGAATTTGACTTTTTTTCAAATAAAGTTTGAAATTAATGCTTACCTATTAAACCGGTAGAACTAAGCCCACGTTTAGCCGGGCAAAGCATGCAGAGAACAGCGACAGCCGACAATTGTACAAATTCTTGTATATTTAGGATATTTGGCAGATTTGGCTCAATGTGCAATGTGTATAACCAGCAATAAATGGTATTTATAATTTATTCCACACTTGACTGTCTCAAATGCTATTTCCTTGAGAATCTGATTCCGTCAATAAATGTGTTTTTGAGTAAAAATTAACGCTTTTATTATTTTTTTAAAACCATCCATCCTCCGTGCCGCACCCTGTACAAATCCCGTAAACCTCATAGGAAACGAAATATTTGCAAAAAACGTCAAAAAATCTATTTTTGTGACCTTTGACCTTATTTTTTGACAGACGCGGATACCTTACAATATGTAGGTTTTGAGACATGTTTTAGGGTGTCAAAATAAAGGTTTATACAAATATACAGCTGGGTATCTCACATTCCGAGGTGAAACTACTAAGATGACTGGACTACAACGATTTCTCAAGTTTTAAAACTCGTGAATGATGACGACAGTTTGCCAAATTTCAAAAGAACAACGTTCCATAAATTATTGAAGAAAATTGAATTCAAGTTCAGTTAAAACTGAACGATTGTGTGAAATCTCCTCAATTCGACTCTGGACGGACAGAAACTTTACGAAGGCCCTCCTACCGATGCGCCAAACATGTTATTATTGCTCTTTCTTAGATTTGAACTGAGAATATGCTTCGAGATGAGAATATAGAAGCTATATACGAAGAAAACAATTTTCTGTCATAACATTTTGTACATCCTCATATTATTCGTTGAATGACAAAAGTAGGTAGAAAAAAATGAAATCCGCTATAAAACTATTTGGAAACCGTCAATTTCACGTGTGTAGTGATAACAAATCAATTCAAACCAAGAAATAGCCCACCTAGTACTGACGTGAAGTCAGGAGCTTTTGACCGCTCGTTCATCGACCAGTATATACATAATTCAAATATTTCGGGATGATTCTGAACCTCACTTGGGTAGAAAGTCATAAATCCAAAAATACTTGAAAGGCCCCCTTCAATAAGAAATCAACGAGTCTGGGCGTTTTTCTTGAATTTCGACGAGTTCCTGAAAATTGCTGTTTAGTTTTGAATTGGCGACCCCGCATGGTGCATCCAAAATGAACTATAGGAGGTTGTTGTGATGCAACATTTTATGTTCCCAATGAGCGTATTCCATGCTAAATCAATATCGAACACACCAATTCGACTAACTGTAGGATGGCATCCATTTAATAAATCAGTCGCGCATAGGAAGTAATTGAGGCGATCGAGCTCAATCTTCGAAAGTTTCTTACTGAAACAAACTCTTATAATATCTAGTTATTCTAGTTCAATAACCGCAATCCTACCAAGTCATAATAATTCCGACGTCTCGAATGGTCCACTGATTATCATCATTATTTCTGCAATGTATGTATTCGAGTTAGGATATTTATTCATTGAATCGATATTTTCACTTTCAACTGTATCTCATAAGTGAATGCAATGAATGTATTCACTTTCATTTGTAGTTATCAATGGTAGGTGAACCTATTTATAACTGTTTGTAAGCCGATACTATTCACAGTGAAGTTTAAGATTGTATAAAATGCGTTATTTGTGCGCCAAAGTACAAAAAAATATGAATACTTATTGACTTAGCTAGAATCCCTGCAGATATTTCTCCTTTTTTCAATTTGTCTCATAACCTGTGGATTATATCTTTTTCAGCCTCAAAGACGTATGGGTACTTGTATAATGTCCATATTTGATTTATCACGAAAAATCGTGATTTTCATTTGAATAATTCAAGTTCACTCTGCTTGAAGAAAAAATTACAATGAAAAGGAAGAAAATATTCATACTTATAACAGAGTTCGTAAAAATTTAGGCACAAACTTCATATCTTCGGTTATTCCGTAGAAAAATGCTTCAAATGGTCAATTTTATTTTAAATTTCGCAACTTTTCATGTAGGTATAATTGAATCTGAGCGGGATTAAGTGGTTCTTGACAATTTTTTTGAAAAGATACAATTCTTGAAATCTTCCACAATTTGAGAAAGCTTGCGATGAAAACAATTTTATTTTCCTTTCCATGTTCGCTTTCGATATTAAAACCACAACAAGAAAGGAGACTGCTTTTGTCAGTCCAAAAAATGATGATTGTATTCTCTTTCAATAATGTATTCCAACCGTGAGATGAAAGTAATTTCATCGTTTCTAAAGCAGTCCATTCCATCCAAAATCAACATATTTGGCCCATCGCATTCACACAGACACAGAAAGCCGGTTATTATTGGAAATGGCTCATGAGAATTACTTCAGAAGTAGATAAAATCGAGAGAACGTAATAAACTTGGACCTATGTCAAGTATCCTACTTATATCTAGCCCGTGGAGTGGATTGACTGTACAATTTAAGAGTATCTTTTATTTGGATTCAGTTATGCATTATGGGTAGAATTAGCATTATAAAGAATGGGACACTCAAAACACTGACTAGAAGCCAGAAGCTTCTGAGCGTTCGATCAACCTCCTTGTATACAGGGTCTTTCACGAGGAACCTCACCCATATTTATACGGGAAACTACTGAACGTATTTTCATGAAATTCAGCACTTATAAGTATTTCACGATGCTGATGAAATCTAAAATATTTTCAAGGCATGAGCACCTCCGGTTTTTTCTGAAATGACGTCAACTTCCGTTTTTCAAATTAGAACACCATTTTTTTATTGCAGAAATAGATTCCTTAGAAAATTTCAAGTTATTTTGATGTAACATTTTTCAGTTTTGGTTGGAAAATTCTCTCTGAGCGGGAAAATTCGAAAAAAAAATCGAAAATAGAGCTCCGCTGAAACAAGAATAACTTCGAGGTTTTTGGATGGAAAATTTTCATTTTTGGGATTTTTCAAGATGTAAGATTGATGTATCCACTTTAAAAATCGAAATCGCGATTCATGATACAGGGGGTGAAAAAATCGCTTTCAAAGTTAGGGATGACAAAATCGTGAAAAATCATTTTTTTCAAGTTAGAACCCCATTTTTTTATGGCAGATATTGAATCTACCTAAAGTGGATATTAACTCAGAAAATATCCATTTTAGGGCAAGGGTGTGATGCATACACTCACATTATTTTTTAACGTAGATTCAATATCTGCCATAGAAAAATGGGGTTCTAATTTGAAAAAATTGATTTTTCACGATTTTGTCATCCCTAACTTTGGAAGCGATATTTTCACCCCCTGTATCATGAATCGCGATTTCGATTTTTGAAGTGGATACATCAATCCTATATCTTGAAAAATCCCAAAAATGAAAGTTTTCCATCCAAAAACCTCGAAGTTCTTCTTGTTTCAGCGGAGCTCTATTTTCGATTTTTTTTTCGAATTTTCCCGCTCAGAGAGAATTTTCCAACCAAAACTGAAAAATGTTACATCAAAATAACTTGAAATTTTCTAAGGAATCTATTTCTGCAATAAGAAAATGGTGTTCTAATTTAAAAAACGGAAGTTGACGTCATTTCCGGAAAAACCGGAGGTGCTCATGCCTTGAACATATTTTAGATTTCATCAGCATCGTGAAATACTTATAAGTGCTGAATTTCATGAAAATACGTTCAGTAGTTTCCCGTATAAATATGGGTGAGGTTCCTCGTGAAAGACCCTGTATACAGAGTGTAACAGCCAAATGGAATAAATTCGATAACGAATAAATGAGGGCGTGTTGGGAAAAACGCTCGGACACGTCGATTTGTAATTTTAAATGCGCATATTTTTCAAGAAAATAATATTATATAGGGTGTTCCATGTGACCGTGGCCCTTACCAACTTTCTTATTTCAAATGCAACCCCCTGTATATTATTTATTTTTTGGATTCTTCAGAGAATTCTAGACACAATTCATGCACAATGTCCTATACCTATCTTTAACTTTTTCGGAAGTATTAAGTGTTTTCAGATTTATTACAAAAATCAACGTTTTAAATAAAATTGAATTTGAGAATTCGTGGCCGTATTGGACTATTCTAGAGAGAAGGAATTAAACCCAGTTGAATTTCGTCGACGTTTCGGACATTCATTGTTTGATAACACACAAAACATTGGAGTTGTCCTCAATCATGACTAAAAGACAGCAGCTGTTAAAATTATATCTAACTTATGTATACAAATATACACTGTGTCCGTAAAGTATGGAACAAATTCATTTTTAGCTAAACAGGTCATTTTAAGAAATAATCCTGAAACACGTCGATTTTTTATGTTAATTTACCGTATTTTAAAATAATAATCTAATATACCGGGTGAATTACGTTCGAGTTATGACGTCACCGTCATTTTGTTTAAACGGAACACCCCCATTTTGTCTCAATTTTCGGATTACTCTAGCTGAGCTGATTACAAAAATGTATCACATGTTGATTCCAATTGGTACAGGGTGGACAAAAATACAATAGTTTTGTGTGTGCTCATAAAGTAACATGTTTGGAAACAGCTGATTTTTATTACGTTAAACATGTAGCAAACTACAGGGTGTTATATTCAAACCAATTGCCGCTAGACAATAAGTATTTTTGATAGTATTGTTAATTTACCTAATAAAGAATGTTACGCGATGCTTTATGAGCACACACAAACTGTTGTATTTTTGTCCACCCTGTTCCAATTGGAATCAACATGTGGTACATTTTTGGAATCAGCTCAGCTAGAGTAATCCGAAAATTGAGACAAAATGGGGGTGTTCATTTGAAAAAAATGACGATGACGTCATAACTCGAACGTAATTCACCCTGTTTATTAGATTAATATTTTAAAATACGGTAAATTAACATCAAAAATCGACGTGTTTCAGGATTATTTCTTAAAATGACCTGTTCAGCTGAAAATGAATTTGTTCCATACTTTACGGACACAGTGTATAAATACCTACCTCATTCATTTGAGTTGTCTGAAATTAAATAAAAATGAACGCTTTTAAGAACAGGCTGGATGGATGGCGTCGAAATTAATTTTTTTATTTTGTTATTTGCCATGTTTTATTTACACAGTACTTATAGTTCTTTCAGTTGCTTTATTATGAATGTATTTGAGTTGGGTTTATAGATTTATCTAATAATCTCAACCCTTGTCATTATTTAAATAAATTATTTTATTTCACAAATTCGATACATTACACTTAAAACCTAATAAGTAATACTGATTATTTCTTAATTATTAAAAAAAAACAAAAAAAACATTAATGTCAATTGTCAATGTAGGAAATGTTCAAAATGCTCGCCGCGAACGTCTTGGCAACATGCTAATCTGGTGTAGAATTGAATTTTTTTAAATTTTATCTCAGTAATGGTTTTTGCTTACTTTCTTCATATCAAGAGGTGAATGGGAAATAAGTATTGAGTGTAATGTATCGCATTTGTGAAATGAAATAATTTTCATTTAAAATGTTAATTTTTGTGAAAAATCTGAGAACACTTAATATTTCCGAAAATGTTGAAGATAGGTATAGGACATTGTACATGAATTATGTCTCGACTTTTCTGAAGAATCCAAAAAATAAATAATATACAGGGGGTTGCATTTGGAATAAGAAAGTTGGTATTGGTCACGGTCGCATGGCACACCCTATATTATATTATTTTCTTGAAAAATATGCGCATTTAAAATTACAAATCGACGTGTCCGAGCGTTTTCCCTAACACCCCCTAATTTATTCGTTATCGAATTTATTCCATTTGGATGTTACACCCTGTATGTAAATCTTGTGGATAGATTTGCATTCGCCAGTTCTAGAAACCGAATAAAAAATATTGGACAGGTGTCATAGAAATCGTAAATGATCCCGGATCTGATTCAAATTATCAGGAAAACAAAATTTTGATCGACCATATTAATGGAACTGCTTGCCTGATTTCGCTCGAAACTTTCAAATCTCAAATGTTCGAAAAGTTTTAGTGTTATGAACAGCCGGATGGACAGAACTGAATAAGCCACAGACTCGTGGTCAGTGAGTCGATCCTCAGCATTCGAGAGACCATTCCCAGCTCAAAATTCGAAAAACACAGACATCGTGCCGAAATGATACCAGCAGCCCATATTTAAGAAGACCAAGCGCTCATGAAGTAAATAGAACCTTTTCAGAATCGTCATACCCATACGTGATAATAATTTGATTTACCTCGGTTTATTTATATTTGGAAACTCTCTACTAAGCCAGGAGTGAGTGAGATGATTCTCAATACTTCACTGGTTTTCAGACAAAACACAAACACAGGAATTATCTACTAATCCACAGTCACAGTAATATCAAAGACTATATCCTCTATTGTGATATGGTGTCAGGAGCGAGGTCAGGAGCTTTTGTGTTCACCTGGTAGATTTGCATTAAAGAATCGAAAAACAAAATTTTTGAAAGCTGTCGAAAAACGCGACTGCAAAGAAATCGTCCATTATCCCGTATATGTCATTTCAGAAATATTTTTGTTGTAAAAATTTGCTAGCATTCTATATGGTTCTGGCGATCTGGACAAAATTTTGCATGTAGCTTCAATATGTCATTCACATGCGAAATCATCTTAATTTTAAAGTTATCAGAAAAACAAATGGCCATACATGCTGGTCGATATCTACTCAATACGGATTCTCGATCACTGAGTCCAACCTAGTCGATTGAGACCATTCCCAGCACAAAATTCGCGAAATAAATAATATGGTGACATGTCATCGTTTGAATAAGATGATCGCTCAAAAATGAGTCACATGGTAGTCAGGAGCTTTTGAGCACTAGCCATATAGAACTTATATTACATGGAATGCTATTACCAGATCAAAAAGTGGGTAAACATCTCAAGTTGGAGGAATCTCTAAATTTCCATGTTTCCATGGATACAACTTGTCACACCGATCAGAAACACAGAAATGTTTGCCGAAATGCCAAGTGAATCGGATCTTGACGATTAAATTCATAGTATTTCTGTGTTTCTATTCTGTATGACAAGTCATAACCATGGCAACATGTAAGTTTCAGTATTCCTCCAACTGGAGATGTTTATCCCCTTTTTCAAGCTGAGCAGCAAGGCTAATGGCATTCCATGTACTATAAGTTCTATGGCACTAGCTCATCCACATTATAGGTAGATTCGCAATCAAGAACAGCTATCGAAAAGATTGCCATGTTACCGGATCTGATATAACAGAAATACTGCGATTTTTCAAGTTTCATACTGTTCAGGTTACGCGATCTGAACAAAATTTTTCATGTAGGACATACATATTTTATTACATGCTAACACTTTCCTCTGGCGGAGATCTAAAGAACTCGGTACTGCCTCGGAGACGAAACTCTTCAAATGAATGCACAAATAAATCTAGTGGTGTAAAATCAGGAGATCTTGGAGGCCGTTCAATAGGATTTCAAATTATTATTATCACACAAGAGATATTGATATATTCCTCAATAAACTCCAATTGAGAGAAACTCAGAGGAGGTATCGGTAGACATATCAATATATTCCGCTTAGAGAAACTGACATCTATTATGTTTATTAATTCAACTCCATTAAAATCAATAGAAATGTCGACTGAAGGACAATTATGAATTTGAGCGAGCAAATTGAAAGAATACTCAAATAGAACTAGGATTTAAGTTCATTATTATCTGCTTTATGAATAAGATAATCTCTGATATTTACAGTACCTATCAGATTGAGATGAGATTTCAAGAAATATATTCCAAATTCCACGATTCTACTTTTCATAAAATATTTCAGGATTAGAGTGAAACATAACAATAACTTATACAGAGTGTACAGCCAAATGGAATAAATTCGATAACGAATAAATGAGGGCGTGTTGGGAAAAACGCTCGGACACGTCGATTTGTGATTTCAAATGCGCATATTTTCCAAGAAAATAATATTATATAGGGTGTTCAATGCGACCGTGGTTAATACCAACTTTCTTATTTCAAATACAACCCCCTGTATGTTATTTATTTTTTGGATTCTTCAGAGAATTCTAGACACAATTCATGCACAATTCCTATCTTTAACTTCTTCCTCAGCCGCTAGACGTCCACTCCTGAACATAGGCCTCCCCAAGTACCTTCCATCTGTCACGGTTTCCTTAACTATTTCGGAAGTATTAAGTGTTTTTAGATTTATTGCTAAAATCAACGTTTTAAATAAAAATTATTTTATTTCACAAATTCGGTACATTACACTTAAAACCTAATAAGTAATACTGATTATTTCCTAATTAATAAAAAAAAATAAAAAAAAACATTAATGTCAATTGTCAATGTAGGAAATGTTCAAAATGCTCGCCGCGAACGTCTTGGCAACATGCTAATCTGATGTAGAATTGAATTTTTTTTAATTTCTTCTCAGTAATAGTTTTTGCTTACTTTCTTCATATCAAGAGGTAAATGGGAAAAAAGTATTGAGTGTAATGTATCGAATTTGTGAAATAAAATAATTTTCATTCAAATTGTTAATTTTTGTAAAAAATCTGAAAACACTTAATACCGAAAAAGTTGAAGATAGGTATAGGACATTGTACATGAATTATGTCTAGAATTTTCTGAAGAATCCAAAAAAAAAATAATATACAGGGGGTTGCATTCGAAAGAAAGTTGTAATTGGCCACGGTCGCATGGAACACCCTATATAATTTTATTTTATTGAAAAATATGCGCATTAAAAATTACAAATCGACGTGTCCGAGCGTTTTTCCTAACACCCCCTCATTTATTCGTTATCGAATTCATTCCATTGGGCTGTTACACTCTGTATCTTGAAAAGAAGTAGGTGAATTTCGAATCGTCCTCCTGCTGCCTACTTAAGAGCACAGAATTTCTCTACATAAATTATCAATTTTCTCAGAAACCTCGAGAGATTTCTATCCTTAAATAGGATAAGGATGTTGAATGAAAGCGGTGTAATAAGCAAAATTTCTATTTCCGGAACAACAATAAAATCATCTCAATAGATTTTCGAATGCAATGTGACCAATAAAAAGCTCTTTTATCATTTGAATGATTTTCCCATCTACCTACCTCATTGATTTATGTCATCTATTTCAGATTTCTGAACGAATATCAAGTTCCTAGAAAAAGTTCACTGATTCGAAACACAGTAAAGGTATATACCGATTACCGCGATATAAACAATCTTTCCCGCTGAATGGTAGTGCATGGACTACATCGTCTCGTTCGATTTTCGACGGAACTGAATGATGTTAATGAGAAGAGAATCTACTGAGTGTTGCTGGCGCAGTGGCGCAAGTTCTCCACTGAAACAGGTGCTGAGTGATTCATATCTCGAAATATGAATCAGAGACAACCTCTCTTGTCTCTGAATGAATTCTTTTCTCCTGATCCTTTTTCTAAGTTATGTACTTATCTTCCACAACCCAAACAATGAATATACTGGGTGTCTTCATGCATAAGCAAAATATTTTTGTTGAAAATAATTCTGAATGAGAAGCAAAAAGGAGATTCTCAATACGTGGAATACTATTTTCTTATGTTTGCATGGACACAAGTTATTTATGCTCGTGCTTATAGTCGATTTCGGTGTTTTTTTTGCGTTGGGTTCAGTTTGGCTTCGAGGTGATTCCATTTCAGAATGAAATATACAGGGTTTCTCAAAACGCGAAATAATAGCATCGATTTTTTTCCAATTGGCAAGCACCATTGGCAAATTGGAAAGACCACTTGCTTTTACTTATGACAATCTTTGTAAGCTGTTAGGAAGCGTTTTTCGATAAGAGGTGGTATTTTGATATTCGACGAAAAATGCCATTCTTTTAAATAAATGATCGGATGTTTATTTCATTATGAAAAGGAAGGTATGCCGTTAAAAATGGAAAATAACATCATACAAATGACCACCAGGACCACAGACCAGGACTCCAGAACCATATCCTTTCATAAAATTTTCCATAGCCAAATCGTAAAGTGGCTGCCCTATTATGTTCTCGTTAGCCTCACAAAATTCCATCTTTGAGGTCTTGAATCGACGCTAAGCTCTTGGCGTAGACCTTCTCTTTCACATGGCCCCAAAGAGAGAAGTCGCAAGGTGTTAAATCTTAAATCACATCTCGGTGGCCAATTGTGATCAACTCTGAACTCATCGAGAGATAACACAGTCCGGAAACTTTTCCCGTAAAAGATTAAACATCTCTCGATAACGAAATCCATTCACCGTAATAAAATCAATATTTTCGAGAGAATCCTATGTAATGTTGAACCTAACTTATTCACAACGTGGTGTAAAAAATGGTCACATGAATGCAATATTGAGAAAAAACATGCCTGTTCCATTGAGATTGGGAAATGAACTTTACTTGATATCCTGATTTAATAATCAAAGAAAACGATAGGAAATAACCATTTCAAAATATGGTTCCATCAAATTAAATTTTACTAAAGGTGTTCAAAGTGGACACCATGAGCTCTCCTCTCATGCATACTGTACACCTTCTATTCTAACGGTAGCGGATTAACCGGTTCGCTTAGTACGCTGCAGCGTAGGGCCCCGAGGTCCATAGGGGCCCCCGGCGATCGAATTATTTTTTTTTTCTAGAATGAGAATGCAGTCTGTAAGTGTGAAAAAAATAGCCAGACTGTACTATATTTTATAAGAAGCTCAGAGGCAACTTGTGAATTATGAATTATTACATTCACATGAAACGCAATTGAATAACAAAAGCCTCAGAGCAAAACTCAGATGTTGGAAAAAACACACTTTCCAAGATTGAGCGTACCTACTGTCCCTAATTATCTTGTCTGCCTGCAAAATTCCGTCAAGGGTGGCAGCCGAATTCCAATGTATACCTACAATTACATCATAATCCAATAAATTTGTCGGCATTTACTCTAAAATCTAGGAATGTGCTACAGAACGGCCGACCAGATGTTGATTCGTTTAGGGGTGTAAAGTGGAAAATACTTGTGCAAAAGTTCTTAGGTCTGCATATTTTTTTCTCTTGCAAGATAATGTTGATAAGGAGAGTTTTAAAACACTCTTGAATTATTATGAAAATGACCTTGAGGAGGGGATTATAAGCGAAGCATCTCAATTCAAGGAATATATCAAACTCTTGAAACCAAAAAAATACTGGTTTTTCAGAGATGTTGAAAATAATATACCTATAATAAGGGAATGATAGAAATATTCTCCAATTCATATATTCATATAAAAGTTATTTGTAACGCTACCTATTACAAGTTGGGAAGCAAAGCGCTCATTTTCCAAACTGTCATTGATAAAAAATAAATAAAGAACTGTTATGACAGAAAATAGACTGCAGTTTTTAGGAATACTTTCTGTCGAAAGTGATATAACGAGCAGTCTCGATTATGATTCTGCAATGAAAGATAGCTTTAGCTTTTTTTTATGTTGTGATTTTCACGAAAAGGAATATCCTGTAATGTTCAGAGAACATCGTGAGAACCAAGGGCAAGCAGGTAGGAATTGGTGTTCCTCTTGAATTTCTGGAGGTTATATGCCTCGGGGAACACCTCCCTAGGCAATGTGTTCCAAATCCTCGCTGTTCGTTGGATGAACGAGTCTTTGAAGAGAGATGTTCTGCAGGTCTCCAAAGTTACCACGAAGGGGTGTGAAGACTTAACTTGTCGGGTTAGTCTGGAAGAGACTGCCAGAGAGGGAACGATTGCTGATAATTCAGAAGAGCATCGCTCATGGAAATATCTATAAAATAGAGACAGATCGCCCACTTTTCTACGGTGTTCCAGAGAAGTGAGTGAGCTTGTAAGCGATGCATCACCGACGAGACGAATTGCCCTTTTTTGTACGGAATCCAAGAGTTTTAGGGTGTGTTTAGGTGCAGCACTCCAAACATGGTAACAGTATTCCAGGACAGGTCGAATCTGTGCCTTATAGATCATAAGCAGCTGACTTGAGGTGAAATAGCTCCTGGCACGAAACAGAAAACCAAGTTTTTGGGATGCACTTTTAGCAATGGATCTCACGTGATTCTCCCAGGAAAGGTTACTGCCGACAGTAATGCCAAGCATCGAAATGGATGACTTCGATGGTATGGTCACTCCCGACAATTTTATGCTGGGCACAGTAAGATCGGCTTTTCTAGAGAAAAGACATGCTTGTGTTTTGTTTGCGTTGAATTCTACCAAGTTATTAGATCCCCATTCAAGAATTGTTGCCAAGTCCATATTCATGTTGTTTACATTTCTTTCTCGTTCGTTTTTGATTTGGCGGGCTGGTATTGGAGCCCTAGAAGAAAAGGCGGTATGGAGGGTACTATCATCCGCGAAGCTGCGCACTGGACACGAAGTTGCTTCCAGCAAATCGTTGATCGTCGTATCCACTAGCTTTGTTGGTGTTGAGACCAAACAGAATCTTTCTGATAGTACGTGGGCGAAAGGTTATCTCGGGCATATGGCTGTCAATAGATGTTATATTCGGGGGTTGCTTTCCCGATGAATCTAGAGTGGAATTTTCAGCGAACAAATGCGCGAAGATGTTGGCTTTTTCCAGGGCAGTCGTTGCTAGTGTTCCATCTTTCTTGGTTAGAGGGGGAAACGAGCTGGAAGTGAAGTTTCTTCCTACAGCTTTGGCAAAGGACCAAAATGAACGGGATCCGTTAGGGCATTCAACAAGTCTAGATCTTATTTTGGCATTGTGAGCATCTCTTGAAGATTTGATTGTCTCATTGCATATGCCTCTAGCCTCCACATATTCTGCTCTAGTCTCAGGGCCTGGATTTTTTGCCATCGATGGAATGCTGCCTGTTTGGAAGCGACAGCTTTAGAGCAGTTCTTGTTAAACCAGGTCTTATCGGATAATGTTCCTCTTGCTGTGTTCGGTATGTAAGTTTGCATCCCCAACATAATTATTTCAGAAATTGTCTCGGTACATTCTGTTGGATCTACTGAGGAGAAACAAGCTCTCTTCCATGGGAACGCTGAGAAAAACATACGAAGCCCTTCCCAGTCGGCCGATTTGTAGTGCCACATGAGACGGGGTGGTATAGTGCGGCTTGATGGTACATGAAAAGAGCAAGTTGTGGAGATTAGGGTGTGGTCGGAGTTTCCAAGTGGGGTGCAAACTTCTATTCTATATGGATCAGGATTGGTGGTGAGAAAGAGATCCAGTATATTGGCAGAGTGGTTGTTGACATCTCGGATGCGAGTTGGTAGCTCGACCCGTTGTTCTAGGCCATGAGTGATGGCGAAGGCCTCAGCTTGACGACCTGGATCATCTGTTTTGTTGGAGAATTTGAGCCAGGCTGCGTTGTGAACATTGAAGTCTCCCATGATTATGACTTCAGCTGCTGGGTGGTTCTCCTGGATAAAATCCAGTATGAGTGATAAAAACACAAAAAGGCTCATATATGACGGTTCATTTGGTGACAGGTAAAGGCAGCAGAGGAACTTGGTCAGTTTGGTATTGGCTAGCTTGAACCACATCACATCGAAGTCTTTCGGTTCCAAACTCTCTACACGCTGGCATGAAAGATTAGCCTTGGCATAGAGGCAGACTCCACCTTTGAACTTGAATCGAGAATGGAGTTCGTAACCAGGACAGAGCATATGGACATTGTTGGTGGACGAGTTCACTTGTGTTTCTGTCAGCGCCAGTATATCTGGTTGTTCCGTCTGTAGGTGATGGTGGACGTCATTGATGTTCTTGTTGAGTCCGCGGATGTTACAAAAGTTAATCTTCAGAGATGAGTCCCCTTGATTACCTCTCGCCCGGAAATCCGAATGGAGAGGTATTTTGCTTCCGGAATGTTTTACTCTAGGAGACTTCATCATCTTTATGCATAAAATGTGGTGGAGAGGTGGGAAGAGGGGGAAAAGCGAGACCGGAAAGTATCGACCGAACACTGAAACATGGAGTGATCCATTTCACAGCACACAAAGTCGATATGGTGGTATTAAACCGGGCGATGAGACCATCTACCACCTATGGTTATCCTTTTAGTCGCCTTTTACGACAGGCAGGATTCACCCTGGGGTTATTCTAGAGCCGCCCCCATTGGCCCAAAAAAGCTTTATCAAGCTTCTTTACTTAAAACTCAAAACTGACGCAGGTTGGTACTAGTGAAATGTCAAATAATTCTCAGGGAAGTTGTCAATTTCTATTTACTCTTTTTTCAACTCTTTAAATGGGGTAAGTTCTTTTAAGGTTCAACTGTGACACAGGATTCGTAGTACTTCTGCATTTTCATACTGGAGTATTTCAACTTGTGCAAAAAAGTATTTAAATGTCTTCTGTAGGTTTATTTCTTGGGAATTTTGAAAAGTGAGGAATTCCACTGTTCGTTCAGAAGTTTTTCTGTGTGGTTATTCGAGTACTTTTATTCTTTTTCCGAATGAATCACTATCTAACAGACTATTCTGTCCATTATTTTTCGATAAAATTTCAACACTCGATTCTTGATTTCACGCCCATGTTCATCCAAAGCAGAGAATTCTTGCGGTGTTACCACATTAGAGGGCTAAACAAAGAGATCCGATCTTTTATCTTTGTTCCACTCATTGTGATGACTTTCAATGTGGGAGCCGAAACAAATCATCATTTAACAAGGGAATGCTCTGTCTATCGAGTACAATCTAAGACCTAAGACTGTATGCTGTACCCATGGCCTTCTTAAACTCTTGAATGTTTGGAATAGGCCGTGCTGTACCTAACCGCTGTTAAGTTTTAAAGAATAGCTGCAATTTATGAGTAGATCTTGCATTTTTCTGAAGAAGGGGTTGGTGGTCTAGAGGCCTGAACGAAAGAATGTTTTGATGAAAATGACGTTTAAGAGGACGATATGGTGGAAAGTTACTGAGTCAAGAAAAAGTAATTTTCATTGACCCAAAACCAGATTTTCCTCTATGGCTTTTTTGGCATTGATTCGCTGTGAGTCAGACAGTTTCCTATAAAGCAGTGTACACATCAGTGCATTTGGTCTGCATTCGAAAAGAAAGGGTGATGAAATTATAGAATTTGTATAATAAAACTTACTGCATTTCATAAGGAGCACATTTAGAATATTTATTATCGTTATTATATTATTTACATATTATGTACTTGAATCAGCGGGGTAACATGAAACATATTGTAGTTATCTACACGTGAGTTTCAGTCTAATTCTGTATGTGTGGTGAATAATTAATTGTTCAAGAGGGGTATCTTCCCTATCGGTGTCTAGTTCAAACATTTTTCACGTTTTCATTCGGTTATAGACCTCAGATTGTCTTGAAATGAACCTCAAAGAGGCGCATATCTTCATCACCACGGATAGACAGGCTGCGCTGAGGTCCCTGGAATCACATTGCCCAGGGGTCTCTGCTGGCCTGGGAGTTACGTAACACCATAAAGCAACTGGCCATGGGTGCCAGGGCATTGTGGTGTTGAAGGAAATGAAAAGGCCGATAGGCTTGCGAAAAGTGCATCAATAAGGTTAACATCTGCTGGGCCTGAGCCTTTCTGCGGGCTTGGAAAAGACCACTATAAGGCAGCGGCTCAACAATGGGAGTTTTACAACAGAATAACCCTCTGGAGAAACACTCCTGGACTTATAGTTATAGTAAAAAGGGTTACAGTTCACTGCGACCTTAAGGTCTATTGTGCCCCCTGACAGAGCTGATATCATCGCGCCTCCAACAGCTCGCCCTCCAGTTCCAGAGATTTGATGAAATCCAGAATCTGGGACGGCTTCAAGGAGGATAACTCCCCACTTCTACAAGTTTCTTGTCCAAAGCACTCTTTCCTTTGGCTTGCAATGACATAGCATTCCGTAATCAGGTGAATAGGAGTTTCTTCCTCCTCCCCACAGAATCTACACTCATCAGTGTCTGATAAACCCATTCTCAACAGATGCTTTTTTAGGCGACAATGTCCTGTGAGAAAGCCAGTGAGTAGGTGAAGTTGGTTTTTACTGAGATCCAGATATTTTTTGGATCTAGCAGTTTCAAAGTTCCGGAGGAACTTTTTGGAGTGATCCATCCCTGGGAGATTCCGCCAGAGTTTTTCTCTTTCGGTTTTCTCCTTCAGCATAAACTCCTTCTTATAGGTGCATTTTCCTATACCACAGAAGGGTTCTGGGCCAGTGAGGGGTATTTGTGCGCCCTTTCTGGCCAGTGTATTGGCCTCTTCGTTTCCTACGATTCCCGAATGACCGGGAACCCAGATTAAAGAGACCTTATTCTTCTTGCCTACCTCATTGAGTTTGTTTCGGCACTCCCAAATCAGCTTTGAGTCAATGACGTAGGAGCTCAGTGCTTTAATAGCAGCTTGACTATCTGTATGAATAGCTATATCGCACTTCTGATAGTTTCTTTCTAGATTTATATCTAGACATCTTGCGATTGCCAGTATTTCCGTTTGAAGGACGCTTGTACAGGAGCCTAACGATAGTGCACACTTGGTACTTGTCCCGTATATCCCAGCGCCAGCTCCTGTAGCGGTTTTAGAACCATCTGTATACCATTTCATTGTATTTTCTTTGAGATTGTAGTTGGTGTATTCCCTTTCCCAATCCTCTCTTTTACTTAGCATTGTACTGAAGTTCTTCTCAGTGCTTACTTTCTTGATCATTACATCACTAGGAAGGTTTGCAGATGAGGTGTAGTCATTCAGAGAGGACCAAGCTCTCTGAAACATGACTCTCTCATTGCCTGCTCCTTCTTTAGATACTCTGAGGATGACCTCATGGGCTACCCTATCAATCACTAGATGTAAAGGTGTGAGGTCTGTGATGATCTCAAGCGCCCTGGTTGGGCACGTTCTCATAGCTCCCGTGATGCACACACAGGCAAGCCTTTGTACTTTGTCGAGCATTTTCCTCGTACTTACCTGACTTGTCTTAGCAAACCAGGCTACTGCCCCATATGTGACTATAGGTCTTACAATCATGACATACATCCATCGCAGTAATTTTGGGTTACAGCACCAATTCCTGCCGCATAGACGCCTGCATGTCATCAGAGCTCTTGTAGCTCTGCCAGTAGCATTATCAACATGCTTATTCCACAGAAGTTCGCAAGAAATTACACAAGATCAGTTCGCTTTGACAGACGGCGAAGTCTGTTTACCGTATGGTGACGTCATCATAATCACTTCGTTTCAGCGGGAATTTTGAAAACTATTTTTATTCACGCATTTTTTATTGGTATTTGCTATATTTTTTCCATGAAAATATTTTTTTCGTGTTTGTATAGGGCTTATCTACAAATTAAAATCATTTCCAAAAAATAGTCAACATCCCTATTCTAAGGCCCCTCTGCAATAGGTCGCAGAGAGTGCCTTCGAATTTGCCTCTTATTATTAGTACTATGTCGTCAGCATAGCCTACACATCCGAAGCCAAGCTCCGTTAGCCTGTGTAGAAGTTCATCCACTACCAGGCTCCATAGGAGGGGGGATAACACCCCACCCTGAGGTGTTCCACGAGTAGCTTTGACGAAGACGGATTCTTCATCCATCGATGTCTCAGCTATCCTCGTCGTTAACACCTCATACATCCATTTTAAGATGGTATTATTCACTCCTCGCCTCTCAAGTGCATCTCTGACAGACACGTGTGTTGTGTTGTCAAAGGCCCCAGATACATCCAGGAAGGCACACATGGCGATTTCTTTGTTATTCAGAGTTCTCTGGATGACTTCAGTCAGCTGATACAGAGCGGTCTCCGTTGAACGTCCCGCCCTGTAAGCATGCTGAGAATTGTGAAGTGGTGTTTTTTCCAGATGCTCCGTTCTTATGTAGTTATCTACGACTTCCTCATCGTTTTAAGAAAAAACGATGTTAGGCAAATGGGTCTGAAGGATCGAGGGTCAGTCTCGTCCTTTTTCCCTGCTTTGGGAATGAAGGTTACTTTTGCCCTTCTCCACTTTTCAGGTATTTGACCCAATGCTGAGCTGCTTCTTGTGATCTTCAGTAGATGAGGGAGGATCTCCTCCACTCCTTTCTGCAGGAGTATCGGAAACAGCCCATCTACTCCTGGGGATTTATACGGCTGAAAGGTGCTTATTGCCCATTCAAGTCGTTGCCTTGTGAATATACTCTTAGCAATGTCCCAGTCCTCCTTGCGGGAGTTCTTGGTGTGCTTCATTGCTATTACAGTATTAATTATTGGTTCACTACCCGGGAGTGTGTTTCGAGAAGAAGAATGGATCGTTCTTTCTCTCCTTCAGTGTACGAACCGTCTGGCCTTTTAAGCGACATAGTGGGGTTAGTTCCCCCTTTTGTCATGACTTTCTGAAGTCTGGCTGCTGTGGGAGTGGAAGTGATGCTTTCACAAAAGGCTTGAAAATTAAGTCTTTCGGCCTTCCTGATCTGCTTGTTGTACTGAGTAAGTTTCTCAGTGTACCCTTGACAGTTACTGTCTCGTTTGGCTTTATTAAAGAGCCGACGGACTTCCTTTCGGAGGTTTGCCGGTTGTCATTCCACCAAGAAGCTTCTTTACTTGAAGGAGCCTTGGTCACTGGGCAGCTGGAGTGAAAGGCCCCCATCATTGCCCCGCTCACCTGCTCAAAATGTTGCTCCAAATCGTAATAACGGTGTTTTTCCCACCCTATTACGATTTGGTCTAAATTATTCTTCAGATGAAGAATCTGTCTTTCTAGGATTTCGAATCAGGGGTGGCGAGGTGGTATCTCCCTCCACCTCAAACTCGATAATTCCATGATCAGAGAGTGAAGGTTCATCCATCACTATTCAGGAAGTGACATTCTTCCTGGCAGCGACGTTGACAATTGTCACGTCCGTTACCTCTTCTCTCGCTCCCGTGACAAAAGTTGGTGTATTCCTTACATTCAATGTCTCGAGATTGTTAGCCAAGAAATATTCAAGCAAGCACTCACCTCTGGTGTTATTGTTCGTGCTTCCCCAAATAGTATTGTGTGCGTTGGCATCACATCCAATTATGATTGGCAACTTCCTGCTGTTGCAGTAACGTACTAGCCGCTGTACTTCCTCTGGTGGTGTTATTGGCCCGTTTCCAGCGAAGTATGCGGATGCTATGACAATGTCTCGGTCAATGCCCCCAACATTGAGGTGTACCATAATCGGAATCAGGTCCCGAGACACATATTCTGAAACACAAATATACTTAATATTGCTCCTTATGAGCACACAGGCACGTGGAGACGTTTGCCTTTGGTCATAAACCAGTCTTGGGTCTTTGCACCCCAAGCCCAGTATTTGGCCTTCTTTGTTGATCCAGGGTTCCTGGATCAGAGCAATGCTCAGTTGCAAACTCGCAAATGACCTTGCAATCACCGCTGAGGAGCCCTTCGCGTGATGCAGGTTCACTTGTACTACTCTGTAGAAGAAGATTTTTATCTATATTCTGGGGGAGAAATGGTGGTAACCCAGTCCCTTTATGCCCCAACCTTCATCTTTTTCTGTTCCTCCTCAGATTCCTTGTGGGGTATTTCCCTTTTGGAATCTGAGTCGGTCCCTTTGGCCATACCAGGCAGCTCGGCTCAGTTCCCTGGGTAGCAGAGGAAATCTTCGCTCCCACTGGCGCCTCGGTAGAGCCACCAGGTTGGCCCAGACTTGCGTCTGCTTCTTCTCCCTGCGTCTCGAGTTCTCCAGATGTGGAGGGCATCTCCACGTCCATCGAACTCTCTGCCGGGACATTTGGGATATTTGTACCCTTTAGCCCTGAGACTGGGATGCAGTCTAAACTTCCGGTTTGGGCCTTCAGAGCTTCCTCGTATTGGGGATCGATCCCAATCGTGAGGACCGTTCCCTTGCCCTCTTTCTTGGAGTTCAGAACTCTCCATGCCCCAGTATTGAGGTTGGAATTCTGAACTTCCACGAGTCTGAGGATTTTCTAACACTCCATCTCCTGGCTTCTTGGAAAGAAGATCATGATGTTGGTGGGGTTGGGGATGTCGTCTCTCTCTAGCATCATCAACTCAGGCCCCTTCCAAGATTTCAATTGTGGAACTGATCTCTTGATCCATTCCGCAGATCCCTGAGAGAAGCAAAATCGGTACTGAAATAGTTATTTTCCTATATTGTGCGGAAAAGTACAACTTTCCGCCCTTGATAGGAAAATAACTATTTCAGTACCGATTTTGCTTTATAATAAGTAATAAGAGTTATATTTTTAAATAATAGTTACCTTCTTGTGTCTCTTCAAGCATTTGTGAATAGACCGGTTAATAATCGAGAAAAGCACGACATGGGGTTAGGAGCTTGTGAGCGCTCGTCCATCTAGATTCTAGATCTAGATAGTGTTCGAACAATCCGATAAATCAGATGAGATTCCACACATAAGTAAAATAGTAAAAATTCAAGCGAAATATTGAAAAAATTCCTCATATTCAATGTTGGATGCGCGATCTTGTCCTTCAATTTTTCAGTTAATTGAGTTAATAATTTGGCATTTGGGACAAAGTTCTCTGATAAAATTTCATTTTAATCGTGAACATAGTAGAATTTGATAAACAGTTGATATGATATAATAAACTATATACATCACAGACAAGATATATTGCTTTATAACTTTCCTCTCCAATTTCTTACTTGGTTTTGAGTTGTTCAGGTATGTGTGTATAATTCCAATCTCCCTTCTCAGACTGTTTATCTTTTTCTCGATTCGCTCTTCCCAAGGTGGTTGTTTCCGCTGATTCGAGCCATCCTGAGTTGAGGTTTCGGCTTTCGTTTGTTGTATGATGTTGGTGACCGTTGCTGCGCAGTACACTCTATGGCATAATTCTTCGAAGTCGGCTGCACTGTTGAAAACCTGTTGCATCGCGTTGTTAACTGCTGGAATGGTAGTTTTCGCGTTCCTGTTTAGGTTGAGTTTTGGAATTCTAGGTCTAGCTTCCATAGTCACACCAGTCCACTGTAGGTCTATTTGCTGGAAGAGTTCTCTTATTTCTGAGTTCATCTCTTCAGTTTCGGGCAGTGGCGTATATAGGGGGGGGCCCAGGGGGCCCGGGCCCCCCCCGAAATCTAATAATATTCATCTAACCTAATCTAACCATTGGATCATTTGATGGTGTAAGCATCTCGGGCCCCCCCCGAAAATATTTCGGGCCCCCCCCGAAAATATTTTCTATATACGCTACTGGTTTCGGGTTCTGGTATCTGCTGTTCACTTATGTCTTGGTTGCTCCCAATCTGTGGCAGTGCTGCTGTGCTTCGTCGCTGGATGCTTCTCCTTATTCTCTCAGCTGTCTTGCTTGGCGAGTCTCTCCTTGTGTTGGCCTTAATTCTTTCGATCTCGTCTGGAGCGAGCAATTTTCGGCTCCGTATATTTCTGATTTGGGCGATTAGGTGCTTACCAGCGAATTGTTTGTCTGGGTACATTTCGTACCATCGTTCAGCTAGTTTAGCGGCATATTTCTTGGTCTTAGTTTCTCCCTCAGTAACCTCAAAGTAAGCATTGATTAGACTAACATTCATCTCTCTGGTCCAATGCTGCCTTTTTCGTGTTGGGGGTAAAGCGGGATTGCCTTGTGTGAATTCTGTCGAATTGCCACTCGACATATCCATTGCTTTATATATAATAAATAAATAATTAATATTTTTTCTACAAGCGCTCATACGAGATCGATTTTATTTCAACACACTGATTAAATTCGATTTGATATTTATATTCAAACAATTTCATACTAATGACAAATGTTAATTCACATGAAGTTTCCATAGTACCCACTTTCCCGCACTCATTTTTGTTTAGGTGCAGAAAAACGAGTTTTCCCGCACTAGTGCGGGAAAGTGACACTTTCTAAACTAAAATGAGTGCAGGAAAGTGGGTAAAGAGTGTAAAAACGCACGGTCGTAGAAAAAAAGTATTTTATCTATGAAAAGTATTTGAAAGATACATATCTTGTATCTAGTATTTCAGATACCATTCCAGAAAGTTATTTGTATCTGGTATCTGAAATAGGTACTTAATTTCAAAGTATTTTGTATTTCAGATACTTTCTTTAAGGTATCTTGTACATCTCTGCCTAGGTACTATCTATAAATATGATCTCGTTTTTAGTGCTTCATCCAGTATTTTCATAATTTCATGCCAGTTTAATTCATTCAGAAATCCGAATTTCTTTTCTACATAGGAATCATAATAAAATCGAAGTTACTATTAGGCAACCATAATCCTGTTATCTTATATCAAAAACTCTATTTCCTCTTTGCTAATATCATTGTTCAAAAAATGCTAATATTAATTCATAAACCTTTTTCTTCTTTTCCTGATTCCTAACCAGAGACAACCTCCTAACCTAACCACAGGTCTGTGACCTAACCTAGCAAATTGGATTTGAATGATTTGATCTGTTATCCAACTCCTACAAACATTTCCGTTTGGTACGTATCCCAAAATAGAAAATTGGAGTCAAAAGACAGAATCTGTCTATGTTCTTAGGAAAGTGATGCAAGTGACGGTTGACTAATTTTTCCTTTATTTTATTAGAGTTGAAATCATAATTTGGAATTTATTATATGTTTACAGTACCAAAATATTAATCGGAAGAAAATGTCGGCTCCAAAAGCAACAAAATCGGTAGCCACGAAATTAGGTCTGAAACCTTTGAACACACAAACCCTTTTGTACTATTATGTTCCTTTCCAAGGAGTTTTAAGCTACACAGCTTTATCGATAAATGTTATGAATCCATCCTTGGTCTTGAGGTAAGATAAGCTGATTTTTCTAAGAGAAACTGGTCGAATCCGTGTTTTCAGGGTGTTCCCTCGGAAAGATATAACAAATATCTTGTTGATGAACACATTATTGGGATCAGGACTGTACCTTTATGATAGATTACATTTGAGGACTCTCAATCAGAAGGAGAGAATCATGTACAGGTAATGATTTTTTGGAACTATCATATTAAGCATGAAATAATTTGACTGAAAAAGAGCTCAGCTACACATAATAGTTAGGAAAGTATCAATTCTTATATTCAATGCACTTATGTTAATATGTTCAATTCAGGGAATTGGTTGTGATAACTTCATTTTTTGTGTTGAGTGATTGCACTGAAGTTATAGAATTAGCAGGGCACAAACAATTTTCCTAGTTCATATACATTTTCTTCTCTAATGAATTGATTGATATGCATAAAATATTTCATATAAAATGATGCTGAATTACACAGAGTGTTGATCGGTAATTACTTGATTCCCTAACCAATAGGCGCAATATGTGAATATTCATCTAATTCATTGAATACTCAGTGATGCAATCAAGCATTAGATTCAATGCATTCATTCACATCAATGATTTATAAGGAGAATAATTTTTGGCCTCCACATAGTTTTCTTGTTACTAACAGTAAAAATGGATCTTATTTATTTCAGTGCATTTGGAGCAGTTACATTCTCACTTGGTTCAGTTTTAATCTGGGCAATAATACGGAGTGTAATTCCAAAGAATATTCCTCTGTGTACCATGTGTGGACTTGGAACATCCCTAGCTTTGATAAAAATTGGAAGTGGATATGCAAAGCACCTTGACTCGCTAGTAAAAGATACTTAACATCTCACTGCTGGGAATGCTTCTTACGATGATATAAATTAGTATTGTTTCAACATTAATAAATCATATTTTTACTTGTTCATAGGTTTTTTATTCTGTTGACCTCAAGATATTATGAGTATCTATCTATATCCTTTGAAAAATCACATAGTTGAGTGAAGAGGAGATACTGGGAACATTCAATATTGTTTCTGAATGTAGAGTTAAATCATTATGAAATTGAACTACAAAATGTTGCTGATGCAGCTGATTAATTTTTAGCTACTTTTGTCAATTCAATGCCAGGAGTAGAAAGATGAGAATGAATGAAATAACATTTTCTTGCTCACACTTCTCAATAACATTTTACAAAACATAGCGTTATCTATATTAATAAAAGGCGATCTATGGTTGGTTCAAAACTTCGAAATGCCATATTGTTCAAACGATCGCACCAAATTGGACAATTTTTTTTTTGTTGTGTTTATTATTGTTAGGGCAAGGTTTATATCACAGAACACAAATATTAAGAAATGCAAACTCCCTACTAAATGTTGGCAACAAAATTGGCCGCCATGTTAGGTGGCTAAGTAGAGGGGGTAAGGCGGGAATATTCAAATAGGATTTGAATCTCTTCTGTTTGTTTACACTTGAATAAAAGCGGGAAATTATGAAAACAAGAATGTTGATAAATCAATTTATTGAATGAATGTTATTTTCAAGATGAGGAATAAACCTACATAAAATTATTATTACAATACTTGTGAAAAGCTTTAAATTATTATAATTATTTCATTTAATAACTTGTCTGACATGCGAACTATTTGACGAATCAAATGAATTATCAATTAAGTTACAAAACTCAGCAGTATGTAAAGCAGTTGTCTCCAAATATCCTGATGCACAGAATGTCTCCATTGCTGCTGCTACAGAGTGACTTAATTGTCGGGCTGCCACATTCACCTTGATCTTCATGTAGGAATCTGAAAAATAAAATTATTTCTTGTCAATTTATTGCAGCATCTATACGTTCTCTTAGAATTATCGAAAAGAAATGCTTGCTTTATATGGTCCATACAAGCAAACTTCCCTTTCTCAAACTCTAATTTTCCATCAACAATGGAGTTACGAGTACACTTTGAAAGATGAGGAACATCAAATATTTCGAAAACTCTGTCCATTTACTACAAAGTGGAAGGAAGAAGGTTTTTCATTGGTGGTAACTGACACTAAGGAATTCAAGGCAGTTTTATTCGTACTGCCTTCGTTATAAACTGTTGCTATAATGTTCAATCCTAGTGGTTGTAATTCCTCAATTATTTCTTGTATTAGAAGTTTTAAATCACAGTATTTTACACTATCTTTGGAGAAATAATAAAGGAACCCAAATCTTCAAATCCTGATATCTGATGATAATCATCCACCTGGTGCGTTATGTAGATTGGCGAGTTGGATAAAGAACTCACAATGGAAGATTCGTTTGGAATTTTGAATGTTACTGATTCTTTGGATGAAATATTGGCATTTGAATTTGGAAAATTAGAAGTGGGAATTTGATGATAAGGTGGATTTATAGGAGGTTTAGGAATTGAGAGGTGTTTAAGATACATTGATTCCCTAGGATTATTGAAATTTGAAGATCTGAAATGATCCTGACATATTTCGAAATCAGAAACGTTGACTCTGAAATCTAAGCCACAAATTTTCATCCAAGTCCCTCCTTCTGAGGGATCTCTGGGAAAATATTTTTTTTCTTCTGAAGGCACTATTGCAGGACGGATATTTACAAGAATAAGAAATCTTATGAACAGATGACGACTTCACTGTACTTCCAGACATATTTGAGGAATCATAAGCATAAAATTAAACTAAAAAACAGTCAACTAGTTTAGGAACATTGACTTAGAATCAATGGCTAGGAACGATACTTTTACCAATAATATTAACTATGTATAAATAAATACTTCCTGACTAATTACCTGCATACGAGAAAAGGCTCACTCCATGCAAACACTGTTTCAATTAAATTTCGGAGGATTTCAATTTTCAATCCTCGATTACAAAAGGGGGCTCAAGAGATCTGAAACACATAATTTGTTTAATTTTTTTTTCAAATAAACTTTATCATGTCAATCAGAAGAAACTTACGTCGAATCTTATATCCAGGTTCTTGAACAAATAATGATTTCACTTTAGATATATTCAAACTTTGGAAACAATAACGTAATCGTAATCACCTGGCAAAAGTAAACAAGAACTGACTGACAGTTGACACCGGCCACCGGCAAATTATGCGCATGCTTGGCGGCCATGTTAGGTGGCAACCAATCACAAACTGCTTCCTAAATTTGTACTAGAGTTTCATACCCCTGGTTTATATATCAGAATATTCCCAAAAGAATCCTACAGAAAAGAAAAGAAGACATTCCTTTTTCTCGAGCAATCATAGAGAACTTATGTAGGTTTTGACATTTGGACAAAGGAGGTTAGTTTTTCTTCCACAGAATCGCATGTCAAGTGAATAGTTAAAAGTGCAGTAGGTCTTACCACAGAATACCTAATAACGGTATAAGAATATTCTATGGGGATTAATAGTGGTAGAACGAAGTTCCACGGTATTCAATAGAAATGCAATAATAAAATAGAACGAGAGAAATGGACTCGCTATTTTCGATAAAATAGAACGTTGTGAAGTTATAAGCCATGAAGTAGTCTGGCAACGGTGGATTTCATTTTCTTGAAGGGTAGGAAATTCAGAAATGGTATAGACTAGACTAGAGTATGAATGGCGATGTATACAATTATTGTGTAATTTGCATAGAACTTATAATAACATGGAAGGCTATTATCAGATCAAGTTGGTGGAACAGTGAATTTTTACCGGAATGTGAAGTAAATCTGATTGTGACGATCAGCATCAATCGTGAATTGTCCATTTTAATCTTTTCTCTATATTTTTGAAATGTTGTTGATTTATGTTTGGGTAATAAATATATTTGCGGAAATAACTGAATTCAAAATTGCCCATAATTAGTAATTGACATATTATTTTTGTATTTCTGTTTTGTGTGACAGCTCATATCCATGGAGAGATTGACGTTTGACAGATGACGTTTGACAGATGACATTTTACAGATGACATTTGACAGATGACCTTTGACAGATGACGTTTGACAGATGACGTTTGACAGATGACTTTTGACAGATGACTTTTGACAGATGACGTTTGACATATGACATTTGACGTTTGACAGATGACATTTGATAGATGACATTTGATAGATGACGTTTGATAGATGACGTTTGACAGATGACAGAACTTTTATTATGCCTAATTTATCTCCTGCTTGAAAAAATAGCAATGGTAAGTTTATACAACTTTAACGGGGGTTTCACAAAGCATATCACCGGTGATCGGAGCTTGATCTAGAATACTCGATTTGACAGTTCAGAAATCTAACCAAGCCGTTGATCTTCGATCACTGGTGATTGCGTTGTGAAATCTACTGTAAGTATAGGCACGGCCTTCTTAAGATAAAGATGGCTATGGTATAGGTATTATTTAGGCGAAACAAAGTTCGCCGGGCCAGCTAGTTTATTATAAACTGAAAAATATTTGTCAAAATGGTTTTCGTGTGTAAACATCCATGAGCATTCGTGTTTTTTTTTCAACACTCTTGGATCCTTGCATTGCCAACGACCTGTCAAATATTTTTTGAGGTTAGTACTGGTGGTCAAACAGAGAATTTAGCTTTGATGATGTAGACATTAAAACAGTTTATTTGCTTGAAAAATTGTTTTATGTGGACATAATTTATATTTATATTCCTAGTCAACCTCACTCTTATGAATATTAGACTAGTGAAAAATATTCGAATTAAATGCATTTTCAATAAAAAATAAATTCCATAAATGCGTGATGTATTTGGTGTGATCATATGATTGAATGAAAATTTCTTCCTCTATGCTGATTCAGAATACTTTTGAGTATTAATAATAATAATAATAACCCACTCGTTCACTCATAAAATTCCATATACTTAAACTTCTATACCGCTAGCATTGTGCAAAAAATTGCGTAAAAATGAAGCCAAGACCTGGACATATGATGGCTTATACGCATGCGCTATAGCCGCCATATTGCCCCTACCCTGCTTAGAATCCATGAAGGTAAACCTCAATGTTAGAATCCTACTCCAAGCTACTTCCCCTTATTCGCGCATGAGCAGTAGTCTCCATATGCCTAGGTCGACGGCTTCAAGGAAATTCACAAGGATCAAGTTATAGGTATAGAATTATTTGTAAAATTCCTCATATTTATCGCAAACTGTCAGATACGTTTTGAGGTTAACAGTGGTGGAATAATCACGTTGTTTGGATTGCCTAATTCTGAATCCTGTGGCCCTGTGCTTTCCTAACTTCAATTCAATATAATTTTTTTTTTCCAGTATGGACTACAGTAGAATTGGAAAGATAGAAAATATTGACATCACTGAACAGTTTATTGATGGGGAGAACGTTCATGAAAGACAAGAATATAGAGATAATTTTGATTCCATTATCAAGTTTGAAATTAAAGCATGGTAAGTACTTCAACTTGCAGTTCAGTTTTAATCAATTCTAGTATGAACAAATTCAAATACCTACCCTTTCCCAAACAATAAAAAGTTTTCTATTGAGTATCATTTCTAATAACACATCTATGACTTTTAGTACAAATTCCTAGGATAACTTCTAATATTTCTGTGGAGCTTGTTTCTTGTTATGCATTGTATTGTGTCATTCTGTTATCCATATGTTGATATAATATTATGATATCCATATCATATCTCTGTCCATATATCAATTGTTATTTTGTGTGGTTTCTTTTTTCTTTTGAATCAAGTTATTTAATTGCTTCATTTTTCAGTGAAAATAGCAACGGTGCTGAGGGTGAAGATGAAGGTCACGCAAATCAAGAAGAGTATTCTTTATCTAATTCTGCTGCATGCCAAAAATACGATCAAAAAAATCATGTTCATGTTCATTTCGATTTGAAACAATTCAAGTGCGATCATTGTGATTTAGCTTCAGAGTTTAAAGGACATCTTCAAAAACATATAGATTCAGTTCACTTTAAATTGATGCGACACAAGTGCCACGAATGTGACTATGCTACAATTCAGAAACATCATCTTAAGAGACATATAGATTCCGTTCATTTAAAATTGAAGCACCAATGTCACTTATGTGATACTGTCACAGTTGATAGAAACATTCTCAAAAGACATATAGATTCTGTTCATTTGAACTTGAAGCAATTCCAGTGCCACATGTGTAATTATGCTGGAAGTCGGAAAGACCTTCTAAAAGCACATATAATATGTGTTCATTTGAAATTGAAGCCATACAAATGTCAGGAATGCGATTATGCTACCAATCAGCAAAGAGATCTCAAAGAACATATTGATTCTGTTCATTTGAAATTGAAACCATACAAATGTTGCAATTGTGATTACGCTGCCAGTCGGATAAGAGATCTTAAGGCACATGTGAATTCTGTTCATTTGAACTTCAAACAGCACAAATGTCGTCATTGTGATTATTCTTCAAGTCACAAGGGAGATCTCAATAAACATATGGATTCTGTTCATTTGAACTTGAAACTACACAAATGTCAGCAATGTGATTATTCGGCAAGTCGGAAAGCAACTCTCAAATTGCATATAGATACTATTCATTTGAATTTGAAACCATACAAATGTCTCGAATGCAATTATTCTGCCAGTCGGAAAGGAGACCTCAAAACTCATATAAATTCTGTTCATTTGAACTTGAAACTACACATATGTCAGCAATGTGATTATTCTGCAAGTCAGAAAGGAACTCTCAAATTGCATATGGATTCTGTTCATTTGAACCTGAAACAACATAAGTGTCTCCAATGTGATTATGCTACGAAACATACAGGACATTTGAAAGAACATATAAAATTGGTTCATTTGAAATTGAAACAACACAAATGTCACAAATGTGATTATAAAGCAGTCCAAAAACATAATCTCACAGCACATATAAATTCTGTTCATTTGAAATTGAAACAACACAAGTGTCAGCATTGTGATTATTCTGCGAGTCGGAAAGGAGATCTCAAGACACATATAAATTCTGTGCATTTGAACTTGAAAAAGTACAAGTGCCAAGAATGTGATTATTCTGCAAGTCATAGACGGAATCTCAAAAGACACATAGATTCTTTCCATTTGAACTTGAATCAACATAAGTGCATGTGATTATGCTACTACATATATAGTCACAAATGAAATTTCAAAGAACATATAGATTCGGTTCATTTGAAATTGATGTGTGCTCAATGTGATTATGCTACGAGTTGGAAATAAATTCTTAAAGAGCATATAAATTCTGTTCATTTGAAATTGAATCAATACTAGTGTAACGAATGTGACTTTGTTAAAAGACGCAAAGGAAATCTCAATGCGCATTTAGATTCTGTTCTTTCGAACTCTCGAAATATTTTTCACAGAAAACAATTTCACCATTCATTTTGTAACTTATCTCATAGAGTTATGAGCAGGGCTGGTGACTGGGTCCCTGTGTGAGGGTCAGGCCTCCTAGATGACGGTAATTGACTAGTGCACCTCACCCAACCTTGAATTGGAAAGATATATCTGCTAGTCTGCTACCTATTTTTTACCAAGACTTATTTGACAGTCATGATGTAATATAAACTTAATTTTGCGTGAATAAATGAAATTTCAGCGAAAAGGAATGTAAAATATATTCGAAATAAAATCTTTTGAGGTTTAATATTGAAAACATTTTTGCTTAAACAACCAAACATACGTGTAAAAAGGCATAATAACCTTCAATTTTTGCACCGAACTTGCAGTCCAAATTTTTTATGTACATTAATTAATAGGCGCTTCCTCCTTGATTTGTCTTTTAATTTTTTTTCAACATAAAAAGTGTTCGCATGCGAACAAAAACGCCGGATATTGCGTCCACATGTAAAAATCTCGAACAAAAATAAAGGAGAGCATGCGACAAATTTGTCACCGTGATCCTCCAATGTCGATCAACATTTGTCGCATGAGAGATTTTTACAAGTTCCACAAGATTTTTACATTGTGGAACGACAAATCTTGTTCTTAAAGTGTCAGCATATAAGCTATGCTTAGGCTCAGACACTTCCGCGAATTGAATATTTGTTTGTCACAAAGAGGAGCTTTGTAATGAAGGAATGAATAAATAAGAATCACAGAACACTTATGCATCTTTGATAGAGGGGGACTTTTATTTGTGTTCTGTGAGTAGGACCTCCCACATGGCATAATCTTTAGTGGGTCCTCTATGGTTTATTATGGCCAAAGATTCGATGACTGAACACATGGTTTTGAATGTTTAATGAATGTTTATGTTTATACTGATTACTCCTAGGTCTCCCGAGGAGACCCCTCAGAAGCTTGTAGCTTGTGCGAGTTAGGAGAATCAGTTGTGTTCTGTGTAGGCTTTGTTACTGTGTCCTTACGCCACCTTAGGCACAGCACTGTTAATTTTAACCCAACAGTGAATGGAGGCCCCTACCGAAACTAGAAAATTTCTTTCCTAGCTCGGGATTGAACTCGGACTTGCCGGGTGCGAGTTCAATGTCCTAACCACTGGACCAGGAGCCCTATATATGGTGATTGCACTGATTAGATTTTGTTTCGACCAAATTGAGAATATCGGCAAGATTTCGTTTTTTCCACTTCAGGTGGCGCTTTTCACTAATTATGACTGATTTTTATTAGTT
Organism: Adalia bipunctata; assembly: GCA_910592335.1. NCBI lineage: Eukaryota > Metazoa > Arthropoda > Insecta > Coleoptera > Coccinellidae > Adalia > Adalia bipunctata. Next base: position 34,486,569 of record OU342948.1, read on the forward strand.
ATTCCAAATATTCGAATTTATTCTGGCGAACATGTTGTATCAATAGCCGATAATTTTGTCAAGCAATAATTTAGGAATATATTCTTGACATTTTAATTCATATCAGTATGGAGGAAAAGTATAAGACTTTCACCATATAAAAATGTCATTCTATGGTCAAGTCATAATTACTTTGGCAGATCAGCTGTTGATTAATCAATCAAATCGATCAAGGGAAAAAGGACCGTAATGACGTTGTATGACATAATTAGTGAAGAGCGCCACCTGAAGTGGAAAAAACGAAATCTTGCCGATATTCTCAATTTGGTCCAACGTCATTCCATTCAAAATTTGACGAGTGCTTACACCAGTATTCTAGGCATCTTAGCCAAAGACCATGGTCTTTTTTTTTCTCTCTTTAATGGGCTCAACTATTTAGTTATGTACCCAGCTTATCACTCTCAATTTTTCTCACAGTTACCACCACCGGACATGCACAACTTCCATGACTTACCCGGGATTCGAACCCGGTACCTTCAGCGCCCCAGCCGGCTCTTCAGCCAACTGGACCACCGAGGTAGTCGACCATGGTCTTTGTTATGGCCACAGCCACAGAAAAATGTATATCATTGTTCTGTGTAACTCTTATTCTATCTCTATGGTTAAATAGACTATTAACTTGACTAGGCCATGCATTGTGTGTTGCCTGATGTGATTGTGGATCACCATGCGCACCTTTGACTTGATAGACTTCGGCATTCCCTTGTAGAATCATGATTTGTTTTGGCTCCCACAATGAGTGGAACAAAGGTAAAATGTCGGATCTCTTTGTTCAGCAACGTTTTGTGGCAACACCGCATGAATCCTTTGCTTTGGATGAACATGGGCGTGCGATTTTAAATCACTTCTGCCGCGACATCCATTGTTATTCAGAATAAATCTTCCTTTCAATATAATTTTATTGAAAATATATCACAAATGTGAGGAATAATGAATTTTTTTGTGCTCATTACTCTAAAGCTTTTAAAATAACTAATTTCAACTCTACAATAGCTATTTATGTAACAAGTACATAAATTAGGTCTTTATGGACGAGTCCAAAGGTTTATGGCAGAGCGAGCAAAGCGAGCGAGGCCAATAATTTGGGCAAGTCCATAAGCCTAATTATGTACGAGTTGCATACAAAGTTTTATGTTTGACTGCAATGCAGAAATTTTATTTTCTGAAACGACAATTAATATATTCGTCGCTTTATTACAAAAGAAACATTAAGTGTGCTTTTGCTTTTCTTACCTTAGTAACCACCTTAGCAACCTCACTGAACAAAGTGGATTACTTCGTTAATTCTGTGACAAACGTCATAATACTTAATCGAAAAAATGGATAGTTCGGGAAAGTAAAGCGTAAAAAATTCAGCGGCAAGTGCCAAAGAATCTCTCCTACCCACTAAAAGTGCTTATGAAAATTTGCATGCGGCCTATAACAAGTGGTGTGAAACGAAGGAAATGGCAAAATCGAGAGAAGACTGTGACAGTTGAGTCCAATAAAGTGGTGTCCAATAAAGTAGTCAATTATGGACGCTAAACGAATTCATGAATCAAGTGTTTATGAAGTAGTCGAACATAAAAATATTTAATACTGGATTGACTCGGTCTTCACTTGATGGAAATTCCTTTTTATAGGAATCAAATGACAGCGAAACAATGTTGTAATAAATAAACTAATCGGCGTCCAACACTCGACAATTCAAAGTTGCTGGGAGAAAGAGGCGGAAAGATTGTAAAGTACATTTTGCGACAAGTTCGAACTTGTATCAGCGTACACGAACCTTTGGAAACTTGTTGAAGGAAAAAGCAGAAGAGTTCGCTTCTACTCTAAGCATAAAAAATTTTGCGGCAAATTTCAGAAAGAGAAATGAGGTTGTGTTCAAAATAGTTTGTGAGGAGGGAGAGTGGAAGTGTACTAATGGTTGATGAAGAACCATCAATAGATCCATTAGTTTACATCAGCGGTGTGAGTTTTTCTGACTTTGTTCAAGTGGATGACGATGTGGCTGTCTCAGGTTCACTAACCGATGGCGAAATTTTATCTGCGACAGATATGAAAAAAGTAACGATGAAGATGCGCACCATATTCATTGAAGTTCGAGAAACCCCCTGTTAAGATGCCTAGAATAATGGTGTAAGCACTCGTCAAATTTTGAATGGAATGACGTTCGACCAAATTGAGAATATCGGCAAGATTTCGTTTTTTCCACTTCGGGTGGCGCTCTTCACTAATTATGTCATACAACGTCATAACGGTCCTTTTTCCCTTCATCGATTTGATTGAATCAACAGCTGATCTGCCAAACCAAAGTCAATTATGACTTGACCATAGAATGACATTTTTATTTGGTGAAAGTCTTATATTTTTCCTCCATACTGATATGAATTAAAATGTCAAGAATATATTCCCAAATTATTGCTTGACGAAATTATCAGCTATTGACAACATATTCACCAGAATAAATTCGAATATTTGAAATAACTAATAAAAATCAGTCATAATTAGTGAAAAGCGCCATCTGAAGTGGAAAAAACGAAATCTTGCCGATATTCTCAATTTGGTCGAAACAAAATCTAATCAGTGCAATCACCATGTGTTCAGTCATCGAACCCCCTGTGATGCGAACGATGACAACCTACAAAAGGTGCGTTCGAGTTGGCGGTCAAAATGCTTCGAGCGCACTCCACGTCTACTTTCGAGTTTTATTTCTCAAAAATAAATTCGAATTTCTGTCACTATTTTCCAGACTTGTTACGTAAATTACTATTGCGTAACAAGTCCGGAAAATAGGGTTTTTTTGGACGAATAGACAAGATTCTAGGACGAGCCGGAGGCGAGTTCTGGATGTCTGTGAGTCCAAAAATAGTAGTATATTATTTTATAAGGAGGAGAAGTGTCACTTTTCATGGCGAGCTTAAGTTTGCCCGCCGAACGTAGTGAGGCGGGTAATTGAAAGCGAGCCATGAAAAGTCACTTCTCCTTCGAATGAAATATGTTATTTTATTTTCAAACAGCTTGAAATTCCTGGAAATCTGAATATCCTCGTTTGGATTGACATTTACGATCGTTATAATTGAGTGAAAAATGTAACATTTGTATAGTTACGGTTGTCTTGCAAAATTAGTCCCTTGCATAACAACACATTTCCTGCCGCGCCGGAGGGAAAAGTAAGCCATAGCAACTATTTCTCCGCCTAGGCGGAGAAATAGAACTTCTCTGTGATCCTGTCAGTCTAAAAATGACGTTGTTATCGAACGTTTGGAAATAAAACTATTTTCGGGCGTGTTGCGTATACAATATTTTTTCGGCAACCGTGTAGAATTACAAATCAATGAGAGGACACATTTCTTTGTTATACGTTTTAATTCTTATTTGAATTAATCAGAACAGAACTCTGTCATCCGTTATTTCGTTGCTATTGTGATGATCATAACAATGACAACAACGATTTTTTCCGGCCTAGTCCGGAGTGTACGTACTTTCCGGACTAGGCCGGGAAATGCTACTTTCTCAAAGAAAAAGCGACCGGGAAGTGGGTACATCCCGGACGGTTGCCGAAAAACAATATTTGTAGGGCAAAATAGTCGTTGAAAAAAATCATATAATGACAAAACGCTCTTATTTTAAAGGGATTTCATGACATAAATGGGGAAATGATTATCGATGATTTACGGAGAAAATGAAAACTTACTTTGCGTATACGAAAACAGAACGATGATTAAAACACCCATCTATTGTTCAAATGAGCAATCGTATTCTGATGACATACAGCTAGTTGCTGCAGTTTGGGAACTATTCGCGATGTTACAATCGTCCCCTATTACAAAGTTACAACTGACCCCGGTTAACCCTACCTGTCCTATAGACTATAGAGACGAGCCCAATAGTTTCCCTCTGAAAAGGGAAACATTGATGGAAGAAAAAAAGAAGAACGGGCTGGACGGACAGAAACTAATTAAAGGTGCTGACGGTTGGTATTCAACCCCATTCTCTTCGGTATTCGGGGTTTAAGACAGGGAGACTCTCCTCCTCATATCCGTGCCATGGTTTAAGGCCTTTAACCTAACTGATCTTTCAGGTCGTAAACTACAGGAGAGACCTTAGACTATATAGTATAGTCTAAGGGAGAGACCAATTCCGTCACGGTATACGGACCAGAAAACTTCGTTGCGAGCTTGGCCCCTTTATCTGACACAGGGGCGTTCCAACTCCCAACATTGTCTCTCAGACTATAGGATCATTCTCTACGGCGTAAGTTATAGTAAAGACTCTGCTGGGATAAGGTTCGTGACAGTTGCATCCGGACGAATTCGTAGGTGTCCTGAAGCTTCGGGATTCCTTCGAAACTCGGCTGTTGGAGGATGCATTTGTCTGCCGAAGTTGAGGAATGCTGGCGAGAACCCCGTAGAATCATGCTTCACTGAATTGAAGGTGACTGTCAATTCCCCTTTCTTTTCATCACGGTTTTGATCGTTTGTTGGCTATTTCCCTATTTCCACTGGGTTGCACAGCGGAAAATGAACGGGTGCAAACTTATGCTGAGTTCCCAACTCCTGGTGGTTATTTTTGCATACCCGACAGTCAAATTGGGAGCCGTTGTCGCTGATCACTACTGATGGGCTACCAAATTTCAGCACCACTTGCTCGTATAGGCTAGCCGCACATTGAGCGCAGCCGAGCCAAAGAGTAAATACAAGAGACCTCACTCCCCCTATTTATGAAAGAAATCGCGAACATCGTTTGTTTGACCTTGAAAGTCATATGTGAATGACGAGGTCTAATCGAGGGGTGCCAATAACAGCCCAGCTTGTTGTAGTTGAATTCAAGGTCGACGAACCAATGTTTCGCGCCAAGCCGAAGTGATCTCTCTTGTATCTACTCTTTGGCCGAGCACAGCACAGCCGAGCCTAGCCTAGCAGAGGATTTTGTAACACACGCAATTGAATAGAACGCCGCATATTGGACTGCTACGTCCAATATGCGGCGTTCTATTCAATTGCGTGTGTTACAAAATCCTCTGCTAGGCTAGGCTCGGCTGTGCTGTGCTCGGCTGCGCTCAATGTGCGGCTAGCCTAAGGCTTGGATTGGAAGATTGCTCTACCTGATGCTGTCTTGAGAGGTTCACACTCTATCCACTTCGAAAATCTGTCGTGGAACATAACAAGAAAAGTGTTCCCCTTTTTGGATCGTCGCAACGGACCGATAAGATCGATGCTGACAGTACCATGGCTCTGTAATCGTATACGGCTGCATTTTGCCTGCAGGCTTCTGTTGACTGACTTCGTACACCTGCGGACGTAGGTACTGCGCTACTTCCCAAAACATCCCCGGCCAACAATATTTTCGAGCCACCCGGGATATCGTTTTTGCAATGCCTAGGTGAAGGCGGTCGGTTCATCACGGTTTTCCACTAATACGGCCTAAAGGTGTCCACTCACGAGGACACCGATCCGAGCGTTTTATGGCCTTTTATGACATTTAATGAGCACCCGACCAATCGCAGAGACTCTTTTCGCACGTGGTCTCATAAAATGTAATAAAAATCCCGGATCGGTCGCCTCGTGAGTGGACAGCACTACAGTGCTCTCTAGGGACACACCGTTTCCACGGATTGCCCATTTCTGATTCGGTTAAATTGCCGGGGTCTCAGAAATGACGATATTATTTGCCCTCTTGTCCGGACGGATCCTTATTTACTTCTTCAAATTTCTACTTATACCAGGAGCAGCACGCATTATTTCCTACTAAACAAAACGACGGCTTCTCGGGCAATGGGTCCCGCGAGGGCGTCAACTTTCCAATTCAAGGCACCCTTTCGGTACTTAATTTCAAGTCCAATTGTTGCAGGTAAATACTCCATCGTGCTATCTTGCCGACGACTTGATGGTTTGCAGCCAAAGGAGACTCATGTGGTCGATAATCGCAGTAAAATGGTAGAGATCCAGTACTGTCGCATCTTCTCGATCGCCCATACTATGGCAAGGCACTTCTTTTCGATGACGCAGTTCCTTTCGGCATCATTGAGCGATCGGGTAGCATATGCAATAAGGCCTCTCGTGCCCATCCAACACTTGCGCCAAGCAGTGGCGTAACATACCATCTGGGGCCCGTGGCAAATTCTTTTGATGGGGCCCTATGAGTAAAAATCGGCACGTTGTACTCAGTAATTTTAATGAACTTCGAGATTTTCAGCGTACTCAATTACACGTTGTATATGTTGTATTGGAGGGTTCACATTCATCCATAGAACATGATATCTCGAAGCATTAATCATCTATTCGCTAGCTTTTCCGTGAAGGAACAACATCGTGAGGAAACCTGCATACATTTACAATGAAATAAAAATAACAATTCAATTTCAATAAGATATTTATTAAGAAAAATCTTTTCTTCGAGCTTTCTGTTCCGCAAAAGTGTCTATAACATTTTCAAAGTTTAAATATCGGGCCATAGAATTTTCAATAGACAGAAAAGCCAAGTTACATAACCTGTCTTGTCCCATAGAATTTCTCAAATAGGTTTTTATCAATTTTAGTTTTGAAAATGATCTTTCAGCACTAGCTGTAGTTACAGGAATTGTTAGAAATAACATAAATGCAGTGCATACTTCAGGAAAGCTGCAGGACATAAAATGATTTTATGTTCGACTGCTTCATAAACACTTGATTCATGAATTCGTTTAGCGTCCATAATTGACTACTTTATTGGACACCACTTTATTGGACTCAACTGTCATAGTCTTCTCCCGATTTTGCCATTTTCTTCGTTTCACACCACTTGTTATAGGCCGCATACAAATTTTCATGAGCACTTTTAGTGGGTAGGAGAGATTCTTTGGCACTTGCGGCTGAATTTTTCGCGCTTTACTTTCCCGAACTATCCATTTTTTCGATTAAGTATTATGACGTTTGTCACAGAATTAACGAAGTAATCAACTTTGTTCAGTGAGGTTGCTAAGGTCGCTGATGGTTACTAAGGTAAGAAAAGCAAAAGCACACTTAATGTTTCTTTTGTAATAAAGCGACGAATATATTAATTGCCATTTCAGAAAATAAAATTTCTGCATTGCAGTCAAACATAAAACTTTGTATGCAACTCGTACATAATTAGGCTTATGGACTTGCCCAAATTATTGGCCTCGCTATGTTTTGGACTCGTCCATAAAGACCTAATTTATGTACTTGTTACATAAATAGCTATTTTATTATCAATAAATCAGCAAGGTCTCTAATACATGAAGATTTTTCCATTTCTTCTCTGAAAGTGGATCGAAAACTGAGAATTTCTCTGGCAAATGATTCAGATATGTCTTTTTTATATATCTCAACAAATTCTAGAGCTTTTTTTAATAGATCATTGTCGTTTAAAACTTTCAAAGTAGAGTAGAAGGCTCAAAAACACTAAAATTTGAAACAATTTCATTCATTGGAAGGAAACGTGATTTCAGTTGATTTATAATGATGTCTAATACTCGATAAAATATGTTCACTTTGAAAAAGCTTTCCGGATCTTGGAGACGCTCATCTTCGCAAAGCTCATCAAAATGGCGTTTTACCTTTCTCTGACGAGTTTTAGAAAATTCAGGGGTGATGGACCATTTTTCTGCTACACTATCTGCTTCCATTTTTAAATTTTCAAATTCATATGTCGATACCTTTCCAACTCTTCTATACAAATTTTCAAACGTTTTAAGGCATTTGAAAGATCGGTGGCTTTAGACTGAAGTGCTTTAGAGGCTGCATCGATAGTAAGTAGAATCTTGCAATGAAAATTCAATAACATAATAAAATTGTAGTTTTCGATCTTCTTTTTGAGTAAAACCGAACTTTTAAAGCAAAAACGGCATCATAACGTCCTGCCCATCTAGTAGGGTTCAATGTTTTTAATGTTATTGAAGTTGAAGACTCACTTTCTTTATTAGATATAATACTTGATAAAATATTCCATCTTTCGATACTATGCCCAAAAAAATTATAAATGCGTTGAACTGTTTCAAAAATTTTTTGCATATCATAACCTCTGTCACTGCATCATTGAGAACTAGATTTAAATTATGAGCAGCACAGTGAACATAATTACGGCATTTGGCTCGACATCTTTTATGAGTTTTTGAACTCCACCGTAAGTCCCTTTCATTGTGTTAGCACCATCATATCCTTGTCCTCGACACTTATTTAGAGAAATATTTTTGTCATTTATGGATTTAATAATTTGCTTGGACATTGCTAAGGCAGTTTGATCCTTAACTTCATGAAATCCTAAAAATGTTTCTTTAATGACTAGTGCCTTTGGGATCCCATTATCATCTTTTTCAATCATACGATAACGGTAAAGTTCACACATTTGATCAATTTTTGAAATATCTTGAGTTGTGTCGAATATGATAGAGTAAAATGGTGCGGCATTTATTTCACTTATGAGTGCATTTTCTACTTTTAGAACCAGGACAGAAATTAGCTCATTTTGCTCTCTAAAAATGAATCAACATCTTTTTATTTAGGTTGGTTGAAATGCTTAACGCGATGAACTCAAAATTGTTTCTCAAAAGTATTTGAACGAATAGTCCTCAACAGAATGCTTAGTTTTCTGAATAAATTCAATGTCATTACCTCATCCCAACATGGTTTCAGGCCTAAGTACTCGACAGAAACGGCGGCCTTCACATTTGTTCAGACTGCTTATAAAAAATTGGATGAAGGTTTTTATGTGGCGGGTATATTTTTCGACTTGTCCCGGGCATTTGATTCCTTGGATTTTTCATTTATGATGAGCAAATTTTATAATCTTGGGTTCAGGGGAATGTTTTTGAATTGGCTGATGAGTTATCTAACTGATCGTCGAATGTCTGTCAAGGTCAGTGATGTGCGTTCGGAGGAGTATGACCTTGGTCTGGGGGTTCCACAGGGCTCCGTGTTAGGACCTTTGTTATTCATTTTATTCATAAATGATTTACCTGACCATATTAGTGCAAATTTGATTACCCTCTTTGCTGATGATTCATCATTTCTAGTAACGGCACGGAGCGTTGGGGAGCTCGCAGATGTGGTCGCTTTACTCTTTCAAATGTTTTCTACATGGTGTCATAGAAATAATCTTATAATGAATATCGAAAAAACTGTGTGCCTTCAATTCAAGCTGAAAAATGTCAGTGAAATGCGACCTGTTTTCAACTATGAAAACATTTCGATAACAACAAATGACTCCGCCAAGTTTCTTGGTGTTCAAATTGATGAGTACTTAAGATGGAACCACCATATAGATATGGTTTGTAAAAAACTGAACAGCTCGTATTTTGCCATAAACAAGATCAAAAAATTGTTCCCACTTCACTCACTACTAGATGTGTATTATTGTACAGCTTACCCTCATCTGGCATATAATATTCTTATCTGGGGAAGTTCTACTGAACTAGAAAGGGTTTTGGTCTGCCAGAAGAGAATAATTAGAGTTATTTTCAATTTGCCACATTTATCTTCCTGCCGACCGTATTTTAAATCTAATAGGATTATGACTGTGCCTAGTATTTTTATATTTAAGTGTCTACTTCATGTGAAGTACAATGAAAGCTCTATAAATAAGTTGTCTAATTGTCACCATTATTCTACTAGAAATTATAATGTTTTGGAAGTGCCAGCTCATAAAACATCTAAATATGAGCGCTCCCCTTTGTACCAGAGTATACGCCTATTCAATCATCTCCCTACGAATATAAAGAAGTTGAATGAGTTTGAATTCAAAAAAACAATTAAGCAAATGTTGTGTGATAGATGTTATTACTCTGTTACAGAATTTATGAATGATACCATGTTAAATACTTGATATGTGATTGCTTCTGGTAAACATCTCTTTATGTCTATACACTGACTTGTCCCATACTTTGTAGTCTAAAGGGATCAATAAAGGTATTATTATTATTATTATTATTATGGTCCCTTGGGTCGGGGGCCCGTGGCATTTTGCCACCCCTGCCACCCTATAGTTACGCCACTGGCGCCAAGGCTGCACCCGATCCGGTTTCGGATGCGTCGGTCTGTAACTAACACAAACGACCGGTTGAAGTTAGGACAAGCTAGCACTGGTGATTTGCTCAAGTTCTCCTTCAATGTCTCGAAAGCTTGTTGTTGCTAGTTATCCTATTTCCACTTTTTGCCGGTGAATTCTTCCACAAATCTGTGATACCAACCAACTATTCCCAAGAATTTTCGGTATTCTCCGACTGTTTATGGTGGCGATTTTGCAGGGGTCCGTTGCAATACAGTTTTCGGTCTTTTTCTCTTGTTCATTAACGAGCTTTATCAGTGTATTGCGGCTTGCATTGTGGTTCTCTTTGATAGAGCGGGTAATTAGCCCCCCATGAGTGTCAAAGTCCTTAGAAAAAGTTACGCAATGTGGTGCTGGTGGACATAAAAAATTTCATACATTGTGAACCTGATTTTCAATCGTTATTAGCCCCCCCATGAAAAAAAGCTATATCCGCCCTTGGTCACCTTTGCTATAACGTAGTTCTATGGTATGGGGTGCATCCATAGAACTTATAGTACATGGAATGCTATTACCAGATCGAAAAGTGGGTAAACATCTCAAGTTGGAGGAATCTCTAAATTTCCATGTTCCCATGGATACGACCTGTCACACCGAACAGAAACACAGAAATGTTTGCCGAAATGCCAAGTGAATCGGATCTTGGCGACTATTTCCCTCGTCTTAATTTCCACCAATCAGAAACGCGCAATTTTGAATCACAAATGATTTTTAGATGGAAAAACTGTATGGCAGCAGCTGTCAGCAGTTTTTTCGGGTTTACCCGCGGCAAAACTTGACAGTTGTTGTCAACGAAAATTAATAAGACATACATAATGCATCCAGAATAATCTGTTACTCTTGAAATAGTCTTGTCAAATACCATTCGTGCATCTAATTTTTCCTGTGAAAAAAATCGAAAAAACACAATGCAAAGTAATATTTTTTTAACAAAAAGCATTCGTGCAGGTGCAAAAATCCTCGTCTTCGACTCGGATTTTTTTTGCCACCAGAGCACTCATGCTTCTTGTTAAAATATTGCTTAGCAACTTGTTTTTTTCATTTTTTTCGGAAAAATTGGATGCACTTATGATATTACTTACGACTATTTCCCTCGTCTCAATTTCCACCAATCAGAAACGCGCAATTTTGAATCACAAATGGTTTCTAGATGGAAAAACTGTTTGGCAGCAGCTGTCAGTAGTTTTTTCGGGTTTACCCGCGGCAAAACTTGACAGTTGTTGTCAACGGAAATGAATAATACATACATAATGCATCCAGAATAATCTGTTACTCTTGAAATAGTCTTGTCAAATACCATTCGTGCATCTAATTTTTCCTGTGAAAAAAATCGAAAAAACACAGTGCAAAGTAATATTTTTTTAACAAAAAGCATTCGTGCAGGTGCAAAAATCCTCGTCTTCGACTCGGATTTTTGTTGCCACCAGAGCACTCATGCTTCTTGTTAGAATATTACTTAGCAACGTGTTTTTTCCATTTTTTTCGGAAAAATTGAATGCACTTATGATATTACTTACGATTAAATTCATAGTATTTCTGTGTTTCTATTCTGTATGACAAGTCGTAACCATGGCAACATGGAAATTTCAGTATTCCTCCAACTGGAGATGTTTATCTACTTTTTTGAGCTGAGCAGCAAGGTTAAGGGCATTCCATGTACTATAAGTTCTATGGGTGCATCACCAGATGCTGGGCTCGTATTTGTTGCGCAGAAGGAAATACTTCGTCTCATACTCAACCTGAAACATCGAGACAATTGCCGCCCTATATTCAAGAAAAATAAAATTTTCACCTTTCCTTCTATTTACATAATGAGTTGCCTTGTTTATGTTCACCAGAATTTGAAGAATCTCAAAACATGTACTGAGTTTCATAATAATTATAATACTAGGCATACAGGACATACAGGATACTGTATGTATTCCCAAGCATAAAACTAGATACTAAATATGAGTCGTCACCTACCTTTACCGAAATTTAATTTTATAATCACCTTCCCAAACATTATAAGGCAATTGATGAAAAACCATTTAAGAAAAAAGTTAAATTAATGTTAATTGAGGAATGCTTTTATATAGTATTCAAGAGTTTTTGACTAATTCTATTATACAAGTCTGTTTATCTGATCCTGTTTTCATTTATCACTTTTGTCAACTACTGTTCTATTCTTATTTTTGCTTTCCAATAATTGTATTTGTTTTATTTACTTCTTTTCTCGATGACTATACCTATTCATTTGTATAATGTCTTGAAGGGGAAATAAAATTATTATTATTTTTATGTGACCTAGATATTTGAGTGAATTCCTCGCAAAACGGTGGTTGGCTGCTCATAAACGAGACAATACGTCCTTCAAATTCGTCAAATGTTCCTCGAAAGTTTTTCCCAGGACGACGATGTTGTTCAGATAAGCCTCTTCCAGGAACGGTAAATACGGTGACGGGTTTACTTCGTTCGATCACAGGAACTTGCCAGTATCCATGTCCCAAATCTAACGTAGAATGTAAACCGATTTCAAGCGAATAACCTGTTCACAGTATTATGGGCCTACCACACGCTCAAGCTTCACCACAGTTTGGCTTGCGCAAACCGGCTTGAACACTGAACACTGAGCGTGTGGTTGGGAGAATTGTATGCAGTTTCCCTCAGTGTTCAGTGTTCAAGCCGGTTTGCGCAAGCCAAACTGTGGTGAAGCTTGAGCGTGTGGTAGGCCTATTAGGTACATATACAGGGTCTTTCACGAGGAACCTCACCCATATTTATACGGGAAACTACTGAACGTATTTTCATGAAATTCAGCACTTATAAGTATTTCACGATGCTGATGAAATCTAAAATATTTTCAAGGCATGAGCACCTCCGGTTTTTCCGGAAATGACGTCAACTTCCGTTTTTCAAATTAGAACACCATTTTTTATTGCAGAAATAGATTCCTTAGAAAATTTCAAGTTATTTTGATGTAACATTTTTCAGTTTTGGTTGGAAAATTCTCTCTGAGCGGGAAAATTCGAAAAAAAATCGAAAATAGAGCTCCGCTGAAACAAGAATAACTTCGAGGTTTTTGGATGGAAAATTTTCATTTTTGGGATTTTTCAAGATGTAAGATTGATGTATCCACTTTAAGAATCGAAATCGCGATTCATGATACAGGGAGTGAAAAAATCGCTTTCAAAGTTAGGGATGACAAAATCGTGAAAAAAATTTTTTCAAATTAGAACCCCATTTTTTTATGGCAGATATTGAATCTATGTTAAAAAATAATGTGAGTGTATGCATCACACCCTTGCCCTAAAATGGATATTTTCTGAGTTAATATCCACTTTAGGGCAAGGGTGTGATGCATACACTCACATTATTTTTTAACGTAGATTCAATATCTGTCATAAAAAAATGGGGTTCTAATTTGAAAAAATTGATTTTTCACGATTTTGTCATCCCTAACTTTGAAAGCGATTTTTTCACCACCTGTATCATGAATCGCGATTTCGATTTTTAAAGTGGATACATCAATCTTACATCTTGAAAAAACCCAAAAATGAAAATTTTCCATCCAAAAACCTCGAAGTTATTCTTGTTTCAGCGGAGCTCTATTTTCGATTTTTTTTTCGAATTTTCCCGCTCAGAGAGAATTTTCCAACCAAAACTGAAAAATGTTACATCAAAATAACTTGAAATTTTCTAAGGAATCTATTTCTGCAATAAAAAAATGGTGTTCTAATTTGAAAAACGGAAGTTGACGTCATTTCCGGAAAAACCGGAGGTGCTCAAGCCTTGAAAATATTTTAGATTTCATCAGCATCGTGAAATACTTATAAGTGCTGAATTTCATGAAAATACGTTCAGTAGTTTCCCGTATAAATATGGGTGAGGTTCCTCGTGAAAGACCCTGTATACCTCATACTGTGACCTGGTCATCAGTGGTAAATACCATCAATAACAAACTTCATTCAAGGACGACATGAATTAGCCCTTCAACGTAATCGTTTAGACCATACTTGAGAGCACTTTCTACAAAACTATTCGAAGCCCCCGTTTTCTGTCACAGAAGACAAAGAATTCCGGCGAGTATCGAAATCGATTTCTGAATATCCATTTGAAAAAGTTCTGATTGGAATTTTAATAAATTGGCAAGAATATTACATATTCTGTGTTTCATTACTTCATCCTTCATCTCCAGTACTTTTCTGAATTCTTTGATTCTGAAACGATCTGCAATTTGCGTGTATTTGACCCATAGACTTATCAAATAGGATAATATGTCTATGATTTGACCCACATAATTCTATATCTGTAATTTGATCCTTGAAATTAAAAGTGAAACATCTAGCGGGTTCTGCCAAATGTCAATAACCTTTGCGCATGTGCGATAGGAAATATTGTTATTGGGTTATCGGCAGAACGAAAAAAATTCCATAAGGTATCCATGGATACATAAATGACATGTCCCTTCTCTTTAGCGACGTTCAATTTTTATTTCTTTCTGAAGGTTTTTGTGACAGTAACGTCTTTCAATGATGGAAAAAATATACTTTAAATTTTTTTATATAAAAATATTCCCTAAAACATCAACTCATACTATGTGATGTTTGGAAAATTGATGATTTATCGACTCGAAAGATTTCACTGCAATATAGTCATCAGTTAGCTTCCTCATGTCAAATGACCACGAGTTGCTGCTGTTTGAAGAAATCTCATGTTCTTGAAATGAGAGTATTTTTTTATTGATTGGAAATAATCTCATTATCAGAGAAGTACTGGGTATTTTCAGAAGGTTGAACTGATGTCATAATCAATGAAATTTCTTCTTCCACTTCAGAATTCAGAGACAACAAAGTTTTTTATCGCGGTGACCTGTGACCACGCACCTTATGCATAATTCAAAACTCAACATGAAACGAAGATAATCGAGAAATTCACACAAATAACACGACAAACCTCCCACGTCCAAAGTCAAATTTCGTAAAGGTATAACTAACAAACTACATTTCAGCCAAATAAATAAACTCCGGACCGCGAACCGTTACACAATTGGTGTCAGAAAATAAAAATGACTCAAACTGGTCATTTAAATCGCCATCCATTCTAATTGTTATTGAATTAATCTCCGTATTGAAAGGAGGTACATACTTCATCGATATTTCTACGAATCGTTTATAGCTAAACTTTTTTCGCTTCAAGTTCAGTCACATGCGCGGCCAAAAATGGTGTTTAAATAAACAATTGGCGACTGGACCTCTGCCTACTTAACTCCTTCGATTCTTAAGACACTTGCGGTTGCGCAGCTCGCTCTCAGGCCTACGCGCTGACATTCGAACGGTGGATCCCAAAATAGCATATGAACACTTTCATCTGCATAATCTGAGATATGTGTCTTGTGTGTTGAGTGTAATCTCGTATTTTGGATTATTTCTGAAGAAAAGGCAAGTTGTCATTCAAAAATAATTACTTACTAACGATAATACGATCATGCATGGTCGAAGGAGAATGATACGTTTTCGATCTTCACCAGCAATTATTGCTCTTTACCTGCGGTCAGGTTTCGCATCATATAATCTTCCTGCACCAACCGGCTGCCTGAAATTCAATTGCCGAAATTTTTGAATCAACGAAAAATGGACCAATTTGCTCCCTGATAAGCCATATTTATTGCAATTGTTTGTATGGAATACTGTATGGTTTTCTTGCATTCTATAATTTTTGAAATACATAAGTAGAATTTTCCTTTTTCGAATCATTTTCACAATTGTTTTTTTTTGTCATTTTGATATTTTCCAGGATTCAGAAAATTTTTTTTGTATAATACAGTCTTGAAAAAGAATCACAAAAGATTCGAAACAATGTACCTACATATTGATAAAGTAGCCAATAAATTTGTCCAAATTCCTGAAATAAAGCTTTTACTACAATTTTTTTATTTGCCATATAAAACTTTTCATGTCTACTTTTGTGAGGATCGTTCCAAATCGCAAATTTACAAATTTCAGAGAACTTTTACGAACCCTGATGATTCTTACTGATATATTTCGTCCAATAAATCGAATTCCACTTTCCATTTTTATAGGCATTGAATTCATCATGAAAAACTTGCATTTACACAATTTTTGCCAATAATTTACGAAACGATTGCAAATTGAAATGACAACAAATTTTTTATTATCAATTCGAATTTAGTGGAAATGATCGAAGTACCTACCTATTTCGATGTTTTATTTCCTTTTTGGGAAAGAATGAGTGTGTTCATCATTATGATGACGAATTCAATTTTCCTTTTTAGGCATTAAAACAAAAACGGTTATGTTATGAACTAAAGACGTTTATTTTGTGTTTATTCAAATTTATCATTTCAAGATTCCAAACATCAAATTTTCTCCCCTATCTTCTAATCAGAATGCCCCTTCTTACGAATTGAAAACGGTGTCTTATTTCATTTTGAAACTTTTTGAATTCATCAATATACATATTCGAGAACCTATAAAAAATTTTATCTACATACAATTGAAACTATTTACATGCTCCAGAATTATTTAATACCCTCAAAAATAGTGGATTTAGGAAATGTTGAGTCAAAAAGTGTCGTATAACATCTCAAAAATATTCATAGGTGTGACATCAGCTTCAGCTGATTTTAATTTTTTCTCTAGAAAAATGGGGCCTTATTGCTGTCAGTGGTAGTTAATTGAACAAATTGAAAAATATTATGTGTAAATGGAAATATGGAGCAGTATGCCACTTTTTATCATCTACTTTGAATTCAGATGCCATTTTATCGTTGGGTATTTATTTTCATTGTGATTTTTGAGGATAAAATCTGACCAGGAGTGCCATGAATATGGCAGTTTGAAATTTAGTTTTCTCGATTAATTCGAAACTACAGATTGGATAGAGATGGAATTCTGCGCTCACATGGAGATGTTACATGCATATTTTGTTCTAATCGCTTAACGAAAACAGAAATAAAAAATTTTAGAAAATTTTCGAAAAATATCTCAATATTTCTGTAATAAAAGATCTGGGATCATGGATGATTTCTTTGGCATGTGTCCGATTTTTTCGATAGCTGTCAAAATTTTTATCGTTGGTTTCTTGAATACTCATCTATCTACAGGGTGGATCTTCTTACAAGGTTAATGAACCAAAGTAGATCCCATGATCTCTATATTGCCAATTCTTGAAAATTACCATGCAACACTGCGATGAAATATATGTTGTTCCTTCGATATTAAAAAATCGTCCTTTGTGTTTTGTGATTAAAAAAAATTTGAGGAGGTGATGTAATATCGACTCAGAGTTCACCTACACCTCAAAAGATGCCTGCCCTGAATAAATTGGAAAAGTTAGTTATTTGAAATGGTTCTGATGTTAATAATTTTTGTATGTTTCAATTCACAACGCCATTTCAATTCAATACATAAAAAGAAAGAAAACAATGTGGGTTATGCTGACAAGTAAGTTTCAAATGTTTACGAATGTGAAGAATTTTGGTTTTCATTAAAAAAACAGAACTCATTTGTGTATCTTTATTTGAAACACCTGTATATAAAAAGATATTATTTCAGGCTGTGCTTCCTTAATAATCCTTACGTGTGGAAGAAAAATCAAATTTATAGTCTGGATAGAAAAAAGGCACGCATCCTAGGGTCACCCTATATAATTAGAGTGCAAGGTCGATAATGAAAAATTCAGGATTAATGAATCCGCATGTTGTCGTGTTGAAATTCACATTGATAAATGAAATGAGAACAATCTGCTGTAAAAGTTTGAGTGTGGGTCTTTCAAATTCGACGCTCATAAATTTTGATTAAATCGGAACCGCCACGAAATTTTGATATTTTATGTTGAAGCATAATCGTAGCATTCCCTGCGGAACGCGTTTATGATGAATTTGTTCATTTTCTGTTATGAGCGCCAATCATCCATAATAAATAAATATCTTTGTTGCTACTCATTATTGCTTTACTTATCGAAAATATCAAACAATGTTATTATACAATTATGCACTAGAATTTTTCCATCATTACAGATTACGAATTTTTCGAAATTATATAAAGGATTGTTTGTTTTCATAATTGAAATGAATTGTTATACTGAAGTCTTTTCGACCTTCGCTGACTCCACATAATGCTAAAGAGTTCTCTAAGATATGCTGAAAATGACAATTCTTCTTCTGATAATTAAGTTAAAAAAAATCTAGTTCAATTTTTCTTTTCCGACAATATTGTCTCTGTACAAGTTGAAAATATTGAACGCAACTCGGCATAATCTGTAATTTTTATTCAGCAGAAAATTTATTGTATATACCTACATATAACAATGTATGTTTTCACGTAAAATCTCCTCAGAAAATTTATTATTTTAGAAAATTTCTTAAGGTAAGAATTTTCTGATTCCGATTGATTTAAACACGTGGGATCAAATTTTTATATGAACATATTAGATGAAATCGTATGGATAAGATATTGATTAAGGTCCAGCCCGTTCTAAGACTTAAGTCATAACAAATTTGAAATCTGCTCTTGATCATCCCATGCGACTGCTATTATGTAATTTAGAATGAATAGGTAGATAATTTTTCTTATGAGTTATTTGTCTATATCATTTGTTGAAAACTCACGATTGATTGTAACAAGCTATAATGAAAAAACATTTTTCAAGACAAGCTTTCATAACACTCATCCGCCATTTTGAAGTCGCCATCTTGAATTCCTCAATTTTGAAGAATCGTAATTTACGACCAAGAAAACTCCAAGATACCAATTTTGAATAGAATCGGATCATAATCACAGAACTCGTCCGCCATATTGTAGCCGCCATCTTGAATTTTCCAATTTTGACAGAAGAATCATCATTGTCGAACCCAAAAGCCCCCAGATAATTACAAAACTCATCAGCCATTTTGGAGCCACCATTTTTTTTTTCTATAACAAATATTTCATGATGCATTGTCACCAGAATTATGTACACCTGCCAAATTTCAAATCAATTGGACCATAAGAAGTGTGTCATATTCAACTTGTAAGATTTGATTACAGACAGACAGACAGACAAACAAACACCGGGACAGGTGAAACTAAATAAAAGCCCAGGGACGGGCCTAAGGGGGGGGATGGGGGGGGACGATCCCCCCCCCAATGTTGAACAGAGTTGGCAAATTTTAAAAGCAGTTGTAATATTTTCGAAGCTGTTGAAAAATTTTCGAAGCGGTTGGAAAAATTTCGAAGCAGTTGGAAAAGTTTCGAAGAAGTTGGGAAAACTTCGAAGCAGTTGGGAAAACTTCGAAGCAGTTGGGAAGATTTCAATTGAGTTGGAATACATATTTCTACAAAAGTCCCCAATGTTGAACAGAGTTGGCAAATTTTAAAAGCAGTTGGAATATTTTCGTAGCTGTTGAAAAATTTTCGAAGAAGTTGGGAAAATTTGGAAGCAGTTTGGAAAATTTTGAAGCAGTTGGAAAGATTTCAATTGAGTTGGAATACATATTTCTACAAAAGTCCCCAATTTTGAACAGAGTTGGCAAATTTTAAAAGCAGTTGGAATATTTTCGAAGTTGTCAAAAAATTTTCGAAGAAGTTGGGAAAATTTGGAAGCAGTTGGGAACATTTTGAAGCAGTTGGAAAGATTTCAATTGAGTTGGAATACATATTTCTACAAAAGTCCCCAATGTTGAACAGAGTTGGCAAATTTTAAAGGCAGTTGGAATATTTTCGTAGCTGTTGAAAAATTTTCGAAGAAGTTGGGAAAATTTGGAAGCAGTTGGGAAAATTTTGAAGCAGTTGGAAAGATTTCAATTGAGTTGGAATACATATTTCTACAAAAGTCCCCAATGTTGAACAGAGTTGGCAAATTTTAAAAGCCGTTGGAATATTTTCGTAGCTGTTGAAAAATTTTCGAAGAAGTTGGGAAAATTCAGAAGCAGTTGGGAAAATTTTGAAGCAGTTGGAAAGATTTCAATTGAGTTGGAATACATATTTCTACAAGAGTCCCCAATGTTGAACAGAGTTGGCAAATTTTAAAAGCAGTTGGAATATTTTCGAAGCTGTTGAAAAATTTTCGAAGCAGTTGGAAAAGTTTCGAAGAAGTTGGGAAAATTTTGAAGCAGTTGGAGAGATTTCAATAGAGTTGGAATACATATTTCTACAAAAGTTTTCTTAAAATATGAATGAATTTGACTTTTTTTAAATGAAGTTTTAAATTAATGTTTATTAAACCGGTAGAACTAAGCCCACGTTTAGCCGGACAAAAGCATGCAGAGAAAAGCGACAATTGTACAAATTCTTGTTAGAGTATATTTAGAGTATTTGGCAGATTTGGCCCAATGTGCAATGTGTATAACCAGCAATAAATGGTATTTATTCCGAATTGCTACCAAGTGTTTGAAAAGATGAACAATTTTTCATCTTTTACGTTATCCGGCCCTCAGCAGGTAGTTGTGAATTTCTCAGTTTGGCCGCATCGACTGTGTCCATCTGGTACCAATTTGCGCTATTTCTCTCGGTAGGGCAGTAGGCAGTATTTTTTTCTCATTCTTAATTATTCTATCAAATCTCCGTTCAACACGTAAATCTGTTAAGGGGCCGTTATACTTTGGTCGACGGCACCGATTCTCCATTCAAAAAGTGCCTTTCATTTTTCACGTCCTCAAATCTCCACCTGAAAGCTTGATTTTTTTTAATTCTCCTGGAACTTCAGACAGTTCTCTGCGATTTCACAGTTTCTGGAAGTCTTTTCAGTATTTCCATAAGTTTTTGCATTAATTAAGCGTAGGTATATCCAAATGGATTTTTTTTAAATATAGAAAATTGATTTGTCGAGGGCACTCCAATGAATTTTATGAAAAAAATTGATGAACAACCGCCGAAAAACGATTATGAAGTCAATTTTCATAGACTCTCAAATTCAACCCGATTTTTTCATGCGAAAAAATGATTTTCTCAAGGAGAAGTAATCGGAGTGCCCTCAAGACATCCTTCAACTTCAATTTAAAGAGAAAAATCAAGCTTTTAGCTTAAAAATTTAGGACGTAAACTTGGAAAAATGAAAGGCACTTTTTGAATGGAGAATCGGTGCCGTAGCCGATTTTTTCATGCGAAAAAATAATTTTATCAAAGAGAAGAAATTGGAGTGCCCTCAAGACATCCTTCAATTTCAATTTAAAAAAAATCAAGCTTTTAGGTGAAAAATTGAGGGCGTGAACTTGGAAGAATGGAAGGCACTTTTTGAATTGAGAATCGGTGCCGTAGCCGATTTCTTTATGCGAAAAAATAATTTTATCAAAGAGAAGAAATTGGAGTGCCCTCAAGACATCCTTCATCTTCAATTTAAAAAAAATCGAGGTTCTAGGTGTAAAATTGAGGGCGTGAACTTGGAAAAATGAAAGGCACTTTTTGAATGGAGAATCGGTGCCGTAGCCGTCGGCCGAAGTATAACGGCTCCTATGCAAAAATGGACCGAAAAAGATTCAAAGTGGAGTGTGTAGTATGTGGATTTTTTTCAGTTCACTTGAATAAATCATTTATTTTTCTTCGGAACTGAACTTAAAAATCGAAACATACGAAATAATGATAACAGATGCTGTATAATCCTGTAGAGTGTGGAGTGTGTTAATCTAGTAATGCAGAATTAAAAAACTACATTACAAAATTTTCTAAATATTTTTAATGCTCTCGGGAAAAAAAAACATTGACACGCAATCCAAAATACCACTCCCCCCTTCAACCGTTGGTTTTCTAATCCTTTAATGCACAGTTGGAAAATTTTCGAAGCTATCCCCCCCCAAAAATTTGGCTTCGGCCCGTCCCTGTAAAAGCCTGTAAAAAATGGCAATATATTTGTCTGTGATACTGAAGAAATTATCCGAGATCAATAAGTATAAATAGTACCTACCTATAACCTAAGCCAAGGTATCTTAAATACATAATTTTTTCGAAATACCCAATTAAGTACCTCTAACATCGGCCAAAAATTCAATCCGCAAGATATAAACATCAAGTCTATCATTAAATTCAATAGTCGCCTTGACCCACTAAAATTTGTAATGTTAATGAAAATTAGCTTTACCGATATTGCGAATTTAGGATCAGAAAGAGATAGACTTGGTTGAGTACAAACATTGGTCATTATTTTGAATCGATTGGATCATTATTTATGAAGGTCAGTCCAGTTCCAGCTCTCATTTATGGCACGGGATGCGTACGAAGAATTTTATAAGAAAATCAGACCAGGAGAAGAAATAATAAAAGCAATAACTTGAAGTTTGGGGCTCTGGCACGCTTGTTCAAATTTGTAGCCAGAGCGGTCAAGCATTCAGGTACTGAATCCGCCCAACAGTGCTTGGTTATAGATAAAATCCTCAATCATCTCGGACCGGATCTGTTGTTATAGAAATATTGGTTTTCTCTTTCGGTGATTCGCTAGAATTCTATATTGTTCTGTGTCCATTAACGAACTCGATCGCGGCATTCGAAATCCGAATCCACCCTGAAAATTTAAAACTTCTAGGTTTTTCCATTCGCAAGGTATCGAGTTTATGGACGGACAGAATTGAATTCACCACTGATTCGTGATGAGTAATTCCAACGTTTGAGACCATTCGCTGTTCAAAATTAAAAATTGCAGACATTGTGGCGAAAAATTTTAGCTCTCGTTTAAGTAGAACGATCGCTCAAAAAGTCTAGAAAGGGTTAAAATCAAAGGACCCCGCACTTTTCTTATGGCAAATGGCGTTCCGTCAAATGTTCTTATTTTTTGGTATACTGTAGTACTCGACCTACTGATCAAAAGTGTCCAATGTCCATGGCCCCAACTCAATCCTATGACTAGTTTTTGAGATACAGGGCGTTGAAGTTGAGAATTACCCACCTTTACTACGCGCGTATCTCGAAACAGAATCGAATGAACTTCAAATTTTCTAAAGAAACATTTCATTTCATTCTCAGGGAGCAACTATATAGAGAAATATGACCGATAATCGTTACGAATACAGGGTTATCCATAATTGAATGCTTGTCCGAATTTGAAAGTACATATAAAATATGTCAGTTCTAGAGCGAAAACGTTCGCAAAATGAACTATTACACTAGATATGTTGTTACGTCGAAAAAACCTGAAATACCCAGAATACATACTGGGTGATTGTTATAGTGACTATTCACCATGGAGGTTAAGTAGACACCCTGTATTTTGGGTTTATTTGAGGTGTTTGTTTGATTTTTCCAGAACATATCATCATGGACTTCAAAGAATACAGGGTGATTCAGTCATGAAATAAACTGTGAACCTCTCGAAAAAACCCAAAAACCACCCTTTTTTCATCACCCTCTATTTCAAGATTAACTCCGTTGAGGTGGTAGTTTTCTTTCACCACTGTACTTGATATAAAAACATCAATACGACTGAGAGTTTCTATCCACTTCCTATGACCAGATTTTTTTATGTAATATGAAAATTATTTGTTGATGTTATTCTATTCTTATTCCAGCAAAAAATCTGGTCATAGGAAGAGGATAAAGACTCCAAGCCGTATTGATATTATTATATCAAGTAGGTACAGTGGTGAAAGAAAACTACCACCTCAGCGGAGTTAATCTTGAAATAGAGGGTGATGAAAAAAGAGGTGGTTTTTGGGTATTTCCGTGAGGTTCACAGTTTATTTCATGACTGAATCACCCTGTATTCTTTGAAGTCCATGATCATATGTTCTGAAAAAATCAAACAAACACCTTAAATCAACCCAAAAATACAGGGTGTCCACTTAACCTTCATTGTGAATAGTTTCTATAATAATGGATCACCCTGTATGAATTCTAGGTATTTCATGTTTTTTCGATGTTACAACATATCTAGTGTAATAGTTCATTTTGCGAACGTTTTCGTTCTGGAACTGACATATTTTATACTTTCAAAATCGGGCATGCATTCAATTATGGATAACCCTGTATTCGTAACGATTTTCGGTCATATTCCTCCATATGGTTGCTCCCTGGGGATATAATGAAATGTTTCTTGAGAAAAATTGAAGTTCATTCGATTCTGTTTCGAGATACGCGCATAGTAAAGGTGGGTAATTCTCAACTTCAACGCCCTGTATCTCAAAAACTAGTCATAGGATTTTGTTGGCGCCATGGACACTTTTGATCAGTAGGTCGAGTACTACATTTCACCAAAAAATTAGAACATTTGACGGAACGGCGTTTGCCATAAGAAAAGTGCGGGGTCTTTTCAACTCGCTTTTTTTTGATGAGGCGTTTAGGATTAGGGGGGCTATAGAAACATTCTCCCCGAAATTAATTTTCCTATAGACTACTGAAGTCCTGTTACAAAAAGGATACTGTTGAAAATCCTGTTTTATAGGTGCTTTATAGTTTGTTATACCGTAGAAAGCACATAAATACTATATGAAGGTTCCAGAAAACATTTATTTGGGTACACTGGTGAGTTCATGTACAAGATCCCATAATTTGGAGCATTGATTGAAACTACATGTTGCGAGGGTCTTATGGAACAAAAAAGTCAGAGAGAGAACCATCATTATGGATTAAAAGCCAGTTCTTGATGTTTACTAACTATCTATCATCCGACCATTGTCCTCCTCTTCTCCACAAATAATATTCGTGTGATATCATCGTCCAATAGGTGAATCAGAAATAATCTTCATGCTTGTGCACACATTTCACAGCGAGGTGTGGTTTCCACAACGGAAATCGAGCTCCTGTTATTTTTCGAACAAAATGACGAAGTCTAGGTTTTCTCACAACCACCCACATCCCATCGTCACTGACCCAGTGTGGGATGTTAAAAATAAATTGTATTGGGAGCACCTCATTGATCAGATGTGTGGTCTACATTGGAACTTTGAGACCTTGTTTTCGCAAGGCTCAGAGGAACCTGCCAAGGCGCCACTTCGTTGATTGTTATGCACATAATCAGGTCGATTCTGTTTGGAAATAGTAATATGGTTATAGAAAAGATATTGCCATCACAGCAAAGTTTTATAATTATAACAATGTTGTAGATTTAGCAATGTTATAACAAGATGCGAACAGAATCGACTTGAATGTCTCCTGCAGGCCGATTTGACGACTTGTTATCGACTTTCTCTAATCGGAAATTGTCTTGTGACAATCTCTTTTATGCAGATCCTGGACGGAATTGACATTCACAGAGAAATGATAGAAACTTGCATTTATATTTCAAATGATCCAACTGCGATTTTCAAGGAAAGTTATCTCGAACCGAAGAAGCTGCAGGATGTTGGAAATTAAGTTTACATTTTTTCATATCGTTCTTATTATGTTCGATCTGAATGATCACGCTCAAGCTTTGTCTGGAATAATGTACCTATTCCCATGAAAACTTATTACAAGCGTTTGATGAAATATTTACCCATGTTTTTGTTGTATTGGGATTAATGGATATAACCGTTCAAAGTTAAAAAATGTTTGCTATCTGAAAAAAACAGTTCAGAAAAACTTAATACGAAGTGGAGTTTTGGAATGTTTATGATATTCATTGACAATATCAATTGAAGTATACCGAAATAAAAATAAGCATTATATCACTTGAATAAGAAAGAACACGACGAAGGTTAGATCATATCAGAATTTCAACTAATTGGTAAATTCACAGTTGTATTTATGGTGACAAAATTGTCGAGTAGTCACATCGTCACATGCTTCTTTGAGGTCGAATATTCTGAATGACTTGTTACTGAATATTGAGTAGGTATATAATGCTTTGCCAGGTTTCTTCTGAAAATGCATTTTTAAATTATTTTGTATAACTTTTCACCGCAATTAAATTTCTGCGGATGATTAGGAAACTCAATTTGTCGAATGCATCAGGTAATCTCATAGAACTAACATGGAATGCTATTACCTGATCGAAAAGTGGTAAACATCTCAAGTTGGGGAAACTATGACATTTCGTCAAAATATCAAATGAATCAGGTTTTAAGTTGTCAATTTTCATCTGTTCTCCTCATTTTTGAATCGCAATTTGTGTTAAATATATTGGCGGAAAATATTTAAGCCAAAATTCATGTAGATATACAGACTATACCCGGGTACCTATATAGTCTAGTATGGGCCAGCAGATCTACCTTTTAAGTATAGTTATCCTCATCAGTAGAATACGCGTGATTTTATAGGCGAAATGACAAAGTTTGATCAATATTCCTGAAGAAATGAAAATATGAATACCAAGCTATTTTGCACTGACTTTTCCTCTTTCGATCCGTATATTTACATAACTGCCAGGATATCTGTGAAAAAAGTTTTATCGAGTTTAAAATTGCCCTTTTTGTCGGATTTATTAGCGATATTCGCAAATTTTTAAAAAATACTTCTACTTCGCCAAGAGAATCGAAATTTCACCCACGTATGAATCGATTATTCCTCTTTTTGACCGTATAAAAATTTCCTCACCGTATCGCAGCTTCGCTGCGATTTTGAAATTCTTCTGGACCAACTTTTCGACAGATTCCCTCGGGCCGGTCCCCCGAGTTACCATTTTTGTATAATATAGAAAGAAATAGAATTAAAACTGTTTATTTGCTTGAATAATTGTTTTATTTCGACATTTTTTTTAATTTTTCTAGTCGAACTAACACTTGAATATCAGACCAGTGAAAATTAGAATAAATAGTAAATAAATAACAATTTTCATTAAGAAAATGCAGTGAATAAGTGCCATAGTCGGATGTGAAAGTAAATCAAATTAAGAGGATTTTCTTGAATATTTTGGAACACCAATTTTGTGTAACTTGATGTATTATCCACATATCAAGACTTGACAAAATCGAAGATAAGAAACTGAAGTGAATATTTCTTTATAGACACTGAATGAGTAGTATGAAATTCATGTTTAATTTGAAACTGATAAATAAATAAATTTTATATCAGTTATGCAGTGCTGATAAATAGTCCTTCTCCAATACACTGGTTGAATAATCCACATAATTCTATACCTATAGTTTCATCCTTGACATTATATTTTCACTTCAAAAACTACGACTAATTCGAAATTTTGAAGGTGATTGAAATCAAGTTATATTTTCCTGTTTCGTACACTGACAATGGGAGTTGCTCAAGAATAGTTCTGAATAACAACAGACCAAACTGACCTGTGTCTCTAATTATTCACTGACAGCTCTTGAGGGGTGCCTATATCAGCGTCGAATTTCGATTTTGGTCACTGTAAGCGACAAATTTCCGATATAAGAGGAAGATTGTCATTCGAACCACCAACTTTATAAGGATGCTTTTCGAAAAATACATTGCCTTCACGCTGATATTTCAGTTTTGAACTTCAAATTCTGCAGTTTGCAGAATATTTTGTTGACTTAAGTTTGGATTCTACCAACATTGTTTCATTATAACCAATTCTTCTCTAGAGAAGCAAGCATATTCGAATGGTGATTAACATTGCCTAATTCTTCAAAAACCCATACTCACTACTCAGTTCTAGGGAAATCATTACGTGACTTTCTCCTGGAATGTCTGTAGGTCGAAAAGTATAAAAAAATTGAACCAGATGGTGGCGAAGGCTGTGTAAAAATGCTGAAACACAGTGACCAAACTATATAAGGCAGGACACGAGGCTATAGTATTGAATAGAGTCGGCTTTGTGGATATCCGAAGGTCATCCAGTATTACGTTATTCGTATTTTGTGTCTCTCACCTACTCAATCGGCAATCTTCACAAATATTGCCTGCAGACCGCATTCCAGTTTAATGTATGTTTTAGCGTCATGTATATCATTTGCATTCAGTAGTTGGAGATCATAATTATGAATGAAATTTATCTATTCTTCACAAAAAACTCTGTTCGACCGTTCTAGATTATTTGGGTTCTTTCGATAATCGTCCAAGATACAAGTCTTATTTTTTGAAGTTTTAATAACTCTTTTTCAAAACGCTCATTCTTTTGACTGTTTATCCTTCTGCTTCTGCCCAATATCTATAATTATGAAATTTTTGGGCCGAAAATGATAAGGTTAAATTTGATTATGTTCATCCGTCCAGCCGTTTGGAGTCCAAATGACTCGGTTGAGTTTGTGAAGGAACAAAATAGGCCCAATGGCATTGGAGTTATGCATCGATTTGTCATATTTAATACCACTAGAGATGAAATTTTGCCGGCAAAATTTCTCGATTGTAAAATGAAAGTTTGTTGCTTCGTCAGGCGAGTGATTTTGGAAAAATGTCATGAGCGAAATTGCCGAGAAGCAACAAACTTGAATATTACAAGAGAGAAATTTTACCTGCTTAAATTTCATCTCGAGTGTTATTCGACATGACTATTTCACGAGAAAATGTGTCTGAAGATGGTCACATTGGGCTTGCATTGCGCTTTTTGACAAATAAGTACCTATTCATCATAGATCAACTGAACGTTGTTTGTTTTCTCTATGGTATTTATTCCCGAAGCTATCTATGAATTTGAGAAACGTCAAAAAATTGTCATAAGTAATATCATAAGTGCATCCAATTTTTCCGAAAAAAATCGAAAAAACACGTTGCTAAGTAATATTTTAACAAGAACCATGAGTGCAGGTGGTGACAAAAATCCGAGTCGAAGACGAGGATTTTTGCACCTGCACGAATGCTTTTTGTTAAAAAAACATTGCTCTGCACTGTGTTTTTTCGATTTTTTTCACAGGAAAAATTAGATGCACGAATGGTATTTGACAAGACTATTTGATGAGTAACAGATTATTTTGGATGCATCTATGTATGTATTATTAATTTTCGTTGACAACAACTATCAAGTTTTGCCGCGGGTAAACCCAAAAAAACTGCCGACAGCTGCTGCCATACAGTTTTTCCATCTAAAAACCATTTGTGATTCAGAATTGCGCGTTTCTGATTGGTGGAAATTAAGACGAGGGAAATAGTCGCTGAAAAACCAACTTGTTGGTTTTGCCGATGTGAATGTTTTATCGATGAGAAACGAGTGTTGCTAAGGAAACTTCCTCACTAAAAATGGAATGAGTGGAATAGTCTACCTAATATGTATTTCAAAAACTACAAATTCAATCGAGTTGAAATGTGGTAATGAGATCAACAACGACTTCTGTAGAGTAATGATCCCAGAGATCATTTTGCTCTCCTACGAGAGTACGATATGATACATTGTTTATCCTGATTACTTCTAGGTCTCCTAAGGAGACCCCTCTGAAACTACAAGCTTCGAAGCTTGTAACTTGTGCCGAGTTCGGTGTAAACAGTTGTGTTCTGTGTAGGCTTTGTTACTGTGTCCTTTCGCCACCTTAGGCACAGCGCTGTTAATTTTTGACCCAACAGTGAAATGGTGGCCCCTACCGAGACTAGAAAATTTCTTTCCTAGCTCGGGATTGAATTCGGACTTGCCGGGTCCTAATCCACCGTCCTAATCACTGGACCAAGGGTACTCACCTCCTCTACAATGGAAGACAAACTTATAGAAATCATAAAAAGTTGACAAAATTACATTCAGAAACTCAAAGATGTAAATAAAACATCTTAGTATTTTTTAGTGCTCAATTAGATTTTGGTATAGAATTTTGGAAAAAAATTCAAAATGGCGAAAAACCTGCAAAGTTGGAGTTTTTTTTCTCGGTTGCCAATTTAAAAAGCATGATTTCAACGTATTCGATTCCCTAAGATTTTCTGTACGAAAATTTATCCAAAATTCGAACTCAACTTTGTTTTTACATGTCTCTAGTAAAAACAAATCACCCAAAGACATTGTATCTCGCCGAGTATCTCGCTTATGCTTCGAAAACGGGGTATAACGTTATAAGGCAAAAATGACTTACTCGATCTTCACGGCTATATACAGATTACAGGGCGAGTCAAGCTGAACGCCTCGGACTCTCGTGGCCAAATGGTACATTTTTTCAGTTAACGGTCTGGGAAAGTATATGAATGTCGATTTGGACTACATTTTGAAAATAATTACTTTCATACAAGGTGTTTGAAAAGAGCGTGACATATCAAAGTTATGTTTTTTCAAATGGAACTCCCTGTATTGTCTTGCATTTTTGAATTCTTCGAGGAAAAATAAGTGGACAGCGCAGCGGTATCCATATACCCCTCGCCGTTTGCGAGATATTCAACTATTTCTCGAAAAGTTATGTTGTCAAAGAAATTCAATATCATTGGAATTAGCCATGGGCGCCCGCAGAAATTTTTCTCAGGGGGGGCCAAATTTTTTTTCAGGGGGGGGGGGGCAAAATAAAAAAATTATTGTAATATTGAGGGTGTTGTGCTGAAAAACGATAAGGCCATCGAAATCTCAGGGGGGCCATGGTCCCCCCCCTTGCAGGCGCCCATGGAATTAGCAACGGCAGGTGTACAAAATTTTGCCCGGTCTCTTAGATCCCTTTCAGCTAGTTACTGTTGCTTGAGTAGACGATCATTTACGATGATTTATATTGCCAAGAACATTTACCGCATATTTGAACTCCAATAACTTTGTTATTTCAAATGGAACACCCTATATTTTTCCACATGCATTATTCGCCTTTTCATTTCCTTTCGAACCATATATCATTTCCCTGTACCTAAATGTGCTGCTTCAGGAGTCATCGAAGCCTTTTCGGAATCCGATGAATTTTTTGATAATGCACCCATTGGATATTGGATCCTTGAGCAACCTGCTGATTTTGCCAACAAAATCATTTCCAGTGATGATGAGGCCCACCTCGATGGCTTCGTTAATAGGCAAAACTGTCGCATTTGGGGTGCAGAAAATCAACGAATGATTCATTGATACATTGAAAGCCGACATAAGACGCTGTATTGCCTTTTTACCGCTATAGGCGCTATATGTTTTCATTAACGATATTGAGAATTTCATCGAAGAGTACGCATATGCCAGCTGCCATTTACAACTTCGATAACTCGAATCATGATCTGCCATAAAAAAGTTCGAGTAATCAAGACTTCGAGTTATTGAATAACACTAACCTTCACTCTTTGCGCTATTGCCAACCAATTTGATTCGAGTTATCAAAAATTCGAGTTATCGAAGTTCGACTGTATTTTATTTCGTACATAATTCCCAAATGTATATTTTATAAATCATCAAATATTTCAATACTATGCTCACGCCCGGATCTAGGGGAGGACAAGAAGGGCGCGTGCCCTGGGCGCCAGCTTAAGGGGGCGCCAAAATCAACCAGACAAATTTTTTATTTTTTATTTTCTCGGAAAAAATTAATTTCCTAGTGCTTAATCGTGACACCCTGTATATTTATACATATTTGAATTCTTCGTTCAATTCTGCACTGATTCGATGTATGATATGTGCGTAACCACTTCGTCCACTTCAAGCGATTGTTGAGTTATAGCCGGATTGTCCAATTTGTTGACAGAAATAGTGTCACAAATTAGTGTTCATATCTGCAAAATCTCTCATTATAAAACTTTCTTTGCAACAGTGGAACAAAAGATAGTACGCTGAAACTGCTTCTTGTATAAGTTATGAGGAAATATTATGCAGGGTGCCTGAAAAAGGCTTCAAAGGGAGCCTCAATAAAACTATGAGATTACATTTTTTTCAAATGGTAACCATATAATTTTGAAATTCCGATCGATTGCTCGTCAAAAACTAGTAAGAGTGTGCCAAACATTCCATGTCTTCAAAATCAGTAGTTTTGCCGTTATCGAATAAATTCGAATTTCACGATTGAAGCCAGATTTCTTTGTTTAGTCATAGGTTTATTAAGAGAATTTTCAAGTAGGCTATGTTAATAGTTAGAAGATGTCAGTTCATTTATAATGCATTGTTGAGAACTACTACAGTAGATGGGGTTCGTAGAAAAATAAATAAATATACTTATGGAGGAAGGGGGCCATCATTTTGTAAATTTATTGTAATAGCTATTATTCAATTTCTCTCAAAGTTTTCTGTTGTTAAGAAAATTGTTGTAATAGTATTAAACTAAGATTTTTTATTTAGTCATCATTCGCCGTAAATAAAGAACTGACTTGATATACACACTAGTGTACCTAATTATTATTGAATTCCACCGCACTGTTATGTTCTTTGAATTTGAAAATGAGAACACGGAAAACCAGAAAATAATAGCCCTGAAGATGGTCTAAATATAGACCGAAACTGTCGGCATTTTATTGAGTTGGTTTTCTTTAAATCCTACTAGACCTTTAAACCCATAATCAATTCAATTAGAATTACAGAATTTTGAATTGGTATCAAAATTCCTTCCTCGAATACATCTAATGAAACACTTAAAAAAATCACCATTTATACAGGGTGGTCCAGATCGTAACCAAGAAATTTTAACCACGTATTCTACATCAAAAACAAGCACTAGTTTGTCATATAAACATATGTCGAGAAATGTTTCTTCTCCGAGATACAGGATGTTAAAATTCTAGAAAAAAAAATGTTTTTTATTGATAACTTTCACACTGCTTGAAATATTTGTATGAAATTTGAGACATAGGTGTTGAGCGTCAAGGAGCACTTTTTGCATAATATCATTTCTTTCCTATTCTACCAGTGGCGTCGGTACTGCAGCGAGACTGAATATTTTCAGTTGAAAAAATGATACGCAACTGGTTTTTCCGACAATAAAAATTACTATTCAAATCCTCATTTAATTAGGAGCAGATTCGGTTTCCTGACTATTTGCCGTACGAGGCACCGTTTCCGGTTAAAAAATGAAACGCATCCTCATGCATGAAGAAATCGCCAGTTTTTTATGGTTATGCTTGTATTGAAACGAGTAATTAGAAACCTAAACTGTCATTTAAGTTCTTGAATCAAATTATTCTACCCTGAAAATAGGATATCTTATAAAATTGCTACAAAACCGTAGTAAGCTTTTTATTGCTATATCAAATTTTGGCGTTTTCTTCATGCATGAGAATGTGTTTTATTTTTTTAACCGGAAATGGTGCCTCGTACAGCAAAAATTCAGGAGACCGAATGTGCTCCTAATCAAATAAGGATTTGAATAGTAATCTTTATTGTCGGAAAAACCAGTGGCGTATCATATTTTTATCTGAGAATATTCAGTTTCGCTGCAGTACGGACGCCACTGGTAGAATAGAAAAGGAATGATACAGGGTGGGGCAGAAAAACCTATCCGATTTCAAAACGTTATAAAATTAAAACCACTCAGCTTGTCAAAAATTTTTTTTTATTAGCATATCGCAAATTTTATGCCATTTTTAAATTTAAGTTTTGAAAAGCACATCACTCAAATGTCGTCCTTGGGAGCGGATACACTTATTTAGGCGCTCGCGGTAGCTTTCCATTACTTTCACCGTCATTTCCACAGGAATTTCTTCAATTGCCCGAGCAATTTCCCTTCGTAAAGCAAGAAGGGTCCTTGGTCGATGCTGGTAAACCTTCGATTTGAGGTAACCCCAAATTCTGCCTGTTTACGGCGCCACAAAGGTGAAAATGGGCTTCGTCCGTGAAGAGCACAACATCGTCGTTTGGCAGTTCTCGGAGATCGCGACACAGGTTCGTACGGGTTTCAAAATCCCTTTCACTTAATTTCTGTGCAACAACCATTTTGTAGGGATGCATTTTGAGGTCCCGGTGCAAAATTCGCCGAATACTGCGGTTGGAAATCCCCAAAGCGAGCGAATGTTTTCGCGCCGAACGACGCGGGGAACGTTCAATCGCGGCTGTCACATTGACCACGTTTTCAGGTCCTGTTGCTGTCCTGGGACGTCCAGGCGACTTCTTTTTCAATGCTGAACTCGTCTGTCTAAAATTTGACACCCACTCTTTAATCGTAGCGTGATGTGGAACAGGATCATGACGCCCGAGTCCGAAATGAATTCGAAAACCACGTTGTGTAGCAATTATCGAACCGCCGCATTCGATAAACCGCTCAATAACAAAAGCACGATGTTCACCAGACCAAGGCATGTTGACTACTGACAAATGGCATAAAACCAGCTTTCTAACGGTTTTTACCCCACTACTCTACCTGCTCTCTCTTCTGAGAAAAAGGGATTTGAAATCGGATAGGTTCTTCTGCCCCACCCTGTATTATACAGAAAGTGCTCCTTGACGCTCAAAACCTATGTCTCAAATTTCATAAAAATATTTCAAGCAGTGTGGAAGATATTATTGAAAAACATTTTTTTTCTATTTTCTCAACACCCCGTATCTCGGAGAGGAAACATTTCTCGACTTATGTTTATATGACAAACTAGGGCTTGTTGTTGATGTAGAATACGTGGTTAAAATTTCTTGGTTACGATCTGGACCACCCTGTATATATATTTTTAAAGCTTTCAATTCTCATATCCAACCTAGGGGGGCGCCATCATGAATTTTTGCCCCGGTCAGAAAAAATCGTAGATCCGGCCTTACTATGCTACAGAAAACCATGATTTATTGAACACTGAAATCTTGCGCTCTCATTGAAACACCCTTTATAAATCCTTTCAAATTATGCTGAATACACGTTTCTGGGTACCTTGAGACTCTTTAGAGGCGAACGACAGACAGGAGCAGGAGACTGGTTGATCCTTCCCACTGGCGGAATTGCAATTCTCATCACAATTTTTCGATTCCCCAATACTTTCTACATATCGTACTCATTCATAGTGATGATGTCACTATTTCTCGAAATTAATTCGAGTTAAACATGAAGCTACATGTGTTTTGATGTTAATGTGTAATAATTATTTCGGTATTTTGTATAATTAGATTGCAGTTATTATGCAAATTGAACTTAAATCCGCACTACTTGAAAGAACATGATGCTCTTTATCGAAAAATCACGAAATTCCTTGAAACGAATACACTCTCTGCATCTCAGACAAGAGACTCATTTTATCAAGGTGATTTGTGCTCAAGATTCTATTTCCTATATTACTTCTGTTAGACCATGCATGTATACATTTTAGCATTGAGTAATTCATCTGAATAGTGAATACTCCATGATTTTAATCACTTCATCTGTCAGAATTTGTTGAATTAGTAATTCCAGAACTTTGACACGAATTCAAAAATACAAAAATATACAGACTGTTGTAGGAAACTTTTATTCTCTCCTTCTTCAAATCTGATAATAATAATAATAATAGATTTCATCGATACTACAAATATAAACTCAGTGATACAATGATAACTGTGAACAGCTTTTAAAAATTTGTTCCCAGGCGGTACCTAAAAACTAAGCAAAATTAAGCCCATAAAAAGCATTTTCTTGAAACAAATAACCAAAATTTGCCATGTAACCGCTTGGATCATAAAACCAACACAGTGGTAAATAATAGTATGTATTAACGTTTTATGAACCAATTTGTATGCAAGAGATTTTTGAATGGAAGACATCTTTCTGTTAATACTATAAGATTCCATATACATACATTTTTTGTGTGTATTTTTTCAATATTTTCGATTTATCTGCTCTGATGTTCTGAAACCAGTGTCCGAACAAAAAAATCATTTTCCAACAGCATTCCGTACGAGAAGACGAAAAATAGAAGCATTGGTTAAAAATTGACTCGATTCACCCGACACTAAAGTACATAAGAACGGACGATTTCAAGTAAATGAAGCATTTTTTCATTTATAGAACGGACTTCAATCATGTCTGGCCTTGCGAAATGAACCGGATTTAAAATACTGGCGCTTTGTTTACAAGAAATTCTGAAATATACACCTCTAAAATGAATCTGACAATATCTCATATTGGCAAGGAGAATTGGATGAATGATGAAGAATTGCCAAAATATACAAATACAGGGTCTTACACGATGATGAGTCAATATATGATCTGAAGAAATGAAGGGTTTTCCAATAAAAGGTGTTATTTTGACATTCAAAGAAAAAGGCCATTTCCAGTCCAAACTTTTTGTAATTTTGAATTCATTTTCGAAAACTGTAAACAGTTATTAGGAATATTTCGATGTAATAGTTTGTTGAATAAACCCATATCCATCTATTTTAACAGGACATGCTTGTTGTTCCTTCGAAATCTTACTGATAACAGTGATAACGTCTAATCTCGCAGGAAGAAAATGAATTATAGTGATAATCTTTTATTTTCTAGGTGCTGTCCAGTATGCCCAAGGTTGAAAGGAAGGAATATCAAGAAACTAAAATTCTGAAAACAGTATCCCCCTTACGAAGTCAGTCCAGTCAGAATCTGTCGCAGTTCGATAGCAACTTAGGTAAGTGAAAGTGAAAAGGGGAAAAAAACTGGGTCTGCAAGATTTCTCAGGAAAGGCATAAAAATTGACTTCATATGTCAATTCTCAATTCAGATACCTGAACGAATCTGACATACCTCCCTCAGAGCCGAATATTAAAAGACACACATGACGATTACTGATTTATATCCCTACATTCTCTACCCTTCCTTAAGGTGGGCGTTCAATGTAGTGTGTTTTTATTTCAAGTTGCATTTGAGAATGGTTTCACTTTGAGAACTGAAATTTTGTGGGTGAACTCAGAAAGGATTGGAGTTCTTAATGAGATGATTGAGATTTATTTCATTTCAACAGTTCTTTTTTTTTCTTTCAAAAATAGAAGAAAATAAGTCAACTCATGCTTCTGTTTTATTTCAAACGAAAGACCCATGAAAATAGTTCAACTTCCGATTAAAAGTGAATCTACAGATAATTTCGTTCAGAAAAACAACTTGAAATGCGGAATTGGCAGAGAATGGCCAAATTCAAAATATGGCGGGAAAAAGTTCCTGTTTTACCCACATATTCACTAATTTCATAATTCAGCTATTGTCGGATAGAGAGCGCCATAGTACATTTCATTCATAATTAGAGAGATATTCATAGAACTTATAGAGATAATGTAAGTTCTATGGAGATATTCCATAAAATGCACGGTGGCGCCTCTATCGGTCGACTTGTCCTACGCGCATCAAACGGCGACCTTAAACCTACTTTGTGATCTTTCCTTGAACTTGAACTATTGAAATTCACCAAGAACATGAACGATGCTCCTGAATGAGTTAGTGGGAAAAATCTAGCGAATCGAGCACAGAATAGCTAAAATTTTTAAAAACTCACGGTCAATAATCGACATCACACTTCATCGGAGGGTTTCACAAAGCGTAATCACCGGTGATCCGAGATCAACAGCTTGATTCTCTGATTTTTGAACTGTCAAATCGAGTTGATTCTAGATCAAGCTTGGATCAACGGTTATTACGCTTTGTGAAACCCACCGTAAGTCTATCTAGAATATATTTTAAATAGAACTTCTCATTCAAAGGTGTCCAATTTGGACTAGAATAAAGCAATGTGGCACAAAAGTTTTTTCGAAAAAAATGCATTTAATTTTTTTCCAATTACAGATTATTTACTCGATGATCTACAAAATTCCGTATCTAGACCAGGAAGTTCCTTAGCAGTTAACAATGAACATGATCATTATAGAACAAATGGCTTTAACTCACATAAAACAAACTCCCTCAATAGAGTTTTGAGGGTGAATGCAGCTAATCCAGTAACAGAGTACAGCAGTGATGATGCCTACAGCTATAAGGTGAAAATAATAATAATAATTGTATTCAATTGAGTAATGTAAAAAAAATGAAACAGTTACAGAGCCTATAATCAGAATCCACCAGATCCCCAAAATCATACAGCCCACCTCTATCCTTCTGAAGGGTTTCACAAAATATAGTTATTGTTATTGTAGTCATGCGCGTTTCAAATTTTTACACTTATGGTAGGTATACCTACATAGTTCAACCTGCCATATCTTTTGATGTACTCGTTGTAATTGTATGATGTAAGGAGCAATTTCGTTCTAAATTAAATACTGGGGATAAATAACGTATTGATTTGGATAAGGATCAATACTCAATTCATAAAAACACACTACTAAATAGTGCATTATTTTGGAAAACATCTGATTACCATAAACACGTAATAGCAAGTCAATCTTGAGAGATAGATATACAGGGTCTTTCACGAGGAACCTCACCCATATTTATACGGGAAACTACTGAACGTATTTTCATGAAATTCAGCACTTATAAGTATTTCACGATGCTGATGAAATCTAAAATATTTTCAAGGCATGAGCACCTCCGGTTTTTCCGGAAATGACGTCAACTTCCGTTTTTCAAATTAGAACACCATTTTTTTATTGCAGAAATAGATTCCTTAGAAAATTTCAAGTTATTTTGATGTAACATTTTTCAGTTTTGGTTGGAAAATTCTCTCTGAGTGGGAAAATTCGAAAAAAAAATCGAAAATAGAGCTCCGCTGAAACAAGAATAACTTCGAGGTTTTTGGATGGAAAATTTTCATTTTTGAGATTTTTCAAGATGTAAGATTGATGTATCCACTTTAAAAATCGAAATCGCGATTCATGATACAGGGGGTGAAAAAATCGCTTTCAAAGTTAGGGATGACAAAATCGTGAAAAATCAATTTTTTCATATTAGAACCCCATTTTTTTATGGCAGATATTGAATCTACGTTAAAAAATAATGTGAGTGCATGCATCACACCCTTGCCCTAGAGTGTATATTAACTCAGAAAATATCCATTTTAGGGCAAGGGTGTGATGCATACACTCACATTATTTTTTAACGTAGATTCAATATCTGCCATAAAAAAATGGATTTTTCACGATTTTGTCATCCCTAACTTTGAAAGCGATTTTTTCACCCCCTGTATCATGAATCGCGATTTAGATTTTTAAAGTGGATACATCAATCTTACATCTTGAAAAATCCCAAAAATGAAAATTTTCTATCCAAAAACCTCGAAGTTATTCTTGTTTCAGCGGAGCTCTATTTTCGATTTTTTTTTTCGAATTTTCCCGCTCAGAGAGAATTTTCCAACCAAAACTGAAAAACGTTACATCAAAATAACTTGAAATTTTCTAAGGAATCTATTTCTGCAATAAAAAAATGGTGTTCTAATTTGAAAAACGGAAGTTGACGTCATTTCCGGAAAAACCGGAGGTGCTCATGCCTTGAAAATATTTTAGATTTCATCAGCATCGTGAAATACTTATAAGTGCTGAATTTCATGAAAATACGTTCAGTAGTTTCCCGTATAAATATGGGTGAGGTTCCTCGTGAAAGACCCTGTATGCTATCGCGGACTTTTTTGTAGAACTATTTAAGAGGTACATTTCCTTCATACATTGTATCCACGTAAGTCTGGTTTTTGCAGTGCACGTGAAAATAGCTGATTATGGCTGATTTTTTTTATAATTATTGAAGTTAAAGTAGGTATTCTCAATTTTTTTCGGGTGAAAAGTATAGCCTATGTTACTCAGGGATAATGTAGCTTCTTAAGGGTGAAAGAATTCCTGAAATCGGTCCAGTAGTTTTTGAGCCTATTCGTATCAAACACACAAAAATACAAATCTTTCCTCTTTATAATATCAGTATAGATACCTAGTCATTTTGTTCCTTCTGCATATCTTCCGCCCACTACTTGATGCGCCAATGATGATAGATATCTCGTCCTCTTCGTTATATGAATCATTTTGATTTCAGAGTCCGGATGGT
Source organism: Adalia bipunctata (assembly GCA_910592335.1). Taxonomy (NCBI): domain Eukaryota; kingdom Metazoa; phylum Arthropoda; class Insecta; order Coleoptera; family Coccinellidae; genus Adalia; species Adalia bipunctata. The sequence goes on from OU342948.1 coordinate 34,526,113, forward strand.
TCCAAAAAGGTCGAAGGATACAAAAAAGAATCATACTCATACAGAACCACAGGGGGTACCAGTGATATTAGGCCAGAAAAATTACGAGTACAAAATAGTATAAACCAACTCGATTCTCTTCTTGATGATTTAAAAGAAGCGAAGAGGGCTCCTTTGATGGAAAGAGGTAATTTTTTTAAATATTTTATGTTATGAAGACTGAGTAGGTACGGATTTTTCTGAGTCATCTAGTATTAAGAATACTGCATTTAATTCCAAACTCATTTTCTTTCGATCGGTTAAACCGAAAAGCCAAACAGAAATTGGATGCTGCTTTCAACTCGGTTTCTTGCGGTCATGTGGAACTTAAAAGATTATAATGGAAATTTTTCATTTTAGATACCTACGGGCAGTATGTGGACTCTACAAATATATCGTGAGTATCCATATCTACTCATGCGACTTCGGATGATCTTCCGCCCCTCCTCTAATCTAAATCCATATCTACCCACAATGTTGACTAAAGAAATATTTTTGGTATATCCAATTTCTAGCTTGTCAATGAAAACTTTCTAATCCATCAAAAATTGCATTAGCAAATATTTTCTTGTTATATGAAGGGTGTTTCACCATAAACTGGCCAAACATACAGGGTGTTTCACCATAAACTGGACAAACATACAGGGTGTCCCACGGTCGAGTGCCTATTAGACGTTTCTGGAGAACTGGACATATTTGAAATCCGAAAATTGGTATTATGATATTGTTCGAAATTCTCTACAGACCGAAAATATTTTTGGAGCTTGAGCACTTCCGGTTATGCCAGAAGTGGAAATAAATTTGTTCAAAAAATATTATTTTCAATATTTTCGTTTCTGATATGATTAAGTATTCAATGCTGAATACATTTCTGTTGAAACCATTGTATTCATTCGAATAGTTTTCAAAATATCGAAGAAAAACCTGAAAAAATGTCAAAAATTCATAGTCAGTGTTATGTTCATTATTCTTATTCTGAACATTCTGAGTATAAACCGTTCTCACAACGTCAACGTAGAAGAATGTGGAAAGGTCATGCTTCTTTTGAATTTCATAAATTTCCTCACAGGGTGTTTCAAATTTTGTGTCGAAAACTGTGATCGAAAAATGGCCATAACTTCTGTTTTTCAAATTAGAACCCTATTTTTTTATGATTGCGTTGGATTCTGCGAAGAAAAATAGTGATAGCATTCTCAGATGTTCTTGTTCCCAAATTCAGTAATTGCCAAGATATTTGAGCTTTTCTGGATTCATGTTGTACGTAGAGTCAAATTCATCTTATCTTTCGCATGAGAATATTCTGTGACCATAGAGGATAAATTATCCCATTAATAATTCACAAGTGACAGGTCTTATTTTAGACCATAACCCATAGAACTTATAGTACATGGAATGCTATTACCAGATCAAAAAGTGGGTAAACATCGCAAGTTGGAGGAATCTCTAAATTTCCATGTTCCCATGGATACGACCTGTCACACCGAACAGAAACACAGAAATGTTTGCCTAAATGCCAAGTGAATCGGATCTTGACGATTAAATTCATAGTATTTCTGTGTTTCTATTCTGTATGACAAGTCGTAACCATAGCAACATGGAAATTTCAGTATTCCTCCAACTGGAGATGTTTATCCACTTTTTTAAGCTGAGCAGCAAGGCTAATGGCATTCCATGTACTATAAGTTCTATGCCATAACCTTACTCCTCGATTTCACTTCAATGGTTACTATGGTTGCATAAGAATAGTCATCGAATCTGTTGGCATGAGAATATTCTGTGACCATAGAAGATAAATGATCCCATTAATAATTCACAGGTGACAGATCTAATTATTAGTTGTTACTATGGTTTTATAAGAATATTCATTGAATCTCTTCAGATTCGATGAATTTGACTCTACGTACAACATGAATCCAAAAAAGCTCAAATATCTCAGCAATTACTGAATTTAGGAGCAAGAACATCTGAGAGTGCTATCACTATTTTTCTTCGCAGAATCCAACGCAATCATAAAAAAATAGGGTTCTAATTTGAAAAACAGAAGTTATGGCCAATTTTCGATCACAGTTTTCAACACAAAATTTAAAACACCCTGTGATGATATTTATGAAATTCAAAAGATGCATGACCTTTCCACATTCTTCTACTTCGACGTTGTGAGAACGGTTTACACTCAGAATATTCAGAATAAGAATAATGAACATAACACTGACTATGAATATGCGACATTTTTTCAGGTTTTTTTTCGATATTTTGAAAACTATTCGAATGAATACAATGGTTTCAACAGAAATGTATTCAGCATTGAATACTTAATCATATCAGAAACGAGAATATCGAAAAAAATATTTTTTGAAAAAATTTATTTCCACTCCTGGTATAACCGGAAGTGCTCAAGCTCCAAAAATATTTTCGGTTTGTAGAGAATTTCGAACAATATCATAATACCAATTTTCGGATTTCAAATATGTCCAGTTCTGAGTTCTCCAGAAACGTCTAATAGGCACTCGACCGTGGGACACCCTGTATATAGCCGTGTAGATGACACCAAGTAGTCATTTTTGCCTTATGACATATACCCCGTTTTCGACGCATAAGCGAGATACAGGGTGTTCAATGTCAACTTCGAGCAATATTCTGATAACAATTGTGAGTTACGCGTGATATTTGAAATAACAGTTTCTGGTCACATCCTAGTATTTTTGAGAGCTCAATTGAATTGTGGTGTAGAATTTTGCGAAAAAAAATTCAATATGGCGGAAAACCTGCAAAGTTGGAATTTTTTTTTCTCGATCGCTAATTTGGAAAGCATAATCTCAACGTACTCAATTTTCTGAGATTTTCCGTAAAAAAAATTTTTCAAAATTCGAACTCAACTTTTTTTTTACATGTCGTCAGTGAAAAAAAAATTTCCGCCAAAATTTTTGGAAATTTTCATGGTTGAACTATCTTCAATTCTGAATACTTGGGTGAAAACATAATGAAAAAATATCAATGGGTTTTCTTTTTGTAGCCTTCCGAAGATTACGCTCGGTGTACTTTCTTATTTTTTATTTGAGAAACTGGAGGCCGTACGGAGGTCAAAATTGTGCTGATGGGCTGCCAGAATGATCCGGATAAAAATATGAAATTATAAACCAAAAAAATTTTTTTCAAAAAATTTTGGTAGGAATCGAACAGAATTCGAACTCTACGAGTATGAATTGGATTAATTCTAATCCTATAAATCTCCGTTACCAAAGCAACACTAGTTAATCGAGAGTGTGGAGTTCGAATCTTTCCAAAGTTTTTTGGAAAAAAAAAATATTTAATTTTTTTTCAATTTTTTTCATTTTTTCGAAAAAATTCTTTTCTGGTTATGAATTCATATTTCTATCTGGGTCATTCTAGCAGCCCAGCAGCACAATTTTGACCTTCGTACGGCCTCCAGTTTCTCGCATAAAAATTAGGAAAGTACACCTAGCGTAATCTTCGGAAGGCTACAAAAAGAAAACCAATTGATATTTTTTCATTCTGTTTCCACCCAAGTATTCAGAATTAAAGATAGCTCAACCATGTAGAAATCCAAAAATTTTGGCCGAAATTTTTTTTTCACTGAGGACATGTAAAAAAAAAGTTGAGTTCGAATTGTGGTGATAAAAGCGATTCGACACAGTGTACGTGCCGAACCAAGTTTGTCATCCCCATAATTCAGAAGATACCTGCACATTGTAACAATGGCATTCTTGGACTTGACCCTCAACTTTCTCTACCGTCAAGGAAATTCTTTAATTGCAATAACATGAAACCTTCAAAGAATATCAGCCACTTTCAGGTACAAGAATGACTAGAAAGATTTGGCAGGCGCAAGTCCACGGAGCCCATTGGGCAGGTATATAAATACCTCAGATAGGTAAAACCAGACAGTGGTTACTGAGACTAGTTAGCAGTTATCGACGACAGTCGAAACATTCTTGTAACTAGAACCGATCTCCCGATGAATAAACATATTCCTTCGTTTCCACAAGTGTTTTAATGTCTCCCGTAAACGCATACACCTCAAACTATCACGTCGGGGTCACCAGTTTGAGGTGTATGCGTTTACGGGAGACATTAAAACACTTGTGGAAACGAAGGAATATGTTTATTCATCGGGAGATCGGTTCTAGTTACAAGAATGTTTCGACTGTCGTCGATAACTGCTAACTAGTCTCAGTAACCACTGTCTGGTTTTACCTATCTGAGGTATTTATATACCTGCCCAATGGGCTCCGTGGACTTGCGCCTGCCAAATCTTTCTAGTCATTCTTGTACCTGAAAGTGGCTGATATTCTTTGAAGGTTTCATGTTATTGCAATTAAAGAATTTCCTTGACGGTAGAGAAAGTTGAGGGTCAAGTCCAAGAATGCCATTGTTACAATGTGCAGGTATCTTCTGAATTATGGGGATGACAAACTTGGTTCGGCACGTACACTGTGTCGAATCGCTTTTATCACCACAGAATTTTGAAAAAAAAATTTCACGGAAAATCTTAGGAAATCGAGTTCGTTGAGATTATGCTTTCCGAATGGGCAACCGAGAGAAAAAAATTCCGACTTTGCAGGATTTCCGCCATTTTGAATTTTTTTTTGCAAAATTCTACACCACAATTCAATTGAGCCCTCAAAAATACTAAGATGTGACCAGGAACCGTTATTTCAAATATCACGCATAACTCACCACAGTTCACAGAATATTGCTCAAAGTTGACATTGAGCACCCTGTATCTCGATTATGCGTCGAAAACAGGGTATATGTCATGAGCCAAAAATGACTTTCTCGGTGTCAACTACACGGCTATATATGTTTGTCCAGTTTATGGTGAAACACCCTGTATATAGCCGTGTAGACGACACCGAGGAAGTCATTTTTGACCCATGACATATACCCCGTTTTCGACGCAAAAAGAATATACAGGGTGTTTAATGTCAACTTTTAGCTATAATCTGATAACTGTGGTGACATTTTAAATTACGGTTACTGGTCACGTCTTAGTATTTTTTAGGGCTCAATTCAATTGTGGTGTAGAATTTTGAAAAAAAAATCAAACACAATTGAATTGAGCCCTAAAAAATACTGAGACGTGACTAGTAACCGTTATTTCAAATGTCACGCATAACCACAGTTATCAGAATATTGCTCAAAGTTGACATTAAACACCCTGTATCTTGCTTATGCGTCGAAAACGGGGTAACGGATAGGTTTTTTGTATTCTCTTCACGTCCCATGTAAATCAGCTCTAAACTGCAAGATGCTTCTTTTGCTAAAACAACATACTTTTTTTTTTATGGAAAAATTGAATAATAAAACTTATTAATTTTGTAGTGAACGAAATGAAAAACTCAGTTCCTCTTCAGTCAAGCGGGAATTACATTACGGAGACACTCCCCAACGAGCTAGTACCTTGAACAGACGGATTGAGAAGGAAAATATGGTTTCGAGGGACAACGATTATAGAACAAACGAAGGTGAACAATCAGAAATGATGAACAAATCTTTCAATAATCATTGATGCCTGTCGACCTTAACTTAAGAAAACATCTTTGGAATATTTGTGACCAAGGGCGCTCACAACAATGAAAGATATCGGTCCACCAAGTAAATTTTAGCACTTTTAGAATTTTCTCATTGTGATAGGAACTTATTTTATAAGAAAACAGTGGTCCATACTCAAAGTGAAAGACCAAGTTCATTAAATAAGAAACAGGAAGTCGTCTCCACACAAATTTTCATCGAATATCTATTTTACAAGACATGTTTCGAACATAGGTATATATGTACATGTTCATCTTCAGTTGAAGTACAATGATGGTCTGAAAACATTTTTGAACTTCAACAATACATCAAATGTTGAAAAATTCCACATGATACAAATAAAATATAATTGTTCCCAACTTCAATTTCAGGATTCTATACTCACACAACCTCAAGTTCACCGCCATCAAGGACATCTACACTTTCCCGCCAGATGAAAGTAAAGAACGTTCATTCTTCACCTGTGGAAGTGTTAGAAACAACATGTCCACAGATTAATCCGGAAATATTAGAACATCTCGACCCAAACTTACGTCCTCCAGAAAACACCAAGGTTACAACAACCATTAAAACTTACACCTATGAAATTCCCGGCACCTTGGACTACAGAAACACATCAGACGTATCTATGGATTCGAAAAAGTACGTCTACTCGCCAAACGAATCTCATTCGACACCAAGCAAGAGCTTTGTTTACGAAAAAATTGAGAATATCGAGAATAAGCGAACGGTTTTGCAACCAGAGATCAATTATGAGACGAGAGTCATGAAGGACACTTCTACAGAGAATTATAAACCTTATAAGAAACCTAACCCACCTGGATATGATGAGAACATAACCGAGACAATCACCACGAGAAACTATCAACCAGGGTGAGTATGAAAATGAGTTTATTTGAGAAAGGTTTTCTGCTGTGGTTCGTAGATTGATTAGTATGAAATTTGATGGCATGTCAGCAGATTTCTGATAGAAATAGCAATCAGTAGGTATATGTGCAAAAGTAGTTCTTCGAAACTTTCTACCTCGGATATGATTCAACACTTTACTCAATTGTTCACCATACAAAGATAAGACGATTTTAATGTCTCTTGTCATAGTACAGGGTATCCCTCCCATTTTGGGGGCTTTCACGGGATATCTCCGTTATTTTTAACGTTAGCGGGATGCGGTTATCGCGACAGTGTGCTACTTTTTTATTAAACTAAAGATGGCGCAATCAGTTTTTGCATAGCCCTCTTAGTGTTTGCTATACAGGCTGGAAATGAAAAGTATCACTTTTTAATCAGCCTTCGTATCCAGGGCCGATCCTAGCAGGTGTGCAGCGCGTGCCCCGCACGCGGGCGGCTAAACTCAAGGGGCGGCCGCAGGCCGCCACCTTTATACGTGAGTTTGTAAAAAATATAATTTTCAACAAATCTTAGATAAAGTTGTCTTTAATTGTTGATTGCTACTCTAATCATAAAAATTTTGAATGAGACGACAAAAATAATTCAAAATGAACTGAAATAAACATGAAATTGCGCTTAAAAATTGTAAGTTCTGTGAAATCTTGGTGCGAGTTGAAATTGAGATGGAAAAAGAATTGTACTATTGATATGGAACAATAAAATGTTTATAATCGATAGAAAAAGCGATGGCGCGCCATCATTTAAAGAATGATTGCTGTAGTACAATTTTTGGCCAGTCAGAATTTAGCATTTAGGCGAACTGTTTCAAAATTATATCGTAGAGATAATGTAGTAGTTCCTGTTTATACACATAGTTTTTTTGTGACATATTACTTTGTTTTTTTTAGTATTCAGATCCTGTTTCTTTCCCCCCATTACAAATTGTTCATTGAATGTTTTTTATTTTGTTGAAATGGATGTATAATGTAAATAGTACTTGATTCATCATCTAGACCACCAGTATACACGAATACAGTAGTATATACTCGTGTAAATATTATATTCGTGCATGTAAATTGCATTTTTATTGTGTCAGATACCATAAAAATCTTTGGAGAAGATGCCGGAGGGCAGAGGGATCATCAAAATATTTACGGAAAAAGGAACGGGGTAATCCCCCTTGAATCTAATATGTTACAATAAAAAGAAGACCCTTGAAGATTTTATATATACAGGGTTTCCCAAGTTCGAGTGCCTATCGGACGTTTCAGAAGAACTGGACCTATTTGAAATCTGAAAAAGTCAAATATGCATAGTCAGTATTATGTTCATTTTTCTTATTCTGAACAACCCGAGTGTAAACCGTTCTCACAACGTCGAAGTAAAAGAATGAGGAAATGTTATACATCTTTTGAATTTCATAAATATCATCACAGGATGTTTCAAATTTTGTGTCGAAAACTGTGATCGAAAATTGGCCATAACTTCTGTTTTTCGAATCAGAACCCTATTTTTCATGATCGTGTTGGATTCTGCGAAGAATAATAGTGATAGCACTCTGAGATGCTCTTGCTCCTCAATTCAGTAATTTCTGAGTTATTAGAGCTTTTCTGGATTCATGTTGTATGTAGAGACAAATTCATCGAATCTGAACAGATTCATTCTTCTATACTTTGACGTTGTGAGAACAGTTTAGGTACACTTGAAATGTTCAGAATAAGAAAAATGTACATAAAACTTTCTATGAATATTTGACTTTTTTCAGTTTTTTTCGATATTTTGAAAACTATTTGAATGAAAACAATGGTTTCAACTGAAAGGTATTCAGAGTTGACTACTCAATCATATCAGAAACGAAAAATTGAATAAAAATTTTTTTTGAACCAATTTATTTTCACTCCTTGTTAAAACGAAAGTGCTCAGGCTCCAAAAATATTTTAGGTCAGTAGAGAATTTGGGTCAATGATATAGTCCCAATTTTCAGATTTCAAATTATGTCCAGATCTCCAGAAACGTCTAATAGGCACTCGAACTTTGGACGTATATATGTAGATATGTCAAAAATATATATTTTTTTGTCTTTGGGCGGCACATAAGGATTCTGCACGCGGGCGGCCAACACCCTAGGATCGGCCCTGTTCGTATCTCAGTTGTGCTTGAACTTGGAGAAATGGTTGAAACGTATTCCTATAGATTTTTTTCCGTAGAATGCAGTGGCGTAGTCAGTTTTCCAATTAAACTTTCCGTTTTTGAGTTATTGAGCAAACATATGTTTTTTTTAATTGGACACCCTGTATGTTATTTTTTATTCTTATTAAGCACAATCTCAGCTTTTCAAAAACATATTATTTTATGCATTCATTTTCAAAACCAAGCTCAGAATTCCAGTTTTTGTAATTCAATTGTGAATAACTAAGTAGTAGGCTATGCCTGTTTAACAAAACAAAAAATAAATGTCAAGATTTCGTTAGAAATCGAAAATAATGTTAACATAATATCTACATCACATGATCTTATATTTAACTTAATTTAATTTGCAATTTTTTGAAAATTTAAATAATTTGAAAATAAATGCATAAAATATGTAATATGTTTTTAAAAAGCTGAGATTGTGCTCAATAGGAATAAAAAAATAATATACAGGGTGTCCCATTTAAAAAAACATATGTTTGCTCAATAACTCAAAAACGGAAAGTGAAATTGAAAAACTGACTACGCCACTGGATTCCACGGAAAAAAATCTATAGGAATGCGTTTCAACCATTTCTCCAAGTTCAAACACAACTGAGATATGGGGGGTGATTAAAAAGTGATATTTTTCATTTCCAGCCTGTATAGCAAAAACTAAGAGGGCTATGCAAAAACTGATTGCGCCATCTTTAGTTTCACAAAAAAGTAGCACGCTGTCGCGAAAACCGCATCCCGCTTACGTCAAAAATAACGGAGATATCCCGTAAAAGTGCCCAAAATGGGATACCCTGTACAAACAAAATTAAAAAAAATTTGAAAACCCCTTCTCTCTGACCCTAATGCCGGCTAGTCACGAGGCATCTGTTTCGAGCCTTCTGGAAGCCGACCTGGAATCCCAACTTTTCAGGCACCCAACCGAAAAACGTCTCAAAAATTTACTACTCACCAGGCGTCCACGCGGGCACCAGAGTACGCCCCGAAAGCTTGCTTCGAGTCTAGCATTCACTTGAGACTCTTCAAAAGCTTTGAACTTCGGGCATCGACTGCCGAAACGAGGTGACAATCGGCCACTCACGAGGCATCTCGGGCGTCCACTACCTGTAGTTCCGAACGCCTCGAACGCCGAAGGGTAGTCTCGATCGACCATACACGGGGACTCTTTCCGAGCATTCGTTCGATGCTAGCTGCCCGAAAGTCCTGTAAAAGGTCCTCGTGAGTGGCCTACATTAAATGCGCGCTAACGTTTCTAGGTATTAAATTCCTGACAGTGAAATTGACCGTGAATTCATTACAAATATGTACTTCTTTTCTGCGATTTTGATCACCGATGTGTGAACCCTTATGCGGGCTACTCACATCTGCTTCGAGCACTTTGGGAGCCGACCTGGAGGCCCGCCTTTTCAGGCACCCAACCGGACTCCAGGCCTCCGAAAAATTCACTATCAGGCGTCCACGCGGGCAGCCGAGTCCGCCTCGGAAGCTTGCTTGGAGAGATTCATATTCACTGGGATTCAGTTGAGACTCTCCAAATGCTTTGAACTTCGACACGACTGCCGATTTGGGTGCCTGTCCGCCAGTGGCGGCTCGTCGGGTGAGGCAAGTGAGGCGGCGCCTCACCTATCATTTTCCTCACAATCTCAGAGAAATAAAAGAACAGTGAGCGAACACCAAAATATTAAAATATGCATCATATCTAATCAAAATCAGCAATAATTTTCTTCGCCGCCACTGCTCAATGACATCCCATGAGGACGCAGAGGCGACGATGAACATCGTCTCATTCAGTTCAAATTCGAAACAGCCGGCGGAATCCGAAGGAACACGAAGGTGTCGCTATTTTTCGATCTTTGAGGCGACGATCTCATCGTCTCTATAGGCGTCTGAAATTAAGATCGTAGCGCCACATCGGCGAGAATCAGAACTACTCTCTAAACACAACAAATACATGTTTACAAACATGTATATATTCAAGTGAAAAATCACTGTCATTTTTGGTCTGTTATTCATGATCTCAGACCAAAAATGAAACAATAACCGAAATCCGAATAACCTAACACGTGTAATTCAAACTGTAAACAAAACTTTTGTAGTGTCTTTGCGTTAGTTCATTCGTTAACGCTAGGGGGCGTACCGCTTCCTTGGTTACGCCTATTCAGTCCAAATTCGAAGCAGCCAACCGAATCCGAGAGACGGCGAAGGAACGCGAAGGAGCGCGAAGTTGTCGCTATTATTCGGTTTTTGAGGCGACGCAACTATCGCCGATCGGACCTGTCCGTGATTCTACCGGATTCGAGGATAGGTTCACATAGATGTCGCCACTCCCCATCTGCTGATTTGTTTATATAATCCACCTGCAACTTGCAACATCGTCTGCTCATGTTCAGTTGAGTAACAGCATTTCATATCGTTAGATATTTCGATTATTTCTTTGAATTATCTCATCTTACTTTCGTTGCAGTTTAATTAAGAGTGTATTTGAGCGATAATCCTACAGTTGAGTAGTTTGAATATTGACTTATGCATAACCCAAATAAATATTGCTCTTGAGAGATTACACGGAAAGCGTAATGAAAATTCTGTAAAGCAGATTTTCGAAAAATCAAAGCCACTCACAGGAATACCTTTTGACCGAGAAAGATATAATTTGAACGCAGTTGAACTATTTGACAAATACTCGGAAAAATATAAACGTTTATTTTATGAAATTTTAGATTGTATCATTCACCAAATAAAAATTAGGTTCGAGAATCTAAGTGAGATTAAATTTTTAGGATTACTTGATAGGACCAAGTATCAATTATTTCCATCAGAGTTTCCTTCCACGTTGATGAATTCATCAACAGGGAATTATCGTTTCGGATTTGATGAGGACCGATTGAGAAATGAATTAAATATAATTTATAGAGATGAACAATTTCATAAGGAAGATAATGCACCCTCAAATTGATAAATAATCTTGGTATGGTTTCAGTATTTTCGGAGGTTATAAGCTTGCAACATTAATTGTGACTATAACTATTACAAGTGTTCGAGCTGAAAGAGATTTTTTCTACAACCGGGCCTAACTAACTACTTTCCCGCATTGTTTTCAATTCGGAAAGTGTCACTTTCCCGCACTAGTGTGGGAAAGTAAATATGTGTTGAATTTGGGTATAATAATACCTTTAACATGAAATCTCTTAATCTACTTACTTATATATTTAGTTAAATATTTCAAATTATGCAGTTTCATCCATGTCAAACTAATTATTAATGCAGATTTCCGTTTGAAAATAACTATTTCATGTTTGAAACGCGTTAAAACATATTTGCGGAATACGATATTCCAAGATAGACTCTCAGCTCTCGCAATGATGTCAATAGAGGAGGCATTGTTTGTCGCCATCAGCGAAGATAATGGTCAATTTTTTGAAGACATTATATAGATAAATTTAATTTATTAAAAGTGATATTATGGCGCATTTCCGAAATTCTCATTTTTCACCTTTTATTTTTTTTTAAATTGAATCTTCTACTGAGTAGGTATACACCTCTGAGGATTTCTCAATAAAAAAGTTACTGTTATTATGCTGAATAACATTGAATAATACTGTTCTCTCTCAGTAGTTAGAAATGAAAATTATGTTGTAGTCAACCACTATGTATAAAATTTTTTTTATATAATCGCCTCACCAGCTCACGAGGTCACGAGCCGCCACTGCTGTCCGCTACTCACCAGGCATCTCGATTCTCGGGACTCAGGCGTCCAAGACTCTTTCCGAGCATTCATGCGATGCTGGCTGCCCGAAAGTCCGGTAAAGAGTTCTCGTGAGTGGCCTACATAACTCTAATGTAGGACGAACCATTGAACGCACCAGCTTGATATCGAAATGATAAGAGAATGAAATAATATAGCCAGGAAATCCTACTCAAAATAGTGAATACGTAAAGAATAATATATCGCTAGTATAGATTACAGAAGGGGCGATATAGACCCATGCAAACCTCGCAAAATCTATTAATTGTGCGAGTGCGATTTAGCTAGAAAATAATACTTCATTCACAATTCAAACAGATATTTTCTTTCCAGGTACCCTAGACCTAACAAGGAGTATGTTTACAATGAGACTGTAACAACAAAAAACATCGATAGTGGCTATCCAATTGCACCCCAAAAGAAAACTTACATAGTGGAAGAGATGATTGACGAGAGAAATTACATCGACAATTATCCAGTGAGAGACCCACCCCCTCAAAAAACATATATCCTCGAGAAGACAGTCAACGAAAGAAATTATGTCAATGATTACCCCGTAAGAGATCCACCAAGGAATGAAACGTATATTTACAAAGAAACCCACAACACCGCCAATAAAAATTATCCGGATCAACCAAGGGATTATCTGGACAGAGACACCACAAGAGGTAAATTCGGCTTATCATTTGGAGGAAAACGCAATAAATTCTTCAAGGGCTGGCTGAGTCCATATGTATATGAGAAACTACAGGTACAAGTGTTCTGAAAATTTGTATACAGAGGTTTATCCCAATTTATCAGCTAAAATATTTTGAGACCTCTGACCTCTGTAACCCCCTGTGAACCAGCAATGAACGCTTAATGTATGCACTAGAAAATTTATGATGTAGCCATCATTTAAGTCGAACGACGCTCAAAAATGAAATATTCGTAGTTGAAGAATTTTAAATTATAAGGAGTTGGATTGCTTTCGAAAAACGAATAGAAGTAGTTGTAACAGCTCTTTAGTGGCGGATTTACGACTTCAGGGGCCCTACGCTTCAGAAATTTTGGGGCCCCCTCTGAAACATTTTCGATTTTTTTCAAAGGCATTTTTTAATTGAAATTAACTTCTTTAAAAACAAAACATGAAGTCAATTAATAAAATACAAGGTATGTATATCAAAACAAAATATAAAAGATGAATAAAAATCTTAAAAAAAGGGAAAATTATCACCAAAATTCAAATACAAAATATCTCTAGAATATCATATCTGCAAATTTTTTATTGCGGCATCGAGATTAAGGAATAAATAAAATTATCACAAACGATACAAGTATCGTAAAGCTGTAAATCAGTTACCTACAACATAAAATTCCACTTAAAAAATTGAGTCTTTCTTATTTTAATATCAGCAAATTCTTTTATTGCAGAATCATAATCGAGACTGCTCGTTATATCACTTTCGATAGAAAGTATTCCTAAAAACTGTAGTCTATTTTCTGTCATAACAGTTCTATATTTATTTTTTATCAATGACAGTTTGGATAATGAGCAAAAAATTCTGTCAATTTTGGATGCTTAGCTTCACTCTGCTCTTCACTTTCCTTGAGCTTTCGTTTTTGGTAGCCGCTCATATAACGTCTGTCAGACATGGTGTCACGTCAATATTACATATGCAACTAGCAACTGTAATGATAAGAAAATGTTAAATTCTATTTTATATTCTGTGAGGACTAACACAGAAATTCATTGACTTCGCTCTATCGAAGTATGAAATCCGAACCGATGAGCTAATATATGAAAAATTATTATCTAATTGATACAATTAAAGAATGGTAAAATATGAACATATTATTGAACATAGTGAATGAGTCTATCGGAGATGATCGGAAGTCAAGAAAAAATTGCAACAATTAATAAATTGATAAATATCCAATTATATATCCATATTTTTGAAACGAAATGATTTGTTTTGTTTGTCATTTCGTCGTACAAACACGTAGGTTCAGGTTGAATCAAATAATTTCTGTAAATCGTAGTTTGTATTTCCTTTTCCCGGTAGGTATTGAACCAATATTATGTCGTATGCCTTACATCAGTGGCGGCTCGTAAACTTTTATCTTGGGTCGGCAGATATACAGGGTGTCCCACTAGTGCCGCAATGGACGATATACGCGTAACGGACTGAGTTTGTCAAAATTTTTTGATGCAGACTTGATATACTCCAAGAAGAGCACATCCTAAAAATATTTTCGAATATATCGGGTGGCCCACAAAAGAGGAATAGCGGGTGACTTTGTTTTTTCAAATGGACACCCTATATTCAATAGTGTTTTTCAATTCTCTGAAACTTCCTGCATGCTTTCGTATACTTTTCACATATTTTTATTCGATAGTTTTCGAAATATTGGCCATTTTGACAAAAAATGATACTTGTAGAGCCTATGTTATCCAATTATATTTCACGAACCCTTGCATATACCAATAACAGTTTTATATGGATTGAAAGACAAGACTTCAAAGTATCCTACCCAGCTATAATAAAGCATCTCCAGCATATAGAGTCCACAAAAAGACTATCAACATGACGAATTTCAAATGGATTTTTGCATATTATTTTTTTTCTACATTATAATCACCATTCATTTTACTCCATTTTTTGTCAAATACATCTCTAACAGAATAGGAATTTTTTGAGTTCGCGTAAAATAATTAATTTCCTGGAAGAAACGATCCAATCACTCACCCCGTTAAGAACCAAACAAACGAACACTGAAGGCTCCTGTCCTGTAGCCGCATCCCGCAATACAAACGAAAACAATCCCCGATCCGATCGTTCCTCGTGTCGAGGCATTTCAGCCTTTCAGGTACGGCATAATCCCATTTGCCGACCATGAGATGTGTTGAGCCTGCTATAAGAGTTTAGCGGCTACTGTTCAGCATTTTGTTTCTCGGCTAAAAATTTCGGGAAATAGTGGAAATGGGCGGAAATTCATATAAGTACTATCATATTCGATATCCTCCTCTATAAAAGTACGAAATACGACAAAAATTCGTTTTAAGCAACATTTATCTCTTAAAATTTGTGAGGTGGAACGAACAACGAAAACATCGCATTTCCGATTTTGAAAAAGCATTAACTAGGAGGCGAATATAATATTTATCATTATCTGAATAAAATTCCAACAGAAAACAGTCGAGTTAAAATTATTTCGCCTCATTCGTATTCGCATTTCATTGAAACGTCGAATCA
Source organism: Adalia bipunctata (assembly GCA_910592335.1). Classification (NCBI taxonomy): domain Eukaryota; kingdom Metazoa; phylum Arthropoda; class Insecta; order Coleoptera; family Coccinellidae; genus Adalia; species Adalia bipunctata. The sequence goes on from OU342948.1 coordinate 34,541,734, forward strand.
GGACCGGCATGCCGTACTTGGTCGCTAGAAAGCGTTCGATGCTTGGCGCTTTCGTCTTCCCGTACATATTTCAATTCTCGGAGTCTCGGACTGATTTGAGTAGACGGAAACGGCGCGGCGTTGAGATTGGAAGAGCGTATTTCCAAGAAGTTGAAATATATCAGTGATATACAAATATGATTTATAGAATTTTATTTACACAGGTCTTGGAAATACAATAATTATAATAAATTTGCTAATTCAACAGAAGAAAGAGTAATTTAAATTTTGGCTGGACATAAAATATATAGGGTCGGCATTGCCGACCCTGCCGTCCCTGACGAGCCGCCACTGCCTTACATATATCGAAAATGAATTTGACTGGTCTGCCTCATCATCGCTCGAATTATGTTTATGCCGAATTGCCGAAAAATTGGAAAAATGTTATTTTTAGCATTGTAAAGCTCACCTTCTATATCAATTATATCGTTCAATGAGAGTACAAGGATTTAAAAGTCCAAACAGTAAACACAAACAGAAATCGTTCAATTCACCAACACTTCTCAGTTTTTCACAATATTTGAATCTTACAGTCTTACACGTTATGGTCAATTCACAATGGACGTAACACGTAACTTTAGACAATGGAATCCTTTGTCTAAAGTTACGTGTTACGTTCATTGTGAATCGACCATTACACGAAACTCGCCCGTCACTGATAACACTATTCGAATCTTGTGAAATGAATGTGAGACAGAAATATGCAGACCTAAGAACTTCTGCACAAGTATTTTTCACTTTACAACCCTAAACGAATCAACATCTGGTCGGCCGTTCTGTAGCACATTCCTAGATTTTAGAGGAAATGCCGACAAATTTATTGAATTATGATGTAATTGTAAATATTGGAATTCGGCCGCCACCCTTGACGGAATTCATTGCAGGCAGACAAGATAATTAGGGACAGTAAGCTGAATCTCGGATGGAGTGTTATTTTTTCCAACATCTGAGTTTTGCTCTGAGGCTCTTGTTATTCAATTCCGTCTCGTGTGAATGTAATAATTCATAATTCGCAAGTTGCCTCTGAGCTTCTTATAAAATATAGTACAGTCTGACTATTTTTTTTCACACTTACAGACTGAATTTTCATTCTAGAAAAAAAAATCAATTCGATCGCCGGGGCCCCTATGGACCTCGGGGCCCTACGCTGCAGCGTACTAAGCGTACCGGTTAATCCGCTACTGCTCTTTATTGCCTCTATACAATTGGCCATCGACCAAGGATCCTTCATCCTTTTAATTTACTTTCTTTATGTATAATAGACGCATTTTATATTGTGATACAATTATTATTTAACATTTTCAAGAGAGTCTGTGTAGGATATTTTCTTTTAAATGTATTCATTCCATTATCATAGTATTGTCCAATTATATCGAGTTTTTCCATCAGTAAAGAATGAAATTTCTTGTTGAACAAATAGAAATTATCGTAATTATTGACAATTATTCAGGCCAAAACAAACTAGGCGGCTATTGTCAACACCAAAGTTTGAGTGCAGCCAGTATTGAGAAATTTTCGTCATTCCCAATTTCCATTCAAAAAAGCCTCCAAAATTGTTTCATTTTACTCACAAGATTCACTGAAAATTAATATAAACCTTTAGTTTCAGTGAGAGAAACCAACACGAATAGATTCAATGAGCCACCGTATAGAAATGATTACCAACCTCAACCGCAACAACCCATCAATATAAAATACAAATACACCACAACAAGTTCAACAACTAATAACTACAAAACGGGATATCCTCCGAATGATGAAGAGGAACTCCTCTTACCTCGACCTTTCCCAACTGATGAACGTGTGGATGGGCCGCCAAAAAAATTGGATGAACTGATGAACACCATAGGGCGAGAAGTGAGTAAAACCATAACCCATCGAGCTCATCCGGCAAGCCCGCGCTGGTTGACTACCGATTACTAAAATTCATGCTACATGTTTTCTTGTCGAACAATGGACAACTTATGGATGAGCAGGGAAGGAGTTTGTGTTGGGTAGAATTTCAGTTAACCAACTGAAGTGTGGTTCAATTATTTAAATTTAACATTCGAAATATAATTTTCTGAGTGAGAAAAAGATAGAGCTAGTGGACTGTATGTATATATGAAATTAATTGAAACCCAACACAAATGAAAGGATAAATGCACTCAAAAATAACAGTGAAATATAGTTACCTATACAGGGTGGCCACTTTTTCAATGGCATTGTATTGGTAACTTTTAAACCATAAGAGTTAGAAGGTCGGTCAAATGGAGAAAAAGTTGCATTCATAGAAGCATTGTCAAGCCGTTCAAACAAATCGAGATTATCAGGGCCGGTTTTTGATATATCATAAGAAAAGTAAATTCTGTCATTTTGATTTTTATTTTTTTCCCACTTTATTTCAAATATTATCAAAAAATGTTACGGGAGTTTTTTATTCGACAGTAAATTATCTTCAAAATGACATAATCAGATTTCGTATCCAACGTTTCGTTCTTCCTGGGCCACCCTCACCCTTATTTTTTTCTATACGGACCTGCATATTTTAAGACACTTTTCGAAATAACTTTTAACGCTGAATTCAGCGATATATCATACAATGTCATTCAAAGTTGATTTTACAAAATGGTGGAAATTTCGAACACTTACGTCATTAATGTTCATCATTTACCTTCGAATAATCATTTCATTTGTCTTCCATTAAATGATATTTTCGTTTGATTATTATGAATTAGGTTTTTCACCTCTTGAAATTTGTAAATAAATAATACGTAACAGAATCAAAGCAAGAAACAAGTAATAATTATTCACTAATTTCAAGAGGTGAAAAACCTAATTTATAATAATTAAACGAAAATATCATTCAATGAAAGACAAATTGAATGATTATTCGAAGGTAAATGATGAACATTAATGACGTAAGTGTTCGAAATTTTCACCATTTTGTAAAATCAACTTTGAATGACATTGTATGATATATCGTTGAATTCAGCGTTAAAAGTTATTTCCGTCGACCATAGAATAAAAGCTCATTTTAACGCACTCAAAATCATCCATTAATGACCTATTTTAATGCATGATTTCTTATTAATGCATGATTATCATGGCAACCGAACATAAAATATTCAGTCAGAGCACTATCGAGCTTGGTTTGAAATCAACTTCTGTCACAGAAGGGTATGTTGACAACTCCATTCAAAATAAAATAGACTGCAGAAGAAATTTCAGGTGATACAAGTTGCAAAGTAGATAATACTTCAACCTCCACTTTCTTCATACGTTCATTATGGGATATCATTTAATGCAAACTAAATGTGAACTATTCAGAATGTCACAACATGTCCAATATTCCCTCTATGAATTTTTCGAATTGTTCCATAGGGAGCATAAATATCAACAGAGACAACATGATATCAATATATCGAAATGAACATAGAAATTTACATTATGTCAAATTTGTCGATTAAGCAGAATAAAAATTCATTTCTATCGAGAATTCATATTCAATTCGAGATGAGGTCGACGGAAAAATCTTGTAATCAACTCGTTTATTAATTCAGCGATTAATGGTCTCAAACATTAACGCGCTCGCTCCGCTCACGCGTTAAAATATTTCGACCATTAATCGCTGTCATTAATAAACTAGTTGATTAAATAACTATTTCGAAAAGTGTCTTAACCCTTTGTGTCCTGGTGGTCACACCGTGGGGACACAAATCATATAGTTTTTTCTGAAGCGCCTAGTGAACCTATTTTGTGCCAACATATGTAAAAATGGTCGTGAATATCCTCTCTTCCAATAGGAACGTGTGCTATCTCGCTGATTCTAACGAAAAAGCTTTGGATGGAAAGAAATGAACGTGGTAGTAAACGATCTTTGTTTGTCAATCATTGTGTTTCAATAAGAATATTGATATGTCAGGTAAGTTTTCTTCTGTGAAATAGTGAAAAATTTATGTTTATTCGTGATGCTTATGAGCAGATGGAAATATAGCTGCACAATAATTTTATTTTCCGAAGTAGGTAGTACGCGATGTGGACACAAGGCAAATGGTAACTTTTTTGATTTTTCTTCTCAGATGAAAAATGATTTTTATTTCGTGATTTGAAAGATTTGAATTCCCTTTTCTATAGGGAATACCTTCTGGTAAAAATTCGGTAGCGGACGATTGCTCTAAGGTTTGAAAATGTTCATATTAGCTGTAGTACTTGGGCTGATAGGAGCTAAGCGCGATATGACCAGAAAATGAAGAAAATGACAAAATACTGGCTTTTCGGATAACGATTTCAAATATTCCTATGGAGATTAGGTATAAGGAGGCTGCACACATGCCGAAACCTCTCGAAAAACATCGGTGATATGCTTTTTCTAATACTCGTGTGAAAGCGCAAAAGTCCCGCTGAAACTGTTCTGTTTGTGATGTAGGATTATGTCTGAGTGATGAGAAGAACTGTTTTCCATACGAAATGAATTTTATATATTGAGATTTATAATAAAAATAATCATTGAAAAATTTTATTTGGTAAAATTGATTCAATGTTATTTTCCTAGTGTCCCCACACCGAGGACACGTCCCTGAGCCTGAACCCGGAGTCTGAAAATTATAAAACAAAAATATTTTTCCTTTTGAGACATATTAGAATAGCATTGTACGATTTTAAATAGAAAAATATCAAGAAAAGTTAATTCCGGTCACAAAGGGTTAAAATATGCAGGTCCGTATAAAAAAAATTAGGTGAGGGTGGCCCAGGAAGAACGAAACGTTGGATACGAAATCTGATTATGTCATTTTGAGGATAATTTACTGTCGAATAAAAAATTCCCGTAACATCTATATTAATAAAAGGCGATCTATGGTTGGTTCAAAACTTCGAAATGCCATATTGTTCAAACAATCGTACCAAATTGGACAATTCTTTTTTTGTTGTGTTTATTATTGTTAGGGCAAGGTTTATATAACAAAATATTCCCAAAAATATCCTACAGAAAAGAAAGAAAAGCCTTCCTTTTTCTTACCACCCATAGAATTATGTGTTACCACCAATCGAGCAATCATAGAGTACTTGAATAGGTTTTGACATTTGGACAAAGGAGGTTAGTTTTCCTTCCACAGAATCGCATGTCAAGTGAATAGTTAAAAGTGCAGTAGGTCTTACCAACGGTATAAGAATATTCCATGGGGATTAATAATAGTAGAACGAAGTTTCACGACATTCAATAGAAATGCAATGATAAAATAGAACGTTGTGAAAATATAAGCCATGAAGTAGTCTGGCAACGGTGCATTTCATTTTCTTGAAGGGTAGGAAATTCAGAAATGGTATAGACTAGAGTATGAATGGCGATGTATACAATTATTGTGTAATTTGCATAGAACTTATAATAACATGGAAGGCTATTATCAGATCCAAAGCGGGTAAAGATCTCAAGTTGGTGGAACAGTGAATTTTCACCGAATTGTAAAGTAAATGTGACGATCAGCATCAATCGTGAGTTGCCCATTTTCATCTTTTCTCTATATTTCTGAAATCTTTCTGATTTAAGTTTGGGTAATAAATATATTTGCGGAAATGACTGAATTCAAAATTGCCCATAATAAGTAATTGACATATTATTTTTGTATTTGTTTTGTGTGACAGCTCATATCAGTGGACAGATGACATTCGACAGATGACATCTGACAGATGACATTTGACAGATGACAGTTTACATTCGACAGATGACAGATGACTTTTGACAGATGACATTTGACAGAACTTTCATTATGCCTAATTTATCTCCTGCTTCAAAAAATAGCAATGGTAAGTTTATACAACTTAAGCGGGGGTTTCGAGAATCAACTCGATTTGACAGTTCAGAAATCTAACCAAGCCGTTGATTTCCGATCACTGGTGATCACGATTTGTGAAATCCACAGTAAGTATAGGCACGGCCTTCTTAAGATAAAGCTATGGTATAGGTATCATTTAGGCGAAACAAAGTTCGCCGGGCCAGCTAGTTTTTTGATAATATTCGAAATAAAGTGGGAAAAAAATAAAAAACAAAATGACATAATTTACTTTTGTTATGATATCTCAATAACCGGCCCTGATAATCTCGATTTGTTTGAACTGCTTGACAATGCTTCTATGGATACAACTTTTTCTCCATTTGACCGACCTTCTAACTCTTATGGTTTAAAAGTTACCAATACAATGCCATTGAAAAAGTGTCCACCCTGTATATCAGCTAACAGGATCCTGTCGATGACTCCTTTTCCAATATAAGATTTCTCGAGCTCGACAAACGAATATGGAATGAAGCTGACGTGAAAATCCTTTGCTAAAAATGTCAAATTGTGCACACTTATCCTTGATGGTATTATGAAATAACCACGCCACTGGTAACAGTTTTTTTGTTCGAAATAATTCGCACAAGTGAAAGTTTTAAAAGAATGTAATTCGATTGAATCGAAATCACTACAAACAGCGAATCACAGGAAAACTAAAATTTTCCGAATTCACGAAAAGGAAGCAGAAAATTAGGAATTAACGGAAGCAGAATCATTCATGAAGTCAATCAATGAACTAAATTGAATTATATGGAAACGAAACAAATATGCAACATATGCTGCACTCCACAGCTGACGAATTGTTCTTACACATAAAGGATGATCCATATGGGAACTCCCCAGTATGGAGAAATCGATTTAATAATTCGAATTTTGAAAATTTAGAATAATTAATTCGAACCGTTCACTTGGCGTGAACAGTTTGTCAAGGTAGAATGTGTGAAGATTAAATTGAATTAGACAAGGGGAATGACTTCAGATATAAAAAAATTGATATTCTGATGAAAGTCTCAGTTTTGGTGCAAATGAGGATTCTACGAATTTTGTTATTTTTCGGATATCTCTTATGGATCAGGTTGGATTGCACATGCACATTGCACTGAATCCCGCCTTTTTTATTCCAAACTTCTTTTTTATGTTGGTAATATTTTAGGCAAAAAATAAAGGCCTTTACTATTATCATTATTAATCAAAAAGGTTCATTTCCGTTAAGAAAATATATAAAAGAGAGAAAGTGGATATCTAATTCAGAAGTCAACCACTAGGATCGCGCTGCCATCGGGGAATAGTAGTGACTGACCGGTTTCTGGCTTTATGCCGTCATCAGTTCTACACAACCCAACACATGATATAGCAACCAAATGAAACGCCAGAATTTATATTGGCTATATATGGCTTATTTAGGAAGTTATTTTAAGCAATACAGCATTAATCCTTATCCAATTAAGTACCTTAAATACATTTGTCCATTCAATATAGATCAATATGGCCCTTTACTCCTTTACAGCATGTAATTTAAATGAATATTTCCGAAGATATTACAGATTTAGAATGCAGGGACATAGCAGTGCGGCGCCAGCACTACCGTTGTTTATAAGGATTGCATTGCAACCGTGTGAAGCCGGGGCGGGTCTCTAGTTATTGTATACGGGGCATTCCTATTTGAAGATGCCAATTCTGACAGTACTGTGTATATTTCATAATATTCTCACTTTTTGATGAAAAAAAATCAACCACTTGCTTTGAAATTTGTAAAATAACGCTAGAAAAAAAATTTTACTCTGTAAATGGTTTCCGCACTGTTTAAATCTCACTTATGTACAGGGTGCGGCAACAATTGAAACGGCTACGCTGAAGAGAGTAATGGAAAACTTCCACATGTGCTTCGCTCGCCTAGGCCGTCATTTGGATGATATTATTTTCAAGACATAAATGAAAAAAGCTTGATTATGTGGGCTTTCAAAATAAAAAGGAATTTTTCCAATATCTTTTTTCGTATTTTTTTAACAGCTTCTTCAAATGTGGGAGAACTATTTGCCCCACCCTGTAATCTGTATGTACAGAATGAACTTTAACTTAAGGGGCCTAATGAGAAACTTTTTGGCATTGAATTGTTGATATCACCTGTTGCTATTGTCCTATACATCAATGATCTTGTTATCGTCCTGACAGCCCCCAACAAGCCCCCTGAACGCTGGATTCCAACAGCACGAACGAGAATTGATCAACGAGAGGAAGGCGAAAGCTCTGAAGCAGCAAGCGACTGAAGTTGATGATCTGCAGAAAGTTGAACCTCTGGTAAAATCTAAAAATGTTAGTGGACCCCCTGTTTATTATCCACCAGGACACGAGATGTTCGCAAAGAAAGAAGAAGGATCAGCAGCTTGGAGAGCACAGGTGAAATAGATTTTATGATTAAATAATACTATACTGGGGTGGTTTTCGACTTTACAGCGTAAAGGCATCAAAATTGTTGCCATGTTATCTATTTTTGGCAGAGGTATATCCAATCATGATGTTGGTTTTCCCCACCGTGACAATGGTCGCCGTACTGCTATAAGCTATAATGAGTCATGGGCGCCCGCAGAAATTTTTCTCAGTGGGGTCAAAATAATCCATTTTTCCTTGCCCTTTGGATTAAGGGCCGGTTTTATAAAAGGTGAACCGAGGATTCAACCGTGCGCCAACTACTAGATAGTGAGGAATTTGGTTGTTGACGCAACGGTTGAATCCTCGGTTGGCCTTTATAATACCGGCCCTAAGAAAGTAATATTGAGGGTGTTGTGCTGAAAACGATAAGGCCATCAAAATCTCAGGGGTGAGGGGGGCCATGCCCCTCCCCGCCCTGCGGGCGCCCATGTATCTATAATGAGTGTATGTCGTATGTCATACCTGATGAAGGTACATAATGGAACTCGAAGGCTTACCACAGACCGTCAATATAGAATTTTCAAACTAGCTCTACAAAACCGATTGGCTACCATGACAAATGGCTGACCAATGCTTTCGAGAAGTACACGGAACCATAAAGACCGTCTGTGACGGAACATCGCGATATATTGCTGATCACTCTAATCAACGTTTGAACTGGTGCGAACTTTCGGAGAACGGCAGCATTAGCAGGCCCAATGGCGTATTATCGTACGGTCTAGAATCTAGATGACCGTAGAGGGGTAATACGACGCCGTGGAGAGCGATATAACAACTTTTGAAGTTTAGAAACATGTACACAGAAATGTCGGAGTAGTGGTTTGGGGGGCTATTGCCTATGATAACCGATCACTACTTTTTTTATACGAGCACTGGCGTATTTAGGGGGGGGGCAGGCCCCCCCTGATGTACCTCTGGCCCCCCCTGAAAGATTCTAATTCAAAAACTACGTATAGGTATCACAAATATACCAGGGGCCGCGGCCCCCCCTGAAAACTGAGGCTAGATACGTTGATGTATACGAGGCAGTAGGATAGTTGCAAACAAACACATAACGTTTTTGAGGTTCTCCTCATTTTACTGCATTATCTCGTCAAGACAAGAGAAGTTCCAATATTGCCCCGATATGGACTTTTTCCAACAAATTGGTGCCAATGTTTTGTCATGGTCACCCGATTCGCCGGACTGAAATCCCATCGACCGAATGTGTTTGATATAATGGGGAAGGGTGTCCACTTTGCAATATAAACAATAGGTTCTGAACTACGAAGTCCAAGTTGTTTGAAACGAGGTACATATCAGTTATATTGTTTTGTCTTCCAGAGCTAGTTTGTATCTCACCGTCTCTCTATTATGGCTCTAAATTGCCTACCCACCTCAAGAATTAATTCCTTGAAAGATTTTTCTAAAACTGATCTGAGATGATTTCCTGCTACCATTCTGATTAAAATTGTAAATCATTTAACAATAGGATAGCCAACAGTCTTGTAACAACCATAATACCCTCTAATTTGATTGCTCTTTTGTTGTGAGACAGAGAACACAATTTTTTTTACCTGATATTTGACCTTCATGTGACAAAAGAACAATAAATTTTGATTGTATAATGGAACTATTTATGGTTGTTTTAAGAGTTTGCTCTCCTATTATAAAATGATTTACAAACACAAAATAGGACCTGATGTATTTCATGAATACAGCTTTAAAGAAAGTTGAAAAAACGGACCCAATTTCGAAGGATAATTAAAAAGTTCATTATAAAAAAACTGTCAATTGAAGTGATTAGTTCTATCATTCTTTGAACAATGGTTCTATCCATCATCACAACAGGATGCTTTTACTTTTCATATCTACTGACACACGATTATTTTAAACTGTTTTCTCTGCAATCAAGTATGTACTTGAATTATAAATAATTAGAATATGTAAATCATACAAGCAAACATTAGTCCGTATTTATAAAAATGAAGCATTTACTTGCGAGTAGAAGCAAAAGGTAGAAGTAAAAGGTTTTGGTTCGTATTTATAATCTCCGCCTTTTCCTTGCAAGGAAATGCTTCGGATAAGTGGAGTAGGTAAAAGGTACAGCGATTTACGTATCCGTCTCCAAATTGGGCTGGCTTTTCAATACGAATACCGAAAAGAGTGAGAAAAGTTGTTGTGAACCTAGATTCCTAGTTTGGAAGCGAATCCTTTAGTTTTTGAGCAAATGCTTCTTTTTATGAATACGGCTAACGTATAACCTTTTACTGCAGAGCAAACTCCTCGAAGCAAAACTTTTTCCTTCAATTCTTTTTATGCTTATACCTTGAAAGAATTGCTTCATTTTTTGAAAGTAAAAGGTAATGCTTCTTTTTATAAATACGGCCTATTGTGTGTGCATTTTTTGGTGAAAACCTAAAATGTGAACCAATTACAAGAACATATGAGATTTCCATCATTTGTGTCAGTTAAGCTTTTTGGTTCATAGTAGCAGGCAATTTTCAATTGATCTCAGTTGTATATATTTCTCATGTTGTTTATTCATTTATAGGGTGCTTACGCAAGAGAAGGAGGAAAATATGAATATGAAGCCGAGAGCAAAAGTAAATCAAAAAGTTCATCAGGCGCAGCTATCGTTCCTGTTTGCCTTCCTTTATGCTGTGGCCTGCCATGTACCATAATCTGAACCACTAATTTCTAATAAGACATCGTCCAGAATGAATAATAATTAATTTTATTTTCTGTTGAAACACTTATACTACTTTTAAGAAGAGCAATTTAACAGAGTTTATACTCAGCTTATTAGAGTAAAAAAAATGAACATCTGAATTGATTAATACACAAAAATATATATTTTATGTTTTACAACATGGAATTAATCTATCCTCTGAAAAAAATGTCCCTCTTAAATCTATATTGATACAATATCCACCCTCATATAAACATCATAAAAAGTGAAAAAGTATACTTTTATCAATTTATTCATATAAAACATCCTTCCATGGCTGATAACATTCAAAGTGCAATGCATTTTTCAGATTGCTAACAAACTCAGATTTCTGATCACATATATGTTATGTATGTATACAAAGACAAAGAGACCAGGACTGTGCCACCCATTGAGAGTTGTGCTCGAAGTATGGCCATAAGAGTGTGTCAGAGTTGAATAAATATTTGTGTCTGTTGTTGTCTCACATTGGAATTTTGATTGGTTGTGTCATCATGATATTAGACTTATATATGCAGAAAAAAGGGCAAAAATTGCGTTATCTCTCTCTGAAGAAGAATCAATTTCAGTTTCAAGTGCAGGTCTCTTTGCCTATACTCCATTCACTTTTATAAAGTATCGCAGTTGGCCAAGTTTTAGGTTTATCAAGTTTTTTTACCTGAAAAAATCGCAGGTTGGAACTTGTGAATGACATTACGTCAATGAATAAATCTCGGAGACGTTGCCGACGTTTATTTTTCATTATTAATTATCAAGCCTAGAAACTAACAATACCGAAGGTAGATCTGAAAAAGCAGAGGCCAAAGTATCAGGGAGTGCTATTTAGAATTGTAGAATTGAAATCTGCGCATTCTAAAAGTAACCCTAATAATTTTCTTAAATTCATTATTTCCCCAAAATAAATGAACATTTTGTTAAATACCTAATTACTACGACATATATGTAGAAATGGCAACGTTGCTTGTTCAACTGACAGAAGAATGACCATAACCTAACATTTTCAAAATATACACGGTGAAATGTGTCAAAATTCCATGGCCAACCGGTATACTTTATAAAAGTGAATGGAGTATATGCATGTATACATACCACATGTGATCTTCAAAATTGCATCCACACAAACACAAAATTGAGTAATCTACTATGATAGATTCTTAATAAAATATACACATATTTACAGATAAATCAATGAAAAAAAAAATTATCAGTTCGCACGAGGTCTAAAACTTGCTGTCACTACGCAATGGTCTTTCTCATAAGGTTCTAGTGTTAGCTGCTCAATTGGCTTGAATTTGAAGGACTTCAACTTCGATACCTCAGAAGCAAATACTTGCTCCGGGTTCGCAGTTGAATCTATACAACTTGCCTTAATAGAAATTACAATATGACCTCCATTCTTAAGATATAATTCAGCATTTATGGAGACAATTCTGGCCTGGTCAGGTTGGGCAACATCTGCGAATATTGTATCAACCATTCCTATCAACATCCTGTATTTAAGAGGATGTCTTGCATCTTCAACTATGGGAACTATGTTGGTCCTTGTCTGAGCCACACCTATGAGATCTCTGCCAGATCTTGGTGAGAATTCAACGGCATACACTATACCTAAAAACGAAATAAATCATATTTGTGCACACAATTGGATAGAAACAAGTTATTTCATGGCAAAAAATGGACTAGTCCTAAGCTGTTATGCCAAAAAAATATAATAGGATCAAGTCATGAATAAAATAGGGTTTTCTGAATTTCCTTTCAACTACAGTATAACCCTTAGACAAAGGAAAGAGGAGACTCGCTATAGGATGATAAATCTTGAAGCCAAGATGCCACATAATGAAGAACGAACTGGGCGACTAGATTACTACGAAACGAGAATTACGCCAAGATCTGAACAACGTTGCCACGTTGTCTGAGATTTCCGATTCATTAATGTCGAATCCTTCAAGAATTGCAATTAAGAATACAATTCTTTTAATTATTGCTTATGTAAATGTTTGAAATGATTATGCATAATTTTTCAAATTTCAAACACTTATTATTCATCAAGCAATAATGTGCATAGAACTCAGACAACTTTTGTCTAAGGCATAGAACATAGCTCCTCTCTTTAGAATGCATCCCCTCTTAAAATTTACCTCCACCCTTAACTTGGGTCACATTATAAAAGCAGGTATTGACCCTTTTTGAAACCTTTCCTTCCTTGCTTTCAAAGCAGTCAACATAGCTAATAGCTTACGACGGCATTTTTAAATTTGTTGGTTGTTCAAGAGTATCCCATCGTGACAACACCGCGTGTTCCAGTTTCATTCATAAAATTCATATATTATTTCGCGACCAATCAGCGAATTTGGCCTTGTATTTGACATTTCATGTTTGCTACACGTTGCCATGCCGATATCTAGTTGAATGTGTCAAATAAGTTTTATAAATCAATACAAATAAGTGATTTTCTGAATATCTTGAGCAAAATACCTCAAAATAATGGTTCGTAAGTGTCAAGTGTGTGGCAAATTGGATTCCATAAACCCTAGTTTGAGTTTTCACAGGTTAGTTTCATGTTTGCAGATCAGTGGCGTAGATTGTTCAATGTTTATAATTTTTCTTCTAGATTTCCTTCTGATATTGAGAGAAGAAATATATGGCTTTCAATTTTGGACTTGGCTGATGCTAAAAACTTGCCTCAAAATCTGTTCATATGTTCGGAGCACTTCGAATCCAAAGATTTTGGTTTTCGATCGAATGGTACCAAATATCTTAAAAATGATGTCAATCCTGTTCCCATGAAACAACTCTGGGAACTAACGTCTTCAAGGTAAGTTTCTGTGCGAACTTCCAGAGATTAATATTTTAATTCAACCTGTTTGAATATAACTTCATGAAATAGAGTCAGAATATATGTCAGTAAATATTGTTATATTATTAAATATAATTCAATACATTAATTGAGAACTTTTTTGCAGCTCAAGCTCAACTGTCACCCCCCAAGATGCTAAAAGGTAATTATGCATTTATAATTTGCCATTTGACAATTAATATTCAAAGAAATATATTTACAGAGATCAAGTTTCATTCCTCGATGCAGAAATTTACCGAAATATTGCTTCTATTCCTTGTTCTCCAAAAAGAAGGTAAGACCTGTGTGTCATTATTGGCACATTCTGATTAACCATATTTGGTGTAATTTTGTTACAGTGAAGAAAATGTGAAATCAACTGTTCTAAAACTGGAGCAACCAGTGGAGAAATTTGATTTGAAGCCTTCCATCTCTACCGAAGAACCATCTACCTCTAAAATTAGAAGGGGAAGGTAAATATTTCATTCAAACGATGCCCACATCGAATAATTTTATAAAGTTCAAGACTAATTTCTCTGTTACATTACAGAAAGAGAGCTTACGTTGGTGATTTACATACCAGTGATTTTTCTACACCTGAGAAAAGGAAAAAGAGTATGAGTATTATCAGAAGGAGAGTGCAGGGTCAAAGCAAACAGATACGCATATTAAGGCAGTCTGTTCGAAGGATGAAGAATAAAATCACCTCGATGAAAACATTGATGGATTGTTTAAGAGAAAAATTGCTTATATCAGAAGCTTCAGAAGCAACCATATCTGTATGTTTCCTTTTTGTTTTTGGTGAAAGTGCAATAGCATGTAACTTGATTTTTTTATGATTCGGGATATCGGAGCCATTAGATTTCAAATAGTGTTGTGCATGGCTAGTAACAACATTTATGTCATTTGAAACCTTATCTCAGAAGTGGAAATCAAGTACAAAGTACAACGTATCGTAACTTCAGAAGGAAGATTATATTTTTCTGAGAATTAACACGTTACTCGAATATGAAGCTGGTCTAATGTTCTCATTTAACATATATGTATGAGTTACATTGTATTGCACAGTCAAAGATGGAGTAGAGAAACATTTTGAGACAACCAGATGATAAAATTTTTCTTTTTCAGGCATCTGTCAATCCTGGAGCTGCTACTGATTTATTCGAGAGAATGTTGAAAGGATCGAGTAGGCAAAAATTCAATCCAACATTGAGAGCCTTTGCTTTAACCTTGGCATTTTATTCACCGAAAGGATACAATTTTGTCAGAAAAACCTTCAACAATAGCCTTCCGCATTTAGATACTATCTCGAAGTGGTATAGGTCCGTAGATGGAAGCCCTGGATTCACAAAGGAAGCATTGACAGCCTTGTCTCTACGACAAAAAGGAGTCTCCTATCCTTTGTTGTGCAATCTTGTTATGGATGAAATGTCCATCAGACGTCAAGTTGAGTGGACAGGTTCTAAATTCACAGGATATGTTGATGTTGGTACCAACTTGGATTCTGACATTTTACCTGAAGCTCGAGAAGCATTAGTTTTCATGCTAGTGTGTCTGAATGGTTCCTGGAAAGTTCCTGTGGGATATTTTCTGGTGAATGGGTTAGTGGCGACAGAGAAAGCTGAGTTAGTAAAAAAATGTCTGGGTTTTCTACATGAAAGTGGAATCAAAGTAATATCATTAACTTTTGATGGTGCTCCTTCAAATTTTTCAATGGCTGAAAAATTGGGAGCAGATTTCAGTGATCCATCAAACTTGAAAACGAAGTTCGAACACCCAATTACACAGCATGATATATATATTAATCCTGATGCCTGCCATATGATAAAGTTAGTGAGGAATTGTTTTGCATCCCAAACTGGCTTACGAAATATGGAAAATATGGAGATTATATGGACTTTTGTTTCAACTTTAGTTGATAAGCAAAATATTGAAGGTCTGCACGCTGCTACAAAAGTAAGGCAGAGGCATTTACAATGGATGAGAGAAAAAATGAAGGTGCGATTAGCAACTCAGACACTGAGCAAAAGTGTAAGTGATGCAATAGATTTCTTAAGAGATGATCTTAAGTGTTCTGAATTTCAAGGATCAGAAGCCACTTCTGAATTTATTCTGAAGTTCAACAACTTATTCGACATCTTCAACTCGAGAAATCCTTGTGCAAAATACTTTTTTAAAAAACCATTCATGACAAGTACAGCTGAAGTCTTCACAGATTATATGCATTCGATGAAAAGATATATTCTTGGACTGACATTGAATGGGGTCCCGATCACAAGAAGTGGAAGAAAAACAGGATTTTTAGGTTTCTTGATCTGCATTGAAAGTTTGGAACAAATGTACAAGAAATATGTCATTGAAGAAAAATTCCTCAAGTATCTTCTTACTTATAAACTGTCGCAGGACCATTTAGAGCTGTTCTTTGGATGTGTTAGAAGTAAAGGTGGACATAACAATAACCCCACTGCAAGACAGTTCGAGGCAGCATACAAAAGGTTGATTGTTCACTCGCAAATATCCGCTTCTGATACAGGAAATGCCATCAATCTGGAATCCATCAGTATCCTGACATGTGGATCTGCAGTTAGCATTCTCTCACCTGAACATGCAACCAATATTGAAAAAAATGAACAGTTCGCTTCAGTGATGGAAAGTGTTTTTTCAGATATGGATAAATATGAGTATGCAACTTCAACAGCATGGAATCTCACACCATATGTAGAAGATATTGTGGGATATATATCTGGATATGTTGTTCGGATGCTGGAGAAATTTATTTCATGTCGAAAGTGCCTTGATCTTTTGAGAAATGAAGTAGATGTCTCACTTCTCCAAAGGAGAAAAACATATGGAAGATTAATTAGGGCCAGCCAATTTGTAATTGATGTTTGCAAAGAGGGCGAAAAATTGTTCAAATTTTTCCATAAAACTTCGAACATTTTCAATAGAAAAGTTGAACATTTGTTACCAGTTTTGATCAGCCAAACTATGTTTAATGTTGATTCATCCATTTTGGACCATTTTGATAATCATCTTTTTGATGGAAATTTCATTGATGGACATGCTGATCAGTTGATCAAAATTATTTTGAAAAATTATTTTAGAATAAGGATTCATCACGAAACAACCAAACTCTTAGATGAGTCGAAAAAAAATAGATCAAGATCTATGAATACAAAACTTATATTGTTTAGGAATGAATAATTTTACTATTTCAATGTAACTATTAATTGTTACCATTCGTTTTGTAACTATTTGTGAAATAAATTTGAATTTGAATTAATGTGCTATTGTGATTTAACTATAATTATTGTTTCAATAAAACACCTTTGGATTATTATTTTGATATTTTATTGGGTAATTCATTTTCTGTAACATGCTTAAATCTTCTGACTCAACATATTTTCGTGAATTTTTTTGAGTAAATTCAGGTGAGCTCATTTTTTTCTTCAACCGGTTCATCTTTGAGGAGAATTCTTCGGCAAGTTCATTCAGTTAATATACATGTCAAATTGGAACGAAATTTCAGCTAATTGTGATTGATAGTTCCGAAGATATTGAGCTCCGAAGCAATAATTTTCAAATGTGAATAACTCCGGAACCACGCGCAAAAATTGGCCCATAGTCGGACAATGTGAGTATATACATTTTTTTCCGTCGAAATTAATTGAATTCTGATTTCATCAATAAAAAGTTATTTACCTAACGTGCGCATATCAAATTGGAACCAAATTTCAGCTAATTGTTATCAAGACTTCGAGTTATTGAAAAACAATAATCTTCAAATGCTGTTGCCAACCAATTTGATTCGAGTTATCAAGAATTCGATTTATCGAAGTTCGACTGTAGTTCCAAAGATATTGAGCTCCGAAGCAATCATTTTCAAATGTGAATAACTACGGAACCCCCTAAACAACACGGCAGATCCACGCCACTGGCGGCAAACGAATTCACGCGAATCTAGTTTGTGCATTGTTGCCAGCGCGATATCCGTGGAACAAGGACAGCTACGTCTGTCCTTGTTCCACTCATGGGAAATTGGTCGGGATGTTGGCTTCAAAAGTTCCTGAATTTATGAATGACATGTCAGGTCTCCTCTTTCCTTGGTCTGAGGTATAACCTCTCTAATTCGGACACATTTAATTCCGTACATCCAGTACTCCGGATGCCAGATTTCAAAACCCATACTCCGGACGCATCTCTAAAATCCGGACAAATACAAACCGCCGCGCCTAAAATTTGCGAGTTGGGACACGATTCCGACGATAGGATTTCAGGAAATGTTCATGGAAGAAAAATACTACAGAGACAAATATATTGTGAATGAAACAAGAAATTAATCAGAAACCAATGATTCCTCTACTGACGATGAAGATGATATATCAGCGGTCACAAATGTGAAGAATGAAGATGCAGTAATTGCATCAAAAAAAAGGATTCAATGGGCATCAGAAAATGAAATTTCACATGCAGATGCTGTTCAAAACTGAGAAGGGTGCATTAAAAAATGAAGCTGCATCTAAAGTTGGAAATACCTAATTGAATAAATAAGTAAATTTTTTTTTTTATAAGTCCTTCTGTGATCTCTTTATGAAAATTTTGAGATAAATTCATGTTTTGTTCCCTTTTTGAATAACCTGTTTTATTTAATCTCTTGTGTTTTAAATACATATAATATTGTAGTATTATACTTTTATGAACAATATATTTCATATATCATACTCAGTCCATAGGAATAGTTCTGTATTTCTATAATCCGGACAACTACCCCACCATCAACTGTCCGGATTAAAGAGGTTGCACTGTATGTTGTAAATTGATAATTCAAAGTTGAAACGTATCACCAAACCATAAACAACTCGCCCTGACAAAAGCTGCCAATTTCATCTGTACCAATACAGTCTTTGACTTGTACAGGGTGGGCAAAATTGGTGCTACATGAACTAAAACTTTTTAACCCGAGGAGATGGAGAAAAATGAATGGCACCTTATAGTCCTCTTTTTTCAAGAAACTGATAATGCCATCAACTGCATTCCTCTATCTTCTTTTGCTTCCGAGTTATAGGCCTAAATTGAAATTTGGGCGATTTCAACTTTGGTCATTATCTCCGTTTCTGTTTATGCTAGGATGTTGAAATAAAAACATTATACAGGCACTTTTCTGATAGCAATCCAGTGGCGTACTCTGATTTTTTCTAAGAGGTTCATTTGCTGAGTTATAACATAAAGTTGTGTTTTTTCTTTTGGAAACAGTAGTTTGAAATGACTTAGAAAAAATCGCCATTTTTTTCCCGTTTCAGAAATGTATCATATGTTATACATCGCCCTCAAATTCGTTAAGATATTATGAAAAATATGGTTTGTATATGGAATTCAAATTATTGAGTACTAAGTAGGCTGAATCATAGAATTATGTGTCTCTACGCATGGTGTTATTATTATTTCACAGTTGAATCACTTGCTGCCCCACTATTCTCATTCGCTAAAATGAAACATTTCAACATATCATATTTTTCGTAATTTTGGAATATCTCCATAATGTCGCCAACGATCACTTCAAATTTTAATAACTGACATGTTCCGTTATAGCGAATTAGAATAGTAAGGCTCTATAAAGGGGAGTATACCAGAAACCGCCATTTTGGGTCCAACCATAGATTCGCAAATTACAGATCCCTTCGAATGAAATGAAATTTGTAATCGAAAGAAATGAAATCTGTAATCGAATGAGCATATTTTCGGAATGAGAGATCTTGTAGTGACTGTTTTCGGCATGCTCACATGAAGAACATTGGAAATAGGTTAGGTTCGTGGTGTTAGGATAATGCAGCGGCATCTAATAGTCAAATTTATAATAATTTATTGTTTATGTTGGTGTATCACCCCGATAGATGGCGATGAAAATGTTGCGAGTCCTGTAATTTTCGAGTCTATGGTTGGACCCAATCAATCATAGAGCCAGGTCTGAGGTCTATCAGCAATCAGCATACCTATCTTCATAGTGCTCTAAGAATAGTGGGACAGCAAGTGTTCAACTGTGAAATAATAATTAGGTACACCATGCGTAGAGACACATAATTCTATGATTCAGCCTACTTAATACTCAATAATTTTAATTCCATATACAAACCATATTTTCTATAATATCTTAACGAATCCGAGGGCGATGTATAACATAGGATACAATTCTGAAAAGCGAAAAAAATGGCGATTCTTTCTAAGTCATTTCAAACTACTGTTTCCATAAGAAAAAACACAACTTTATGTTATAACTCAGCAAATGAACCTCTTAGAAAAAATCAGAGTACGCCACTGGATTGCTATCAGAAAAGTGCCTGTATAATGTTTTTATTTCAACATCCTAGCATAAACAGAAACGGAGATAATGACCAAAGTTGAAATCGCCCAAATTTCAATTTAGGCCTATAACTCGGAAACAAAAGAAGATAGAGGAATGCAGTTGATGGCATTATCAGTTTCTCGAAAAAAGAGGACTATAAGGTGCCATTCATTTTTTTCTATCTCCTCGGGTTAAAAAGTTTCAGTTCATGTAGCACCAATTTTGCCCACCCTGTACATATATTTTAACTGTAGATTCCTCTCATCAAACGAAAGACTTTTTTCCTATACCATTTTTCAAAATTATACAAAGATATAAACCTATTTTGAAATGCATCACTGAGGTCCTTTCCCACCGACGGCCCAATTGAGCATATCCCCATCTCTATCCAACCAATGCAGATTATGCCTCTCTTTATATGTTGAAAAAAATGCCCCAATATTGAATTCTCAGGAAGCCCTGTCTAAATATTATATGCCAATGGTTTCTAAAGAAACAGCTACAGATAATAAGCCATACAACATTGCTGCCAGTTTGTTCATTCATGAGATTTAGCCTGACATTTCAATATTAGGCCATAATCATCGTTGGAGATAATCAAATCATACTGAAGAAATTGTACTGTCGTATTGAATAATATGAATATGGAATATTTTGTTTTGCAGACCCCTGCCAATTCCCGCTCATATCTTTGCCTATAAGCTAAATATGAGGTGGCTTATGGTATATTTGAGCTGCAATGTATAAAGCGGTGTTTTCACACAGGTATGAAATTGCCTTGGTGAAATGTGTTTAAAATATATTATGGTTATAGGGTTATTGAATTTGATGACAAGTGTATTGTTTTGACCTTTTTAACAATCATGGCTGATGAATTAAGAGATATTTCAGTAAAGTTCTAATTGGTTGTAGTCTTTCGGTATGTACTTAATTCAGAACCGTTTTTGGGACTACATATAAGATTTCAGAAGAACTTAATGCGAATACAATAAACGAAATCATCAGAAAAATTCTTAATCCTGTTGTGGAAAAAACTCAATGTTAGGACAGGTGTTATCAATCGACAACATTCAGTGGGCTGTAAAGTTCTAATCGACACAAGTTATGTACACAAAATTTCAAACCTTACACTAGATCAAAATTTTTCATGAACACTTATTAATATCTAAGTTTCCCATCAAATCTCATATTGTTAAACCAAAGTGGCAACAATAGTACTGCTTCCGAACTTCAGCTATTTCTGGTTTTTCTATACCTTTTCAACTTCAAATTGAGACTAATCACAATCGAATTAGAATTAAACAAATTCAAAATGAGAATATGCAACTTCAAATTGGTAAACGAAATCGAATTGGGAATAAACACATTCATATTGACACTAAACAATTTCATATTGAGAAAAGTCATTTCCACTTAAATTTGATACAAAAATATTGTCAAATAATAAATGTACCTATTGATCAGATCATTTTGAGTGTTTTGTGTTATAACTTATTCATTATGAAATATGAAGAGGTGCATTTAGAAGAGAAGATGCAAAAGAATTTGTGCGGAACCGCTTACGTGCTGCCTATAATATTTACCACATGTGGTGTTGGTAGTAGATAATGCTCCTCGTCATGCAGGATTAGAAGAGGTCTTTAAGGAACCAGAATTTCAGGACAATAATCTACTCAGACTCAGTCCTTACAGTCCAATGCTGAACCCTATAGAATTTGCGTGGTCAAGTTTTAAATCTGGAGTTAAAAGGGCAATGTCTACAAGCACAAGGATACCACAGATTTTGCCTGGTGAAGAAAGGACAAATCTTTCTCAAAACCTTAGACTATATAATATGGAGGTCTAGTCTAAGCTCAAAACCTGTTCCACTTGCGTGAATTGCAAATTATATTGAGTGATAATATAAATTTAATAAATATCAACAACTGTGCGTGATATGTAGCACATATACAACGATATTTTCCTGATGTTTATACTTAGTTGATATGGTTGTGTGATTTTCATTGTTGAAGAAGTATTTTTATTTATCGTATCGATTCTCACATTCATCAACTTGTTCATAAAATAGCATTATATATTAAGTTTATCAACACCTCTGCATTGTAAAAAAAATAAAAATAAATTTTTTCCTCATTTGAATTCTTAGTTACTTCAGAACAATTCTCTTGAACTATGAAATAAAACTGAAAATGACTTTTCTCAATATGAAATTCTTTAGTGTCAATATTATAAATGTGTTTATTCCCAATTCGATTGTGTTTACCATTTTGAAGTTGCTTATTCTCATTTTGAATTCATTTAATCCCAATTTGAATGTGATTAGTCTCAATTTGAAGTTGAAAAGGTATAGTTGCAACCTCAAATTCTAGTATAAGGGATGTACCTATATATCATTGAATAAAAAAATCATGGTAGGGCTAGTCTATTCTTATCAATCAAAGGGATAATTTATTGAATAATGCATACCTTCTGGTCCTACAATATCTGCAACATGGGATACTGTGGTTCCTGATGCACCACCCAAGTATAAAACTTTCTTTCCTGGTGAAATAAAAACATCTTCAACGCCTCCAATAATAGAAGCAGCTAATTTACTTCTGAAAGGATTCCAAAGTCTGTACTCAATTTTCTTTCCTTCATTCTAAAAATACATTTACAAATCAATACCAAATTTCTCGATCACACAAATACAGTAAACACAATAAAAACCAACTCAACCTACTTCTACAGATATTCTCTTTTCTCCATAAACTTCAGAACCTGGAACCAAATTCAAAGTCGCTAGACAGTCTTCTTTTCCTCTAGCCACGAATATTCCTGGCAATCTATGGGCTTCAATCTCCACTGTCTTTCCACCTTTGAAGCCTCCTTTAGCGCCTCCACGGCCACCACCTCGACCTCTGCCTCCTCCACGGCCCCCAAAACCACCGCGTCCGCCGCCTCCTCCACGACCACCAAATCCACCGCGACCACCTCCACTGTTTCGCCCTCCTTCGCCGCCCCCTCGGCCACCCCCGAATCCGCCACGACCACCTCGGCCTCCAAACCCTCCGCGACCACCTCCACTGTTTCTTCCACGATCACCTCCACCGCGGCCCCCACCAAATCCACCACGTCCACCCCGTGAAAACTCTAAAAATTGAGGATTGGTATATTCTTTAGTAGATCGAATCATTCGAATCTCTTTTGGAGTTTACATCCAAAAGAAAAAGGGGTAATATGGTACAGTATAAGAATATTAATTAACCAATATAATTCAATTTTGGATACAACAACCAATTGATATAAAAAATTATTTAGAACAGGTTCAATATCAGAAACACTCAACAAAAATTCACTCACCTGGTTTGCCCATTTTTATCGAGAATTTATCTTTTAATAATTAAGCATACAATAAATCTACTCTAAAACAATTTTTAAAATCTACCACGTGCGTACCACATCAAATAAAACAGACCCCACAGTTCTAACAAAACGCCATGCCGCTGAAATGTAGTTTTTAGGTTACCTAAACCACACCACAGAAATACTTTTACAACCACAGTTATGAATTCTTTTTTTTCCCACAAACAAAGTCTCAGTCGTTTTAATAACAATTGGCAAATCCAAAGATCAAAGCGCCCTCTTTCGGCACAAATTCCAAACTACGGAAGAAGTAATGCTTCGAGATCTTCTATGTTTCGGGTGCTATAATATTTTGTTTCATATCCAGGTATTCTCGAGTGATATTTCGAAGTTTTTATAGTGTTCTGAACAGATAAATTAGTATTTAAATAAAAATTGTTGAAAAGGTATTTATATCAGTATTATTCATTTAATTATTATTCACAAAGTTATCATGTTTTAGGTTACAAGACAAGGCGTCTTGTTTGAGTCTAATTTTCTGGTGCAGTTTTAACTGCTGAGGACAGAGGAAGGTTAATACCATAATTATCAACAAGATGGTTATGAAATTGATTATCGTAATTCAAGGTACTGAGTTGTGCCTTTAACTTTCTGTAAGACAGAAATTAAATAAGGTGCATGATGTACCTGAACGAAGCGATTCATGTTTTAAGGGGAAGTATCACCTTTTGAATCGTGGTAAATCTCCATTCAAAAAGTGGTCTCTTTATTTCACCAGTAACTACCCTAATTTAGGACGTAGAGACTTGATTTTTTTTTTAATTGAAGTTGAAGAACGTCCCGAGGGCAAGTGGCTTTATTTTTTTCGATTTAATGAGTTTTTCAATAAAAAAAACAGGTTGAACTTCAGCGTTTTGGAAACTACACTTAATGATTTCTTTTCGACGGTTTTTCAACATTTTTTGGAAAAAATCGCATCTAGTTGCCCTCGGCAATTTAATATTCTATTAACTACAAAAATTTTCATGATGATTAGTTCGAGAATATAGCTTGTACTACAGTGGCTATATTACCACAGTGACGACAACTCGTGTCTCATTTTCTATTGGTCGGCCGCATGTTTTGTCGAAATGACAGTGCGCAGATTTTCTAACCCATCTATGATTGTTATAGTTTATTTTCTTTCGAGAGTTATGGCCATTAAGCTAATGACTGATCAATCAAGATGAATTTACTATTGACAAATAATAATCTTCACTTGTGTATGTAGCTCTTCAGTTTTTCTGAATAATAATTTAAGTTCGAAGTTAAAGATAGCACGATTCAGTTCATTTGCAACGTCATATCTTAGATCGAATTCATGGAACATAATAGTCCAATTTTTGCGTGTTACCGTGTTACAAGTCCGGTTATACTATTGGTAACAGAGCGGTTACCCCCACTTATCATCAATTTCAAGTTCTTAAAACGGTTATGCATCCTCGCTAAAATACATTTATCGCTTGTTTTGTTTCGCTCCAATATTAATTTTCTAGTTTTGAATTTTTTTCACATTTTCAGAATACTTATTTTTCACTTTATCTGCAAAAAAATTTACAGATTTCGCAATCCTTGCAACCATCAGAGACATTGGAAATGATAACACCACATGTGAATATTACCAACATTTATTTGCATTTGAACTTAAAATAAAATAGTATTTTCAATAAAAATAATGAGCAATAATATAATTGCAAGAAACAATCAACATTCCTAATTCCTAACATAAACATGTGAGAGGAAACTTGTCACCGTATTTTAAAACAAAAATGTTCTTTCTAAAGTAAGTATTCTTAAGATATAATAATAAAAAATAAAGATATAAATAATTGGATGAAGCTGGGTCCATCCTGTCATTCCTTTCCAATATTTTCGAAGTGAATTTTGATTTTAGCAAATCTGGGTTTTCATGAAATTGGCTTTAGATAAAAGGATTCAGTTTTTACTAAAATTCATGAATCCTATATGTACTCGGATCAACTATCATCGGATGAAGCTCATAACATCCAGTCCAATATTTTCGAAGCGAATTTTTATTTTACCAAATCTGAGTTTTCTCGAAATTGGCTCGAGATAGAAGCGTTATTCCCCCGGTGTGAGTCACCTAACCTAACTAATCACTGACAGTAGATGACGAAATACAATTATGTAATTGTTCTTTTGCATTGAATAATCTACACATATGAAGGAAAATAGTCATGCAATAGATTCATTAGAAATTAATAATAGAAGTACTTTCCACGACTCCAATTTCTCTCGAAAATTAGATCAGGGCGTCGTGAAACGAACAATCGGCTCCCTGGTCTAAAATAAAAACACGAATACCTTTAAATTACGTGAGGATGTTGGCAAGGCAAATACGGGATGGTGCGCTGTATCCACAGAAATATAATAAAATATTTATTTATTTATATGTTTATTATATTTCTGTGGCTGTATCTATATTTTGAAATACCTGAACTGAGTTGCAGAATATCAATGCGCAGAATTCCCCCGTGCGAGGGAATTCCCCCTTCCCCCCCTACTCGGAGGAAATATCATCAGATGAAGCTGAGTCCACTCCGTCCAATATTTTCGAAGTGAATTTTGATTTTAGCAAATCTGGGTATTCATGAAATTGGCTTTAGATAGAAGGATTCTGTTTCTACTGAAATTCATGAATCTTATATGTACTCGGATCAACTATTGACCTATTCTTCAAATACGGAAATAATTGCCCAATCTGGCAACGTTGCAGCGAATTTGACGGACCACTCACCGCGGCCCAGATCTCACTTGATGAAACAACAATATAAACACTCGAAGTGCTAATGAAGGAAATAAAACAATGATCTATCCTTCAAATACAGGAATAATTACCCAATCTGGCAACGTTGCGGCGAATTTGACGTACCTCCCACCGCGGCTCACTGGTCGCCGTCGCCGATTCTCGAGCATACATTAATTCTCACGAATGCCTAACCAATCAGATTCACTCGATTCCGAGTGCTTCCGAATGCACCCGAGTGGAAGATCGTGAGAAGAAGCCGTTGCCCGTTATTCAGATCGCGCGTTTTGTCTTTTGTCGTTCTTCATAAATGAATCTGATAGTGAAATAGTTGAAAACGGTTGTTGGAACTTCGAACAGTTTGATTCATATTATGGTAATTACCCCCCCCCCATGAGTATCAAAGTCCTTAGAAGAAGTTACGCAATGTGGTGCACATAAAAAAATTTCATGAATTGTGAACCTGATTTTCAATCGTTATAACCCCCCCCCCTCATTAAAAAAAGCTATATCCGCCCTTGCATTTAGAAAAAGCACATATGCGCTTACAAAAACCTCAAAAGTGAGAATTTAAGTAGGTAATTTAGCATATGTATTTTGAAATATGGCAATATAACTGTGTGTTGTATCATATTTTTCTTGGATGGGGGAAATGTAAGAAATATCAATCATACAGAACACCATGAATTATTCTCAAATGATCATATGTAGAAAACGTTTCCTGGTTTTCATCAGTAGAACAAAGAGAACACAAAATACATTGCTTTTCACCACTTTAGCGGAATCATCATTATGGATTGTCCGGAGATGCCTGTTTCTAACAGATAGGTACGCTGGTAAACTCTTTTCCACATATGCCGCAAATGCAAATAAGTGGATTCACTCTGCAATAAAGTCGAGCATTTATTTGAAACGTCCATAATGAGAAATTGTAATAGATTTTGCTACATATTCTATTCAATAAAAATCAAACTGTTCGAAGTTCCAAGTTCCAACCGTTTTCAACTATTTCACTATAAGATTCGTTTATGAAGAACGACAAAAGACAAAACGCGCGATCTGAATAACAGGATACATTTTAACCAACGGTGCCGTATTTCGACCAATAGGAGGGGAGCACGCTATCCCGTTCGATTTTCTCTTCACGTCATACGTCAGCATGGTTTACGTGTATAAAATCGATTCAACAGTTGTCAACGTGAAATACATTTTGGTTATGTTTATCGAAATTCATCTCTGTCGTAGAAAGGGTTGTGTGCTCTCTATCAGAATATTAATAATTGACTTCGAACTCGAACTATTGAATTGGTTGGAATTCATGCAAGATCTTTTTAAATGGAAGAAGACATTTGAAACTTCACGACTGCTATTTGATGAGAAAGAATTATTCTAAATAACACCAAAGAATCAGATAATTACATTTGTATACTTTCTAAAATCGCTGCCACATTTCGAAATTCTCGACTTTGAGAAAGAAAATACATTTGAAAGATTTCCATAGATGTTCATTGTTGCCTTACAGATTTTTCAAATATTAAAATCTACCAGTAATAAAAGTATTTAAAATCAGAAATCTATTTAAATTCTCTCGAGAATTGGATCCAGAATTCGGTGAGGGTTTTTATGTAATTCAGGCACATTAATGAATATTTGAACTGTATATAAAATTTTAACTTTAACACTGTTCAATTAAATATGACTGAAAGTACTGCATATTATTGAAAAATATAACAAATTGCCTGTGTTGAATCTCTTATCTACATAAGAGCCTCCAAATTCATTCATTGGATTGTCATTATATTCTACATATTGACATAACAAAATATATGATTATAATATCTTAATCTGAATAATAACAAAGGAGCGGTGGTATATATTTATTCAATCAATTCAGCACATTATCTCATACATATCACTTCTATTGCTACATCATTCTTCCTGAAGCTATGAAATTATTGTAGGGTGACAAAATTCAATCATTCACTACACTGAAATCTGCAAAGGAGTTCTTCGAAAGCATAATTACTTATGGATTTGAATGCCATTATGACCTACATGAATGCTTTGTGAAACTCTATACCACAAGCAAAGTGAATATTTACATACTAATTACATGTTACCTACAATTCTCAAATATTAACTTTTGCTATTTAAAATAAGGTTCAATCACTGAATTTGTCACCATTGTGCATTTTTGTCTACTTGTGTACAAATTTAAGTCCACTGTATAAATTCTAGCCATTCCATTAATCAAGCCAATATCAATCTAACAGGTAGTAGGATATATTCATTGTGGAATATAATATTAGCCCACCTTTTTCATGAACGGTTTCTAAAACTCTACACAAAATATACCATGCGAAAGTAAATATCAATTATCTTGCTGATCTTGCATCAAACGTTTGGAACTAAGTTCATCATAGTGACCCACATTAGTTTCAATATTCAACTGAATATATCGAGAGAGTTCGTTACAGCTGACCCCATCTCCCTTCCTTCAACCTCTGGTCCTCCCATTATTTGAATGTCAATCCTAAAATTGAAGTAAATTTACTAATAAAACACTAACATGCTATATTAACAGTGAACAGTTACCACCAGAAGTACTAAATTTCACCGAAATTCTTGAGTTGATGGACATAATCCATATATTTTTATACCTCGATCTTTCATGCTACGTTGATTACATTGACTCGTAGATAAATTATGTTCAAGTAAAATCAGCTGACATAACTCATAACATAATAAACCAACCTGTAGTATTACTTCTTGTTCCTTAAAAAAATTATGAGTGCATTTTTCCCAAATGGATGAATAATTCTTCATGAGAGCCAAAAGATATTTAGTCCTGTACAGGGCAAAGTGGGCACTTCAAATGAATAGAATGTCTTTTTGATCAAATGGTACAGGTTCTTCATGATGAATTTTTCTCATATGCCGATTTCTTGTTGATGATCTTGAAAAATGCTCTTGGCATACGAGATACAGCAAACTTTCACTGAAAATTAATAATCAAAATGAAACCAAGTATAAATTTTTACTGATTAATGATATACTCACTCAACTTCGTCCATGCCTATTGCTTATTATAAAACAGAACTCCTTGTCAATATGATGCAGCAATTAAAATTATTGCTATTTGTTATCTCTGCTATTTGTAATAAAATTGAATTGAAATTCTGATGAGCAGAAAACAATGAGAATTTCTCAAACGTCAAAACAAATCATGGAAATAGAGAGAAGCACATTTGACATTAGACAAGGAAAGAGAACCGTGATGTCATGTGCAGATGTTCCGTAACTGTGATTGGTCAGAAATTCGGCACCGTTGGTGTCTTTTAATGTATCCCCTGAATAACGGGCAACGGCTTCTTCCATAGAACTTATAGTACATGGAATGCCATTAGCCTTGCTGCTCAGCTTAAAAAAGTGGATAAACATCTCAAGTTGGAGGAATACCGAAATTTATATGTTCCCATGGATACGACTTGTCATACAGAATAGAAACACAGAAATACTATGAATTTAATCGTCAAAATCCGATTCACTTGGCATTTCGGCAAACATTTCTGTTTCTGATCGGTGTGACAAGTCGTATCCATGGAAACATGGAAATTTAGAGATTCCTCCAACTTGAGATGTTTACCCACTTTTTGATCTGGTAATAGCATTCCATGTAATATAAGTTCTATGGCTTCTTCTCACGATCTTCCACGCGGGTGCATTCGGAAGCACTCGGAATCGAGTGAATCTGATTGGTTAGGCATTCGCTCGCTTCTCGTATGCTGGCCCAATACACCTATATCACGCGATAACTTTCGAATGCTTTTTTGGTCTACTAGCGACACCTTTGTCTTTTGACCTTGAACAAAAAGTCGTAACTTGCCTGTAATATACGAACATAAACATTTCCAATGTTAAAAAATTGACCAGACAGATCTTTTTTTTTCCTCTGAATGGAATGTTCAATTATTTTGTATTCCCAAGCGACTCGGAAATTTTACATTGGCAAAAACCCCTTCACCGATTGACCATAGACCATAACGTGTGGTTGGAGCGTTATGAAGAACTGCAATTCTAGAAATTATGCTTAAAGATAGGGTCGAAAAGTGAAGCAAGAATAAAATTTGGAAAATTAGGAAATATGTATAGGGGATATAAAAACAATACATTTATTATTTTGTTTAACTAAAGACTTTCTTTCACATCATGCTAATTTGGTGTTGGAGATAAATGAAAAATAGAAAAAGTCAAAAAAATTGCATACCCTTTGATATTCAAATATGAAAAACCAAGCAACTGAAGCAACATGCGAAATATTCGATTTTGGCGCGAATTCAGATTATAACCGCTCCAGTTACCCTGCTTCGGAACAAGGTTACAGATTTCTCAACAACGGGCACAATGATGACGTAATACGGCTACGTCATAACACCTTCCCCTCTATTACCGCTCTCGCAAAAATACAAACGGTGTCAGAAAATCGTAACCGTTTGTGACCGTTTGTAAAACGGTAACACGCAAAAATTGGACTAATGTTACTTACTAATGAAATTGAGACCTATAATATGAAATATTGCCGTAAGTTACCGATGTAAAATTCAAAAATACCGCCAAAACATCTCGGCAAAACATGGCGGACTTTTGACAGTTTTATAGCCAGTGGTCGTCACTGTGGTTACAGGCATAATTGACCATATTCATCAGCTATCGGTTGCAGCTTTTTGAGCGTCTTCGGGTTGGTACCAATGTGTCATCAATGTCAATGTGCAGTGTCAAACCTCATTAATGTCAATTGTCTTTGATTGTTTACAATTTTTGAAGTTTTGAACGTGCTATTTATTTTGAATTTTGATAGAGCAAAAACAATTTTTGGTAAAAATGGACGCTAAAAAGGTGTAAGTACATCTTGTGTGCACCTAAATTTTATAAAGAATATAATGAAACCTAAATGTTAATGAATTGGCGGGCTCATTTCAAATCAGTAATGACATATCATTATTATTGTTGCCAACCCAAGAACGCTCAAAAAGCTGCCACCGATAGCTGATGAATATGGTCAATTTTTTTTCGTAACCAAAACCCAGTGTTGCCAATCGGCGGACTTTTGTCCGATTTGCGTACCTTTTTGGCTCTCGCGTACCTTTTTCGGATCTTGAAATATTTCGGACTTTTTCGGATCTTGAAGTATTTCGGATGTTCTCTCAGGTTCAAAGGATTTCTGAAGGAATTATATAATTTTAGATGATTATAATTCAAATGAGGCTTCGGTTCGATGACTGAACACATGGTGTTTGCACTGATTAGATTTTGTTGCGACCAAATTGAGAATATCGGCAAAATTTCGTTTTTTCCACTTAAGGTGGCGCTATTCACAATTTATGACAGATTGTTATTAGTTATTTCAAATATTCGAATTTATTCTGGTGAACGTGCTGTGTCAATAGCCGATAATTTTGTCAAGCAATAATTTGGGAATATATTCTTGACATTTTAATTCATATTAGTATGGAAGACTTTCACCATATAAAAATGTCATTCTGTGGTCATGTCACAATTAACTTTGGCAGATCAGCTGTTGATTAATCAATCAAATCGATCAAGGGAAAAAAGACCGTATTGACGTTGTATGACATTGCGGCGCCGCCACGAAACATTGCCGATATTCTCGATTTGGTCGAACGTCATTCCATTCAAAATTCGACGAGTGCTTACACCAGTATTCTAGGCATCTTAGGCTTCGGCCACTAGACAGCTCGATAAAGCTACAGAGACTCTATTAAAATTAATAGAGTTATTAATAGAAAAAGCTAGTGCAGATTCATCAGATTGAAAATATAATTGGAATTGAAAATATTGGAATAGAATACTTAGTAGAAAAGTGTGTTTTTGTCTTCTGCATTGGTCGAAGAACGTGCGTATCTTTTTCGGACATAATTACGGAAGCGTCGGACTTTTGCGGATCTTTTGTCAGATATTTCGGACTTTCTGGTGAATTGCCATTGGCAACACTGCCAAAACCCGAGTCCCGCCGCTTTCCGAGTCCTCAGCTCTCGCGGCATGCGCGCGTCTATCCTCGCCCACTGAATGGCTTGAATTTGAATGTTTAATAGTAGGTAACGTTATTTGAAGAAGTATGTATGCCTATATTATGTAGATTATTCCATGGAATTTTGCATTTTAAAAGATTGAAATAGGTATGGAAAATCTTTTATTACTATAACATTTCGCTGGTATCCTTTGCAATAATTTTGGTATTTACCAACTTACCGCTTTTTAACCATAAAAGCTCAACATTATTTTGGGAATACTCAACTAATTACACAATGATTATTAGGCAGAAAATATTTCACTCATCAGTTCAGATACTATAAGTTTGTTTTTTGTATTGATGTTGATGTACATATTCATAAGAAAGATAACAGTGTGCAATTGTGCAAATATATGAAGTTAATGATCAAGGTAGTGTCTCTAAAAAAAACAGACACCTCCGCAAAATCCATAACGACGATTCTGCAAAAGTGGATAGGATGCAACATATTGTGTGTTGTCTTTGCCCTCATGACAACAGAGAGAGGTTTTCTTCTTATAATAGTTTGAATAAACGTATAACAAATATTCACTCTATAAATATTAAAGAAAATGTATTTCAATTTCGAAGCAGCGAAGAGTTTGAAGCCTGGCTTGGGAAAGAAAACAGAGAAGTCGATTATGTTTCTGTTAGGACTCTAAAAACAACGAATGGAGAAACAGTAGTTTACTTCTATTGTAACCGAAGTGATTACATGTAAGAGGTAAGGCTCTTCGGTTTGGTGAATGAGGAATCAACAGTGCTCAATTTTAGGATATGAAAGTGTTTGTGAGCAACGTAACTTGAAGCTCGGGGGCAGTATTCATATTTGAGGAATATGTCCTCCACGAATTACAGTTAGAATCTCAACTGATGGTAACAATTATTAATCAATATATTAGAATCAATTTAATCTATCGAACTTCTTTCTGGAGTATACAATGTAACATTTGTTGAAACACATGTAGGGCATGATGACGATCTGAGATCGAAACGACTATCCAAGTCCCAACAGCAAGTTCTTGTTGGAAAGTTAGCTGCAGGGATATCTACGGACAGAATAATTCAGGACGCTAGGGAAGTTCAGGTTGACAAACTGGAACGATTGAATGTAATTACACGAGGAGATTTAGCATATTTGGTCCGAAAATATAATATAGACAAGAAAAGGCATGCTGATGATATGGTAGCAACTACGTAGTAGAGAATGGAATAGACAAGGAGAAATATAATAATTATAAATATTGAAAATAGTTTAACACATACTCAATCTTTTTCAGTGGTAGAAATACTGTTTTTTTCACAATGGATTACTACTCTAGTAAATAAGAAATAAATATGTAGATCTATAATTTCCAATTTGTGCTTGATCTGCTCGAAGTTGCGATATAAACAATGTAAAAAATATTCATTGTGTATTCTTTCCGTTCCTAGTTCCTTCACAACAACATTACCCATACTTTCAAGAACTGCTTGGAGAAATATGAATTCAAAATAACAAACTCTTTCAAAATCTGTGAAAATATATAGGGTGTCCCATTTGAATTAAAGAAGTTGAGGCCATTTCCGGTTAAACCGAAAATAAATTATCAACAAAAAAATGTACATCAGATGCATTTTGTTCTACTGCACTCACCTGCAAATTTTCATAAATATAGTTCTTTTCGTTTAAAAGATATTTACTTGGTCCCATACTTTATCCCAACCCTGTATTTGCACAATTGCACACTGTTATCTTTCTTATGAATATGTACATCAACATCAATACAAAAAACAAACTTATAGTATCTGAACTGATGAGTGAAATATTTTCTGCCTAATAATCATTGTGTAATTAGTTGAGTATTCACAAAATAATGTTGAGCTTTTATGGTTAAAAAGCGGTAAGTTGGTAAATACCAAAATTATTGCAAAGGATACCAGCGAAATGTTATAGTAATAAAAGATTTTCCATACCTATTTCAATCTTTTAAAATGCAAAATTCCATGGAATAATCTACATAATATAGGCATACATACTTCTTCAAATAACGTTACTATTAAACATTCAAATTCAAGCCATTCAGTGGGCGAGGATAGACGCGCGCATGCCGCGAGAGCTGAGGACTCGGAAAGCGGCGGGACTCGGGTATATGGTTAGGAAAAAAATTATGCGTGGTTACAGTCACTGTAATTATGTCATACAACGTCATTACGGTCCTTTTTCCCTTGATCGATTTGATTGATTAATCAACAGCTGATCTGCCAAAGTCAATTATGACTTGACCATAGAATGACATTTTTATATGGTGAAAGTCTTATACTTTTCCTGATATGAATTAAAATGTCAAGATGTCCCAAATTATTGCTTGACAAAATTATCGGCTATTGGGAAAAGTAGAATTCGATAGGTGGCGCTCTGAAATGTCAATGTCATCTTAGCAACGAGTAAAACAAATCAGATGTCGTATGAGCCCTTTGATATTGAAGTGGTTTTATTTTGCTGTTTTAGTTATTTTCAGTGTGTGTTTTGTAAAACTTTTGGTATTTCTTTGATTGTGCTTTAGTGCTTTGTGTTGTTAATCTAAATTTTGACTCCCAATATTTTTATTCTTGGAGTAATAGGTATGCTTGATGTTTGTGAAAAGTACAACAAGCGTTCAATGAACTCTTTAGTTTTAGGTCTGATTACGTGTTTTTATTTCATTTTTGATATAGTCATATCTACAAAAGTTGCAGGGAAGGTACGTTTGTATTGAGTATCATTTGAAATTTTTAATACCGACTTATTTTCTCTTCGTTTTCTGGAACATACTTCGTGGCTTGACTGTGGTAGTTTTATGGAAGGTACTGCATTTAAAAGAAGATACTTTTTTTTACTAAGACCTGAAGAATATGTTACTCATTTATATATTGTTCACCTTCAGAAATATAACCTATACCATCCACTATTAACTTATAGCTGTGTATTACACACTTGGTACTAACCTTAACTAGTCTTCCCTTTTAAAATGTAAGGAACACACGGACATACTATCTATAACTGGTTTCCCCATTTTTAGTTTCATTGCCCAAGCCTTTTGAGATATATTTTCCAGAACTCCAAACGCATTTTCAATATTTACCATTCTTCCCATGGGAGGAAATTTATGGAAATATAAATCGGGATTTTTCCCTTCACGGCTAGTGCAACCAAATACAGAACAGTTTCGATTATGCAGCGACATAATTCAAAGTATAAAACTTCAAAAAAGGTACAAAAAAATCAAACTTGATCTGCAATGAAGACAAAAAACAGAATAAAAACAATGCGACACGATTTATTTTACTCGTTGCTTCAATTACAATTTTTTTCCGCCAGAGGTCTCATTGAATTCTACTCCGCCCAATTGACACAACATGTTCACCAGAATAAATTCAAATATTTAATCAGTCATAATTCGTGAAAAGCGCCACCTGAAGTGGAAAAAACGAAATCTTGCCGATATTCTCAATTTGGTCGAAACAAAATCTAATCAGTGCAATCACCATGTGTTCAGTCATCGAAGTTTTATCACAGAATACCTAACTACAGTAACTACACAGAAGCGTCACTCCGCCTTCCCGCGGAGGTAGTACATATGTCAAGGTGAAATTTAAACTTCCCGCTGGACTACTCAAAAGTGACATATGTACTACCTAACAGAAGGCGCATTCGGTATTACCAATCCGGGGGGTCAATTCTCGGGATCACTCGTTCAATGAACGTATACGTTCGTGACGACATGAGCGTAGATTTTTGAAAATGGCAATTCTCGGGGAACGACTCTATGAACTATTCGTTCAAACATAGATGCATAGAATATATGCATCTATGTTCAAACGTTCGTTTGACAACGAGGGATCTTTTTCATTCGCTTGTTGACGGAATTGCGAGATGTCGGGATCGCCCGTTTGATGAACGTGATGTTCGTGACGACATGAGCTTAGATTTTTGAAAATGGCAATTCTCGGGGAACGACTCTATGAACCATTCGTTCAAAATCATCGTTCAAACGTTCGTTCGACAACGAGTGGTCTGTTTCATATTTCATACGCTCGTTGAAATTTTTGTTGTAGTTATTCATCGAGCTTGTGAACTATTTATTCGAAAATGAATTCAGAGGATCTCGTGTTACAAAATATGAATTTATTCTTTTGAATTAGAGAGCTAAAGTAATTGAAACCAAATTTGAAAATCTGAGATTATTCATTAATTATCATTTGCATGAGTATCTTCTTCAGATAACTTAGTTCTGGAACTATATCTTCGTTTGCTTTCACAATTCGTTCCTTAATCAGAATTTTTGTTTCCTCACGCAGCATGTGTAATTTCTTATCGCTTTTTTCCACAGCTTTATCTGAGCGCTGTGTAGCAATATTTCTTGTTCTGCTAATTTTTTTTCCTATGTGTGTTTGAATGCCATCGCCATCTGAATTATTATTTCCAACAGATATATACAGGGTGTTTCAGAATAAGATACCATAACTTCAGGATCTTATTTCTCAGATAATTTTATGATACAAAGTTCCAATGGACTATGGGTTGAAGCATTGTTTCTGAGATACAGGATATTGAAAAAATCGGTTTTTTTTGAAACCGTACATGATTTTTCTCTGAGTTTTGGTAGGGTTATGGGATCATATCAAAGCACTCTTTTTTTCAATCCAAAATTATTTTTTATTTTTACCAGTGGCATCTGTAGACTTCAGTTCAAATGAATTTGATGAAAAAAAAAAGGTACGACAAGCTTGTTTTTCAAATTCAAAATCATTTTCGTAATAACCACATAATTAACAGTGAAAATGGTATCTTGAGTTTTTTACCTGCGATAGATGCTTTCTGAGATAAAAAATAACATGGAATTTCATCTGAGAGTCACGAAATTCTTGATTATTTCCAAAGGTGCGTAGAGACAGATTAAAGGATCCCCCACACCAACGCGGTACTGCGGGAGCGGGAGCGGTGGCGGGAACGACGCGGTGTATTGCGGGAAGCGGGAAGTTTTTGTACTCACACCAAAGCGGTAAATTACGCGGTAAAGTTCGCGGTAACGTGAAGATTTCTGGGAGTTTTCTGGTCGAAAAAAATGGATTTCTCATCCGATGAAGAAGCCCTTCTACCGATTGCTGTAGCAGAAAATGAACGACAAGCGTTAGTAATAATAATAAACTTAAATTATTATAATTTTTTTCAAATTTTATAAGTCACCTAATAAAACAAATCGTTTATGGTTATTTTAAATGAAGTTCAGATAAATCATTAAGCTTTTTCACGAACTACGTTTTTTGAAGAAGCAATCTAAGCAAATTTCAATAAATTTGTTTACTTAGCACTTTCTTTCAATTCGGTGCCTATTTTGTAAATTTATCTCTTTTTCGAAGATTTTTGTATTCGGGATTTCCCAAATCATATGAAATTGGATGGGCTTTCACAATTTCAATTAATCTTCCAGTGAACGACATTGTACGTGCTGGAACGTATATGAATTTACACTGCGGGAAGAGCGGGAACGCGGTAAAAACACTGCATGCAGCGTTACGAATATAGAACGCTGCAGTCCCGCGTTCGTAGGCCCCGCCCTACGCGTGAGTGCGAGTATTTCCATATCCCGCCACATGTTTTGATCCCGCGTCGTTCCCGCTACCGCTCCCGCTCCCGGACAGCGGGAGCGAGAGCGGTAGCGGGAACGACGCGGGATCAAAACATGTGGCGGGATATAGAAGTACTCGCACTCAGGCGTAGTGAGTACTTCTATATCCCGCCACATGTTTTGATCCCGCGTCGTTCCCGCTACCGCTCCCGCAGTACCGCGTTGGTGTGGGGGATCCTTTAGGCAGCTTAGTTGCCGTCATGTGCTCTAATGCGTACTTATAACTAATATATATGTTCTGTGCTTATAACCTACCAAAACTAAAAAAAAAACGTGTAGGGTCTCGAAATATTTTCGAAAAACCAATTTTTTTAACACCCTGTATCTCAGAAACAATGCGTCAGAGCGTAGCCTACGTAATCTAAGTATTCTGTGGTTTTATCGATTTCGAAAGCATGAGATCTCGAGGCATAGAGAAAAAAAATATATTTTCTCTATGGTTCTGTCAAAGTTCAGTCAGCTCCAGATGTTCTGTGGTCAGCTCTGTGAAAAATAGTTCTGTCAGTTCTGTCTAGTGTTTGTGTTTTTCTAATTTCGAAGATAGGTGTGACAATTAATTTTATGGCTAGGTATTCTAGATATGTGGATGAAAATTCGTGAGATGTATTTATCTGATAACTCCGTCCTTATGAATTCTCAGCATAACGAATCATCATTAAAATACATCTCCCATGATACTCTGAAATAATAGTGTGTGATAAGTATTGTGGGAAGTGTGTGATATGAAGGACTAGGAGATAAGCATATATTTTGTATACATTTTGGTCAGTCAGTTCTGGAAATGTCAGGAGGCCCAAAGAAAAAGCCCACCAAGGCTCAAGGTTGGGAAGAAGCTGGTTCAGAGTTTTATCAAGAAAGTTACCCTGCAGCTGATGGAGAAATGGATGTTTTTCAAAAAGATCCCCAGCATCTAGCCACTTTGCTACCCAGTAAACAAACACGAGCAGGTACTTTTTGTGCTGGTTCAGTTATCAAGATATTTCAATGAACTGTATCTTTCCAATGGCAATACATAATGAGTTTTTGATTTACACATATAGTTATAGCTATGAAAATATTAGAATTTCTCTGTAATGATTAAAATCTTTATGCTTTGTTATTTAGTGACTACATTGCAAACTACAATACGTATGAGAACAAATAGAAGTACAGCTGATAGAACCATCAGGAGACAAACTACTTTGAGATCAAGAAGGGACTCAACAGTAAATCGAAGAGCATCAACTACTCAAGATGTCCAAGTTTCCATGCTTCCTGATCTTTCTGAAAACATTTCAAATGAACAGACTATTTGGGAAGAGATAATGCAAATTAAATCAATGCCCATACCAATGGCTCAGAAGAAAGAACTAAAATCTAAAATTTTGGTGAGTTTTGATCATTAGATCTTCTGTCCATGAAAATCTTCTGAACTTTCATTTTTGATTCTACCATATGCATATATTATTTTCCTAGAATATCTGAGTTTTTGAAGAAAACCTCAGGCACAGATTCAAACACAATCTAATCAGCAGAATGCTTGATAATGTTGATAGTCTAATGCTCTGCTGTTACTGAGAACAATCAATGAATACATTTTTTCAGATTTACTTTTCATAGGCGAATGAAAATGAAATTTACACAAAATTTTAAGTAAGACCTTCAGGAACATAATTATTGTGAAAACAGCATAAAATTCCATGCAGTAGTTTCTGTGTGTCGTGCTAATATATTCACATACAGACAAAAATTCTAAAAATGGTTGTATTGCCTTCTATTACTCATATAAAAACTCCTAACATTCGCTTTTTTCAAATATGTGCAAATATCGGACCTGTTATACAGTTTTGTCATATATCATTATAGAGTGGGGATATGCTACAGGATATGCATAAAATGTATTAAGTGTGGGTAATTCCTGTGCCCTGAGTGTTAACCAGAAATTTTTGCGGGAACTATGTAGAGGGAATACATACAGATGATATGTCAGTACCCCAGATCACTATCATAAATGCAAGAGGCTAACAGAATTTGCTTATATGAATGATTGTTGGGATGAGGATGTGACATGGATAAAAGACATTAGGTATTGAAAAGTTGGAGGCAAGCCAGATCATAACTTAATTATATCCAGTGTTCATTAGGAATGAATCAAAGATATCTTCGGAATGAATGGCCAGAAATGTTCTCTCATCCCAAACTTGAGGATTTTTATTAATATTTATTTGATATAGGAATTAGTGATCATTATTTATAGAATACATATTGAAATATTGATCATCTAATTCATGTTGAGACGAACTAGTTGTGATTCCATTTTTACAATAAAATACTCCATGGTAAATTTTTCAAGTGAAAATTTAAATTTCAGAGCTTAATTGAGGTTATGATATTATTATTTTGTTTTGACAGTAACCTGTTTGTGTTGGTTGATTCAAACTGTCGTTCATGACAGTAAAGGAGGGGGTAGTCACAAGATATCCCTGGTTACCCAACCGGTAAGAAACTTTCTCTGTATAATAAATATATCAGGAAGGCCAAAAGGCTTTATTTTCAAGCCTTTTGTGAAATTATATTGACAATAATTTTGAATGGTTTTCTAAAAAGACATGGAAATCAATGTTGATAAATCTCAGACAGTGAGATTCTATAAAATCAAATCATCAGTATTTTTTGACTATTCAATAAATGGATCCTGTTTAAAAAAGGTTACTGTGATAGTGTGATAAGAGATCTCGGAATCCTGCTAGTCATGAATTTGTGTTTTATCAATCACATGGAAAATATATCTGCTAGGGCTCTCAGAATGCTTGGGTTTCTTGAGAGAAATATGCAACATTTTGGAGTTCCTACAATAAAAATGATGTAGTACATTGCCCATATGAGAAGCATCCTGGAATATTCCTGCATTGAGAGGGTACAGAATAAATTTTCAAAGTGGATAGCATATAAGTGGGGTTACACCCGTGAAAACATTGATTGAGAGATTATTCGCGATAACTTGTCACTCGCTCTCCTCGAAACTAGGCGTCGTAATTTCGGTATTATGCTACTTTATAAGATAATACATAATTTCATCAATTGCCCTTATCTTCTGGATAATGTTAGAATTAATGTTCCCCAGAGAAATTTGAGAGCCTGTGAAATGTTCAGAATTAAGTTCAGTAAAACAAATTACTTAATGAACAACCCTCTTGATACATGTTGCTGGTTCGGTGGTTTATTTCAAATGGAACGCCCTGTTTATTATTAAAAATTCAGAAAGCTGATGAAATTTGCTTTCATTCTATGTATATCATGCCTATACCTAACTAGTCAAATTTCGGACTTATGAGCATTTATTTTTCAAAATGTCCCTTGAGAATGGTATTCCCATTCGGAATTTAGAAGGCAGACCGTGATTACTATTTGACAGTACCTTGTGACATTCTCCTAATAATGAAGACACCAAAAAACTTGTAGAGATGTTCGACGATATAATCGGCCACTCGAAGAATATCGAAACTGTTGGTACCAACTAGACGGAGCTCCTGCACATTGTACAGGAGAAGTGAGTGCAGCAAGATCACCCGATCTTAGACCATTAGATTTTTATCTGTGGGGCATGTTGAAAGAAAAAGTTTACAAAACACCCGTGAGTTCGAGGGATGAATTGTTGGAAACGATTACCCAAGCATTTGAAGATTTGGATCCCAATGAAATCCGATCTGCGACGACGAAAGCAGTCAACACCCGCATTTTGAAGTGCTTGGAAGAGAACCGCCTGCGATTCGAACATATTTTGAAATATTCGACATGATTGTTTTACTTTTTTATAATTATCCATATAAGAAGTTTGACTTTTAAGTTTCGTGGTGCCTTCATTATTAGGAGAATGTAACAAGGTACTGTCAAATAGTAATCATGACTTGCCTACCAAATATCGAATGGGAATACCATCCCAAGGAATATTTTGACAAATAAATGCTTATGAGTCCGAAATTTGACTAGTTC
The DNA here is from genome assembly GCA_910592335.1 of Adalia bipunctata. Taxonomy (NCBI): domain Eukaryota; kingdom Metazoa; phylum Arthropoda; class Insecta; order Coleoptera; family Coccinellidae; genus Adalia; species Adalia bipunctata. Next base: position 34,583,746 of record OU342948.1, read on the forward strand.
AAATAATATACAGGGCGTTCCATTTGAAATAAAAGACTTTCAGTCACTTTTTCAATCAAATGAAATAACTGTATTTTTTACCACCCTGTATTGAAGTAACGTAGATCAGGCTGATGTCGTGGAAGTATTCATGTATCACCTAACTCGAAACCAAATTTCAATGCCTTAGGCCCCATTTCACCAAACATTTTAATCTGGTTTAACGAGATAACTGAGATTACCGATTGATTTTTGACTGGAAAACCACAGAAAATTATCGTTTACTGCCTTAAACGAGATTAAAATCGTTGGTGAAACCTTAAATTAGTGTTTCTCAACCCAAAGTTATCAGCATTTTTAGAGGTCATGATTTCCGGTGAAAAAAATTGAAATTACATAATTTATATTTCGAAAGCGGAAACAAATAGATAAAGGGAAATGTTAAGAAAAGTGGTCGGAATATTGTTGGAGATTCCAAAAATAATACAGGGTGTCCCACGGTCGAGTGCCTATTAGACGTTTCTGGAGAACTGGACATATTTGAAATCCGAAAATTGGGATTATGATATTGTTGGAAATTCTCTACAGACCAAAAATATTTTTGGAGCTTGAGCGCTTCCGGTTATACCGGAAGTGGAAATAAATTTGTTCAAAAAATATTTTTTTCAATATTTTCGTTTCTGATATGATTGAGTATTCAATGCTGAATACATTTCTGTTGAAACCATTGTATTCATTCGAATAGTTTTTAAAATATCGAAAAAAAACCTGAAAAAATGTCAAATATTCATAGTCAGTGTTATGTCCATTATTCTTATTCTGAACATTCCGTGTGTAAACCGTTCTCACAACGTCAAAGTAGAAGAATGTGAAAAGGTCATGCATCTTTTGAATTTCATAAATATCATCACAGGGTGTTTCAAATTTTGGGTCGAAAACTGTGATCGAAAATTGGCCATAACTTCTGTTTTTCAAATTAGAACCCTATTTTTTTATGATTGCGTTGGATTCTGCGGAGAAAAATAGTGATAGCGCCCTCAGATGTTCTTGCTTCTAAATTCAGTAATTGCCGAGATATTTGAGCTTTTCTGGATTTATGTTGTACGTAGAGTCAATTTCATCGAATCTCTTCATATTCGATGAATATTCTTATAAAACCATAGTAACAACTAATAATTGGACCTGTCACCTGTGAATTATTAATGGGATCATTTATCATCTATGGTCACAGAATATTCTCATACCAACAGATTCGATGACTATTCTTATGAAACCATAGTAACCATTGAAGTAAGGTTAAGGCCTAAAATAAGAGCTGTCACTTGTAAATTATTAATGGAATAATTTATCTTCTTTGGTCACAGAATATTCTCATGCAAAAGATAAGATGAATTTGACTCTACGTATAACATGAATTCAGAAAAGCTCAAATATCTCGGAAATTACTGAATTTAGGAGCAAGAGCATCTGAGAATGCTATCATTATTTTTCTTCGCAGAATCTAACGCAATCATAAAAAAATAGGGTTCTAATTTGAAAAACAGAAGTTATGGCCAATTTTCGATCACTGTTTTCGACACAAAATTTGAAACACCCTGTGATGATATTTATGAAATTCAAAAGATGCATGACCTTTACACATTCTTCTACTTTGACGTTGTGAGAACGGTTTACACTCGGGATTTTCAGAATAAGAATAATGAACATAATACTGACGATGAATATTTGACATTTTTTCAGGATTTTCTTTCGATATTTTGAAAACTATTCGGATGAATACAATGGTTTCAACAGAAATGTATTCAGAATTGAATACTCAATCATATCAGAAACGAAAATATTGAAAAAAATATTTTTTGAACAAATTTATTTCCACTTCCGGTATAACCGGAAGCGCTCAAGCTCCAAAAATATTTTTGGTCTGTAGAGAATTTCCAACAATATCATAATCCCAATTTTCGGATTTCAAATATGTCCAGTTCTCCAGAAACGTCTAATAGGCAGTCGACCGTGGGACACCCTGTATAATATACCAGTTGTTGCATTTAAAAAAGCAAAGTTGCTACTACTTTCTAATAGGAGCGGCAACACCGCATTGACGAAAATATTTTAGTTGGGAAGAGAATGTCCGATAATGTACTCCATTGAGATTAAGTTTTCGAAACGATCCGATGTCTGGTTCACCAGAAACGTCTAATGTGCCATCCACCGTGAATCTACCACAACCACAGCAGCCAAACTTCAGAAAGTCATGGCAAAAGGTTGTACTAACCTGACAATGTCGTTTAAGAAACAAGACATGTCATACACTGAAAAAGCAGAAATATCAAGTCCTAAAAAATGAAGAAGGGCAAAAGTAACTATTCCAAAAACCGGAAAAAAGGACCCATTTGCTAAACATCGTTTCTGCTCGAAACAATGGAGAAAGTAGTGATAACCACACAAGAACAGAGAATCTTGAGAAAACACCACTCCACAAATGTCATCATGTGTATAGGGCGAGATGCCCAATAGAGACTTCTCTGTATCAGCTCACAGAAAACTCTAAAAAGGAAATCCCAGTGTGCACTTTCCTAGATATATCTGGGGCCTTTGATGACACAACAAATGCGTCTGTAATAGAAGGCCTTACTAAGACGAAGGGTGATTGCTTTAACTTCAAAATGGATGTCTGAAGTGTTGAAAATGAGGATATCTTAGACATCGGTTGGCAATCAAACCATCTCTTTCAAAGTGGAACATTTAAAGGAGGAGTAATATCTCCCCACCTATGGAGCTCAGTAGTGGATGAACTACTGCTCACACACAGTCAAATATGCGTAACCCTAAAATACCGTGATGAATGTAGAACCAATGGTCACTTCTGGTGCACTGGTCTTGTTTGTCAAAGCAGGTGAGCCAAGCATGAGAAAAATACTTGATAAGGTACAAAGATTGGCCTGGGTCTGCATCACTGGAGCTGTGAGAATATGCCCAACAAGAGCACCTGCGATCATTATAGATTTCACTCCTCTACATCTAGTGATTGATAGAGGGTAGCCCATGAGTATCCAGGGAAAGTATAGGAGAGTAGAATGAAGAATCAGAGATACTGGTCCTCTCTAAACATCAACGAAACCCACCTAGTGATGTAATTATCAAAAAATATGCATTCAGAAGAACTTCAATACTACAGGGTAAAATGGAAAAGGGAATACCCTACCCAAAACCTCAACGAAAATACCATAAAATGGTACACAAATGGGTCAAAAGCCACGGCAGTCGCTGCTGAACAAAATGTCTTTCAGGAAGAAACTATCAAGGATGTGATGAAGTGATCCATTCTGGTAGTCATGCTGCTATCAACTCATCAAGCTTTTCTGTGGAATAAGAAAATGTTTTTGGAGAAGGAGGAAACCAAAAAAGAAACCCTTTGGAAGAATCATCCAGGGCTGGCTCGCTTGAAAAAGTTCTCTTGGAACTTTTAAAATGCATATCCAAACGAAATCTGGATCTCAGTATGGACCAATTATACCTCCTCAGTGGATTTCCTAATGAACACTGTCGCCTCAGGAAGCATATGATGAGAATGGGTTCATCAGAAACTCACACACCTGGTTACAGAGTGTCTCTCCAATGCAAATAATGCTTTGGACAGGAAAATTATAAGGGTATCAAAGATTTAACATCTTTGAAGCACTCTCAAACACTTGGGTAATTGGAGCTCTGGAGTTGAAGGCGAGTTGTAAATAGCGCAGTGGTGAGAATAGCTCTAATGGGAACAATAAATCTCAAGCTCGCCGTGCATTTTGTATTTGAACATAACTAATAGATGAAGCGCTAAAATTTGTCCTCCTTTTGGTGACTAATGGTTGAAGGACTTCAAGGAATCACCAAACCATGATGTTTCTAATTCCATTTGAAGGGCATGAAAATTTAATTGAGAACTTATTTTTTTCAACATCCCTTCAACTTCATTATCTTCGATGGTCTTTCAAGAATTATCATGTTATATTAAATGACTATTGGAATTTGTAACTATTGCTTTTGATGTTCTATATTTTTTTTCATGTTTGTTTTTTCCAGAACCAACCTAATTTGAGGCTACAAGGATATGAGCAGTTCAAATGGAAGCGAAGAAAATTATGGAAGAAATTTCATACGAGTATATCAGAATTTTATGATAAAATTGAATTGTGGAAAGGAGATCTCAAAACAATTGAGGGGCGTTTTGGTACAGGAGTTGTATCATATTTTCTTTTTCTGAAGTGGCTTTTATTTTTGAATATTTTCATCTTTGGTATTATATTCAGTTTTATCTCACTGCCATATGTGCTCTGGAACCCTGAACAAAGGGATGTAAATTACACAAATATAACTTCAATGTGTTCAGAGGAAATCAGCCCTGTCGGTACAATTTTGAATCTGGTACAGGGCACAGGCTTCATGGAATGCACATATTTATTTTATGGTTATTATCCTTCAGAAATTTTATCTTATTCGATTGGTAATGCAAGTATATTTTACAATTTTCCCTTAGCATATGTTCTAGTGACCATGGTTTACTTGATAGTATCCTTGATGTGTATGGTCAAAGCAGGTGCAAAAGGGTTTAAAGAAAGACTGATTGAGGGTGAAGGCCAATTTTACCTTTATTGTAATATAATTTTTGGAGGATGGGACTTTTGTATACATGATGCAAAATCAGCAGCTATCAAACATCAAGCTATTTATAATGAAATTAAAGGAAATTTAGAAGCTGAAAGGATAGAAGATGAAAGACAGAATAGAACAAGCAGTGAAAAAACAAAATTATATTTGATAAGGATTCTTGTGAATTCAGTTGTTTTAGGTATATTAATTTTTTGTGGTTGTTCTATATATTTTATATTTAGCTTCTGTACAGATAAAATCAAGGAGTTCACTGATGATTCACTGAATTATGAAAAATTATTTTATGAGTTTTTACCATCTATGACCATAGTCAGTTTAAATATGTTAATTCCGTTCATTTTTCGATATCTCATTATTTTTGAAAACTACACACCTCTGTTTGTTGTAAGATTGACTTTGATCAGGACAGTTTTTCTAAGAATGGCAGCATTGATAGTTTTTTATGCTTCTTTGTATTCCAAAATTACTTGCAAGGGAGATAAATGCCGATCATCGACTAAGTGCTGGGAAACTTATGTGGGCCAACAAATATATAAGCTGTTTTTAACTGATTTTGCTTCAACTGTAATCATTACATTTTTTATAAATTTTCCAAGATCGCTTCTTGCGCATCATTTCAACAACAAATTTTGTGCATTCATTGGTATGCAAACATTTGATTTACCAAAGCATGTTCTTGATGTAGTTTATACCCAGACTCTAATTTGGATAGGATGTTTTTATGCCCCACTTCTTTCTTTTATGGCTGTTTTGCACTTATTTTGTATATTTTATGTTAAGAAGTTTGCTTGTTTGTTCAATTCAAAACCCAGTGAAATTATCTATAGAGTATCACGTTCTAATTCCATGTTTATGATAGTTTTATTGGTATCTTTTGTATTTGCACTACTACCACTCATGTTCTCTGTATCAGAACTCCTTCCATCTTCAAGCTGTGGCCCGTTTCAAAACAGTCCCTATGTTTGGTATACAGTACAGAAAGTTTTTTATGATACTCCCAAATGGTTACAAGATATTATTTCTTTTTTGAGTACAGCAGGTTTCGCAGTACCTGTTGTTATTATTTTATCTCTCTTATTGTATTATTTTACCGCTGTGAATTCTGCTAACAGACATATGGTTAAAGTGTTGAAAAATCAGTTAGTACTAGAAGGACATGATAAACAATTTTTATTAGAAAGACTTAGTATGTTCATTAAACAGCAGCAAGAAAACCAAAAACGAATGAGAAGAATTGAAATGGCACAAGAAGCTGAAAGAAATAAAAACAGTTCTTAAGTACGATCTACTCTAGAGTGTATCATATCAGATTTATTGAAATCGTTAATTTTTGTTGCTGGCGTTTTTGTATATTTTTTGATTTGAATTAATCAATATGCCATTATATACAAAACTGCATTGAAATTTCCATTTATATCATCTGGTCATTAAATTTTTCAAGACAAGACGAAAACCAGAAAGAAACTTATGTATCATTTCAATTTTATACACAAACATCTCAGATTTTCTTATCTAAAGAACTTCAAGTATGCCATTCATGTTTGTTGAACCACTTGAGGTTCTGAAATCATAAAGTTACCCACTTATGCTCAAAACTATATTCTATTACCATAATTTTAAATTGAATTTCAGTGTAACAAAAAAGTGTCTTGATTTTTTATACTTTTATGGATGTTGAATGGAATTTATCTAATAATTGTGCTTGTCATCTATATCAGTAAGCAGAAGTGATTTTTTGATTGCTCTATTTATTTATTAATGTTAATATGAAACTAGTCAGACTTGTGATTTGCGGACAAAAATCTTCCATTTAAGCCAAAAAATATTTTTTTCTACACATATCCTTTGTATTAATATTTATTTAATTAGTGGATAATATAGCCTTTTTATACTGTAACATTGAATTGTTTCATTCTTTTATTTGCTGGAAAATATTGAATATCCATGTTTTCTGCTGAATTATAACTTGAAATTATTGTTCATTTTCATTGCACCTGCAACATACATAGGGTTTTTGTTTTTTAGGATTTTTTTGCCATACAGGGACATACGTATATTCATTGTTCATCTCAACAAAAAAAAGATATTCAATAGCTGTGTGTTGAAGGACTACATTGTAGAATGCAAGCAGGTGAATATATAGACTGATTTTTTTTTGAGAGATTAAATACTCGAAAAATATCTTAGTTCTTTATTTTTCCTCCACAAAACAAGTTGATATAAAGTATTTTTCATTTTTGCTTGAAAGTAAGGAAATTATTCACGATTTATACCTATATACAAGGTTCAAAACATGTAACTCATTGAATGAACAATAGAGTATTTTCTGTGTTATATTCTCAGTTCAAAATTCATTAAACATGGAATCAGATATATGTAATAAGAAACAAAGTGGCCAAAATTAATAAGTATGAAAAAAAAATGATTTCACTGAAACAACCTGGTCGGTACGGGGTACCTACAGTTACTATATTTACGTGGTGAAAATTAACAATTCTCGAAATTGAATGTACCTACAGATATTTTAGATGAACCATCTTTCGATATTATGGTTCCCCTTCCCCTTAAGGTTTACAGAACACATATATTTTGAAGACAATTTTTAACCTCTAAATTGAAATATTGAAAGGGAGAAGCGAAATGACAAGTATATTTTTACTTTGAAAAGTTTCAATGAAATACTTCTGAGGGTGAAAGATTTTAATTTATTTAACTAATTAATCAGTTATCGCTATCACTCATTTTAATTTTTTTTTTCTTCTCTTAGCGCCCCCTAACCATAATTTCAAAAATGGCCAAAAGGAATTGTAAAGAAAACACAAAAATAAGTCAAATTTTAAACTCCTTTTTCCCGTTATTCTCTGGCAACCTCTGAACAATAGCGGTTCGATCATGCCCACTGATTCAAGTTACCTTTCGTGTGACGTCACCAATCTAGTTGTGAGCGTGCTAGCTGAGACATACGGGCACGGATATTCGCCATATTCCAGGGTACAGTGGCGGGGCCGAATGTCGTAGATAGTAGACGAAAATATGTTCAGTTTCCCAGCCATCTTGTTGAAATCTGAAAGTATGCTTATACGAGGTGTGTGTTGATTTTTTGAGAAATTCTGAGTGTTTCGAGTGTATTCATGGGTGAGTTTCGTAGTTTTCCAATAAACGTCCTTATTAGAAAAGTTCTTTTGTGCCCCAGTGCGGTGTAAACGGTGTAAAATAGTTTCAATAATTCTTCCTGTAGCTTTCTCTTCGTTGAGAATGTCCAAATGAAAAATTAGAACTAGGAAGAACAGGCAGCAGCTGATTTGATCGAAAGGGTTTATTCTGTTATCGTTTGATCTGTTAGTTTTGAGGAAATATCTCCAATCGATTCGTTTGTGTGGATAACTCAATAGGGGTCAGTGCAGCATTATATTATTATTAGTGTTATGTATAACTATTTTACTGTTCCTTATTAAGACATGGGACCCGGATCAACTTTTTCATTTGGTGTGAATGCCTATTCATAACTTCAGTTACGGTGACGATTTCGAAGTTTATAGTTTTCTGGGCAGGTGGGCTGATTCACCGAAAAGACTGTTGAGAATCGCCCAAGTATCTCCTATAAATGACTCATAGATCGCCACTGGGCTGTTCGCGGTGGCAATTTATTGTTGTGGTGAATAAATAAATGATATTTGTTCAATGTATACTTGTTCGAACCGTTAATGGATCAATTGATCTTAGGTTCAACAAACACGAGAAATCTGACAGCTATGTCTAAAACTGAAATTTTGACAGATTGATAAACGTTCTAAGTTGTGGTTGTGGTTTGTTGTGCAAACGAAACAAAACCTGATCAAATTGTCCTTTGAAAAATCTACATTCAAAAGTCTTCCTTATTGAGTTCTGAGCCCAATATATCTACTACTATTTAACACTTACCTACATCAACATATAAATAGATATTTACTGAGCTCTCAAGTTGCCTAGAACCTAGAATCATCTATATTTTCTGTACCTACAGATTATCCTTTGATTGATCAGTTCCTTCTTACAATATTATGTTTGTATCACTTCTCCTATAGCAGTTTCTATAATTGACTGCCCGACTTTCTCCATAGATATTAAACTTCTGCCTGCTGATTTTGTTGCTAAGATTTTGTTGCTAAAATCGAGTCGATTAATGTGTGCGCGATTATAAACTTTATCTAATTCCAAGGACCTACAAATACAATATTTTCAAATCGGTGCATAATTAATAATTGGCAAAGCATCGTGTGAAGGGGCGTGATCAGATAAATGTGTGTTGTCTTCTTCGAATTTCCTATCAAGGGATTAATGAACATTTAATATTACGAAGGTGGGTGTAAATCTTTTTGTATAACTTGATACCATTCACCAAGAACTCAAAATGGGTTGGCCTTTTATTTAAACTTTTAGCCTTAGATTTCAACTTTTCCCTTTCAACAGGGTTCCCGCTAATTTTTTTCATTATTTTCGTATCATTTCGCAATGATGAGCTAGGTTACTAGGTACTTCATTATTTATTGACAATAAGAATATTTACTAAATATCACTAGATAACATGTACATGGAAGCTATTACAATATCGAAAAAGGGGTAAACCGAGGGGTAAACACATAGAACTAACATTATAGGTATAAGATATATGACCTGTACATACCTATCTGAATCCGATGAGAATTATGTGATTCATAATGAAAATGAGGTTTCCTTATTGTAGCTGTAAAATTGATATCTTCTTTGAATTATTTATCTCGATTCAGTCTTTTTCCTCTTTTTCTCGATTGGAATTTTTTTTCGAGAAATCACGTTCTCGTAGTATATCTAGGGAGTAATTGAGGACATCCAAAGAATATTCTCCGACTATACTCAAATTTAGTTACACGACCATGATTATTTTCTGAACGCTTGTTATGGACCAGAGTGTCATCATTTTGCTCGAAATCTGTAAGTATTGACGATTCTAGGTCAAATTCAATTATGTTCGATCTGTCGTGAACACGATAACTTTTGAAAGAAAAGATCTAGAGTTTCGAAAATTTCGGGTAATGTTTGAAGTTCAAATGCCTCAACATATTTCTGTTTGAATCTTTCCGGAAAACGCAGAGACAGCATTTTTAATTAATTTCAGGATAATGTCCACCGTATTTGAATTATTCCTTCTTTATTTGAAATAATATATGAATTTGATGGTTCATTCTGGAACAAGGACATTCGATTGAAATTGGCAGAAGACTATTGCTATTAAAAAAATTCCCAATAAATTTGCCCTCGCATCTATCATAATGTAAGCGTACTCAAAACTTTCCGCAATCATACTGATTTTGATTTATCGTATTCTATCGAGCTGGTCTCGAAGCCGCTTCAATTTGTAGTTAATAATTTACAATAACATCAAATGATGGTCTGTAATTCATCTTATATTTCTATTGTTTCACTTACTGAAAGATTATATCATCGCGTTCGTTTGTTTTCGCTGGTCAATATTCAAGTTGAATCTCTTAAATTGTCTGTTCAGATTTGGACTGGTCAATTTTTCCACGATGCGTATAGATATACAGAGTATAACAGCCAAATGGAATAAATTCGATAACGAATAAATGAGGGCGTGTTGGGAAAAACGCTCGGACACGACGATTTGTAATTTTAAATGCGCATATTTTTCAAGAAAATAATATTATATAGGGTGTTCCATGTGACCGTGGCCAATACCAACTTTCTTATTTCAAATGCAGGCGATCTGATAAGTATCTCTGATGACGAAGTGCTTTTTTCCAGTCTTTATTCATCAATTCCACATTTTTTTTTCAAAATAAGTTTTTAACATATTGAAGATTTTTTTGTGGCCAATCAAAAGCCGAAATTTCAATGGGTCTCTGTAAAATGGGTCATAATATTGTTGATGATCAGTCCTATCAACTAATGCTGCTAATGTTGTTCTTGCAAAAGATCCTAAATTCTTCAATCTACTCCGGGAATATTTGACTTAATTTCGGGCTTAGAATCCCATTAAATTCTAAGAAAAGTATATTTTATTTCAGTGGGGATTGAAACTTGGGTTTCGTTTTCTGCTAAAAATTCAATACATACCTATTTAAAAAACTATGAATTTCATTTTATCGAAATAATTTATTTTGAGAATAAAGAATAATATCGAATAAAAGGTATCCATATTAGTAAGTTAAAGAATAATATTGTTTACGGGTTCTTCAAAAAATAAACTAGTTCAAGAAACCAATTTAAAAAATTTTGATATTTAAAATATATGAACAAGTCAAAGACTCACACTGTATACATGATCAATAGTTTGTGATGATAGTTCATTTTCGAGATCGAATATTACGTGAACGAATAATCAGATCTTGAAAAAATCTTCACAAATTTAAGTGATTGCAATTATAAATTCTTCACCTGAAGCACTGACTTGAAGTTTGGAGTTTTTGTGCGCTCCATCATCTGCCTTGTAATTAGGTCCATCTTGTAGGTATAGATTATCATTAAAAATCCAAAGAACTGCCATACTTAAGGAACCAACTTGTAAGCACTCGGTGGAACGAGCGCTCAAAAAGAATTTTTTTGAGAGACCCTAGATAATAGTATCATGCTGTATATAGTATCCTGAGTTCTCCCAATATTAAAGTCAAATTATTCTTTCTGCAAGACAACAAGTTTTCGCGTTTGACTGATTTTGTTCAAAGAATTAAAGCCGGCCATAGACATCGTTATTTTTCATCCGTTTTCCTCGCCGCGATTCGAACCGCCGAGTCATATCGCAGAACTGTTTTGCCCACACACTTCGGTAAATTCTTCCCGTTATTTTACTGTCGTTCACGATTAAGCACGTCATGAAGAGGAAACATCTCTTAGCAGTGGCGGCCGCGGTTTCGGTGCTGAATAAAAAGAATCAAATTTATTCTTCACTGTTTTAATATCAGCGCCTTCCTTCCAATTCATGATATTTTTTCAATAATATTACATAACCTTCCCTCTTCTTGTTTCTATTCCTGTATTCTGCTGATTTAATTAGCCATAGACAAGGATGCAACCTGTCCAAATGGATGAAATCCACAATTAATTGTTTATTCGCCGTCTTCTGATCCATCCCGGTCAAAAATAGTGATAGAAGAAGTGATTAAGAAACAGCAGAAGTAGACGCACTTGTGGAGAGGACGCGACTTGTACTACGCTAATGGAAAATAACCGCCGATTCTCGACGAAATCCCCACACACAGTCGGCATGGCACGACAACCGATGAACCGTCGTGACAAAAATCAAGCATCGGCAGATATTTGTACCGACGATTCGTACCGACGGTTTTTCGCCATACACGATACACATCGGTTTTTGGCGCTTTTGCCGGGACGGTTCGTATCGCGGCGTTATAAACGGATGAAAAATAACGATGTCTATGGCCGGCTTAACATTTGGTGGTAGGAAAATATTCATGTAGGTATACGGAGTCTTGGAACTTCTTATCATTACTTCTGTCGACGATACTGAGATTGTTAGTCGAATTCATAACTTTTTTCAACAACATTCGCCAGATAATTAATTGTCCAAAAGTATCAATACATACTTCCTTTTCATGTTCATCGATCATCCTGTAATTCGAAAACTGTCCACATTGGATCATGGACTTCATCATACTGAATTTTGAGCCGTTTCGACTGAAAACCATTTTCCCTAAGTGTACTTCCACTTCTGAAAGAAAAATCATCAGTGGTACAGAAGAATAATAACCACTTTGTCGAATTCCGATTTTTATAGTTGGAATTCAACTCGAAGGTCCAGGATCACAGACTTTCGAGGGAACGCTTTCGCTCTGAGCTCACAGATAATTACTCTCAGTTCCTAAATCTTTTCATCTCATTACATTATGTCGCACTCAATTATTTTCCGCTGTTTTCCTCCTAGAAAAAAATCAAATGAATTCAGATGGAGTCTTTTCAAACGATGAAATTTTAGCTGCAGTAACGAAGTCAATTCATTTTCACTACCTACTATGTATACGGGGTGATTTTTTTGAGTGTTTTATTAGACGTATTCGAGGAAGGAATTTTGATACGAATTCAAGATTCTGTATTTTTGTTTTAGAGTAGATACATGAACTTAAATTAAGATATTTTCAAGCGAAATCTACTTCCGTTTCAACCAGAAACGAATGTAAGCTTCGTTATTTCAAATGTTACACCCTGTATGTTTATACATATTTCAATTCTTCATTCAATTCTGCACTCATTTGATGTACGATATGCGCAACCACATGAATTGGTGTTTATCTCCCGAGAATCTATCATTGACAGAATTTCTTTTCGCAACAGTGGAACAAAAGAAAGTACATACGCTGACCGTTGTGAAGTTGGCCACATCCAGACATACACTCAAAGACAAACAATGGCTCATGAAAACAAAATTCATAACTCACTCAAATGAGATCGTATCGCATTCAGATTTCGATGTGGGATTGATGGGTCGATGAGAAATTGAATCCCCTTTCATTTGGAGACTTTTAAGCCTCAGGGATGGAGTTGTGGGGGTTTTTGGGGGTGATTTCTGACTAAAATCATAACTCGACGAAATGGGAGTGTTCCACAATGAGCTTCGAATACACATATGTTTCTTCAATGCCGAAAGAATAAAATGCAATACCCCTCATAGTTTGTTAGCCCCCACGTTTGGAGATTTGGGGGGTTGTTTATGCAAAATGATGAAAAAAATTCATATCTCGAAAAACTGAGAGTGTTCCACGATCAGATTCGATTAGGTGTTTCTTGAATGCCGAAAGAATAAAATACCCCCAAATCTCCAAACCTGGGGGCTAACAAACTATGGGGTTTTCACTATTTTATTCTTTCGGCAGTCAAGAAACACCTAATCGAATCTGATCGTGAAACATTCTCAGTTTTTCGAGATACGAATTTTTTTCATCATTTTGCATAAACAATCCCCCGAATCTCCAAACCTGGGGGCTAACAAACTATGTGGTTTTCAGTATTTCATTCTTTCGGCATTCAAGAACCACATATTCAAAGCTGATCGTGGAACACATAGGTTTTCCCGAGATATGAATTTTTTTCATCATTTTGAATGATCAACCCTCCAAATCTCCAAACGTGGGGGCTGACAAACTATGGGGTTTTCAGTATTTCATTCTTTCTGCCTTCGAGAACCACATACTCAAAGCTGATCGTGGAACACTATGGTTTTCCCGAGATATGAATTTTTTTCATCATTTTGCATAAACAACCTCCCAAATCTCCAAACGTGGGGGCTAACAAACTATGGGGTTTTCAGAATTTAATTTTTTCTGCATTCAAAAACCACATATTCAAAGCTGATCGTGGAACACTCTGATTTTCCCGAAATATGAATTTTTTTCATCATTTTGAATGATTAACCCCCAAATCTCCAAACGTGGGGGCTAACAAACTATGAGGTTTTCACTATTTTATTCTTTCTGCATTAAAGAAACACATATTCAAAGCTGATCGTGGAACACTCTGATTTTCCCGAGATATGAATTTTTTTCATCATTTTGCATAAACAACCCCCCAAATCTCCAAACGTGGGGGCTAACAAACTATGAGGTTTTCACTATTTTATTCTATCTGCATTAAAGAAACACATATTCACAGCTGATCGTGGAACACTCTGATTTTCCCGAGATATGAATTTTTTTCATCATTCCGCATGATCAACCCCCTAAATCTCCAAACGTGAGGGCTAACAAACTATGAGGTTTTCACTATTTTATTCTTTCGGCATTCAAGAAACACCTTATCGAATCTGATGGTGGAACACTCACAGTTTTTCGAGATATGAATTTTTTTCATCATTTTGCATAAACAACCCCCCAAATCTCCAAACCTGGGGGCTAACAAACTATGGGGTTTTCAGTATTTCATTCTCTCGGCATTCAAGAAACACATATTCGAATGTGATCGTGGAACACTCTCAGTTTTCCGAGATATGAATTTTTTTCATCATTTTGCAAAAACAACCCCCCCCAATCTCCAAACGTGGGGGCTAACAAACTATGAGGGGTATTGCATTTTATTCTTTCGGCATTGAGGAAACATGTATATTCGAAGCTCATTGTGGAACACTCCCATTTCGTCGAGTTATGATTTTAGTCAGAAATCACCCCCAAAAACCCCCACAACTCCATCCCTGAGGCTTAAAAGTCTCCAAATGAAAGGGGATTCAATTTCTCATCGACCCATCAAGCCCACATCGAAATCTGAATGCGATACGATCTCATTTGAGTGAGTTATGAATTTTGTTTTCATGAGCCACTGTTTGTCTTTGTGTGGATGTGGCCAACTTCACAACGGTCATACGCTGATACTGCTTCTGGCATAAATTAAGAGGAAGTATTATACAGGGTGCCTGAAACAGGGCTTCAGAGTGAGCCTCAATAAAACTATGAGATCTCATTTTTTTCAAATATGTAGTAACCATATAATTTTGTAATTCTGATCGATTGATCGTCAAAAACTAGTAAGAGTGTGCCAAACATTTCATGTCTTTGAAATCAGTAGTTTTGACGTTATCGAATAAAATTCGAATTTCACGACTGAAGCCAGGTTTGGCTCAGGCAAATTCATTGGTATGCTCGTCTTTCTTCAAGTAGGCAATGCTAGGAATTGTCATTCTTACTTTTTTTTATTGATCGAACTATACAAAACATGCGATAAAAATTGGGCACAGGGTGATTGTTTACTCAAAGGCTATCTCAGTTAATATTGGTCGTACAAATGGGCAAATTTGTAGTATTTTTATGGGCATTCAGAATTCTGTACTAAGAAATGGATAAAAGCATCGTGAACCTAAAAAAAAATTGATAACTGTTATTTTTTAGATGGTACACCCTGTATTTTATTTTCCTAATCGGTAGAGCTCTTTCTTCTGATTTCAAAAATACATAGGTATATACTTTATGCAGGATATTTTCGGCAGTTTGTAATAATTTAGGTTTTTTCTTCTGAATCAGAGGCAGCTGTAGACGCCACACGACAAAGATGCGATTTCTTTGTGTCGGAGGAAACTTGGATAATAAACTGATATTTATTTCATTTGTTCTATATTATACTGAAACGGTAACTGGGTGGACCGGCCCGAGAGAATCTGTCCAAAAGTGGGTCCAGAAGAATCTTAAAATCGCAGCGAAGCTGCGATACGGTGGGGAAATTTTTATACGGTTGGAAAGAGGAATAATCGATTCTTACGTGGGTGGAATTTCGATTCTCTAGGCGAAGAAGAAGTATTTCAAAAAAATTCGCGAAAATCGCGAAAAAATCCGACAAAAAGGGCCATTTTAAACTCGATAAAACTTTTTTCACAGATATCCTGACCGCGATGTAAATATACGGATCAAAAGAGGAAAAGTCAATGCAAAATAGCTTGGTATTCATATTCTCCATAATCTCCCCATTTCTTCAGAAAACTTGATCAAACTTTGACATTTCGCCTATAAAATCACCCGAGTTCTACCGATGAGGATAACTACTTAAAAGGTAGATCTGCTGGCCCATACTAGTTCATTAACTAAAAGTTAATGAAGTGTTCAAAATGACCCCCTTCTACTTCTACACACAGTCGATATCTTTTTATTAAGTTTTTGAGGGTTTTCCCTGCCATTTCTGGTTTATTATTGAGGTTGTCAATTTCTTCCTCTATTCTGAATTTGATGTCTTCAATATTTTGCGAACGGCCATATACACTTTAGATTTCAAATATCCCCCATAAATAAGTGTCCAATGATGTTAAGTCGTGACTGTTAGGAGGCCATAGAATGGTCCCGTTCCTGCAAATTCAATTTTATTTTATTATCCATGGAAACTTCAACATCGATATAAAAAATCACAGCATTCTCGAGTGGCGTTCTACTGCTGCCTTATGGTATCCACCCACGAGGAAACCGAACCGGACACCAGCGGCAAAGATAATGAAGGCCATAAAATCCGGCGCGTGCCATTGCAGATGCTATGAGTTCCCATGAAGAACAGCGGAATTTTTGCAGTTGTGTCAGTCACTTCTACGCAAATTTCCGTAGAATTAGGGAATTCAGAAAGTTCCAACGGCGCTCCGATTTTGTTGAATATTATTGCACCAGGTAGTTGAATTCTCATCAGTTTTGCAAAGAGCCAGATATACAATTTTTATTTCAATAAAAAAAATTAAATTGCTTCATCTATTCCAATCATCTGACTCATTGCTTTCTACCGAAAAAACCTACATAACATTTCGAGAAACCCAGACACAAAATCGAAAAACTATGTTTTCCAAAATTCAACTTCATTCTCATAATAAGAAGGGACAGAATAACATATATTAAATTCAATAAAAATGGACCCCTACACTGGACTGATGAAACAAGAACATAATTGATCTGGTTTTTATGGCATAGTCCACTCAGCGAAACAGCAAAAAATTGCAACTACCCGCATTGGAATAACGCAAAATATAAATGAATGTCTTCGTTTCTAATATTTGGAAGCAATATTCAGGGAAAAACCATCATAAATTGATTTAATAATATGTACTTCCTTTCAATACCGAACAAAATCGTACGTTTCGTAGGTACTGGCAAAATCGCTGGCAAATTCTAGCAACATAATCCGTCTACCTCTTGTCAAAACCCAAGCGGCACATTTTATTGACCATGATTTATTGCAGATGCGGACACCAAGTGTCCCGAGAAGTTTCTCCATGAGTGGGCACTGTTAGATTTAGAAGAAAAACCTATATTTTCAGAAGACTGCCGAAAATAACCTCTATAAAGTATATTTTTTTGAAAGCGGAAGAAAGAGTTCTACCGATTAGGAAAATAAAATAAAGGGTGTACCATTTAAAAAATAACAGTTATCATACATTTTTTAGGTTTAAGATGCTTTTATGCATTTCTTAGTACTAAATTCTGAATGCCCATAAAAATTTAAATGTCATATCGTTAAATATTGAGTATATGAATACTCAATGGCTTTAGAAAGGTTTAATTGGTTTTTTGTTCCCTATAGCGTGAAGTTTTCAAGATATTCAGCTTTTTCTGTCAGAATTCGGAATAATTATGCATTCGATAGATCATTGAGGAGCAATGTTAATATAATAATAATAATTCTATCTTCATTCTAAACTAATTTCATTTTTAGTGTTGTAAGCAAAATGTTAATGACCTCTCGAAAGACTACAACATCTCTTCAAAAAGTGGAGACATAGAATTTTGCTGTCCTCCTGAGACACAAACTAGGTGACATAAGACTGATCTTTCTCCTAATAAATGGTACTTGAAGCAAATTCTCCATTTTTCTTCTATCCGTGAGTTATACCACAGAATACCTAACTACACAGAAGCGTCAGTAAGTGTCGGCACTTTGATCTTCAAGGGGCAAATTTTCGTGACCTCCATTCTCTGTTAGGTAATACATATGTCACTTTTGAGAGGCAAATTCGATTTGAATGGTCAATGGTTCACATAACGAAGGATTTTTAGTTTTTGATTCATCAACAATAAGAATCAAGCCAAAAAAACAAACTCTAGCGGTCCAACGGGAAGTTTAAATTCAACGTTGACATATTTACTACCTAGCATGGCACAAGCGTTATCAAATAAAGTGACCCTTCTGTGTGGTTAGGTATTCTGTTGTACCATTGAGTTCAAATATACAGGGTTGGGATAAAGTTTGGGACCAAGTAAATATCTTCTAAACGAAAAGAACTATATTTATGAAAATTTGCAGGTGAGTGCAGTAGAACAAAATGCATCTGATGTACATTTTTTTGTTGATAATTTACTTCCGGTTTAACCGGAAATGGCCTTAAATTCTTTAATTCGAATGGGACACCCTATATATTTTCACAGATTTTGAAAGAGTTTGTTATTTTGAATTCATACATACTGAGTTAGTGTAAAACAAATTGTAAAAACGAGGTATTGATCAAATGAGAATCCTCATTGGATTCATGAACCACATACCCAGCATCCACAGAAAATAAATGTTTGAATGGGAATTGTTGAAAATAGGCTTATAGGCCCATTTTTCATCGACGGAAACTTGAATGGTGACAAGTATTTGGATCTACTGAATAACGAAATTATTCCTGCACTTCAACAGAATGGACAATTACCACCAAATGTTTGGTTTCAACAAGATGGAGCACCTCCCTATTATGATTTTTTTACACTAAACTCAGTATGTATGAATTCAAAATAACAAACTCTTTCAAAATCTGTGAAAATATATAGGGTGTCCCATTTGAATTAAAGAAGTTGAGGCCATTTCCGGTTAAACCGGAAGTAAATTATCAACAAAAAATGTACATCAGATGCATTTTGTTCTACTGCACTCACCTGCAAATTTTCATAAATATAGTTCTTTTCGTTTAAAAGATATTTACTTGGTCCCAACTTATCCCAACCCTGTATATTTAAACTCAATGGTTATACACATGCGCTAAATGTAGAAGTTATGTATATTCTAACAGTCGACACGAAAAAAAGATATCAGGAATTAAACTATGGCTGTGACATATATTAAGTTTTTCTACACTCGTACTATAATTAATACTACACTTATACGCTCATAATCTTAATGAGATTTCCTAATGAGATCCATTATGATACAGATTTTTCATAACGATATAGATTTTTATTTCCAATCAAGCGGCCCCTGTTTGCTGCGGGAAGGGAGGCGTCGGAAAGAGGAGGAACGGAGCTACACGGTGGTGTTTTTGGATATTTTCTGCGTTATCCGGAAGTATTTTAAAAAAATTTCGCGAATTTCGCCGAATTCGCGAAATTTTCGGTGTCATAGACTTGGCTAGAGAATTCGAATTATCGCGTTGACGTTCGATATGTCCGAGGTATGACGTAATTTGTTAAGATTAATATTTATAGTTCTTCATCATTAATCGGGTGAAGAAAAAATTGCGTATTCAATTCTCATGTATATACATACGAAATTCGCCTTCAGCTCATTTCGTATGTCGGTTAATGCTCGTGTATTAATTTAATAACCATCATAACATGATCGTTCTATATTATACTAAAACGGTAACTCTGTGGTCCGGCCCGGAGAATCTGTCGAAAAAGTGGGTCCAGAAGAATATTAAAATCGCAGCGAAGCTGCTATACAGGAAAGAAAATTTTACAAGGTCAGAAAGAAGAATGATCGATTCGTACGTGGGCGAAATTTCGAATCTCTAGGCGATGTAGAAGTATTTTAAAAAAATTCGCGAAAATATTCGGCAAAAAGAGCAATTTTAAACTCGATAAAACTATTTTCGCAGATATCCTGGCCGTGATGTGAATATACGGATCGAAAGTGGAAGAGTCAACGCAAAATAGCTTGGTATTCATATTTTCCATAATTTCCCCATTTCTTCAGGAAAATTGATCAAAGTTTGACATTTCTCCCATAAAATCGCCCGATCTGCAGAGATCACAGAGAACTATTCGACATTGTAGCTGTAAGCTGTCAGAGTTTGGCCCCAGCCTTCTATAGAGAAAGCCCGGAACACAATCTGACAACTGCGCTCTGATTCCGCGATCGGAGGCCTACCGATAAGGATAACTGCTTAAAAGGTAGATCTGCTGGCCCATACTAGTTGCATAATATACTATTATAGTTTCATAATATTCTAAGGAATTAAAAACGATTGAAAAATATATGTATTCTGTGTGTGTGTGTGTGTGTGTGTGTGTGTGTGTGTGCATCTCAAATCGACTTCACCTAAGTCGATAAATCCCCTGACGTATTAAAAGTTTTCGATCAAGGCCCTATCTATCTGGGCGCTGCTACTGACATCATTCTGGAAATAGAGCGGGTCAGTCCAAACGATGGCAAGTTTCAACTTACTCCTAACTTCCAACAGCTCAGGTGCTATTTTCTGTATCAGTGATGAGTATATCTCGTTCAGACCTTTATGTCTTCTTGTTGATGGAATTTTGATTTTGTTTTATGTGATTCATTTCAAATAAACTTTTTAGATATCACTATTATAAGAGATAATAACGAAGTAAAGACTTTAATGTTGGGGAAATCGATAAATTCAGTTCGGATACTTGATTTTAATTCAATGCATAACATTAAACAGAAAAAGGCAATAGCAGTTAATTTTATCTATAGATCGAGCATAGACCAAGCATACTGAATCAAGTTACATCTTTATAAATAATGAACAATAATCCACATGAAATGATAAAAATTAATAAAACGAACAACTCATTGAATTACCATAGCACAACAAAATAACCAATACCATATATACCATTACCATATATATTCCGGCATTATCTTAGACAATAGAAAAAATAATTAAACTGTACCCTTATATAAAAATTGCAAATACGCCATTCATACAAGTCCAGAAGTCATTTTCCAAACTAAAAGAAGAAGATCCAAAAAATCACAAATTGTCTATGAGATACCATGCAATGAATGCAATGAGGTATACATAGGACAAACAGAACAAAAATTATGTAACAGAATAAACCGTCATAAATATTTCAAAGTTCACACAACCCTTTATAAACACATAGTAGATAACGAACCTATATTCAACTTCGAAGACACAAAGATATTGGAAATTGAAAAGAATAAAAAAATTTGAGAATTCTTGGAATTATTGGATTCACATATTTTCTCAAATTCATTATCTTCCCAAAGTAGATTTACAGTTTTATGAATACGTAACTAGTTGCGGCAGTAAAAAAATTTAGGTTGGAATTCCAAAATGATCAATTATTTAATATACCTTTTATTATACATATTGGTATTTCTGGATATATCTTCATAAACTTTAATAATTACTGATTTCCAATTACCAACATGCCGAATTCTTCATTCCCTCTCATGCTGCACCTCAATTTTTTAACGATTAACGTCGAGGCCCGAGGGTGCCTACACTGGACACGGAAAATACATGTCACGATCGAGGAGTAGTTTGATTTGGTTGCGCTGCGGAATTTAATATTTCTAATATTTCAAAAACTGTATATCTGATCAATGATCAGGTTGAAATTTGAGTGTATAGTAACGATTTCTGTGTGTGAACTAATTTGATATGAATTTGAAAGAGCTCAGCTGTTTTCATAAATTTTAATTGCACAATATTAACATAGGTTTTGTTGCATTCCAGTGGAAAAATCCAATAATATCCAAATTGTGCGGATCTCCGTGTCGTTTAAAATACTTGTCCAATGTAGGTGAGGCCTGAGATCGTAGCTGCATTTTCTCATGTCAATGACAGAAGTCATAGAAGGACTTGCCAACAGGAATTTTGATCATCCATTAAAGAAATGAAAACTTATACATCTGATCTATAATAATATAGATCTTCTTTGAAAGGGAGGGGGTACTGAAGCAGAAACATGTAACTATCCCAGCCACGTTTTATTACACGTATTCGTATTCGGAGTGAATTCCCGACCGTCGAAATACAGAACCGAACATTTCTGCCAACTTTTTCGTCCAATTTATATCAGCTATCCTCACATCGACGTATACGGGTTGCAGGAGAAATTGAACGCGTTACTATCTTTTATGGCCTATTTCAACAATAACAGGCCGTTGAATTAGATTGATGCGAAAAGTTAAGTTGTCATGAAAGGTAGTGGAGAAACACCATGTTGAAATGGAAAGCGTGAACGAGGGAGGTATGAATTATTCGGAGGAAATAACATCGTGCTATAGGTGTTGAATAGAAAAACCTTTTTACTTTTTGGTTAACGGGGAATGATCAATTTCCCAACACTTCTTGAAACAGACAGGAAATTTTCTTACCACCGCTTGCGGGCATGCATAAGTTGTTTACTCTGATTTCGATTAATCCAAAAACAGGGTCTTTCACGAGGAACCTCACCCATATTTATACGGGAAACTACTGAACGTATTTTCATGAAATTCAGCACTTATAAGTATTTCACGATGCTGATGAAATCTAAAATATTTTCAAGGCATGAGCACCTCCGGTTTTTCCGGAAATGACGTCAACTTCCGTTTTTCAAATTAGAACACCATTTTTTTATTGCAGAAATAGATTCTTTAGAAAATTTCAAGTTATTTTGATGTAACATTTTTCAGTTTTGGTTGGAAAATTCTCTCTGAGCGGGAAGATTCGAAAAAAAATCGAAAATAGAGCTCCGCTGAAACAAGAATAACTTCGAGGTTTTTGGATGGAAAATTTTCATTTTTGGGATTTTTCAAGGGTGTGATGCAAACACTCACATTATTTTTTAACGTAGAATCAATATCTGCCATAAAAAAATGAGGTTCTAATTTGAAAAAATTGATTTTTCACGATTTTGTCATCCCTAACTTTGAAAGCGATTTTTTCACCCCCTGTATCATGAATCGCGATTTCGATTTTTAAAGTGGATACATCAATCTTACATCTTGAAAAATCCCAAAAATGAAAATTTTCCATCCAAAAACCTCGAGGTTATTCTTGTTTCAGCGGAGCTCTATTTTCGAATTTTCCCGCTCAGAGAGAATTTTCCAACCAAAACTGAGAAATGTTACATCAGAATAACTTGAAATTTTCTAAGGAATCTATTTCTGCAATAAAAAAATGATGTTCTAATTTGAAAAACGGAAGTTGACGTCATTTCCGGAAAAACCGGAGGTGCTCATGCCTTGAAAATATTTTAGATTTCATCAGTATCGTGAAATACTTATAAGTGCTGAATTTCATGAAAATACGTTCAGTAGTTTCCCGTATAAATATGGGTGAGGTTCCTCGTGAAAGACCCTGTATTGTTACAACCGGAAGCATATTCATAGTTATCTAGGAACTGCGACTAATACCTAGTATAGATGCATAGAATACCTAGTGTCGGTGGCACTGACTAGATTTGTTAGACTTTTTTGTCGAAATAAAACCTGAGATGGGGTAGTACTTTCCATTTCTCCCTAAGGGGGTCGCGCTATTCTTCCATTATCGCATCAGCGCCACGACCGTGAAATACTGCGGATAATTCCGGAACTAGGACCCGATCTACAATCTAGAGTGCCGTTTTGATCTACAATTTTTGGTCACGATTTTTAGTTGAGAGTCGATACACCAGGGTTTCTATATTGCATCTATTGAATAGTGATAAATTCTGTGAGGAATTTCAAGTTGAATTTTGATAATTTGTTGTGGAGCTGAAAATGTAGGTATAGTTCGGACAATGAGGTAGAAATTAATTTTCAGAATCCGTTACCATGCTGAATAAAACAAATATGCTTTTTGCACATTTTGTAACAACATTATTGTTCTACAATTTACATAACCATCCGAATTCGACATTTTCAACACCTGCGTAGAAAATATTATTATTTCACAATGGCAACCCTAAATTATTCACAGAAATTGATACGTGCAAAGAAATTCTGTTGTTGGCACGGATTAGATTCTGTTCAAGACTTTCTTGTCGTTAGATAATTGAGTATTTGAACTACTTTTCATTTCTCTCGAAAGGGGCCGCGCAATTTCTCGAAGAGCGCCAAGCCGTGAAATATTGCGGATAATTCCGGAACTATAATCTAGACTCTAGAGTGCCGATTGGATCATATTTTTTGTTCAGGATTTTTAACTAGTAGTCGTTACAACAGAGTTTCTAAGCATCTACAGGGTGTCCCACGGTCGAGTGCCTATTAGACGTTTCTGGAGAACCTGACATATTTGAAATCTGAAAATTGGGATTATGATATTGTTCGGAATTCTCTACGGACCGAAAATATTTTTGGAGCTTGAGCACTTCCGGTTATACCAGGAGTGGAAATAAATTTGTTCAAAAAATTTATTTATCAATATTTTCGTTTCTGATATGATTGAGTATTCAATGCTGAATACATTTCTGTTGAAACCATTGTATTCATTCGAATAGTTTTCGAAATATCGAAAAAAAACCTAAAAAAATGTCGCATATTCATAGTCAGTGCTATGTTCATTATTCTCATTCAGAACATTCTGAGTGTAAACCGTTCTCACAACGTCAAAGTAGAAGAATGTAGAAAGGTCATGCATCTTTTGAATTTCATAAATATCATCACAGGGTGTTTAAAATTTTGTGTCGAAAACTGTGATCGAAAATTGGCCATAACTTCTGTTTTTCAAATAAGAACCCTATTTTTTTATGACTGCGTTGGATTCTGCGAAGAAAAATAGTGATAGCACTCTCAGATGTTCTTGCTCCTAAATTGAGTAATCCCCGAGATATTTGAGCTTTTCTGGATTCATGTTGTACGTAGAGTCAAATTCATCTTATCCTTCGTATGAGAATATTCTGTGACCATAGAAGATAAATTATCCCATTGATAATTCACAAGTGACAGCTCTAATTTTAGGCATTAACCTTACTTCTCGATTTTACTTCAATGGTTACTATGGTTTCATAAGAATAGTCATCGAATATGTTGGCATGAGAATATTCTGTGACCATAGAAGATAAATGATCCCATTAATAATTCAGAGGTGACAGGTCTAATTATTAGTTGTAACTATGGTTTTATAGAAATATTCATCGAATCACTTCAGATTCGATGAATTTGACTCTACGTACAACATAAATCCAGAAAAGCTCAAATAACTCGGAAATTACTGATTTTAGGAAAAAAAGCATCTGAGAGTGCTATCACTATTTTTCTTCGCAGAATCCAACGCAGTCATAAAAAAATAGGGTTCTAATTTGAAAAACAGAAGTTATGGACAATTTTCGATCAGAGTTTTCGACACAAAATTTGAAACACCCTGTGATGATATTTATGAAATTCAAAAGATGTTTGACCTTTCAACATTCTTCTACTTTGACGTTGTGAGAAAGGTTTACACTCGGGATGTTCAGAATAGGAATAATGGACATAACACTGACTATGAATATTTGACATTTTTTTAGGTTTTTTTTCGATATTTCGAAAACTATTCGAATGAATACAATGGTTTCAACAGAAATGTATTCAGCATTGAATACTCAATCATAACAGAAATGAAAATATTGAAAAAAATATTTTTTGAACAAATTTATTTCCACTCCTGGTATAACCGGAAGTGCTCAGGCTCCAAAAATATTTTAGGTCTGTAGAGAATTTCCAACAATATCATAATCCTAATTTTCAGATTTCAAATAAGGCCAGTTCTCCAGAAACGTCTAATAGGCACTCGACCGTGGGACACCCTGTATAGAAATTGTAACTGTCAAGTTCATTAATGGGCAAAATTCGACCAGGGGTTCCGTAAATATGGTCGTTCGAAATTTTGTTGCTCTGGTAAATTCATAAACGAGTATTAGATCCAGTTGAAATTTTGCATGTGAATAGAGAATGACGTATTTGGGCTACACGCAACATTTTGTCTAGTTCGCAATACCTGTAACTGAAAAAAACTAAATATCAGATTTGGGATCATGGAGAATTTATTTGACAGTTGTCGAATTTTGTTGGCAGCTGTAAAAAAAAATTCCTTGTGAATACGAATCTACCTACAAGGTGGATCTACTTACAAGGTTGTAATCGACATAAATTTAAATCCGAATTGACGGTCGTTTGGTTTAGGAAACAGCAGTTCGATTCGAAAGATTTAATCGGAAAATCTTTATTTATTACGAATAATGTACATATATCAACTATGGTGTCCGAGAAGACGCTGTCTAGCTACATCCGACATTATCGGATGTTTCACTTCCCGACATTCAATAAAGATGTGATAGTATTAACGCGCGGCGAATCATAAAAAACTAAATGTTAATCGAAGGGTTTGAAATTCTTTGAACAAATTCAATTTCTTTTCAGGTAATGTGATCTAGTCGGGGAAACCCCAGCTCCTGTAATCGAGATCAGGGGACCAGCCTAATTACGACCCCCTCGTCAAGCAGTCGAAATCGCCATGTCGGCAGCCATGCGATCCACACTGCAAACGGTCCCCGAGAGCTTGGAGGTGACTAAGAATGCGGATGCAACTTCCGGCACCACCACAACAACCGCCATCTCTACGGGGGGAGGCAGCAACAAGACATCCGTCAAGGCATCCTCAGAGGTCAACAAGCCATCGCGATCCTACAACTTCCACACATCCACGAATAAGGTAAGATAAAGTTTTTTCATTGTTTTCAGATGAACTTGGTGGAAGCTAGTGGAAATGAAAGAATATGTAAGGGCATATTTTATAGCTCTTTCTTCGAACGGATTTGTTCCGAAAATGTTCGAAGACTGTTGGGTTCCCAACGGACTTTATGTTTACACCAGTCACGAACATAAATCAGTGAAAACTGTTCGTGTTTTGTTTAAGTTTCATTCGGTTGACATAGAGACACCGGACATGTAGTGTGAAAATGTGGCGCGCTGCAAACTACCACTAGATCGCAACAACGTGAATAAAAACAAACAGGGCGTTTACACCAAGCTGACAAACAGTCCTAGAACTCGTAAATCTTTTGAAGTTACCGACGTTCGATGTTCGTAAAAACGCAATTCACGGACTCACGAGTCCGGAAAACGATCCACAAGTTCTAGAACAGTTCGCGGACTGTCACAAACGGACTGAGTTCGTGTTTTGTTTTTGTCCAGTCCTCTTGGTGGAAACCCGGCATTAGAAACCAGGGTATTCTATAGTCCATCCAAGAATGATTGACATCTCGAGGGGCTTTGGAAAATCGAAATTATGTTGGTAATGCCCATTCAGTAATATTTTTGAGTTGCAAAATTCAGGTTGGTGTTGGAAATAACACTGACATTTTGTTCTGTCATTAATGTTTCGAACTTTGGCTAAAAATTGATCAAGTGAAATAAATATCTTTGAAATGAGGCTCTTGAAGAGTGAATAGCTAAAAAATGGAAAGCCTGCACAGAGCACGTAGAAAAAGAAATGAGAGAAGATTAGTCAGAATACAGGGTCTTTCACGAGGAACCTCACCCATATTTATACGGGAAACTACTGAACGTATTTTCATGAAGTTCAGCACTTATAAGTATTTCACGATGCTGATGAAATCTAAAATATTTTCAAGGCATGAGCACCTCCGGTTTTTCCGGAAATGGGGTCAACTTCCGTTTTTCAAATTAGAACACCATTTTTTTATTGCAGAAATAGATTCTTTAGAAAATTTCAAGTTATTTTGATGTAACATTTTTCAGTTTTGGTTGGAAAATTCTCTCTGAGCGGGAAAATTCGAAAAAAAAATCGAAAATAGAGCTCCGCTGAAACAAGAATAACTTCGAGGTTTTTGGATGGAAAATTTTCATTTTTGGGATTTTTCAAGATGTAAGATTGATGTATCCACTTTAAAAATCGAAATCGCGATTCATGATACAGGGGGTGAAAAAATCGCTTTCAAAGTTAGGGATGACAAAATCGTGAAAAATCAATTTTTTCAAATTAGAACCCCATTTCTTTATGGCAAATATTGAATCTACGTTAAAAAATAATGTGAGTGTATGCATCACACCCTTGCCCTAAAGTGGATATTAACTCAGAAAATATCCTTAATCTTTTCGGGTGAAAAGTATGGTCTATGTCACTCAGGGATAATGTAGCTTTCTGAGGGTGAAAGAATTTCTGAAATCTGTCCAGTAGTTTCTGAGCCTATTCGTATCAAACACACAAAAATACAAATATTTCCTCTTTAATATTAGTATAAATTAGCATTAAAACATGAATCCCTTCGCTAAGATACTAAGTTAAAGGCACAGCTCAGTACCTTGAATTACGATGATCAGTTTCATAACATTCTTGTTGATAATTATGGTACTAACCTTTCTCATCAGTTAAAGCTGCACCAGAAAATTAGACTCAAACAAGAAGCCTTGTAACCTAAAATATGATAACTTTGTGAATAATATTATTTTTGAATGAATAACACAGATATAAATACCTTCTCAACAATTTTTATTTCAATACTGATTTATCTGTTCAGAACACGATAAAAACTTCTAAATATCCCTCAAGAATACCTGGATATGAAACAGAATATTATAGCTCAAAAGCACGCGAAACATAGAAGATCTCAAAGCAGTACTCATTTTGTAACAAAGAAAATATGATATCTCTAAGCTGAGAAGGCAGCTACCTATATAATTGAAAGAAATGAGACAAATCATTTGCCACTATAAATATTGACAAATTAAATATAGGTATATGAAATAGCAAATTAACAATTACGATTGCTATGAGTGAAAGATCATGCGTTCAATGTTTATTATAGATAAATCATTGTCTACGAACGGAATCAGGGGCGGTTGTCAAAATTGTAAATTTTGCCTGTGACTCAATACAAAAAATCATGAAAGCAATGTTTTCGTCATTCATTATTTCTCGAAAAAAAAATTCGAGGATATTGCATCCGTTTTCTTCTATCTTTACCAATTTTCACTCTGCGCGTATGCTGTTTGATTTGATTTGTTGATTTGATGAAACAAGATTCAATAGAACAAAGCAGGAACACCTCTCTACAAATGTTTCTTCTGCATAATCAGTATAAACATAAACATAATAACCCACAAGCAATTCAATTACCCTGCACGATATCTCTTCGCTGTTTTATTCAAAACGTCAAATGGTTTCGAGGAACTAGATACATCTATTCACTTCTTCGATAATAGAAAACAATTTCCACTCTGACGTAAACAAGGGACATCTTTTCCGAGTGGAATGAATATTTTATACGGTGTCCCAAAATAACCGACAGTAAAGCTAAGTAATAACCTTCAACTTGGATTCTGGAGAATCCATGGTATTTTTCTATGAAGTAATTCGAGCTTTCCCAGAGTTTCCTCCCCGTAGGTACAGTGTTCCCCTTGGATTCTATGTATTGACAGACTCTCCTGTTGGATGTGCTGATTTTGGACCCAAATCTTGTATTTTTTGTTTCACCTGACCTTTTCAGACATTAATTTTACTTGATTCGGGCTTTTGGTTTCTTCAATGATTTTCCTACCACACTCAATGGCTTCTGTCAAACAAATATTTCTATATTTAAATTTTTTTTATTTCAATTTTGTGAGAAAAGGTCTCGTTATAATTTATAGAGAATAAGCTCTGCATTCAAATTTCCAATACCACGTGGTCGATTCTCGAAAGGATGAAACTAAAAAATGGAAACAGATATACAGAACTTGTGGCCTTCAGAAAGAGGAATAGAGCACATTAGAGAATCCAGGATCTCCAAAAGGGAGGTAATCATTGAACATCAAAAACTGAAATTGGGAAATCGATCATCTGTAAAAACTTCTACATCTACAACAAAAAATCAACAATTGTTTATACGAGTGTTAACTTCTACTCCTATCTGTTAGAAGCATGTTCAAGAAATTCCATTCAGCGAAAAGATTTGGTATATCCACAGGAAGAATCACTTCAAAAGGAATTGAATGATAATTTGGAGTCATTAGACTTCTTCGACATTATTACCTGTTTGATGAACGATCGTACGTATACAGATCGAGTTTCATTTCTTGTGAAATCTGGTACAATCTGTTGCACAAATATGCTCTTGAAAGTCTAGCCGCAAAATGCGAATATTACTGGCGGAAATGACAATCCATGCAATGAGTCATTGTGGTCAAACCTGCTAAGAGATAGCGGATAACCATTGCACCTTCTACATAATTCGCCCATTTGAGTCTTGTACATATATCGACCTGTTCTTAAAAAAAAAATGAAATTTAATTGTTGGAATGTTGAGAAGGTTGGCTGGGCCTTGATAAGGAAGAAATAATATTGAAATCCGAATGAATGGATTTGCTAACAAATCGAGTTTAAGTTTTAAAAGTTATAATGATGAGATGAGTTGTAAGGTACTAAGCATCTATGATGTATGGACCACTTTCAAAATTTGAAAGCCTACTTGTCAACTAATTTTTCTAAACGCTCATTCCGATAAGGTGGTCTATCATCTGTGGCTGTTTCCACATCTTGCGGAATTGTGTTGATTTCAGCTCAAACTGATTCACTGATATTGTGGACGCCACTTCATGAAATACCGTCCATCTTACAGAACAATTGAATTCTATGGATGAATCAACGGCGTTCAATTGACATTGAAACGATGAACAATTTATAGATACCATTTCTGCATTAAACATGATGATCAGCAGATATACTTTCTCCTGTAAAAATAATTTAATTCCTCAAGAGATAACTTTTCCATGTATTTGCCGACATAATAGTCTAACCCCTCTAGCCATTACTTCCAGACAAGTTTTCTGAAATGCATAGGTACCTACTTTCCTCTACTTTCTCATTTTTGATTCAGACATAATACGTTCATCATTCGAGATCTACGTTAAATGTAATACTGGTTTATTGATTGTTGAAACGTAGTAATGGTTCTTTTACCAGAAATTGAATTGTTTCTTTTAATGGAATTATTTCCATATAGTGATGCTAAAGTTCAATTGATGTCTTCGGCAGCAAAAAAACGATGCAATGTTACAGAGATTTGCAGGCCAAGCAAGTAGTGCGAGTGTCCTCTTTTTTTCCATTCATGAAATGTGTTTTTATTCATAGGTACAGGGTGTCCCATTCGTTATGTCCTATCCCCTTATATAGGAACTCACACATGTAATAGAAAAAAGTTTCAAATAAAAGTTGTTCGTGTTAATGTAATCTTTTATTGTATAATAATTTCAAAATGGCGTCGAGCTTATACACAGGGTGGTGACATAAAGTTATACTTTTTTGAATGGAACACCCTATATATTATTATATTTTCGAAAAGAGCTCAAAAACACGATTTCAGTCATATATAACATTAATAGTCTATTATGTTCCGTTCCGGATTTATGGCTAGTTTTCAGTGAAAAGGGGTCCAACTTTGCACTGCAATAAAAAAGTCTCTATGGAATGGATTTGACTGAAACTTGCACTGGGAGTTTTTCAATTTAGTTGTCTTTCATAATTAATCACAAACAATTTGATAGACAGCGATTGAAATCAATGCGATTGTCTTTCTTCAACCTCCAAATATCTCGAATTTTTCAAATGGAACACCCTATATTGAGTTACATCATTTGAAAGATCTCTTCAAGACGAATCTAAATATGTATGATAGCATAGGTCTAAAATTTATTTTGGAAAACTTATAGACGACTCATTTATGTAATGTTGAAATTTCATAGCATGATCATTTGAATATATTGTGGACTGATCTTCACCACAGCTCCTGGAATTTTCAACAAGAAAAACAGATGTATTGACGTGACTCAAATAAGCATAGGCTGGTAGAAGTTAAGAAGCAAGGTCGAAAATCTTTCAAGGTATGGTGTGGTTTATGGAGGAACTCAATATTAGGTCCCATTTTTTTTAAAGAGAACTTGACATCTGCACGCTATCTGAATATTTGAATGAAATAGAGGAGGCAATTGACAATACAATCCCACTTATGTTTCGTCGCGGCTTGATTTGGCAACAAGACCGAGCTCTCTACCACAGGGGTATTGAGGTATAGCTAATTACTTAAATGAGAATAATACCCATGGGAATATGGGATAGGAGAGCGTGGGGCCAATGAAATGGCCGGC
Organism: Adalia bipunctata; assembly: GCA_910592335.1. NCBI lineage: Eukaryota > Metazoa > Arthropoda > Insecta > Coleoptera > Coccinellidae > Adalia > Adalia bipunctata. Next base: position 34,615,876 of record OU342948.1, read on the forward strand.
ACGAAGTCCTGATATGACTCCGATGGATTTTTTTTATGGGGCACACTGAAAAATATGGTTTACCAAACGCAAGTAGACACTGAAGATCAATTAAAGCATCTCATAGAAGGTGCGGTTCAAGAACTAAATGGAACAAATTTCATTGAAAATAGTGTCGAAAGCTTGAAACAGCGATTTACTTCTTGTATTGCCCAAAATGGTGGCCATTCTGAACAGTTAATGTGAATTTATTTGTTGTGATTTGATTGGATGATTAATAAATTTCTTCTATTTTGGGTGAATTTGCTTTTAAATATTTCTAAACCAAGCAGCTAATTTCAATATATCGTAACCTTGACCACGATATATTCAAATGATTATGCTATAAAATTTCAACACTACATAAATGAGTCGTCTTTAAGTTTTCCAAAATAAATTTTAGACCTATGCTACCCTACATATTTAGATTCGTCTTGAAGAGATCTTTCAAATGATGTAACTCAATATAGGGTGTTCCATTTGAAAAATTCGAGATATTTGGAGGTTGAAGAAAGACAATCGCATTGATTTTAATCGCTGTCTATCAAATTGTTTGTGGTTAAATATGAAAGACAACTAAATTGAAAAACTCCCAGTGCAAGTTTCATTCAAATCCATTCCATAGAGACTTTTTTATTGCAGTGCAAAGTTGGACCCCTTTTCACTGAAAAGTGAAAACTAGCCATAAATCCGGAACGGAACATAATAGACTAATAATGTTATATATGACTGAAATCGTGTTTTTGAGCTCCTTTCAAATATATAATAATATATAGGGTGTTCCATTTAAAAAAGTATAACTTTATGTCACCACCCTGTGTATAAGCTCGACGCCATTTTGAAATTATTATACAATAAAAGATTACATTAACACGAACAACTTTTATTTGAAACTTTTTTCTATTGCATGTGTGAGTTCCTATATAAGGGGATAGGACAAAACGAATGGGACACCCTGTACATATTTTCGAGAGCTTAAACATTTCGGAACGATGTTTGTAATTTTCGTATTGTGAGCCAGGAATGGTTTGAATTGACGCAAACCAATCAGTACAGCGACGAAAGAAAATTCGCTGGCTTACTTTGTTCTCTATACAGGGCGAGTCTTCAACTAGACGGGTCCGAACGCGCCCGACATGATTTTTATTATGGATGTGAACCATAGAACTTATATTACATGGAATGCTATTACCAGATCAAAAAGTGGGTAAACATCTCAAGTTGGAGGAATCTCTAAATTTCCATGTTTCCATGGATACGACTTGTCACACCGATCAGAAACACAGAAATGTTTGCCGAAATGCCAAGTGAATCGGATTTTGACGATTAAATTCATAGTATTTCTGTGTTTCTATTCTGTATGACAAGTCGTATCCATGGGAACATATAAATTTCGGTATTCCTCCAACTTGAGATGTTTATCCACTTTTTTAAGCTGAGCAGCAAGGCTAATGGCGTTCCATGTACTATAAGTTCTATGATGTGAACTCCTCAAATTCGATATTTATTGATTGAAGTTGGCAGATTTTGGATACACCATAGAATATCAATCTATGTGGTGATATTATCTGATAACGTTGCCGGTTATTCAATTGCATCTCGTAACACCGTGGCCACAGCCATCTCAAAGACGGCTCTAACGTGGCCGTAGATCTATTTATCATCTTTCTATATACAAGGTTAAAATGCTTATAATTTCAGTTCATGTTCGTTTGATTATAATTGAAAAATCAACCTGACGACATTCGTGCATAGATTTCGATAATATTTCAAACAATACATATTCCGGGACTGCATCAAGAAATATCTTTGAATTCACGTCTTCTTTGACAATCTTATCGTATAACATTAGGAATAATGTTAGCAAGCGACTCGTGTTGTGCAATAACTTGAGCATTATTTTATTTTCCCGAAATTATCGGTTCTTTCAAAAATGTGAACCGTTTATCTAGTTGATATTTTTTCCTGAATTTATGAGTCGACTATAGGTAGGCTATAACTTTGACACCAGAAAAAATGTCAAATGAGTTGATTGAATAATAATAATATGCACCATAAACAAAGTAAACATTTCACTCAGAATTCATTTCATTTGAAGTAACCGTTCCGAAGATATGGAAAGAATAGTATATTCTAAAACTAGTTGCAGAATGGGCTTCTTTTCCAACACGTATGCGAAATTCGAAAACGAGCGACGAAGGAGCGAGTTTTCGAACGCATGAGTGTTGGAATTGCAATCTGCAACGATATTTTCTCCATTTCAGTCAAATTTCGATGAAATTCAATGAAAAATTCAGATTATACATCCTAGTGACTTTTGTATTGTATCTTAGCAGTTGGTGACTGTTACGAAATTGACATTTCCAAATTGACGTGAGTTTAAAATTGATAGGATCGGAAGCCAGTGCTGACAACCAACTACGAAACGAAAAATATAACTGAAAACAGTGCTGTAATGAGTTCATTACAGCAGTAGTAGTACTGTTATGAACTCATTACGATACTGAAATAGAGGAAAAGTTTTTTTTTGTGTGGATTTTCGACCCCATGCATCTTTCAAACGAAGCCAAATTATAAAAAATGGTATAAGTTAACAGTATTTCTACAATTACAAAAAAATGTACAAGTCGGTGATTTACCCTGTATATTAAATAATAAAAATATATAATGAAAAGGAGGATCACGTCCCTAAGTTAGGACAAACTGAATAAATGTGGACTAGTAGAATAGAATAGAATACATCTTTATTTCTAAATACTACAAATAGTAGAAAGAAATAGTGTCAAACAAAAAAAAACAAATCAAATATTATTGAATTCTTCCATATCGTAAGGTTCCAATTCCATCAATACTTCATGCACTGCCTTCTTGAACTTTTTCAAGTCAGATTCTCTCCTGATGTGGTTGGGTAACTTATTGAATATCTTCAGACAAGAATAGTGGCAATTTTTCTCTGTTACTGTGAGGTTATGTTTGGGATATATGTACTGTGTATCTCTAGTTTTATATTTATTTCGACTCAGTTCATTTTCAAATAGGTGTTTATTACGGAAAACAAAATTTGAGCATTCTTGAATATATACAGCATAAGTTGTGAGAACTTTATTTTTTTTGAATAGACCTCTACAAGACTCCCGATATTTGAGTCCAAGGATGATTCTTAGGGCTTTCTTTTGAGTTATGAAGATGTTTTTCATATTCCTATTTGCTCCATAAAAGATTATTCCATATCTCATTTTGGACTCAAAGTTTGCAAAATAAACAGTTCTCAATAGTTCCATGCTTAAGTATTTGGATAAAACCCTGATTGTGTAGCATACTGAGTTCAAGCTGTTGTTTGTTTTTTCTATGTGTTCTCCCCATGTAAGGTGTTCATCCAATGTTATTCCAAGAAACTTCGCGGTTCTTTGAAGTTTGAAAGTTGTTTCATCAATTTTTAATTCTTCAGGTATAATTTGAGTCGACTGTTTTGTTCTGAAGCACATGACACTAGTTTTTAGTGTGTTCAGTGTGAGCTTGCGTGATTTCAGCCATTCTTCTATTTTCTTATAAATGTTTGAAGTCTTAGTTAATAGATCTTGAAAGTTTGCATCCGAAATCAATACATTTGTATCATCAGCAAACAATACAATCAATTCTTCTGTTGTGATCCCTGCTAATTCATTTATATACAACAGGAATAGGATACATCCTAATATACTCCCCTGCGGTATACCTTGCTTGATGATAGCCTTGTTCGACTTTATTTCTCCACCTCTTTCTGTTATCAAAACCCTTTGTTCACGGTGTGTCAAATATGATCTGAACCAATCCAATAGCTGTCCTCTTATTCCATATTGTTCCAATATTTCTAACAGTATCTCGTGATCAACGCTGTCATATGCCTTTGAGACATCAAGAAATAGTCCAAAGATGTTAATTTTCTCCTCAAGAGTTTCCACTATTTTCCTGATGAACTGGAAAATGGCAGTATTTGTTGATTTGCCTTTGATAAAGCCATGTTGGTTCTTACTTAGTATGCTGCATTTTTCCAGAAAGTTCATAAGTCTCTCTGCCATCATTATTTCAAAAATTTTTGAGAAAGATGACAGGAGACTTATTGGTCTGTAGTTTTCAAGAGCCGCCCTATCCCCTTTCTTGAAAATTGGTTTTATTAGTGCAAGCTTAAGGCTTTGAGGAAATACACCATACTTAATCGAGTTGTTCAATATATATGTTAAAGGCTCTATTATCTCATCAATTGAGTCCTTTACCATACTTGTTGGAATGTCATCATCACCACTGCTGTTTTTATTACAAGCTTTTATTTAGTTTCACCTGTCCCGGTGTCTGTCTGTAATCAAATCTTGCAAGTTGAATATGACACACTTCTAATCGTCCGATTGATTTGAAATTTGGCAGGTGTACATAGTTCTGGTGACAATGCATCATGAAATATTTTTTATAGAAAAAAACAAAATGGCGGCTTCAAAATGGCGGATGAGTTTTGTAATTATCATCCGATTCCATTCAAAATTAGTATCTGGGGGTTTTTGGGTTCGACAATGATGATTCTTCCGTCAAAATTGAAAAATTCAAGATGGCGGCTACAATATGGCGGACGAGTTTTGTAATTATGATCAGATTCTGTTCAAAATTGGTATCTGGGGGTTTTCTGGGTAGGAAATTACGATTTTTCAAAATTGAGGAATTCAAGATGGCGGCTTCAAAATGGCGAATGAGTGTTGTTATTATAAAAGCTTGTTTAAAAAAATGATTTTTTTATTGTAGCTTGTTATTTTTCAACTTCTTTGTTAGATTTTTAAGTTCTGTCTTGGTTATGGGATAGCAAAACATGGACTTATGATTTCTTCTCGAGGGTATATATTTTGTTATTGTAGAATTTCCTTGTGAATTCTGAATAGCGTTTATGAAATATTCATTGAAATCATTTGCAATATTTAACGGATTTTCTGTTGTTGGTGGTTGACTTATGACTTTTTCTTTGACAGAATTTACAATACTCCAAACTGTCTTGTTTTTATTATCAGAACTTGTTATCATCGTTTCGAATTTTTCCCTCTTATGTTTTATTAAGATCTGATTATATTCTTTTTTTGTTTTATTGTATTGTGGTTTAAATCGGTTATCTTTCATACTTAGTACAAACAAGATGTCGAGTTTACTTTTTATACTAACGATTTCTGGATGATTTTTGTTGATGTAGGTTTTCCTACTCATTCTTGATTTTTTCTTGGGGAATGTCTCATTGAACAGTTCGAGAAACTTCGAGTAGAATGTCATCCACTGGGTGTTTACATCTTCTTCTTCTATGGTAAATATTTCACTCCAACCACAACTCTCCAATCTTTCCTTGAACAGCTTCCTGTTTTGGGATGTGAAATGCCTCCTGTATATATTGTATTTGTCTTCTTCATTCTTCCATATATTTATTTTTTGTGCGCTGTGGTCTGAAATTTTAGGGTTAATGACTTGTACTGTATAGTTATTTTGATTACAGTTTGTAAAGATATTATCTATGCATGACTTCGATGTGGGTGTTATTCTAGTATGTTCGAAAATTGTTTGCTGAAGGTTATGTGATGTCAGTATATTAATGAAATGTTCTTGATTTTTATTTGATGTTAATAGGTCAATATTGAAATCCCCAACAAGAAAAATTGTTCCTTTTTCAGGTTGCAAAGTGCTCAAAATTATATCAATTTTTTCGAAAAAAATATCAATGTTACCCTTTGGAGGTCTGTAGATGCTTATTATTATGATCTTGTCCTTATTTATCTTACCTCCTATTGCAGAACATTCAATGTGCCCTATTACCGACATTTGCTCTATTTTTTCCCTATTTTGGAAGTTCTTCATGTTATTTCCTACATATATGGCGCATCCACCATGTTTTTTTTCTCCTCTGCAGAAAGAGCTCATAAGGTCGTAATTTGCTATTGAGTAATTTATCAATTGTTCTCCTGTTTTCCAATGCTCACTCAGACATAGCACTTCACAGTCTTCGTGGTCCTGGAGGAACACTTCTAATTGGTCAACTGCATTTCCTATTGATTGCATATTCTGATGTATAATCGCAAAAGATGGTTTCGATGGTTTCTGAGTGCCACTTTGTAGTGTTTTTTTACCTGTTTCATTCTGTTTTCCCTTTCCTTGAAATCTTTCCTCTAATTTCTGATTTTTGTTTTCTATAAAAAAGAATTTTCTGGGCATCTTTTCTTGTATAATTGCATATTAAATCTTCCTATTCCCACATTTTCTGGCCAGAACTGTGGATTATATAGTTCATCCTTCCTCTCAAATGGTACTCTCACTAAAAAGCTTTTGTTTTTTCCTTTTTTCTCCTCGAAGAATAATTCATTCACCTCCACATTCAACCCTTCAAATCCAGGTCTTTGTTTAATATAATGTTCAATGCTATTTTCTGTTACATGTTCCTTAACTCTACTGATAAAAAACCACGCCTTCCTTTCCTGACCGCTGAAGTTGTTGTTTTTTCCATCTACTTTGCAAGTACCCAATAGAGGTTGTTTTGGTTTCCTTTGTCTTTTCTTTTGTACTTTCCATTCTTCATCATTTTCTCTCTTTTTTGTTTTTTCCTTCATATTTGCAGTTTTTACATTTTCTTGGTCAACTTTTACATTTTCAAATTTTCCAAGGTTTATAATTTCTGCCATTTTCTTTTCCTGGATTAATTCCAAATCTCTGTGTTGTCTTGTTTTCGCATGCTTCATTATCTCCATCGGGGGAATAACTTGGCTTTTAAATTTCCCGGGATTTCCAGTAACAGTATGCTCAATATTATTACTCACTTCGTATTGTTTGTCTGCTTTCACACATTCCCTTTGTTTATGCGACGTATGTGCTTGTTTACATTCAAATTCTGATATAGTTTTCTATAGTAGAGTTCTAGTAGAGATCTACTTTCCGAAGTACACCACCACGTCTTCCTGTCGTGGTGCCACCTGGTGGTGTACTTCGGAAAATAGATCTCTACTAGTCCACTTCTCACATAAAAATATATGTTTTTGTGATGTGATCTAACACAATTGTTGTTGGCAAATCAAAGAATAATACGACATTGTCATGCATCTGAGAATTATTAGAACAAGGAATGAGGTTCATATTTCTTTCATTGCTATATTTGAATTTCTCTGTTTTTACACTCAGGCAAAACACATTCCAGATCCACAAATTTCATTTCATTATAATCCCCATTTTTGTTCACGTAATTTGGATATGAATCTTGAATTTCATGTTAGGTAGATAGAATAAATAAAACTAAGCGAAATGGAGGTGACTGTTTGGAAAAGAAGAAGATGTAAGTTCTTTGTGAATCATGTTTATCTTCATTGATAAGTAGACACACCATCAATAGTTAATTATTGTAGTGGAGTTCGAATTTCGTTGAGAGAGTTTTATGACTATTGTTATTGTGAAAGAAGAACGCACACAAACGAAACAATCCATGATGAACAATATCTACGTACCTTTTGCTGTTAAATTCGGCAATGTGAGTATTATAATTATATACCTACATATTGCAATCATCTGGTGTATATAGAGATTGTTTCAATTTGAATTTTTTCTTTAGTTTTAATATTCGGATTGTTATTTCCAATCACTGGATGTAATTCATGATACCGGAAGGAGAATTATTTTTATCTCTCAGTAGTTGAACTTACATTTCTATCATAGAACTTATAGTAACATTATAATGTAAGTTCTATGATTTCTATTCATTTCCAGTCATGAACCACAGTTTTTGCCTATGTTCGCTTTATCAGTTCGTCATCACACTCACAATTATTCTCTCAGTGATGTACCCATCAGATTTTTGGGTACAATCAATAGTAGGTATACATTTTCCTTTCTCAAGATCGGAGTGAAATACTCATTTAATTTTGAGTACGACCCATACATTTTGTGTGTGTCAATCCAAACGTACGTATAGGAAAATATATTTCAGAAGAATTTTCAGTTACCTTCACAATCCCATTGTTTGGTAAAGATTTCATTTTTATTGTTTAGAGAATTTGAAAAACTTGGATCAGCGAATGCAGTTTTTGTCATATAGATGGCGCTATTGTGTGTGCATTACTACAGTGACTTTATACAAGACAGTGACGACAAGGAGCTGAAATCCGCCATTAAGAGGCTAATGTCAGATTATTGGAGGTTAAAATTCAAAGATTATAGAGTACATCTTTGATACTAACCATAGACAATTCTCATTTTCTCTATGATACTAACCTAAAAAGTTATAATTTCTATAGTTCTGTGCACAGAACACTAATTCTTCTGTTCTGTTCTGTGCTTCCAAACACAATTAGCCTCTTAATGGCGGAATTCACCACGTAAAATCCAACTACCAATAGAAATTGAGACATGAGCGTGTCGCCACTGTCTTGTATAAAGTCACTGTATGCATTACCTATTATTATTGAGTTTATTACTTTGAATTTAATATTCGGGCTCCAGTGATGATTGAATAGTGTTGGAGTTGATAGTTCTTTCAATTTTACATGAAAATCCTTAAAAAACAATGTTTGAGAGCTCGAAGGCTACCTATATCATTTCGCCCCGATGCATTTGTCGAATACTTTGCCCGTAGTGGTCTTAGTCGACTCGCTGATCACCAATCCGTGGTCAAATTCAATTTTGTCCGTCCATAAACACTATAACTTTCGAACGGATGAACCTAGGGATTTTAAATTTGCAGGATAGATTCGGATCGCAATAACTGGTAAAATTCGATCAAGGGTTCCGTAAATATGACCGTTCGAAATTTCGACTTCGATCGAAATGAAATTTTGCATATACAGGGTGTTTCACCATAAACTGGTCAAACATAATGTACCTATATTGTGTAGATGACATCGAGACAGTCTTTTTCGCTTTATGGTATATAGCCCATTTTCGAAGCTTAAGCGAGATACAGGGTGTTTTATGTCAACTTTGAGCAATATTCTGATAAAAGTTTTGAGTTAAGTGTGACATTTGAAATAACGGTTTCTGGCCACATCTTAGTATTTATTGAAGCTCAATTTCATTATGGTGTAGAATTCTGGAAAAAAAATTGGAATGGCGGAAAGCATGCCAAGTTGGAATTTTTTATTTTCGATTGCCAAATTAATTCAATCTACTAAGATTTTCCGTGAAGAAGTTTTTTCGAAATTCGAACTTTGGAAGGCTACAAAAAGAGAACCAAGGGATATTTTTTTTCCATATCATCCAGAATGGAAGATAGATCAACCTAGAAAGATTGCAATAATTTTGGGTTGCAAGTTTTTACACTGTAGATTTATGGGTATGTGAAAAAAATTTAGTTCGAATTTCGAAAAAAAAAATTTCACGGGAAATCTTAGGAAATTGAGAATGTACATATATTGAAATATGTAATGCTATCCATTTTGGCAATGGAAAATAAAAAATTCCAACATAATTGAATGGACCAAAAATACTAAGATGTGACCAGAAACCGTTATTTGAAATTTTTTGACAGCAGCTGTCAATTTTTGATAGTTCTACGGTGGGTTTCACAAAGCGAAATCACTGGTGATGGGAGGTTGATGTAGAATCAACTCGATTTGACAGTTGATCTCGGATCACTGGTGATTACGCTATGTGAAACCCACCGTTAATGATTTTTTTAGGGCTCCTTGTGCCTTTTAATTTCGTCTCGGTACTACTGGTTAAATTACCAACAACACTAATCATTATCATTTATAATAATAATTATTTCTCGTTGAGTAGAAATCCCCGGAAAAACACTAGGAAGGTGAAACAATAGCAACGATAATTGTAACTGTTTGTTGAAGCGATTACAAATGACGTTCAGGGATCTCTCCGAAGGATCATTGACATATGAAAAGTGAAATAACAATAGCCGTGTTATTCGAAAATGATCACTGAAATGAAGGTTTAACTTATAGAGTAGTTAAGTGAATTAAATAAGTGTCATCTGCGTTGTCATTCCCAAATATTTTGAAAAATATTCAAGAGAAAGATTATAACAGCATAATACAGGATAAGGAGTTCAAATGCATAGCTAGAGCGGTCGCTCATTTGAGTATACACTATACAGGGTGTTTCACCATAGACAGGATGAACATAGATGGGTGCAGATGACACAAAGAAAGTCATTTTTGTATGACATATACCTACCCCGTTTTCTAAGCACAAGCGAGGTACCGGGTGTCTTTTGTCAATTTTGAGCAATATTCTGTCGATTGTGGTAAGTTATGCGTGACATTTGAAATAACGGTTTCTGGTCTCATCTGAGTATTTTTTGGTGTCCAATTCAATTTTGGTGTAGCATTATTTCAACCTATTCGATTTTCTAAGATTTCCCGTGAAAAAAATTCTATAAGTTCGAACTTTTTTACATACAGGGTGGGCTTTTCAAAACGAAACAGACGAGATAACAGGCGGATTAAATTTATTTCGAAAGAATGCTCGGACATGTCGATTTTTGTTTCGAGGGGGACAACATTTAAGGTCAAATTCACTACTATATCGCTTCAACCCTTAGTTTTAGAATACCAACCCCTAAATTTTGAATAGGAAAGATAGGGTGAGTGATACCTCATTTGAAAGGCCTTTTTCCCATGAATTCTGCGTAATAATTTTTTGTTCATTTAACGCATTCGTTTTCGAGATATTTAATTTTGAATTTCGTACAGTAGGGGAGAGTTCCTTTGAATTGGACAGCCCATGAACCGGACACTATAGTTTTCTACTACACCCGATAGTAATTGAGCATATTTTACGTAAATCCCATTTTCGCAACATTGAACCACGTGTTTTGGAAAATGGCTGAATCTGTGGCTCGCGTCTTGTGGACGAGGCATACATTGAAAAATCCGTTGCCGGTAAAGTAAATATGTACCTATGTACGTACATTTGCGAAGTGAATAGCTACGTTTCTAGTGACGATAAGTTAATTTTTTCATATAAACATAAAGTGATTATCCCTTGTCAGACAGATATGTTAAGTCTTTGATATAACGATTTGTAGAAATTAAATTTTCAGGTTTTTTATAAAAACCACATAATCCATGAATCGGACATTGAAAAATGACTGGAAATTGGCTGCAATGTTTCCGATTCTAGGAGATGTGAAAGTATGTTATGTAATTCAATATTTATCATGAAAAATACTGTATGTTGTCTCTGTTTCGGTACTACTTAATGATTTAAACTATTCTCCTAGAACTTTATGACAGTATTCTCATGTTGTCATTCTAAATACTGATGTGAAACAGATAGCGCGTTCGGCATTGACATCGCAGATCAGAGAGATTTTTTGGCACGTGACTGCAGATATGTCTGACAAATTTGGAATTATCGAACGATCTGGATAAAAAATTGACAAGTATTTGTTTATAACTACAAACGTCATTTTGAAAGATTTCCCGGGACGGTTTATTGTATTATGGCTGAAAGTGGAATTAAAAGGGATCTTAAACTTGCCATTCTAACAGTGGCAAATGGCAATTTTTTGTTTGATGAGGATGAAGCTGATGTAAATATTAAAGAGAAAGTCAATAATTTTGCTGAACTGATGATCGTGCCTCGGTACGCTGGCAGGGCTTGGGCATTCTATCAGAGACAGTTTTACACTGCCAATATATGGTGTTTCAAACACATCTAGAATTAAATAAATGTTTTATGAAGCTATTGGCATAAGGTTGGTTAAGTGGATGAACAGTTGAGTACTTGAATGCCCAAAAATAACAATCTCTTCTTAGCATGCAATCTTTAAAAATGCTTCAGAAAAACAAAAAGTGACAAAGTTGAACTTAATGAAAATTTCAGATTATGAGTGAGAGATGATAAACCTACTAACTAAAAATAAATTGAAAAAAAGGACTACTCTGTTGTTGGCTGATAGCCAAAAGCATATTTTCCTTTTTTTTTAATTTATTGAATTGGGAATAAAATGAGAGTGGCAATTAGCGAGGTCGACGATTTTTTTGTTTCTGTCTACCCTCAAAAGCTGCTCTTCATTCCACAGTACATACACGGGGAGACGAAGTTTTTTCAGAGGTTTTTATCTGTTCTCGTGTATCATACGCAGAATTGTATGGTACGGTACCCCGTTTACATTCCCTCTGCTAACACATAGATTCAGAGCGGGAAAAAGATTTTTTTAAAACCATCTGTTCCTTGTCGCCATTTCTTCACACATGCCTTATGCCATATATTGTTCGATTTGTATTACTCTCTTTCAAAAGAATATATTTATATTTGAAAAGACATCTCGATATCATTAGTTAGAAATTAGAATACCCAGCAAACAAATAAAAACCTGAACCAAAACTGTCATCTGCTGACATTAACCGATTAATCTGTTCGATCCGTCTTTCGAGGCCGAGCAAAAAGATTTCATCCGGATACTTCAGACGTCAATTGCCGAACGAAACAGATTTACCTCCCCTACATCCAGACGCCATTATCGAACGATAAAATTATGTCAGACAAATCCGATCGCAATGCCGAACGCGACTAGAATACAAAAATATTCAGTGGTTTTCTTTTTGTCGTCTTCCAAAAATTCCGCTCAGGGTACCTACTAGCATAATTCTTATTTCAAGAACTGGCGACCTAACGGAGACCAGAATTCTGCTAATGGTCTGCCAGAATGACCAGGATAATTTTTTTTTGAAAAACTTTGGTAGGAATCGAACTCTTCACTTTCGATTAACTATGCGTTGCTTATTGGTAACGGACATTTAAAAGCTTAGAATAAATCCAATTCATACTCGTAGAGAGTAGATTCCCAACTTTTTTTTATAAATTCATATTTCTATCCGGGTCATTCTGGAAGCCCACTATCACAATTTTGGCCTTCCTACGGTCTCCAGTTTTTTAGATGAAAATTATGAAAGGACTCCCGGGAGTAATCTTTTGAAGGCTATACGAAACGAAAACTAATGGATATTTTTGTATTCTATTTTCACATCATTGTTTAGAATGAAAGATAGATCAACTATGCAGGTTTTCTGCCATTTCGGATTTTTTTCCAGAATTCTACACTACAATTGAAGTGAGCACTAAAAAATACTAAGATGTGAGCAGAAACCGTTACTCCAAATGTCACGCATAACTCGCATAACTGAAAATGGTCCGTAATAATCAAAATTACCTAGAAATTGTCACTGTATGTTTAAGATCAAAAATGCCTCGACTGAGTTAGTAAATCGACTAAATAGTTTTAAAATCACGTCAGAATGTCTGTTCAGTTATTTTGAATTTATTGAGCATTATATATTGGTTATCCAAACTAAACCACGCCACCCTTTGCAATAATTGATTCTTTCAAAACCCGCCAATTTTAGTTTGGAAGGGGCTTGTATTAGTGTGTCCAAAGCTGCCTCTTCAAGTTTTTGGAAAGGGAATGAGCGTTGAGTGACATCATTTCAAAGTCTTTCCCGGCTTTAAAGCTTTAAAGCCGAAGAAACAATCTCCAAAATATATCCTTGTAGGTCAGCTCATTGTTGAAATTGATTAGAAGCTTTGCATTGTAACTTTGGGTTTGGAGAAGAATTGATTATAGGGGATTTGTTTCGGAATTGCAGTATTCTATCATACGATTATCATAACGACTTTTATCGTCCTTCGGAGTATTCTCAATTCCTTCTAATTGAGAGCTAAATCATCAGCGATATAAGATATTATTTCCATTGATATTAATGATTTGTAATCCAGATCCTACAGAAGATAAGAAACTCGGTAAATAAAATTTGTCAATCGCTTCGGAATATATCAATGAAATTGAGAGGAACCTCAGAGTAGGTACTAACTGTTTTTTTATGGTTTCTTTTATTAAGGATTGGAATTTTGTATGTCTTTATACCTACTTGGATTTGAACGATATCTTAATTTTTCGTGTTGCATATTGAATATTTTCCTTTTTGACTCTAATTTTGAAATAAAAGTACTCTCTATCTGCTTTGTATTATGGTAATTCATTTATTTGTATCACATCTCACCACAGACTGACCTCGCCTCTGCATTCTTCCGAACAGATTGTTGCTAAAAGAGTTATGAAATGAGGAAAAAAAATTCCAGATAGAAGAGAGTAAACATTCGATTTCTCATAAATAAATATTTGGTGGACAAGAATCGGCAACGAATTTTCTGAACATTCCTAATTTCCGTGGAGCAGTATATTTTCTGTTGATCCTATAGTCAATTGATAATCGCTCACATTTCAGTTTTGCAGTTCCTGCACGTTTCTGTCTCGGTATACTCGACTCTTATCTTTTCTCCAAACTCTTTATTCGATTCAGAGTTACCTCGGAAACAGAGCTGATGGCGATGATACTTGAAATGCTGGAGTGCGCTTTGTGTTTTCCGTTTCGGGAATTAGAGCGACACGCTTCGTGCTGACGCTCGATATTTCCCTGTCGCCTTCGCAATTTTTTGGAACATCAATGAAACTGTACCGCGGCTTGACTATACAGGGTCTTTCACGAGGAACCTCACCCATATTTATACGGGAAACTACTGAACGTATTTTCATGAAATTCAGCACTTTTAAGTATTTCACGATGCTGATGAAATCTAAAATATTTTCAAGGCACGAGCACCTCCGGTTTTTCCGGAAATGACGTCAACTTCCGTTTTTCAAATTAGAACACCATTTTTTTATTGCAGAAATAGATTCCTTAGAAAATTTCAAGTTATTTTGATGTAACATTTTTCAGTTTTGGTTGGAAAATTCTCTCTGAGCGGGAAAATTCGAAAAAAAAATCGAAAATAGAGCTCCGCCGAAACAAGAATAACTTCGAGGTTTTTGGATGGAAAATTTTAATTTTTGGGATTTTTCAAGATGTAAGATTGATGTAGGTATCCGCTTTAAAAATCGAAATCGCGATTCATGATACAGGGGGTGAAAAAATCGCTTTCAAAGTTAGGGATGACAAAATCGTGAAAAATCAATTCTTTCAAATTAGAACCCCATTTTTTTAAGGCAGATATTGAATCTACGTTAAAAAATTATCTGAGTGTATGCATCACACCCTTGCCCTGAAGTGGATATTAACTCAGAAAATATCCATTTTAGGGCAAGGGTGTGATGCATACACTCACATTATTTTTTAACGTAGATTCAATATCTGCCATAAAAAAATGGGGTTCTAATTTGAAAAAATTGATTTTTCACGATTTTGTCATCCCTAACTTTGAAAGCGATTTTTCCACCCCCTGTATCATGAATCGCGATTTCGATTTTTAAAGCAGATACCTACATCAATCTTACATCTTGAAAAATCCCAAAAATTAAAATTTTCCATCCAAAAACCTCGAAGTTATTCTTGTTTCAGCGGAGCTCTATTTTCGATTTTTTTTCGAATTTTCCCGCTCAGAGAGAATTTTCCAACCAAAACTGAAAAACGTTACATCAAAATAACTTGAAATTTTCTAAGGAATCTATTTCTGCAATAAAAAAATGGTGTTCTAATTTGAAAAACGGAAGTTGACGTCATTTCCGGAAAAACCGGAGGTGCTCATGCCTTGAAAATATTTTAGATTTCATCAGCATCGTGAAATACTTATAAGTGCTGAATTTCATGAAAATACGTTCAGTAGTTTCCCGTATAAATATGGGTGAGGTTCCTCGTGAAAGACCCTGTATTTAATGCATTGATTAACTAGATTCACCAAACAACGAAAAATCGATGAAGAGAGTCGCACTTTGGAATCAAGTTAGACTGATTAGTTACCGAATCTAAATACTCAAAAATTACTGGCTACATAAGGTACTTCTCGAGAGGGGAGGCTCCTGGCAAAAATAAAAAAAAGTGGTCCCCTAATTTCGTTTGGAGAATCTGTTACCAATTTGTTGCATTAATTTCGGGACAAAGGTTTCGATGATCAGAAGAAACCACAAACAATTGAACAATGACAGACTCAATCAGTCATCGATAGCTGTTGAACTGAGTAACAAAGCCGTTACAAAGCAATGACGCCCATTAAAATCGAGTTATGTATATCAAAATATAATACGCCCATATTATGTCGAAATTAATTCTCAATCGACTAAAATGAAATGAGCAATATAATTTTCTGCTGCAAAATAGGGAATAATCGTCGTTCCGAAAATACAGACGTCATCTATCTAGTGATTATAGGAATTATCATCAATTCGGGCGAATAACGTTGTTCATTACAAGATATCGGACGATGTAAAATAGTCCGACATAAAATGCATGTCTGCCTTTCTCTTTTTGTGCAGTGCAATCCGTTCTGGGGGAAATTGAGTTTTACGGGTTTACCCGGCGCTTATTTTGTATCAAATTTCCCGTACTCCATCATTTCATTTGCTGAAATTACCTGTTCGCAAATTCGTGAAATAAGGAAAGGAAATTACCTTGACCAGTGGCGGCTCGTGACTTGTTGAAGAGGCAGAGCTGCAGAGTATATATACATACATATATGTATGTATATCGATAATAAAGATTCGAACACTTTTTTTTTTATAGAATTTAAATAATTTTTTTTATAATATAATATATTTTTATGAAATTCTTCGTGAAGAATTTTTTTTCGATAAACGGCGTAATTGAAATTTAATTAAATTATGCAATTTCGTTTGAAAACAAGGTCTATACGCTTGAATGAACCGCAAAACTTAATAGCTTCTAAAATTTTGGACACAAGCAGTGGCGTACCCAGACATTCGTCTTGGGGGGGGGGATATGAAACAAATAATAATAATATTTTTTAAATTGCAAAACAAGAATAAATTTGTATCTTCTCCCATAGAATAATGTGTCCATTATCCTACTGATTTCGAGCTGTAATAGTATCTATAAACCAACCCCGATAGTTATGATAACTCACGTCTACAACTCACTCTAATACAGATAGGAAAAACAGTTTACCAAATGAATAAAAAAAGTCGAATCGATCGGGAACACTATTTCAGATATCAAGGTAACGTTTTCGCCATTCGTTTTTACATTTCCTTCGGTCTACGGTCTGAATATCCAAAAATCGCAAGTGGAAACCGTGAATTTTTGATGTTTTTTACGTGATTCGATTCTCGACCACAGAGATCGCTTTTGACAATTTTTTACATCACCGCTCATTGAATAATATACTATTATCAGAAATTTTGGTTTGCTATCATAAAACAAAGTAAAGTCGCCTTGGTCTTTTACTCTTTTTGCTATATTATCAATAATTTCATTCTCGGAACTTGGCAATTGCCTGTGTATAGACATCATGGCTAGCGGATTCCAGCAGCCGAACTTGTCGATTTTGTTTCGCATTCATTAAATTTCCTTCGTTTGATTAAGTCCGTCAAAGAAGTTTGTTTACTTATGATGATTTTTTCCTGGACCTCTATTAAAAAAATACAACACATCTTTGTAACAATGAAACGAATTATGATGAATGGAAGGCAATGTCAACTCAGGACAAATTCCTACAGGTCGTCTCAAGGAATGAAATAGAAAAATGTCTACTCATCTACTTCATACCAGTAAACAAAATATCACCCAACTGATCCAAGTGCGAATTTAACGCAGTATTATCGGCCGACAAAGGGATATGGAGCCGAAAACGTCATCTCTCGATAAGATTTAGGCACACTTAAATCGCTTGTTTTGATGTGCCGCCAATTGCTGTGATAGTTGCGGCACTCGGAAGGCTTCATATGTCTTCAATTTTTTATTAATAATTTGGTATAAGTATATATTATAGTCCCCGAAGCGAATATATATTATATTGTCAGGAACTTTACAACTCTCTTGGATTTTACCGAGAATTCGCTTTCATCAAATTACACACTTTTGGACCTAACTATGGATCTTCCTGGGGGGGATATATCCCCCTTATCCCCCCCGTGGGTACGCCACTGGACACAAGGGATGTTTTTAGCGAAATTCTCGTTATGAATTGAGATATTTTTCCGATATCTATGCATTGTCCAGCTTTTCTTGTATTGACTTTCGTAATAAAGTGAAATGCATTTGATTCGTCAGATGTTGTTTGGAAATTCCATGCAATTTGGCTTTCTCAGCGAGATGTGCCAAATCATCAAATCGTTTATAGTCTTTCACCCCCGAAAAGTAAACAAACAAAACAGAAAAGTCGATTTTTCATTTCACAGCCACAGATCCACGAGTATTTATCGTAAATATTTCTGTCAAATTTCCTTGTATAATTTTTTCCCCGACTTGTTGAAGAAACTTCGAAATTGAGGTCTGGCATAGGACGTCCATTCCGTGTTTAATTTCTACTTTTTCTTCAAGGCTTAATCTTGAAAAGTTCTTATATTTTTTCATTCATTCTTTCCTAAAAAAAAGCGCGGTCGGAAAAAACAACCCTCGCGCTTTCCGTCGATCGTCGAATTCAAATCAGCTCCTGGGCTGCGTTTGTCTGCAGATCGGTCTGTTTACGTCACCAGTGTTGCCAGGTTGAAAATGAGGAAAGCGGTAGACAGGACCAAAAAAAGCGGTAGATTTGAAAATAAAACGGTAGATATGCCCATAGACAAGATATTTACTCTGATTGGGCCAAAAATACACTAGAAATGCTTGATCAGAAGTACTCTCTACATAGAATATACCTATGGATAAAACTCAAATTAGAGTTGAACGATACCATTCATCAATTCAACATGAAATTTTATTGATTAATTTATTTTATTATTATTTTAATAGAAAATAAAATAGATTCGAAATTGAAATGTATAGGTTCACGTCATTCAGAAACGGAAAAGATTTTTTGTACTTATTGTTTGTAGTAGGAGGACTGGGGAAATAAAAATCCTTTATCAGATGCATGTTTTATTGTTTACGATTAGAAATATATTTTTACTCCTCCAAATGCCTCTATATTAAAACTTCTTAATTTGACGATACAATTTGATGTCTGTTCCGTAAAATTATTAGGGGCAGTGGGCACCTCATATAAATAGTCTCCAGGGGCGGATCTAGGAATTTTTTGAGAGGGGGGCGATTCCAAAGTAACACAGTAATAATTCTCGGATAAACCAGCAAAAATTATATTATCACAGAACGAATTCTAATCCCGAGGGGGGGGCGAAACCACCTTCGCCCCCCCCCTAAATCCGCCACTGATAGTCTCAAAAAAGACCAGAAATAAAGGTCGAAACGTCGGCATCTCATAAAGGATTTTTATTTCCCCAGTCCTCTTAGCCATTACCTTTACTTTGAAGAATAGGACACGAACACTGAAGATCTACATATTTTTGTTATGATATGATAACAATTGTAGGTCAATTTCAAATTAAAACATTCACTAAGCATATATTCTTCTGAATTCATCAAACCAACAATACCAGTCGATGTCAATGAAGAGTTTCTTTATTTAGTTTTTAATACGAACAGTAATTGGTTTGATTGTAGTTTTAAAATGATAATGATTGCCGAAACGTTCGTTCGTTCGTCTACAATATCATTTTAATAAATTTAATCATATCGTGTAATATTTAGCGGTAGAAAATTATATGAAAACGGTAGAACGGTATATCATACACCAAAACGGTAGATCTACCGCTAAAACGGTAGACCTGGCAACACTGTACGTCACGTTCTAGTTCAAACTATTCCGCCTTGCTGTTTCCATATCCCAATCTCAACTATGATTGGTCGGTTCAAGGTCAAATACTGTAGGAAGTCGGGCTGTGCCGGGCGCATATTCATATGTTACCGACACAAACACACGATCGGTTTTCCGAGCGATGCCGAACACGTAATAATAAGTTGCCGACGTAATTCTTAGTTTGTCTGTAACTTAACTATTATGCGAGTAGTGGTTTTATCGAACAAGTGCATTCAGTTATCGCAATATTGCATATTTTTAATACTGCTTATTTCATTACCATAATGAACCTAGTAACTTTAGAGAATTGTCCAAAACTTTACCAATATTCTACTGAGGGTAATCTATACTGATATTATAAAGAGGAAAAATTTGCATTTTTGTGTGTTTGATACGATTTGGCTCAAAAAGTACTGGACCGATTTCAGAAATTCTTTCACGCTTAGAAAGCTACATTATCCCTGAGTGACATAGGCTATACTTTTCACCCGAAAAAATTAAGCATACCTACTATAACTTCAATAATTATAAAAAAATCATAATCATAATAAGTTGCCGACGTAATTCTTAGTTTGTCTGTAACTTTACGATTATACAAGTGGTGGTTTTATTCAGTGAACTCTTATACTACCTCGAAAAATAGACATATGTCTGTATTATATATTTTATATATACTATATTTTTTATAGTTTATTTCTGGAAACATATATTCAGACAGTAATAATCAACCATCCTCGCTAATATATCAAGTTTTTTTTTCAATACCTGTTATATGTATATAAGGTGCCGATGGCCTTGTTCCTTGTATAAGTTACCGACAGAATCCTAAAGTTACGTCGGTAACTTATATGAAATCATTCGGCTTCTCGACGTGCTTGGTTGTGTCGGTAACATATGAATATGCGTGCCGGGCTACAGCCCGGCTGTTCCCGTAGTACGGAGTACGAAGATGCAACTTATCTCAATCAGCAATAGGTGTCACTATTTCAGTTAACTGCTTTGAATGAAGAACTTTGTTCTAAAGTTTACTGTAACATGTGTGGCCATCTGATGGCGTAGATTGATAAGTATATTACTTTGATTAAAAACCAAAACAAATTGTTTTTGCTTATTGATTCATAATGAATAATTTATGGAGAAAATTAGTATCTTGTTCTCATTTGAAAACAGGTGCTGCAGCTCCGCAGCTCCTATACACCAGTCGCCACTGACCTTGACATTACTTGATTATGTAGACATATTAGATTGGATAGGGGTCGTTCGCTTGGTATGAAAAGGATATTCTCTCGAATTTATTGAAATATTTTGACGTTTTCGAAACTAAAACGACTGCTCGCCTTCTTTTTAATTTTGTCTGTTTGTATGAAGTTAATATTTGGATTGGCTGTCATAGTTTGGTTGAACAAGTGTATAGTGTTGGATAGCGTGTTTAAAATTGATGATACCTGAATTTTTTTAACCCTTTGAAATAGAGAAAAGTGAAGGGCACATTATGGTTACTTTTTTCTTTCGGAAACACATGCCGTCGACAGCATTCCTTCTCCTTTTGTTTTACAAATATAAATCAAAATTGACCTTTGAGCAAATTAAACTTTTGTCATCTTCGTTTCTGTTTGTGCTATGAATTTGAAACAAAAATACAGACACTTTTGACAGCTTTTTTCCTTTTTGAGCTGTGACATTAAGGTGTTTTATTGACAGCTGTGAAAAACTGACAGAAGCCGACAAATGGATCATCCATGATCTCGGTACCGTTATTGCAGAAATATTGGCAATGCTTTCGTCAATAGTACAAAAGTTTCTCTGTTCTTGTTGGGTGATCTGGACAAAATTTAGCATGGAGTAATTACGTCATTCTCCATTTGACCGCAAATTTCATCTCGATCTAATCAGTTTTAAGGTCGGCGTTCAGAGCGAGTAGGAAAACTAATCCGACAGAGGCGCCACCGTGCATTTCATGGAATATCTCCCTAGAACTTACATTATCACTTTATGTTCTATGAATATGTCTGAAATGTACAATGGCGCTCTCTATCCGAAAATCGCTGAACTATGAAATCAGTGAATATGTGGGTAAAGCAGGAACTTTTTCCTGCCATAAACATATTTGAATTTGGTCATTCTCTGCCAATTCCGTATTTCAAGTTCTTTTTCTGAACTAAATTATCTGTAGATTCGCTTTTAATCGGAAACTATTTTCATGGGTCTTTCGTTTGAAATAAAACAGTTGGCTCATTTTCTTCTATTTCTGAAAGAAAAAAATGAACTTTCGAAATGAAATCAATTTAAATTATTTCATTAAATACTCCAATCCATTCTGAGTTTACCCACAAACTTTCAGTTCTCAAGATGAAACCATTTTCAAATGCAACTTGAAATAAAAACACACTACATTGAACGCCCATCCTCAATACAGGGTCTCTCACGAGGAACCTCACCCATATTTATACGGGAAACTACTGAACGTATTTTCATGAAATTCAGCACTTATAAGTATTTCACGATGCTGATGAAATCTAAAATATTTTCAAGGCATGAGCACCTCCGGTTTTTCCGGAAATGGCGTCAACTTCCGTTTTTCAAATTAGAACAACATTTTTTTTTTGCAGAAATAGATTCCTTAGAAAATTTCAAGTTATTTTGATGTAACATTTTTCAGTTTTGGTTGGAAAATTCGAAAAAAAAATCGAAAATAGAGCTCCGCTGAAACAAGAATAACTTGATGTATCCACTTTAAAAATCGAAATCGCGATTCATGATACAGGGGGTGAAAAAATCGCTTTCAAAGTTAGGGAAGACAAAATCGTGAAAAATAAATTTTTTCAAATTAGAACCCCATTTTTTTATGGCAGATATTGAATCTACGTTAAAAAATAATGTGAGTGTATGCATCACACCCTTGCCCTAAAGTGGATATTAACTCAGAAAATATAAAAAAAAAAAATTTTTCTTTACATATCTTAAAACCGATCTTTCGAATAAACTGAACGATCAGTTTGAAAAATAAAAGTATTCCTAAGTTTTTTCGAGTTACTTCTCATTTTATCCGACAAAATAAGTTGAATTCTTGATTTTTTATCATTATTTTGAGTTCGTATCTGTCGTTTGTATGCCATCGGAATCGATTTAATAAGTTGTCACTTTTATTTTTCCAAAATTGTTATTACAAATATACAAAAACTGCTCTTCATTGAATTGATTCCAGCATATTAAGGGCCGGTCTATTCAACTTCTCTGTAAAGTATTCGTTAACTACTTGCTCGTTAAAGTTACAGATAACCTGTAAGTGGTTTTGGGTATATTCATCATCATTTATCCTTTCGGTAGCTACTGAAGAGTTACAGAAGAGTCTATGTTTTTAAACGGTCAGTAACGTTTGATGACAAAGATACCCTTATACAAAATGATCGTGTAAGAGGGAGACGGCGAATATACACGACAAATTGTGTCGGTCACAGAGTAAGCTGTTAGAGAACGGTTGTATTTCAGGCTGTGTGACTATGTGCTATTTACCTTTTGCGATTCAAGTTCATCTCCCAAGCCACCTTGCGGCACAAACAGCATTAACGGGAGTGGGTTGGTTTGTAGGGTAGTATATGGAAAACTTCGATTTCTACATTAATAATCGGTTAATTTTTCTATTTTAGTGAAGTGAGTTAGAAAAATTGTGTTCCAGATTCTGTTTTATATACGTTCGAACATTGTGAATGATTGTGATAAGTGATTACTGACCTGAAATGTCGAAATCATATTCGTTTTGTCCAGTCTCATTTCATTATTTTCAATATTTTCCCAAGTACAAAAGTTGTAAACTAGAAATAACTGTAATTTTATAGGTAGGTCCTTATTTTGCTCAATATAAGAACGTGTTTTGAAGTTGTCATGGTTAATATTATCACGAACAATGTGAAATCTCAACGTCGATTTCTAATTATTGATCTGTCAATGGCATTTCTTACAGTATATGAATGATTTCAAATTCTACCATTCTACCAATAAAAAAAATTGTTTAAAGTATTCGTGGATAGCTGGTCTTTAAAACACTTTCATATATAAATTCATTGTATTAACTATGTCCTATTGTTTTTTTTAGTCCAATGTTATCAATTCATCAGGATATGTTAATAAAAGTTTTTATAGGATAGAACATACATTTTATTCATGAATATTTGGTGAAATATTAATATTACACGTACCTATATTTCTTGATAAAGAGATAAACCTTATGCAATACAAAATACCTTCGTTCAGCTATCTGAATTCTTTTATAATCTCAACGCTACTCATTCTTTCAGACCCAAAGAGCCTTCCTGCTACTATTTGGAGTTGCTTCCAAATATCGGAAATATTCGCTTATGCTAAGGAACACAATCTTTTCACTTTCATTTTTTCCCCGCAAATGGAAACGATTTGAACTTTTATAAGGTCTTCTCGTATTGAGAAGTTCCTCATCATAGTTATCATCTATAAGATTTAAATCATCGATGAGGTCCATGGCTCTTATTAATAAGTAACAAATCCAAGTTATTTGCCCCCTGCCGAACGAAAACTCGAAATTCTCACCTAGGTATGGTTTTGTTTGTAAACACAAAACTGAATTATGAGGTTAGAATCCCTCCTGTACACGTTTACTGACAGGTTGGAGTTGTCTGTAAATTTATCTGTTCGGTAACCAATATTTACAGACGACTTCGCTTTACTGAGAGGTGAATATACGTTTAACCTTTCGGTAACGCTACTGGACAGTTTACAGATAGAATAGACCGGCCCTAAGTGAATGGATCATTTCAACTTGTTCTGTAAAATGTGTTGATATTTATTCCAAGGAAAGATACTTCACATTATTTCGAAAAAATTTCATCATATCAATAACGACAATAACATCATAAAGAGAGATCACATCTCTGTTATCACCAATTATAACAGAAAATGACTGCTCTCCTGCCTACACTAGTTTTTTTGCATACGGTGACGGCTTGACATTTAAGTTTCGGATAAACTTGAATTATTGGCAATTGTGTCGCAGGATATAAAATATTCTATATCTTTTGTGGAAAATTCATTGACTTTTAATGTTTGTATGAATAATGTTTCGGTTCAATATTAACAAATATGGCATTCGCGATCTCGAACCTACGTAAAATTTCAATTTTTTTGGTTTTTTAGAGTGGAATTGAAACAACACAATATGAATCTTCATCAAAATATTTCTCTAATCATCTTACGCCTGTATTATTGAACAGAAATATTATATCCACGTCAAAGAGGAATTATTTTAAATAAAATCATTTTATCTCGTACATAATTACTTTCACACAATTCTAGCATGGTCCCTTGGTCATGATTCAAAGAATTCACAAATAATTTCACAGAAGGTACTCAGGGCGTTTCAGAAATGTGGAGAATTGTATATGGAAAAGGAAATTCGGATAATGGTATATTCAGTGCTTTTTATCGGTTCGAACTCTATAGTCTACCAGCACGGGGTGTGTCCGTTACACTCCAATCTCCATCGATCTGGTCCGCCGTAAAATATTTCATTTCTTTCAACTTGAATATACAATTATTATTCGTTTCGATTTATGAAATAGGCCAAGTTATAAAAGATTTTCCACACATAAATACCCTATACAACCACTAAAAAATGACCATTCCTTTTGTTTTTTCGTTTCAGATAATCGATCCAAAAGTTGACATTTCTGAAATTCAGTTCGCATATGGAAATACAAAATTTAATCACAACGAATTTGCGGAATCTAGTTACATGCAGCGGGTAGAGCAAATGTCCTGACATATGAAATGTCATTTCATACGGAAAGTTCAAGGACTTCAAAATCGATTTTCAATTAGGCGAGTTACTGAAAAAACGTTTGTGTGAGGAACAACAGAGTATCAATGAGATTTCTTTTACGAGAAGTTTTTTTCAAGTCAAGAGTATTTACAAAGGGAATATATCAGTCGAAGACGGTAAACTATATTAAGGGGCCGTTATACTCTGGCCGACGGCTATGGCTCCATTCAAAAAGTGCCTTTCATTTTTCCTAGTTCACGCCCTCAATTTTTCTCCTAAAAGCTCGATTTTTTTTTAATTCAGGTTAAAGGATGTCTCGAGGGGACTCCAAATTCTTCCCTTTGATAAAATTATTTTTTCGCATGAAAAAATCGGCTATGGCACCGATTCTCCATTCAAAAAGTGCCTTTCATTTTTCAGTTACGCCCTCAATTTTTCACCTGAACGCTTGATTTTTTCTTCAAATTGAAGATAAGAGATGTCTTGAGGGCACCCCAATTTCTTCCCTTAAATTATTTTTTCGCATGAAAAAATCGGTTTCAATTTTAGAGTCTATGAAAATTGACTTCATAATCGTTTTTCGGCGGTTGTTCATCAATTTTTTTTTTAATTCATTAGAGTGCCCTCGACAAATCAATTTTATATATTTAAAAAAAATCCATTTGGATAGGCGCTCAAATAGTGCAAAAAATGGTGGAAATACTGAAAAGACTTCCAGAAAGTGTGAAATCGCAGAGAACTGTCTGAATATCCAGGAAGATTAAAAAAAAATTCAAGCTTTCAGATGGAAAATTGAGGGCGTGAACTTGAAGAAATTAAAGGCACTTTTTGAATGTAGAATCGGTCCCTTAAGTGATCTGATTTCATTGATCACAGTCAGAATCGGTCGATTGGTTTCGGAATTTTGATTTTTGAAATATCCTTTCGCAATATTTCCAGAACTACTTAGTTGGTCGATTTGAAATTTGGTAATAATCAATTCATTAGAAGATTATGAAATTGTTTTTATATGGATTTCAAGCAGAGTTGGGCATGTGACGATTGAACTGTTTTCGTCATAATCTCATGATGGTAATAAACTATTGTCAATTCAGTTCGCTGTCGGGGTAGTAAGAATATCTTCATTCTCTATTATGAAATTGTAATAAAGAACGCCGAATTTCCTTTGTTAATTTTGTGCAAGCATCACAAAAAAACAACATCATTGATCAATTTTCGTCTAGGGGATGTTTTATAGCATACGGTTGAATAAACCAGACATACAAGATTTTGAAATAGAAAATTTATTGATAGATGGCATAGTATAGAGTTGCCAATCATCATCACAGTGACTGTAATTTTCAGCTAGGATTCCCCCACTTCGATAAAACAATAGGCCTTAGCTATTATGTGGGGAGTATAGCGGCGAAACTATTCATTTTGCCTTCAACGTAGAAATAGAATAGATTTATATTTATGATCAATGACTACTTCGTATCCAATGTGTGCTCGAAGCGCCATACATTTCGATAGCATCCTCGATAATGAATGATTTTTAATTGTTTTCGACTGGTTATTCGGAAAAGCACAACATTGCTCTACGAGGTTGCGAATAACGCAAATAAACGCGTTAATTAGAACGCGACTGTACTAACAATGAACGAGTTTATTCTGTTACTCAATTTGTTTTTGCTTCGTTATATTATTCCAAGTACTACGAATGATTCTGAGATATATGAATCGAATGAAGAGCAATTCATCTATTGTACTGATATAATTGAGTCTGTTATGTTGATTGGCCAAGTAACTCTGACAATTCTGTTGCACCATAGATAGGGATATGTTTCCAAATGCCCGTCAACTGAGAATTGCCTCGCTAAAAGGTTTTGGAACCCCTGCACAGGATAAGTAAGGTTTTACCAGTTTAATGTATCCGCCAATATGGATTTCCCATGTTAACTGTTATCGAATGTTTTCGCATTATTGGACCGAATATTCACCTCAATTTTGACGTATTCCGTCCAGGATAGTAGTGAGCTCTGCGTGTTCAATATCAATGATAATTTTTTTTGGTAAATTGTCATTTGGAAACAGCCACGATTGGCTTGACATTCTCACTTTCGATGTAATCAAAATTTCGACATTCTAAAACATGTGGCAAAATGATAACGCTCTCGTTCTAGTAACAAGCGCCCAAAAATTGATGGTTCTCATTGATTTTCGATTTACACTATCTCATTTATGGAACTGTCGCAAGTTCATTGAATTAATACAGATTAAATGCAGCTGGTCGAATCGATTTCAACTAATGCACTGAACTCTCAGCTCATTAGTCTCCTACACTGTAAACAAGGGACGTTATGACATTAAGGTTCCTTTATAAGGTATGCTTGTTTGTGCAGGCTTTCTTGTTTGACCACACGTTATGTTGCTCTCATCGGTGTGAACATTACTAACTCTCGTCGTTATTTTCGAAGGTGAGACACGGGTTGTTAATTAATCTGGAGAAGATTCGTGAACCCTTTTTGGATTACGCATAGGAAATTTCCATTTTTTCTCACTTGTTCATTGTTTGTGAACAGTCAAACCTGGCTTTTTATAGTAAGAATTAAATTTCATAAGTTTTCAACTTTTGAGAATGTCATGGTCGTTTATCGCCTGTGATCAGTATAAAATAATGGTGTTATCACTGATCAGATCTTGTTCCGCCAAATTTGAGAATATGAAGGAAGTTTCGTTCTTTCCACTTCAGGTGGCGCAGTTCACAAATCATGACAGATTCTTAATAGTTGTTTCCAAAACATATTTAAATTTATTCTGATGAACGTGTTGTGTTGATAGTCGATACTTTTTTCAAGCAATAATTTGTGTTTATATTCTTGTCATTTTGATTTCTATTAGTTCTGAGGTCATTACATAAAACTTTCATTCTGACGTCATTTCGTGATTGGCCTTGTCAGATCCTAGATGTATAGAATACATGTATCTATCATCGATCAAATCGATCCAAGGGAAAAACACCGAAATGACAAGTATGACATTGCGGGACCGCCATGAAACAATTCTAAAATTTTCGATTTGGTCGAATTCAAAAATTTATGCGTGCATACATAAGATGTCTGAAAACATGGTGTATGTGTCATTTGCAATCGTCGAAATCAGCCACTGTCCGACATTTTTGCTCACAACGCGTTAGGGGTATCCAAATTTACCCACGATGCGAATAGATGTTTTTTTTTTTTCGAGCACTGAGTAAAGCAGAATACCCAGAACGCGTTGTGGGTAAATTAGATAATCCACAATGCGAATCCAATTTCAGCGCGCTTTCAGCCTGCTGTAGGTTGTGTACTGACAGGTACGAGTATTACGAGTAGCATGAATAGATTACTTACCACAGTGCCTGGATACCTTGTGATTTCTTGAAATTGGTTTGACTGTATTTTGGTTTCAGTGCGTGTTTTCGGAAATATTTCAATATGAAAGCTTAATTCGAACAGAAATTAAGTGAACAGGTCGTAATTATTACCAGACGAAGGTCATTTAGAGGTTATGTATGAAACCAAAGTGACACTATAAAGAAAACGAGATGGACTTGAATTATCATTTAAAAAATATCGTAGATTGAAACGGTTTGATCCATTAATTGGTTGAGAAAAGGATAAACTTGTTAACATAGAACGTTTAGCAAACCAATCTGGTCTAGATTTTTAATGTGCAGCAAATGGAATGTATGATGTAGTACTGATAACTCATTGAAAAATTGGACACAAAAGAGAAAAAGCTATCTGTCCATTTCGCTCTACCCGAAATACGTTTCAAGTATAACAATGATTACAAAAAACCTTGTATTGAAAAGTTCATAGGTAAAACAAAACGATATATTAACAACTTATTAGAACTAAAAACAACTAGGTATTATTTATTTTTACAAGTACATAGTTTCATGACATCTTGAATTACATTTTATATTCAATTTCACACATGCACACGCCTCAGTTTGACATCCTTTCAAACAATTGCATTTTATAAAGCCAGATTGATTTCCTGAACTTTCCTTGTGCACAAGTTTATCTTTTTAGCCAACTGTTGATAAATCATATCTTTTCAATCTTCGATATTTCTTGGATGATAATTCAAGCCCATCCCGTTTTCTTCGTAGTACCACTTTGGTTCCTTTTACTAACTCCAAATAACGTTCGTCCGATAATAAAAATAACAACGACCTTTTTTCTAGCATAAGTTCACTTAGTTTTTGTTCAAATTAGGTTTTCATATTGATATAATTTCGAAAACACGCACTTCAATCAAACTTGAGAATTCACAAGGTGCGTAATATATTCACGCTACTCGTACGTGCCAGTACACAAACCTACAGCAGACAGGATTCGACGACAAATTCTGGTTCATCGCTTTCTGGGTAAAGTGCGATACCCACAACCTGTCGTGGGTAAAATGAATTGTCCACAACGGAGAATGAAAGCGCGTTAAAATTGGATTCGCATTGTGGATTATCTCAGTTACCCACAACGCGTTCAGGGTATTGCGTTTTACTCAATGCTCGAAAAAAACCACCTGTACGCATCGTGGATAAATATGAATACCCATAACGCGTTGTGAGCAAAAATTTCGGACAGTGGCCGATTTCGGCTATTGCGAATAACATTTGCATTTTTCAATTTTTGAATGCATTGAAATTCGACCAGATCGACCGTTTTGTCACATTCATTTCAAAAACCGTCATTTCTAATCCAGTGAGGAGGACTTTAGTTTTTTCCTTCTTTCGATGAAAGTATTTATTGAGTTTATGAATTTCAATTGATTCGGTTCTTTTTGAATTGAAATGGATTTTTTCTGAAATAAAATTAAAGATTCATTCGATGTTTTCTAAAATACAATTGTGGCGTTTTCTGAAATAGATGCGATTAGTTTGAATTGCAATTGACGGTTTCTGAAATAAATGTAAGTCGACTGAATTCCAAATGACCATTACTGAGTTTCAATTGACTAATTCGAAATACAAGTGATGTTTTCTGAATTCAGCTTTATCAGAGTTCGTTTTGCACAATGATGTCTTACGTTACCTTTATTCTCTTCGTACAGAATATGTGGAAACGAATCATCTGCTCTTTAAACCTTTTAAATCTTCTACAAATGTTCTTGAATGGTCTACCAAAGTCGTTTTGGTCTGATAACAAAATCAAAATTGTTTTCGATGATTATTTTGGTGGCAATTGTGGTATCATAATTCATGCACACCCAAAAAGAAAGCAATGCCGAATATTCATCTCTCGTTTTTAGTTGGCGATTTCACCAAAAATTGAGCAGACAAATTTATTTATCCATTTAAGTATCGTAATGAGTTCATTACTGTACTAAAAACAGTGCTGTTATGAAATCATTACAGCATTGTTTTCAGTTATATTTTTCGTTTCGTGTTTGTCAACAATGACTTCAGATCCTATCAACTGTCAACACGTCAATTTGGAAATGTCAATTTTCGTAATAGTCACCAACCGCCAAGATGCAATACAAAAGTCACTAGGATGCATAGTCTGAATTTCAACAGTATTTCACGAAATTTGACTGAAATAGAGAAAATATCGTCTAATACTCGTTGCAGAATGCAATTCCAACTTCCAAAAACTAAAACTGAGAGATTAGCTTTTTTCCTAATAGAAGCACCTCGATTCCAGTCAATGAAAATACTGTAAACCGTTCCAAAAACACTTTTCTACTTGGGTGCATTATCGAATTCAATTCAACTGACATGAAGGAAAATACGGAACAATAGGTCGTCACATCACCGCTGTTCACCTCCGAATGTCTCATTACCATAACGAAATGAACTTCCGCCGGTCCTGCTCTTTTGCTTTGCCGTCCTCGTGTGCTGAGCTGAGAGCAGCATATTCTATCAGACAATCCTTTCAGTATTTACCCGATTATCGAGATGAACAGCATCTACCGCGATGACGCCATTGAACATGCAGCTCCAGTCGAAACTCAAATAGCTGGAGGTGAGGAGATCCGGTGAATTTTCGTCGCGAAAACTGTTACCCGGAAGGCAGATCCGGAGTGTGACGTCACTGGTGTATAGGTGCCGACAGCGGGAGTGGTGTGTGTGTGGTTTGTTGCGGTTTTGGAAGCTTTTGGATTTTATGGTGGTCAGTTGCCGAGTCACGGTTGATGTAGGGATTCGAATGGCAAATATTTTCGAAATTCTTGCAATGAAAAAGTTGATTCGAGATTCAACTAACTCATGTGGTTCTATTTGATGGGGTTAAATTTTTAGAGCGAACAGTTTTTCCTTGCAATTTGTATCATTCGCTGTAATAGAGAATCATAATAACAAAGTAACAAATTTGATACAGAAACAATTGTTACGAAAGAAATGCTATCATGTGTTTAACTTTAACTCGAAAGGATCGCATAATATTCAGAATGAAAAAAATATGGTGTGAAACACGTTTAAAAATACTATGTATTTACTCGCTCGTTACGAAAAGTATTGCCTTTTCCACCTGATTGCAGAAATAAATATTCTATAAGGTTTTTCGAAGAGAATTTGTGATTCATATATCACGTTTCATATTAAATGATGGCAATGATCGGGAAATTATTATCTATGATGGATTATTACTTTGCTTTGTGAACATTAATGTCTAGTTTGAAAGCATTTCACGGTGTAAAATGGATTATTGGAATTCACTTTCCTAATTCCTACCAAACGTTAATGTGTGGTAG
Source organism: Adalia bipunctata (assembly GCA_910592335.1). NCBI lineage: Eukaryota > Metazoa > Arthropoda > Insecta > Coleoptera > Coccinellidae > Adalia > Adalia bipunctata. The sequence continues at coordinate 34,647,986 of OU342948.1, forward strand.
ATGCCAGATGGCCCTAATACAAAGGCGCTTTGTCGAATATTCCAAATGATGCGTGAAAGGTAATATTCGTAACTAGCGAACCACCCCGGCTTCGCACGGATGCAATGCAATCCTTATAAACAACGGTAGTGCCGGCGCCGCAACGCTATGTCCCTGTATTTTAAATCTGTAATATCTTCGGAAATATTCATTTAAATTACATGCTGAAAAGAATCATATTGATCTATATTGAATGGACAATGTATTTAAGGTACCGGGGGTTTTTCACCATAATTTGACCCCCCCTTTAACTTTGTTACTAAAAGAGATACAAAAAATGTTTCTCACAAAAAGTTTCACGAAGTCGACTAATGTTTTTCAAAGTGATTTCACAGAATGAAATATATACAGGGTGGGCATCATATTGATTGCCACTTCCTTTGTTCAAATGGAGCACCCTGTGGACTTTTCTTTGGCAAGATCTTTTCCCCTAATTTCGAATATATAACATATGTTTGGTCTAATTCTCTTATTCTGAGTACCACAGAGTTTCAAATTTTGAGAAATAATTTCTTTAGTGGATATTACTTATTCAATACCGTAGTTCATTATTTTTTTTTTCATTTTTTATTGGATATTGTTAGGTATTCATTGAAAAAATTTTGCTTTCAAGTAAATTGTTTGAATATGAGGAATTTTAAAATGATTTCACGTATTGATTTTTTATTCCGTAGTTTCATTTCAGAACTTTGAAACTCTGAAAATGAAAGAGAAAGACCCACATACGCCTATATATTCGATATCAGAAAAGAATGATTGATTAAAATATGAAAGAATATACAGGGTGTCCCATTTGAAAAAAATTTGTTGCATTCAATATGTTGTTCACCCTGTATAGGCCAATCGACGTCATTATTTTCAAAAAATTTATTCGATTCCGTACAATTTTCGTATGAAATATTTTTATGTAACTGTTTTTTTAACAGAGTTAGAGGAGGGGGGTCAATTTATAGTGAAAAATAATTGGATTAGGATTAATGCTGTATTGCTTAAAATAACTTCCTAAATAAGCCATTTTTTCCCGTAAAATGTGAAGGATAAAAATGGTTTTTGGTAGTTATCCTTCAGAGGTAGACATATACCATCGCGGACTTTTTTGTTGACCCTTTTTTGGGGGTACAATACCCAGTACATTATTTTGATTTATCTCGTGGGGTTCAGTCAGCGTTTGCAATGTGAGCGCAAAAAAATGTGTTTATTTACGACATCACATTAAGAACCTGTAATTTCATCAGTATTTCTCTACAATATTATGCAGACAGCGAAAGCGACTTTGCTTTATACTATGTAATGATACTCTTGCAATAATAAAGGGTGTTTCAAAAGAGCGCAAGATTTGAATTGCCCAACATGTTCGGTAGTCATGTCACATGATTATGACGTGACAGATCGAAGTTTGACGGATGGGAGTTAGTAAACATGGAGCATTACACTGTAGAACAACGCGCCCCGATTGTCAAAAATTATTATCGAAATGGCGAAAGTTAAATTGCCACTGTTCGTAAAGTGCGTCCAATGTTCGGTCGAGATAATGTGCCTAATTCATCTACTGTGAAAAAAAGCAATAAAGAGAAAACAAAACGAAATAAAAATTTCGTCCTTCAACGAACGAAAACACATCCAAGCACATCGTGTTTGTGTTATGTTGCTTTCATCCCCCTGAAGCACGAATGATCTTTCCGTAATCACATGTATACCTACCTATACAGAAATACAGACATTCATTAAAATGAAATAAATAAGAGAGAATAAAGGTTCTGAGCTGAAAGAAAGCGAGCGGAATAGGGCGAGGCGAGTTATAAATTGTAACTAAGATATACACAGGTTACAACCATTGTCAAAACGAAAACATATAATTCTTCACAATATTCAGGCATCACAGCTAACACCATTCTTCAGTAGGCACTTCTTTATCTTGGTTTTCAATTTGAAATTTACTTTCGATTTTTTTCAGTTTGACTGGAGAATATTAAAATGTTGGTAAATCGCTGAGAGTTGCCCTTTCAAAAAACAGAACGTCCTGCAATTCCATGTGATGTCTCTGAACTATTGCTTTGTTACGCCTACTCATTGTTTTCAGTGCCCATCGGTGTTCGGTGTGAATTGGCCCTTAAATTCGTTATAGCGAATATTCTTCGGCTATAAAGTGAAACTAATTTCCTTCGAAGTCGTTTATGGGCTTTTGCATTCGTTCTCACAAGCCGGTGTAAACTGTTCAAATTCATGACCCATCAAAATCCACTTTGCAGAAACATTAAATCGACTGAACTGAATTATAAATTCCAGAGATAACAACTAAACAATTCGTTATCGGTGAATTCAAAGGTAATTCATGAAATTTGAATTTTCGTTTTCATTGCGTTTATTTCAGCTTCACCATTTACCCGGGTTTTTTGAGTAGATGGAGAGGCGACTACGGTACTCGTACCGTAAACCCGCACGCAAATAGAGCCGAATAAATTGTAACGTAGGGAAGCATATTTTCTTGTGAACTGAAGCGTTTGAAGACAGCTGTGTCTAACATGAAAGGAATTTGATGTTTTCGGGTGAAAGGAAAATTAGATATCTGCTGGTTGCAAATATTATTCCTGTTGGATATATCTGCTGAAGGCTGTAACGTATGGACAAACTCCGCTCCGGATCTAGGTCCGTTGTTTACGAATTTTTGTCTAGAATAAATCAAATAATCTCGTGACTGCTAGGTTTGAGCCGATTTGAAGATTTGGCGTCAAGTTTAGGGTATGTGTGACTACCACCACTTCAACGCAAACGTGGATATGATCTTATGCCGGCCATCCACGAAGCGACCGATCCGAGCGTTTTATGACATTTTATGAGACCACGAGCGAAAAGAGTCTCTGTGATTGGTCGGGGGCTCATTAAGGCCGGGTTTCACCAACGATTTTAATCTCGTTTAAGGCATTAAACGATAATTTTCTGTGGTTTTCCAGTCAAAAATCCATCGGTAATCTCAGTTATCTCCTTAAACCAGATTAAAATATTTGGTGAAACCCGGCCTAAATGTCATAAAAGGCCATAAAACGCTCGGATCGGTCGCTTCGTGGATGGCCGGCATAAGGGGTTGGATTTTTGTGCCGGCGTTAGTTGCCGAGTACATCAATCGCAATTTTTATGATAGATGTTAGCGGAGGCATATCGTCGCCAGCCTACGCAGCTGTGAGCAGAGTGCAATTGTTTATTTTTTGGGTATGTTCCCACAAGAATTGGTACATGTGGTCAGTCAGCCAACTGTGAGATCCGAAGGAGCCTGGTTTGCTCATATGGTACTAGTGATGGGACGAGTCGTATAATTCTCAACTCGATCTACTCGAGTTGACTCGGTGGCCAACTCGAGTTGAAACTCGAGTTGACTCGAGTCAGTCGAGTCGACTGCACTTGTCCAATTCGGTGTGCTCATCCTCATCGCGCCCGTCGAATCGGTGATGGCTTATCGCGTTGGCTGCTGCCGCCGCGTCGACCGAGTTGAACTCGGTCTCGATCTCGATTCGAGTCGAACTCGCTGAAGGAAGGTTTAGCTCGGCGTTCGACGCGATGTGCATTCACCGTCTCGATTCGTTAGACGGCTCAAGCTCAGTAAACACGAAATTCGGTCTTTCATTTTCGCAGACCATCATGTAGAATTTTCATGAATTTTTTTTCATGAAATATGAATATTCACAACAGTTTTTATATGAAGGTCATAGATTTGAATGTTAGAACTGAATTATGAATGATTTTCATTAAAAAAAAACAGTAAGTTATGAAACTTCCAAATACCAAACTGAATACTGAATCCTCATTCCTGAAATCGCTCTATACAATACGATGGCTTGATTCGGTCAACGTCGTTAGATCGGGCCCGACTCGAGTCAGCCAAAGCTCGAACGGCAACGGAGATTCACGATTTACGCGAGTCACGCGGCCGTCGTATTACGTATGGTTTCTTCCGAGTTGACTCGAGTCAACGAAAATGTAAATCGAGCTGACTCGTTGGGAGTGCGACTCGCAGTGTTGCCAATCGGCGGACTTTTGTCCGATTTGCGTACCTTTTTGGCTCTCGCGTACCTTTTTCGGATCTTGAAATATTTCGGACTTTTTCGGATCTTGAAGTATTTCGGATTTTCTCTCATATTGTACAGGTTCAAAGGATCATCCCTATTCATCAAGGCTTCGGCCACTAGACTGCTCGATAAAGCTACAGAGACTCTATTAAAATTAATAGAGTTCGGCATTAGCATCCGAGAGCGGACGGATTTTTTAGTCACGTGATCACATATTGTACTTGTACAGATTTGTCAGATTTTTCTGTAATAAACGAACGGTACGGAGCTTTCAGAGCGTTTTTTCTGTTTGCCAGATATTAAATTAGTGCTCAAAGGTCTATTCAGCCGTAGAGGTAGTCTGGGTTCTATTTTAATTCTTTTGTCATAGCTCTCAACACTTCTACCCCTTGGTTGAGATGATTCAATATTTTGAATAATTATTTTTTTATCAAACGACATTTTTTATTTATTACTACACAACAAATAACATAAGACACGAAATTTAAACAGACTGTTCAAGAATATTCGAAGCAGGAAACTCATAAATGCAGATAAAATCCATTGACAAAGGCAGAAAAGTAATTTCTGTTTCTGTTCTGTGGAAAAAATCCGTTTGATCCGTCGAAATACATCGAGCAAAAAGATCTACATCCGATTGATCAGATTTTCTTGCCGAACGGTCCAGATGTGTACTCCCCTCAATCTGGATGTAATAAACGAACGGTTCAGATCAATCCGACCAGTCAGATGTCATTGCCGAATGCCGAACGCACTTATTAATAGAGAAAGCTAGTGCAGATTCATCAGATTGAAAAAATAATTGAAATATTGGAATATATAGTAGAAAAGTGTGTTTTTTGTCTTCTGCATTGGTCGAAGAACGAGCGTATCTTTTTCGGACATAATTACGGAAGCGTCGGACTTTTGCGGATCTTTTGTCAGATATTTCGGACTTTCTGGTGAATTGCCATTGGCAACACTGGCGACTCGAGTTGCCCATCACTATATGGTACAGCCTTTACTGATCAGAATAAACCAGATACTCTATTTTCTAACAGATTAGTGCATAATTTCTCCAATATGATTACCATTTCAAGACTTGAAACCCGAAATAGCGCTTAGGATTTATCGTATGAGTGAAGGCAAACCTCTATCGTCTATGTTTATTGAATTAATTCCTCGTGAAAATTAACACTCGATTCATAAACAAATTCCAAACCTTTAATTAATTATTCTAAACAGTAAACGTTCGAGGCATCTGAAATAGTTATTTAATCAACTAGTTTATTAATGACAGCGATTAATGGTCGAAATATTTTAACGCGTGAGCGGAGCGAGCGCGTTAATGTTTGAGACCATTAATCGCTGAATTAATAAACGAGTTGATTACAAGATTTTTCCGTCGACCTCATTACGAATTGAATATGAATTCTCGATAGAAATGAATTTTTATTTTGCATAATAGACAAATTTGACATAATGTAAATTTCTATGTTCATTTCGATATATTGATATTTATGCTACCTATGGAACAATTCGAAAAATTCATAGAGATTGGACATGTTGTGACATTCTGAATAGTTCACATTTAGTTTGCATTTATATCATTACCTATGATATCCCATAAGGAACGTATGAAGAAGATGGAGGTTGAAGTATTATCTACTTTGCAACTTGTATCACCTGAAATTTCATCTGCAGTCTATTTTATTTTGAATGGAGTTGTCAACATACCCTTCTGTGAGTCTGTGACAGAAGTTGATTTCGAACCAAGCTCGATAGTGCTCTGACTGAATATTTTATGTTCGGTTGCCATGATAATCATGCATTAATAAGAAATCATGCATTAAAATAGGTCATTAATGGATGATTTTGAGTGCGTTAAAATGAGCTTTTATTCTATGGTCGACGGAAAAAAAATTATTTGATGGAATCAAGTGAAAATCAACTGAAACTTTTCAATTAGGTTGGAACAAAATTGACAAATGAGTCAACCCTAACTCGATTCAGGCTACTCTTCTTGATTTCTGTGAACATAAATGGCTAATTGAGAAATTTCTTGTTTGTTTTTAAGATATAATCTCTAGTTTGAACCATTATGTACATGCATCTTGTCGAAAAAGTGACCCACTTCAAAAAGTAACCTTATACGCTAGGTAGTGTCGATTACGACCCAATTTGAATCATTCTCCTGGCCCAAACTTTGCAAAAATCAACGACCGATCAAGCACTGTTGACACATTTCCATAATGTGAAAAATAATATAATCCTAAACATAGTCTCAATACAAGGTGTGGAATTTCTTTTTTACAAAAATAAGCTGTTCAAGTTCAATCAGAGAAAGTAAAAAGGAGAATTTAAATTGAAATCATTTCTGGTCTTTGACTACAACACTGTCTTCACATTCTCATATTTTGCTAGTTGCCAGAAAGATGAAACCACGCTTCATCATCAGCAACAAAAAAATGTTCTCTGGCAAAAAGCTATCCTACGAATATAATCAACGTCTTGAACTTTTTAGATGCAGGATAGTCTGTATGGGAACAAATTAATAAATTCATCATTCATCAAATTTTGTTACTACCAACCAATTAATTCTGAATCTAATCAAAATTGTTCTTATAGGGCCCCTACACGATCATTCGGAATGACAATCAGAGCGAAGATTGACATTCCGATTGAAGGTGTAAGGTCTATACTGATGGAATGACGAATGGACTGACTGATTTTCAAATATTTTGAAATTCGAGGTTCAATCACGTTGAGTGGAGGGGAGACTGTACTGATTCTTTCATTCTTTTCCTGTCTTATTAATGCAATCATGGAGGACGGATGCTCGCAAAACTTTAACGAGGATTTCGCTGAGTTGCCCCAAAGGGTTGACGATCGAAACTGCCTTCGAAGGTTCATAAGTGTTTATGAATCTTTCCCCGAACTGTGGAATAAATCCCATCCCAGTTACATGAATAAATATAAAAAAATGTTGCATTGGAAAAATTCCTCAACATATATAAAGAAATAAATCCAAATGCCAGTGAAAGACGTTTTATTGTCTTCTTGGTGCCCAATGCAAGGATAATGGCCAAACAAGCCTTTTCTTTACTTTTTTCATTTGGAGACATTATCTAATAATAATTTGAAGCAAGAAGTCAAGAATTTATCAGATACATCGCGTCCGTTGATATATAAATATCAACGACCGCCATGGATCCGACACGAACTTGCCATCATCTTCAACCAGGGAACTGCGAAAGTTCCAACCTCATCGAAGTGGGTAGAAGTCGACCTAGGTTTCGATCTTGTTCTGATCTCTTCAGGACAACATAACCCTACAACGATGAAAATTGAAGTGGAACGGAGGTCCTCTTATACAAAACTAGACGAAGTCTTTAAGGTACAGTGTACGTCAAGGCGACATCTAGTTAAGAATTGGACCACCAATTCCCTCTCGTAGCCCTGGACGACGATAGATGGCATACCTCTCTTTTGCTCTTTCAGCAGGAATGAATTGAATAACTTCAATTTCACTCAAGCAGGAGCGTGAGAATCGTTCGCATTTTATCGGCGTAAGCCGATGAATTACTGAATAATTTGAAGCGTTCTATTTGGTGATTGAATTTCAACTGAGCTGAAGTCATTTCAATCAGACTGTCAGTTTGAATGATATGTGTAGGGGCTTCAAGATTGAAGGCAGGATTGACAATCTTATTGTTCAGTCAGACTGTCATTCATGATTGACCGTCTAGGGGCCGCTTTAGAGTTCCTCGAATCATCAATATTCATGCACTGATGTCAATTCCGCATTAGGTACATGAATCACAAAATTTTCCCATTACATTGCAACAATGCATTACTATTTTGTTCGAAAATCGTAGCATTCTCATGACGGTTACGTTATGACGTCATTATATACAGGGTGTTTCACCATAAACTGGACAATTATATAAAGCCGTGTAGACGACACCGGGAAAGTCATTTTTGCCTTATGACATAGACCCCGTTTTCGCCGCATAAGCGAGATACAGGGTGTTGCCAACTTTGATAAATATTCTGATTATGCGTGACATATGAAATAACGGTTACTGGTCACGTCTTAGTATTTTTTAGGGTTTAATTCAATTGTGGTGTAGAATTCTGAAAAAAAAAAATCAAAATGGCGGAAAGCCTGCAAAGTTCGAAGTTTTTTTTCTCGGTTGCCAATTTGGAAAGCACTAGATTTTCTAAGATTTTCCGTGAAAAAATTTTTTTCAAAATTCGAACTCAAATTTTTTTTTAACATGTCTTCAGTGAAAAAACAATTACGGCCGAAATTGTTGGAATTTGTCATGGTTGAACTATCTTTCATTCTCAATACTGAGGTGAAAACAGAATAAAATAATATCCATTGGTTTTCTTTTTGTAGCCTTCCAAAGATTACGCTCGGAGAACTTTCATTATTTTTATTAAAAAAACTGGAGGCCGTACGAAGGCCAAATTTAGGCTATGAGCTGCCAGGGTGACCCGGACGGAAATATGAATTTATAAACAAACAAAAATTTTTTCAAAAAACTGGTGGGAATTGAGCTCTCCACGTTCGATTAACTAGAGTCGTTGAGTTCGAATTTTGAAAAAAAAATTGTTCACGGAAAATCTTAGAAAATCTAGTGCTTTCCAAATTGGCAACCGAGAAAAAAAACTTCGAACTTTGCAGGCTTTCCGCCATTTTGAAATATTTTTTTCAGAATTCTACACCACAATTGAATTGAGCCCTAGAAAATACTAAGATGTGACCAGTAACCGTTTGTTCACATGTCACGCATAACTCACCACAGTTATCAGAATATTGCTCAAAGTAGACATTGAACAGTGAACACCCTCCTGTATCTCGCTTATGCGTCGAAAACGGGGTAAATGTCAAAGGGCAAAAATGACTTCCTCGGTTATCTACACGGCTATACAGGGTCTTTCACGAGGAACCTCACCCATATTTATACGGGAAACTACTGAACGTATTTTCATGAAATTCAGCACTTATAAGTATTTCACGATGCTGATGAAATCTAAAATATTTTCAAGGCATGAGCACCTCCGGTTTTTCCGGAAATGACGTCAACTTTCGTTTTTCAAATTAGAACACCATTTTTTTATTGCAGAAATAGATTCCTTAGAAAATTTCAAGTTATTTTGATGTAACATTTTTCAGTTTTGGTTGGAAAATTCTCTCTGAACGGGAAAATTCGAAAAAAAATCGAAAATAGAGCTCCGCTGAAACAAGAATAACTTCGAGGTTTTTGGATGGAAAATTTTCATTTTTGGGATTTTTCAAGATGTAAGATTGATGTATCCACTTTGAAAATCGAAATCGCGATTCATGATAAAGGGGGTGAAAAAATCGCTTTCAAAGTTAGGGATGACAAAATCGTGAAAAATCAATTTTTTTCAAATTAGAACCCCATTTTTTTATGGCAGATATTGAATCTACGTTAAAAAATAATGTGAGTGTATGCATCACACCCTTGCCCTAAAATGGATATTTTCTGAGTTAATATCCACTTTAGGGCAAGGGTGCATACACTCACATTATTTTTTAACGTAGATTCAATATCTGGCATAAAAAAATGGGGTTCCAATTTGAAAAAATTGATTTTTCACGATTTTGTCATCCCTAACTTTGAAAGCGATTTTTTCACCCCCTTTATCATGAATCGCGATTTCGATTTTCAAAGTGGATACATCAATCTTACATCTTGAAAAATCCCAAAAATGAAAATTTTCCATCCAAAAACCTCGAAGTTATTCTTGTTTCAGCGGAGCTCTATTTTCGATTTTTTTTCGAATTTTCCCGTTCAGAGAGAATTTTCCAACCAAAACTGAAAAATGTTACATCAAAATAACTTGAAATTTTCTAAGGAATCTATTTCTGCAATAAAAAAATGGTGTTCTAATTTGAAAAACGAAAGTTGACGTCATTTCCGGAAAAACCGGAGGTGCTCATGCCTTGAAAATATTTTAGATTTCATCAGCATCGTGAAATACTTATAAGTGCTGAATTTCATGAAAATACGTTCAGTAGTTTCCCGTATAAATATGGGTGAGGTTCCTCGTGAAAAACCCTGTATATGATTGTCCAGTTAATGGTGAAACGCCCTGTATGTATAACTCAAATACCGCAGTAATTCGCTTTTCGTGAAATCTCGATTTTCCGTGTTAACGTGAAGCAGATGAGAAATTCCGCAAATTTTTACCTTAAACCTGGTTAATTTCCACGTCCTGTTTATTCATTACGTCTGAATCATTGGAGAACGTGTCTACAAGGTTAATATATTCACTTACCACGTTTGGTACATTCGAATTATTAATCTCGCCTTCGTATCATGAATCTGATTTACATGTACCTATCTATCATATCCGATCATTGCGAGACTAAATTGATAGCTTTTGTCTCCGTTTCGTGGTTTTGGTATTGTTTCCGGTAAACCTGAATACAATTTTTTTTAAAACAATATTATGGAATATTCCACAAATTTCGAAAGTATCTCTTTTATGTAGATTGCCCGAAATTCTAATTTCCCATGCTTTGTTGAATCTATCAAGCTTTTCATTTCAAAGATGAAAATTTTTCGTACTCTACTTATTTATAAGGTATGTTAATTTAAGGCGATAACCCTATCATTCAGTATCGAAATGGGTCAATCTTCGCAACTCAAAATATCTCGCATGATCATTTGCCAAACAATTCTGTGAATATTTGGCAGAAATCAGAAAAAATAATTTCGTCTTGCTTATGCTGTCGGTATAAAGTGGGCGCTGGTTTCATAATACTGTAGCTCTTGAAATTAAGGAAAATTGTCAGGATTGACTGCTTCCTCATCAATTTCGGAAAAACTCATATTTCGTTGAAGTAGTAAGCAACGGACCTGTATAGTTCAACAAAATCTGGTCTTATTTTTAGCTTATTTACTATTTAAATATAGAACAATTAATTCACATTTTATCTTGGGATACAATAAATCACAGGACAATCAGGTGAGACGCGTTTATGTAAATAATGAATATAATGCCACATAAACAAAACATACGGATTAGCGTCATTGTAGAGAACATGAAGTTTATCGGAAAATTTTTGGAGTTCTACCTCGTCACATCAGAGTGCCAAATGTAAATGATTTAAGAATTTGAAATTCACATCTGAATCTGGCACATCATACTTCATTTCTCGGTATTTTCGAACGGAGGAAGAAACAGAAATCCGAATGATTCTGTTCCATCTGCATAGAGAGAAATCTGATTCTCTCTGTAGGATAAACAGTGATACACACGTGATAACGTTAGTTTATTAGGTGTTTGAATTTGTTTCACGTCATATCTGATTTTTTTTAAGTTCACTGATCCGAGGGCATTGTCATGAACACCCGAGTGCATTTGTTAGATGCACTGCTATCTCACTCCGTATAAACTTTTTTTCATAATTAATTTTTGCCGTGGGTGCTGAACAGTAGATCAGTTTTATTTGACAGGACACAGTATTTCAATGCACGAGACGTGATATTTTCCATGGGAAACAGTATGTTGCTAAAATTAAATGAAAAAATACAAAATTTGTGGAAGAGCAAGACATTTTTTCAACTTGAAATAGAAAATACAACTTGATACAATTATGTTTTGACTAAAATATACCAATGTCCACTTCTGCTTTGTTTGCGGTACTGAATTCGATCGGAACTTTTCAATAATTCCATAATCAATTTCAAAGTGTCTGTCTTCGAGGTTTGTTGCCACATACAAACGACCTCAAATATTCCATAGTGCGTTAGCACAGGGTATAGTTGTTGAAGAAACTCATCTTGCTAGCAACTTTCATCCATTTTTGTTAAAAATTCTGTTAATATTGATCGAATATGCTCAACAGCCTCTGTTGTTACCGAATCTCCATTTTCTCTAGTCAACATTCTTTTACAGATCCGGACGCAAATAATCGGGGCTATTCACTAAGCAAAGTTGTTATGGATAGCAACTGTAAATCGTCGTTATCCTATGTAAAAAGCATGGGATAACGACGATTTACAGTTGCTATCCATAACAACTTTGCTTAGTGAATAGCCCCGAATATCTCAAAACATACCGACTTGTCAGAATAAACCAGTGCCGTGGCAGGGTGTTGATTAGAGGTCAAAACCTGGGCATTGCTACGACTATGTTTTCGTCATAATTGATACAAAGAAATCAAATTATTATCAATCGTGTATAATTCTTTTCATCATGTTATCGAAAATATATTGAAACATTTTTTTTTAAGGCAAAATTTCGTTTTATTTTCTTATTCTATGCGTATACTGTACATACCTCGAAATAATATTATTATTATCTTGAACTAAATAATAAATTATCTTGAAGGTCAATCTTCGAATTTTGAGAGTTTAAAATTCCTTCTGCTACTGACTGATTGAAATCCATTTTTTTTCTCTTCCATGCTTCGTCAGATTGTGATTGCTAATCTAGCAAGAACACAATGTAAGAACATGAAGATATCGTTCCTTCATCTGCAGAGCTCATGGTTGGATATTTCAGTTTGCGTAAACGATTATGCGCTCACCTCGATAGTTAACCACTGTGACGAGAAGATATAATACATACAATTCGCTCTGTTCTTACATGGAACAAATGATTGTGCAATTCTAGCTTTGATTCATTTATTTCCTGTTGGGTGTTTCTGAAATGTAATTCCGGAATAATGTAACTTAGGAGCTTGCTTTACACCTCCCGTTCAAAAAATTGGGAAGTTATCCACATTATTGTATGAAAATACATGTTATCTGTGATCCAGGATAATTTCTCGATAATTAAATATTTGATTCAAATTAGTAAGGATTTTTTGTGATCAGTTGATCGCAACCATCCGTTAAGTTCCGAAAGCCCTGTATCACGTTTTTGGCCTTCGAAAGATCAACATTCAGGATGAAAAAAATTTCATGTAAAATATGATCGTTGAAAGCGTTAAAAGTTATTTCAAAGTGTGTCATAAAATATGCAGGTCCGTATTGAAAAAAATTAGGTTGATGGTGGCCCAGGGAGTACGAAACGTTGGATACGTAATCTGTTAACATTTTTTGATAATATTTGAAATAAAGTGGGAAAAAAAGAAGAATCAAAATGACAGAATTTACTTTTCTTATGATATCTCAATAACCGGCCCTTATTATCTCGATTTGTTTGAACTGCTTGACAATGCTTCTATGAATGCAACTTTTTCTCCATCTTACCGACCTTCTAACTCTGATGGTTTGAAAGTTACCAATATAATCCCATTAAAAAAGTGGCCACTCTGTATACGAACAGTGAAATTCCCCACTTTTCAAAATTCTCATAATAAGCACAACTTGAAATACTCCAGTTCCAGTATGAAAATGTAGGAGTACTACAATCTTAATAGAACTAACTTCCTTTGAAAAGTTGAAAAAGAGTAAATAGAAATTAGCATTGGCAACGTCTCTGAAAATTATTTGACATTTCACGAGTACCAACCCGCGTTGGTTTTAAGTAAAAAAACTTGATAAATCTAAAACATCCCCAACCGGGATACATTATGAAAGTGAATGGAGTATAAGTGCTCGCACAAAACCCAACAAACTACTTAAATGTGCCATGAATATATTATTTTAGTGCTCGCATACAAAATTACAAAATATTCCAGGTCTATTTTACATGGGGCAAAAATGTTTCTTCCGATCCCATCTACATGATGAGTTTATTATGAAACACACCTTGTGTATACATATCTAATCGGCTCGTCTTTAACGACCTTGTACACTTCAGCATCTACCTTGTGATCCTAGTGTTCCTTTGTGCATCAATGAACGAAAGAAAGAAACGTGGAAAGAACAAGAACTTGTGTCTATAAATTCGTGGCTTCTGTTTACCCAGGAACCCATAAACTCATTTCAACGATATTGTCATCGGAGCAATATAATCTGAACAGTAATTTTGTTAATAAACAAACATTTCTTAGCCACGTTCATGAACAATTCATAACTTCATGACAGTTAATTGCATGCCTCCTAACAAGCGACTATTAAATTGTACTTTTTACTTCATACAACTGGTTTAGATGATTTGCGATCCATTTCAAGGAATTTGTAATGACATTCTGAGTGGGGTATACAGATTTACGATGTTGCGGTACATAATTAAGACGTCACAATGGTTGTTAGTTATTTAGTTATGTTCGTATTCAATTCGCTATACATATGCGTTTGAGGTATGATTCGGATCATTATTAGACCCTAAGAACTTTGCTCAACACAATTTAGGATTGAGTTGGCTAACTCCCATCCATTTTTTTTTGAATAAGTTAGTTGAAAGAGGTTTTCAGTATGTGCACTTTGTCATGGCTCATACCTGATGAAATTTGTCACCGAATGAAAGTCGACCATTATAGTTTAGTTCATGCACAACTTTCAACCCCCTCACGTGACAAAGTGCACATGCTGAAAACCTCTTTGAACTAACTATTTTTTCTTGAAAATTTCTGCACACCTGTTAAGAAGAAACAAAGAACTTGCCAAAAAAGTACCACATGACCCACTTTTCCTATTCAAAAAATTTTTAGGGTTAATGGGAATGGCACAGGGTGCAACAAAAATCCTTCAAAAATGCATAAAAATCTGGTAAAAGTGAAACAAAAATTGACCTGTTTCAGAATTTTGTTGCCAAATATAATTCTTCTGAGAAAATGAATTTGTTCCATAATTTTGGGATACCAACGTTGCAAAGAAAGCTCTCCGATGCAAATGCTCGGTTCATGAATCCATAACCGAAGAGGTCGAAATTATGACATGGAAGGATTTAGGCTTAATATTTTATCCAATAAATAGTAGACGGGTTCCTCTTCTGAGGGCCCTACCAGACATGGGAAATGACAGTAGATTATTTTACTGCTGGCTGTCTGTTTTGTAGTTTTCCAAGGTCCGAAGTCAGCTTCGATGCGTCTGGTTACAGCTCAAATATCTTTGATAGCAATAATCTTCATAAATGTTTTATTTTATCCACATTATTCCTGCTTTCAAACGCATGCGAATCTCGAACCAATGTCAATGAGAAATGCAAGTTGAACAGTTGCGTTCACTCCATTATTTGCCATAATTGAATCTCTATTTCTTGACGTTCTTTTTGTCCAGGTGTTTTCATCGATAGTCGATTTACTCTTTCGTGCGTTGAGTTGGCACAAAAGGTTCTCGCCCGCGATATCTTATCAGTAGTGACGGTTCTAATGCGATTACGCTATGATGTACGAAGTGTCGAGTGTGGGTGTAGCGAGGGTTGATGCGGCAGCCGCCATGAGGCAGACCGACGAGCAGAGGCCGAACAGGGTGAAAGATCAGATAATGAGGATGCTGCGAAGGTCCAAATCGGCCGTGCAACCTCCTTCGACCAAGATCGAGAGGAGGGTGAGCGCGGAACCGAAGTATCCGTTGAAAAGGACAGTGGTGCATCATGTTCGCGATGATCGGAACAATGTGCGTCGAAGGGATGATGATGATCCTAGTGGGGGCGGTGTGGTAGTGAATATGATGGAGGGGTTGCCATGTGTGGTGGCCAGGAAGAAGAAGGTAATTGCTATTGAACGAAATGTTCTATCTGGAAGCCTTGCACCGTTGGGCGAGTTCAATGCCTGAATGGGTCAACGCTATTGCTATGAATTTGATCAAGAGCGCGAAAGCACTTGAGGCTAATGCTTTAAAGCTTAATTCAAGCAGATGAGGTTTACCAAACGAGGCAAAGTCTAGTTTGGTAAGTCATCCAACTGAATAATAGCCAGAATGTGCGAGTTGAATATTCAACTTTGTCTCTTGAATGATTATTTCGAAATTAATATCAAATATAATACCACTAGAGATGAAATTTGGCCGGCAAAATTTCTCGATTGTAAAATGAAAGTTAGTTGCTTTCGGCAATTTCGCGAATGACATTTGTATCAAAACCACGAGCCGTTAGGCGAGTGATTTTGGAAAAATGTCATTCGCGAAATTGCCGAGAAGCAACAAACTTGAATATTACAAGAGAGAAATTTTACCTGCTTAAATTTCATCTCGAGTGGTATTCGACATGACTATTTCACGAGAAAATGTGTCTGAAGATGGTCACATTGGGCTTGTATTGCGCGATTTGACAAATAAGTATTCATCATAGATCAACTAAACGTTGTTTGTTTTCTCTATGGTATTCATTCCCGAGGCTGTCTATGAATTTGAGAAACGTCAAAAATTTTGTCGCTGAAAAACCAACTTGTTGGTTTTGCCGATGTGAATGTTTTATCGATGAGAAACGAGTGTTGCTAAGGAAACTTCCTCACTAAAAATGGAATGAGTGGCATTGTCAACGAAAAATTTTCCGATATGACGTTTCAGATTTGAATGCCATTCCATTTCATTCTCTTGTGATTTCTTAAATAATGGTGCAAGCACTGATAAGATTCTGTTTCGCCAAATTTGAGAATAAGAGAGATGTCGCGTTGTTTCCACTTCAGGTGACGCTGTTCGTTCACACATTATGACCGATTTTTATCAATTATTTCAAATATTTGAATTTATTCTGGTGGACATATTGTGTTAATAGTCGATAGTTTTTTCAAGCAATAATTTGTGTTTATATTCTTGACATTTTGATCAATATTAGTTCTGAGATAGATGCATAGAAAACCTGGTGTTGGCACTGATAAGATTTTGTCGATCGAAAATCTGAGTTTTTGAACTACTTTTCATTTCTCCCGAAAGGGGTCGCCCTATTTTCCATTGCCGCAGTAGCGCCACGACCGATAAAATATTGCGGATTTTTCCGGAAGTAAAACGAGAACTCGAATCTAGAGTGCCATTTTGATCTACAAATTTTGGTCACGATTTTTAGTAAGGAGTCGTTACACCAGGTATTTCTATGCATCTATGTTCTGGGGTGAGATGTCTAAAATAATGGTTTAAACACTGGTTATGTTTTGTTACGCCAAAATTGAGAACATTAAAAAAGTTTTCACTTCAGGTGGCGCTATTCACAAATTATGACAGATTTTTATTAGTTATTTCGAATTGTTTCTGGTGAACGTGTTGTGTTAATTAATAGTCGATAGTTCTTTCAACCAATAATTTGTGGTTATTTTCTTGACATTTGGATTCATATTAGATCTGAGGTAGATGCATAGAATACCTGGTGTAGGTTCTGATTAGATTTCGTTCAAGACTTTCTTGTCGATAGAAAATCTGAGTAGGATATGCAGGTATTCTTATCTGGTGTTGGCACTGATTAGATTTTGTCCAAGACACTCTTGTCGATCGAAAATCTGAGATTTTGTGCTGCTTTTCATTTCTCCCGAAAGGTGTCGCGCTATTTTTCATGGCCGCAGTAGCGCCACGACCGATAAAATATTGCGGATTATTCCGGAAGTAGCACAAAAACTCAAATATAGCGTGCCGTTTTGATTTACAAATTCTGGTCACGATTTTTAGTAGCATCTTTACCACAATCTTATATGACATTCAATTTTATAACATGTTTCGGTGAAATGAAACATGTCATGTCAAATCGATCAACCGAAAAAACACCGAAATCACTTTGTATGACATTGCGACACCGCCACGAAACATTTATAATATTTTCGGTTTGGTCGAAGGTCAATGCATTCAAAAATTGACGAGTGCATACACCATGTTTTCAGACATCGTATTCTGGGGACAGGTATAATAAGACTTTCATACATAAAAATGTCCTTCCGTGGTCAAGTCATAATTGACCTTGACAATGATACGTATGACATTGCGGCGCCGCCACGAAACAAATCTAATATTTTCGATTTTGCCGAATGTCGATGCATTCAAAAGTTAAAGAGTGCATACGCAATGTTTTAGACATCTCACATTCTCTGCTCAGTTAGATTTTTGTTTCCTATTTATATTCTGCGGTTTCGAGTTTGATGGTCCATAAAATAGATGCATGCTGATCAGATTGAAAATTTCGCATTTAGATAGAGAATCACCCTTTTCAGCTAACTTCAAATTTTTGTCCGGATTGCTCAACCAGAACCATATGAAATGCTAGCGAATTATAGCCAAGAAATGTTGCTCTGACAGCTGCTTTCTTTTTTGACAGAGGTCAAAAAATTTTTCCTTGGATTCTTTAATGCGAATCTACCTATCAGATGAATCAATTTACAAAATGGAGCTTACGTCAGTGCTTTAGGTAACCCATTTTTTTCATGATGAATGTATTTTTCGCTTCAGGGATTTGGTTGCTAATCGGAATACTTGAATTAATCCATAACTGTGCCACACCCTCCAAACTTGAGCTAAGTTTTGGAATTGTATGGTAATTGATTGTCCAAAATGACTTATTCAAAGGCTTATTCAGCTTCTTATAAAACGAAATTATTTTGTACTTGCACAGTTTTATGGTATATTGTGTGAGGTTTGCTTTGGCAACACTCCAGCCCGTGAGACTTATTGTATTGTCCTGGTGATCTGTTATGTGAAAAGATTTTATGATTTTGTTCATGATCTAAGAAAATTACTGTTGTTTTTAACGATTTTCCCACTTTATAGCGTGCTGAGAACCCCCTCCTCATTATTTTCCTTACATCTTCACCACTTATTTTAATGTGCTTCATGATAATATACGTTGAATGATTCCTCGTTTTATGATTCGAGGCTCGCCCGTAATTGATGTTACATCTGTATGACCAAAATCGAAAAACTTCGTCCCTCCATGAATATGAAGTGAGAAAATTGCGTAAAATTAGTTTCCGAGATTTGACGAAAACTCTTCTTCGCTTCTTCATACACCCGTCTTTCCCCGAACGTGGAGCTTTCCAATAAGCACATCCTTCAAGTTTCAACAAAAGAGGCGAATGCCAATCTCACGTTGCCGGAACTTTGATTTAACCGCTGCTGCACTGTTCGTACGACCGAGAAAAGATGCAGTGACCTGTAAACGCGTGAACAATGGCAAGACACCGGAAAATCGGTTATTTTTCCAGTTACACAACTGCAACAGATCCAGTTCACTTCACGAGTTACACAGATCTTTATTCCTCATTGAATGGATAATTCGCATTCTGCAGTTTTAAACAATGGTATTTTTTATCCGCATCGAGTTCCCATGCTTATCTGAATTTTGTGCGATTACTGGTGTACAAGCAACGTTTTCTTGAATAAATTAATCAACAATATTGCTCGAATCGGATAATTCGAAATTAAAACTATCGACAAAAAATTCTCATTTTGAGGCAGTAAATGAAGACATTTTGAAAATTTTTTTTCGTGAAATGTAAAGGGCAATCAGATGCACAATTTAAAATCGTTTTCACATATACAGGGTGTTCGATAACAAAGATATAGACCATAGTTACACTTTTTTCAATGTAATACCCTATATATGAATTCAAAAATTGAAAGGCAAGCTAAAATAATGATGTATTTATACAAACCATTTTGTGCTTTAGGAGAACCATTCAAGAGGAAATGGCGAAAAATCGAAAAAAAAGGAGTATTTTTAATTTGCAATTAATGAATAAACCCTCCAAGCCAACGGGACAGACAATGTTTTTTCGTGTAGACATATTGGCTACCCTTATGCAGAAGAAAAAAAATCAACTCTGGAATATACTGAGTGATCATAATTAATATTCGAACATTAACTACAAATAATGGTCAAGAACTTTCTTATTTCAAATGGCACACTCAGTATTTCTGTACCTTGTTGAACGTAAAAATTAATATCGAAACTATCTTCATTGGGTTTCCTATACCTAAACCTAATAGTTTTCCAGTAATTTTCGATTTTTAATTCAACTAGTTAACCTACTATTATGATTAGCGATATTCATAGAAATACTTGGAAATATTTGTGGGGAAATGCTTACAATATTATTTGAAATCTGAAAAACTCATATGGAGATTTCAATAATGGTGTTGCGGTCACGCAAGATTTGTTATTCCTGTTACTCCTCAGTATATTCCAGAGTTGAATTTTTTTCTTCTGCATAAGGGTAGCCAATATGTCTAGACGAAAAAACATTGTCTGTCCCGTTGGCTTGAAGGGTTTATTCATACATTGCAAATTAAAAATACTCCTTTTTTTCGATTTTTCGCCATTTTCTCTTAAATGGTTCTCCTAAGGCATAAAATGGTCTTTATAAACTCATCATTATTTGAGCTTGCCATTCAATTTTTGAATTCATATATAGGGTATTACATTGAAAAAAGTATAACTATGGTCTATATCTTTGTTATCGAACACCCTGTATATGTGAAATAAATTTTAAATTGTGCATCTGATTGCCTTTACATTTCACGAAAAAAAATTTTCAAAATGTCTTCATTTACAGCCTCAAAATGAGAACCGCGTCTCGGGTGGGCCACCCTGTATAGCCTTGTAGATGACATTGAGAGAGTAATTTTTCTCCTTGTAATATAATGGGTGATTTTCATGGAGCTTTAGGAAATTCGAAAAAAAAACATACAATTCAGAAAAATGCAATTAATATCTTTATTTGAATCGAAAATACGGTCCATATAATATAATGTTTGAAGATTATTCCAATTTTGGCATATTCTATTCAACATTTCGGCCGGAAACTCACGAATAAAAGCTTCAATGTTTTCTTCCAATGCGTCAATCGAAGTCATCTGCATAGACATGAGCCTCAACATAGCCCAAAAAATTCATTCGATTCTGCCCCCGAAATTAAATACCCGGTGCTCCCTGCCACCGTTTAAACTCTTATTTTATCTTCATTGGCAATTGACTGACAAACTTTGCAATAAATCACTGACCCGGTTCTTAATGAAATTAGTTTTTTCATATTTTTGGCTCGATTATGTTTTGTTTTAATTGACCAGGGAGATTTTGTTTACACGGATAAAATTGGAAATAGGTTAATTGGTTACAATCACTAATCAGAGATGAATAAAGGATTCGAATTGGGCTGGCGGGCGCTAGGGTCGGATCAGGTTGGGCGACCGCCCAGGGCGCCGGGAAAGTGGGGGTACCGAAGGGGTCATTTTAGATTGTCCGCATGACACCTTATAATTCTAGCCCTAAGGCGCCGGGATCTCGCCCCAGATCATGCTTAAACCGGCCCTGTATTGGGAATAGTAGATCGAACGTAAATAGTGCGAAACGTATTGATTCTGATAATTACTTGTTTTCGAATTAACTCGACCGGTGTCTGTACAGTTCTAATTGATATTCTTTTGTCTAGCAAACCATATTAGCCGTCCTTTGTTTCTGTCGACAACCATCCATAATCAGGGTCCTTTGTATCACCCGTTGAAAAGATGACATCAATTAGTTTTATGCATTGCCAATCGCTTCCTCCCATCCTGTATCCGAACTAGACCGACCAATGGAACGAATGTCGCTTTCCGCTCAAGGTCGCTCATTTCCTCCAACGACACCAATTTCCACGGAACCTGAAATCTTACGAGCGCTTTTTCGTCCCACGCTCTCGGTATCCGAACAATTGAATTATTCCGCGCCTGCATCAGCTGATTTTCAGCGATATTTCTCCGATATACACCGCTAAATATTATGATTGAATCCTGGGTTCTACCTTGAGTAACGTAATTACACAACCGGTAATAGGGGATCGTTAGTCACTCGGTCGACTTGCCGACTGGCTGCAGATAAACTTGCACACGTCGCGAGATATCCGTCCAATTTAGATTTGGTTGCAAGTAAATTTTGTTTGATTTATAAGATAATCGCCGTAGATAACTGGCCGAAATAATAGATAATCGCGCAATCTTGGCGGTGATAAGTTCTATTAATCAGAATTAGGTGAAACTTCGACGCGTGTGTCTCCACAGTTTTTCCACGTTTACGTTAAAAAAAAGTGAGGAGTATGTATGTGCGATTGTGCAACCAGTAGGCCAAACGAATTATGTCATTGGAGAAGAAACCCGAGAGGAATACTTGGGACGCAGGAAACAAATTCGATATTGGAATAAGGATGCTGAAGGAGCAAAGGGAGGCCAGTCTAAAATCCGGAAAGTACTCCGAACGCCACTCGAAATTGACTTTCGACCGCGAAAACAACAAAGAGTTTCCTCTGACCGATAGCTGCAGGGCCATCAGGAGCAATTCCTTACGTGACAAAACAAAATCAGATCGGCTGTTCCAAAACAGCTCGAATAGCAACGCTACTAACGATCTGAACAAAGGTGAGAACGTTCTAATTCGTTACAAGCCGATTGATAACGATAACGTCAAGATTCAGCAACCTTTGAACGTTTTCAAATCTCCTGTGACGTCTCCCAAAGTCGAGAAAAAGTTGAAGAAAAACATCTACCACATCGAACAGGACGGCATGAAGCATCTTCCCAAACCTCCTGCCATAGCACTCAACCTCATCTTGAACCCCAAGAAAGAAAACAACGGAGACACCTTGAACCATTTGAATCAGTTGGAAAACTTGATATCCAAGATAGACAATAAGGAAAGGCAAGAGGAAAAACTCAGAAAATTTGACGAGATAATTCGCAATCTGAAAATCGATGTGCCAATAGCCTCAATTTCGGATAGACGCTCAGAAAAGTCGCACGATTTCCTGGATCCTGAGCAGACTCTGCTGAATCCCATCAAGCATTGTGCAGAGGTGGACGATCTTCAGGCGAACGGTCTTAGCGATGTGGAAACCGCGGAAAAACCATTCGATAGGAACGCCATCGAACGGAAAAGTATGGAAGTGGGGAACAGGAATAATCAGAGGAAGATCAGCGCGGTGGTTCGGGCCGCCTCTGATGCGCAGGGGCGTGCCCATCCTGGTTCAGTGGGACCTCCGAGGAGAAAGCTCAATCTGAAGGTAATTCGGGTGCCGTCTTCCTTTCATATTTGGATTACGTCGAATTTGCAATAAATGCAAATGGATTCTCCCTTGGAACATCGTACAGGCTGGTTCATGAATACAATTCTGAGAAACTAATTTTAAAAGAACTCTAGCCTAATAGGCTTTGATGCGAGAGATTAATTTTTGGTATAATTTTTTGGTTAAATTTCGTTGCTCGAATAAGTAAATTTTTATTTTAAAATGCGCAACTTCATGTACAATTGTCATTCTCCCTCTACAAGAATGTTTCGGTCATTGTTGGTGTTTTTCGATAAATCCTTCCATTATTATTGGGATGGAATAGTATAACTCTTTGAATTCGAATTTCCACTTCTTTCACATATTGTGATGTCGATTATAAACATTTTCACTGTTCTTATTTTCTTTAATCAGCAGTGATTCAATAATTTAAACCCTGCGAAGAAGTCGTTTTTTCGATCAAAACATCAATCACCTCTAAAGTGTATGCCATTGACCTCAAAATACATAAAGAAGGAAAAATTCGAATTCAATAAATATTACAAACAACTCATTCCTATAATAATAAAAAAGGTATGATAAAAAAACCCATCAATATCCAAATAAATCATGATGGCACAAAAAGATAGGGTTGCCAACTACCTTCACTCCTCAATTATACGAGAAAAATAGGGTTATTGTTATCATATACAGAGTGTAAGAGCCAAACGAAATGAATTCCATAACGAATAAATGAAGGGGTGTTAGGAAAAACGCTCGGACACGTCGATTTGTAATTTTAAAAGCGCATAATTATATAATTATATAGGATGTTCCATGCGACCGTGGCCAATACCAACTTTCTTATTTCAAATGCAACCCCCTGAATTTTATTTATTTTCTGGATTCTTCAGAAAATTCTAGACATAATTCATGTTCAATGTCCTATACCTATCTTCAATTTTTTCGGAAATATTAAGTGTTTTCAGATTTTTTACAATTTTTCACAATTTCACATTAGACTTCTTTTTGTGTACGAAACGAAACCCTTAAACTTAGACGACCTAAAAAACCGAATCACGCTTGCGATTAGATCATTCACGCCTGAAATGTTGAGTAACCTTAGAAGACAATTGTACACCAGATAAGCATGTTGCCAAGACGTTCGCGGCGAGCATTTTGAACATTTCCTACATGTCAATGTATTAACGTCAGTTAATGTTTCTTTCTTTTAAATAATTAAGAAATAATCAGTATTACTTATTAGGTTTTGAGTGTAATGTACCGAATTTGTGAAAAAAAATAATTTTTATTTAAAACGTTGATTTTTGCAATAAATCTGAAAACACTTAATACTTCCGAAATAGTTAAAGATAGGTATAGGACATTGTGCATGAATTGTGTCTAGAATTCTCTGAAGAATCTAAAAAATAAATAATATACATATACATAATATACATTTAAAATAAGAATGTTGGTAGTGGCCACGGTCACACGGAACACCCTATATAATCAAAAATAAGAAATTCACGTCCGTTAGGACCATCCACTAGGGACATACAATAAATGAGAGAAATGGACTAGCAAAGATCTAATTCAAGAAGTAAATCGCCGGAACGTGCTGCTACCGAAGAAGGAAAATGACAGACCGGTTTCTGGCTTTTTATGCCGTCATCAGTGCCATATATCCCCTCATACGGTAGTAACCAGCACGTTCCGGCGATTTACTTCTTGAATTAGATCTTTGCTAGTCCATTTCTCTCACCCTATATAATATTTTTTTCTTGAAAAATATGCGCATTCAAAATCACAAATCGTTTTTCCCAACACGTCCTAATTTATTCGTTATCGAATTTATTCCATTTGGCTGTTACACTCTGTATAGTTTATTGATCGTTCGCGCATTTTTCTACAAAGTAGTAAATTCCTAAGATATGAATTTGTGCGCTACCTTTTACTCACTCTGCATTTCAAATTACTACTCCATTTGTTAGCTCCCATTCATTATCGCTGCTTTAAATGGAATCACAATCGAAATTACATAAACATTCATCTGCAATTAGTCCTGAAATGAGGTACATAGTTGTATTAGTCCAAGAATGCCATTGTTCGGAATACTCCTTAATAGTTGATGTTTTCGAAAATAGTATTTTGTTAGTTTCATTTACGGAAGCTTTGATTCAGTTTTTTAAATGAATACAGTGTGCGACTAGAATAATTGCAATTTGCAGCATTTCCTTATCGAATAACTCTTGATAAAACATTTGATAAATTAGATATTTTTATCCCGCAAATATTTTTCATTGTTTTGCCCTTTTCGTGTTTCACCGACGGATCAAATTTCAGGATTAACGCGCAGCGACCTTCACGGACTCGGAAAACTTTTTCAATTTTCTCCGTATTCAACTGTTTCGCGATGACGCTGTCTCGTCTCGCAAATACCGCCAATCGATAAGCGACATTGAAGAGTGGTAACCCTTAAAAGCTTCCTCTAGATACATTTGTGTCAAGTGTATCTTATCATGAGTGGGACTCGAGTCGTTCAATCATGTATTGGGGTCGACAGATCACGAAAAGGTCGTGGTGGAATTGAAATTCCGAATTTAAACCTCTTATTAAGGAGTATGAATTAGTTTCGGTTCCGCAATCAAAGTGCGGGTAAATTTGGTAATTTGAATGTATTCCAGCATCTCAAATTTCAAGAGGCAAAGTTGCCATAAATATACAGGTGGCCCGCCGGGAACTCCATTGATGCATGGATAATGAAAAATAGTTCGTGCCACGAAATCCCTGAAGTTATAGGCCATTTTATTCAGAATACCCTACATGTACTTTATCTAAAGTCAATAATATTCTCATCCTATTACATTGAGTTAAATTATTCGCAACAAAAGTAAATTTTTGAAAAGAAACTGCAGCATCTCTAGCATAATCGGTTTTATCCAGAGACTATGATATGAAATTATCGAATCTACCATTCGGGAATTATTTACAGCCAACCCACAGAAAATGGCGATTGTAGAAGAAACCACTTTTCTTAAGTCTGTAGTTCTGTAAGTTCAAATTGAAATAATTTCATTACATCTTTCAGTCAGGAAATATCATTTCATTACATCTATTAGTCAAGAAATATCAGTTATTTCAACGAGCCTTTCCCTTCTCTTTGCTATGTTCCTTTCAATTTGCCTGATGTCATTGGAGAACGAATCGAACGTTGAGCAAAACGTTTTAATTATTCACTTGTATTTGCATTCATGCTAGCAGAAAATTGGAAGTCAGTAGTAGGGACATGAATCCTGCTAGAAACTAACGAGAAATGTGGTTCGATCGATAACGAACATCCTTGTCGTGGTTTTCGCCATTGCAACGATAATTTTACTCAGAATAGTCGACTTCCGCAGATCATTGAATTTTTTATTGAAAACCAAAAGTTTTCCGTCGATTTTGAGTAGAAACCCTCAACCTAGTACAAATTATTCTATAAAAAAATTCAATTTCCCTCACGTGAGAGTGAGAAAGTTATTAACTCAAAAACATTTATATGATAACATTTATAAATACTGAAATCTTACAGTTCGGTGATACCATGATATCGAAAATCGGTCCATATTTTAATGCCAATCAGAGGCTTCTCACGCTTTAGCCAAAGCTCAGTTACAGGGTAATTCAAGAATTCAGTTGCTGTTTGCTCGAAAAAAAAACCGAACGAAATTGTTAGTTTTCAATGGAACATTATTACTAGCTGCTGAAATCTTCCGTTCATTCTGTTTGAGGTTCAAACCTATGAACATCATTCGAGAATATGTCCCTTATAAGTGATATCCCATTAGGTTTCTTGTAATATAAGAATTTCGTCTTGGCTTTGTTTCCCAACGAAATGCGAACTTTCGATCTGGAATTCATGTAAGTTCTTTTATTCATTGAAAGGCCTGAGTGCGATTTGTTCGTGGTACGTATTTGAAGTAGGGCTTCATGAGACAGGATAAATCCCGTTAGAAAGAATGATTTAACTGAACATACATAGTTCTGCTTGTCTGCTCTTGAGGATATAATTATTCTTTCATCAAGGCATTACTGTATCCCATTGTTTTACTGGAGATAATGCATTGTTGGTGAAGAATTACGATCAATCGAAGTGTTTTCTCTTCAGACAATGGTATTAGCAGATATCGAACCATTTGATATTAGGTACCTTGAAGCGCATCTACTGATCTGGTGAATAATTAATTTATTATATTGGGGGAGAAAGTATTCTAGGCTCTCTGAGGCCCAAACTCATCACCGTGGTATATGAATTATTTAGCTTGGAGAGCTAAATCTACTGAAGCACTTATCCATACATATCGTTTCTCAAAATATCTAAATCATAAAGAATCGAAAAATTAATTATCAAACAGCAAATTGCCTACACCACTAGGCTCATTTTATTCCTTGAACAGTCTAGGAGCTGTTTTGAACTTCTGTTGAAAATAGAAGTTTTCAAGAAAACTATTCACATATTTTGGTCGATCCTGAAAATGTTGGAATATCAAAACACTTATTTTTGAGCTCCCGTTTTTACTGTTCTATTTGTTTTCAGGGTAGCGATGGATCAAGCGAACAAACACGAAGCAGCTCAGCATCAACAAGAAACAGGCCCAGGGTAGGGGAGGAACCAACAATCGGCAAATACAAGTTACTTAAAACTATAGGCAAAGGTAACTTCGCCAAAGTGAAACTGGCGAAACATGTGCCTACGGGGAAGGAAGTTGCCATCAAAATCATAGATAAAACCCAACTGAACCCCGGTTCCTTGTTGAAGTTATTTAGAGAAGTAAGTGGTCCTTTCTTTCAAAACTTATAAAAGTAGTACACGGCAGTAATTGATGACTGAAATTGACCCTCAAGTTCATAAATGGATCATAGAAACAAGCAGTTTCCACCTTTCTTTGTTTCTCTACAACAGAGGTCGAAACGCCGTAATCAGTTGTTTGGAACTCGGACCAGTAATTAAAGAGCATCAAATTTTGACCACCCTCTACAGGGCCTTTCAAGATGATATGTACATGTATAAAGGGTTGGGATGAAGTATGAAACCAACCGATTATCTATCATTAACACTAAGAAGACGATATTTATCGAATTTTGCAGATTAATGCATCTGATGTAATTTTTTGGGAGGTACTTCTAGAATCTAGATTTACCAGAAATACCCTCCAAACTTTTTTATTTCAAAGGTGCGCCCTATATATTTCTGCAGATTCAGGTCTTGATATTTCGAACTAACAAATACTCAAAAGTAGCAGACTCTGTCATTACGTTTGCGTATTTTACATTGTTTAAACGTACAAATAGCGCGCGCGCATGCTTTCACGTATGACAGACCGTCAGTGGTGTAGCGAAGGCCCTCGCAGACCCCGCGGTGCGGGGGGCCCCTGTACTAATGAGGCCCCCGTCAATAGAATTCGCTTAATTGAAATTTTGCGAGGGGGGGCGGATTTTGCGCTACGCCACTGCAGACCGTTATTCTTCCCAAAACTATTTGGTTCACATAATGGTTGTATTGAAATGCTTTAGTTTCTCGTTTCAATGATCATTCCAGTTTTAAAGATATTCACTTGGTTCCCTTTCCATCTTCACCTTTTTCATAAGTTTCAATAAGACTAATGTCCAGTCTGAAAGATAAAGATAGAAATAAAAAAGAATTCAGATAGGTACACAATGACATTCTTTTTCAGAGTAAACTTGCCTTTCTTTATAATTAGTAACACAAGATTTCCAAAATCCTTGAGATTCGTCAATTTTTGTGTTGAATATAATATTATTAGAACTTCGAAGAGGAATTATAAATATAATGCAATAATTCACATTTTTTTGTTGGTTTTTGCCATCGAATAATATTCACACAGCGCTCGTCTACTCCTCATTCTGCAATCTTCTTTCATGACATCATAAATGATGGTCGATAGTGAGTCACCGACAATGCCCTCTCGAGAACTAGATTTGCCGATATTATTCCATATTGAGATGGCGATAATGCTACAAGAATACATGTTTCGGAAACAACGTCCAAGTGCCATTTCTCTGCCGACCTGCCAGTTGCTGTACCTATCGCATTATGCGGCTTTACCTTGCCGTACTGAACTCTAGACTGTTATCTTGTCACGATAAATGCGTTGTCGTGGAGAATTTCGTGTCTCTTGGTATATTACGAGTAGGAAACAGCCTGTTATTCTCGAAGGAAAATGAAAAATAATTATCTAATGATAGTACTTCTATAGTTATCTGAAATGGGATCAAGGTTGGACAGGTAATATTAAGATGAGGTTTATAATTGATAATTGTGGAATATTTCAATTGCCTGATGTTAACTCTTTTGATCTAGTAACTATTTCTCAATCAGAATTAGAATTTTAGGACCATTTTTGCCATTTGTTGTACATCTTCCGTAAAAATGGTGCGGCTTCTAATTAACGAAATAGTTCAGTCAACATGTGTCCTTGAAAATTATAGTATTCAACTATGTATGTGCCTTTGTTTTCTCAATTCACTGCGTAATCACAGGAACCAACTGTATGTCAAAATTGGATTATAAATAATACAAATAAAACAAGTGTAATAATTTCGAATGTCAACAATTTGATGATAATAAACTGAGCAAATTGCTTTGACTTGAGCTAACCAATCCTACCATAACTGTCATTATCTAAACTCACTCGATAATGACTCCTGACCTTGAATCATAGCATTCATTACAGTTTCGTTAGGTTGAGGCTAGTGCCATTTCTTACAGAAAAATATTTCTATCCAAATATAATCATTCAACAACAAAAAATATTTATGCAATGAAGCCTATATGCGGCTCATTTTGAGAAAAGTGCATTCCACATGTATACTCCATTCACTTTTATAAAGTATCGCGGTTGGCCAAGTTTTAGGTTTATCAAGTTTTTTTACCTGTAGAAATCGCAGATTGGCACTTGTGAATGACATTACGTCAATGAATAAATCTGGGAGACGTTGCCGACGTTCATTTTTCATTATTAATTATCAAGCCTGGAAACTAAGAATGCCGAAGGTAGTTTCGAGAAAGCAGAGGCAAAGTATCAGGAAGTGCTATTTAGAATTGAAGAATTGAAATCTGCGCATTCTAAAAAAG
Organism: Adalia bipunctata; assembly: GCA_910592335.1. NCBI lineage: Eukaryota > Metazoa > Arthropoda > Insecta > Coleoptera > Coccinellidae > Adalia > Adalia bipunctata. The sequence continues at coordinate 34,678,011 of OU342948.1, forward strand.
TAACCCTGATAATTTTCTTCAATTCATTATTTTCCCGAAGTAAATGAACATTTTGTTAAATACCTAATTACTACGACATAAATGAAGAAAGGGCAACGTTGCTTGTTCAACTGACAGAAGAATGACTATAACCTAACATTTTCAAAATATACACGGTGAAATCTGTCAGAATTCCATGGCCAACCGGTATACTTTATAAAAGTGAATGGAGTGTAAGCTTGTTTATCTCTACCGAAGTAGGAGAAATATCATATACTCATAGAGCGCTGATAGATCATTCTGATACATTTTAACTATTCCTGGATAGAATATCGGTTATAGAGTTGAGAAATACTTCGAACGATGAAGTTGTAAATATTCAATCAGAGATATACGAATTTTTCACCAGTCAATCAACGATGCCATGCTGGAAGCAAGTTGCAATTTTTTTGTGACATTCAATCCCGAAACTGCAATTCGTGTGATATATTTTTTCGGGAGTGATATTTTAATCATAACCCCGTTTGATGAAACAAAATCTAAAACACCGGATTCCATATGTCTGCCGACCAATCGGAAATTTTCAATAATCGCAATTCATATAAGCTGAAGTTGTAATCCTACCAGTTCTCAGCATTAGATTCGAGTTTAAAATTCAAAAATAAAGCCATTATCTCAAACAAAAATAAAAATATTGAGGCAGCTCATATGATGGAATGATATTGGTAATGAATTGAATGGTCTTAGAGCCATCTGAAGAGGTCTCTTCTATGTTCTCATAGTCGAATTGATTGGAAAGAGGAGCCATTATTGTAGAGTTCTGTTCACGTTTCAATAGGACTCAAAATGTGCTTGTGCTTGAAAAAGGTAAATTGGTTTTATACGAACCTACTCATCATGTCTGACAAATAATTCAATATTTCTTGTTTCTGTTCCTTGCTGTTTCACTTACAATATTTTTTCCTCGACTTTCACGCTGAAATCAAAATGTTACCCAGAAATTTTGAAAGTAGACTCAATCGCATATTCGCCTTCACTTGTAAGAACCAGATCTCGAGGAAACAATAATTAAAATTCAACAATTACCGACACTATAATATTATCGTCCGTTTTTTCTTATCGCTTCAGATTCAATATCAATTTGTCATGGTGAAGTCGTCAAGAATAATAGCATATTATACACTCAATTTTTCCAATGTATTATTATCATACTTCGTAATATTAAGTATTCTGACCTCGATTTCCTTTGAACAGAAACCGTTATTTCCTTCCTAAATTATTTAAAGATACCTGTAATGGTTTCGATTGATATAGATGTCCTGATGTCAAAATAATTACAATGGGTTCAAAAATAAACTAGTTGAACGGTTTTTTGCAACTTTCCAACGTTAACTCAAACAGATCGTTATGTTTATTTTATCATTCATTGACATTCCAATTTATTGAACATTCATTTGAAATGGCGATTGAGGGGAAGCAATCTGAGTGGGAAATTTGATGCTCAAGATGTACAAATGGGACAAACCGCACTAGCATTCATTGAATAAAGTAAACAAAATGGCAATTTGAGAAATGAATATCTATAGTGAAATGAAATAGTTTAGCATGTATATGAAATTTGCAGAAATTATATTTTTTATACATTATGCCAAGAAGTGTCTACAGAAAAATCGGAAACATTCTTCTATTTTCATGAATGGCAATGAGTCCCCTTGATAAACTAGTTTTTAAGCTCAGAAGTTTCATGATTTGAATTAGATATACGAAGTTTGAAATTATTTTATTTATTTATTAGTTCACTATATATCACACTAGTATCACCATTTACTATTATTGAAGTTATATCCATTCACTTTTTTTAGTTATTGAAGAAAACGGGTGTGCACAACCAAATATTTAACGTTTCACTCTTTCCAGGTAAGGATAATGAAAATGTTAGATCATCCAAACATAGTGAAATTATTCCAAGTGATTGAAACAGAAAAAACTTTGTACCTGGTAATGGAATACGCATCAGGAGGTGAAGTGTTTGACTATCTCGTCTTACATGGCAGAATGAAGGAAAAGGAGGCCCGTGCCAAATTCAGGCAAATTGTTTCAGCAGTTCAATATTGTCATCAGAAACGAATAATCCATAGGTGAGCCACAAACTGACCTGGGGAATTCTTCACATATCAGGTTGTAACGATATATTACATCATGTTCTGATTTTTCAGAGACTTGAAGGCTGAAAACTTACTTTTGGATAGTGAAATGAATATAAAAATTGCAGATTTTGGATTTTCGAATGAATTCACACCTGGTAATAAACTAGATACGTTTTGTGGAAGTCCTCCTTACGCAGCACCTGAACTTTTCCAAGTAAGTATCATTATATGAATCAGTGGCGGATTTACGACTTCAGGGGCCCTACGCTTCAAAACTTTTGGGGCCCCCTCTGAAACATTTTCGATTTTTTTAAAGAATTTTTTAATTAAAACTCACTTCTTTAAAAACAAAACATAGAGTTAATTGATAAATTTAAAGTTATGTATATCAAAACAATATATAAAAGATGAATAAAAATCTTAAAAAAAGGAAAATCATCACCATAATTCAAATACAAAATATCTCTAGAATATCACATCTGCAAATTTTTTATTGCGGCATCGAGAAAGGAATATATAAAATCATCACAAAAGATACAAGTATCGTAAAGCTGTAAATCCTTACCTACAACATAAAATTCTACTTAAAAAATTTATTCTTTCTTATTTTAATATCAGCAAATTCTTTTATTGCAGAATCATAACCGAGACTGCTCGTTATATCACTTTCGATAGAAAGTATTCCTAAAAACTGTAGTCTATTTTCTGTCATAACAGTTCTATATTTATTTTTTATCAATGACAGTTTGGAAAATGAGCAAAAAATTCTGTCAATTTTGGATGCTTAGCTCTGCTCTTTACTTTCCTTGAGCTTTCGTTTTTATTAGCCGCTCATATAACGTTTGTCAGACATGGTGTCACGTCAATATTACATATGCAACTAGCAACTGTAATGATAAGAAAATGTTGAATTTTATTTTATATTCTGTGAGGACTAACACAGAAATTCATTGACTTCGCTCTATCGAAGTACGAAATCCGAACCGATGAGCTAATATATGATAAATAATTAGGTATTTAATTGATACAACAAAAGAATGGTAAAATATGAACATATTATTGAACATAGTGAATGAGTCTATCGGAGATGATCGGAAGTCAAGAAAAAATGGCAACAATTAAATTGATAAATATCTAAATATACATCCATATTTTTGAAACGAAATTATTTGTATTGTTTGTCATTTCGTCGTTCAACCACGTAGGTACAGGTTGAATAAAATAATTTCTTTAAATCGTATTTTGTATTTCCTGTTCCCGGTAGGTATTGAACCAATATTATGTCGTATGCCTTACATATATCGAAAATGAATTTGACTGGTCTGCCTCATCATCGCTCGAATTATGTTTATGCCGAATTGCCGAAAAATTGGAAGAATGTTATTTCTAGCATATGAAACTGCACTGTAAAGCTTCCCTATTCAATTTTATCGTTCAATGAGAGTACAAGGATTTAAAAGTCCAAACACAAACAGAAATAGTTCAATTCACCAACACTTCTCAGTTTTTCACAATATTTGAATTTTACACGTTACACTGTTTCCACTTTTCGAATCTTGTGAAATAGATGAGAGAAAAAAATATGTAGACCTAAGAATTTCTGCACAAGTATTTTTCACTTTACAACCCTAAACGAATCAACATCTGGTCGGCCGTTCTGTAGCACATTCCTAGATTTGAGAGGAAATGCCGACAAATTTATTGAATTATGATGTAATTGTGAATATTGGAATGCGGCCGCCACCCTTGACGGAATTTATTGCAGGCAGACAAGATAATTAGGGACAGTACGCTGAATCTCGGATGGTGTGTTTTTTCCAACATCTGAGTTTTGCTCTGAGGCTCTTGTTATTCAATTGCGTCTCGTGTGAATGTAATAATTCATAATTCGCAAGTTGCCTCTGAGCTTCTTATAAAATATAGTACAGTCTGACTATTTTTTTCACACTAACAGACTGAATTTTCATTCTAGAAAAAAAAATATTCAATTCGATCGCCGGGGCCCCTATGGACCTCGGGGCCCTACGCTGCAGCGTACTAAGCGTATCGGTTAATCCGCTACTGATATGAATACCTAGTCTATACAAGCTATAATAAAAAAATCATTTTTTAAGACAAGCTTTTATAATAACAACACTCATCCGCCATTTTGAAGACGCCATTTTGAATTCCTCAATTTTGAAAAATCGTAATTTCCGACCCAGAAAACCCAAAGAAAACCAGAAAATACAAATTTTGAATAGAATCGGATCATAATTACAAAACTCGTCCGCCATATTGTAGCCGCCATCTTGAATTTTTCAATTTTGACGGAAGAATCATCATTGTCGAACCCAAAAACCCCCAGATACTCATTTTGAATGGAATCGGATGGTAATTACAAAACTCATCCACCATTTTGGAGCCGCCATTTTGTTTTTTTCTATAAAAAATATTTCATGATGCATTGTCACCAGAATTATGTACACCTGCCAAATTTCAAATCAATCGGACGATTAGAAGTGTGTCATATTCAACTTGCAAGATTTGATTACAGACAGACAGACAGACATCGGGACAGGTGAAACTAAATAAAAGCTTGTAATAAATCATAGTTACGATCTTGTTATTCTTTGCATAGTGGTGTTTCTCTTAAATATACAAGGTGTCTGTGAATATTAGATAAACTGTTCAATAATTTCTTTGCGTCAAAAAATAAGAGGATGCACTTTTTTTTTTTCAGGGTAAAAAGTACGATGGCCCTGAGGTAGACGTCTGGTCCTTGGGTGTTATTCTTTACACATTAGTATCAGGTAGTCTTCCATTTGATGGATCAACGCTTCGGGAGCTCAGGGAAAGGGTCCTCAGAGGAAAATATAGGATCCCTTTTTATATGAGCACCGATTGTGAAAACCTATTGAAAAAGTTCTTGGTATTAAATCCAACAAAGAGAGCCAGTCTAGAAACCATAATGAAAGACAAGTGGATGAATCAGGGGTACGTTGGGTTAGTCATATCGTTCATTCATTTGTTGTTGTTCGTAGTTAGCTTAGATCAAAAGTGCGTAAATAATGAATGGTTTTGTGTTTATTTCTTGATTTCATTCTCATTTCAATCTCTCTTAATCATTTATGTCTTTCCCTTTTGTTGTGCTTTTGGTGTTATCTATGTGATGTTTCAGTAGTCAAATGGTATATGATGATTCTACAGGATGGCCACACATAAGTCCAGCCAAATATTTCTGTAGTATGAGTTTCTCAGGAAAATTTCGATACAGGTGTATTTTCATTTGGAATTTTTTATTACAGATTCGTGACAATTTAAACATCTTATAAAGTGAAATTCCTTCAACTCAATTTCTCAAAGCACTTCTAAAAAGTTTTTTACATGGAAGCCACTGCTAAACAGAAATTGTTTAGCTAATTCATGAATAGAATTTCAGAACCATCAAAATTAACAACCACTCTTCCTCTATTGCCATTTGAGATTCTCGAGGGATTGCCACCCTCAAAAAAAAATTTGCCTGTCTTGGCGATTTCCGGAAATCTCATACTTACGGAAATATCCAGTCCTAAAGTTATTTATGTGGGTCACCCTGTATACAAACAATTTGATTGAGATGCATTGAAAATAATATACATTCGATTTTCACATTTCAAGTGTCAGTATTTCAATCCATTGATTACAAATTTATCTTCAATTTGGAAACATGGAAATCGGTGAGATGTCGAAATAATAGTGATAACATTGTTTTCAAACACTATAACAACAATGGTGATAAATTAAATATTCGAGAACATGAAATAATAATTATCATGTGCTGATCAATTATGAAAGGATAAATACCTACCTTAAAATTTGAATATTTAATATAGGTTGTTCTGGATGTAATAGATCGGCCAAATAATGCTAATAGCCTAAACAACTTCCAATCCAATTATCTGAAATTTTCATTTCCATTAGTATTATCTAATACACATTCTAGTTGAGTTACGCTTTTGGGATTTTTCAATTGTTGTAAATTTTAGGTATGAGAATGACGAATTAAAACCATATGTTGAGCCAGAAGCAGACATGAATGACCCAAAGAGGATTGAAGCTTTAGTATCATTAGGATTCAATAGATATGATGTAGAAAATTCCTTAGATTCCCAGAAATATGATGACGCCTATGCAACTTACCTACTCTTGGGCAGAAAGTGTATAGATGTAAGTGAATTTATTACAATTTTGCAATATTTTTATACAACATTACATTCCCTCTGCTTTGTTATGTACATTATTAAACATTCTGTAATGCATTGGCAAATATTATCTCACATACATTATGACCAGTAGTTGTTATACAATGAGTGTAGGTAATAATAAATGGACCACCTTTAGCAATGTGAATTCAGGAGCTGTGAAAGTTCTTATCAGGAACTTATTGTGTTGAAAATGTTATCGATCATATTTTTATTTTACAATTACAGCCTGAAAGTGATGGAAGTAGAAGTGGAAGCAGCTTGTCACTTAGGCATACTCCAGGACAACAACCTGGAGGAACCCCGCAACCAACAGCACAAAGTCCCTCACATCGTGGTGTTCATCGTTCTATTTCAGCAACACATGCTAAGCCTAACAGAAGAGCCTCAAGTGGAGGTAAGAAAAAAATTACTGTATCTTAATATGAAATTGAACTATAAGTACATAATGCACCCTTAAGCAAAGAGATTCGCTAATTGTAGAAATAAAATAGAAGCAAATTTTTTCGAATAAAAATATTGATGTGTATTGTGTCCACAAATTACTTAAGTTTCACTCTATTTTTTCATGCAGGTGGCACAATAGGTATGTATTCTGGAAGTCTCCATTTCTTAAAGTTTAGTTTAGTTTTTCTGTATCACGGCATCGACTACTAGGCCATTAGCCGGTTAATCAATCTTGTGAATTTCTTAAAGATTCTTAGGTGAACAGTAATTTCTTTATTTATTCGTTTTTTGAAGGATTTCAAATACTATTGAGAATTAATTTAATTGACGCTCAAATTATTATTGTATTGTAGTAATTTATTTTTCTATTGCATGTTGCAATGCTTTCTTCAAAGGAAAATTCGCTCTACTTTGAAATTTGAAAATTTAATGAAATTATCCTAGATGTCATTAACCTTTATGAAATAACGGTCAACCTCAGCTTGAATACCATTTTATTGGGGTTTTTTTGTGAACTAAATTTTTTAATTGAAATTAATGAAAGATATTCAATACATCCATTCATTTGGCAATGAGTTTCTTTGAAATTTCAAATGCGTCTGTGAATAAGATATGAAGATAAGATCAAAATCGTTTTCTAGAAGTAGTTCTTGAATTTCCTTGGGTATATCATTATCGATAAAAATGTTCAATTGGAATTTCCACATTTGAGGAAATAGTCTATAGGAATAACAGATGCTAAGTAACTTTGTTGTTAGATTTATTTTCATCTGTTGATTTAAATGAGGTGATGTTATTTCTTTTCATATACTTTTCTCGAACTTCATCTTGATTTCATGTCTGAATGAATAATTGGGTGATTAGATAGATCCATGATTGAAGTCTCTGTCACATAATTATCATTGAGTTCCTATGCATCTCAGCATCAAAATAGTTTATACTCAATACCATGTTTTCCATTTTTCCCCATATTATGGTTATTTTAACAGAAAAACTTTTATAGACATTACTTCTCTGTATTCAAGTAACTATTTTCATTATCATAGAACGTGGGTATATGCTTATAATTCCGCCGTAAAATTATTGCTTAGTTGCGCTAAAATTAGACTGCTTACTTAAATAATTCCTTTCTAAATTTAGGAGACAACTTGAGGATAGCCCTTCAGCCCCAAGTACCCAGTACTCAAACCAATAACCATCAATCTTCCGGTTTTAAAAGACAAAATACTGTGGATAGTGCTACTATTAAAGAAAATAGTGCTAGAATTAATGCTAGACCTGCAAGTGCTCAACCTAAGACGAATACAGATAATAGTAAGTTTTGAAAGCAATTGACGAGTCTCCCAACACTCGTAAACGTACATTAAAAAAAATTATTGAAATTCTTTTATGGAAACGTTATTTGAATGCTTTCATCAGGTATTACCGCTCCAGCCAAAGGAAGGACTGTATCCAAAAATACTGGTATATCTCTCGGAACAACAGTTGGTCGTCGATCAACTATCAGTTACGACAACAAATCAGAAAGCATTGAAAAAACAAATTTAGCTGCTGAGGTACCAAGGTAAGTCAACTATAAAATCAAAATTCATAAAACATCTCGAGCTCAAATTGACATTTCGTTACTATTCAGTTTTGCTCTTAATTTTGAAACTTTTTTTATATTCTTGTTTCTTTGGAAATCATTGCTAGGGATGGAGTCCTGGTGTTAGCATGATTAGATTTTATTACATCTTTTTATGTCAATCTGAAATAATGCTTTTCATATTCCGCAAAAGGGGCCCCCATTTTTTCATAACACAACGTTGCGGAGGACTTCAGATCTTCATTAAAAAATAAAACTTTTCATACAAAATTGCCTTGGTGATCCAGTTCTGAGATATTCCTCCAGAAAAGGATGTTTCAGAATAGATTTTGTTTTGTTATTAGATCTTAAATGTTTTTGGCTCAGATTCAAGTTATGGATAAAAAGCGTGCCTTCTTTACTGAGATTAAAATCTGTCTCTATATTCATCTCTTATGATACATCAAGCACATGTAATAACAGTGATGGGTCTGCTTGTAGAAAGTTGAAATTTGAACATGGAAATATTTTTATAACGAAAGATTCAAATTTTCATGAGTTAGTACAAGTATTCATAGATATCATGCTCTCCATTTCTATGTTATAACAATATCTTTTGTATGGTAAAATTGAAGTTAAAACATAATTTCTTTGCTCAAACTAACTGCATGTTCAGCACCGTGGAGGGCGTTGGTTCAGGAGATTCTTTAAGGCCAGGAAAAGGCCATGTGAAATCGGCGTCAGTCAGTAGTAGTGGTCCTGAAGCTACTACTGATACTTTACGTTCTAGGTATGTCTGGAAAGCCTAAGGTGTCTATTTTTCTATTAGAAAGCGACAGCATGTAATTGTAACAATAGTGTAACAACTTTTAATGTTTTGTAGCTTATTGGAAGCTACGCTTTTCTTCATCATTTGCGGGATCATCTTATGATGCATGATGTTTGAAAATGAGTTTTTATAAATGGAGTTTGTGAGTTTTCATTGAATGTGGAGGGTTTATTTAGTCAGAAGATATTAGAGAAATCTATTATTACTTGATATAATGAATGACTCTAGATGGAGCATGTTTATTTTTGATTTATAGTGTATTGGAATAAAGAAAAATTGAATCTATTGTGAAAAGACTGTAGTTGAGATGTTGCAATGATTATGTGCTTGGCTCCTCATTTGTGAATTACAAATCTAAAGAAATACTGGTATCATCATAACAATGTAAATATAGCTTTAGAATAATTTTATATCTTGATCTCTACATCTTATATTTGAAAATATAGGTTTTCATTTTTCTCATTGCTGGCTGACGTATCTTACGCCACTCTGCCTCTTAGCGCTGCGCTGATCGAATATTTGAGAGTGCCCTGTGTGCACGCTACTGATCCTGTTTCCAATGGATTAAGAGTCACCTGGTGTGTCAATTTATATAATACATCCGCATATTCACTTCAGAATAAGCGCGGTCGGCAATTACATCTGACTGCTCGGATTGATCTGAAACGTTAGTTTATTACATCCAGATTGAGGGGAGTACACATCTGGACCGTTCGGCAAGAAAATCTGATCAATCGGATGTAGATCTTTATGCTCGGTGTATTTCGACGGATCAAACGGATTTTTTCCACAGAACAGGAACAGATGTTACTTTTCTGCCTTTGACAATGGATTTTATCTGCATCTACGAGTTTCCCGCTTCGAATATTCTTGAAGAGTCTGTTAAAATTTCGTGTCTTATGTTAGACCTTTAAGCTCTAATTCAATATTTGGCAAACAGAAAAAACGCTCCGTACCGTTCGTTTGTTACAGAAAAATCTGACAAATCTGTACAATCTGTGATCACGTGAATAAATACTCCGTCCGCTCTCGGATGCTATTGCCGAACGCGCTTATAGTTTACAAAATAATCATCGATAATTTGGACTCTGATTGAGCCATTAACTTGAAATTTGAGAATACATTACAAGAATACAGGGTCTTTCACGAGGAACCTCACCCATATTTATACGGGAAACTACTGAACGTATTTTCATGAAATTCAGCACTTATAAGTATTTCACGATGCTGATGAAATCTAAAATATTTTCAAGGCATGAGCACCTCCGGTTTTTCCGGAAATGACGTCAACTTCAAATTTCAAGTTATTTTGATGTAACATTTTTCAGTTTTGGTTGGAAAATTCTCTCTGAGCGGGAAAATTCGAAAAAAAATCGAAAATAGAGCTCCGCTGAAACAAGAATAACTTCGAGGTTTTTGGATGGAAAATTTTCATTTTTGGGATTTTTCAAGATGTAAGATTGATGTATCCACTTTGAAAATCGAAATCGCGATTCATGATACAGGGGGTGAAAAAATCGCTTTCAAAGTTAGGGATGACAAAATCGTGAAAAATCAATTTTTTCAAATTAGAACCCCATTTTTTTATGGCAGATATTGAATCTACGTTAAAAAATAATGTGAGTGTATGCATCACACCCTTGCCCTAAAGTGGATATTAACTCAGAAAATATCCATTTTAGGGCAAGGGTGTGATGCATACACTCACATTATTTTTTAACGTAGATTCAATATCTGCCATAAAAAAATGGGGTTCTAATTTGAAAAAATTGATTTTTCACGATTTTGTCATCCCTAACTTTGAAAGCGATTTTTTCACCCCCTGTATCATGAATCGCGATTTCGATTTTTAAAGTGGATACATCAATCTTACGTCTTGAAAAATCCCAAAAATGAAAATTTTCCATCCAAAAACCTCGAAGTTATTCTTGATTCAGCGGAGCTCTATTTTCGATTTTTTTTTCGAATTTTCCCGCTCAGAGAGAACTTTCCAACCAAAACTGAAAAATGTTACATCAAAATAACTTGAAATTTTCTAAGGAATCTATTTCTGCAATAAAAAAATGGTGTTCTAATTTGAAAAACGGAAGTTGACGTCATTTCCGGAAAAACCGGAGGTGCTCATGCCTTGAAAATATTTTAGATTTCATCAGCATCGTGAAATACTTATAAGTGCTGAATTTCATGAAAATACGTTCAGTAGTTTTCCGTATAAATATGGGTGAGGTTCCTCGTGAAAGACCCTGTATACTCGGTGGCGTTTACACAGGGCACTTTCAAATATTCAATTTTTTCATTTTTTGTACTAAGTCGTGAACACTGTATAAGTTTCGATATTGAAATTCGAGATACATATGTGGGTTTCAGATATGCCTTTGTCGAAATAGCTATTCGCTTTTTGCCTGAGAAAATTTTCGTTTTTGCTTGGCTATGGAAAAGCCGAATCTCGAAATAATGCATAACATTCTCCTATGGGAGAACTATTTCTAGAAGAAACAAATTTTTGAACTGATGACAACACGAGTTACCTATACGTCATGTTATAGCACTTCCTGTCTAAGATAGACTCAATATGAACTCCTGACATTCCATCTTATTCATTCGCATTCGTTTTCTGGATTAAGTGAAGAATAACGGGTCGTTTATACTGGCCCGTAACTTAAACTTTTCCCTTACCCTAAGAGTGGAAAGAAAGAAATTCCATGCTATGGTTTATACTCGAACTTTAACTTATTCCCTTAAAGAGAACAAATTTTAAGGGCATAAGTTACGGGCCAGTATAAACGACCTTTAATGTGAATCGTTTATATTGCATGTACATACATTGAATCTGATTATCTTCTATATACATGATGAGTCTTTGAATTGTATATTTTTTTACCTGTAGGTCCTTTTAGTCAAAAGAAAATCTTTTTTTCCAAGAGCATATTTCAGAACGAGGTTTCGTTTGAAAGATAGAGAGTGTTGAGAACCTATGAAAAACAAACCTTTTTTCCCATATCTGCGAAATCGTTACTTCGAATACATTGAAGTTCAGTAGACAGTTAACTCTATTTATGGAGCATATTCCAAAATCAACACTTGAGTATAATTTTATTTTACCTAAAATACAACTTCACTAGTCTCATGTATCCACGAAAAATGCCAAAAGACGATGTGTGGTTAATATTTTCGAAAATACCTATCATTTTAGAAGTATTCCTTAATTTTTTATATTATTCTCAGCGTTTTCGAGTTATTCCTTATTCAATTGGATCAGATTTGTCTTATAACTCACAAAAATACCGAATGCGGACAGAAATCAATGAAACCTTATGTTTACAGTGTTGTCAACCTAGGATCAAATTTCGGGGGGCTGAATCGAAATGCAACTTTGATATCAGATATAAAATATTTCATTCTTCTATAAGCGCGTTCGGCAATGACATCTGACTGATCGGATTGATCTTAACCATTCGTTTATTAAATCCAGATTGAGTGGAGTACACATCTGGACCTTTCGGCAAGAAAATCTGATCAATCGGATGTAGATCTATTGCTCGATGTATTTCGCGGAGCAAACGGATTTTTCCACAGAACAGAAACAGAAAATAGAAATTACTTTTCATTCTTGTCAATGGATTTTATCTGCATTTATGATTTGATGAGTTTCCCCGCTTCGAATATTCTCTAACAGTCTATTAAAATTTCGTGTCTTATGTTATTTGTTGTGTAGTTATAAATGAAAAATGTCGTTTGATAAAAAAATAATGATTCAAAATATTGAATCATCTCAACCAAGGGGTAGAAGTGTTGAGAGCTATAACATAAGAATTAAAATAGAACCCAGACTACCTCTACGGCCGAATAGACCTTTAAGCACTAATTTAATATCTGGCAAACAGAAAAAACGCTCCGTACCGTTCGTTTATTACAGAAAAATCTGTACAATCTGTCATCACGTGACTAAAAAATCTGTCCGCTCTCGGATGCTATTGCCGAACGCGCTTTATAGAGATATTCCATAAAATGCACGGTGGCGCACTGGCGCCTCTTTCGGATAAGTTTTCCTACTCGCACTGAACGGCGACCTTAACGAATCATTTTCCGAATAAAGTTCGTGAAAATTTAAATTACAATCACGCAATTATATCCAGCTTTATTTAATTTCGATAGTAATTTTACTCACTCTGGGCATTAATATCACTCAATCTTGCTTCTTGAACACAAATCAAAGAAAATGATCAAATATTCCACGTACTTCGTTTCGTATTTCAGAATTGTCCAACGAAGGGCTTTTTCTTATACCCTAGACTCGTTGACGGATACATCACAGAATTCTCTCGTCCCCGAAAGACTGACATACAACCAACAGCGCCAACTACCGTCACTACCGCATATAATATTGACCTGTAGTCCTGTAATGCGTTATCTAAATACAGTCATGTTTTAGGAAACCCCCCGAAAAGGATATCTCTGGTAGTGTTTTCACGATTCTCAGTTATGCAGAATTTTTTTTTCTAACACTTTCGAGTGAATACGAACACAGAACATCGATTTAATTCGGATACGGATATCTAAGGCGCGTTCGGTATTCTCTCTGGCTGAAAAGAGGAGAAGAACAGATCCGTATTCATTAGATGTTCTGCGTCCGTTTACTCTCGCTCCACTCCGGATTGGTAATAACGAGCAGAAACGGTGAGGAAAGTGTCAACAGATGGAATTATTGAACGCCAACATTGACACTTCCTCACCGTTTCTGCTCCGAAGTCACTCATTTGTAAATCCGTATCCGAATTAATTAGATGTTCTGTGTCCGTATTCACTCGCTCCGGATAGGAAATACCGAACGCGGTATATGTTCACGTCAAACTTTGAATGTCGAAAAAACCCTAACCTGTATGTTATGTCGAAAGTCATCGGAATAACTGAAAATCTCTGACTTAAAAAAATATTATATTGCATGTATTTTCATTCATAACAGGAGAACCTCATCAGAAATGTATGTTTTTGAAAGGCCTATCTTAAACCGGGCCGATCAAAAAAAGAATTAAAAACTTAAAAGAGTAGTTATGGTTATGGTCCGTATTCACTCGCTCCGGATAGGAAATACCGAACGCGGTATATGTTCACGTCAAACTTTGAATGTCGAAAAAACCCTAACCTGTATGTTATGTCGAAAGTCATCGGAATAACTGAAAATCTCTGACTTAAAAAAATATTATATTGCATGTATTTTCATTCATAACAGGAGAACCTCATCAGAAATGTATGTTTTTGAAAGGCCTATCTTAAACCGGGCCGATCAAAAAAAGAATTAAAAACTTAAAAGAGTAGTTATAGTTATGGTTATCTTTCAACCTCGAGAATCTATGGTAAAAATATACAAATGACAAGTCAAAGACTCACCGTGTGTTAAATTATATTGAACTAATAACATTTTTTGTACAGTCGCACAAGTGCTTCTCCAGCTACTACAAGACAGCAGGCTTTCCCCAGAAACACTTCCTCAAGGAGTACTTTCCATTCGGGACAAACAAGACCTAGACCTTCATACACTCAGGGATCACCAGGGGACAGTCCTCATTCTAGGACATCTTTTTTTTCTAAGTTCACACTCAAAAATTTCACCCGAAGGTAACTACATATTCTTTATTTATGCATGCAGTCAGAACTTTATTTTTGTTAATATATAAAATAACCTTTCATTATTCTTTGCTCCATTCAAAACAGGCTCTAAGATCTCATCGATATATGTTAGACATAATATTCCCAATTTAGGCAATGAGCCAATGAAAATGGAATCCGGGCTTTGATAAGAATCCGGATATGCGCATGTCATTAATATTTAAAATAGACATTACAAATTAATTCTGTCTCACTCTTGACACATTGTATTATGTCATGAATCCTATTAGTCCAAGATCCCAGGGCCGCCAGACGTCACGTATTTTCTGATGAACTAAATGTGGACGATTGAATAGTGTTAGTATGTACAACGATCACATGCCTGTCGGCTACCTTGCTCAGACGGCCAATTTGCAGATATCAGGTCATCAAGTTGCAAAAAAACATTGCTTACCTCACTTAAATTCTGATGGCTGATTTTCACATATATTTTAGACAATAGGCCCGTTTACACGAACTGTTTTTCTGGCAGTTTTGGAGCGTTCGCTCCATTTCTTAACTCCAATCTTGTGCGTGTGAATGCTAGACCATCGTGAGTCCAAAAGCGTCGATTTGATGCGACGTGCCAGATGTGCTGGTTTGTGATTTCAACGTCGTATTCACACGCACACTCCGATCTACCGAGATGTGGCAGCAGATGCTTATCGTTCTCTCGAATTTTCGTAGTTGGAAATGTGGAAATTCAAAATTAGCCAAAACATTATGTCATCCATTCTTGAGTAATTTCTATAGTCCTCTGGATAATTTTCCCGGAGTTCCCTAGAGGCATATGACCAAAACGCTCTCTATTCAACCTCCACTGCTTAACCCAAATTTTCCGAGGAGTTTTCTTCTCATCTTCATTGATGACATACAGCCCTAAACAAGCAATAGCATTCCTTTTTCTCGAATTCATGTTCACTACACTGTCCACTTACGGGTATTCGATTCAACTGACTGGTATTCATAAGAGAGCACGGAACCGTGGAGTTTCCACCTCAACGGAAATTCCACGCTCCGCTCCAAAACTGTTGTATTTTGTATTCACACGGAGAGTTTTGGAGCGTACAGTAAAATCTGCCGCATCGATGCGCGATCCAAAAGTGTTGCAATGTTTTTTTGCAACTTGAGGACCTGATATCTGCTAATTGGCCGTCTGAGCAAGGTAGCCGATAGGCATGTGATCGTAGTACATACTAACATTATTCAATCGTCCACATTTCGTTCATCAGAAAATACGTGACGTCTGGCGGCCCTGGGATCTTGCTCTATATGGTTTTCACTAATTCATGTGAATATTTCCGATGATAACCTCACAATTCATGTGAAATTTTTCATTTTCAACTACTATTCGTATGTAAGATCCTCTCTATCTATTTTCTTGTCTCTCATAATATACATAACCTCTAGATATTCCGCAATTTTTGAGTATTAGTAGATTTATGACGTTACCGTTTACCCTCATGGTGGACTTTGCATGATTTTCCTTTTTGATTCCGAGTTTCAATATATTGACAGTAATCATCCATAATACAATATTGTCCTAGTATTTGTTTTATCGGTAGTTGCATAGTGGAAACCCAAGAAAATATAATGACAACTGTTCAACTAATCAAGTGAGGCGAGAATTCATGAAGAAAAAATATTTCAAATAAATTTTTAACGCGTTATTTTACATCATACACACAGCCATCAATTTGCAACCATATTCTAAAATTATTCTCCAAAATACCTAGGTCCTCTGAAACATTCTGAAAGTATATAATTCTTCTGAATGAAATAACTCATTTAGTACAACAGAAATTCGTACCACAAATTATCATTCATTTGAAATAAAACTCTATTATTTTCAATGTCTTGTTCGTCTGCTATCAACGTATGAAATCTTTAGGTCATGTCTTTATTTCTTATGTAGTCATTGGTACCTTTCTTGATTACATAATTTTTATTGAAAATGAAGATCACGTCCTTTAGTTGGACCAACACTTTTTGCGAAATTCCGTTTGGGAAGAATAGAACGTACGTAGAGATCTAGTTTTTGAAAATACCCCAGGATGAAGCGTTTAGACTTTGCCCGCTAGGTGGAACACTGACAGTCTGTACTCACGTGTTCCTGCTAGGGAGTAATATAAATTCTACTGTTTCAATTGGTTACTACCGCAGTATAAGGCTATATGGCACTGATGACGGCAAAGAAGCCAGAAACCGGTATGTCATTGTCTTGCTGTGGTGGTGCCACCTGGTGGTGTATTTCGGAATTAAGATCTCTGCTAGTCCATTCTCACATAATTTTTTTTATTAAACACACGGTCTAGTTCTGCGATAACGTTGACATTTAATTCAGAATATTAGGTAAAACTCGTATAGCCAAAAGTGGATACAAATCAGTACAAGGGTTCTATGTCTCGAAGTAAAGAAGTTATTCTATTGTGGAATAAGTAGGTAGTAATTCAATATGAATTTCACTGAAGAATTTTATCTCTCTTCTTTCGAGGGGAATCGAACCCCCGGGAATATGACGTTTAGCGACAAAACTAACGGCGAATTTGGAGACGCAGCGGACTTTCAAATGTTTGTAAGGGACAAAAAAGGATGCACAGCCAATACCTTCGAGCGCTTAAAAGTGCGCAGAGTTTTCGAACTCGCCCAGAAGTCCCGACCGTTGTTAACTGAGCATAATACGTGATTTCTATGCGTAGTAGCAAAATGCTTGAAAACCGTGGTGTAGAAACTCCCTAACTAAAATACTTGTCCAAATTGTAGATCTTTTGGGCACTATTAATTGATAAGGCGCGTTCGGCAAGCACATACCTTCACTCGTTTCACTCCGTCCTACGCTAAAACATGGGACGGAGTGAATGGAGATGACGGATATATTTGCAGGTCCAAGTTCCGGAATAATTCGCAATATTTCACCTTCCTTGCGATATTGTGACGATGATGAAATAGCTGATCTATGGTCTGACGACATTCATAAACGGTTCGCGTTTATGCGTGTACTCACCGATTTAGTGAATCGCTGCCCTGATCGTCACACGGTTTAGTGCTTCATTATCGAGATTCTAAATTTTCTCAGAATCCCGCTTATTTTGAGGGAACAAAAAAAATTTAGTGAGCCGTCTCTCGTAGAGTATGACAGGGTTTAGACATCTTGAACTCTTCCTATAAATCTTCTACTTTTACTCATATTATTTTTGCATTCAATTTTTTCATTTTTTATCCTCCCAGTTGAAATAATTCACTCCTGATTCGAGAGTACGCTGAAAAGCAAAAGTATTATGGAAATGGCAAGACAGAGAATTCCTTCTTACGTTGAAGATAAATAGCTTAACCACTGTGTGTCTTGCGTGGCAAAGGTATGCGACGCGCGACAAAAACTTCTGATGACGCGTTCTAACGATGAAAAAGCAATGAAAGTGTCATACGAGGAGTAACGCACCCGAGTTGACTGTTTCCTCCGAATAACGTGCTAAACACACTCGGAGAGATTTATTGGAAAAAAGAATTCAAAGTCCTTTGAAAAGTATTTGGTTTAATTTTATTATTTATTTTGACTTCAACCTATATGACAATTTATTTGAGAAAATATAGTGAAACATTTTTTTCTGCTACAAATAATCTTACATTTCGGTTACGATCTACTTGATAAAAGTTGAAATGGGAATTAATGAACTATACTGAATGGAAAATAAGACCTAGTTATTAATAGAGCAGATAATATTCCAGACATAATTAGCCATTCTTGCTTATTCTAATTTGTTCAGTTGACTCTCATTTCCATGAATAAGGTTTTTTGCATTGTTACAACATCTTCATGTTTTAATGTATTTGAGTTTTGTATCCTTTTTTGATACTATGGACAAAGTATTCTACATTGTATCATCCTTCAAAATATGTATTTTATTTTATACTCTTTCACGAATGCGGATTACAAACTAAAATTATTTCCTGTTGATGGGAACATTTAATATCCTGATTTGAAAATTAATAGCAAATTGTGAATGTAACAATTGCAAAAACGTTATTTTTGCGTGTGGTTAGTCCCTTTGTATGGCATCTATCTTATGTTCATCAAAATTATTTCTGGTTCAGGGCTTAGCCAGTGTCAGAGGGACCAACCACCGCAATCTGATGTGTCCCGCTTATTTGCTGCCAAAGTTATCGACCTTGCTGATACCAAACGGACTCCTCCTTCCCGAAGACCTCTCTCAACTGATACTCAATGAATGGAAGACTGTCTAGTTTCATTTCAAATAAAGGGAAGACTGATAAATTAAGTTATTGTACATTGGGCTACTTCTTTCATTCAATTATTTCAGTAAGTCTGAACTGTTGTTCAGGCTAAATGGTGCAATTTTGATATTTCTGGTTTGTTAATTTCACCAAAAAAACTTACTTAATTTATCAGTTTCAGTTTTCAAGTTCACCGCAGCAATTGTTTTTGTTGTGTGTATATATCGTATATTAGTATCAATTTAAATATTTGATATTTTGTGAATATCGTTAATAATATAGTCTGTGATTTGAAGGTTGTTTGAAAAAAAAGACATGATAGTGCCTTTTTATTGATCAGCCTTTTTCTAATATAAACATGTCGAAACGAAATTCAATTGAATTGATAATCAGTGGATTCGAAAAATTATATTTGACAATCTAATCCATACTATTTCACCTTTGAATGTCATGAAAAAATGCACAAAAGCTATTAGGAAATTTTGTATAAAAATTCATTAAGGTTTGTTTATATATTTGATATATATTCATTCTCTTTTTTAGTAAATTATATATTGTTTAATATAAATTATATGTGTAAATGTTTAATGCCTTTTTTGAATGCCTATACCTTCCTTGATTGCAAATAGTTTATGTCTATCGAAAATATATTGATTAGATAAAGTAGAAGTTTCAAATTTCATACATATTTGAACTGTTCATGTCGTGGCAGTAATAAATCATAATCTCCATTTTTTTTTAATTGAAAATATTCAGTGAAAATGAGACGAACAGATTTATAAGTTGCTTCTTGAAGATGTTGTGTTTTGTAAGGTTCATTGTGATCATAATTTTTCATATGATGAAATAAGTAGAGTTGGCTTTCCACCAGTGTTTTATTGAAGTCACGGTGATTTTGTTTTGTGATTAGCAATTACCATCTGGGATGTTCCAAAATCCCAATACCACGATTATTTTAGGAGTATTAAGTATGAGAAGGATCTTATGAATGCTTCAGTATAGAAACCTATCGATATTTCTGAGCGCTGATCCTACTTGAACGGGGGCTATATCATTTAGTCAAGATGTTACGAACCGGGAATGGTCTAGATTCGACTCGCTGACCACGAGTCCGCAGTCAAATTCAGTTCTGCCCGTCCGTGAACACTAAAACTCCCGAACGAATGGAGACCTAAAGGAATATAACGGGTAGGTTCGTGTCCTTGAGTTCGACCATGGGTTCCGCAAATATGACCGTTCGAAATTTCGATTTTCCGATAATTTCGAAACCACGTACCCGACATTTAGATGGAGAATGACAAATTCAAGCTTCATGTAAAATTTTATTCAGATGGTTCAACTAAACCATATCAAATGCTAGCAAATTATTGACAAAAAATATTTCCAATATTTCTCTGATAACATATCCGAGATCATTAACGATTTCTTTGACAGCTATTGTAATTTTTTTTACTCCCTACTTCTCGCCAGTTCTTTTCTCGCATTCTGATTTCAAATGCGTGTTCACACCACACTCATCGAAATATTTCTCAAAAATCACTCTTTACCCTGTATCTTGCTTATTTCATTGTCCTTGGGTGTTATCTTGCATCATAGTGAAATAGACTGCGCCTCAGACTCTCAAAGATGTGTTTTCTCCAGTGAGAAACAAGTCATTATTTGTGCTGATACATGTTTTCTTTTCGTTGAGTCTTGTGTGTCTATGGCTAATGAAATCCAGTGAAAGACAACAACTCTAATGTGAATTATTATGTTTTTCATCCTTTTTCGTCCGTTATTTGTTCTCAATTAGTAATGGTAGGTGTAGTCCCGGTCTCTATGGTCTTTGCAGATTATCACTCAATTTGATCAAGAAATGAACAGTTGGCATTTTAACGAAAAACTTATTACTTATTACAAAGTTTCACTCAATAATGGATTTCCTTATTTAAATTGTTAAATCATTTTCATTCAAACCATGCACTCATTTTTCGACTTCCAATTGGATCTTCTTCTACTCATTAGCTGAAAGCCTCTTTCCTAAAAAATCAAAATGGCATTAATCAGCCAAATCCTGACTCATGTTGAGACATTATTCACTTATAATTTCAATTTGCTATCTTCCTATCCTGACATTTGACAAAGTTTGTTAATTTCATATAATAATCTTAACATCTTTTATGTATGGTGAGTATAGGCTGAACCCATGGACTTGACTCACATGTCATGCACAATCTATCGATCTTAGTCACCAAGGCTCCTACATCACTTCATTTGAATTATGTCTCAAACCAAAATATTCTTATCATCTTAGTATACAAAATTTATGATATGCTTCAGTATATTTCACATCATTTTGGACTCGCAGATCTGTACTTCAGTTGGTTTTTTGCTATAATAGGATATAGAATATATATTGTGAGATTATTATTTTATCATCTGCATGCTTACACTTTGTTCATTAGCGGAAAAATCAAATTTTTTTATTTGAAAAATTCATTATTACTGCTCTGCTAAACCAGAGCTCATTCAGGGGAATATAGAATAACCCTTATCTTGCACTTTTTATCATGAATGATTGTCCCAGGAACTATTTTGAGAATCCACATTTGTTTCTAGAGCTGGTCTGAATAGAAATATTTTTAAATTAAATGAAATTTTGAAATACTCACTCTGATCATACAATTTCCAATACACACTTCAGTGTTGAAGTAGCGAAATGAGAATTGAGACTTTTTTTACATATTGGATTGCCAATAGACGATCAAATGAAGATAAGATTATTCTCAATTATTACTGAAGTTCAAGATTACTTCCAATTGTTACTAAGTTTTAGGTTTATGTTATCTTTCATATCATATCATTCCTTTGGATAAGAATTGAATAGAAGTGCAAAGTCGAATTTAGTTAAATTTTCATGAGAGAGAAATATCCCAAGAATTTTTAATGTATGCAAATGTCTGTTTATATTCCTTTTCTATAAGATCTGAACGCGGAATAATCATGATATCTAATAGAAAAATAATCTCTGAATAACAAGACATTTCTATATGTACCTACTATCATGATTTTTTTGTCATCATTTTACAAAAAAATTAAAGAGATGATTTGAGAATAAATGTAAAGAAATTACCAAAAGTAATAATAGTACAGCAATATCGTTATAAACTTGTAAATTTTCAATTTCAGAGCTTTAGAACCAGGTCAACAAGCTAAACATGGTGTTTCACCTTTACCAAATACAGTTGGGTGAGTACATTTCAACAAACATTCCTTTTTGATCATGGTATTGGTTTCTTGATTGTTGGTGTTTTGTTTTATGTTGTGAAAAGGACCTTCTAATGTATTTCTTTTCTAAAACCACTGCTCAAATCAAGATATTTCATAGCTATTTTCAATATTGTATGTGGATGTCCTCGTAAATATTATTGAATTAAATTGGTTTCTTGGAGTAGATCACTAAATTATCATTACTAAGTTTCTGTATCTTTTCAAAAGCAAAATTGATTTATTTAGTATTACAAAACTGCGTATTTATAAACATATGAATGAGGATTTTGCATTGTTGAAATTAGAAGAGAATTCATATTTACAATTGAAAATAAGAAATTAACTAATGATTAATTGAGTATGAATCTAAACTTGAATACGGAAGCCAATCACATAACCTCATTTCATATATTATTTACATCAACATCTTTCTTTCAAATTCGCTATGCGTATCTTGAATTTGATGTAGACATAAATTGATCCTGATATAACTATAGAAGATTGAAGGAATTTTGAATATATGTTATTTGAGATGAAAAATGAGATACTCCATTTTCTTTAATAAGACATGTTCCATTTGTCCGTACACAGCATGAATCTAACTAGTCCTTCCACAATTTACCCAGACTAGCTCATTCATTCAGTGTTTTGTCAAGAAATGGATTATGTCTTATTATTCATTTGAATATATGTATATCAAACATACTAAAGATACAGATAAATATATTCTCATTGCTATCATTTCATGTGACAACATTCAAAATAGATTTTTATCTGTATATGAATAAGCATGTACATATAAATTAATCATATATTTTAATGGGGCATCTTCTTGAATGTTGAATGTATAAAAATTTGTATGAAAGCTATTGCATTTTCTTAATTTAATTATGACAATCATGCTTTCTGGAAATCTGAAGCTAGGTTTTGAATGTATACGAATGACTCTTTCAGAGCAGTATTGTATATACATACTTACTACGCACCTCTATATCAGACTCTGCTTCATCTCAATTCAATGGGATACAAAACCATTTGTAACAATGTGAATATTTTGTAGAGTACGAAGACTTCGACGCCTAAGGTTAGGAGATGACAACATACCAGAAGAGATTTGTGAACCCAAATTACATTAATTTGAATTTTGAACGTTGTTAACTATGAAGAAAATGAGCAGAAAATTTTCAGATTCACACCATGAAACTAAAGCTTACAGTTCCACATCTTTATCTTGATTTATCAATTGTTTGAGGTCGATGAAAAAGTATATGTTCATGAAATCTATCAGTATAATTCTTTGTTGTTGTATTTTCAGTGCTGTGATCGTTGTTGTAAACTTTCTAAATTATTTTCTCCAACACTTCTTGAATAAACTGTATTATTTATTATTCAGTATGCCAGGTTTTATTGCTCCCGTTTTATGGGGGTTTAATGACGCAAAACATTACACCTCACAGTTAAAATATATTTTATATATATTTTCCAATATTGTGTGGAAATGGCTTATCGATTTTCACAACATGAAATTCTACCTTTGCATTACACACATTCTCTCTAGTATTTTCAACACGTTTACACTTAATTGTCAATATGTTTCATAATAAAGGTTTTTTTTATGGTATTGAAGAAGAATGAGTTTGTGGCAAGTATGAATTACAGGAATCCCAGAGAGTGCATTGGAACATGTAGATTTCAAATACTTTTTTCGGAATTCAAAGGATACTGAAAATAAAATTCTTCATGTTTGGTAACAGAGGTCGAAATGAGAAAGTGTGCACGTGAGAATTAATTAGATTCTTCCGAAATCGAACATCGTCGATTTTTGCAAGCAGTTCAATGAAAAAAAAAATTGGAATATTCCCAAAGAAAAAACCATTATATGATATTTTTGCATTCATTTCAGATTAATAAGATTATTCCACCTTTCGTTTTCAATAGCGAAGAGCGCCATTTTTTAGCAACCCGGAGATTATTGGCTTCCTTTCTTCAAGTCTGAAGTGTTCCTCAATATCAAAATGGAACAGTGGTCAAGAATCTATAAACTCATTTTTCTGTCGAAAACATTTATTTAAGCACAGTGGTTATGAAAAAAGGTATTTTAGTTTGAGAATCAATCCCTGAAGACCTCTACAGAATGCTATTATGCAACACCCTAAGATATGCAATTTCCGTAGTATCTATCTTTGTCTGAAACGAAAATATTACACTTTTTTTTTCAAAATTATTTATGAAATGACAGTTTTTTCAAGGAAGATATAAATATTTGGAGCTTTTCTGCTATTTGAAATTCAATGGGCATATTTCGAATGAGAAAAATGTTCATGTTTTTAAATTCGATTCACACTTTCGATGTCATAGGGAAATTAGTACGAATATTTCCTCTTTAGGCATTACTTGAACATACAACACATTTGACTTCAAAACACAAATAAGAATTGTGTTATTTTCCCCCTGAAATGTGTTGAGTTTAATTTTCTATTCTAGGAGCACCCAAAACGAAGATCACGTAAAACCTCGCTCTCTTCGTTTCACATGGTCTAT
Organism: Adalia bipunctata; assembly: GCA_910592335.1. NCBI lineage: Eukaryota > Metazoa > Arthropoda > Insecta > Coleoptera > Coccinellidae > Adalia > Adalia bipunctata. The sequence continues at coordinate 34,702,869 of OU342948.1, forward strand.
GAAGACCACGTCTAGTAGAGATCCTGCTGAAATAATGCAAGAGATCAGAAAAGTGTTGGACGCCAACAATTGTGATTATGATCAACGTGAGCGATTTCTGTTATTATGTGTTCATGGTGATCCCAATACTGACAGTTTGGTACAGTGGGAGATAGAGGTGTGCAAGCTGCCAAGATTATCTCTAAATGGAGTACGCTTTAAAAGAATTTCAGGTAATTATTTCTAAAAGAACATTTCCCGAAAAAGTCGACATAGGTTTTTTAATATCCTTTGATTCGAACAATTTTAGAAGAGGAGAGTTATGTGATGAATTTGTTACAGAAAAATTTCGTATATATTGTGAACAGGGTTGATATTTATATTTTTTTAACTGTATAGTGTACTAATTTCCATCTTCTGTGAAGAAGATAAAGAATGTTTCTAACAAGAAATCAAAATGCATGAGTATTTGTGATGTAACCTATAGATTGATATTTTCCTTTATGAAATTGGTGATACATTTGAATAATTAGGAGATGTTCCTCCATCCATTATGTATATTTCATAATACATTCTTTGAAACAACATTTCTTACAAATGTATATTATTAAAAAAAATCATCCTTTCGTTTTTAATCTCATTAATCACTGGAAAATTAATAGAAGAAAATTTTTGAAATTTGTTTTTGCCCACAAAATAATGAGTCCTGAGTGTTCGACGTATCTCTCCCTCAGGCGATCTTGCTATGTCTTTGATTGGAAAACATGAACATCATTATTGAAATAAAATGATGAAGATCTTTTCTACATAGAACCCAAATTTGTACGCTGTATTGTGGAAGTAAAAAATTCATTGAGCATCTGTTATTTACTATAATTAAACACATTCGAATTTCACAGGTACAAGTATCGGTTTCAAGAATATTGCAAGCAAGATAGCCAATGAACTGAAACTGTGACTGCTCATGAACGAACCCAGCGAGATTTCTACAGATGAACCTTCACCTCAACACTCGTAGTGATCAAGACTCAAATGAAAATCAGCTCCATTTCATCAAGAAAATGAGTAACAACATGGAGTGCAATAATAGGATGAATTCCTGAGAATACTTAATTTCAGTTCTCATTGTAACAAAATTCAAGTCAATATCTCATAAACCAAAAAGTGTTTCCAGTGTACATGTGGAATTGAAAGCTAATAGTTGAAAGGTACGAATGTTCAACAAAAAACTGCGATCTCGTATTTTGAATTTTGGCCCATCGTTGAAATCGGTTGGAACGAAACTTATGGTGAAAATCACTGACACTTCCCAAGTGTGATACTTCATTAGTGTTCTAATTCAACTATAAATAGGAGCAAATTTCATTTTAATAAGTCGATTAATTTCAGATTTATAAATAATACTTTATAGTAATTGTAAAAAATAAACAATAAGTTATTGGCTCGCCTTTTATTCTTTCACAGATATTCCACAAATTATGTAATTTTAACTGACAATACTTCCCATATTCAATGCGAAAGAATGGTATGTAAGTTCAATTGGCAGTGGAAAAAATGTTCTGTTGTATAAAATTGTTTAGCTGGTAGGAATAAGGAGATTGAATGTTCTGCTTTTTTCCATCAAAGTGAAATATGCATAATCAGTGTGAATAAATATTTTATTTACAGTTTTTCATTCTTCTTTATTGCTGACCTTTAAGCTTAAACCCATAATTTTTTTCGTTGAGAACAAGAAGAGTAGATACCTTCTGCATCCAGTATATTGGTGCAAAAATTTCTGAGTAAGATTAGTGGTTTCGAATTGAAATAATTCCTTCAAATGTTCTGTACAATAACGAAACTATTTTTTCTGAAAGTCTAAGAGATCTTTGAAGTGAGTTATCTATATATCATTAAAAATGAAGGGTTTTCCAATGGGGGGTGTTATTTTGAATAGCCCGCTATTTCGGTAGATGTCACTTTTGAAGCTGTCATTTTTTGACAATTAGGAAGAAACTACGCCATTAATAAAAATGCAACGATACACGCTTCAACAACGCATTGAAATTATTAAAATTCACTTCCGTGAAACATTTTTGGGTCGTCGAGAAGCAGCTTGTCGAACCGCAATGCAGAAATTGGCGGAAAAATTTGGGCTGTTAGGACAAGTTAGTGATGTGAAGAATGAAACCCGCGCATGTATTTTCATTTTGCATGAAGATTTGGGGCTTAAAGTTCAAGTTCTGAAAGAACTCAAGCTGGCTGATCATCAACGACGTCTTTGCTGATTGGATCCTCGAAATGCATGAAAATGATCCGGATTTCCATCGAAAAATCATCTTGAGTGATGAGGCCCGTTTCTACCTCGGTGGCTTCGTCAACAAACAAAATTGTGGACTCAGGGGCTCGGAAAACCCAAGAGTTATTGTTGAAAATCCTCTCTGTCCTCAACGTGTAACTGTTTGGTGCGGTTTATGATCCGGCGGGGTCATTGGGCCTTTTTTTCGAGAATGAGGCTGGAACAGTTACGGTAAATGGATTGCGATTTCGAGAGATTATATGGCCAGAATTGGATGGTATTGATCTGGACAACGTTTACTTTCAGCAAGACGGCGCTACCTGCCACACAAGCAACGAAACCATTGATCTTTTACGGGAGATGTGTCCGGACCGTGTTAACTCTCGAAGAGGTGATGACAGCGTCGATTCAAGACCCCAAAGATGGATGGAATTCGTGAGGACATAGGGCAGCCACTTTGCGATTTGGTTATGGAAAATTTCATGAAAAGATATGGTTCTGTAGTCGTGGTGGTCATTTGGCTGATGTTATTTTTCATTATTGAAGGCATAGCTTCCTCTTCGAAATGAAATAAGCACTCTCGATCATTTATCTGAAAAATTACGTTTTTCTTTGTACCTATGTCAAAATAACACATTTAATTGGAAAACCCTTCAATAAGAGGAATATTTTCGTGAAATTGTTATGACAGTTAATGGTTACCTACACGGCTAATCAGAAAGCACTAGCCAACCATTCTTGTTGTATACACAATTATAAAAGTTTGATTTTACATTGTTCAAAATCAACTTTTCATTGGAGGCGCTGTATTACCCCCATAGAACTTATAGTACATGGAATGCTATTACCAGATCAAAAAGTGGGTAAACATCTCAAGTTGGAGGAATCTCTAAATTTCCATGTTCCCATGGATACGACCTGTCACACCGAACAGAAACACAGAAATGTTTGCCTAAATGCCAAGTGAATCGGATGTTGACGATTAAATTCATAGTATTTCTGTGTTTCTATTCTGTATGACAAGTCGTAACCATAGCAACATGGAAATTTCAGTATTCCTCCAACTGGAGATGTTTATCCACTTTTTTAAGCTGAGCAGCAAGGCTAATGGCATTCCATGTACTATAAGTTCTATGATTACCCCCCTGAAATTTATCATGGACAATTCATGGTTACATAAAATTTCTGCACTAACTATATGCATTGATCCGGAAAACAAAAATTTCGAACGGCTGTACGTATTTATGAAAATCCTGGTAGCATCTTGCCTATTAATGCACTTAACTGCGGCATTCGACTATTCGAGATGTGAACATATCCTGAAAACTACAAGTTTCTAGGTTCATCCGTTCGAGAGTTATCGTATTTGCAGACGGACAGACAGATGTGAATTGATCACGTATATACTATTTTAGTATTCATCCCTGTCAATTTCACAAATGAATTGGTATTTCTCATAGGGAGGACCGCTGATATGAATACATATTTCTAAGGCTCTATAAAGGGGAGTATACCAGAACCGCCATTCTGGGTCCAACCATAGACTCGAAAATTACAGATCCCTTCGAATGAAATGAAATTTGTAATCGACAGAAATGAAATCTGTAATCGAATGAGCATATTTTCGGAATGAGATCTTGTAGCACAGAATACTTAACTACACAGAAGCGTCACTTAGCGTCGGCACTTTGATCTTCAGGGGGCAAATTTTCGTGACCTTGATTCTCTGTTAGGTAGTACATATGTCACTTTTGAGCGGTCCAGCCACATAATTCTATGCTATATTTCTAATTCTTTGGGTCCAGCGGAAAGTTTGAATTTCACCACAGAACAAAAATAATTTCACGTTGACATATGCACTACCTAGCATCACAGAATACCTAACTAACTAGTTAGGTATTCTGTGCTAGCATGGCACAAGCGTCATCAAATTAAGTTTTGGCGGGAAGGCGGAATGACGCTTCTGTGCTTGTAGTGACTGTTTTCGGCATGCTCACATGAAGAACATTGGAAATAGGTTAGGTTCGTGGTGTTAGGATAATGCAGCGGCATCTAATAGTCAAATTAATAATAATTTATTGTTTACGTTGGTGTATCACCCCGGTTGATGGCGTGAAAATGTTGCGAGTCCTGTAATTTTCGAGTCTATGGTTGGACCCAATAACCATAGAGCCAGGTCTGTCCAGCATACCTATGTTTATAGTGCTCTAGTTTAAAAGAATAGTAATCGAATCTATTGGCATGAGAATATTCTGTGACCATAGAAGATAAATGATCCCATTAATAATTCACAGGTGACAGGTCCAATTATTAGTTGTTACTATGGTTTTATAAGAATATTCATCGAATCTCTTCAGATTCGATGAATTTGACTCTACGTACAAAATAAATCCAGAAAAGCTCAAATATCTCGGCTATTACTGAATTTAGGAGCAAGAACATCTGAGAGTGCTATCACTATTTTTCTTCGCAGAATCCAACGCAATCATAAAAAGTAGGGTTCTAAATTAAAAAACCGAAGTTATGGCCAATTTTCGATCACAGTTTTCGACACAAAATTTGAGACACCCTGTGATGATATTTATGAAATTCAAAAGATGCAAGACCTTTCCACATTCTTCTACTTTGACGTTGTGATAACGGTTTACACTCGGAATGTTCAGAATAAGAATAATGAACATAACACTGACACTGAATACTTGACATTTTTCCAGTTTTTTTCGATAAATTGAAAACTATTCGAATGAATACAGTGGTTTCAACAGAAATGTATTCAGCATTGAATACCCAATCATAACAGAAACGAAAATATTTTTTCAACAAATTTATTTCCACTCCTGGTATAATCGGAGGTGCTCAGGCTACAAACATATTTTAGGTCTGAAGAGAATTTCCAACAATATCATATTCCCAATTTTCGGATTTCAAATATGTATGTCCAGTTCGCCAGAAACGTCTAATAGGCACTCGACCGTGGGACACCCTGTATATTACAAAACTGTGATTTGTCATAAGGTAGAAGTAAGGCTCTATAAAGGGGAGTATACCAGAAACCGCCATTTTGGGTCCAAGCATAGAGTCGAAAATTACAGATCCCTTCGAATGAAATGAAATCTGTAATCGAAAGAAATTAAATCTGTAATCGAATGAGCATATTTTCAGAATAAAAGATCTTGTGGTGACTTTTTTCGGCATGCTCACATGAAAAACATTGGAAATAGGTTAGGTTCGTGGTGTTAGAATAATGCCGCAGCATCTAATAGTCAAATTTATAATAATTTATTGTTTATGTTGGTGTATCACTCCGATAGATGGCGATGAAAATGTTGTGAGTCCTGTAATTTTCGAGTCTATGGTTGGACCCAATAACCATAGAGCCAGGTCTATCTAGCATACCTATCTTTATGGTGCTCAAGTAGAAGCATAGATGCATAGAATACCTGGGGTTGGCACTGATTAGATTCAGTTTGATACTTATTTCTTGTCGATCGAAAATCTTTTCTTTTCTCCCGAAAGGGGTCGAGCTATTTTCCATTGCCGCCATAGCCGGCAAAATCTATAGAGAGCCGTTTTGATCTACAAATTTTGGTCACCATTTTTAGTTAGGTGTCCTTACAGTGGCTTTATAAAAGACAGTGGCGACAATAGGGTCATAATAGTATATTCTAAAACTAGTTTCAGAATGGGCTCCTATTCCAATACGAGTGCGAAATCGAACGCATGAGTGTTGGTGTTGGAATTGCATTCTGCAACGAGTGTATTAGACGATATTTTCTCTATTTCAGTCAAATTTCGTTGAAATTCAATGAAAAATTCAGATTATACATCCTAGTGACTTTCTTATTGTATCTTGGCAGTTGGTTCACTGACGAAAATTGACATTTCCAACTTGACGTGTGTTGAAAATTGATAGGATCGGCGATCGGCAGTTATTATTGACATTGTTTAAGGAGAAGATAGTTAGTTACTCCAGTGTAAATTTTGTTGGAGGACGATGGGCATCATCAATAGATGGCGTTAGCCCGAGGCGCCCAAACGTATTTCAATTATTAATTCATACGTACGTCGTTTCTCAATTCGGCGAAGTATTCATTGAGTTGAATCTGATTGTATTCAACAGATGTCTCTCATAAACAACACGTTTTGTTTATTTTGTCATCACGTAATACATATTGAAATCGTAAACGCATCTATCCTTTTTTACCATAAAAAACGTTAGAAGACGTCTTTGGAAGGCCGTGCTTTATCCAAAGTCTTTGCTCTATCTATATAAAACAACTTAAAACCGCTATAACGTAGACGTTTTGACCGACACCAACTAATATAGATTCTAAATTACACTGTGAGTTTAACATTGAGGAAATATGCGGCGACAATTATAGCATTGTTCAAATTTAATCAACGTTAAAAACCATATTATTCTTAGTAAATTCGTCATTGGTCGGAATCCATACTCCCAACAATTACGAATTTACTACCCACTGAAATCGAAAAATTGTCGATTACGTAAGATGAAAGATGAGTGGATTCCCAAGTCAAAGTTTGACGATGATACGTCTCTCTATAAACTCCCTCACATATCGGTGAATTCTAGTCTCCGAATTATACGCGCTGATGGCATAGGTCAGGCATGGGCAACCTACGGCCCGCGGGCCACATGCGGCCCGCGAATAGAATTTTCTTGGCCCGCCAATAAATTTTTGCACACAGGATGTACCACGCACCCCCAAATTAGCTCTTCAAATATCAGAAGAAATATCAGAAAAAATTTTATAACCGTTAGAAATTTTATTTTGGCCCGTGGTCTATAAAATTTTTTTCTATTTGGCCCTCTCCAAAAAAAGGTTGCCCATGCCTGGCATAGGTGATAAGAAGGTTGCATAGCAAGCAACCGGCGTAGGTTCGAATCCTGGTCGTGATGTAACTTTTACCGGAATTTAAAAAATTTGCATGCCGATGATTCTCTTCCTATTTTCGTAAAAGACGTTGAAAACCATAATTATCTCCGTATCCTTATGTTTACGCTCGGCTTAACAAAATCGTCCGAAATAAAAGTACCTGCATCGTCCCTAAACGTGAGATCGTTGGTGAAACCGGGACTCATGAGTCACGTAATTACCAGCCCAAGCAACAGTCAAACAAAACGATGGAGCAAAAAAACATTTGGGATCAGTCTTTCTGCTCTAGACGCTAGACCAGGGGTCGGCAACCTGCGGCTCTTTGGACGTGAAGCTGCGGCATTCGCCAGTATTATTTATTTTATCATTATCAAATAATACCATGTACAGGGTGTACAATTGGAGTACAAACAAAGAGGGGAGATTCCTTGCATATTTCAAGAAAAGAATTTCCATAAACATGGGACGACAAATGTTTTGTTTTTGAGATACATGGAGTTAAAATTTAAAATTTTTTCAATTTTTTTTTCTCATACACTCTGCATATCTTCATATTACAATTTAGAGTTCACACCATGTGATATGCCAATTTTGATTGCAAATCTACAGAGTGATATTTTTTTTGCAACACCATCCTATTTTCCTCCAGAACTTTTTTTGGGTGAGCCACTGCAAGTTTGAAATTGTGAAAAGAAGCTCTGTTGTTAGACTCTTTCTGAGTAATCGACTGGAATTTTTATTCGAAATCGGTAGCAGATACGACAAAACTACAAGAGATCATTAAGTTAGTATAACAGCCGAGCATCTTTCTACTATTTCATGCATCAAACTAATAGTGACTCCAAAAAGAAAGGTTCTGGAGGAAACCAGGGGACAGTATCCCAGAAAAAATATCACCTAGTAGGTTTGCAATCGAAATTGGTATGCCACATGATGGTGTAAACTCTAAATTGTGAAATCTATGCCGAATTTCAGTCGAATATCTTGTGACATGCTATGAGAAAAACACTCTGTATCTCGAAAAGGAAACGTTTGCGGACACATTTTTATCGGACTATTTTACTTCTTACTTGAAATTATTCATGTAATCTCCCCTTCTCATTTGAAGCTTCAATTAAGAAACACTCTGTATATTCCAATACTGTTTATTGGCGAGAAAAAAGATTGTGGCTCTTGAAAAATTTGGAAATATTGTAAATTGTGATTTTTGCCTCTTCCGACTCAAAAGGTTGCCGACCCCTGCGCTAGACGGTTACTTTCTTAGACACCTCCTTTGTCTGAGGTTACTTTAATTAAATAATATCATGCAAATTTTTTATCAGCAATTAATAAAAATTACATATGAACCGTCTTCTATTCTGAAACGTATTTCAATTCGCTAACTTCAATGTATCCCTACATTCACTATTTATTTTGATTTGCGTTTACAAACATCTCAATAAAAATTTCGTTTCACACAAGGGATGTACTCGATGAATTCTGTTACATACCTTAATAAAAATTTGAATTAGTATTTTAAGCAATTTTTGAATATAGGAAAATGCAATTCCAAATTACAGAATGTAAAATAATGTATTATTTATATATACAGGTGTTCCTTGATTGAACTTAGAATTGGACCATTCAAAATCGAAAAAAAAAATTTTCTGCGAATATTATTTTCTTCTCCAGCAGGGGTGATGTAAAAGAAAAATACCTATTTTCCTTTAAGAAATCGCGTTACTCTGTTGTACGTTGCTATAGTATTCGTTTATTGTTTGTCAATTACATATTATTTCAAGAGATTGTCAGATAAACTTATTTTTGGAATTGGAAGATAATTGTAATTAATAGCTCAATTATCCAAACCGGGTGGCTAAAAAACGATGGGGTTTATTGTATTTCATTCTTTCGACATTCAAGAAACACATATTCGAATATGATTGTGGAACACTTTCATTTCGTCGTGATATTAATTTTCTCATCATTTTGCATAAACAACCCCCCAAATCTCCAAATCAGGGGGCTTACAAACTATGGGATTTATTGTATTTCATTCCTTCGGCATTCAAGAAACACATATTCGAATCAGATCATGGAACACTCTCATTTTTTCAAGATATGAATTTTCTTCACCATTTTTCATAAACAACCCTCCAAATCTCCGAACCTGTGGGCAAACAAACTATGAGGTCTTTTGTATTTCATTCTTTCGGCATTCAAGAAACACAATCTAATCTGATCGTGGAACAATCTCAGTACACTGAGATATGATATATTGTAATATTGTTTATACTGATAACTCCTAGGTCATTTTTCATAAACAACCCCCCGAATGTAAAAACCTGGGGGCTAACAAACGATGGCGTTTATTGTATTTCATTTTTTCGTCATTCAAGAAACGCATATTAGAATCAATGAATTTTTTCATTAAAAAAACCCCAAATCTTCGAACCTGGGAGCTAACAAACTCGGGTTTATTGTATTTCATTCTTTCGGCATCCAAGAATCACATATGATCGCATATTCGAATGTGGAACACTTCCATTTTTCATAAACAACCCCTCAAATCTCCAAACCTGTGGGCTAACAAACTATGAGGGGTATTGCATTTTATTCTTTCGGCTTCCAAGAAACACATATTATTACCATCACATTTCACTGAGTTATGAATTTTTTTCCATTAGCCATTTTTTGTCTTTAAGTGTATGTGTGGATGTGGTTAACTTCTCATCGATATGTATGGAATGAATATTTGTAACACTGTAACATACACAACCATACATGATAAAATAAGGAAGGGTCGGGGGGGTCGCGAAACAATGATTATATATATTTATTTATACATAAAAAAGTTTGTATACGTACATTGAAGAAAAGACAAATGTACAATTTGAAGACGTTTTAATTTAGAATACAAAACTAACAAATATCAGGTAACTCCAACCGTAATAAAATGTTTCTAACATACAATATTATTTTTCAATTTCTTCTCGGTTAAATAAGCTCTTCAAGCTGATAACTATCTCCTCAACTTGCAGGCCATTTGGTAGTTTTTAATGGGTGTTATTGATGTAACAGGAATCCTATAGAATTTCTCAATGCAGGAGTTTTCTTACTTCCTCAATTAACCACACAACAAAATAAGAGCATACTTATTCAAGACAAAAATGAAGCAATTGCATGAAAAACACATAGCAAACGTCGGTTTGTTTATTGTTTGTTCGCCATTTTAACAGCTGATCGTGACAGATCGTTGGACTTCTATATTTTTTCCCCACGTCATTGCAGAAATGCCCACAGAAGTAGAAAACTTTTTAACGTTTAGTGGCAATACCATTATTAGTGAAGAGGGCGCATTTGCATGGGGCTCGATTTTGTAAGATGTTGTAGTATTCTAACAGATGTCGCGGTTGACGCACGTCCAACAGCTTTTGTATGGGGAGTAACTAACTATCTTCTCTTTAAACAATGTTATTGACAACCACGAAACGAAAAATATTACTGAAAACAGTGCTGTAATGAATTCATTACAGCACTTACAGCACTGTTTTTAGTACTGTAATGGACTCATTACGATACTGAAATAGAGAAAACACGTTTTTGCACAAACATGGCGGATATTTGTTTACATTTGACTCGATTTTGCGCTTTATACACTATGACATGACAACAAATCAATGAAAGTCCGCCATTAGTGGTCGAAAACAGTCCGACCAATCAAAACGTGAACGTCTATTGTCGCCACTGTCCTGTATAAAGCCACTGTAGGTGTCGTTATATCAGGGTTTCTCATTTTCTATGCATCTATCATTGTTTAAGGAGAAGATAGTTAGTTACTCCAGTGTAAATTTTGTTGGAGGACGATGGGCATCATCAATAGATGGCGTTAGCCCGAGGCGCCCAAACGTATTTCAATTATTATTTCATACGTACGTCGTTTCTCAATTCGGCGAAGTATTCATTGCGTTGAATCTGGTTGTATTCAACAGATGTCTCTCATAATCAACACGTTTTGGTTATTTTGCCATCACGTAATACATATTGAAATCGTAAACGCATCTATCCTTTGTTACCATAAACAACTTTGCTCTATCAACAAAAAATGTTAAGTTGACAATTTTGAAAAATGCCTGATTTTTTTGAATTAAAGGATAAAAATCAATTTCAAATCTCGTTTGATTTATTCTGGATTTAATTTTCCTCTACATTAGTTGTCAGTGTGAATAAAAATAAGGTGTTCTTGATCTCTTGATCATGTCCATTATTTTCCTTGAGCAGTTGAAGTTGAGCATTTCAGATAAATTAATGTCATTCATTAGCATTAGCACTTTTATCACTTAACAAAGGAATAGAATAGATGGAAATAGAAGCTTGGTCAAAATAACTTCCTTTTTTTTTAATCAACATGAAAATCTCATTTCTTGTATAATATAGAATAACTAGATTTTTTCGAACTTAAAACCGCTATAACGTAGACGTTTTGATCAACACCAACTAATATAGATTCTAAATTTCACTGTGAGTTTATTGAGGAAATATGCGGCGACAATTATAGCAATGTTCAAATTTAATCAATGTTAAAAACCATATTATTCTTAGTAAATTCGTCATTGGTCGGAATCCATACTCCCAACAATGACGAATTTACTACCCACTGAAATCGAAAAATTGTCGATTACGTAAGATGAAAGATGAGTGGATTCCCAAGTTTGACGATGATACGTCTCTCTATACACTCCCTCACATATCCCTGAATTCTAGTCGAAGAATTATACGCGCTGACGGCTTTGGTGATAAGAAGGTTGTCTAGCAAGCAATCAGCGTAGGTTCGAACCTTGCTCGAGTTGTAACTTTTACCGGAATTAAAAAAATTTGCATGCCGATGATTCTCTTCCTATTTTCGTAAAAGACGTTGAAAACCATAGACTAATAATATAAGATAGACCAAGCAAGTTATTCATTTACGGGTTTGTTTTGGGAACAGACATATAGAAAAAGAGGGGAACATCCGTCAGAGAGAAATACAAATAAAAATGGCCGTTTCCTGGTTCTCGTCATAGGCGTGCATTCAACTTTAATAATATTATTATCTGCAGTTAGGTTAGCAGAATTAAATCTGTCTTTCAACGATTTTACGGTAGTGATGTTAGAAAATTAGCGAATTGTTCAAAATTCATGACGTAGTCGAATAAAATTATACTCATAACGGGAATGTAATAGTTTTTAATTTCAACTGATCAAACTTAATAGACTATTGACCAAGGAATACATTTTCTGACTATTCTTCGAGGAGACACTAACTACGTTTTTTTTTGTCATCTAATATTGAAACTGCAAGCAATGCAATTCACAGTGGATTTCTGACCCAATTCAATACATTTTTTCATACACAATATTTATTCTACAATTCGAACTTTCGATAATTGATTCCAAATTTTTGCCTCAGTTACCACTTCTCTATGTTTTGTTTGCTGCGAGTTGGAATATACGAAAACAAAAAAACCATTTAAAATTATAAAAATGGACAAATCTAAGTACCACTGTTTTCAGAAACTCAGACCAAGAATTTGTATTCAACTTTTGAATAAATAAAAATAAAATACTTATAAATATACAACTCTTTATTCATAAAAAATGCTCTAATACAATCAACAACGATGTCTCATTGTCATTTAATAATGACAATGACTTCCATAACAAAAATAAGACATTTTCTTTTCATTCATTTCTGAACAAAATTGTTTTTGTGAGCATACTTCTCAGTCTACCTTTTTTTGCACTATCCAATTTCTTCACGGTTTCATGGTGAATACGCAGTTGAAAATAATTGGACAATAACAATTTTATTAAATGAAAAACATGCCCATCTACAGGATCATCTTCATAAAGATGATCCTGAAATGCAGATAAAATATCGGATGACAAGTTATTCATTGCATTTTGAACCAACAAAGACTCAGGATTGCAAATTTTCTTATTGAAAATACCAACTGTAGTGTCAAAATGTCTGAAACACTTCTCTGCAATTTTACAGAGACTAATGACTGTGGGAGAAGCTTTAATTAAGTTTCCGTATTGCTTGCGCACTTGCAACTGGGAAACTATGTGTTCGCATTCAAGTACAGTTTTGCATTTGGTACAAGTGACACACTTTTTTAATTTCTTCACAACAAAACCTGCTATATATCCCACAACATCTTCATAATAAGGAGTTGAACACCACACATCAGATGAAGAAAAATTATAATTCGCCATCTGATGTGTGATATTCTCTTCAAATTTCAAATAATCTGCGCTATTTGAGACACTCTCATTGTCATCGTTAAAGGTGAGAGTTTGACCACTTCCACATGTCAAAATTTGGATTTTATTTAAATTTGCCACATTACCAGTATCTGGACCTCTTATTTCAGCATGCACTAATAAGCGTTTGAAAGCACTTTCAAATTGTCTTGCAGAAGGATTATTATTATAACCACCTTTTGCTCTAATTGCACCAAAAAACAACTCGAGGTGGTCTTGTGACAATTTGTTGGTTAAAATATATTTCATAACTTTTTTGTGAATAATGCATGTATGAAAAAATTGTTTCAAACTCTTCATGCAAATTAAGAATCCAAGAAACCCAGTTTTTCTACTTGAAAACACCACAGGAGCATTTTCTAATTTAATTCCCATTATGTATTCTGACATGTAATCAAGAAAATTGAAAAACTGAGCGGATGTAGCAGGTGACAAAGGTTTCTTGAAAAAATATTTTGCAAGCCTATTCCTAGAATTGAACAAGTCAAATAGGTCATTGAAATTTTGAATAAATTTGGCAGTGGCATGTACATTGTTGAATTCTGAAAGGTTCAAATCCTCACACAAATACAATAATGCATCAGCTACACTTTTGCTTAAAGTTTGGGTGGCAATTTTCACTTTCATTTTTTCTCTAGTCCATTCCAAATGTCTAAATTTCAACTTATTTCCTAAATGCAAACCTTTTTGACTTTGGATTTCAACGAGACGAATTAAAAAGCTCCAATCGATTGGATCATTTCTGGAATCCAACAAATACTTTTGACTGCCAAATGTATTTCTTACCAATTTTATCATGTGGGAGGGGTCCAAAAAAATGAATACATCATCACCAGTTACAGGATGAGAAAAGTGTGTCTTCAAATTGCGAGGATCATCAAAATTTGCCCCCAATTCAACTGCCATATTGAAATTCACAGGGGCACCATCAAATGTAAGAGATGCCACAATAATATCTGACTCAGATAAAAAAAGTAAACATTTCTTTACCAATTCTGCTTTTTCAAAAGCAGAAAGACCAGCTAAGAAAAAATAGCCAACAGGAATTTTCCATGAAGCATTCACACAAACCAGCATGAATACCAACACTTCTTTAGCCTCTGGTAAAATGTCCGAGTCAATATTTGCAGCAATGTCCACATAGCCACACATCTTTTTACCTGTCCATTCCACTTGACGTCGTATGGACATTTCATCAAATACCAAGTTGCATATTACAAATTTACTTTGTTTTTCTGCTTCTGCTTGGATAATTTTCAAGGCATTTAGTGCTTCTTGGGAAAACCCAGGACTACCATCAACTGATTTGTACCACTTTGTAATTGTGCTCAAATGTGGCAAGGATCTGTTAAATGTACTACGTACAAAGTTATAAGCCCTTGGGGAATAAAATGCCAAAGTAAGAGCAAATGATCGCAGTGCTGGAGTATATTTCTGGGTTGTTGGGCCTTTCAACATCCTCTCGAACATTTCTTTATTTACACCAGAAAGAGAAGCCTACAAAGAACATAATTGATACAAATTAATGTATTCATTCTGAAAAATTAAAAATTTTTGTTTGATTTTGAAAATATAATACCTTGAGGACACCTTCAGATGACTCGGTGATTAAGGACTGCTCTCTGAAATACTTCAGCAGATCCTTCAAATTATCAATTTTTTTTTTTGATTTCCATAGCTTCGATTGCAGAGTATGAACCTTCTTCCGGAGTGAAAAAACTGTTTTCTTCATGGTTAAGAATTTTTGCCTTGTTTTAGGTGAACTGAAATCTTTTTCATCCATGTCCCCTACATAGGTTTTTCTAAAATCATAAGAACATATATTTCAATACTAGATTTTTTTAATCCCACTCCTAGTTTACCTTTTTCGTTTGATTGCAGAAATTCTAGGTTTAATGGTTTTCTTTGTTTGATCCATTTCTGCTGTTGCTTCTTTTCTACATAATTCTTCTGTTTCTGGAGCAGTAAGTGTAGAGCTAGACCTATTGGCAACTTCAGAAGCAGTACATGTTGATGAAGATGTAACATTTTGAAAAGATAAGGAGGTTCTGAAAATTTTACTAATGTATATTGTATACAGGCATAGCTGTTTTGAAATACTGAGTGAATGTTGTAACTTGTAACATACCTATGGGTTCCTTCAGAAGCCGTAGCTGTTGAAGATGATGCAACAATGTCAAAGAAAGTTGGAGGACTGAAAAGACAAATAATATATTATAGTGAAGATTATGAAACACTGAAGAATTGAAACTAACTCATCAAATTCAGTGAGAATGTATTCTGTGTGATTTTTTTGAAGGGCAGTTTTCTAATAATATAACTATCTAATATTGTTGCAAATAATTCCATATAATTATATAGACACTTACTCATCCAAACCCATAACAAATTCTGCCTTAGGTTTCTTCTTTGGAGGACTGTCCTCTGACAAATCTGATACTGATAGACTACTGATACTTTTAACGGGTGAAGTGCTGAAATAACAATATGAATTTTTTCTCTCTAGAATCATTTCCAACACCAATGAAAATTCTCACCTTGTAGTCTCAGTCTCTTCGCGCTCAAATGTATGATGAACTGGAGTTGGAAGAGCATTCGGCTTCAATATACGTTTACCAGCTTTGTTAAAAATTATGTCTTCACGGTTGAAATGATTTGAACATATATATACAATTTTAGGATAAGTCCTATCCTTTTCCAATCCAAGAAGAGAGAACCAAACATTTCGAATCTCGATATTATTGGGAAGGCTATAACAATAAAAATTCATGCATTTAAATAAAACGTGGTACACGAGTCGACACTGAATGCCAAAACAAATATAAAGTTAACCTATACTTACGAATGTAATGATATTTCTTCATTTCCAGAATCCTTCGGATTTAATTTACAAATATAACAGTATCTGACCATTTTGAAAACTTTTTTTTAATGAATTTCAGAAGATTGAGACTGCGAAACACTTCCTGTAACGGTAACTTCGAAATGAAATTCAAACTCGCACAGATTCAGAAGGTAAACATTGCGACAGCACAGAGTTGCTAAATCGTGCAAAATTTCTGATGTTTTTCTTTTTTTAATGCAATTTCAGGGCAAAAATATTAATTGATTTTGAAATGGAAAATATTCCTTTTACCAAATTTGAAATGGAAAGGCATGTTTCATGAGTTTAGAACTCTGTCTTCGCCATTTTTTAGGCCAATTGTTTGAGTTTTCGTATTTTTTAGTTCCAAAACAATCACGTTACGGCAGAACCTCGCATAGAGTTGGCAACAGCGCAAGTAAACAAATCTAATGTCTGTTCCCAGTAAAATGTAAACATACTTGGTCTATCTTATATTATTAGTCTATGTTGAAAACCATAATTATCTCCATATCCTTGTTTCCGCTCGGCTTAACAAATTCGTCCAGTCCGACCGAAATAAAAGTACCTGCAGAGACAACGTACCTGCATCGTCCCTAAACGTGAGATCGTTGGTGAAACCGGGAGTCACGTAATTATCAGCCCAAACAACTGTCGAATAAAACGATGGAGCCAAAAAAACATTTGGGATCAGTCTTTCTCCTCTAGACGCTAGACCAGGGGTCGGCAACCTGCGGCTCTTTGGAAGTGAAGCTGCGGCTGTGGTCCATTCGCCAGTATTATTTATTTTATCATTATCTAATAATGGTGTACAGGGTGTACAATTGGAGTACAAACAAAGAGGGGAGATTCCTTGTATATTTCAAGAAAAGATGTTTTGTTTTTGAAATACATGGAGTTAAAATTTAAAATTTTTTCAAGTTTTTTTTCTCATACTATCTGCATTTCACAAGATATTCATATTACAGTTTAGAGTTCACAACATGTGATATGCCAATTTTGATTGCAAATCTACAGAGTGATATTTTTTTCTGCAACACCATCCTAATTTCCTCCAGAACTTTTTTTGGGTGAGCCACTGCAAGTTTGAGCTCTGTTGTTAGACTTAATTTCATGGTCTCTTATAGTTTCGTCGTATCTGCTACCGATTTAGAGAAAAACGATTCTCTCGAAAACCTGACATTGTCATAGCCCGCCAGATCCCCAGACTTAAATAGTTCTGATTTCTTTCTATACTAACTGGATTTTTATGATCATATTGATCTTTCTGAGTAATCGACTGGAATTTTTATTCGAAATCAGTAGCAGATACAACAAAACTACAAGAGATCATTAAGTTTTGTATAACAGCCGAGCATCATTTCTACTATTCAATATTCATACATCAAACTAATAGTGACTCCAAAAAGAAAGGTTTTGGAGGAAACCAGGGGACAGTATCCCAGAAAAAATATCACCTAGTAGGTTTGCAATCGAAATTGGCATGCCATATAATTATAATGGTATAAACTCTAAATTGTGATATCTATGCCGAATTTCAGTCGAATATCTTGTGACATGCAGATACTATGAGAAAAAACACCCTGTATCTCGAAAAGGAAACGTTTGCGGACACATTTTTATTATTACTTGAAATTATTCATGTTATCTCCCCTCTTCATTTGAATCTCCAATTAAGAAACACTCTGTATATTCGAATACTGTTTATTGGCGAGAAAAAAATTTGGAAATATTGTAAATTGTGATTTTTGACTCTTCCGACTCAAAAGTTTGCCTACCCCTGTGCTAGACGGTTACTTTCTTAGACACCTCCTTTGTCTGAGGTTACTTTAATTAAATACTATCATACAAATTTTTTATCAGCAATTAATAAAAATTACATATGAACCGTCTTCTTTTCTGAAACGTATTTCAATTTGCTAACTTGTGTATGTATGCCTGCATTCACTATTCATTTTGATTTGCGTTTACAAACATCTCAATAAAAATTTCGTTTCACACAAGGGATGTACTCGATGAATTCTGTTGCATACCTTAATAAAAATTTGAATTGGTATTTTATGCAATTTTTGAATATGGGAAAATGCAATTCCAAATTACAGAATGTAAAATAATGTATTATTTGGGGTGTTTCTTAATTGAACTTCGAACTCTATCTACAGAATCAATACAGGTCACAAGAAATTAGACTCAAAACATTTTCATATTTCAAAATTAACTCCAGTACCACAGTTTGAAGAAAAGGACTGATCTATACATACAAATATTCTGCGAATATTATTTTCATCCCCAGGAGGGGTGATGTAAAAGAAAAATACCTATTTTCCTTCAAGAAATAGCCTTACTCTGTTGTACGTTGCTTGCTATAGTATTCGTTTATTGTTTGTCGATTACATATTTCAAGAGATGGTCAGATAAACTTATTTTTGGAAGATAATTGTAATAAATAGCTTAAAATGTCGATTCTTTATTTCAGGTAAGGTTTTCTCATTATGTTTGTATGTTTTAAAAATAAATAGAAACTTTATTTCAGAGAAACTCAGTTGTGTTATTAATCTGCAATCAGAATTCTATAGAAGAGCTATCAATACATTATATCATTGTTTAAAGAGAAGATTCTCTTTAAACAATGATTATATACATAAAAAAGTTTGTGTACGTACATTGAAGAAATGACAAATGAACAATTTGATTTGAAGACGTTTTAATTTAGAATACAAAGCTCACAAATATCAGGTGCCTTTAACTGTAATAAAAAGTTTTCTAACATACAATAGTATTTTTCAATTTCTTCTCGGTTAAATAAGCTCTTCAAGCTGATAACTACCTCCTAAACTTGCAGGCCATTTGGTGGTTTTTAATGGGTGTTATTGATGTAACAGGAATCCTATAGAATTTTTCATGCCAGGAGTTTTCTTACTTCCTCAATTAACCACACAACAAAATAAAAGCATACTTATTCAAGACAAAAATGAAGCAATTGCATGAAAAACACATAGCAAGCAAACTAGCAAACTTCGGTTAGTTTATTGTTTGTTCGCCATTTTAACAGCTGATCGTGACAGATCGTTGGACTTCTATATTTTTTCCCCACGTCATTGCAGAAGTAGAAAACTTTTTAACGTTTAGTGGCAATACCATTATTAGTAAAGAGGGCGCATTTGCATGGGGCTCGATTTTGTGAGATGTTGTAGTATTCTAACAGATGTCGCGGTTAACTCACGTCCAACAGCTTTTGTATGGGGAGTAACTAACTATCTTCTCCTTAAACAATGCATCTATGTAGAAGCCATGTTGTTTTGACATTTCTGTTCAGTAAGCATTGAAAAATTATGAAAAGACTCATGCCGCAACAATTAAGGTTTACAAATTGTTGAAATTTATTTTCAAAAACAGGGTTCTATTCACCAAACTTATAGAGCACTTCGTGAAATTTATGGTTTACATGGACATTTCGGACATCATTTTCTCTACTCGATGCATTAACAACAACCAGACAAAAAACTGTACGTCTACGTACAGAAGAAAATATCGCTGCTGTAAGTGATAGTATTAATGATGATCCAGTTGGGCTCGGTGCATCCACCTCATGGAAAATTTTGCGTAAAGATCTTGGTCACCGCCCATAGAAGTTCTAACTGGTTAAGAACTGAAGCCACTTGACCATAATATATAATAAGCGTCCTTTGTTTGCTAATTGTGCCCTAGAACAGCTTCAAGTTGATCCACTTTTTTATCGAAAAATTGTGTTTAGTGAAGAAGCGCATTTCTGGTTGAAACGGCTACGTAAATAAGCAAAATTGCCGTTGCATCCTGAAAAATGCGCTATATTATGGTATATTTCTTTAAAAACGATGCTGGAGCTAATTTTACAGTAAATGGTGCTCGTTACAGATCGATGATCAATGATTATTTGTTTCGAAATTAGAATGGTATCGACCCAGATGTGTTTTTGTTCCAACAAGATGGTGCTACCACTGATACCGTAACAATTGATTTGGCAAAAGATTTGGCGATAACATTATCTCAAGAAATGGTCCTATTACTCCTATTAATTGGCCTCCAAGATCATGCAACATAATTCCAAAGATATTCTACAATAGAATATCTTCGAATAATTCCAATGGATTATTTTCTTTGGGGTTATGTCAAAAGTCAAATCATTGGTTTATGAGTTTATGCTGATAAAACAGAAACGATACACGCTTTGAAAGCCAACATAACTCTTGTTGTGTGAATAAAGTGAAATAAAGCCTGAAGTACTCGAAAAAGCGGTACGAAATTAGTCTGATGGTCGAATGCGGTTCCGCAAAGCTATTCGTGGTGGACTTGGTGGACATATTCCGAAAATTATTTTTAATCAAAAGTATTCCAAATAAAGAAAATTCGGCTTCAATCTTAATTTAAATGTGTTTTATGTCAATTCAAATTTCTATCACTATAAAAAAACCGATATATGCGGTAATAAGTAGGTATAAATGCAGCGTCAATGTCTTATAGTTAACAATGAATGAGATAGGAGACATTGAGTAGGTATTCATTTACCTACTACTCTTCTCGAAGACCTTGATGTTTCCTTGTGTACCTACCAAGTACCTGCATGAAAGGCCAAATGACAGAAGTTTAATTATTCGCCAAATAGTTCTTACGTGAAAACTCCGGTGTCAGCCCCAGGAAAATAGCTTAGTTGAATTATTCCAAACAGGAAATAGGATTGGAAAATACCACTTTTTTTTTAATAATGTCAAAAAGTATTGAAGTAATCGTTTAACAGTTAGTATAATTTATTCAGGTAGGAAATTTAAAAAAATCTACAAAATGATTTTTTTAGCTACCGAATCGTTGTATTTTCCAATGAAAAATTCTTGAAAACCTCGAGAAAAGTACCATTTTTCAAGAATCAAAAGTTTTTTAGATTAAAAGCTGGACAATTCTACACTGGGAAAACCATTAGGTAATGTACTAATGTAGTTGTTACGGGCAATGTAATTATTTGGGTCAGTATTCATAATGCTTGGTTATTATGAATAATGACCATTGAAATTGGGCAATTTGATAAATTTGAATTACTTTACAATAATTTCTCACATTGCCCGGTCATTATAAATACCGCTATTATTTCTTTGGGCACTTTGATTAATTGACAGAAATGAGACATCCACGTGAGTGTGGTGTGCTTTTGGATATTTTTGCATTTCTTGGTACGCCCAGTATTTTGCAAAGTGATAATGGGAGAGAATTTGCTAACAGTACTATTAGCGAACCATGTAGCATGTGGCCCGAGTTGAAGATGGTGCATGGGAAGCCGTAGCAGGATTCCGTAGAACGTGCGAATCAGGACGTGGAAAATATGCTTTGTTCGTAGCAATGTGCAAGATTGTCATCCAAGACAGGAGGCCAAGGCTATAGTCAATGTGGCTGTAATGCCGACCATCCACGAAGCCTCTTTTTCGAGCGTTTCACGACCTCATCTGGACTCGTGATTTTTCAAGCTTCCAACCGGGCCTTTGAGCGACGTAGCGTCCATTCAAGGTTCCGCGTTCAAGAACGTAGAGTCTCGAAACGCTTCGGACGCTTAGGCAAGTCCCGTCGACCATCCACGGAGACTCTTTACAAGCTTCTTGCGAAGCTGGCAGCTCGAAAGTCCCGTAAAAACTCATCGTGAGTGGCCTACTTAAAGGTGGATGTAAATCCGACAAGTGCAGGTGTCCTAAAGAAAAAAAGCTATGTAACTCGAAATGTCACCAAAGTGGAAGCTGCTCTAATAAAAAGACCCTCTATGTATTGCTACATGTTGACATTTTGTGTAAATATTTTCTAATCACGTACATATATTATACATTATTTTTATTTGGACTCAAGTTTTGTTTGTACCTACTTATTTCATCGCCACCTGTTTGTTTGTCAGCATGTGAAGTTTTATTTGTTATTTTTTCTTTGTTACTTTGTCAGCTAGGAATGTAGAAATTTGTTATTTTCTATAAGAAATATGAATAAAAATGATTTTTGAATTGCCCACTTGACTTGAAGCATTATCCATAATGACCGGGCTATGTAATATTTGCAACATAATTTATCATTTTGTCATATCCTTTTGGGCACTTTTCAAATTGCCCGGGCATTATTAACAATGCCCAATTATTTACATTGCCCGTAACATAGTCAAACTATGCGTCAGATGGTTTCTGTCCGATGTCATTTTTTCAAGTTTTTTCCTCAAGTTCTCTTGCTGGACAAACGTGGTGTGGTGGTAAATTCAAAAACTTAGAAGACAACATCAGGAAAAAGTACGGCAATAAAATAAATCAACTCGTGCTCTGATATTTCCAGGATTGGGTAGACTGTACTAGATCTGGTGCGAAATTAGCATGTGTCATGATTGGTACAGCTCTTAGAGTGAAATAAATACACTGTTCAACGGAATGTTTAATGAGGTGAAAATTAAAAAAGTATCTCGACTAATAAATATTTACTCTGAATATAAAACATGTTACATCAATAAACAATATAATTAAACCTCCTAAACCAATTAAAGCAAGATGCTTGAATCTATCCCACACTTTGCTAAACTATGTGTACACAGCTACACTGAAAAATAAACCTTGTCCGAGTTGAGAACGTAGACTTATTTTAGCACTATATCCTCCAACAATTCCATCCACTGTTGCATATCCTCCTTTTCCGTCCTTTGCCAAATCTTTCACCTGAAATTCATTGCAGAGTTACGTAATCGTTCAGTGTCTTTATACATTCTTAGCTTACACCCAAAAAATAATTGATAAGTGGTAAGCTTGAATCCCTACATTTTGAAAACTGCATATTCGATCTAATTAAAATTCAGTAAGCTGTAAAATATTGACTTCTGTGCTTAGGTATACAGAATTTTGTTACGATGATGTGATTCGAAGAATGAATAAAAATTTTAAAACAATTCATATCTCCGAAAGAAGACATTTAATTTAGAATAATAAGTCCGTGTTGTTGAAATTGAACTTACCATAATACATGTAATGGGATCTTTGTTAACACCAACTTCTGGGAAAGAGAGATTCTCTTCAATAATACTGAACCATCTTCCTGGTCTCTGTAGGCGTTTCTCAAAAATCAGTGTAGCCCTGAAAATTTGGTAGTTATGAAATCATGCTATTTTTCAGAGTCTTGTCAATTCGATTGAAAAACGTAACCGTTATTGGATCACTATAGTGATCCAATAAGTTACAGCTTGTCTGTTCCAATAAATTTTCTCCCATTCTTCTCGACATAAATTATTCCGATCATATATTGCAAAATAAATATGAAGATCCGTCGAATGTATTGGCTGATAGGCAGGAAATTCAAATTAATCCTTCAAAACGAATTACTTATACATATACAAGGCAATTATCAAACCAATATGGAGATATGGCATCCAATTCTGATGGGGTTGCGCTAAATCATCAAATGTTCAAATTATCCAGAGACTTCAATCGAAAATCCAACGTTCCTCAGTAAACGCACCCTGGTACGTCTCCAACATATATCTACTAATACCAATATGGATTATACCCCTGCTTTTCACAGTCACAAAGTGAAGCCAAATCTTTCGTAAGGCTTGAGTTGTACGCTTGCGTCGACTGGAAATTCAAGAGTTGCGAGAAATTTAGAGGTTATGTTTATTCTGAAAGACAACAAGAAAATAGATATCCAGAATGAAAATATGTCACTTAAATACTTTCAGTTCAATTTTAGAATATCAATAGGAGTTAACCATGATATTAAGGACTTGAAGAAAACGGAATAAAGCGATTGAAACATTTCACATTAAATTGTGAGGTTACGCTCGAAACTATTCACATGAAGTTAAGAATGACATACGTTTCACGATATAATACGATGTGTCAGAGAGAGATAGAATTAAAAAAAATTTTTATTCTCAATATTGCCGCACAAGCGCAGATCTGGATTGTTACCAAAGCCCAGCTTCAGTTTTGATTGGCTCATTCTGCATATAGGAATTATTAGATATATGGTCTCCAACCTTACTACACATAATGCATAGATGAAAGAACTATAATGATTTGAGAATCCCATAGATACGTCACCATCGAAATTGAAAATCAATCAAGGAAATACCACAGATGCAAAGAATACCTGGTGTTGGCACTGATTAGATTTTGTCCAAGGCGCTGGTCTCCCCGAACCGCGACCGACGACGGACGCGGGTCTGCCTCGTACAATTTTCGTGGATACGGTCGTATCCATGGTTTTCCAAATGTATCACTAGGAAGTTTTACGAGGCAGACCCGCGTCCGTCGTCGGTCGCGGTTCGGGGAGACCAGCGCCTAAGACTTTCTTGTCGATTGATCATCTGATATTTTGTGCGGCTTTTCATTTCTCCCGAACAGTGTTGCCAATGGCAATTCACCAGAAAGTCCGAAATATCTGACAAAAGATCCGCAAAAGTCCGACGCTTCCGTATCCGTATAACAATTCGTTATCGTCTTAATATTTCGTTATCCGATCGTAACGACTGAATAACTCCCTTACAGTTAAAGCAAAACTCTATCGAATCTACACCAAACTTTAAAGATAATCTGTATTCAGTATAAGGATTGCGAATATATAAATTCGATAAAGACTAGATAAAGGTCGAACAAACAATTTCTGTATCGAGATTCGATAACTATTCGCTACGAATTCAGTTCAGAAAATCGTTAACGGTTATTTTCAATGCCTCTGTGAAGAATATATAAAGATATTCGGATATATTTCTCTACCAAAAAACTTTGTTCATTTTATACGGTCCTGTGAATAAATTCTTTACTGAAAATTCACGATGAATCGATACAGATTAGATACATTTTTTAGAGAAAAATTAGGTTATTGGCAGTATACCTCTATGCGCAGTCTCTATGAGAACCACAAGCCGAGGTAATAAATAGCGCCAATAGCGGTTCCACCAGATTCTGGAAACTTGGAAACAGTCTGCTGTCTGCTGCTGCTCAAGTCACAAGTGCTCAGTCCTCAGAATCAGATCAGATTTGTCTCGACTCTCGAGACAGTTTCGTCAGTTTAGTGGTTAGTTGTAGAAAAGACGAGTTGATTGTTAGGCATAGGCTATTATTGTGTTAATAATAATATCAAAATATCATGAATCAGTTTCGAATTTATGAATTTGAAAACAAAGATATATGTTGCATTCCCATCCATTGGGTGCAAAATGGTCAGGTAAGTTTATTCGAATGAAACCAATGAGGAGATTAGGGCTGTCATACCTCCAGATTTAGGCGGGAGTCTCCCGATTTCTCATACTCCCTCCCGCTTTTAAAACTGAGCTTGAAACCTCCCGATTTTTCGGGAATCCGATAGGTAATCCCGAATTTACATTGATTTAATCAATAAATATGAATATACGATACATCGAATTATGTATAGGTTACTGATTGACGATCGCTGAAACTCTTGGCCTTTCTGCAAATTTGTTGTTTGTCATAATAATCCCTGCCTAGGGGGGGTGGAGTTAGGAATTGAGAAGTTTTCCTCCCGCTTTTCGTTTCCGGAGATCTGGCAGCCCTAGGGGTGATAAAAGTCTAACTATTGTTATAATAATTATAGTAGGTACCTAATCAGCTTATCACTTACAGGTCAAATTTGATTGTAGTAAAGCGAGGGATTATATGAAAAAAGGGAAACTTCCTTATAAAAAATGGAAAGCATACAATGTGAGACCAGTTTCAGATAGAGTATTCGGTAGGTATATGTTATCAATATAGTGAGAACTGTATATACAAATATTATTTAACATATTTTATAGATTCATATGAAGAAGCTCTACGAGCTGAAAAATTGTATATGGAAAATTCAGAAGTAGATACGACTGATTTAGAAGTGGACCTCCCTATCAAAAGAGTTATCAGACCAAATGCAAAATACTCCTCATCTTCAGAGTCAGAAAATGAACAGATCCCAGACCCTCCATATGTTTTAGAAAATAATAATGAAATTGAATATTCTGTTATTGTATCATCGAAAACAACTTCCGAACAAGATGTGATGAGTGAAGCAGGAGCATCAGGGATTGCTGATGTTTTGGATGTTGCCTCTAAAACTCAACTAGAAGTTATTAATAAGAAACTGGATAAAATATTGAATATATTAGAATCTAATCCTCAAATTATACAACAGGAAAACTTCAAGGGATCGCAAGCAAAATTTGATATGGTAACATTACCGTTGACAAATATTGAAACGCTAAGAGAACTTGAAAAGGTTTTAGAAGATCCACAGAACATTATTAGATTTGTGAGTTTTGCAGTGTGTTAAAATTTCTTCCTTCATTAGGTAATTACCTACATTTATTTTCAGAAACAATTTTTGTATAAATATAGCTGCTCAAATTTGAGAACAGCTGTCAAATACATTGTGGGAAATGTGTTCAGTTTGGACCTCCAAAGCCAAATAAATTGGAGTGGAAGAGAAAAGAAGACAAGTATTAAAGATTTAATACAAACTAAAAGTATGCTTGGTAAGTTGAAATGCAGTTATATGTAGGATTCTATACTAAATCATTTGTTATCTAGAAGTGTTGCATGAAACAACAAATAGAAACTATAGGGAATGTGAGGAGGAAATGCGATATTTCCTGCAGCACACTTTTGACAGGATAAGAGCCTTGGAGAAAAAGCAGAAGAAGAACGAATAATGTAATGACAAAATTTTTGTTGAAATCAACCAAAGATGATTGTGATGTCAGCTCAATATCAGATATTTTTATTTTTTAGAATTCATATTTATTTCTTTATTATACAAATAAAATATACTTATAATGAAAATATGTTTATTTTCCTAAAAAGTGTGAATTAATGGCACTACAAAAAACTCATTATTTTTAACTAGGCTAGGAAAACAGCACATCTTACATCTTATATTCTGAAGGGAATATTCAGTTACATTAGAGTCAAAATAACCTAGGAAAAAATTAAAACTTTTGAGGTTATTGGGCTGATCAGTTAGAACACCATTCATCACAAATTTTTCTGCGCCAAAGACGATTTCTTCATTTAATTGCTTAAAATAATGCACCTTCAAAATATTCATGTCATTCAACATAACACAGTTGTTACCATTGGAATTTGCTCTTATTTGAAATTTGCTGTATTCACAAGATCCAAAAGTGTTATCAGATTCTGAATAATGAGACAGTTTGGGAATTTCAGAATTTCCTGAAGAGGGATCATAATTCTGATCTTCAATTTTCAATTTCTCCATTAATCGATTATATATCTGTTCTAAAGGTCTGTTGAAGGAGTGTAAACTTGACTTAATGTTCTTAATGAATGCTTCAAATCTGTAGCAACTCACTTCTTCTAAAGGCCCAAAATGTTTTGCATCGTCTGCTAAATGTATTAATCCATGTATGTTATAACTTAATTCTTGAATGCTGTACAACTTTGCAAAGTGTTTCACAAAGTATATAAGCAAATTTTGGGCACAAGTATTGAACTTCTTGTAGTATTCTCTGCAGCTAAGTATTCTCACTGCTAAACTTAAGCTCATGAAATGTTTGTAGTATGATGGTTTCAGTATGCCTTTCAAGACCAGGGGTCCAGTATAAAGTAAGAATACTCGGTGCTCTGTTGCCTTGAAATAATTTGCATATTTAAGTGATCTTGGAGATCTTTGAAAATCTTTAGGGAAATATTTTGCACAATGGTATAAGTGTGTATTAATCAATTCTACAGTTTTTGCACCCAATTTATAGGGTGCTGGTCTTCCCAACCACAGCTTCAACAGTTTTTTCATCACCCCTTCATCCACTAGATGCATTTTGTCTAAGGGAAAGCATTTTATCATGTCAATAGGCAATTCTTGTAAAATACTAGGTTCCTTATTCATATGGTGATTTTCATCATTCTCATCATCATACAAAGTTTTTCTAGACCTAAAACTTTCATCAGTTCTAAGCTCAGCCGTTATTTCTGGATATACAACCTTTTTAGAGCCTTTATCTGTGGTAACACTTATGCCATTTGTAAAACACTTTGAGCATGCACCATATCCTCCATGAGATTTGATAGCTTTGACTGATGCTAGTGCTGGAGCATCACATATGAAAGCTCTGAATAATATCTTGAATTTTTTACTATTATAATGATATCCTTGGTCCATAAGAAGTTTGATTTCATCTACAAATTCTCGAAGAAAATGGTTATAATTATCTGGTTTAGACAAGCCTTTATACACTCCTACAATAAAAACTATGGGTTTATTAGAATAATTGTCTAAACTGCCTAATATCGGCCAAAGCTGAGCACCACCACTACTACTTATAGGGGTACCATCTGTATTGAAGCTAAATAACAATTCATCTGTTTCAATTTTTTTTCCCATATTCAAGAAGAAAGAATCTAGAAAGGTACTTATTCCAATATGAATGTATTCACCATTGTCGATAGTTTTTATATTCACTGTACTTCTCTTTGGTGTCGAGAGAAACGTTCGAGCATCACATGGAAGATCTGACCAACCTCCAACATTATAACGAGAATTTTCAATAATTTTGATAAACTTGAGAGTTTAATATTCTCTGTAATGTACCATTTCCTCAGTTCAACCATTATATCAGGTTTGTCTGATGGTACATTTGTTGGCACATCATCATCAAATATAATGTTTGGTACTAGTGTTTCAGAGCTAGTACTTTCATCATTGGAGGGACAATCATTGTTTATGCCAATACCTACAGGTAAAGACGAAAATAAATTAAAACCTGGATATTATTATGTAGGTATCTATCAGTTCAAGTTAAATATGCATGATGAAGTACACTTACACTGATATTCCTTCATTTTATCATTTACATCATTACTATTACTTTCATGAGCTTCATTATGCGGAGATTTTATTTTACGTTTTTTTCTAATATTGAATCTTGATTCTACGTTCGAAAGACGGTTAATCCGTGTTCTCTTTTTATTTTGATCCATTTTGCACTAGTTGCTGAATAACACACAGTCTTTCAATGTTCTCTTGGACGAGTTGTTAGTGTGCTGGAATGTTTGAATGACAGAGAAGCAAGTGTCGACTGTGCACAGGTTCGAATCCGATCGAGGTAAGAAACTTTGAAACAATTCTTCACAATAATAAATCTATGGTAGTTTCATTATAACGATCAGTGTTACAAGCGAGGTTAGAAGTGAAACAAAATGAAATAATTGAAGAGTCATCTGAGAATACAAAAAATTTTATTTTGATTCCAATTTTTCTTATGAATGTCAAATATCGATTATCGTTCAAGAATCTATATCGAATATCGTTCAAGAATCTATATCGATTATCGTTTGTGTATCTTTATCGACTTCTTTTACTTCAAAGTTTCTCTTCTTGCTTCCAAAATGCGTATCTCCCCTATAAAGAATTCCTGTACTAAAACGTTATCGTTTGACAATATAGGTACGTTATCGTTATTCGTTATTGAGTCTTTAGCGCAAAAATAGAGGTTTTCGTTATTTGATCTGTATCTGAGGGGTAGAGGTTTTTGATAACGTTTTGTTGCTGGTTAAGATAACGATTTTTCGTTATCGCGCCGGACATTTAGATATTCAGCCTGTATCTAATCGATAACGAATTGTTATACGGGTAATTATGTCCGAAAAAGATACGCACGTTCTTCGACCAATGCAGAAGACAAAAACACACTTTTCTACTAAGTATTCTATTCCAATATTTCAATTATTTTTTCAATCTGATGAATCTGCACTAGCTTTTTCTATTAATAACTCTATTAATTTTGATAGAGTCTCTGTAGCCTTATCGAGCTGTCTAGTGGCCGAAGCCTAAGATGCCTAGAATACTGGTGTAAGCACTCGACCAAATCGAGAATATCGGCAATGTTTCGTGGCGGCGCCGCAATGTCATACAACGTCAATACGGTCTTTTTTCCCTTGTTCGATTTGATTGATTAATCAACAACTGATCTGCCAAAGTCAATTGTGACATGACCACAGATTGACATTTTTATATGGTGAAAGTCTTATAGTTTTCCTCCATACTAATATGAATTAAAATGTCAAGAATATATTCCCAAATTATTGCTTGACAAAATTATCGGCTATTGACACAGCACGTTCACCAGAATAAATTCGAATATTTGAAATAACTAATAACAATCTGTCATAAATTGTGAATAGCGCCACCTGAAGTGGAAAAAACGAAATTTTGCCGATATTCTCAATTTGGTCGAAACAAAATCTAATCAGTGCAAACACCATGTGTTCAGTCATCGAACCGAAGCCTCAACTATTGATTTGAATTATAATCATCTAAAATTATATAATTCCTTCAGAAATCCTTTGAACCTGAGAGAAAATCCGAAATACTTCAAGATCCGAAAAAGTCCGAAATATTTCAAGATCCGAAAAAGGTACGCGAGAGCCAAAAAGGTACGCAAATCGGACAAAAGTCCGCCGATTGGCAACACTGCTCCCGAAAGGGATCACGCTATTTTCCATTGCCGCAGTAGCGCCACGACCGATAAAATATTGCGGATTAGGCTGAAGGACCCAAGGTCGATGGCCATTTGCTCTGCAATAAATGACAGTTATCTATCTATTGCGGATTATTGCGGAACTTGACCAAAATCTGAAATCTAGGATGCCGTTTTGATCTACAAATTTTGGTCACGATTTTTAGTAGGGAGTCGTTCATAAAACTTATAGTACCTACATGGAATGCTATTACCAGATCAAAAAGTGGGTAAACATCTCAAGTTGGAGGAAACTCTAAATTTCCATGTTCCTATGGATACGACCTGTCACACCGAACAGAAACACGGAAATGTTTGCCGAAATGCCAAGTGAATCGGATCTTGACGATTAAATTCATAGTATTTCTGTGTTTCTATTCTGTATGACAAGTCGTAACCATGGCAACATGGAAATTTCAGTATTCCTCCAACTGGAGATGTTTATCCACTTTTTTAAGCTGAGCAGCAAGGCTAATGGCATTCCATGCATGTACTATAAGTTCTATGGTGTCGTTACACCAGGTGTTCTATGCATCTTTGGCATGTCAATCAATCGATTGATCAACTGACAGAAAATCCATTCAACTTCAGAAGATTACAACGGATCTGGCCAAACGACTTGATTTTAAGTAATATTATTAAATATTAATATGTTTAATATCTTTTCATAGTCTGTACAGGGTATCCCATTTTGGGCACTTTTACGGGATATCTCCGTTTTTTTAAAGTTAGCGAGATGCGGTTTTCGCGACAGTGTGCTACTTTTTTGTGAAACTAAAGATGGCGCAATCAGTTTTTGCATAGCCCTCTTAGTTTTTGCTATACAGGCTGTATCACTTTTTAATCACCCCTCATATCTTAGTTGTGCTTGAACTTGGAGAAATGGTTGAAACGCATTCCTATAGATTTTTTTCCGTAGAATCCAGTGGCGTAGTCAGTTTTTCAATTAAACTTTCCGTTTTTGAGTTATTGAGCAAACATATGTTTTTTTAAATGGGACACCCTGTATATTATTTTTTATTCTCATTAAGCACAATCTCAGCTTTTCAAAAACATATTATTTTATGCATTTGTTTTCGAATTATTTGAATTTTCAAAAAATTGCAAATTAAATTAAGTTAAATATTAGATCATGTGATGTAGATATTATGTTAACATTATTTTCGATTTCTAACGAAATCTTGACATTAATTTTTTGTTTTTAATAAACAGTCATAGCCTACTACTTAGTTATTGACAATTGAATTACAAAATGCATAAAATAATATGTTTTTGAAAAGCTGAGATTGTGCTTAATAAGAATAAAAAATAATATACAGGGTGTCCCATTTGAAAAAACATATATTTGCTCAATAACTCAAAAACGGAGAGTGAAATTGAAAAACTGACTACGCCACTGGATTCCACGGAAAGAAATCTATAGGAATGCGTTTCAACCATTTCTCCAAGTTCAAGCACAACTGAGATATGGGGGGTGATTAAAAAGTGATACTTTTCATTTCCAGCCTGTATAGCAAAAACTAAGAGGGCTATGCAAAAACTGATTGCGCCATCTTCAGTTTCACAAAAAAGTAGCACACTGTCGCGAAAACCGCATACCGCTAACGTTAAAAATAAGTGCCCAAAATGGGATACCTGTACATATATTTACCAAATACTTCATGAAAGTAGACTGTAAATTTCAATAAAGTGTTGTAAAAAAAATATATGCAATGACGCTATATCGGTTTGTCTGTATTCTTCGAGTTTTGAGCAGCGAATGATCCCAATCGACTAGGAAATATTAAATTAGTCGTTTGCATGAGAAAAATCAAACTATATACTCATTCGGAAATACATCCAACAAGTCGAATAAGGCACATTGCAGGTGTATATAATAATAAACAAAATGAAATACAATTCATCAATAATATTACAAACAAATCCCTGAATAAATACCAATGAAATGAAAAGAATAACTATTTAAGTCAATGCAACAATATTTAAAAGATAAATACCTATATCTTTTCCACATGGTAGTTAAGGAGCAAAAAGTGGGAGGATGTGTATATGAATATTAAATGTTGAAACTTGCTTGTGCATGCACATTTTGTATAGAAAAAGAACTTTTTCAATATTTAGTTTTGATTTAGTTAAAACTGAAGCACTGAACCATTAATTTGCTATTTACCGCATCGTTCACAAAAAAAATCAACTTTATATTAAGTTAAAATTCAGTTGACGAAATGCGTATAAAACGACCCCAACAATAGGTACATCTTCAATAAGAGAATAATATGTTCTTCGATAAAATGATGAAATAGTCAAATGATATATATCCTACACGAAATATTTATATTAGGAATTTCGGTGGTGGAAGTGAAAAAAATACCCGCATCTTGGAATAATTCTTTTGAATAAAACGGAAGCAAAATACTCACGCTTTGGTTGGATCTGGACAATCGATGTAATCGTGAGGCATATTGGCACCCAGAATGTGTTCTGAATGTATCAAAACAACCACAGCTACGAAAAGTAAACGATTCATTTTGACTGAAAGAAAAAATAACTGAGAAAAAAATAATTTCCTACGTTTTATTACGAAGAAGCGACGAGGTCAAAAGTCGATTTTCTTCTAATCTTGTAGATGAAAAAGAATAATATCTGTTTGTTCTCAGTACCGGATCTAGAGCCAATGGGATGAAAAATTTGTCACTTACAGCAGAATTATATATGGTTGTGGATTGTGGGAACGCGATCTGAACAAAATTTCACGTTTACATTCAAATTCGTCATCTAAGCCGAAATTTCAACTGAATCCGCTGTTATGAATATATCGGGAGGACAAAATTTCGAACGGCTTTATTTATTTTTCCCATTAATGAAACCAGGGCATTCGAGAAAGGAACCTATCCGAAAAATTTGTAGTCTCTAGGTTTTTCAGAGAATTATCGTGTTAAGGGTCGGTCGGACTTAATTGAATTTGACCACGATCCCTATGGTTTAAAACTTTTCCCGGCACAAATTCTAAAAATACAGACATAGTGACGCAATGATATAGTCCTCGTGTAACGAGAGCTCAGAAATGTTGAATTCTGAATTCGAAAATTCTCTTCGGCTCATTCTTATTTCAAAATAGAATTTTAAATATTCATAACTTCTTTTCATCACGAGCTAGGGACTTTCAAAGTACTTTTATACAAAAAAATTAATAAAGATGCATAGTAGGTACCTAATACACAAATATTGAAATATTCTGCAGGTAGGTACAAATTTCATCCATTTTTTCTTTCTCAGAAATCTCGACCATGATTATATCCTTATATCATTTGATCTGAAAAAAAGTTTATACCGTCCCTGGCTCATTTGGTTGACCAAAATATATTTAAATGTTTATTTCCACGAATTTTTCGTCAATTTTACTATAAGCAAATATTTACTGAGACAAAATATTTAAATTACGAAATTCAATGCTTTTCAGCTTCACCATCTCTGATTTGATATCATAATATAAGTAGACCGAGTGGAGGAGGTAAACGATAAATTAAATCAGCCTCTTTTGAGCAATCGTTCCACTTAGGTAGATTATAACCTTCGGAAATGGGAATGAATTACTATAAAAAGCATTCAGCACTAGATTTTCTCTATTTAATTATCGTAATGAGTTCATTACAGTACTAAAAACAGTGCTGTAATGAAGTCATTACAGCATTGTTTTCAGTTATATTTTTCGTTTAGTGGTTGTCAGCACTGGCTTCCGATCTTATCAATTATCAACACACGTCAATTGGGAAATGTCAATTTTCGTAAAAGTCACCAACTGTCAAGATACAAAACAAAAGTCACTAGGATGTATAATCTGAATTTTTCATTGAATTTCAACAGTATTTCACGAAATTTGGCAGAAATAGAGAAAATATCGTCTAATTCTCATGCGTTCGAAAACTCGTTCCTTCGTCTCTCGTTTTCGAATTTCGCATTCGTATGGGAATAGGAGCCCATTCTGCAACTAGTTTTAGAATATACATACTATTATTAGTCAAAAGTCAATTTGTTCAGCTTTTTGAAATTATAAGTTTGCCGTACGTTAAGCAGACGCTTATAATAATTTTGATTTTTATGATTATTCTACACATTTTGAAATTTTTTTTTTGTGAAATGTAAAGGGCAATCAGATGCAGAATTTAAAATTGTTTTCACATATACAGGGTGTTCGATAACAAAGATATAGACCAAAGTTACACTTTTTTCAATGTAATACCCTATATTTGAATTCAAAAATTGAATGACAATCTCAAATAATGATTAGTTTATAAAGACCATTTTATGCCTTAGGAGAACCATTCAAGAGAAAATGGCAAAAAATCGAAAAAAAGGAGTATTTTTAATTTGCAATTAATGAATAAACCCTTCAAGCCAACGAGACAGACAATGGTTTTTCGTCATATTGGCTACCCTTATGCAGAAGAAAAAAAAATAACTTTGGAATATACTGAGTGATCATAATTAATATTCAAACATTAACTACAAATAATGGTCAAAAACTTTCTTATTTCAAATAGCACACCCAGTATTTCTGTACCTTGTTGAACGTAAAAATTAATATCGACAATATCTTCATTGGGTTTCCCTATACCTACCTAAACCTAATAGTTTTCCAGTAATTTTCGATTTTTAATTCAACTAGTTAACCTACTATTATGATTATCAAAAATTATCTATAGGTACTCCATTCACTTTTATAAAGTATCGCGGTTGGCCATGATTTAGGTTTATCAAGTTTTTTCCCATAGAACAGACGAAGGTTGGCACTTGTGAAAATTAAGCGACATTGCCAGGTCTACTTTCTATTTACTCTTTTTCAACTTTGTAAATGGAGTTAGTTCTTCGAAGATTTAACTGTGGCGCAGGTTTCGTAGAACTACTACATTTTCATGCTGGAGTATTTCAGGTTGTGCGAAAATGTATTTAAATGTCTTCTGAATTAACATAATATTTTCTCAAATTCATTAATTTCCCCAAGTAAATGAACATTTTGATAAATACGTAATTACTACGATTTTTTAGCAGAAACGACAACGTTGTGGGCGTATCTGACAGTGCAATCACCATAACCTAACATTTTCAAAATATACGCGGTGAAATGTGTCCAAATTACATGGCAAACCGCGATACTTTATAAAAGTGAATGGAGTATATACTCACTACTCACAAACTCAGCTTGGGTGAAATCAAACAGACAATGGACCAAAACTAAGTGTTATTCTTTGTTTTTCAAAATTTTTGCTGATTAGTATTAGAGACATTCCTAAATGTACCTATATATACTCAGTTTCAATCCAGAAATAACAATTTTGAGATGTTTTCATCCATAACAAAAATCTTGT
Source organism: Adalia bipunctata (assembly GCA_910592335.1). NCBI lineage: Eukaryota > Metazoa > Arthropoda > Insecta > Coleoptera > Coccinellidae > Adalia > Adalia bipunctata. The sequence goes on from OU342948.1 coordinate 34,739,041, forward strand.
CAGGCCCATTCTTGCTCAGGTTTTTTTTTAAATGGCTATATCTTTTCAACAAATCCGAATTTTGAAAACAGAAAATGAGAAAAGGTTTCGTTTGAGCTCAAGAATCTACAGTTGAAGAAAATGTATAGATATGTGTGAAGCAAGGGCGCACCCAGAATCAAATTTCGGGGGGAGGCTGAATCGAAATGCAACTTTGATATAAGATATAAAATCTCTGGTAGTTTTCACGATTCTCAGTTATGCAGAAAATTTTTTTCTAACACTTTGAATTTATTCTATAAGTTTTATTATGTGTATTGCACGGGCCCACAAGGTCGGGTCCTAGATCCGCTCCTTCCACTTCGTGTATTCATTGCAACATGTGAATTTCCCGAAACTTACGGGGGGTTTCACAAAGCGTAATCACCGGTGACCGTAGTTTGATCTAGAATAGAATCAACGCGACTTGACAGTTCAAAAATCAGAGAATCAAGCCGTTGATCTCGGATCACCGGTGATTACGCTTTGTGAAACCCCCCGTTAGATTATCAGTCAATACGGAGATATGTGTAAGAATTAAAGCCTGTTTATATACCCAATTTCAGAAATATCTAGAAAAACTGCGTTCCAAAGATTTTTTTTCTTCCTCATTCATTTTGATTTTATATTGCCTTCATGTGATTTTATACACACGTTATGACATGAATTTCGTTTTGAATGTAACTTTGATTTTCAGTTGAAACAATAAAAATAATCTAATAATTGTACTCAAAAAATACATAGGTACCTACTCCATAGTTGTCGTGAGCGGATAAATAATTTATTACTTTACTCACGTCTCACGATCAGAAAAGGGTGGTTTCGTTTCGTGTGGCAATCGGTGGAACGAGGCAATAAGGCATAGCATATCGTACTACCAGCGTAGGTTATAATAATGAAACCTGATATGGCTATTGAGAGGACGCAGCACATGTGCTTCATTTTTTATTTCTGCATACCTTTGGACTCTCTTAAATTGGTTCTTAAAAAATCGATCAAGTCAACATGGGTGAGAGACTTTTTGACCCCGGTGTTCGAATATAATTGGTGAGCAATAAATTTTGTGAGATTTACGACCCTTGAGAAAGTGTCGGTCCATTTGATTTTTGAACGCATTCTGCCAGTTTTAGGCGACAAAATATTGTTTTCCACGGTATGGAATTCCCGAGGACTATTAATTTCTTTCTGTCTTTTTTTTAGATATTTATGGCTAGTAATATTTCAATATCGTTTTGCGCGTCGCTTTTTTACACGTGTAGAGGATGTAGTCTGATAGAGATTCTGTTACGGAAGCGATATTTGAATCCGTACACCTAAGGAGGAAATCTGGAAGATTCTATTTTTGTGAATAGTACACCTCAGATTAATGACACTGCAGTATCTGGTTTTGAAATAGAAATAGAAGTGCCTTCATTTTTGGACTGATATGGCATATTTACCTTTTCAATAATAATAATATAATCATTAAACAGGATGTACAAAACAATTTATTTGCGAAGGCGTTCCTAAATAAGAAACTAACATTACCACAGAAAGAGTTTTGAAACTACCTACGTAGTTTTCATAGTGCGACCTGGGGCCCGATTCTCAAATGTCTATTGGGTCAATGTCGCATGCGACATCGCCATATTGTCGAATGAAATCAAAAATTGGTATTCTCAAATGTCGCATTAGACAAATTTCGATAGACAAGAAGACGAGTGGGTATAGGAGCCACTCGACATTGCTTTTATCATCCTAATTGTCAGAAATGAGAATGAAGGGTCAGAAGTTATTTCAATTTGCTCTTGCTTTTTTATTAATTTTCCCATAAAAACAACGACTTTGAATCTATGGGAGATGATCCCCCGACATAAGGTACCTGTAGCGTTCTTCGAACACCTGAAGAACAGAAGAATCATTACTTGGAAGATCGGACCTGATCAAAAGATCCTCCCGATCCTAGAGAGTGTTAGGACTTCGTGAAAAAGTTTTTGAGCAGGTATTTTTTTACTGCTTCTTTCTCGGTGTTTCTCCTTTGTTCTTGTTACAGATATAATTTCAAGAAACTTGCATCCAGTTCGATGAAAAGGCTATAGTTTTCAAGAACAACAAGCTCTAACATGGATATTAGCAAATTTTTTGAACAAATTCAGTATCACCAGTAACACATACACGGGGAGACAGAGTTTTTTCAGAGGTTTTCATCTGTTCTCGTGTATCATATGCAGAATTGTATGGTACCTAGTGTACATTCCCTCTGCTAACAGTTAGGATTGGAGCGGGAAACAGATTTCTTTTAAACAATCTGTTCCTTGTCGCATTTTCTTCACACGTGCCTTATGCCATATATTGTTTGATTTAAGGAAAAAGTTTAAAAGTATGTATTACTCTCTTTGAAAAGAATATATAAATGTTAGTTCTTCCTGTGTGTTTGTTTACTAATTCACTTTCGACATTGTCATTTTCATCGAATAAAATAAACTTTGTGTTCATTGTACGTTCGCGAATCCTTTTGAAAATGATGGACGAAGAAGTAGAAATTCTACAAGTTATTCCAAAACTGGAGGATAATGAAGAAGCTGCAGAATTTGTTAGGCATACCCATGAGTTCCTCAGGACATTAAATAATAACATATTTGTAAAGAGATTTGGATTATCTGGAGATTCAGTAAGAAATTTAATAGTTATACCCTATATCTCTTATGTCTGCACTAACTCTAGAAGAAATGGTAATATCAAAACACGTTTTTACCGGCAATAAGATCTATTTCATTTTGCAGTATCTGAATTAATTTTGATTTTTGTTTTGCCGAACAATATGATTTCTTTGCAGTTTCCATCTCGAACGACTCGAACCACGATTGCAGTGAAATATTCTTTAGATTATTCAAACTTCAACGAACGTGATCTTCTTCTTTGATTCCCAATGCAGAGTTGCCAGATATACTTACTCGACATAATATGTCGAGTGACTTCCCAATGTCGAGTAGTTCCCGAGAATAGCTTATTCGAAAGTCAGTAGCCATTTGCACTCGACATATTCTCGCGTTCTACATTTTTGATAGACATTTGAGAATTGGGCCCCTGGAAAACACAATGTTAGGTTTTTTTGTCATTTGATTTCTACAAGTCTTGATGGTAAATAAGTAAAGTATGTAGGTATTATTGTTATAAGATTTGGCAATATTCAAGGGACTATTATATCTAATAAATTTCGATATCAACATGATTCAATTTTTTTCTATTTTGATTTTTCGAATAGAGAATGACGCGGTCTTTCAACAATGTAACATAAGCCCATACTTTCCTATTCGAAAAATTTGGGGTTGTACCTGCCTTTCGAAGAAAAGGTTGAAGTTTACAGTTTTACGAAGAAGAATGACACTTTAAAATTCACAAGCTCGACGTGTTTCAGGATATCACACGAATATTCCATTTGGCTTTTCCACACTGTTTAAGTTTAATTGAAATATCACAATTATTCTTTATTTTCTTATCTATTTGAAACATTTCATAACAATTTTGCAGCAATTTTTTTAACAACGCGAACTTCATTGCTCAGAATGCTACACATTTCAAACGAAAAATGTTGTATTTTCTGTTCCTGATCTTTCCAAATTTTTTTTTCAGGTTTTTCGCAAGACACGTCGTTTTCGATCCAAAAATGAGAATCTTCGTTGTGCAAGGTAAATGAATATTTTATCATAGTTTTATTATAAAGGTTTCCCAATAGGAGGTGTTATTTGAATAGCTCGCCATTTCGGTAGATGTCACTTTTGAAACTGTCATTTTTTGACGTTTGACAAGTAGAAACTACGCCATTAATAAAAATGGAACGATACACGCTTCAACAAAGCATTGAAATTATTAACATTCAAAATAAAAATGGTGAAAATTAGGCAGAGACAGTTCGTAAAACTCGAACATTTTTGGGTCGTCGTGAAGAAACATGTCGAACTGCAATACAGAAATTGGTGGAAAAATTTGAGCGGTTGGGGCAAGTTAGTGATGTGAAGAATAAAACCCGTGCACGTGACTCAAGAGCAGCCGAGAATATTGCTCCTGTAGCCGAAAGTGTTGAAGAAAGCCCAGGTTGGTCCATTCCTCGTCGTTCTTAGGAATAGACCTTTCCAGAATTACCTGTGCAGGTGACAGTTGCGCGCGTCACTTGTGGGCTGAGAATGAATATTATTGGTCGTCAAAATTTCCCTCCTCAAACCGTTGACAATTGATATTATTATTTTACGCAGTCGACGTTTTGGATGTGGATGTTATTTGTTTGATTTTCATCGAAAATCAAAATTTTAGTATTCCTCAACAATGTTGTGTTACTAAGTGAGGGTCACGGTACAATAAAAACAGTAGGATCTCATTTCATTGCTTCCCTCTTTCTCTTTCTTTTCTCTCTCGCACTAAGGTTTGCGCATCTTTTAAAGCTGCCCACAAGTTGAGCATGAAATAAACCTGTTTCTCTCTCATTCTGGTTTAGTTCCCATCTTTCATCTTTGTTCTACGTATTCTGGAAAGGTCTATTTGGCATTCCACGAACGTCATCACACCGTATTTTTTATGAAGATTTGGGTCTAAGGGCTCATAAAGTTCAGTTAATACAAGAACCCAAGTCGGCCGATCATCTACAACGGCGTGTCTTTATTAATTGGATCTTCGAAATGCATGGCAATAATCCGGAATTCCATCGAAAAATCATCTTAAGTGATGAGGCCCATTTCCACCTCGGTGGCTTCGCAAACAAGTAAAATTGTCGTATCTAAGGGCTCGGAAAACCCAAAAGTTATTGTTGAAAAGCTTCTCTATCCTAAACGTGTGACCGTTTAGTGCGGTTTATGGTCCGGCGGTTCATTATACCCCACTTTTTCAAGGACGAGGCTGGAACAACAGTTACGGTGAATGGTTTGCGCTATCGAGAGATGATTAATGATTTTTATCGCCGGAATTGGATGGTATTGATCTGAACAACGTTTACTTTCAACAAGTTGGCGCTTCGTGCCACTGAAGCAACAAAATCATTGATCTCCTCTCACGGGAAAAGTTTCCGGACCGTATTATCTCCAGAAGAGGTGATCACAATTGGTCACCGAGATCATGTGATTTAACACCTTGCGACTTCTTCATTTGTGATAGTGAAGGTCCCAGCGTCAATTCAAGACCTCAAAGATCGAATTCGTGAGGCTATCGAGGACCCAGAGCAGGTACTTTGCGATTTGGTTATGGAACATTTTTGAAAAGGATATGGCCCTGTAGCCGTAGTCGTAGTAGTCATTTGGCTGATGATAGTCTCCTTATTGACGGCAATCTTCCTCTTTTTAATGAAATAAACATCCGATCATTTATCTGAAAAATGGAATTTTTCTCTGAATGTCACCTCTTATTTGAAAACCCTTTATTTCAGGAAATATGTATTAAAAATAAAATTGAAGATTGACGAATGCTAACACTTAGATTTGGAGCGGGAAACAGATTTTATTCATTTATATAATCTGGTCCTTGTAGCCATTTCTTCACACATGCCATATGCCATGTATTGTTTGATTTAGGAAAACAGTATGTAATTCTCTCTTTCAAAAGAATATATATATATATCATGAAAGAAGAGAAAAAAAGGTCCTTAAATCCCACAATCTTTAAAGATCGTGGATTTTAAGGACCTTTTTTTCTCTTCTTTCATGTATTAAAAAATTGAAAATTCTTGAATGGAAGTTTTACATCATCAGAGCATTTTTGAAAAATAATGTATACCTACTAAGTATACCAAAGCACGGCTCTTTATGATTCCGAAACCGTTGGACCGATGATGCCCATCAACTCAACCGAGACATCTGTACTTCGAACGAACTCTTGAAGATCATAGTGTTTGCAGACCGACGTACAAAGTTGAATATAACCATGGATTCTTCATCAGTAAGCTCAGCCTAATCGTTCAAGACCATTTTCTGCTGAAATTTCCACAATTGTAGATTATTGGGCAAAATGCAATTCGATAATGCCCAATTTTTCTTTTGTAAGACATTTGCGCCCTTAAGTTCATCTACCCCCTTACACCCTTCTCCAACTATCTCTCTGTAATTCACTAATATCAGTGAAAGGTTAATTAAACACCTGTTCGTCGAATTTGTTCTGCAACTACCGGGGTTTGAATTCGGTTTCGGGAGTAAGGACCCCGCTCCTCAGTCCTCACACATAGGGTGGACTCCCTAATTGAAATGATTGCCTCTCCCTGTGGAGCTAATTATAGGACAGATGTAACAGGATATCGCCGTTTCACGGAGATAAATCACCGCATTGCAGTTACCGAATGTGCAATTAAGTTTCGTTAAAATTCATCATATGATAGAGTTTATTGGCGCTATCGTCCCTCAGTTTTTTTTAATTATATTCTGAATTCGTTTATGAAAACGCATGGAAAAGATGGTAGGGAGTGAATACATAGGGTGCGTTTTCAAAAACTCATTGGAAGGAGTGGAATTACGAAAAATCCGACATTATTCCTTGTCTATCATGAACTCAATGAAAAATTTCAGTTTTTCAGTATCAAGATTTTGTACTGGGCATCACTTTTCACACTATTCAAATTCGAATAACTTATAGTACAGGGTGGCCAGATTTCGATGAATTAGTACTACAACTCCTAAACTATAAAAGATAGAAAAAAAGTAATATACATGTCATGTTCGCTTTTTTCGAGAAACCGAAATTGTTGAAAACCCGAAGTTGCTACGGCGTCTAGTTTCCGAGCTACAGGGCGATTTTGGTATTTGGCCAATTTTTATAATTGACTATAACTTCCGTATTACAGGATTTACGCTCTCGAAATTAACACATCTTTAGGGTACGTTTTTAACTGCTTTTCAGCGGTGCTATTGGATTTTTTGTATCTGCTCAAATTTCGGAGCTATAACAAAAAATTTTTTTTTTCAAATGGAAACCATAATGGGAAATGATATTTCCGAATAGATCTTTCTTCAACGATTCCAAAAATATATATCATGTTATACTTCCGAGTTCACTGTATATCAAAAATTTCGAAAAAACACTTCTCATTCAACAAAATCCAAGCAGGCTTTGATTCACTTCCTTCAAAACTGGGACGGTCATAGAATTTCATGTCTTATTTATTTTCACTTGTCAAATTCAATTCAGTTTCATCATTGTATCGTCTGGCGCTTCTAAAGTTCTTATTTATATCACATCATGCCATTTATGTATTTCCTCCAATGGCTCGCTCCAATGGACAACGATTTGAACATTTGTTGTGAATATACTTTTTTTCAAATAAATCTATATTTTTTCTTGAAAGAGCTTTTTTTCCCCTCATGGAAACATTAGTTATTGCCATCAACGGGTTACATAAGTATTCAAAAGCTTTTCATTTTTCAGTTAAGCAGAGAAATCATACTAGAATCAACAAGTTTCGCGAAGCCCCACTATTGGTCTGAGTAATAATAAAGCTAATATTTCCTGAATCAATTTTGCAGCTTACAATAAATTTTTTTTTTTTAATGTTGTGATTTTCACGAAAAGGAATATCCTGTAATGTTCAGAGAACATCGTGAGAACCAAGGGCAAGCAGGTAGGAATTGGTGTTCTTCTTGAATTTCTGGAGGTTATATGCCTCGGGGAACACCTCCCTTGGCAATGTGTTCCAAAGCCTCGCTGTTCGTTGGATGAACGAGTCTTTGAAGAGGGATGTTCTGCAGGTCTCCAAAGTTACCACGAAGGGGTGTGAAGACTTAACTTGACGGGTTAGTCTGGAAGAGACTGCCAGAGGGGAAACGATTGCTGATAATTCATAAGAGCATCGCCCATGGAAATATCTATAAAATAGAGACAGATCACCCACTTTTCTACGGTGTTCCAGAGAAGTGAGCGAGCTTGTAAGCGATGCATCACCGACGAGAAGAATTGCCCTTTTTTGTACGGAATCCAAGAGTTTTAGGGTGTGTTTAGGTGCAGCACTCCAAACATGGGAACAGTATTCCAGGACAGGTCGAATCTGTGCCTTATAGATCATAAGCAGCTGACTCGAGGTGAAATAGCTCCTGGCACGAAACAGAAAACCTATTTTTGGGATGCACTTTTAGCAATGGATCTCACGTGATTCTCCCAGGAAAGGTTACTGCCGACAGTAATGCCAAGCATCGAAATGGATGACTTCAATGGTATGGTCACTCCCGACAATTTTATGCTGGGCACAGTAAGATCGGCTTTTCTAGAGAAAAGACATGCTTGTGTTTTGTTTGCGTTGAATTCTACCAAGTTATTAGATCCCCATTCAAGAATTGTTGCCAAGTCCATATATATGTTGTTAACATTTCTTCCTCGTTCGTTTTTGATTTGGCGGGCTGGTATTGGAGCCCTAGAAGAAAGGGCGGTATGGAGGGTACTATCATCCGCGAAGCTGTGCACTGGACACAAAGTTGCTTCCAGCAAATCGTTGATGTGAAGCAGAAACAGCGTTGGAGCCAGAACTGATCCCTGCGGAACACCAGCATTTATGGGTAGAGAGTCAGACGAAACTCCATCGACCACTACATGGAGAGATATGTTTGAGAGAAAACTTGCTAGAAGAGAACATAGCTTTGGGGGCACGCCATAAGATGGAAGCTTGGCGAGGAGACCCTGATGCCAGACTCGATCGAATGCCTTGGAGATATCCAGTGCTACGGCTACAATAAATGTGAGATATCGAATTCCTATGACCTTATAAGAATTTCAGAAGCGCCAGACGATACAACAATGATGAAACTGAATTGAATTTGACAAGTGAAAATAAATAAGACATGAAATTCTATGACCGCCCCAGTTTTGAAGGAAGTGAATCAAAGCCTGCTCGGATTTTGTTGAACGAAAGGTTTTTTTTTCGAAATTTTCGATAAAAAGTGAACTCGGAAAGTCGGAAGTATATCATGATATATATTTTTGAAATCGTTGAAGAAAGATCTATTCGGAAATATCATTTCCCATTATGGTTTCCATTTGAAAAAAAAATTTTTTTGTTATAGCTCCGAAATTTGAGCAATTACAAAAAATCCAATAGTACCGCTGAAAAGCAGTAAAAAAAGTGCCCTGAAGATGTGTTAGTTTCGAGAGCGTAGATCCTGTAATACGGAAGTTATAGTCAATTATAATAATTGGCCAAATACCAAAATCGCCCTGTAGCTCGGAAACTAGACGCCGTAGCAACTTCGGGTTTTCAGCAATTTCCATTTCTCGAAAAAAGAGAACATGACATGTTTATTACTTTTTCTCTATCTCTTATACAGGGTGCGGCACGGAGGATGGATGGTTTTAAAAAAATAATAAAAGCGTTAATTTTTACTCAAAAACACATTTATTGACGGAATCAGATTCTCATAAGTAATATCATAAGTGCATCCAATTTTTCCGAAAAAAATCGAAAAAACACGTTGCTAAGTAATATTTTAACAAGAAGCATGAGTGCAGGTGGCAACAAAAATCCGAGTCGAAGACGAGGATTTTTGCACCTGCACGAATGCTTTTTGTTAAAAAAATATTACTTCGCACTGTGTTTTTTCGATTTTTTTCACAGGAAAAATTAGATGCACGAATGCTATTTGACAAGACTATTTCATGAGTAACAGATTATTCTGGATGCATCTATGTATGTATTATTAATTTTCGTTGACAACAACTGTTAAGTTTTGCCGCGGGTAAACCCGAAAAAACTGCTGACAGCTGCTGCCATACAGTTTTTCCATCTAGAAACCATTTGTGATTCAAAATTGCGCGTTTCTGATTGGTGGAAATTAAGACGAGGGAAATAGTCAAGGAAATAGCATTTGAGACAGTCAAGTGTGGAAAATCACATCAGGCATGTGGTGGCCGAAATCGGTGATGCAGTGCTGGAGGCGCTGTGGGCTGTGCAGCGGTCTTTCGTGTAAGTGTTGCGGATTTTCATTAGCCCAATAACGGCAATTCTGCCGGTTAACCATGCCGTTGAGGTGAAAGTGGGCTTCGTCACTCATGAACAAAATGAGGTTCTCATTTTGATCGATCAGTGAGTGCTTCCATCTCACGTGCGAAGTTCATTCGTTGTGCATAATCTCCGGGGTGTAACTGTTGCACAATGGCCAATTTGTAGGGGTGAAAGCGAAGATCCATATGCAAAATTCGCCTCACCGAACGATCACTCTGAGGCGAAGTGCAGCAGCATGTTTCCGAGCAGATCGCGACGGACTGCGAAGAATGGCTTGTCGAACGCGTTCAACATTTTCAGGCGTTCGAACTGTTCGCACAGGTCCTCTTGGTCTTCTGTTGATCACGTCTGCGAAGTGATTCAACCCAACGAAGGATGGTGTTTCGAGAGGGAATAGCTCTATTCCGATGAATGTGGAAATGGCGACGAAACTCACGCTGCACGACCGTGACTGACTCATTATTTCGGACGAAACTATCATAGGCGAAAACACGATGCTCCACCGTCCAAGGCTCCATGACGACAACTGGTAAATAAATGCTAGGAACACACGAGTCTAACGGCACCTTCCCCACTTCTCTCGTCCTCAGTGGGGGAAAGTTATGCCCATCTGAAAAACGTCCACCCTCCGTGCCGCACCTTGTAGTTTAGGAGTTGTAGTACTAATTCATCGAAATCTGGCCACCCTGTACATTGTTTACCAAGTAGGAAAAGCTTAACATTCCTGGACGATTGTGAAAATTGCTAAGTCGAGGCGCAAGCCGAGACTTGGCAACACAGAGTCCAGGAATGTGTCTTTTCCTACGAGGTGAACATACTATTTTTCCGCAAATCGTTTAAAATTCGACAGATTCCAATTAATTTTGATGAAATCGCGAATTATTTGATTCATAAATGAATGATTCTTCGAAATTCGTATTGAAATTGGTTACGTTACTAATTACTATGGGAACGTACTCATGTTGAATTGTCAAAGTTGACGCATATAATTAATTTAATTGCTAGTGTTTTCGAATTTTAAACAGTGTGTAATGATGAGTGATGATGAATTTGCTATTTCTGGGACTCCTCCAGAGCTGGTTGATGCAGGGAATATACTGCTTCTTCAGAATAAGTGCCGGAGGAATCATGAGAAAAGTTCGTATATGCATGCATATGTCGAACCAACTGTAAGGAAATATCATTTCCTTACAGTAAGGAAATGAATATTTCCTAACAGTTAGGAAATATTGACGTTTTCTATGACCAATTTTGACTGAAATGTCAAAATTTTCTAGCGATTTGCAGAAAAATAAATTACTGTCAGATAGTACAGAAAAATAAAGGAGTTTTCCGCAAATCGCTAGGAAATTTTGACAGTCCAGTCAAAATTGGTCATAGAAAAAGGTCAAGATTTCCTAACTGTTAGGAAATATTCATTTCCTTACTGTAAGGAAATGATATTTCCTTACAGTTGGTTCGACATATGCATATACGAACTTTTCTCATGATTCCTTCGGCACTTATTCCAAAGAAGCAGTATCTTCAATGCATCAACCAGCTCTGGAGGAGTCTCAGAAATAGCAAATTCATCATCACTTATCATTTTACACTGTTTTGAATTCGAAAACACTAGCAGTTACATTAATTATATGCGTCAACTTTGACAATTCAACATGAATACGTTTCCATAGTAACGTAACCAATTCCAATACGAATTTCGAAGCATCATTCATTTATGAATTAAATAATTCGCGATTTCATCAAAATAAATTGAAATCTGTCGAATTTTAAACGATTTGCGGAAAAATAGTATATTCACCTCGTAGGAAAAGACACATTCCTGGACTCTGTGTTGCCAAGTCTCGGCTTGCGCCTCGACTTAGCAATTTTCACAATCGTCCAGGAATGTCACGCTTTTCCTACCCGGTAAACAATGTACTATATTTTGAAATTTCGGTAGTTGTCATTATTTGACAAGTAGAAGAACATATTTGAGATGTTGGGACTAGTTAGTGATGTGAAGAATAAAACCCGTGCACGTGGCGCAAGAGCAGCCGAGAATATTGCCCCTGTAGCCGAAAGTGTTGAAGAAAGCTCAGGTTGGTCCATTCCTCGTCGTTCTTTGGAATTAGGCATTCCACAAACGTTATTACACCGTTTTCTGCATGAAGATCTGGTTCTTAAGGCTTATGGAGTTCAGTTAACACAAGAACTCAAGCCGGTCGATCATCAACAACGTCGTATCTTTGCTGATTGGGTCCTTGAAATGCATGAAAATGATCTGGAAATACATCGAAAAATCATCTTGAGTGACGAGGCCCATTTCCACCTCGGTGGCTTCGTCAACAAAGAAGCCTATCTTTCCTCAACGTATGACTGTTTGGTGCGGTTTATGGTCCGGCGGGGTCATTGGGCCTTACTTTTTCGAGGATCAGACTGGAACAACAGTGTTGTTTATGGCCGGAATTGGAAGGTATTGATCTGGAAAACGTTTACTTGCAACAAGACGGCGCTACGTGCCACACAAGCAACGAAACCATTGATTTTTTACGGGAAATGTTTCCGGACCGTGTTATCTATCGAAGAGGTGATCACAATTGGCTACCGAGATCTTGTGATTTAACACATTGCGACTCCTTCCTTTGGGGCCATGCGAAAGAGAAGGTCTACGCACAAAGCCAAGCGTCGATTCAAGACCCCAAAGATGGAATTCGATATCGAGGATAAAGGGCAGTCACTTAACGATTTGGTCATGAAAATTTCATGAAAAGGATATGTTCCTTTTCCTGTAGTCGCGGTCGTGATAGTCATTTGGCTGATATTATTTTCCATTATCAACGTCATACCTTCCCCTTTATAATGAAAACCTCATACGTCATACCTTCCCCTTTATAATGAAATAAACTTCCTATCATTTATTTCAAAAAATAGCATTTTTCTTTGAATGTCAAATTATCACCTCTTATTGGAAAACCCTTCATTATTGATTATTATCGTGAACGATACAAAGAGAAATTTTCTTTATTGGGAATCGATCCATACATTCTCAAAGATGGCGTACCTATTGTTGCCTGTTGGTCAACAGATATTTCCTTTTTGGCAAAATCAACACATACTAACAGTTAACTTATAACTAGGCCTCAAGTCAGTGCACTGGACAATAAGTTTTTCTCAACTACTCATCTAATAGGATGGTTTACCAATGGAATGGACTCAGTGAAGATACTGTAAATACCAGGAGCTTTAACCATCTTCGAGAAATTTTAGTTTGTTATATCTATACAGGGTCTTTCAAGAGTTTCTGAGTTAATATACACTTTAGGGCAAGGGTGTGATGCATACACTCACATTATTTTTTAACGTAGATTCAATATCTGCCATAAAAAAATGGGGTTCTAATTTGAAAAAATTGATTTTTCACGATTTTGTAATGCCTTACTTTGAAAGCGATTTTTTCACCCCCTGTATCATGAATCGCGATTTCGATTTTCAAAGTGGATACATCAATCTTACATCTTGAAAAATCCCAAAAATGAAAATTTTCCATCCAAAAACCTCGAAGTTATTCTTGTTTCAGCGGAGCTCTATTTTCGATTTTTTTTTTCGAATTTTCCCGCTCAGAGAGAATTTTCCAACCAAAACTGAAAAATGTTACATCAAAATAATTTGAAATTTTCTAAGGAATCTATTTCTGCAATAAAAAAATGGTGTTCTAATTTGAAAAACGGAAGTTGACGTCATTTCCGGAAAAACCGGAGGTGCTCATGCCTTGAAAATATTTTAGATTTCATTAGCATCGTGAAATACTTATAAGTGCTGAATTTCATGAAAATACGTTCAGTAGTTTCCCGTATAAATATGGGTGAGGTTCCTCGTGAAAGACCCTGTATGTATAGCTATGTATTGTCATAATATGAGGAGATTATACTCACTATTGATGTGTTTCATTTCTCAACCGACCTGGTTCTCCTACATCTGAAAATTATATGAACAAAATCTAAAATCTAGTAAGTTGTTTCAGGTTTCTAGCAATACATAAACGATACTTCAATCACAAATACAATAAAAAATGTATCACTATTCTTACTTCTAACCAGCATATTCAATTCTAGAGCGGAAAGTCTAGAACAAAAGAACACTTTTTGTCCGTGTTTCTGTCCGAACAATTTTGTCATAAAAGCTTTTATCCAGACTTCTGGCCTTTTTACCCGTATATGTATATGTCTTTTTAAGAGTGAATATATGTATGTATGTTGTCGAAAAAAAATGTTGAAAGATTCTCTCGAAATCCTCAGAAAAATCAAAATTGTTATAAAAGGCAGTTAGCAAGCTGTGGTGAATTAATTCATTGTTAGTTTTGACACATCAAATCAAACTCCTGTTCAGTTCGATATCTTGTGAAGTGCTGATACTATGAGAAAAAACATTAAGTAGAAAAGTTTGTGGTCCAATGTTCATTGAACTTCTTTTTCTTAAAATTATTCAAGGAATCTCCCCTTTCAGCTTGGACCTCTAATTTTGGAACGACCTTTATACATGGTGTTTCTCCAAGAAAGTCATTTTTGCTTTATGATATATACCACGTTTTCGAAGCATAAGCGAGATACAGGGTGTTTGATGTCAACTTTGAGCAATATTCTGATAACCAGGGCCGGATTAACCATTAGGCAGAGTAGGCGACTGCCTAGGAGCCCCGCATCAGCTAGCGTGCCCCATTGAATGTTTTATAAAGGGAAGATTGCACTGCCTAGGGGCCCCCCACACGGTTAATCCGGCCCTGCCTAGGGCAACCCCACATGGTTAATCTGGCCCAGCTGATAACTGGTAAGTTATTCGTTACATTTGAAAAAACGGTTTCTGGTCACATCTCAGTTTTTTTTAATGCTCAAATCAATTGTGGTGTAGAATTCTGGAATGAAAAATTCGAAATGGCGGGAATTTTTTTCAATTTTGCAAATTTGGACACCATTATTTGAACGTATTCAATTCCCTTAAAAAAATTCTCGAAAATTCGAATTCAATTCTTCCTTTACGTCTTCAGTGTTTTCACTGAAGAAATTACCCAAAATTGTTGGATTATTCGAAGATTGAAGTATCTTTCATTTTAAATACTGATGTGAAAACAGAAAGAAAAAATGTTTTTTTTTCAGCTCTCCAAAATTTCTGATTAGACGTATTATTTTGCAATAAAAGCGTATTGGTAAAAAAAATATTCAGCGGACTAGCATTATATCGATTCAATTGAAGGTTGGGTGGGATGCACTATAGTCTATTACCGCCATCTAGAGGTCCGGATCTCTAGTGGCCAGTGGTCCGGGAAACCTGTCACCGGCCCTGCATGCCGGAAGCGTCAAAATGTTATACCATTGTTTAAAAAGTTTAAACAGAGTTTATACTGAAAGTTTTCATGACGAATCAGAAATTCCCTCATTGCTTTAATGAATATTCCCTCATTTTTCTTTGGCGAAGCCATTGGCATTATTGTGTATTTGTAAATTATTATTAGATTTTATTATTAGAATCAATTCTTACCATAGACAAGTGCCTGGCGTTAAATGTTAATGTTTATTGACGATTATGTTCGGTTGATTGCTATGTTTTGTTATTATTGGTTAATAAATATCATTATTATCATATTATTATTCACCACTTGCGGGCCCCTTTAATTGACCAAACTTATTTGTCAAAAAAAATTTTTCCTATAATGATACAATAGTCCAATTTTTGCGTGTTACCGTGTTACAATCGGTTACGAGTTTCTGATATTTTTTGTATTTTTTCGTGAACGGTAATAAAGGGAAAGGTATTTTGATGTAGCCTTATTACGTTATAACACCTTCCCCTCTATTACCGCTCATGAAAAAATACAAAAAAGATGAAAATCTCGAAACCGTTTATAACCGTTTGTAACACGGTAACACGCAAAAATTAGACTAATGTTTTATTTATTCATTATGGCTTAGATGAACAAACAAAATTTCATTTCCTGAAATTTGAAATATTTAAGTAGTTTTGTGACGAACGCATATATGTATTTGGGTTATGACGTTATTATAGTAATTCTGATTAGTAATATAAATGGCGTAAAATTGCAAAAAAAATTGTTCCAATCATATCACGTGGCTTATCTCATCGTGAGGAAATCAAATGGACTTTATCAAATTTTTGGGGCGCAAAGTTCGAAAGATCTTCAAGAAAATTGAGAAAACTGGACATCTCTTATCTACGAAGATATTGATCGCAAGATTCGGTAAATTTTTTCCAAATGTACAGTTTTCTCAATTTTCTTGAATATCACCATATATGGTGAAAATTCTGAGAAAAGGCTATCATTGAAAGAATAAAATGAAATCTATTGAACTATAGATTTGAGGAATCCAATATTGTCTACCCTACCTTACCTGACGTTTTGCTTGCCATTCAGACACTCGACAATTCATTGAGATTTCAAGATGCAGAGAGATGAAAGTGCTAGGTTGTTTGTGAAATCTGATATTTCTGATATCACAGAAGAGATGTACCGTGACGCTATTGGCCGGGAGCAGAGGGTGTATGCCTTTATGCCAACGAAATATCCCTCTCCCCATTGGCTGAGAGGAGGTGCTTGTCAGAGGGTCTGTTAGTGTTATCCAAATCCGGATTTTATTCTGATTGAAACACATACAGCATGAACTCGAAAATTATCATCAGTTGAGTTTTCATGAAGTTCTCATCAAATTTCCATATGGAAATCGAAGGGGACACGAATTCTTCCAGTGAGTCCAGTGGCGTGCATTATTCCCAGAATATGAGTACCAGTGGATACCCCGAAAGTCTATTTTTCTCGATGAACGAAAAATTAGACCCGTATTATCTGGCGAATAAATTGAAGAGGGATCTCATTTTGAGTCCGAGTAATAACAATAGCAGTAGTGTTCATGACAAAATGAAAAGTGACGAATTGGCTAAACAAGTGGTGCTATATGATAATTATGGAAAAAAATTGACTGAGAACCGGAAAAGTGCTGTGGATTATTTTGCGACCAAAAATAATAGTGATACTAATGAAGTGATTCAGTTGAGCAATCTTAGTGGCTTTGGGAAGAAAACAATCAGTTTTTCATCAGAACAAGTGAGTATTCGATAACAATTCGATTACATATTTGTACCCAAACTGTTTCGCTTTAAGTGAAATCAATTTATAATTCAATAACGAGTCGACAGATTTTTAAATTTCAAAGGGGTCTTCTGTCCTGATACGTATTATTTTGAGATTCGTATTTTCCATAACCTACCACCATAACAAATAAGACCTCAAAAAAGACGAAAATATACTGGACATTTTTTTTAAAAAAAGCTAATAACAAATTTTTATATCGTAACTCGATAGGTACCGACTACCGAGTGTCCACAAATCAGGTGCAAAGAACCAAACATTGAATTTTTTGAGAGTGTCTTGTATAAATGCTTGCCGATTCTGTTTTCAACAACAGACTCAGTAGCCCACAGTGCACTCTAGAGAATTCGATTTTTTCATTTTTTGGACTCATTTTGTGATATAAATTATGAAATAAAAATTTGGGATTTGTGTCTTTTCGTTGTACGATACCTACGGGTTTCCCTTTTAATAATCCCTACTTTTTTTCGTTAAGTTTGTGGTTATCTCTGATATTATATTAGTAGGCTTTGGAACCGTCGAATCTCAATAATGCATACCAGGATGTAGAGATTTCGTAGTTCCTACAATAATTAATCTAGAAATGTTCTGAACCAGCATAGTATTTATTTTTTTATCGATCGATTTGTTTTGATTTACTGAAACGTCGCCTCATAAAGTGAAACACACTGTATAAACATTCTAAATGTTTGTTTTGAAAATTTCTGTCTTCAATGTCTTGACCTGATCAGGTCAAAAAGATGTTGAGGGATGATAATGAACTAAATGTAATTCATATTTATCTTAGGTAGATGGTAGATACCCAAATGAATGAGTAGGTACCTATATTTTTTGGCGTCCGTTTCAATTGAACGAGCGCTATATCATATTCGTTAATGTGAAAAATTAGATGGAGATAGGTACATGCAAAATTTTGTTCAGATCGTGTAACTAGGACCATATCGAATTTTTATGGACGATTTTTTCGACAGTTGCTTTACAATTACTTTCTTGATAGATATAAAAAATAATATCTAAAGTTTTTTTGAATGCGAATCTACTTACAAGGTGGAGGTGGATCTGCATAAAAGGTGGATGAACAAGCATTAAAAAGCTCGTGATTTCACGTCAGTGCTCTTATTCACCCGTTTCATTATAAACTCCACCTAGACCAATATCAAATTATTGAATGCATTCTTCAGTGCTGAAACTGGAGGATGGATTGCTTTTGAACATAATATGTTATTTTTTCTATTATTATTCTTTTTACTGTTCAGTGTGCCAAAGGTTAGTGAAATACTCTGATACTTTGTGAAGGACCCCGCACCCCGCACTTTTTGAATGTGAAGTGGCGACCGGTAAAATTTTCTGAAAGTTTGTAATGTTGTTGTACCCGATTCAGTGACCAAAAGTGTCAATGGGTCCAACCCAATCCTATGGCTAGTTTTCTAAATACGGGGATGTTAACGTGGAAAATTGCCCAAATTTTCGGAGTTTTTTGTCAAAACTACCGTCATATATTCGTGAATTACCCTGTAAATATAAATATTTTTAATCATACGTATATCCAATAATTTCATTACTAGAACATGTTGTAAACGTGTGTATGCAACAAAATCCAATTTAACTCTTATTAATTAAAAACTGAATGCGAAAATCTGGGCAAATTTAACACCCCGTATTTGGAAAACTAGCCATAGGATTGGGTTGGGCCCATTGACACTTTTGGTCACTGAGTCGGGTACAACAACATCCCTTGAACATAATTTTTTTTTATGATAAGATTACAATTTCCGTAATTCATTTCAAGTGGTCAGTTTGAAATTTCATTATCTTTCTGTAAATCTGTTGAAAATGTCGAGTTCGGGTGTGGATGATTTTCGATCAAAGAAAAAATCGAGGGTGCAACATGTGCAGAAAGAATATTTGTTGAAAAATTTCCATAATTCATTTCAGTGGTCAGTTTGATATTTTAATATTTTTCTGAAAATCTGAAAATCGATCGTAGAACAAATTGTGTGTGCATAATGTGAACACTATTGATTATTATTATTATTATTATTATTATTATTATTTGAACTGGGGTCGTTTTGGCTCGTTAAGCCTTCCGAGAACTGCGACCGTGTAGATCTTTTGTTCCCTACCCTACTCATTCATGGAAACCCAAGGAGGTCGTCAATAGTGTTGATAAAATTGGCAACCTCCCTAGGAGCCTTGGCCGTGACCTCATGGGTATCCAGGACCGGTTTCCCCATATGAATGGTTCTTAGTTCAGCCAGCTCTGGACACTTGCATACCATGTGTTCAGCTGTTTCCGCTTCTGATCCACATAGCCTGCAAATCTCATCTGCTGACTTTCCCATGCGGTACAAATGGTGTTTGTACCGACAGTGTCCCGTCAGCAGTCCTACCATCACCCGAAGCTCAGCTCGTGATAGCTTCAAGAGTTTCCTGGTATAGGTAGGTGATATCGTCACGAATTTCTTGGCCTGAATAAGTCCAGGAGCGTTTGTCCAGTAGGTTATCCTGTTTTTCAGCTCCCATTGCTGGACCGCTGCCTTGTATTGGTCTTTTCCAAGCCCACAGAACGGCTCAGGTCCAACAGGTATTTGCCTTGATGCAATTTTTGCCAGTTTGTCGGCTTTTTCATTTCCTTCAACGCCATAGTGCCCTGGTGCCCACAATAGAGTCACTTTATTGCCTCTTGCCAGTTGCTTTATGGTGTTACGGCATTCCCAGGTCAACAGAGACCCCTGGCAGTTTGATTCCAGGGATCTCAGTGAGGCCTGACTGTCCGTGATGATGTAGACATGCGCTCCCTTGAGGTTCATCTTGAGACACTCTTGAGCGCATACATAAACAGCCATTATCTCGGTCTGTAGGATAGAGGGCTCGCCTCCCAGGGCTTTAGAGATCCTCAATTTAGGTCCATATACCCCAATGCCAGTACCCTTCTCTGTTTTAGATCCGTCGGTGAACCATATGGATGACTTTTTGTCATACTTTAATCATACGTATATCCAATAATTTCATTACTAGAACATGTTGTAAACGTGTGTATGCAACAAAATCCAATTTAACTCTTATTAATTAAAAACTGAATGCGAAAATCTGGGCAAATTTAACACCCCGTATTTGGAAAACTAGCCATAGGATTGGGTTGGGCCCATTGACACTTTTGGTCACTGAGTCGGGTACAACAACATCCCTTGAACATAATTTTTTTTTATGATAAGATTACAATTTCCGTAATTCATTTCAAGTGGTCAGTTTGAAATTTCATTATCTTTCTGTAAATCTGTTGAAAATGTCGAGTTCGGGTGTGGATGATTTTCGATCAAAGAAAAAATCGAGGGTGCAACATGTGCAGAAAGAATATTTGTTGAAAAATTTCCATAATTCATTTCAGTGGTCAGTTTGATATTTTAATATTTTTCTGAAAATCTGAAAATCGATCGTAGAACAAATTGTGTGTGCATAATGTGAACACTATTGATTAAAAATCTATAAAAATATAATATTGAACGAGAATATTGCTGCCTATTTTTCACGCGGATGTGGTTCACCAAACGAAACGAAGTTGAGAGATATTCATCAGTGAGTTGAAATATGGCCCTATCCTTACGACGGCCCTGAATCTTGAATAAATTTGAATAAATCTATAACATCAAAAGAATATTATTGCAGAAGCCTTCATTTGGACATATTTTCATCAACTCAAAAATGTGTACGAAAATTTGATCGAAAGTGAAGTATTTATCGATAAAAATATAAGTCCATTCAAACAATTAAAAATAAAAGTATTTTCATTAACTGTTGGCAAGAATGGTCGTTATAAGTGATAAACAGCAATACGAAATCTAATATCGAGAACAAAAATTCAACAGAGTGTACCTAATCTGAATCTTCTGAATTAATCCTTATACTCTTAACGGAATCCATTTTAATTTGGGAAATAGCGAAAATGAAAACATTCAATGGTGGGCGCAGAAATTCGTCATGGCAGCATCACTATGCGGTATCTTTTTTATTCGATCATAATGGAACCGAATTGAGAAAAAGTTGATGCTGATGCTGATCATAAAATTGAAGGAAAACCTACATGTAGAAAATATTTTCTCCATTTCAGTATCGTAATGATTTCATTACAGTACTAAAAACAGTGCTGTAATGAACTCATAACATCATTGTTTTCAGTTATATTTTTCGTTTCGTGGTTGGCAACAATGACAGCCGATCCCATGGGCGCCCGCAGGGGGGGCCAGGTGGGTCCATGGCCCCCCTGAGATTTTGATGGCCTTACTTATAGTTTTTCAGCCCAACACCCTCAATATTTCAATAATTTTTATTTTGCCCCCCTGAGAAAAATTTCTGCGGGCGCCCATGGCCGATCCTATCAATTTTCAACATACGTCAATTTGGAAATGTCAATTTTCGTAACTGTCACCAACTGCCAAGATACAATAAGAAAGTCACTAGGATGTATAATCTGAATTTTTCATTGAATTCCAACAGATTTTACTGAAATAGAGAAAATATCGTCTTATACTCCTTGCAGAATGCAATTCCAACACTCATGAGTTCGAAAACTCGCTCCTTCGTCGCTTGTTTTCGAATTTCGCATTCGTATTGGTATAGGAGCCCATTTTGCAACTAGTTTTAGAATATACTATTTTCACATTATGTGATTCATTAAGATTAATTTCGTAGCAATCTATTTTGTCAGTTATGTAATAGGTATCATCATACCATAAGAATACCAATATGTTCTTGAAAACAATGAATAATCATTCTCAATTCAATGGATGTGTGGCATGAATATATGAAAAGTTATTAACTATAGACAAAGAATTTTATAACTGAAAAATTTCAATATACAGAGTTCCTGAAATTAGTAGGACCATCCGATAACTGTGAATTCTTCAATCGAAAATAATGTCCCTTTCATCACAAAATAATCAAATAATATGTAAATTGCGGAAAATATAATATGAAAAAAACTATTCATTAATTAGTGTGGAAATAATTGTAAAGTGAGGATGAAATATTGCACGAAGTGTCTTTGGATAATAGCGCATTTTGAATTTATCATTATGTGAACGAAACATTACCAAAGTGAGCATAAAGGAAATCCTTAAAACTTTAGACCACTAAAAAGTTTTTAGCCGTAAACTATGATTCATAAACATACATAATTTTCAGCGCTTTACATTCGATCACTAAATCACTTCGATAATTTGTCCAGTTTTATAACCGGTTCGTTCAAATGCTAAAGAATTTACGCTACTCTGGGTGATTTCGTACATAATGACCTGCCATTGGATTCAGATTGCCGATCTTATATTTGAATCTATTATTTTATGTTTATATTGAATTACAGAGGTTGCAGTTAGTGCATTGGCCTACTAATTCCAGACACATCTATCATACCACACCCCTTTCATTATAGTAGGCTCATGAAAACTCTCCATATCAAAACATAAAATTTCTCTGATTTCCGCTGAAAATTAGAGACGAAGCAGAAAATTGGAACTTGAATAATCGTGGGACCTTTCTCTAGACAGTCAGTCATTCGATACTCGCAAGTGTGAATTAATATTGTCTTCCGTGCTTGATATCTCCGACAAAACTATGCGTGTCATGTTTCTACATACTCCGAAGAAATCACAAGATGAAAATGAACTCTCGGAAATATTGCTAACATGAATAAAACATCCTCGAATTATTTCTTTGTCTCGGATTTGATGCATTATTATTCGCATAATGAGCGATAGCGACTGTATACAGAAACATCGATTTTCGATGCTACATTTTATTTATATGCCTCAATCTGAAAACCAGTTTGGATTTGCAATGATAATTTTTCTCATTCAATATGTTACAAAAACCCACCAGCTATAACAAATATGAAAAATAAATTTTCAGAATTGAATGATATACAGGGTGGCCTACCCTAGACGCGGTTCTCATTTTGAGGCAGTAAATGAAGACATTTTGGAAATTTTTTTTGTCGTGAAATGTAAAGGGCAATCATATGCACAATTTAAAATTGTTTTCACATATACAGGGTGTTCGATAACATAGATATAGACCAAAGATACACTATGAATTCAATAATTGAATGGCAAGCCCAAATAATGATGAGTTTATGAAGACCATTTTATGCCTTAGAAGAATCATTGTAGAGAAAATGGCGAAAAATCGAAAAAAAGGAGTACTATTAATTTGCAATTAATGAAAAAACCCTTCAAGCCAACGAGACAGACAATGTTTTTTCGTGTACACATATTGGCTACCCTTATGCAGAAGAAAAAAATTCAACTCTGGAATATACTGAGTGATCATAATCAATATTCAAACATTAACTACAAATAGTGGTCAAAAACTTTCTTATTTCAAATGGCACACCCAGTATTTCTGTACCTTGTTGAACGTAAAAATGAATATCGAAACTATCTTCATTGGGTTTCCCTATACCTAAACCTAATAGTTACATGAAAAATCTCAACGACTCAATTCATATTGACTTGTTATAGTTGCAATTTGTTGAAAAAAATTTTTGAAAATCTCGAAAAGTCTTGAAAAATTCGAAAATGTGAAGAATAGGGAAAATGTTTGTAACATGATTCTTTGAACGTATGGCTTAACTTCAAAACGATCGGAATAAAGAAAAATTTAAGGCATGTACCGGAAAAGATTGAATGATATTGACACTTAATACCTTCTAGGCGAAATTAATTTGAGTATAATTGAAAAAAGAATTGATATTCAGAAAAATAGTAGATAATCATTTATAAAGGAAAGATAAATCTTGCGTGACCGCAACACCATTACTGAGATCTTCATATAAGTTTTTCAGATTTCAAATAATATTGTAAGCATTTCCCCACATATATTTCCAAATATTTCTATGAATATCGCAACAAGGTACAGAAATACTGGGTGTGCCATTTGAAATAAGAAAGTTTTTTACCATTATTTGTAGTAAATGTTTGAATATTAATTATGATCACTCAGTATATTCCAGAGTTAAATTCTTTTCATCTGCATAAGGGTAGCCAATATGTCTATACACGAGGAAACATTGTCTGTCTCGTTGGCTTGAAGGGTTTATTCATTAATTGCAAATTAAAAATACTCCTTTTTTTCGATTTTTCGCCATTTTCTCTCAAATGGTTCTCCTAAGGCATAAAATGGTCTCTATAAACTTATCATTATTTGAGCTTGCCATTCAATTTTTGAATTCATATATAGGGTATTACATTGAAAAGTGTAAAAGTGTAACTATGGTCTATATCTTCGTTATCGAACAGCCTGTATATGCGAAAACAATTTTAAATTGTGCATCTGATTGGCCTTTACATTTAACGAAAAGAAAATTTTCAAAATGTCTTCATTTACTGCCTCAAAATGAGAACCGCGTCTGGGGTGGGCCATCCTGTATATACAACGTGTTTGAGATAAAATCATTATTTATTCAACTCAAAGTACAGGGTGCGGCACGGAGGATGGATGGTTTTAAAAAAATAATAAAAGCGTTAATTTTTACTCAAAAACACATTTATTGACGGAATCAGATTCTCAAGGAAATAGCATTTGAGACAGTCAAGTGTGGAAAATCACATCAGGCATGTGGTGGCCGAAATCGGTGATGCAGTGCTGGAGGCGCTCTTGGAAGTTCGCGTAGACTCTCTCCAACATCGCTCTCTCAACTTGGGCAACTTCCACGCGAATAGCCCTTTTCAATTCGTCCAGAGTTCGGGGCTTGGTCTCGTATACTCTAGCCTTGAGGTGTCCCCATAAGAAAAAATCGCATATGGATAAATCTGGGGACCGGGGAGGCCAATGAACATCGCCAAACCTGGAAATAAGGCGACCAGGGAAGAGAGGGCGAATAACGTCCATTGATGCTCAGGTCCTCTTGGTCTTCTGTTGATCAGTTCACCACGTCTGCGAAGTGATTCAACCCAACGAAGGATGGTGTTTCGAGAGGGAATAGCTCTATTCCGATGAATGTGGAAATGGCGACGAAACTCACGCTGCACGACCGTGACTGACTCATTATTTCGGACGAAACTATCATAGGCGAAAACACGATGCTCCACCGTCCAATGCTCCATGACGACAACTGGTAAATAAATGCTAGGAACACACGAGTCTAACGGCACCTTCCCCACTACTCTCGTCCTCAGTGGGGGAAAGTTATGCCCATCTGAAAAACGTCCGCCCTCCGTGCCGCACCTTGTATAAAATATAATGATAATTTTCTATATGATATTCAATCTTTCAAATTAAGGATATATCGATATCGACTTTATTGATTTTCCGATATGCCGATATACACAAAACCAAATTTATATGAGAACACTATTTTACAAAAAAGTATGTTTTCCTCGTCAATTCATCATTGGATATCGAATATATTTAGTTCATTGAGAAATTATTCTTCTTATCTTCTGACAGTTTCTGTGATAACACGGTCCGGAAACTTTTCCCTTAAAAGATCAATGGTTACGTTGCTTGTGTGGCACGTAGCTCCGTCCTCTTGAAAATAAACGTTGTCCAGATCAATACCTTTCAATTCCGGCAATAAAAAAACATTAATCAACTCTCGATAGCGCAATCCATTCACCGTAACTGTTACTCCAGCTTAATTCTCTAAAAAAAGGTCCATTGACCCCGCCGGACCATAAACCGCACCAAACAGTCACGAGTTGAGGATACAGAGGCATTTCAACAATTACTATTAGGTCATTGTGAAAAAGCATCTCTATCCTCAACGTGTTGTGTGGTTTATGGTCTGGCGGGTCATTAGACCTTGGATGAGGCTGGAGCAACAGTTACGGTGAATGGATTGCGCTATCGAGAGATGATTAATGATTTTTATGACCGGAATTGGATGGTATGGATCTGGTAATCGTTTGCTTTCAACAAGAAAGCTCCAAGTGCCACACATGCAACGAAAACATTGATGTTTTACGGGAAACTTTTCATTAACATGTTATCTCTGGAAGAAGTGATCACAATTGGCCACCGAGATCTTGTGATTTAACCCCTTGCGACTTCTTCCCTTGTGGTCATGTGGAAGTTAAGATCTGGACCTCATAGATGGAATTCATGAGGCTATCAAGGACATGAGGCAGTCACTTTGCGATTTGCTTATGGAAAATTTCATGAAAAGGGTATGGTCCTGTATTCATGGTCATGGTGGTTACGAGTGTTACGACCATACATGATGTTTTTCTCCATTATTAACGGCAAACCTTCCTCTTTGGAATGAAATTAGCATCCGATGATTCATCCAAAAAATGGCAAAAATGGCGTAGAGTATTTGAAGTATTCACTCATAAATAAATGCTTTTATATTTATCAAGTATTATTAATATCGATTACAAGAATTTATCGATGTTTTCCATCGTCATGGATCATTGTTTTGTTCCGAGGTTGGAAAACTAGAGCAAACCCATAGCATGTTACAAACAATACAGGGTCTTTCACGAGGAACCTCACCCATATTTATACGGGAAACTACTGAACGTATTTTCATGAAATTCAGCACTTATAAGTATTTCACGATGCTGATGAATCTAAAATATTTTCAAGGCATGAGCACCTCCGGTTTTTCCGGAAATGACGTCAACTTCCGTTTTTCGAATTAGAACACCATTTTTTTATTGCAGAAATAGATTCCTTAGAAAATTTCAAGTTATTTTGATGTAACATTTTTCAGTTTTGGTTGTAAAATTCTCTCTGAGCGGGAAAATTCGAAAAAAAAATCGAAAATAGAGCTCCGCTGAAACAAGAATAACTTCGAGGTTTTTGGATGGAAAATTTTCATTTTTGGGATTTTTCAAGATGTAAGATTGATGTATCCACTTTAGAAATCGAAATCGCGATTCATGATACAGGGGGTGAAAAAATCGCTTTCAAAGTTAGGGATGACAAAATCGTGAAAAATCAATTTTTTCAAATTAGAACCCCATTTTTTTTATGGCAGATATTGAATCTACGTTGAAAAATAATGTGAGTTTATGCATCACACCCTTGCCCTAAAATGGATATTTTCTGAGTTAATATCCACTTTAGGGCAAGGGTGTGATGCATACACTCACATTATTTTTTAACGTAGATTTAATATCTGCCATAAAAAAATGGGGTTCTTATTTGAAAAAATTGATTTTTCACGATTTTGTCATCCCTAACTTTGAAAGCGATTTTTTCACCCCCTGTATCATGAATCGCGATTTCGATTTCTAAAGTGGATACATCAATCTTACATCTTGAAAAATCCCAAAAATTAAAATTTTCCATCCAAAAACCTCGAAGTTATTCTTGTTTCAGCGGAGCTCTATTTTCGATTTTTTTTTCGAATTTTCCCGCTCAGAGAGAATTTTCCAACCAAAAATGAAAAATGTTACATCAAAATAACTTGAAATTTTCTAAGGAATCTATTTCTGCAATAAAAAAATGGTGTTCTGATTTGAAAAACGGAAGTTGACGTCATTTCCGGAAAAACCGGAGGTGCTCATGCCTTGAAAATATTTTATATTTCATCAGCATCGTGAAATACTTATAAGTGCTGAATTTCATGAAAATACGTTCAGTAGTTTCCCGTATAAATATGGGTGAGGTTCCTCGTGAAAGACCCTGTATAAATCTTTACCTACTTGTGAACGTGGTTAAGTATAATGTCTTCGGATTAACCCCATTTAGGAAGTTTTTCTTCGTTGAAAGATTTACTTAATTATAGAATATTCAAGAAACATCTCTTGAAGTTAGTATGAATATATTTCCACATGAATATTATAATGTCTGCATGTCAATAGTAGAAGAAAATTATTCGCAAAACACAATCTTCGCGTTTCGAAAAGTTTTCTTTCTAATGAAGTAACCTTTATTTGGTTTTATTAATCTGCAAAGAATATATGTGGTGTAAAAGTGAAAATATTGAAAATATTCCATTTTCCATTCATCTGAGGATGTATAGGTCCGATTGAATTTTTTTAGATATTCGGTTCTCGGCACAATTGCAGTAAAGATTCCAGTATATAAAATCTTATGTTTTATATTTTTTTCAGGTGCAATGTATGTGTGAAGCTTTACACCAAAGGGGCGATATTGATAGACTGGCCACTTTCCTTTGGTCCCTACCATCGTCTTCTCATCTTCGAAGCAACGAGAGTATATTGAGAGCAAGTGCTGCTGTCGCTTTTCACAGAGGTTCCTACCACGAATTATACAAGATCCTTGAGTCTCATTCCTTTCATCCTCGTTGGCATGCCGATCTACAAGACTATTGGTACAAAGCCCATTACAGAGAAGCGGAAAAAGTTAGAGGAAGACCTTTGGGTATGTCATGAATTTACATATTTATGCATTTTCAAAAAAGCTAGCTGATGTCAGTAGTTTCACGTTTGGCTGTTCCTTTGGAAGTTCTATTATAAGTTTCATGCGTATTCCTTTCTTCATCAGAATTACTTTCACCTTCTTTCGGCATTTCCTCAATTAATTTGCAACGAAGAATTTCAAACAGATGTGCTTAGGAACTCAAATCCAATCGTGAAATATAAAAGTTCCTCACAGTTATTGAAAAGGTTATGATCTTTCGAGATGAAAATGAACTATTTTCAGGTGCTGTGGACAAATATAGACTAAGGAAAAAATACCCTCTTCCAAAAACTATATGGGATGGTGAAGAAACAGTTTATTGCTTCAAAGAGAGAAGTCGAAATGCACTTAAAGAATGTTACACCAAAAATCGATATCCAACACCAGATGAGAAAAGATCCCTGTCCAAAAAAACTGGACTGTCACTGACACAAGTTTCAAATTGGTTCAAAAATCGACGTCAACGAGATAGGACACCACAACCCCGACCGTGAGTACATTCACTATAAGATTTCTTAGACCAAGATTTTTGGTGGAATATTATCTACATTTTTGTTTCTATTTAATTTGACATTAATAGTATATTCTAAAACTAGTTGCAGAATGGGCTCCTATTCCAATACGAACGCATGAGTGTTGGAATTGCATTCTGCTACGAGTATTCGACGATATTTTCTCTATTTCAGTCAAATTTCGTGAAATACTGTTGAAATTCAATGGAAAATTCAGATTATACATCCTAATGACTTTTGTATTGTATCTTGGCAGTTGGTGACTGTTACCAAATTGACATTTCCAAATTGACGTGTGTCAGTGCTGACCACCACGAGACGAAAAATATAACTGAAAACAATGCTGTAATGAATTCATTACAGCACTGTTTTTAGTACTGTAATGAACTCATTACGATACTGGAATAGAGATAAAATTATTTCGCATTTGCATTGATTCTCAAAAGTTGTTTCGTAATAGATATGTCTGTTGTCTCTTTTCATTTGCTCATTTGGTAATTTCGCATCTATTTTTTGTTTGTGATGTGTCATAGACTTAGACTATGGTCTATAAGGTCTTAGATGAGTTCGGACAGAAAATATAACTCCAAGCAACGTCCAGAAAAGATCAATAAGATGCTTTTCTGTTGTTTGGCTTGATGAATGTACTCGTTATCAGCTATTTTTTTTTCAGGGAATTACTTTTGGGAAATATGACTCTAGCTCAGGGAAACATGTCAGCACATCACCAGGCTGGAATAGATATGGCTGCGTTTCAAGCAGCAACCAAATTATTTGATCCTACATGTGGTGTACCAAATTGTTATCAGGATTACCAGTTACCATAAAAATTTGTTAATAATTTTCTGAATTTTATGATATGTGTATATTTGTGTATTATGTGAATAAATTGTATATTTCAATGTGACCTGGATTTTTTTTTCGAATAATCGAAATGAGCAAAAAAGAAACATTTCGAAAGTTGTAGATTTTCATGAGAAGAAAAAGTGGGAACTTGGTAGTTCCTCCCACAATATGAAAATTTAGGTTCTACATTTCCTCATGAGAAAATTGAAAGTAAATTTAATGGATACGTGATATTGATTGTAGAATATAAAGGTGAAGAAATTAATAGTAAAAACCTTCATGCTAAGCGTATCTCAGTTTTTCAAATAATTGTTCTTCGTTTTTTCAAATGTTGGTTTGTCCGAATGACGGTGGAAGCAATATGGCAAAGTTTTCGACAAATGAATGGATAGTATTTCAGAATATTCTTATTCCTATTTCAAACCTTATGGTGAATGAAGTGAACTACCAAGCATCAAACCAAGTGATATTGAAATATTTTGAAGCATGAAATAACAGATAGACCATTGATTGATATATAGGGTCTTTCATGAGGAACCTCACCCATATTTATACGGGAAACTACTGAACGTATTTTCATGAAATTCATCAGCACTTACTTATAAGTATTTCACGATGCTGATGAAATCTAAAATATTTTCAAGGCATGAGCACCTCCGGTTTTTCCGGAAATGACGTCAACTTCCGTTTTTCAAATTAGAACACCATTTTTTTATTGCAGAAATAGATTCCTTAGAAAATTTCAAGTTATTTTGATGTAACATTTTTCATTTTTGGTTGGAAAATTCTCTCTGAGCGGGAAAATTCGAAAAAAAAATCGAAAATAGAGCTCCGCTGAAACAAGAATAGGGATTTTGTCATCCCTAACTTTGAAAACGATTTTTTCACCCTTTGTATCATGAATCGCGATTTCGATTTTCAAAGTGGATACATCAATCTTACATCTTGAAAAATCCCAAAATGAAAATTTTCCATCCAAAAACCTCGAAGTTGTTCTTGTTTCAGCGGAGCTCTATTTTCGATTTTTTTTCGAATTTTCCCGCTCAGAGAGAATTTTACAACCAAAACTGAAAAATGTTACATCAAAATATCTTGAAATTTTCTAAGGAATCTATTTCTGCAATAAAAAAAATGGTGTTCTAATTTGAAAAACGGAAGTTGACGTCATTTCCGGAAAAACCGGAGGTGCTCATGCCTTGAAAATATTTTAGATTTCATCAGCATCGTGAAATACTTATAAGTGCTGAATTTCATGAAAATACGTTCAGTAGTTTCCCGTATAAATATGGGTCAGGTTCCTCGTGAAAGACCCTAGGTATATTGGAGGAATACTAAATAAATAGACCTCACATATTTTTCTTCTTCTGACGGAGGTTAGTGACCACTTTTGTAAACTGTTCCCTATATTCAGCAGTTCCAATTAACAATTCCAAATTGACCAAACTGGAAGGCGAAGTCTTGGCCAAGTTCAGCGGCGTAGTAACGCCACCACGGGCCTGTGTTCAAGATATTTTCTGGGCCCC
The DNA here is from genome assembly GCA_910592335.1 of Adalia bipunctata. Taxonomy (NCBI): domain Eukaryota; kingdom Metazoa; phylum Arthropoda; class Insecta; order Coleoptera; family Coccinellidae; genus Adalia; species Adalia bipunctata. Next base: position 34,770,382 of record OU342948.1, read on the forward strand.
TACCTTCACTATTAGCGCTAGTCGTCCCAAGCGCCAAATGACCACCACGACCACGACAACAGTACCATACCCTTTTCATGAAATTTTTTCATATCCTAACCGCAAAGTGGCTGTCCTCGATAGCCTCCGAATTCCGTCTTTGAGGTCTTGAATCGACGCTGGGCTCTTGGCCTGGACCTTCTCTTCCACATGGCCCCCAAAGTCGCAAGGTGTTGAATCACAAGATCTCGGTGGCCAATTGTGATCACCTCTTCGAGAGATAACACGGTCCGGCAAAAAATTATTGTTTGTTGATGATCAGTTTGTTGATGATCGGTCGGCTTGAGTTCTTGTGTTAACTGAACTTTATAAGCCTTAATTAAGACTCAAATCTTTATGCAAAATACGGTGTAATGACGTTTGTGGAATGCCAAATTCAAAAGAACGACGAGTATTGTTGATACACATTATAGAGAGGGAGCAATTGACTTTCTGATCGTTGTTGATTTGATATAGCCGATAAATTGTTCATTGGAAACCGTTATCAACTGGAGTGAGGACCAGGAATTCTGGATATACAGGGTCTTTCACGAGGAACCTCACCCATATTTATACGGGAAACTACTGAACGTATTTTCATGAAATTCAGCACTTATAAGTATTTCACGATGCTGATGAAATCTAAAATATTTTCAAGGAATGCGCACCTCCCTTGCCCTAAAGTGGATATTAACTCAGAAAATATCCACTTTAGGGTAAGGGTGTGATGCATACACTCACATTATTTTTTAACGTAGATTCAATATCTGCCATAAAAAAATGGGGTTCTAATTTGAAAAAATTGATTTTTCACGATTTTGTCATCCCTAACTTTGAAAGCGATTTTTTCACCCCCTGTATCATGAATCGCGATTTCGATTTTTAAAGTGGATACATCAATCTTACATCTTGAAAAATCCCAAAAATGAAAATTTTCCATCCAAAAACCTCGAAGTTATTCTTGTTTCAGCGGAGCTCTATTTTCGATTTTTTTTTCGAATTTTCCCGCTCAGAGAAAATTTTCCAACCAAAACTGAAAAATGTTACATCAAAATAACTTGAAATTTCCTAAGGCATCTATTTCTGCAATAAAAAAATGGTGTTCTAATTTGAAAAACGGAAGTTGACGTCATTTCCGGAAAAACCGGAGGTGCTCATGCCTTGAAAATATTTTAGATTTCATCAGCATCGTGAAATACTTATAAGTGCTGAATTTCATGAAAATACGTTCAGTAGTTTCCCGTATAAATATGGGTGAGGTTCCTCGTGAAAGACCCTGTATATATCTGCTTCTGTGGAGGAGAACGATATGTGAAGTTTGCATTTCTCAAATAGCAGATCACTTCTTGAAGTAATTATGAGATAGCCCGATACGACTGATCATCAGGATGAAATTCAAGGTTCTTGTAAGAGATGACTTATCTGATTTCTATTTCCCAATGATTTTGCCATCCAAGCTTATGACCTTATTAGTAAATCCGTCTTTGAAACCCATGTAAAATCCTTGAATGTTGGTGTCTAGGGAGAATTGCAGAAGGAACCGTTATGGCACCTCTTCAGAGGGTGTATCTTTCGGAACTGAATTACACATGCATGTTTGAAGTCCCTATCGGTTAACTATGATCGCTCAATTCGACGGAAATTTCTCATATGAATCAAGGAAATAAATTCTCATTTCAAAAAACATTCAGATGCTTCCTGACAGTATTCAACGTATGTTCAATGGATTGTAGAAAAGGACATTATCTTCAGTATAAGTGATCCGCTAAGTTCCCAAACATTATCTAACTCCGTTTCAGTATCCCATTTTTCGGTTTTGGACCAAAAGATATTTTCGGTCGATTTGAGAGGTGAGAAAAGAGATAAGCGCATAATACAGTAGCTGTCAAGCATTCACACTCCATATCTAGATGAATAAAACCCTCTTCAACCCCTAATAATCCGAATCGCCACGCCCACCTTGCAGCATTTGTAGAATTAGAGCGACAGTGATTATTTTCGTCGAGTGTTCATCACCTATCTCTCACCCTTGTGCTGTCGGATAACACAGGGAGGGACTATGAAATTCAAAATTGTTGTTTTCGACGCATCTGCAAGAGCATTCTATGAAGATTGAGTAAAAAGTAACGTATTGCCACATGGAGCACAAACTTTTTCTCTGAGCAGAAATATTTTTTGAAATTCAAATAAGAAGATAATTCCCATATTCTGTTCATCTATTGCATGCAATCTGCTCAACACTTTCTGTGATTATTATTTCAGATAATTCATCATTGGCCGATTTATCCATAAGATTATAATACTGCAGATAGGAATTTTGCCTGTTACCTTTTATTCACTCTGTATATACAACACAATACATATTATGCTTCGTTCACTTTTATAAAGTATCGCGGTTTGCCATGACAACATTCCACCGTTTGTTTTGAAAATGTTGGGTTATAGTCATTCTTCTGTCAGTTGAACGAGCAACGTTGCCGTTTCTGCTTAAAAATCGTAGTAATTACGGATTTATCAAAATGTTCCTTTACTTTGGGAAATTATTGAATTTGAGAAAGTATTATGTTATGTGAATTCAGAATCCATTTAAGGACATTTTTGCACAACTTGAAATACTCCAGTATGAAAATGTAGTAGTTCTACGAAACCTGCCTACAGTTGAACCTCAGACGAACTAACTCCATTTATGAAGTTGAAAAAGAGTAAAGAAAGTAGACTTGGCAATGTCGCTTGATTTTTCAAGGGTACCAACCTGCGTCCGTTTTAAGTGAAAGAACTTGATAAACCTAAATCATGGCTAACCGCGATACTTTATAAAAGTGAATGGAGTATAGTGTATACAATGGTAATTTAGTATTAAAATTACTAGCTGAATACTCATTGGTAGTAGGGATATAAATGAACTGACACTTGTGTGATCTTTGTATAATAAAACATTATGTGGCTCTGAAATTTATTTCCCTATTGATTCGGACAGAGTGCTCTTCAAGGTTTGGAGTTCGATTTTGAAGAATAAAAAGTGAAAAAATAAATACTCGTATCCGTGAACACATTCATAGCGGCACCGCAACCTGCATATCCATTTATTGAATTCTCCAACAGCCAAATCGTCCCCAATCAAACGGGAATACGTAAATGATAAAAATTGAAAAAATGAGATACCTTTCAGGACTAATATCGTCGATGGCCAATTGGCCTTTGGTCAATAAATTACGTTTATTGTTGTTTGAGATACCTTTTTGAGACTTTCCTACAGGCACGCTAGCTTCAGTGCTCGTTCGCATACCCATACACTGAAATAACTCCTTGGAAATAGAATGTATAACGAATTTTTGAGATAAAAGTTTCTTAGTTTTCAGGGGGACATCGAATGCAGCCATTCAATCTGACCTTGGCCTTCGATTTCAAGGTCAAATAGATTTTTTTGATTTAGAATATGCATTTTTCGTTAAAAACTGAAAACATTCTGCCCTTTCTTGTTTCTGCAATAATATGAATCGTTGTGGAAATATGAAGTGTTTTATCTATACTCAGAATCGTTCTGATGAAAATCTTCTACACACAAACTTCTGAGCAGATTCGAAAAAAAATCTGAAAACAAACCAGTTTTAATTTTTTTAATATGCGCATACGCAATACAAAACCAAATGATTCTATGAGGAATAACTTTGAAGTACTCTACCATGACTATTTCAAGCATGAAACACTTCATATCTCCAGAGAAATTCCCTATATGATAAAACAGAAGGGACATATTGTTATAGTATAGTTTCTGACCTTGAAATGAATCTCCAAGGTCTGATTTAGCGCCTGCATTAGATGTCTGAAAACTTGGAGACTTTCATTTGAAACATTTTTTGATACAGGCGCTGCCCTTTTCGTTTGTACTCTCAATTTAGGAACACCCTGTATAAAATTGTATATATATTAATTACTTGCACCTGAATCAACTTGATATTCATGTTTCAAGGGAACTCGGAATAATGAAATAAATAACTTGGTCTGACAAGAAAAGTTGTCATCTATGAATGATGATTCTAAATTCATCTGAATCAGACTCTGACACTCTGAAACCATAGCCCCCCCCTAGTCCGATCCTCGTTAATCCGGTAACCTGAGTACTCCTTTGTTAACCACGTAACAGTGTCGCAAATCTAGACTAGCCATGTTTTGGGTTCGTTACCCATTGCAGGGATTTGCTCGCCTTTTTCAGTCACATTCAATTTTATTATTTGGTCCTTCACAAATCATTTACACTTGTATTTTCCGATTGTTAGCTGACATGTATGGGGGGGACCTCAACTTATTCATTTTCACGGTGAAATATTTGTTCATTTATTGTTTTTGATGATGTAGTAGGGGAGGATTCGTACAATAGTTGCATGCCTCAATCCTCAATCAATGCCAGTTTTCTTCATCATTCATTATTTGTTCGATGTTTTGTGATTTGTGCTTCACAAACAAACTTCGAGTTGCATGGTCATAATAAATAACCAAGATAATAATAAAAATCATTTATTTTCCAATTGAAAATTATACAAATAAGGAAACAAGACATATAGTACATAAGTTCAACCGGCAAAAAGATGAAAGGAATGAAGCCGAATCTTTAGTGAGGATTGAGTTGTACGCACGCCCCTACTGGAAATTCAAAAATTGCGAGAACGTAGAGGTCATAAAGAGAACCAGAAAATAGATATCGAGGATGAAAATATATCAATATATGTCACGAAACTTTTCAGTCTGTTCCAAAATGAAACAAGGAATCAAGAGATCATTTTCACGAGAGAATACAATATATCAAAGTTAATAAGAATAAATAAGTCATGCTTATGCTTAACCCTCTCTTTCCCACTGGTTACATTTGGCGTGATTCAAATTTTCGCCTGGAAATGAATTGTTGGTTGCCAGTAATGATTCTTTATGTTCAGATACTTCCTTGGCCACACTCTTTCACAAAATCTGTCACAAAATTGCGAGAAAAAGCTTTCATTCCTGAAAAATTGAAATGGAAGCTTTTTGGGTGACCGAAGATAAAAACTGCTTCAATCTTTTCCATGTCTAGTCATAATTATTAATTATTCTTTATTTTCTGTTATTTCCATTTTCAGTTTTATAGCAAGAATGTTCATTATTGTTGTTGAAGAGATTTTTGATTTGGGTTTCATAAAAAAATTATTGTGATTACGTTTCATTCCCACTGATTCCATATGGCTTCCAAATTTTTTTTTCGAATCGCATTCTAAACAAATTCAAATATGTAGTTATATATCGAATTTTTATTCTCGGATAAAGTTGTATTGCGCAGATAATGAAATTTTTGAGCCAACCAGAGAATCTTGAAGAAAGTTGGGAAAGAAAAATATTTTTTTAAATGAATCGTTTGTTACATGATTCTTTGAACGTATGGCTTAACTTCAAAACGATCGGAATAAAGAAAAATTTAAGGGCATGTACTGGAAAAGATTGAATGATAATGACACTTAATACCTTCTAGGAGAAATTATTTTGAAAATATTCGAAAAAAATTGATATTCAGAAAAACAGTAGATAATCATTTATAAAGGAATAATAAATTTTGCGTGACCTCAACACCGTTATTTGAGATCTTCATATGAGTTTTTCAGATTTCAAATAATATTGTAAGCATTTCCCCACAAATATTTCCAAGTATTTCTATGAATATCGCTTATCATAATAGTAGGTTAACTAGTTGAATTAAAAATCGAAAATTACTGGAAAACTATCAGGTTTAGGTATAGGGAAACCCAATAAAGATAGTTCCGATATTAATTTTCACGTTCAACAAGGTACAGAAATACTGGGTGTGCCATTTGAAATTAGAAAGTTTTTGACCATTATTTGTAGTCAATGTTTGACTATTTTGTATAATCACTCAGTATATTCCATAGATAATTTTTTTTCTTGTGCATAAGGGTAGCCAATATGTCTACACGAAAAAACATTGTCTGTCTCGTTGGCTTGAAGGGCTTATTCATTAATTGCAAATTAAAAATACTCCTTTTTTTCGATTTTTCGCCATTTTCTCTACAATGGTTCTTCTAAGGCATAAAATGGTCTTTATAATCCCATCATTATTTGAGCTTGCCATTCAATTTTTGAATTCATATATAGGGTATTCCATTTAAAAAAGTGTAACTATGGTCTATATCTTCGTTATCGAACACCCTACCCTGTATATGTAAATACAAAATTAAATTGTGCATCTGATTATCCTTCACATTTCACGAAAAAAAAAAAATTTCAAAATGTCTCCATTTACTGCCTCAAAATGAGAACCGCGTCTGGGGTGGGCCACCCTGTATATGTTTGTCTAGTTCATGGTGAAACACCCTGTATATGCATAAAATACCTGGTGTTGGCACTGATTATAGGTTTTGTTGGAGACTTTCTTGTCGAAAGAAAATCTGAGATGGGGTCCTACCATAGAACTTATAGTAACATGGAATGCTAGTACCAGATCAAAAAGAGGGTAAACACTAGGAGCATAGAATTGGTAAACATCTCAAGTCGGTGGAACAGTAAAGTTTTCATGTTTCCATGGATATCAGCTGTCACACAGAACAGAAACACAAAAATTGTTTGCCGAAATGCCAAGTGAATCGGATTTTGACGATTATATTTTCATAGTATTTCTTTTTCTGTTCTGTGTGACAGGTCATGTATGAAAAAGTACATGAACCGCTAGAACCAGATGACCATGCATATAATGAAATTTTTGCAGAAGTATTATAGATCGAATTGGGAATAATGGAAATATCGATTTCGAATTCGGTAATGTAGGTTTATTTAATAGGAAGAATTGTCACTTGTGGAATACGGAAAAACCTCATTCAATGAGACAAACGAATTTCAAAAAAAAAATCATCGCTATTTATTTACGCTATTGATGGACAATAAATTGCGGTATCGATAATAAAAGCCATTGTATGATTAATTCAACAATAATAATATTTCGAATGTTCCATCCCTTCAAAGAGAGTAGATGCTGACCAAGGTTTCAATCTGTTTTTTCACCTCATATTCTTCCACACGTCGGAACCCGCTAGTTTCGTATCAATAAAGTGATTTCGTTCCGTGAGATGAAGACTCTACTCAATACACCTACGACCTACGCAAGACCAGAAAACTATAGCTAGATACGTATCTTCCAGTCAGACCAACCGTAAGTACCATTTTCCTTCAGTGTTCACTTTGTGGTATGTATAGATATTATTCAATCTCATACATACATTATTTTTTTTATCCTCGTCGTGATAAGAATTGGAATTGAGGAAATTTATTTTCATTTCAGGTATAATCGGAAGCTCAAACATTTTTTTTAGCTGAACAGAGAATTTCGAACAATCTAATAATCCACATTTCCAGATTTCATATATGCCCAGTTTTCCAACTTCTTATAGACACTCGAACTCGAAACAATTCAGAATCTTTATAAATTTGCTAAATATCTGTTAATGTGTTTCATATGTTTCTTAGAGGTCTGAAACATCATTCTTCGTGAAGGCTGAATGTCTAAATAAATGCAAATAATTACGATGATAATAATGTTCTGAGTTTCTAGGAATTATCAATACATAGTTAGTTTACGTACAATTGCAAATCACACTACCCGACAGATGATGGACGACTATAACTTTGTTCAAGTATGTCTAGTGAAGATCAAAAATGTAACTTTTTGAATTGAAATTAAAAATGTAGAAATACTCATTTGTATGTTTTGTACAATGTTTATTGTGAATCGTAACGACAAAAGAAAAAAGAATTTAAATTGACAAACATATATTTCATCAAGTCTGCAACAATATCGACATATGAAACACTTTTTCCAATACTTCGAAATCACTTCTGTCTGTGAGAGCCTGATATGCTTTATGAGAACAAAGTTGAACAGTAATTGATTATATTATAATTTTGAACGACACTACAAATTTCTTAAATATTAGATATACATCGTTAAAAGCATCATTTGCTCACTCCTATTGAATTTCGTTTTTGTCTTTTGAAGTTTTCACTCAAAAAACATCAAAGTATATTTTTGTCTTATCCTCAATCACTCTAATATAAATATACATTTCAATTTATTTACCTCTTTTAAATTACTGGAAGACGAGCCATGGCATTTTCATATATTATATTAACACATATTCTACAAAAATAAGGTAGATGAATGAAAAAATATAGGTGTTAAAAATTCATTGAAATTTATTTCAGGCCTCATTTTATATGAAATTAATGAAAAAGTTTTAGATAAATTCGAACAAAAATCAGAAGAGTTCACTTTATACGATGTTCAACATATATACTGAAACTGCTAAAAAATTAAGTACTGAAGACTTTAGTCAATTTCTCATATAGGTTAATACAAAGTATTTGTATGAAGATTCCTCAGTAAAAAAATGTATTCAATGATTCATCATAACTTTATTAAAAGGCAAATCATGTTGACAAATCATCCCAACGACTGTAGCCAAATGCACAAAGGTAGGTAATGTTGACCTATCTCAAAGATATCAAAAATGTTACGATTTAAGTCTTATTTAACCGAACTTATTTGAAAGTATGGTCTTAAAGGATTAACAATTTGGTTGGCCATATAGTTTTTCGAATTTTCAATGTGATCTTAATCTCAATTCTACATCAAATTGTTCAGTTTGGTTCTAGATATGGAAAGATATGATATGTACCTGTATAAAATTCTCTTGTGAACTCATTCATCTTATCCCAAATGATTGAATGGTTTTCGTGAATCCATCACATGATCATCACCATATCATTTTAGTGCTAACGACTCCCAATGGCTACTTCTCGTTATATCAAAAATTCTTCAATTATCGAAGATGTAATACTTTTCGAATATAAACCAAATTTATTTCTCGAATAATAGATCGAATGAGCCCATCATAAATTTTCCTTGTCTGAAACTGTTTTATGATCACAGTCGAATAGATGATTATTCATTTGAAAAACATTTCAGTAAACAGATATGTTTGTTTTCTTATCATTCTTTTCATCAAACACTAGTTTTTCAGCAACAGAATACGATTATGATATGACTAGAGATTCCAAGTATATTGACTCTGTTGTATCATGATATGGGCATTTTTTCGAGATACATTTTCTTGCTATATAGCTATTCTTATTTATACAATACCAGCGTGAATAACTCAATCATTAACATTAAAGAAACTGCATGCCCATAATCATGATGTGATACATTATTCTATAGATAATAACAATTATTGCCTATCAATTCAGGTTGACAAACAACTCAGAGGTGAATGTATAAAATTATATAAAAATCAATAAGAGAATGATGAGTAATAAAACTGTGCAAGAGTATGGATTATGAATGTGATATAAGATTCTTTGGAAGATGAAAGTTTAAATTCTTTAGGTTGTATACTTTTCATCATTCTCATATTGAAAACTATTTCTGCGAATTTCAACATCAATAAATCAATCTTATAAATTTCAACTGAGTAATATTCGCAATAATTCGGTTATAAACTCTTCAAAAATGAAATATCTTGGGATTTTACACGGTAGGTATGAATTAAAGAATTAACAGTGAGGTTCCTTTTGGCACCTTCAAAAAAATGGGTGTGGAAAACTGAATTGTGACCAGCAATTCTCAGTTTCCACTTCATTCCATAGTGTTGTACTGCACATTTTTGACCTTGAAATACCTGAATATGGCGTAGCCAGATATCGTCATTAATACAAAAATAGCTAATGTTGTTCCTACAGCTAATGGCGCTGTTTCGTCGCGATATGTTCTCATTTCTTTGCACTCCATTGATGGTTCGAATCTTTCGCTCTTGTACATGAACGGTTGTAGTTGCAGAGCTCTAAGAAGTAAGGATCCTCTAAGACCTGGTGGTGGTCTGTCTTCCTTATCGGTCTCGAGATCGATATCGAGTTCTTCACATGCGTAAGATTTTCCAACTGGCGTGGGTATAAGCATCGTTTTATGGTAGAGCTTTATGGCATTTCCTGCAAAATGACGAGTTCTATTTACTAAGGGGACATTCAATACATTATTTATACAAAAATACAGTGTTCAACAACGAGATTGAAGATCTTTGAGGTGGATTGGCATTTCATGTGGTTAACAAAACAGAAATAAATCAGGCCTTGCTAATGAATATTTTCCAGGATTCAAGTCCTATTCACTAGAGGTCCAGAGCACAGCTTGGTCTGCTCCTCTGACTACGGAACTGATGTATTTCTTCCAGGGATCTAGTATTGCTACCAAGGCTCAACCTGCTTTTTCCAGTAGGCTCAAATGGCAGCTAGCCAAAGATTAATAAATTCAAATCAAGCAAGAAATATGATGGCTGTTTTTGAAGCTTAAACTTTGCGTTCTTGATAGAGAAAAATGTTTATCCATAGAACTTATAGTAACATGGAATGCTATTACCAGATCAAAAAGTGGGTAAAGTCTATTCATAATTCTATGGTATAGTCCATCCAAGAATTATTGACATCTCGGGCGGCTTTAGAAATTCGAAATTATGTTGGTAATATCCCAGTCAGTGATATACTGCTCCACAAGAGTTAGGGATATCGTATTCAATCGTTTTTAAAAGTATGTAGGTAATCTTCGAGAAGATCGCTGTAAAATCATTTAAAACTCAATAACAACTTGAATCGATCCAATAAAAATCAGTATGAGACATTTCGTCAATCTACTCGCCTTTTTTTCTGAAGTTTGGTTCTTTGCATATATTTATAGATATATATTCTTTTGAATTAGAGAGCTAAAATAATACAATACATAGTGAAACAAAAAGGTCCTAGCTGAGGTTAAAAAAAACGGGGTACCATAACATTCTGCGTATGATACTAGAGCTCAGGGAAAAACCTCAGCCGAAAAAACCCTGTCTCCCCGTAAAAAAAATAAAATAAAATTGTGTAGTGTGAAAATATCTGAATATAACATATTGAAGGACATCTCGTTTATCCAAACGGCTCTTCGGAGGTAGGATTTCCAAACACCCGAAAAAAACTCCAATCTGAAATCAAAAAAGGCAGAAGCAGACAAAAGAATGCAATTTATAACATAATGAATTTCATCAAATTGATCTAAAATTTTCAATCCATTGCAAAAATGAAATTGTTACATTGTGTATGGCTCTAATGCCATCTTGAAATTTATAAATCGAACAACTATTAATTAGGTGATCAATAGTTTCCTCTGCTTCACCACATTCACAATTAGGACTCTCAACCGAATTCCACTTGAAAATATGTTTTAACGCGTTTCAAACATGAAAAATCTCTTTCAGCTTGAACACTTGTAATAGGGACAGTCACAATTAATGTTGCAAGCTTATAAACCTCCGAAAATACTGAAACCATACCAAGATTATTTATCAATTTGAGGGTGCCGTATATCTTCCTTATGAAATTGTTCATCTCTATAAATCATATTTAATTCATTTCTCAATCGGTCCTCATCAAATACGTCACGATAATTCCCTGTTGATGAATTCATCAACGTGGAAGGAAACTCTGATGAAAATAATTGATATTTGGTCCTATCAAGTAATCCTAAAAATTTAATCTCACTCAGATTCTCGAACCTAATTTTTATTTGGTGAATGATACAATCTAAAATTTCATAAAATAAACGTTTATAAGTTCAACTGCGTTCAAATTATATTTTTCTCGGTCAAAAGGTATTCCTTTGGGTGCCTTTGATTTTTCGAAAATCTGCTTTACAGAATTTTCAATTCATATTTATTTGGGTTATGCATAACTCAATATTCAAACTACTCAACTGTAGGATTATCGCTCAATTACACTCTTGATTAAACCACAACGAAAGTAATATGAGATAATTCAAAGAAATAATCGAAATATCTAACGATATGAAATGTTGTAACTCAACTGAACATGAGCAGAGTGAGCAGACGATGTTGCAAGTTGCAGGTGGATTACATAAACAAATCAGCAGATGGGGAGTGGCGACATCTATTGAACCTATCCTCGAGTCCTGTAGAATCACGGAAAGGTCCGATCGGCGATAGTTGCGTCGCCTCAAAAACCGAATAATACCGACAACTTCGCGCTCCTTCGCGTTCCTTCGCTGTCACTCGGATTCGGTTGGCTGCTTCGAATTGGGACTGGATAGAGACGATGAGATCGTCGCCTCAAAGATCGAAAAATAGCGACACCTTCGTGTTCCTTCGGATTCCGTCGGCTGTTTCGAATTTGAACTGGATGAGACGATGTTCATCGTCGCCTCTGCGTCCTCATGGGATGTTATTGAGCAGTGGCGGCGAAGAAAATTATTGCTGATTTTGATTAGATATGGTGCATATTTTAATATTTTGGTGTTCGCTCCCTGTTCTTTTATTTTTCTGAGATTGTGAGGAAAATGATAAAATGATAGGTGAGGCGCCGCCTCACTTGCCTCACCCGACGAGCCGCCACTGTGGGACTATATTTGATAGCACTGGTAGCCACTGAGTAGGTGTAGATCGGATGGTTCCAGTAATGATCCTCATTGATAAATTCAGCTGTGCGTCGATTTTCTGAACATGAACACTATTCAGCCAAACAGGGCAACAATATTCAGCGGTGGAAAAAACCAGGGCAAGGGCTGCTGTACGAAGAGTAGTTGCGTCAGCTCCCCATGAGGTACCAGCAAGTTTCTGCAGAATGTTATTCCTCGTTTTCAGCTTCATCCGTAAGTCATCCAAATGTGCTTTGTAATTCAGAGAGGAGTCTAATTTAACACCTAAGTATTTTGGAGTAAAATTATGATTCAAAACAGAGTTTCCGAAAAGAACATTTAATTTTTTATATTTTTGATGGTTATTTAAATGAAAAAGCGAAACCTCGGTTTTATTGGGATTTGGACACAAACGCCATTCGAAAAGATAATTTTTCAGAATTTTCAAATCAGAAGTTAAATTTTCCTCAATACTTTGAAAATCAGAATGTTGGAAAGCGAGTGCAATATCGTCGGCGTAAATAAATTTTTCAGATGAAGTACAAGGAATATCACATAAATATAAATTGAAGAGAAGGGGTGCTAAAACAGATCCTTGTGGAAGACCATTATTCAAAATTTTGAAGTTACTACTATTATCATCAACAAAAACACGAAATCTCCTATCTGACAACATATTCTCTAAAAGACGAATCATCTTTCCACACTTAAGATGTGTATAAAGTTTATAGATCAACCCATATTTCCATACCGTGTCGTAAGCAGCAGATAAATCTATGAAAGCTGTGCCTGTTTTCGATTTGTTATCGAAACCTGATTCGATAAAGGTGGTCAAACTGAGAACCTGATCACTGCAATTTCTATTTTTCCTGAAACCGCCCTGACAATTTTGAAGAACATCCTCTATGGTAGGTTCGATCCTAAAGAGAATTAACCTTTCTAAAATTTTCAAAGGAACACTCAATAAACTAATTGGCCTATAACTACTTGCTTCATGAATGTTCTTAATTTGTAATGAAGTCAGTTTATCAATGGCTTCGATATGAAACGAGTTTTCTGAAAATGCCAAGACATAAATTAACAAACGTTGAGGCTAATAGGGCTATCGGAATGCTACAGTGTGGCCTAACTCAGGTTGTTGTAGCGGAAAGGCACCAAGTCAGCCAAAGTGTGATATCTCAACTCTGGAATAGGCTCAGGGAGACAGGTTTCGTGTTTGAAAGCTCGAGGCTTGGTGGGCGACGAAAAACAACACTTGCTCAGGATCGTTTCATCACCGTTTTGGCGAAAAGAAACCCCACATCTACGTCTAGAATGCTACGGAATACTCTTCAAAATGCAGATGCATGGGGTCCAAGTTTCCATCGAAGTCATCAGACGACGTTTGAGAGGTGAATCTAGGTTCTATACGTCCATTAAGAGGAGTTCCATTAACACTTGACCATAAGCGTCAAAGACTGGAATGAGCAAGGCAACATATCAATTGGAACGATCAATGGCGTAGTGTACTGATGAATCCAGATATGGACGATTTTAAGATTATCGAAGAAAAAGGTTATGAACAATCCCACGCATACCCCGTTATCGTCGCTATGTCCAAGAAGTCCATCGATTCCGAGGGGGTAGTGTTATGGTATGGGCCGGGATATGTTTCAACGGGCATGGCCGGACTGGGCAGGCGGGGTACCGGGGAATTCCCCGGTGGGCCCCCTTATGTGGGTTGTGGGGGCCCTTGTCTAAAACGGTGCTACTTATTACTGAAACTTTTAAGCCCACATTTTTAACTTGGTAGTCACAGATGCTGTTCAGGTAAATTCTGTAATTAAAACCTACTTTGGGACACTCAATCGGGTTGGTGTTTTTTTGTCGGAATCTTACGAAAGAATGGCGGAGTGGGATGAGAATTCTAAATGTAATAAAAGGTTAACAAAAATATGTGACACCCGTGGAGGAGTAAGGGCCTGATGGCTGTGCAAAAATTGCTCGGAATTGAACGAGGTGAATATTATGAGGACGAACTATATTATTCAACTTTGCTGACTGTTCTGGAAAAAAATTCAAACTTCTGTTAAATTTGATTCCAAGACTATATCAGAAGCTTCAGCTTTTCAGAATTACTTTTGCAAGTATGATGCTGTTTTATTGTCCTTTACAATGAGCCAGTGTTTTTCATACCTTACACCAGCATCCAAATACCTTGAAAACTATGGAATTGATCTAGTTCAATCATACAATATGGACAATATGGTTATGCATGCCAAGAGTGGTATTGAAAGTTTATTTGAAAACTTTGGCCAAATAAAAAGCCAAACAGACAAATTCATATATTTCATTAACAAAAATTTGGAAGAAGGACATGACATTGATATTGAGAAAAATTTTAGTTCAAAAAGGCGATAAATAAAATAAAATTTCAGGGGAATTGATGGATGACCCTATTTTTGATAATGCTTGTAAAAGGTTTGAAGTGGAAACTTATAAAACTATTATGAATCAAATTTTTCGAAGTATCTCAGATTGGTTTTCTAATAATGAAACACATTATAAAAACTTTCAATTGTTCGACCCGAAATATTTTCCTCGAAAGCGGGAAGATTTGTTAACATTTACGGAGGCTTTCACCACGATTTCTGAATTTTTACATGTTTATAAACAAGATCTGATCTCAGAATTGAGCTCATTTTCTGCAATATTCTCAGAAAGGATAAGATACTCAAATATAAATTGCCAAATATGTAGGTATATCTGTTAATTCTCGATGTCTAGGGTAAATAAGCTGCTGTTATTTAGTATTGAAAAAAATGAACATGAATTCGTCGGCATATTTTGTTTATAAATAGGCATATATTAACGTTATCATGTAACTACGCAGGTAAAATGTGAAATGGTATTTTCTGAATTTAAATTAATAAAATACAGAATTCGTTTCATCATTGCTGCTGAGGAAACCATTGGAGCACTAGTATTAATGAATGTGGAAAGTGATATTACTGAGGATATTGACAACGATACAGTGATAAATAAATATTTTAAGCATGAACAATGTTTTTAAAAACATGCTTCAGCATGTGACTATGTTTTTGTCTTGTTTTTTTTTAGAGTGCTTGTATTAAATTATATAATTCAAATGTGTTGTATTTTTGTACTTTTGACAAACGTTAGGGTTGCCAACCTTCCGGGATTGGCCAGGATTTTTCCAGAGTTTAATGTTGAATTTTGAGTTGGGGATTATTCTGAAATTGGACCAATTCCTAGTGTCCAATGTTCGCACAAGCTCTGAGGCCCCCTTAAAAATTTTTTCCCGGTGGGCCCCCACCATACCAGTCCGGCCCTGTCAACGGGCGCACAGATCTACACATGCGTCCTGGGAATATGACCGCCTAACACTATAGGGAGCATGTCATTGACAAAATGTTGTGCCAAATTTTCACGCTGCTATTGGTGAAACCTTTCAATTTCTAGACGATAACGCTAGACCGCACCGTGCAGCCATAGTTGAGAATGCGCGCGAGGAGCTTGGTATTCCACATTTACCAATACCTCCGCACTCACCAGATTTGAATTGCATAGAACACGCATGGGATATGCTCCAAAGAAGATAATCATCAACCCACCACAGAATCCTTAAATGACCTGAGAGAGCTTCTGCCCCGTTCATGGAAACAAATTCCTCAAGAAATGTTCAACAACCTCGTGTGTAATATGCATAGATGTCAAGCTGTTATTGATGCCTGTGGAGGCCATACATTGTATTGATAGTCTTAAAATGCTTGAATTCTCTGGGTATAAAATTTCGTCATTTTACTCGATTTTTCTTAACCACCCTCTATAGTCTATACGCTGCAGACCTACAGGCTAAAATTAATTTGCAACTTGAAATCATATTATTATGAATTTTCATCGCGAAAATCTTATTTTAACTATATTTTTTTCAAATTTAAGTCAATATCCCTAACTCATGTGGAACAGTTTATTTTGAGTTGGAGAATTCAGGTTGGTGTTTGAAATAACACTTTTGGTTCTGTCATTAATATTCGAACGGCAAATATTTGCGAAAGTGAAATATCTTTGGAACGAGGCTCTCGAAGTATGTACAGGGTGGGCAAAATTGGTGCTACATGAACTAAAAGAACCCGAAGAGATAGAGAAAAAATGAATGGCACCTTATAGTCTTCTTTTTTCGAGAAACTGATAATGCCATCAACTGCATTCCTCTACCTTCTTTCGTTTTCGAGTTATAGGCCAAAATTGAAATTTGGGCCATTTCAACTTTGGTTATTATCTCCGTTTCTGTTTATGCTAGGATGTTGAAATAAAAACATTCTACAGGCACTTTTCTGATAGCTATCCAGTGGAGTACTCTGATTTTTTCTAAGAGGTTTATTTGATGAGTTATAACATAAAGTTGTGTTTTTTCTTACGGAAACAGTAGTTTGAAATGACTTAGAAAGAATCGTCATTTTTTTCGTTTCAGAAATGTATCATATGTCATACATCGCCCTCAGATTCGTTAAGATATTACGAGAAATATGGTTTGTATATGGAATTCTAATTATTGAGTATTAAGTAGGCTGAATCATAGAATTATGTGTCTCTACGCATGGTGTAATTTTTATTTCACGGTTGGATACTTGACGGTGTGATCTCTGATCTCTGTTTGAAACACAGCAAGTGATTCATATTTTCAAAGCATCTACGAACGTCATCAACCAAATATTAGATATTTTAAACATTTGGCTGTGTTTGGCTCTTTTAAGAAGCCACGTTCGAAGAATTATTTGAAAAAGAACCAGGATGAGGAGACCGAAGAAATTATAGGGGCTGTGACCATAAATCCGAATATGTCATCTCGCCAAACACAGCCGAAGTATCTGCCAAATATTTAAAATTTCTAATATTTGGTTGATGACGTTCGGGGAAGCTTTGAAAATATGAATCACTTGCTGCCCCACTATTCTCATTCGCTAAAATGAAACATTTTAACATATCATAGTTTTCGAAATTTTGGAATATCTCTATAATGCCGCCAAGGAAGACTTCAAATTTTATTAACTGACAGTTGTTTCAAACAGAGATCAGAGATCACACCAACAAGTACCTAACCGTGAAATAAAAATTACACCACGCGTAGAGACACATAATTCTATGATTCAGCCTACTCAATAATTTGAATTCCATATACAAACCATATTTTTCATAATATCTTAACGAATCTGAGAGCGATGTATGACATATGATACATTTCTGAAACGAGAAAAAAATGACGATTCTTTCTGAGTCATTTCAAACTACTGTTTCCATAAGAAAAAACACAACTTCATGTTATAACTCATCAAATAAAACTCTTAGAAAAAATCAGAGTACGCCACTGGATAGCTATCAGAAAAGTGCCTGTAGAATGTTTTTATTTCAACATCCTAGCATAAACAGAGATGATGACCAGAGTTGAAATCGCCCAAATTTCAATTTTGGCCTATAACTCGGAAACAAAAGAAGATAGAGGAATGCAGTTGATGGCATTATCAGTTTCTCGAAAAAAGAGGACTATAAGGTGCCATTCATTTTTCTCTATCTCCTCGGGTTAAAAAGTTTTAGTTCATGTAGCACCAATTTTATGCCCACCCTGTACAGCTAATAAATGGAAAGCCTGCACAGAGCACGTAAAAAACAAAATGAGAGACGATTAGTCAAAATATATGGGATGTTATGATGTTGTTGGCATAAAACCTTTAATTATGAACATGACGAGTTCTGCCCAGATGAGTAAATAATAACCGTTCTGGTTATTGAAGCAGGATAATAAGGATATTTACATTTTTAATATCTATTAAATATTTTACACCTTTATTGTTCACAAATATTGAAAGTTACAATGTCATGAAAAAATTCTTCATGTATTTAATAGATTCAATCGTTAAGTTTTGTTTCTGTCTTGATATCAATTACAATTTTTCCAATCCATTCACATTGCCGCAACACGCTTCGAACTATCAACAAGATTTTTCTGTTTGTTTTACGTTTTTCTGGTTTAGCTTTCAAATTCCATTTAATTTCTAGGTTCTATTCTATTCTATTTTATTGCTATGGGTAAATCACAGAAAATTTTTATTAACTTTTTTGGAACTAGAAATAAAGCTGCGACTGGACTTCCAAGTTCCAAGGCCTGCACTGATGTCAATAGGTAATTCCTGGATGGACTATAGGCTATAGGTAAACATCTCAAAATGTTGGAACAGCAAGATTTTCAATTTTCCATGGATATGCTGTCTCACAGAACAGAAACACAGACATTCTTTGTGAAAATGCCACGTGAATCGGATTTTAACTATTAGTTTCATAGTATTTATAATTTATGTGATTCTGTTCTGTGTGACGGATCATATATCCGAGGAATTATGAAAATCCTGCTGTTCCACCAACTGAAATGTTCACCCATTATTTTAAGCTGAGCAACAAGAGGCTAATAACATTCCATCATTAATAATGTAAGTCAAGTCCTATGATTGAGTTCATCACATTATAGTATAGGGAAGAACTTACCGTGAATTTTTACACCTTTCAGTTGAGGCAGATCTGGACTTACTGTAAGATCTACCTTATCGATGTACCACAATTCTCCACCAGGTGACTGAAATACAAAAGTTCAGAAATTATGATTTCATCTTGGTCTCATTAGTGCATTTTATTTAAGTATCATATTACTTCGGACGTTACATTACTCTTTCGAAAATGAAAAACTATAATCGAGAATTTTCTGGAAACTGATAACTATTAAATTTCATTTTCATATTAGTGCCATCGATATCATTACTCCATGGTCAGACACACGTTTGCTTTTTCGGTTTGTACTTGAATATCCGTTTAGATATCGTTACTGCTGATGCTGATATTAAAACTTACCTTCGAAAAGCTAATCACCAAACTGTATCCAGTCCAAGACAGCCTCATATAGGAATTATCTTCATTTTTGCAATTTCCCTCAACTAAAGCTTTCTCCGGTATGAAAGAATCTGCTTGTTCCTCCAAATCGTGAAGTCTGAATTTGACCTGTAAAATAGAAAGAAATCATAAATACTCTTTACAAAACTCCCTCATAATAAACTTTTCATGTTGATGGCTGAAAAGTATTCATCAAAAGGATATACAGGGTGTTTGGTAATTTGTCGTGAACCTTGGAAAGGGATATACTATACGTCATTTGCAGTGAATTGCGTCAAGTAAAGCATGGTCCGAAAATCTATGGTTACGAAGATATGGCGATTTTTCAACTTTTTTGAAATTTTCTGCTTCGTTATCGAAAATAATTGATTTTGTAAAAACTACTCGACTCTAAATAGGCAATGAATATTTTTTTCAAAGCTGAGGAGATGGTCCTTATTTCTTGCGGAAAAGTATTCACTAAAAATTCAGATAACCCGAGATATACAGGGTCATAAATGGCTGCACCTGTTTTCCTCATAAAATCTTGATGAAACAATTGACAATTACTCGAAAAAAGTATTATGAACTTGGTGTACAAAAGTAAGGAAAAACTTCCCTGTTTCATCAGCTTTCCAAAAAGGTACATACGTCAATAATTTCTTTATGCAATCAAAAAATATGGCCGAAAAAACCAAGCAGACAACAGACTTTTTCGAGTCATTTAGATATCGAACCATGGCCCGCTTACGGGCCTTACGGCTTACGAATCACGCCGAGTGAAATGAAGGATAATAGGATATCAGAATGACTTGAAAAAGTCTGTTGTCTGCTTGGTTTTCCGGCCATATTTTCAGATTGCATGAAGGAATTATTGACATATGTACCTTTTTGGAAAGGTGATGAAATAGGGATGTTTCTTGACGTTTGTGCACCAAGTTCATAATACTTTTTTCAAGTAATTCTCAATTGTTTTATCAAGATTTTATGAGAAAAACAGGTGTAGCCATTTATGACCCTGTATATCTCGAGAATTTTTAGAGAATTATTTTTCGCAAGAAATGAGGACCATCTCCTCAGCTTTGAAAAAAATATTCATTGAATATTTAGAGTCGAGTAGTTTTCACAAAATTAATTATTTTCGATAACGAAGCAGAAAATTTCAAAAAAGTTGAAAAATCGCGATATCTTCGTAACCATAGATTTTCGGACCATGCTTTAGGTACTCGACGCAATTCACTGCAAATGACGTCTAGTATATCCCTTTTCAAGGTTCACGTCGAATTACCAAACACCCTGTAGATGTTTCACCCTCGCATATGGCGGTGGGAAGCTGAACTATAAAGCACTATTTTCTAAGCGGGCTTGGCACGAATGCATGATTTATTTATTATTCCAATTCGAATGATCTACATGATCGCCCTTTCACCCCTTTCGTAAAGAAGATATATTATTTGTACGAATTCACCCCTGATTCATAGTAGGTACCAGAGGGAAATAAATATCCTACAGATTTCGTAAATGAATAGCTAACAAAACGGAACAGACTGTCCCGTCAGATTATAGTTCCTTTAGTAGCCACTATGTACCGCAACTTCAAGGCCAAAATTTTAGCTTCAATTCTTTCAAGGGCGTTAAGAATTATAATTTTGTGGTCATTCTATGGAGATATTATGGTCACTGTAGAGGGAAATAGATACCTCATACTGCGATACGGTGCACTATGTTGATGGCAAAGGAGTGCTGAGGGCAAATGAATGGTGCTCATCGAACAGACTTTTTGGCAATGAAGTATAGAACGAAAAGATTTGGGTGTACATTTAGACCAAACTGTCACTTGGATATAAAATGCCACAAATATAACTTCTAAAGTGGTCCAAAACATTTTTTGCTACAGGATGTTAAACATCGCAAGATTTTCAACCGAACAGGAGTTTGATTTGATGTATCAAAACTGAGAATGAATTTATTCATCACAGCTTACTAAAGGGCGTTATTATAGAGGGTAACCGACAGTTCAACAGCTCAAATTCCTTCCTAGAAATACGGAAAATACTAGTAACTAGAAATATTTTCTATATTTGGGGGCACGGCAGTGCCCCCGCCAAGTCGAGCGCGAAGCAAACACTGCCGTACCATACTTTACTGGAACCATTTCGCCGCATTTTCAGGCTCCTATTTGAGAACCTCTGGATTAGACCAGAACGCTGAAACTTTCGTCATCCAGTGAGCTATAATCACGTACTTAAAATCCAA
The DNA here is from genome assembly GCA_910592335.1 of Adalia bipunctata. NCBI lineage: Eukaryota > Metazoa > Arthropoda > Insecta > Coleoptera > Coccinellidae > Adalia > Adalia bipunctata. Next base: position 34,792,058 of record OU342948.1, read on the forward strand.
AATTTCAAGTGTGTAGGTCATTTAGTTCCGAAGTTAAGCGAAAGCAAAATTTCGCATTTTCGACACTCACTTATACACTCATGATCATCAAAATAGAACTAGTACTTCCCATAAACTCAGTGAGCTGAAATTTGGTACAGAGTTAGGGTTTAATGGCCACATAAAGGGAAAACTATAAAAACTAGGATAATCGAAGATCTGGAGTACCATTGTTGTCACGTCACTTGAGCTCACGTGCTATCACGCAAAATCACATCATTCTTCGCAAAATGTGCAACCACAATAATGCATGGAAGTTTATGCGCTCAGAAACGCATTGTTATCATACTCAATATGTGAATATATACCTACTGTAGAATATAAATTGAAAAAAGGATAATAATCGGGTGATCAGTCTTATGTGATGTTTTTTACTGTCTCATTCAAGGAAACGATAGGTTTCCGAAAGCTAGGCCGGAACAATAAATGAGACAGTAAAAATTATCACTGTGTATAAGACTGATCACCCGATTATTATCCTTTTTTCAATTGTTATCATCAGATGGGTCTGTGGTGAGATGAGAAGGGAAAGAATTATATCCGGAAAAAATCGGGTAAAAGATGGGCTATTATGGACAAGTTTGGTATCAAACTATAGGTTTTCGAGGACCCTGAATTCAATAAAGAATATTTGGAGGCTCTATCTACCATAGTTCAGAACCGGAAGAGAAGAAAAAAAGAAAATAAATATTTTTAATAAAAAATCTACTCCTAAGAAGAAAAAAAAAATGTGTCAAATGAAATAAATCAATATGCCCACGTTTCTACAAAAAGAAGTGAAATCCCACCAAAAACATTCTGAAAAAAACTAGCCAAGTCTCGATGGAGCTGCTTGTTTATCTCTAAAAAGTAATGAAATCTAGACAAAGTCGTGCCAAGTCTAAGGCTCCTTACAGAGATTTCTTTATTATTATAGTTAATGTTGTGTGACTTGGCCGTTGAAGGGTACACAAGGGTACAAAACCAGGTGCTCCATGACACCATTGCACCAATCTGTCGCCAGAAATGCTACCCATTGACGATGGAAAATTGCCACTTGGAAAACGTTGATTCAATAACCAGTCAATGGAAGGCTTGATAAAGCTACGTATTTCAATAATACTTATGTGTTAATACTTTTATGTGCAGGCGAGCCTGAAACAAACAGTATAAAATTTTTTTTCCAGTACAGCCGGACTTCTAATCATTGATAGAAGACAGACCGTCTGTACGTCTATTTTATTTTAGATCGGTTGTCGATTTGACGATCCAAAAAGATGAGACAGAAGTCAGCATTGTCAATGCTGAATGCATTGTCAATGCTGAATGCATTGTCAATGCTGAATGCATGTGTCGCACAATCCACAAAAGCATAAAATGAGACACTAGCGTCCAATTACCAATACCAGTATGCGCTTAACAAACATAGGTTACAACCTTAGACAAAGGAAAGAGGAGACTCGGTATAGGATGATAAATCTTGAAGCCAAGATGCCACATAATGAAGAACGAACTGGGCGACTATATTACTACGAAACGAGAATTACGCCAAGATCTGAACAACGTTGCCACGTTGTCTGAGATTTCCGATTCATTAATGTCGAATCCTTCAAGAATTGCAATTAAGAATACAATTCTTTTAATTATTGCTTATGTAAATGTTTGAAATGGTTATGCATAATTTTTCAAATTTCAAACACTTATTATTCATCAAGCAATAATGTGCATAGAACTCAGACAACTTTTGTCTAAGGCATAGAACATAGCTCCTCTCTTTAGAATGCATCCCCTCTTAAAATTTACCTCCACCCTTAACTTGGGTCACATTATAAAAGCAGGTATTGACCCTTTTTGAAACCTTTCCTTCCTTGCTTTCAAAGCAGTCAACATAGCTTACGACGGCATTTTTAAATTTGTTGGTTGTTCAAGAGTATCCCATCGTGACAACACCGCGTGTTCCAGTTTCATTCATAAAATTCATATATTATTTCGCGACCAATCAGCGAATTTGGCCTTGTATTTGACATTTCATGTTTGATACACGTTGCCATGCCGATATCTAGTTGAATGTGTCAAATAAAATTTATAAATCAATACAAATAAGTGATTTTCTGAATATCTTGAGCAAAATACCTTAAAATAATGGTTCGTAAGTGTCAAGTGTGTGGCAAATTGGATTCCATCAACCCTAGTTTGAGTTTTCACAGGTTAGTTTCATGTTTGCAGATCAGTGGCGTAGATTGTTCAATGTTTATAATTTTTCTTCTAGATTTCCTTCTGATATTGAGAGAAGAAATATATGGCTTTCAATTTTGGACTTGGCTGATGCTAAAAACTTGCCTCAAAATCTGTTCATATGTTCGGAGCACTTCGAATCCAAAGATTTTGGTTTTCGATCGAATGGTACCAAATATCTTAAAAATGATGTCAATCCTGTTCCCATGAAACAACTCTGGGAACTAACGTCTTCAAGGTAAGTTTCTGTGTGAACTTCCAGAGATTAATATTTTAATTCAACCTGTTTGAATATAACTTCATGAAATAGAGTCAGAATATGTGTCAGTAAATATTGTTATATTATAATATTATTAAATATAATTCAATACATTAATTGAGAACTTTTTTGCAGCTCAAGCTCAACTGTCACCCCCCAAGATGCTAAAAGGTAATTATGCATTTATAATTTGCCATTTGACAATTAATATTCAAAGAAATATATTTACAGAGATCAAGTTTCATTCCTCGATGCAGAAATTTACCGAAATATTGCTTCTATTCCTTGTTCTCCAAAAAGAAGGTAAGACCTGTGTGTCATTATTGGCACATTCTGATTAACCATATTTGGTGTAATTTTGTTACAGTGAAGAAAATGTGAAATCAACTGTTCTAAAACTGGAGCAACCAGTGGAGAAATTTGATTTGAAGCCTTCCATCTCTACCGAAGAACCATCTACCTCTAAAATTAGAAGGGGAAGGTAAATATTTCATTCAAACGATGCCCACATCGAACAATTTTATAAAGTTCAAGACTAATTTCTCTGTTACATTACAGAAAGAGAGCTTACGTTGGTGATTTACATACCAGTGATTTTTCTACACCTGAGAAAAGGAAAAAGAGTATGAGTATTATCAGAAGGAGAGTGCAGGGTCAAAGCAAACAGATACGCATATTAAGGCAGTCTGTTCGAAGGATGAAGAATAAAATCACCTCAATGAAAACATTGATGGATTGTTTAAGAGAAAAATTGCTTATATCAGAAGCTTCAGAAGCAACCATATCTGTATGTTTCCTTTTTGTTTTTGGTGAAAGTGCAATAGCATGTAACTTGATTTTTTTATGATTTGGGATATTGGAGCCATTAGATTTCAAATAGTGTTGTGCATGGCTAGTAACAACATTTATGTCATTTGAAACCTTATCTCAGAAGTGGAAAACTAGTACAAAGTACAACGTATCGTAACTTCAGAAGGAAGATTATATTTTTCTGAGAATTAACACGTTACTCGAATATGAAGCTGGTCTAATGTTCTCATTTAACATATATGTATGAGTTACATGGTATTGCACAGTCAAAGATGGAGTAGAAAAACATTTTGAGACAACCAGATGATAAAATTTTTCTTTTTCAGGCATCTGTCAATCCTGGAGCTGCTACTGATTTATTCGAGAGAATGTTGAAAGGATCGAGTAGGCAAAAATTCAATCCAACATTGAGAGCCTTTGCTTTAACCTTGGCATTTTATTCACCGAAAGGATACAATTTTGTCAGAAAAACCTTCAACAATAGCCTTCCGCATTTAGATACTATCTCGAAGTGGTATAGGTCCGTAGATGGAAGCCCTGGATTCACAAAGGAAGCATTAACAGCCTTGTCTCTACGACAAAAAGGAGTCTCCTATCCTTTGTTGTGCAATCTTGTTATGGATGAAATGTCCATCAGACGTCAAGTTGAGTGGACAGGTTCTAAATTCACAGGATATGTTGATGTTGGTACCAACTTGGATTCTGACATTTTACCTGAAGCTCGAGAAGCATTAGTTTTCATGCTAGTGTGTCTGAATGGTTCCTGGAAAGTTCCTGTGGGATATTTTCTGGTGAATGGGTTAGTGGCGACAGAGAAAGCTGAGTTAGTAAAAAAATGTCTGGGTTTTCTACATGAAAGTGGAATCAAAGTAATATCATTAACTTTTGATGGTGCTCCTTCAAATTTTTCAATGGCTGAAAAATTGGGAGCAGATTTCAGTGATCCATCAAACTTGAAAACGAAGTTCGAACACCCAATTACACAGCATGATATATATATTAATCCTGATGCCTGCCATATGATAAAGTTAGTGAGGAATTGTTTTGCATCCCAAACTGGCTTACGAAATATGGAAAATATGGAGATTAGATGGACTTTTGTCTCAACTTTAGTTGATAAGCAAGATATTGAAGGTCTGCACGCTGCTACAAAAGTAAGGCAGAGGCATTTACAATGGATGAGAGAAAAAATGAAGGTGCGATTAGCAACTCAGACACTAAGCAAAAGTGTAAGTGATGCAATAGATTTCTTAAGAGATGATCTTAAGTGTTCTGAATTTCAAGGATCAGAAGCCACTTCTGAATTTATTCTGAAGTTCAACAACTTATTCGACATCTTCAACTCGAGAAATCCTTGTGCAAAATACTTTTTTAAAAAACCATTCATGACAAGTACAGCTGAAGTCTTCACAGATTATATGCATTCGATGAAAAGATATATTCTTGGACTGACATTGAATGGGGTCCCGATCACAAGAAGTGGAAGAAAAACAGGATTTTTAGGTTTCTTGATCTGCATTGAAAGTTTGGAACAAATGTACAAGAAATATGTCATTGAAGAAAAATTCCTCAAGTATCTTCTTACTTATAAACTGTCGCAGGACCATTTAGAGCTGTTCTTTGGATGTGTTAGATTAGAAGTAAAGGTGGACATAACAATAACCCCACTGCAAGACAGTTCGAGGCAGCATACAAAAGGTTGATTGTTCACTCGCAAATATCCGCTTCTGATACAGGAAATGCCATCAATCTGGAATCCATCAGTATCCTGACATGTGGATCTGCAGTTAGCATTCTCTCACCTGAACATGCAACCAATATTGAAAAAAATGAACAGTTCGCTTCAGTGATGGAAAGTGTTTTTTCAGATATGGATAAATATGAGTATGCAACTTCATCAGCATGGAATCTCACACCATATGTAGAAGATATTGTGGGATATATATCTGGATATGTTGTTCGGATGCTGGAGAAATTTATTTCATGTCGAAAGTGCCTTGATCTTTTGAGAAATGAAGTAGATGTCTCACTTCTCCAAAGAAGAAAAACATATGGAAGATTAATTAGGGCCAGCCAATTTGTAATTGATGTTTGCAAAGAGGGCGAAAAATTGTTCAAATTTTTCCATAAAACTTCGAACATTTTCAATAGAAAAGTTGAACATTTGTTACCAGTTTTGATCAGCCAAACTATGTTTAATGTTGATTCATCCATTTTGGACCATTTTGATAATCATCTTTTTGATGGAAATTTCATTGATGGACATGCTGATCAGTTGATCAAAATTATTTTGAAATAATTTTTTTAGAATAAGGATTCATCACGAAACAACCAAACTCTTAGATGAGTCGAAAAAAAATAGATCAAGATCTATGAACACAAAACTTATATTGTTTAGGAATGAATAATTTTACTATTTCAATGTAACTATTAATTGTTACCATTCGTTTTGTAACTATTTGTGAAATAAATTTGAATTTGAATTAATGTGCTATTGTGGATTGTGATTTAACTATAATTATTGTTTCAATAAAACACCTTTGGATTATTATTTTGATATTTTATTGGGTAATTCATTTTCTGTAACATGATTTAATCTTCTGAATCAACATATTTTCGTGAATTTTATTGAGTAAATTCAGGTGAGCTCATTTTTTTCTTCAACCGGTTCATCTTTGAGGCGAATTCTTCGGCAAGTTCATTCAGTTAATATACATGTCAAATTGGAACGAAATTTCAGCTAATTGTGATTGACAGTTCCGAAGATATTGAGCTCCGAAGCAATAATTTTCAAATGTGAATAACTCCGGAACCACGCGAAAAAATTGGCCCATAATCGGACAATGTGAGTATATACATTTTTTTCCGTCGAAATTAATTGAATTCTGATTTCATCAATAAAAAGTTATTTACCTAACGTGCGCATATCAAATTGAAAACAAATTTCAGCTAATTGTTATCAAGACTTGTTATTGAAAAACAATAATCTTCAAATGCTGTTGCCAACCAATTTGATTCGAGTTATCAAGAATTCGATTTATCGAAGTTCGACTGTAGTTCCAAAGATATTGAGCTCCGAAGCAATCATTTTCAAATGTGAATAACTACGGAACCCCCTAAACAACACGGCAGATCCACGCCACTGGCGGCAAACGAATTCACGCGAATCTAGTTTCTGCATTGTTGCCAGCACGATATCCGTGGAACAAGGACAGCTACGTCTGTCCTTGTTCCACTCATGGGAAATTGGTCGGGATGTTGGCTTCAAAAGTTCCTGAATTTATGAATGACATCCCAGGTCTCCTCTTTCCTTGGTCTGAGGTTACAACAGATATAACATTACGTGTGAACAAAATTGACTTGTACTCACTAACGTATAAAGAATGTTCAACGGGGCCAGTCACACAACATTAACTATAATAATAAAGAAATCTCTGTAAGGAGCCTTAGACTTGGCACGACTTTGTCTAGATTTCATTACTTTTTAGAGATAAACAAGCAGCTCCATCGAGACTTGACTAGTTTTTTTCAGAATGTTTTTGGTGGGATTTTCATTGTCAGAAAATCACTAAACTTCTATCAAACGGTTCGAGAACGTTTTTTTTCAATAGACATATTATTGATGAGACGAAGAAAGTGGAAATTAGGGATTGCATTACCGGTTTAACGATTTACCGGTTTACCGATTTACCGCCCTTAATGTTCTTCAAATTACCGACCGAGAAACCGACATCTTTTACCGGTAATTTCGGTAAAAAAAATGCCATCGCTGATCCGTTGTTTCTGTAATGCACGGGCAGCGCGGACGGGATGGATTGTAAAATATTCAAGTATGTAAGTGTGTGAGAAGGAAATGCAATATTTTTGGAAAGAGGGTATTCAGGAAAATATTTAGAAATGACTTTCGCAGCACTCATGATGACTCGGCCTACTAGTGTGGAGACCTAATCTCATTGTATTGATATATCAATACTTTCATCACTAAGGCCCGGTTTCACCAAAAATTTTAATCTGGAGATAACTGATATTAAAGATTGATTTTTGACTGAAAAACCACAGAAAATTATCGTTTACTGCCTTAAACGAGATTAAAATCGTTAGTGAAACGCGGCCTGAGATTACCGATTGATTTTGACTGGAAAACCACAAAAAATTATCGATTACTGCTTTAAGCGAGATTAGAATCGTTGGTGAACCCGGCTTTAGCCGCTACCTAATCTTTGTTCCTGTCACAGTTATGGCTTTTTTGGACTCCACACTAGGAGGCCGAGGTGTCATGAGTGCTGCGAAAGCCATTTCTAAGTTTTTCCCTTAATCCCTTTTTCCAAAAATATTGCTATTTCTTTTTCAGACATTCACATTCTTTCGATTCCTTTAGTTTAACGAAAAAGGCCCAGATAAAACAAAGCTCATAAGCTTTGTTTTCTTAGGGCCTAAAGGAATCGGACGAATCGTTGAAAAAGTTAGAAACGACAGATATTTTTAACATTGGAAATGTTTATGTTCGTATATTACAGGCAAATTACGAGTTTTCGTTCAAGGTCAAAAGACAAAAGTGTCGCCAGTAGACCAAAAGAGCATTCGAAAGTTATCGCGTGATTTAATTAACATAGGTGTATTGGGAGGATACATCAAATGACAAATTGTATCGGGAAGGTTCGGATCGGTTCGTGAATCTCCGACACGGCATTTGAATTGAATACCGCAACGCTCGTGACATTCCGAAGCACATTGTTTATAAACAATGTTCGAGCTGTCATGTTATTCGATTCTTCAGCGATTGAGAACTTTGTGTTTATTATATTATAGTTATTTAATCTATGTATTATTCTCAAATTTATTGAGTAAAAGAGAGGCCATTTTGTTCTATGGCAGGAAAGGAACTGGAATAAATACCTATATGGCTATAATAGAAAGTTGAAATGAATATTTGAAATACGATAAAATGGAAGGAAAAAAGGATATAAGGTATTTATGGTTTTCTAGTTATAACTTGAGATCCTCGTTGAATATTGCTTTGTTTTAGGGTAGAAAAGCTATTGGATTAATTGGACCAAATAGTGTATGTGAAAATGGGGAAACAAATTCTTCACAGAGAAAGACCAAATGCAAACAAATATTAAATGTAATTCTATTCTATCATAGGGTTAGTGTGGAAGCACATCATGTCCTCATGATTGACGAAAATTTGGTGAATTTTCGTAAGAAAGAAGGAATTCTATTTCAGCTGAAGATTGGTATATATGTATGAACCCTCATCTAGTCGATTGGCATACCTGAATGATGTGAAATTCTTCATAGAAGAATTAGCATCCAAACCAGTTTCCAAAATGTAATGCAGTTCAAACTGTTTCGAGTTTTTCTCTTGAATATTTGGTAGTGTTTTATACCCTTCTGATGAGGAATTAATGAAAAGAATTAAATTGTGGGGAGAAATTAAACACATGGCTTGCGGAGAAATCCAAGGTGAAATTTGCAAAAAAGGGAGAATAGCAAATCATACATATCCGAGCAAACAATAGAATATTTTTTAAAGTGTTCTATAGTAAAATTTCTTCGACTGAAGTTGTAGAATAATTTCAGAGTTTTACTGAATCATCTTCCAGGAAACTACTTAGCCAGCATGGTGAAGAGATTATTTTGTTCATTTTTCTGCTCTTGCATGTCTCTTATCAGATTTAAACTCAGGGTATCTTGGAGAAGGCTCGGTTTCTCTTTCGAGATAAGCATTGCACCAACCTCAGCAAACACTTTCTTTTTGTTTTCGTATTATATATTAATTGATCTCAATCGAAACAATGTATGTTGGTGAAAAAAATTTTTTCTTTTATTTTGAATTCTACAATTCATAATGCATACCTATTCCATCCTGATTCTGGGGCTTAAAATGGAACAATATCATATTGATTTCTTCAATTGCGAAAGGAATTGAAATAGATTATCATTGTGTAGCCACTACACCTTACTTACTATGCAGATGAAATTATTAGTTTCTTGAATTGCGAAATAAACATGGAAAATAATATGGCAATTGGATCGAAAATCAATTAGGTAAAAATTCTATTTCAAAGGAGCGAATAATGCTTGAAACTGTACCATATAGTGAAATGCATGCTGAGAAATGATTTTCAGTAATCGGTTCTCACATTAAGAGAAATTTGATCGATTTATAACGTGAAGGTACAGCTGAAATTGAATCAGGTTACAATTTCAACAGATAACTTAATTCAATTAATCCAAGACCTAATTCACTCACGGTTTCGGTAAAACGTGTTTAAATAATACTTCAGTGGGGAAGGGATTGATTGATTTCGCGTAGTATTCCAGAATCTGAAATGTTTATTATTTCTATTTTCATTTTCGTTTCCAACATTGTATTTCTGACCGACGACAGGTCAGTGTCAAACTGTCAAAATCGTTGGCGATGCGATGAGAAGCCAGCGCGCCAGCGCCACGCCAGCGCGCACGTCAAGTTTTGCCTTACATCGGCATCCTGCAACTCTCGTACCTATTTGTCATTTAATGTATCCTGTGTATTGGGCCAGCACACTAGAATCGGCGACCAGTGAGCCGCGGTGGGAGGTCCGTCAAATTCGCCGCAGCGTTGCCAAATTGGGCAATTATTCCGGTATTTGAAGGATAGATCATTGTTTTATTTCCTTCATTATCGAGTGAGATCTGGGCCGACGTGAGTGGTCCGTCAAATTCGCCGCAACGTTGCCAGATTGGGCAATTATTTCGTTATTTGAAGAATAGGTCAATAGTTGATCCAAGTACATATAAGATTCATGAATTTTAGTAGAAACAGAATTCTTCTATCTAAAGCCAATTTCATGAATACCCAGATTTGCTAAAATCAAAATTCACTTCGAAAATATTGGACGGAGTGGACATAGCTTCATCTGATGATGTTTACTCCGAGTACATATAAGATTTATGAATCTTAGTGAAAACAGGATCCTTCTATCTCAAGCCAATTTCGAGAAAACTCAGATTTGGTGAAATAAAAATTCTCTTCGAAATATTAGACGGAGTGGACTCAGCTTCTTCTGATGATGTTTACTCCTAGTACATATAAGATTCATGAATTTTAGTAAAAACAGAATCTTTCTATCTAAAACCAATTTCATGAAAATCCAGATTTGGTAAAATGAAAATTCGCTTAGAAAATATTTGACAGGATGGAATCAGCTTCATCCGATGAGAGTTGATCCAAGTACATATAAGTTTTATGAATTTTAGTAAAAACAGAATCCTTCTATCTCAAGCCCATATCGATAAACCTCAGATTTGGTAAAATAAAAATTTCCTTCGAAAATATTCGACGAGGTGGACTCAGCTTCTTCCAGTGAACTCTATACTAACTGGAAAGGACCCGAATCGAGCGAGAAGTGAGGCCAAACCACTGCATATGCAACCCGCAACTGTTAGGTATACCTATCTCTTTCTAACTCATGTCCGTTAATGGAACCACCGCGCATTTTATTTTTTAAAATTCATTTGTGAACAAATGTGATTATTTTTTCTCAATTGTTTTTCAGGAAAAAAGTAATAATGCAAACAGTACAACGTTCATGTAAAATTTTTACTGTTCTTCCACGATGTTGATAAATAAAATGAATTGAAAATTAGAAACGAAATTTATCTCTTTCTAACTCATGTCGGTTAATGGATCCTGGAACCACCGCGCATTTTATTTTTATAAATTTATTTTTGAACAAATGTGATTATTTTTTCTCAATTGTTTTTCAAGAAAAAAGTAATAATGCAAACAGTACAACGTTCATGTAAAATTTTTACTGTTCTTCCACGATGTTGATAAATAAAATGAATTGAAAATTAGAAACGAAATTTATCTCTTTCTAACTCCTGTTGGTTAATGGAACCACCGTGCATTTTATTTTTTCAAATTTATTCTTGAACAAATTTGATTATTTTTTTCCCAATTGTTATTCAGGAAAAAAGTAATAATGCAAACAGTACAACGTTGATGTAAAATTTTAACTGTTCTTCCACGATGTTGATAAGTAAAATGAATAGAAAATTAGAAACGAAATTTTTATTTTATTTCACAATTCATTGCTAATACTATGAATCTAACAATTATTGAATAAAACAAGTAAAACAAGAAGAAAATGATCCCCACAAAGTTTGCTACTTCTGAATGGAGTCCAATTCTTCGAGCGAACTGCCTTTATCCATAGCTTCAGGATATCTGGTCGTTTGAATGGAAAACTGTACCAAATGAATTCACTCTTGCTAGCCAAGTCGCTAATTATTCATTAAATAGCAAAATCTAATATAATCAATTCACCCGTGAAAAGATATTTTCCGTTTTTGCATCCAAACGCTACACAAGACACCACCATTGTTTTTTTTAGTTCAAATTTCAAATATAGTTCAAATCAAAACTATTGCCGAAGCAATCAACAAATTACACCAACGCAATATGCTGCTTTTTAAACCACACACGAGGAAGGAAACGAAACTAATAGCACAGTAGAACACAAAAAATGTATATCTTCACTAATATTGTACGTTTTTAACAAAAAGAATCCCCAAACTAATTAATTTTCACTTAAAAGATAATTTATGCATACAACCGTAATTCATTTGCCTGAGTACATGTAAGATGCATGAATTTCAGTAAGAACAGAATCCTTCTATCTCGAGCCAATTTCGAGAAAACTCAGATTTGGTAAAATAAAAATTCGCTTCGAAAATATTGGACAGGATGTAATAAGCTTCATCCGAGAACATATATGATTCGTGAATTTTAGTAGAAACAGAATCCTTCCTATCTGAATTGAATTTCATGAAAACCCAGATTTGGTAAAATCGAAATTCTCTTCGAAAATATTGGACGAGGTGGACTCAGATTCTTCTGATAATGTTCACTACGAGTACCTATAAGATTCATGAATTTAAGTGAAAACAGAATCCTTCTATCACAACCCAATTTCGAGAAAACTCAGATTTGGTAAAATAAAAATTCGCACCGAAAATATTGGACAGGATGTAATGAGCTTCATCCGATGATAGTTGATCCGAGTACATATAAAGCCGGATTCCCACTACTCGTGTATTTGGCAAATATTTGCCACTTGCCTATATTTGGCATGTAGTGGGAGTGGTTCACTCGGCCAATACTTGTCAATCTTGTCATTCAAATTCGAAACTTCATCTACTTGCCAAGTACGCAAATAATTGCTTAATTGCCAAATATACGAGTAGTGGGAGTCCGCCTTTAGATTCATGAATTTTAGTAAAAATAGAATTCTTCTATCTAAAGCCAATTTCATGAAAACCAAGATTTGCTAAAATCAAAATTCACTTCGGAAATATTGAACAGGATGGACCCAGCTTCATCCGATCATTTATATCTTTATTTTTCATTATTATATCTTAAGAATACTTACTTTAAAAAGAACATTTTTGTTATAAAATACGGTGACAAGTTTTCTCTCACATGTTTATGTTAGGAATTAGGAATGTTGATTGTTTCTTGCAATTATTATCTATTGCTTATTATTATTATTGGAAATACTTTTTTATTTCAAGTTAAGTTCAAATGCAAATAAATGTTGGTAATATTTACATGTGGTGTTATCATTTCCAATGTCTCTGATGGTTGCAAGGATTGCGAAATCTGTAAATTTTTTATTTAAATTACTATTTCGAATGTTTTAGGGCCTCTTACTAGTCTTTGGGTTAGGTATAACATTTTTTTTCAAGTTACCTATAGTTTTACTTTTCTGTTGTTAATATTTGATAAGAATTAAACTCTGGTTATTCATTTTGTGACTTATTCTTTTATGTCTCGGAAAAAACCGGTAAATACCGGTACACCGGTAATTTTTCAAATAAATTACCGAATTACCGGTAAATTCGAATTCGGTAAATTTGCAATCCCTAGTGGAAATATAAGATTTCGAAAAAAGATCATACGACATGAATAGACATGTTTCAGTATTTTGAACCAAAATCAGTTTTTTGGGAGAATGTTTCCATACATTTGCACCATACTGTATATATAGTGTAAGATGAGGGACCATTATCCCTATACCTGTACCAGCAGAATTATGCTAGTTAGATTGAGTCGAAGCTAATAACCTATTCATAAAACTAACTTCATTGTAAGAAATTTTCGAATCTCATCCATTTTATCGTTTCAACCTTGAGTGGTATGAAATTTTAATGAAACACTCAGGAAAACGGTTCATTAGTGGAGTAGAAAAAAGTTTCCATGAACTTTGCATAGAACATGAAGCAAAACATCGCAAATTACATTGTTTTATGCAACTGCCTAGAGTTTCAGAATAACAACTCTGCGTGAATTTCATACTCTTCAGACGTGTAAGTATAAAGTATCCGAAACTATTTTGAATTTTCCAGGATCCCACACATCTCATTCTCAAGATGAAAAGAAGAAAACGGAATAGCACTTTAGTGTATTTCTGATTTCTCACCAACTCCCTCTATACTAGCTTGAAAAGCTTTCTTTTTTCTGCATCATTCGGGAAGTTTATTGCAGAAGGTTTAGATTCACAGCTCAGCCATATTCATTCCGTTCTAGCATCTAGCATGACAGAAAAAATATAAATTTTTCTGAGAACTTGCGAATTTTGAAGAAACTTTTTTCTCTGTTAATACTGGAAATGTTTCACGTATATAAACATCTATATATATAAAAGAGAGCTGTTGGTTACACCATTTATAACTCGAGATCGGATGGACTGTTTGATATGAAACTTCATTTATGGATTCGTCTACGGCCTGGTTATTATAAAATACATTGAAAATCTGAAAAATTCGATGAAAAATTTGCTTATGTAGGAAATGCTTTTCCTCCTTTTGAATAAGGCCGCTAGGTGTCGCTACGGTTTGCTTATGTAGGAAATGGTTTTTCTCCTTTTGAATAAGGCCACCAGGTGTCGCTAGGGTTAATGGCTCTTATCTAGACACTGTAGCGAACAGTGACTAGACACTGTATTTGATATTATCGCCACTAGATGGCGGTGTATACAATTATTGTGTAATTTGCATAGAACTTATAATAACTTGGAAGTGGTAAAGATCTCAAGTTGGTGGAACAGTGAATTTTTACCGGAATGTCAAGTAAATCGGATTGTGACGATCAGCATCAATCGTGAGTTGTCCATTTTCATCTTTTCTCTATATTTCTGAAATGTTTTGATTTATGTTTGGGTAATAATTATATTTGCGGAAATAACTGAATTCAAAATTGCCCATAATTAGTAATTGACATATTATTTTTGTATTTCTGTTTTGTGTGACAGCTCATATCCATGGAAAAGATGACAGTTGACAGATGACGTTTGACAGATGAAATTTGACAGATCACATTTGACAGATGACTTTCGACAGATGACATTTGATAGATCACAGATGACATTTTACAGATGACATATGACATTTGACAGATGACATTTGACAGAACTCTTATTATGCCTAATTTATCTCCTGCTTGAAAAAATAGCAATGGTAAGTTTGTACAACTTTAACGGGGGTTTCACAAAGCATACCTATCACCGGTGATCGGAGCTTGATCTAGAATCAACTCGATTTGACAGTTCAGCAGAGCCGGACCGTGGGTGTGGCGAAGCAGGCATTTGCCACGGGCGCAAACGACCTAGGGGCGCAAAATGTGAAATATGATATATTCCATTATCCATTTTAATGTTTATCTACAGGGTGTTTCACCATAAACTGGACAAACATACAAAGCCGTGTAGACGACACCGAGGAAGATAATTTTTGCCTAATGACATATACCCCGTTTTCGACGCATAAGCGAGATACAGGGTGTTTAATGTCAACTTTGAGCAATATTCTGATAACTGTGGTGAGTTATGCGTGACATTTGAAATAACTGTTACTGGTCACATCTTAGTATTTTTTAGGACTCAATTCAGTTGTGGTGTAGAATTCTGAAAAAAAAATTCAAAATGGCGGAAAGCCTGCAGAGTTGGAATTTTTTTTTCTCGGTTGCCAATTTGGAAAGTACCTACCTACTATTTCAACGAACTGGATTTTCTAAGATTTTCCGTGAAAAAATTTTTGCAATTTTCGAACTCAACTTTTTTTTACATGTCTTCAGTGAAGAAAAAAAATTTCGGCCGAAATTGTTGGAATTTTTCATGATTGAACTATCTTTCATTCTGAATACTGAGGTGGAAACATAAACAAAAAATATACATTGGTTTTCTTTTTGTAGCCTTCCAAAGATTACGCTCGGAGAACTTTCATAATTTTTATTTAAAAAACTGAAGGCCGTACGAAGGCCAAAATTGTGCTAAAGCCGGCCATAGACATCGTTATTTTTCATCCGTTTTCCTCGCCGCGATTCGAACCGCCGAGTCATATCGCAGAACTGTTTTGCCCACACACTTCGGTAAATTCTACCCGTTATTTTACTGTCGTTCACGATTAAGCACGTCATGAAGAGGAAACATCTCTTAGCAGTGGCGGCCGCGGTTTCGGTGCTGAATAAAAAAGAATCAAATTTATTCTTCACTGTTTTAATATCAGCGCCTTCCTTCCAATTCATGATATTTTTTCAATAATATTACATAACCTTCCCTATTCTTGTTTCTATTCCTGTATTCTGCTGATTTAATTCGCCATAGACAAGGATGCAACCTGTCCAACTGGATGAAATCCACAATTAATTGTTTATTCGCCGTCTTCTGATCCATCCCGGTCAAAAATAGTGATAGAAGAAGTGATTAAGAAACAGCAGAAGTAGACGCACTTGTGGAGAGGACGCGACTTGTACTACGCTAATGGAAAATAACCGCCGATTCTCGACGAAATCCCCACACACAGTCGGTATGGCACGACAACCGATGAACCGTCGTGACAAAAATCAAGCATCGGCAGATATTTGTACCGACGATTCGTACCGACGGTTTTTCGCCATACACATCGGTTTTTGGCGCTTTTGCCGGGACGGTTCGTATCGCGGCGTTATAAACGGATGAAAAATAACGATGTCTATGGCCGGCTTAATGGGCTGCCAGAATGACCCGGACAGAAATATGAATTTATGAACCAAAAAAATTTTTTTCAAAAAACTTTGGTAGGTACCTAAGATTCGAACTCTCTACGAGTATGCATTGGGTTTATTTTAATCTTATAAATGTCCGTTACCAAAGCGACGCTATAGTTAATCGAAAGTGGAAAGTTCGATTCTCAACAAAGCTTTTTGAAAAAAAATTTTTTGGTTTATAAATTCATATTTCTGTCCGGGTCATTCTGGCAGCCCGTTAGCACAATTTTGGCCTTCGTATGGCTTCCAGTTTTTTGAATAAAAATTATGTTAATAGAGTTCTCCGAGCGTAATCTTTGGAAGGCTACAAAAAAAAACCAATGGATATTATTTCATTCTGTTTACACCTCAGTATTCAGAATGAAAAATAGTTGAACCATGAAAAATTCAAACCATTTAAGCCGAAATTTCTTTTTCATATGTAAAAAAAAAGTTGAGTTCGGAATTTGCAAAAAATTTTTCACAGAAAATCTTAGAAAATCGTTGAAATAATGCTTTCCAAATTGGCAACCGAGAAAAAGAATTTTCAACTTTGCAGGCTTTCTGCCATTTTGAAATTTTTTTTTTCAAAATTCTACACCACAACTGAATTGAGCCTTGAAAAATACTAAGATGTGACCAGTAACCGTTATTTCAAATGTCACGCATAACTCACCACAGTTATCAGAATATTGCTCATAGTTGACATAAAACACCCTGTATCTCGCTTATGCGTCGTTTTACTCGTTTTCTATTCATTTTGTTGATTGAGTTTTTGTTCATTACCTTTTAAGAAATTTGGGAGATTATTGTGAATAAAAAAGTTCTTCAAAAATACAATCAATAAATGTCAATTATGAAAAACATGTATTTATTGAAAAATGAATTTCTTCAAGGGCGCATTTTGAAAGTTTGCCACAGGCGCTAGAATCCTAGTTCCGGCTCTGCAGTTCAGAAATCTAACCAAGCCGTGGATCTCCGATCACTGGTGATTACGATTTGTGAAATCCACAGTTAGTGTAGGCACGGCCTTCTTAAGATAAAGATGGCTATGGTATAGGAATCATTTAGGCGAAACAAAGTTCGCCGGGCCAGCTAGTAGTTGATAATTAATAATGAAAAATGAACGTCGGCAACGTCTCCGAAATTTATTCATTGACGTAATGTCATTCACAAGTGCCAACCTGAGATTTTTTATTTTTTTAAGGTAAAAAAACTTGATAAACCTAAAACTTGGCAAACTGCGATACTTTATAAAAGTGAATGGAGTATATTCAGTATTTGACATATTGAGGAATAAGTAGCAAAGTAGCACTGTTCCGAAAAGGTGTTCATTGAATTGATTGAAGGAATCCTTGTTGTAAAGAATATTGGATGGAAATTAGTGTAGCGATATCTAAAGTGAACCTAGAATGATTATATGAAATAACTTAAATAATTTTATTCGAGATCAATATCAGTAGGTATTCATAACAGTTTGGGAATAGATTTGACATCATTGTGAACATTTTATCAGATATTTCATCCCAGATACTTTTCGAGTGAGCCTTTATACAACCAGAATTGAATGGAATATTTTGCATTAATGTTAAAGAAAGTTTCTGATTTCGCATCCATCTCGAATACATTCGTCAAGCAAGATGTCAGTAAATTCAGGATTCAGAGGCAAAGATTGAGAAACATAGGTTGCTATTTATGAACTGAGAACTGGCAACACCTCTATTTGCAGGTGGAATCAATCACTGCCATCTTGAAATTCGACATTTTTGACTTTATCGGTGGGTTTCGCAAAGCGTAGTCACCGCTGATCCGAGCTTGATCTAGAATCAACTCGATTAGACAGTTCAAAAATCAGAGAATCAAGCCGTTGATCTCGGATCAGCGGAGATTACGCTTTGTGAAACCCACCGTTAAAGTACCTACTCAGAACGTTTTGATGTGCGAGCAATACTTGTCTCTGTCACAGACTACATATTATGGTCTCTGTTTTCCCACTGGCGGGTATTTGGATTGGACACATATAAGGTCGAATAGATGGGAATCTTCCTCACAGCGACCAATGGTTCCAACGATAAACTGCGTGGACATTGGACAACGATTTTCGTCTCCCATAGAAGCGGTAGGGTTCTTGTTTCAAAGTTATCATCTTCTGACTGGATAAAAGGCAAAGACAAATGTGAATTCAATCGTATGCCAAAGTGTACATTTTGAAAAGCAATAGAAATACTCAAAATCCAGCTCTTTGTTCTTTCTTTTCTCAATTCTTCGATAGCAACACACGTAGAAGTGAGGATGTGATAACGCGATCTGTGAAGAAAACAGTAGGTACTCGTTCACTCACCTCTACCACTGCATCAGTCCTCATCAAAATGCAAGTTGTTCCTGTGTTACTGTTGATGAAACGATAAGTGGCTACCCCATCTTTACTTTCTGAGCTTTGAGTGACTGCACCACTTGCAGGCGCTGCGGTTGAAGAACTCGGCCTTAGTTTGTGGGGCCTATCCGTTGGTTGGTTAGGTAGATGTATCCCACTTATGAATGATACTAATGTTGTAACTGTGGGAAAAATGATTGAACTCTAAGTTGTAAATCATTATGGTGTCCTAGGTTGGTTTTATAGCAAGGGCAAAAACTAAAGGTTACGGGTGATTTTTCAACTATTTTTTTTGGCAACACTGATTTTGACAGCTCACGCACGTTTCATGTTTCGCGTCACTGTCAAACATATTCAGTTTGGTCTATAATTTAACAACGCTTGCAAATCATTGAATTTTATATTCCATTTTGCGTAAGTTTAATCGACCCACTGAAGCAGCTATTCGGGCTATTATGATTAAATTTCGCACCAAATTTACTGTGATGGACACTAAACCACCAACACGTTTACGTGTGAACCTTAGAATATATATAAGTCTGATATGGTCCAAGGTGTTAACTGAAGAAAATATCGCAGCTGTATCGGCCAGTGTAAGGGCCGGTTATAAAGGTCGGTTCTTCTTTATAATACCGGCCCTTAATGATGACCATCAATTATCGATTTGGCGCCTACCGTTTATTTCACGTTCGGTTAATTGGCCGCTTAGATCGTGTGATTCAACGCCTGTAGACTATTTTTTGTGGAACTATGTTTAGTCCCACTGTCTTCACTGACAAGCACGCTTCGATTGACGAATTGGAAGACAACATTGAAGCATCTATTCGTGAGATACCGGCCGTAATTTTGGAAAGAATATGCCAAAATTGGACTAAGCGGATGGGCCAGCTCATGCAATTTCAATATTTTCAAGACAGTAGGTACTGAAAATATGTAGATTTATCATTCAAAATCTATATAGTATGGTGCAAATGAAAGGACTAAATTCGTTATTTCGTAAACCGGCGACTTTAAAGAAAAATCCTGAAACCCGTCGATTTTTATTTTAAAAGAGGCTATTCCTAAGTATACCTTTTTATTTTTGACGTCATCTATGCAAGCGTGATGAAGTCATCGCTAAAATTTTCAAATGGAAATGTGGGTGTTGTAATACATTATTTAAAAGGTCTTTTAAATACCTTTTCAGCCATATCAATATGTACAGGGTAGCCATATTTCGATGATTTAGTACTAAGTACAACTCGAACTCCTAAACTATGAGAGATAGAGAAAAAGTAAGATACATGTCATGTTCTCTTTTTTCGAGAAACAGAAATTGCTGAAAACCCAAAGTTGCTACGGCGTCTAGTTTCCGAGCTACAGGGCGATTTTGGTATTTGGTCCATTTTTATAATTGACTATAACTTCCGTAATATAGGATCTACGTTCTCGAAATGAACACATCTTTTTGGCACTTTTTTTACTGCTGTTCATCGGTGCTATTGTATTTTTTGTATCTGCTCAAATTTCGGAGCTACAATAAAAAAAAATTTTCGAATGGAAACCATAATGGGATATTGATATATATTTTATTCGATGATAAGTCGAACTTCTATAGCTCGAAATCTCGAATATCTTGATACGAATTTTTAGGAGGAATCCATCGTTTACTTGTGATTTTAACGAATCGTTTCATAACTCAAGCGCATGCCGTGGACTCATTTCAGTTCTTAAGTTGTTAATTGTGAGGTTTCACGACATTATCGCTAAAAATATGTCGTCAAAACGTAGGTACCTACTTTGAAAACTTTATCTCTTGATGAAAAACATAGACTTTGAAATGAAGTGGAAAGTGGTGCATGAAAGAAAGATTTAGCTTCAAAGTATGGCGTACCAGCCAACACTGTATCTACTATTCGAAAAAAAAAATTTACAGATTTCGCAATCCTTGCAACCATCAGAGACATTGGAAATGATAACACCACATGTGAATATTACCAACATTTATTTGCATTTGAACTTAAAATAAAATAGTATTTTCAATAATAATAATGAGCAATAATAATTGCAAGAAACAATCAACATTCCCAATTCCTAACATAAACATGTGAGAGGAAACTTGTCACCGTATTTTAAAACAAAAATAATCTTTCTAAAGTGAGTATTCTTAAGATATAATAATAAAAAATAAAGATATGAATAATTGGATGAATTATCCTGTCATTCCTGTCCAATATTTTCGAAGTGAGTTTTGATTTTAGCAAATCTGGGTTTTCATGAAATTGGCTTTAGATAGAAGGATTCAGTTTTCACTAAAATTCATGAATCTTACATGTACTCGGAGTTAACATCATCAGAATAAGCTGAGTCCACCTCGTCCAATATTTTCGAAGAGAATTTTTATTTTACCAAATCTGAGTTTTCTCGAAATTGGCTCGAGATAGAAGGATTCTGTTTTTACTAAAATTCATGAATCTTATATGTTCTCAGATCAACTCTCATCGGATGAAGCTGAGTCCATTCTGTCCAATATTTTCTAAGCGAATTTTTATTTTACCAAATCTGGGTTTTCATGAAATTGGTTTGAGATAGAAAGTAGAAAGATTCTGTTTTCACTAAAATTCAGGAATCTTATATGTACCTTCTCGGAGTAAACATCATCAGAAGAAGCTGAGTCCACACCGTCCAATATTTTCGAAGAGAATTTTTATTTTACCAAATCTGAGTATTCTCGAAATTGGCTTGAGATAGAAGGATTATGTTTTTACTAAAATTCATGAATCTTATATGTAGGGGAGGACGGGGGAATTCCACGCATCTTAGGGAAAATGCTCACAAAAACCTTCCTATGTACACACAAACTTTCATAATTTAACTGCTGAATCATGAACCCATTTGGAACTTTTTCATCACAAGGAAAAGGTTCAACTACCTATACCAATTGAGAAAAAAAATAATTCTGAAAACTGTCTTTTCGCGGTCTTCCCCCACGTACTGGGTAATACCGCGCATGCGATGGTATAATTATGCGCATATATTGAACAGCTGAAAAACTCGAAAAAATATTTCATTATTTAGGTAATAACCAAGTACAATGTAAATTAAACAAATTTCCAGGACTGTACAAAAAATATTATTGAAGAATTACCCCGCTACAGCTGCGCGTTATTCTCCCAGTGTGAGTCACCTAACCTAACTAATCACTGACATTAGATGACGAAATACAATTATGTAATTGTTCTTTTGCATTAAATAATCTACACATATGAAGGAAAATAGTCATGCAATAGATTCATTAGAAATTAATAATAGAAGTACTTTCCACGATTCCAATTTCTCTCGAAAATTAGATCATAGCATCGTGAAACGAACAATCGGCTCCCTGGTCTAAAATAAAAACACGAATATCTTTAAATTACGGGAGGATGTTGGCAAGGCAAATACGAGATGGTGCGCTGTATCCACAGAAATATAATAAGATATTTATTTATTCATATGTTTATTATATTTCTGTGGCTGTATCTAAATTTTGAAATAACTGAACTGAGTTGTAGAATATCAATGCGCAGAATTCCTCCGTGCGCGGAATTCCCCCGTCCTCCCCTACTCGGAGGAAATCAAATGAAGCTGAGTCCACTCCGTCCAATATTTTCGAAGTGAATTTTGATTTTAGCAAATCTGGGTATTCATGAAATTGGCTTCAGATAGAAGGATTCTGTTTCTACTAAAATTCATGAATCTTATATGTACTCGGATCAACTATTGACCTATTCTTCAAATACCGAAATATTTGCCCAATCTGGCAACGTTGCGGCGAATTTGACGGACCACTCACCGCGGCCCAGATCTCACTTGATGAAACAACAATATAAACACTCGAAGTGATCTATCCTTCAAATACAGGAATAATTGCCCAATCTGGCAACGTTGCGGCGAATTTGACGTACCTCTCACCGCGGCTCACTGGTCGCCGTCGCCGATTCTCAAGCATACATTAATTCTCACGAATTCCTAACCAATCAGATTCACTCGATTCCGAGTGCTTCCGAATGCACCCGAGAGGACGATCGTGAGAAGAAGCCGTTGCCCGTTATTCAGATCGCGCGTTTTGTCTTTTGTCGTTCTTCATAAACGAATCTGATAGTGAAATAGTTGAAAACGGTTGGAACTTGGAACTTCGAACACTCGAACAGTTTGATTTATATTATGGTAATTACCCCCCATGAGTATCAAAGTCCTTAGAAGAAGTTACGCAATGTGGTGCACATAAAAAAATTTCATAAATTGTGAACCTGATTTTCAATAGTTATTACCCCCCCCCCCCATGAAAAAAAGCTATATCCGCCCTTGCATTTAGAACAAGCTATAATAAAAAAATCATTCTTTAAAACAATCTTTTATAAAAACAACCCTCATCCGCCATTTTGAAGCCGCCATCTTGAATTCCTCAATTTTGAAGAATCGTAATTTCCGACCCAGAACACCCCTAGATACACATTTTGAATAGAATCGGATCATAATTACGAAACTCGTCCGGCCTATTCTAGCCGCCATCTTGAATTTTTCAATTTTGACAGAAGAATCATCATTGTCGAACCCAAAAACCCCTAGATACTAATTTTGAATGAAATCGGATGATAATTACGAAACTCATCCGCCATTTTGGAGCAGCCATTTTGTTTTTTTCTATGAAAAATATTTCATGATGCATTGTCACCAGAATTATGTACACCTGCCAAATTTCAAATCAATCGGACGATTAGAAGTGTGTCATATTTAACTTGCAAGATTTGATTAGATAGAGACAGACAGACAGACACCGGGACAGGTGAAACTAAATAAAAGCTTGTAAAAAAGCACATATGCGCTTACAAAAACCTCAAAAGTGAGAATTTAAGTAGGTAATTTAGCATATGTATTTTGAAATATGGCAATATAACTGTGTGTTGTATCATAGTTTTCTTGGATGGCGGATGGGGGAAATGTAAGAAATATCAATCATACAGAACACCATGAATTATTCTCAAATGATCATATGTAGAAAACGTTTCCTGGTTTTCATCAGTAGAACAAAGAGAACACAAAATATATTGCTTCTTCACCACTCTAGCGGAATCATCATTATGTATTGGAACTTAAGTCTAAGTGGTACCTAGCAACGAGGAACTTTTAAGGGTAAGCGGTGCAAACAGGCGTTAGAGGCCGATTTGAGCATGGGCGAACAGTGTCATAAGCGGATTTTGTTGCCAGACTGTGCAAATCCGTTTCTTCAGTGGATCAAATAACGAAATAATTGCCCAATCTGGCAACGTTGCGGCGAATTTGACGGGCCGCTCACCGCGGCCCAGATCTCACTTGATTAAACAACAATATAAACACTCGAAGTTCTTATGAAGGAAATAAAACAATGATCTATCCTTCAAATACCGGAATAATTGCCTGCGACGAATTTGACGGGCCGCTCACCGCGGCCCAGATCTCACTTGATTAAACAACAATATAAACACTCGAAGTGCTAATGAAGGAAATAAAACAATGATCTATCCTTCAAATACCGGACTAAGTGCCCAATCCGGCAACGTTGCGGCGAATTTGGCGGACCTCCCACCTGAGTCCCACCTCGGCGCAGTTCGCCGATTCTCGTATGCTGGCATATGCTGGCCCAACACACCTACGTTAATGAATCACGCGATAACTTTCGAATGCTTTTTTGGTCTACTGGCGACACTTTGTCTTTTGACCTTGAACAAAACCTCGTAATTTACCTGCAATATACGAACATAAACATTTCCAATGTTAAAAGAATAATTATCAGTGCATTATCATTGTTTACCGGGTAGGAAAAGCCTAACATTCCTGGATGAGGCGCAAGCCGAGACTTAGCAACACATAGTCCAGGAATGTGGCTTTTCCTACGAGGTAAACATACTTTTTTTCCGCAAATCGTTTGAAATTCGACATAATTCTATCATTGGACAGAATTCAATAAATTTTGAGAAAATCGCGAATTATTTCATTCATAAATAAATGAAGCTTTGAAATTCGGAATGAAATTGGTTGCAGTACAATGGAAACGTAAAAATGTTGAATTGTCAAACTTGAGGAATATTAATTTAAGTCCTGGAGCTTTTGAAGAAAAAACATTATAAAATGATAAGTGATGATGAATTTCCCATTTCTGGGACTCCTCCAGAGCTGGTTGAGGCAGTGAATACTGCTTCATTAGTATTATTGCCAAAGAAATCAAGAGAAAAGTTGGAATATGCATATGTAAAACAGTGCAATTGTAAGGAAATATCATTTCCTTACAGTAAGGGAATGAATATTTCCTAACAGTTGGAAAATCTTGTCTTCTTCTATGAGAAATGTCAGAAATGTCAAAATTTCCATGCGATTTGCGGAAAATGTGTTTTTTTCAATAACTCGAAGTCTCGATAACTCGATTTTTTTTTCTGGCAGATCATGATTCGAGTTATCGAAGTTCGACTGTATTTCCAAATTGATCTTCCTTCAAAGATTTCAAAAATATATATCATCATATACTTTCGAGTTCATTATACATAGAAAATTTCGAAAAACACTTTTCCTTCAACAAAATCCGAGAAGGCTTTGAGTCACTTCCTTCAAACCAGGCGGTCATAGAATTTCAATCCTTATTTATTCTCACTCGACAAATCAATAACCTATATTCAAAAAAAAATTCATCTGGGTAGATGCCTAAATAATAAAAAAAATTAGGGAAATACTGAAAAGACTTCAGAAAGTGTGAAATCGGAGTGAATTGTCTAAAATTCCAGCAGAATAGTGTGGTCCTTGTCAAACATATGTCGCTTTTTCCATGTATCATGTATGATTCTAATTTATCTACAGTTTTTATCTTATGTTATGAAAGCTGAACGCTGTTTGCCGTTTGGGCCTAAAATATACAGTGTGTTTTGAAAAAAAAAATAATCAACGTACGTCACCTATACCGTTTCATATACCTACTTATTTATATGTTTTAACTGTATCTCTCTCTTCTTTAATTAGTGAATAATATCGAAAATTCGGCTGGAATTTTAACAACAGAATAATTCGTTAAAAAAATTACCACTAATTTAATGAAAATACCTCTTGAAAATCGATAGTAAAACGTCTATAGTGCAAATTTTATTAATTTAGCACAAGAAGTAATTCTTCTTCACGCTCTCTAACCATGGGCGTAGCTAGCCTTTTTTCCTGGGAGGGGGCCTGAGGGGGCACAGTGGAAAACGAGCAAGGAAAAACAAATGTGTTTTTCAGTTTTTCGGGGGCACCGTGGATTCTGGGGGGGGGGTGCCCCCCCAGGCCCCCCCCTATCTACGCCCATGTCTCTAACATACTAGGCGATGTTGACTGAAATGCAAGGGGATCATCGAATCGAGTTGCTGAAACGAATTATTATTCGTTTCAGCAACTCGATTCGATGATCCCCTTGCATTTATTATATTTAATAAGAGGCAGTTGCGATTTAGCACGTTAAACGTTATGCAAACGCATTTGAAGTTGAACATTCGAAAAATAGTTAATATACTTCATGGTTTTCTTTTCTTGTATATGTATAGTTTGTGAAAAGAGTTGAAATCGTTTTAAAATAAATACTTTTCAGTTTCTAGGTTCAACAATGGAAATAATCATCTGGATAGTTAATGGGGGAAAAGTGCTATTAGTTTTTCCATTAATAAACTCTTCTGTAAAGATTTTCTCGAAAAAACAATAATTTCAAATTATTAACGAATAATGTACAAGGCGCTAGTCACATTCATTATTCAATTCGGGCAACAATTTTCGAGAAAAATGTGATTTTTAAAATTTCAGAAACGCGAATTAGAAATTACCTACCATACTTTATTTATTATTTAATTATAAGATGCTCACTTGGCTCTTTATCTATCTATTTATTAGTATTTCAGATTCCCACAAAATTCTATTTCTCATTATCGAACGACTTCAGTTTATACCAGATTTCACAGTTTCCCAGAAAATGCAAATACATGAAACACCCACGCAAGGATGGAATGGAGGGAAAATAAATTTGTTACGTGGGAGGAGGATACTCAGTGAATATCACCCACTCACCCTCAAATAGTCATCCATAATAGAAGTTTCATTCCTGATTGCTTGTTACGGCAAAATACTTCTGAGAATTCAAATACATACTCTGAAATGAAGGTGCTGCATCCTTTGTGTTCCAGGATTATTATTTCTGACAGTTGTTTCGGTATGAACTTTACTTTTTTTAAATCGGGCTTGCTCCTTCTTATGAGAGCCTAATCATTTTGCACGAATAATGGTCGAATTTGAGCCTTAATTCATTTCTGTGCGACCGAAATTCACATATACTCCATTAAAGTATCGCGGTTAGCCATGATTTAGGTTTATCAAATTCTTCCAATTAAAATTGACGCAGGTTGACACCCGTGAAAATCAAGTGACATTGCCAAGTCTACTTTCTATTTACTCATTTTTAACTTTGTAAACGGAGTAAGTTTTTCTAAGGTTTAACTGTGACGCAGGTTTTTCTGGGTTATTCGAGTCTTTTTACTCTTTTTTCGAATGAACTATCATAAAGTAACGGACTATTCTGTCCATTATTTTTCAGTCAAATTTCAACACTCGAACATTGATTTCTGTACAAGAAAATAGCATAACTGAATCTTCCAACAATGTTTATAAACGTGGAATATTTCCAGTATTAATAGAGAAGAAAGTTTCTTCAACATTCGCCAGTTCTTTGGAATTATTGAATTCACATAATATTTTCTCAGATTCATTATTTTCTCAAAGTAGATTAACATTTTGATAAATACGTAATTACTACGATTTTAATGCAGAAACGACAACGTTGCGGGCGTTTCTGGCAGGGGAATGGCCATAACCTAACATTTTCAAAATATACGCGGTGAAATGCGTCAGAATTTCATGGCAAACCGCAATACTTTATAAAAAT
Organism: Adalia bipunctata; assembly: GCA_910592335.1. Taxonomy (NCBI): domain Eukaryota; kingdom Metazoa; phylum Arthropoda; class Insecta; order Coleoptera; family Coccinellidae; genus Adalia; species Adalia bipunctata. The sequence goes on from OU342948.1 coordinate 34,819,752, forward strand.
TAATGGAGTATAGTATGTCACCTATTCCTATCATAATTTTTAACTGTATCTCTTGTTTCTTGTTTCTTTACTGAGTAAATAATATCGAAAATTCGCCTGGAATATTATCACCAGAATAATTCGTTATAGAAAGTTCAAATCACCACTAATTTAATGAAAATACCTCTTCAAAATTGATAGTAAAACGTATCCAGTGCAAATCTAATTAATTCAGCTCAAGAAGTAATTATTCAATAAAAAGGATTGATTCTTTGTTTATTTTGTGGAAGTTTAATTGAACCATAATAATAAACAGTAAAAAACACTGTGAAAAAATACACATTTAATTTTGTCAATCCACTATAAAATACTGATTTAAACAATTTGAACCGGTTTCGGCTTACGCCATCATCAGCAATTAAATAAATAAAATAAAATATCAAAATATGACAGAGTAAACAATGCACCTACAGGTAAGCTGACATGCGTAAAAGATGGGAAAATTCCCTCTACAAATTTAAAAGTGGTGAACTGGACAATTCTAATTGACTATTCAATGTGTCTAGAGAAGTATTTCTTGAACATTTATTAATCTCCAAACACTCCAGCAAATCCATCTTCTTCCCTTTGTTACATACATGTAAGATTTTGAAATCTTCACCTGAAATTTCATGTCCAGACTGTCTTATATGATCCAGTATTGGGGAATTATTATCGGAGGAAAGATGTTCTCTGAATCTGATTTCAAATCTCCGGCCTGTCTGACCGAGTAATTATTCCTCACGCTCTCTCACACTCTCACATAAGCGTTCAATGTCCAAATGCAAGATTTTAGGAGTTATTAATTTTTGAGATTTTTTTCCCAATATGCCAATGTAATTAATGATATCGAATTCTTTGTTCAATTTGGAGGAAAATTTGCTTGTACCCATGGGCGCCCGCAGGGGGGGGGCCAGGGGGGGCCATGGCCCCCCCTGAGATTTGTATGGCCTTATCTTTTTTCAGCTTAACACCCTCAATATTTCGATAATTTTCATTTTGCTCCCCCTGAGAAAAATTTCGGCCCCCCCTGAGAAAAATTTTGGCCCCCCCTGAGAAAAATTTCTGCGGGCGCCCATGCTTGTACCGAACAAAACTTTGAGCTGTAGTTCCACAGTTATTTGTACGTAGTACATATTTGAATTTCATGTCGATGTCTACATCCTACACACGAAAAAACCAATAGTTTGTTTTTCTATGAAAGCAAATATAACTCCAAATTGGACAAGGAATTCGATATTTTCCAATTTTTTTTTTACTTACAGTGGCATTCTTTTTTCTTCGAATTTATTGGGATGAGATCAAACGGCTTACCCAAAATCTAAAATATTTTCATGTAATTGTATTCAGAGCGGAGGGCAAGCAAGAATAATTAGGTTTGAATCTACAATTTTTATTGTGAGTTATTGTAGAAATTTTTTTATGAATTTAAACATCCTTTATCACTTTTAGGAATCGAGATATAGAAAATGTACATTTTTCGAATCAGTAAGAGAATTACATTTATTTTTGATGCTTCATATTCTGAGAAGAAAGCTACCGAAAGTAGGTACACAGTGTGTAAAGTTCGTAAAAACACAATCATCGATTTTTTTAATCTCGTAGGAAATTGTAGAAATGTTTTTCTCTTAAACCTAACTTTTTATATCAATTATTGATTTCAATAGGTTACATACCTATTGAGATCAATAGGTATGTACCTAGGTAGTTCTGTTCATGAACAACTTTCAACCCACTCAATCGGGGCTATTCACTAAGCAAAGTTGTTATGGATAGCAACTGTAAATCGTCGTTATCCCATGCTTATTACATGGGATAACGACGATTTACAGTTGCTATCCATAACAACTTTGCTTAGTGAATAGCCCCGAATGTCACTCCATTTTTTTCTCCATTAAAGGGTTCGTAGGGGTTGAAGGTTGTGCATGAACCAAACTGTAATGGTCGACTTTCATTCGGTGACAAATTTCATCAGGTACCATCGTAAAGTAAATGAGCCATGACAAAGTGCACATACCTCTTTCGACTAACTAATTTGAAAAAAAAAATTTTTATTTCTGCAAGCCTGAAAAGAATATACGAAGACCTTGCCAAAAAAGTACCACATGACCCACGTCTTTTCCTATTCAAAAAATTTAGAGGGTTAATGGGAATGGCACAGGGTGCTACAAAAATCCTTCAAAAATGCATAAAAATTTGGTGAAAGTGAAATAAAAATTTACCTGTTTCAGGATTTTGTTGCCAAATATTTTTCTTCTGAGAAAATGAATTTGTTCCATAATTGTGACGCGCACTGTATATGTGCAAGTGGAATCAAATTTTTACCGGTATATACTGAATATTGTTTCCTTCGTGAACTGTTTTGGGTGCTTGTTCCTGTCCTTGTAAGAGTGTTATCTTTTTTGTGTTCTGTCTGTAGTTGTGGAACTTTTTGAGCCGAAACTGGCCTTAAACGGTTATGTTGGATTCACTCATGATGTTTTGAAAACCACATATCTGGTCTAGTTGAAATTTGGTAATGAACTGTTCGATGAAGAATTTCGTGTGAAGATCATGTGATTACAAGATTACGTAAATGAATGAATGATTCAAGAAGGCAAGTGGAAGAATGGGGGTACTCTTTTCCCCTTTCTGAATCTTCTAAGGGTCGGTATTATAAAAGGCGAATCGAGAATTCAACCGTGCGCCAACTACCAGATAGTGAGGAATTTGGTTGTTGGCGCAACGGTTGAATCCCCGGTTGGCCTTTATAATACCGGTCCTAAGTGCGAAGATCCTAAACGTTCAGTACACAACCTTCCTGTATACATCACACCTTGCTGGATATTTGGAACGTGATTGGCTGTTTCCACATAGACCAGACAACGATTGATCTACTAGGATCTGCAGGGAGACGTTCCAGAGATGGTTTTTGAAAATTCATCTGTAATATGAGCCGAGGACTTTTGCTATATTAGTAACTCCTTTGTTTTCCCTTTCAAGGAAATGGATTTCGAACTACTTCCACATGAACCAATAGTTATAGAAATATTTCTTGTGCTTTTTCACAGCCAATATTTCACTAATTTGAATTATACCGAAACTGAATTACAACGTCACAACAGCCCTACCTAATGATGAGGGTAATCAGACGATCACAAGCCAGGCCAAAATATAAGACCCCTTTTAGTGTAAGTTAGATCACTCACGCGGACTTTTTACGGGACTTTCGGGCAGCCAGAATCGCATGAATACTTGAAAGAGTTCCAGTGTATGGTCGAGACTATACCTTTAGCCGTTCTGCGCGACACTCACGAGGTATCTGTATCGGGCACTCTGCTATTCTGGAAGCCGACCTCGAAGCCCGTCTTTTCAGGCACCCAACCGGACTCCTGGCGTCCGCAAAATTCACCACCCCCCATGGGCCCCAGGCATCCAAACGGGCCCTCTAGTACGCCTCGGAAGCCCGCTTCGACTACATACATCATTCAGTTCAGACTTTCCAGAATGCCCGAAATAGATGCCTCGTGAGTAGTCCGCATCACAGGTCCATCGTACACACAGGTCCTCAACCCCATTTTCGTAAATATTGTACCCATGAATTCTAATTCTTTTGTATCCTTATTTTTTCATCGCCTAATAATAATTCAAGAACATTATAAATGAGTAGCTTAAGTTATACAATTTTCCAGTCGATGGATATGGTACAGGTAGGCATATTGTACATTATTTTTGTCAGTTAATGAACATGGATCCGCCACGGAATTAGACTAATGAACGAAAGGGTTGATTTCTCGTGACCAACTGAAGACAAACACGCAATGAAACTATATATCGATCATAAACATTTTGGGGTGCTCATTAAAGAGATTATGAGTACATGCGGTGTTCGAAATATATTTTCGAATGCAATAAATGAAATTTGGCTTGAGTTATTTTTGTATGTCCAGGCGGGCTCAGGGATGCGTTGTCGTTTTTTTTTGAGATAAATAATGTACAGAGTGCTCAATTTCAATGACATAAATAATGGAAACCAAATATCGATATAATAAGTTATTTTTTGCAAATGTGCATTTTTGAAAATTTGCACTTTTTATAAAACCTTAGGTACTTATTCAGAGTTATTCACAGAAAAAAATTTTTTCAAATCGAACAATCCATATACATATTTAAATATGTTTCAGTAGAGCTTGAATTCACAATTCTGATGTACCTAGTCAAGTTTTCACGTGTTGGTTTGGTATAGACATTGAAACGCCCACTTTGATCAAGTGGGCTTCGAATGATATGTTAAAAACTAAATACGAATGTAAACAATTTTGATGGTGAATGCCAACTTCGTATTAAGACAGTGAAAAAGTTGCTCTATTTAACTGAACGAAAATATGGTTTATGTTAATTTAAAGCCATAGGTACTGAAATTTACAGAAGTACTTTGAATATCCCATTTAAAAACATTGGTTTTCAAATATAATTATCAATACTCATGTTCTAGTAAAAACTATTGACACCATCTAATACTACGTAAAAAAGTTCTTCAGTACTTCTTTGAAAGGAATGAAGATCTCTCGACAGGAAAATTTTCAACTTTTCGAATAACAAACTTTCAAAAAACACATTACAACTCAGAGGCGATGACAGATAGGCGATATGGGGCTTTCACCATATCACCATTGAGTTTCTCATGAAAATTGGCGATCAGGCACAGGCATTAGTTTTAGTCTATAAGCGATAGATTTTCCATTCGAAAGTGTCCATTTTGGACCACTCTGTAGATATATGGAAATGGAATGAATATTTCAATGATTTTCATTTGGTAGGCCTTCACCTTAAACTGATTATTCAATTATATAAGACATCTGCAGATTGATTATCTAGATCAAATCAACAAATATAATACAATGCTAAGCAGAATGAAAATTTCTTCAGGATTCTATAATATTGGTAATTTTTGATACACTATGAAATAGGAATGGGATTTGATGGTTTTATAAAATAGAAGAAAAGTCTCAGGCAAAATTCAGATTGATGATGATATTATTATATTCGGCTATTTAAAAAATCACCAGGTTTCTTCAATATGAAAATCGCTCTTATGAAGAATGTGTGCGGCTATATCACTATCGTTAATAAAATTCATTGGAACATAAAATCTGAAATTCTAAATTTCGATTTGAATCCCGAAAACATATTTCCAACTTTCCTTTCATTCATTCTGAAAATTCCTCCACAATTCACATGTATACGGTGTATTCAAATCGTAATATCCTGAAATGTAATTGAACATGCAGTAAACGACTAAACTTACAGATGATAAAATTGCTGAATAGTATAGCTAATCTTGATATGGCCATGTTACCAAAATTAATTCACTATTCTACCACATCCGCAGATGTTAGAGGCTGTTGGTTTCAACCAGTTGACTGATAGAAAGACGGGATAGTTGTATTCCTACAGGACGCAGGACATTCGGCGGTATGTCCGTATCAATAAGTAGGAGCATGCGCTCAAATTTCACCCGAAAGTGGGTGGCTAGATTGTTTTTTGGACATTTTATATCCGTTCATTCAATATGAACGACAGAATAAAATAGTTATTTTTGTATCTAGTGCGCGAAATGATACTTTGGTGATCGAGAACTGATTTTTTTTAACGAGGCGCAGCCGAGTTAAAAAAAATAGTCGAGATCACCAAAGTATTTCGCGCATGAGATGCAAACAAAATTTTTTCTACAAACGACAAAAATATTGTTCTAAAATAAGTAACATAACATGCTTAGCTTAATATGAAAAATAGAATTGAACTGGCTTAAACTGTTTTTCCAAATCAAGTAATTACTGAACTATGCCATGGAAATAAAATGGCATTTGTTGACAATCATTTCAATGTGACAGTTCTTGATAATTATTTTGGAGTGACTTTTTATTCGCCTCAATTTCGTGCGTGATATTTATAACTGTAAAATAATGGAAATTTCGAGCGACGAAGAAGTAAGCAGTACCCCACCTAACTTGACAGATGCGGCCAATTCAGTAATTTCGAATCTTTTACCGGAGAAATCGAGGCGTCAGTATGAAAATGCATATAAGCAATTCAAAGAGTGGTGTGAAGCAAATAAAGCCAGAAAAATATCCGAAAATGTGCTGTTGGCATATTTTGCAGAGAAGTCTAAGATGCTGAAGTCTTCCACGTTATGGGCAATATATTCTATGTTGAAAGCAACACTCAATGTTAAAGAAAACGTGGATTTCAAGAAATTTACCAAGTTGGTTCCATATTTGAAAAAATTGTCAGTTTGAAACCATCCTAAGAAATCTAAGGTATTGACCAGAGAGGAAGTTGAACAATTCCTAAGAGAGGCAGATGATGAAACCTATTTGTTGGTTAAGGTAGATTTTTGATGATTGTTTAATGTGTTTTTTAAACTACTGATTTCCTTTTAGGTTGTTTCAATACTGGGTATTTCGGGTGCTTGCCGCCGTGCGGAACTCACTAAAATGACGGTCGATGACATAGAAGATAAAAATTCCATTTTGATTGTTAAAGTACCCGATACAAAAACGAATATCCAACGAATTTTTACAGTTTCAAATTTAGATTACATTGACATTTACCGAAAATATGCGGCTCTTCGTCCAAGTTATGCTACCAGTCGCCGATTGTTTTTGAAGTATCAAAATAAGAGATGTTTTAACCAAGTTGTTGGAATAAATAGTATTGGAAAGATGCCTAGCTTAATAGCAAAACACCTAAAGTTACCAAATCCTGATGCCTACACGGGCCATTGTTTTCGGAGAACATCAGCCACACTCCTTGCTAATACGGGGGCCGATATATGTGTTTTGAAGCGCCATGGAGGCAGTAGCGGATCCAGCTCTCGAGAAAGGGGGGGGTCACGGTCAGGTGGATTACATACCCGCCAATTGATTTTTTTTATCAAACACACAAGATTTGAGGGTTCGTCCCTTCCAGGGGGGGTCATGACCCCCATGACCCCCCCCCTGAATCCGCGCTTGCGATGGAGGATGGAAATCTTCGACTGTGGCCGAAGGATACGTGGAAGATTCTATCAACAATAAAATACAAATATCAAATAAAATTTTAGACTGTGAAATTTCAGAATCAAGTGCTGATATGCAAGCAACTGCCGTAGTTGCTTGCAAATCAAAAACGGATAGTCTTCCAACTCCCAAAACTACGATATCACGAGCTGAATCTGAGTTATCTGGTTTAGGAATAAATATTGGTTCGTGCACTGGCTGCACCATTAATGTTAACATTGTAAATAATAAATAAAATTAGGTAGTGTTAAATTTCCTCACAATTTGAAAGCCTTAATTATTGTTATACATTAATAAATAAATGATTTCTTGGATTTTTGCTTGATTGAGGAACATAAAGGTCAAAATATAAAAATCCCATATAGTTTACATGCAGTGCGCGAAGTAAGTATTTCGCACACTACTTCGCGCACGGTGTCATGGTAACGAAGGAAAATGAAAAAAAGGGTCACTTCGCATATTGTTGTCAATGCGCGAACCTTGTCATTTTTTGACGTTTGTAGAAAAAACTATTTTATACTCCTTGTTGGTGGGTATAAAAGACAACTAAAGCCCGCAACGGACGGCGAGCGATAATATAATATATAGTCCATCCAAGAATGATTAATAATAATAATAATAATAATAATACCCTTTATTTCAAAATCATGAAATTTTACAAGTAAAATATCAATGAAACGAAATATTGTCAAAAAATTTTAAAAGTAATTAATTGTTCATGAATTCATTCACTGAATATGGTTCCAAATCAACTAAAAATGAAAATAAATTCTTCTTGAACCTTCTGAAATCCACTTCTCTCCTGAGTGACAAGGGCAATTTATTAAAGTATTTTATGCTACAGTATTCTGTACTTTTTTCTGTAGAAGTTAGATGGTGTTTTGGGTAGGTAATCTCCAATGCTCTAGTATTATGGATTCTGGGTTGGGAACTGACAAAGTGCTCCCTGTTTTTATGAAGGTCTAAGAGACATTCTTGAATATGGATGGCTGGTACAGTTAGCATTCGATTATGCTTGAACTTGCCTCTACATGATTCAGTAGTCCTTATCCTTAGCATGAGCCTTAGCACTCGCTTCTGCAGTATCATGATGTCACCAAGTCTCCTTGCTGTTCCATAAAACACAATTCCATATCGAATTCTCGACTCGAAAACACCATAATATAAAGTTTTAATTGTCGGGAAATCCAAGTATCTCGACAACACCCCCATGGAAAAGCACACCGAGGTTAATGATCTGCATAACTCGTCTATATGCTTGGACCAACTTAAAGTATCGTCTAAATGAATTCCAAGAAATCTTGTAGATTGACATAATTTTATGGTAGTTGACTCCAAGTTGATAGTTTCAGGTGTGATGAAACTAGAGTACCTAGATTTGAATAGAACAGCTACTGTTTTCTCCTCATTCAGCAACAATCCATTTGTCCTGAACCAGTGGCTTGCCTGGCCCATAACCAAATTTGATTTCGCGACAGCGTCCAGGTATGATTTGGCTTCAACAGCAATATTTGTGTCATCTGCATATTTGACAATTTCAACATTTTCCATATCTTTTTTGATGTCGTCAAAATCATTAGTGAACAGAATGAAGAGAGTTGGTCCTAGTATGCTGCCTTGAGGTATTCCAAGAGTTACATCTATTATTTCCGATATCTCAGTGTTGCCATCTCTTGTTAGTGAAGTCATCTGTCTCCTGTTTGCCAAGTAGGATCGAAACCAATTTAAACCTGGTCCTCTTATTCCATAAGCTTCCAGCTTCATCAGAATGTATTCATGAGAGAGTGAGTCGAATGCCTTAGATAGATCCAGGAACAGACCAGTAGTTATATTGCCATTCTCAAGAGCTTGGTATATATTTCGAAGAAAGCTGTGTATAGCTGACTTTGTTGATCTACCCTGCATGAAACCGTGCTGTGATTCGGACATTATCTCCCCCAGGAAGCCAGTCAGTCTTCTTGCAATTACCGCCTCCAGAACCTTAGAAAAGCTTGGCAGCAATGAGATTGGCCTGTAGTTTTCAACTTTAGAGATATCCCCTTTCTTGAATATTGGCTTTACCAACGCCAGTTTCAGACAATCTGGAAAAATACCGAATTTTATTGAGTTGTTTACAATGAAGGTCAGTGGAGTGATAATCTCTTTGACTGTGGATTTAATAACAGTTATAGGAATTTCATCAATTCCAGAACTAAGTTTATTTTTAAAAGATTTTATTATTTCAATGAGTTCTACTTCATTGGTACGGCAAAAGAGTACTGATCTATCCCCATAGTTTATCCTGTGCTCAAGATTCAGCTTTGGTTGGCTGAGCAGGGCCTCATGGGCTGCAGTGCCGAAGTGATGATTGAATTTGTTGGCAAGAAGTTTTAGGTCATCTGATATTTTAATTTCTGATTTAAGATCTTGTCCTTTTATTTCTCTAAAAATTGACCACATGCATTTTGATTTATTATCAGAGTTCTTAATTTTTTCATGATATTTTTCTTTTTTTGTTTGCCTTAATAAACAGTCATACTTCTTTTTCTCCTTCTGGTATAATTTTTCATAGGTATTATTCACTGACTTGCAGGTGTACAAAATATCTAATCTTCTCTTACAATCTTTCACCTCAGGATTATTTTGCTGGCTCGGACTTGATTTTATTTTCCATCTTCTGACTGGACAGACTCGATCAAAGATACCCTGGTACAAATTTAGGAAGTAAGTCCACTGCTGGTTTATGTCTTCCAGTGCATAGAGTGGATCCCAGTTCAATGATTCGAATTCTTCTTTCAGGATATTTAAATTAGCTGCTCCTAGATCTCTTCCATATTTATATCTTGCTTGATTGGAAGTATACAACTCAAGGGACAGTATTTGGCCTGTGTGATCAGAGATATGTGAATGAAGAATTCCTGATTTTATCTGTTTGTGGTTGGTATAGAAGTTATCAATACAAGTCTGAGAAGTTTGAGTTATTCGGGTGAATTCTTCAATTGTGTGATAAATACCATAACAATTAATGAGCTGTAAGAGTTGTTGTGATATCCTACAGTCACTATTTCTAATGTTGATATTGAGGTCTCCCGTTAGAACAAGGATTTCCTGATCTTTATAAACAGAGATCACTTTTTCTAATTGTTTGAAAAACAAGGGTATATCTCCACATGGTGGTCTATAGAGGCATATCACAGTAATCCTACACGAACCATACTGCACCTCAGCAGCAGAGCACTCCAATACTCTAGAAATTGAATGTTTTTCCACTTTCTTCAACGACTTCCATTTTATACCCTTTCGGCAGTAAATGGCTGTACCACCATGTTCTTTATCTCCTCTGCAGAAGCAGGAAGCCAGAGTAAACTTGTCTATTCCATAGTTTGATAATTGATCTGTGGTTTTCCAATGCTCTGTGATACAGATTACATGAGCATTGTTTTCTTTTGAGACTTCTTCTATTTGATCCACCGAATTTCCAATGGATCTAACATTTTGATGTATTATGTTGATTTCCACCTTTCTTAGATCATTATTTTTGTTGAAGTTGATGTTTGGTTTGATGGCATTGGTGTATCTAAAAAATGTTGACCTCTGATGAAGTTGAATCGTTCGAAAGACACTCCGGTTGGCCAGAACTCACATTGGTAAACCATTTCCTTACTGTTCCATGGAACGCCCACCATGAAACTCTTGAAATTTGTATTATCTGATTTAGTTATCAGCTGCTTCACAGAGATCTGCTCTATTTCGGCCTTACTCTTCTTCGATATATACTCCTTTATGTCCAATTCTCCAACAGATTCTTTCACCTTCGAAATGAATAGCCAGATTTTGGGTTCTTTATCGGACCTATAAGATTTGAAAGTCTCTTCCGTTTCAGTTCTTGATCCTACATTGACTTTCTTGGATTTTCTGTGATATTTCCTTTTCGCTTCCTGGAAACCGTCTTGTTGTTGTTTTGAATCATTTTGACGTTTGATCGTATCTAGGTTAAGTTCAGAGACAGATTGAGTAGGATGGTTTGGTCTGTGGTTTGGTAGATTGATTTGATCCACCAACGGTAGTTCAATAGTCGGCTGACTACAGATTCCTGTTTCAGCTTTCTCTAGCGGTTTCTTTTTCCTTGCACTTATCTTATCATTCTTATCTTGTTTTCCCTGCTGAGATACTACTGCGCTGTAACTTTTGTTTATTTCCTTTTTTTCGAGAAAACTAACCTTTTCGAATAATAATTTGTTGTTCATTTTCAATGCATCATTTGCTTCCTGGCATTCTTGCAGCAATTTCTTTAGGTATTCATTTTCCATCAGTAGAAATTTGTTTTCAGTTTTTAAATTGTCTCGAGTGGATACTTCATCAGGTTTCTTCTCGTGTTTGCATGTATTGTTTTTGCTATTTAATGCGGCTGTGAAACATGAGGGATGGAAATTTTCACCACATTTTCCACACTGAACCGCACCAACGACTTTTCTGGCACAATAAGCGCATTTTTGATCGTTTACTCTCTTTTCCTTATCGGAACGTAAATCCGTGTCACTTTCACTCTCCGCCATCTTGTGAGCTATGACATCAAAGCAGGCCTTGAAAGTCCAGTCGCAGCTTTATTTCTAGTTACAAAAAAGTAACTAAAAATTTTATGTGCTTTTATCATAGATATAGAAATAACCTAAAAATTGAACGATATTTTTTTGAAGTAAGAAACTTTGAACATGAAAATGTTCCCAATTTTTACATACTATCACCAGCATGTGAATCTGTATACCAGCAGTATATTATTTTCATCTTGTATTGATACATTTTCGATCTTGCGATCAATTGAAGGAGCATACCGCCTGGAAATTCTGGTTTGATAATGAAAAATATCGTGGGTGATTAAATAGCACGGTCCTTTTCAATGTTCAATATGAATATTCGCTAAACCGAAAAAATCTAGTTGATAATTTGAAGCGTGTTACTGCATTGTGAATGGATTGGGAAATTTGTAATGGATATCAAAACAGAAACAAAACTTCACCAATGGATCTATTTAATATAATATGAAGAATTTCGTCATGATATTGTAACTTTCAATATTTGCGAACAATGAAGGTGTAAAATATGAAAAATATAAATATTCCTATTATTCTGTTTCAACAACCACAACATGTTATTTTTTCCTCATCTAGGCAGAACTCGTCATGTTCATAATAAAAGGTTTTGTCAGCAATATATCATAACATTCCTTATAGTTTGACTAATCTTTTCTCATTTCTTTTTCTACGTGCTCTGTGCAGGTTTTCCATTTTTTAGCTATTCACTCTTCATGAGCCTCATTTCAAAGATATTTATTTCACTTGCTCAATTTTTTGCCAAATTTGTTCTAAACATTAATGACAGAACAAAATGTCAGTGTTATTTCCAACACCAACCTGAATTCTGCAACTCAAAATATTACTGAATGGGCATTACCAACATAATTTCGATTGTCCAAAGCCCCCCGAGATGTCAATCATTCTTGGATGGACTATATATTATAGCTTTGCATTGACATATGTCATTTTAGTATGGAGAAATATATTTATATTTTCATCCAAGCGATATATTACGATATTTTTCCATACTAAAATGACATATGTCAATGCAAAGCTATAATATATATTATATTATCGCTCGCCGTCCGTTGCGGGCTTAAATATTCGACATATATTTGCAAGAATTGAATTTTAGTTCATAGAAGAGCGAGACAGAAGATTTTCAAAGGGTGTCCTAACGAAATGGGATGATGATTATCGAAATTAAACAAGATATAGTCCATCCAAGAATGATTGACATCTCGGGGGGCTTTGGAGAATCGAAATTATGTTGGTAATGCCCATTCAGTAATATTTTGAGTTGCAAAATTCAGGTTGGTGTTGGAAATAACACTGACATTTTGTTCTGTCATTAATGTTTCGAAGAAATTTGGCAGAAAATTGAGCAAGTGGAATGACTCTCTTTGAAATGAGGCTCTTGAAGAGTGAACAGCTTAAAAATGGAAAGCCTGCACAGAGCACGTAGAAAAAGAAATGAGAGAAGATTACTCAAAATATAAGGAATGTTATCATGATATATTGCTGACAAAACCTTTCATTATGAACATGACGAGTTCTGCCCAGATGAGGAAAAAATAACATGTTGTGGTTGTTGAAACAGAATAATAGGAATATTAATATTTTTCATATTTCATATTTTACACCTTCATTGTTCACAAATATTGAAAGTTACAATGTCATGACAAAATTCATTATATATTAAATAGATCCATTGGTTAAGTTTTGTTTCTGTCTTGATCTTGATCTATTACAGATTTCCCAATCTATTCACAATGCAGTAACGTGCTTCAAATTATCAACTAGATTTTTTCGGTTTAGCGAATATTCACATAGATCCACACGCTGGTAATCGTATGTGAAAATTGGGATTATTTTCATGTTCAAAGTTCCTTACTTTGAAAAAATATCGTTCAATTTTTAGGTTATTTCTATATCTATGATGAAAGCACAGAAAGTTTTCAGTTACTTTTTTGTAACTAGAAATAAAGCTGCGACTGGACTTTCAAGGCCTGCTCTGATGTCAATCATTCTTGGATGGACTATACCTTCGTTGATGTTCGTACGGGGACACATTTTACGTTACTCGAAAGTTTTCAAAACGCAACCCCTACGAAGAGGAGTTGTAACCTCAAGAATTTGAATAGGGATTAGAAGTCAAGCAACACCTCATTTCAAAGAAATTGGTATTTCTTTTTCAGAAACATCCGATGAATTTCTCAGATCCATAGTTTTTCCAAAAAAACGATTTTTCAGTTCTGAGTTTCAGTCTCATTTTATTTTGTTACACCATTGAGTTTGAATAAACCTAGAGTTACAACGTCATTGAACGAATTGAAGCCTCTTTTAGTTGTAGTTCCTTCTTCCGTTTCTAGTGGCGTAGTTGTTATTCAGAGAATCGGAATTTTTTATCCTCGCATCTCGCGGTGATTAGCTGGGCACTAATACCTAAGTGTGTGGGAGCATTTCCCCAGAACTAGGTAAATAATCACCAGCCAGTTAATGGCAACAGGGAACCACAAGCATAGAACTTACTATAAGTTCTATGATAGATGCATCTATGTCCTACGACCACAAAATATCCCGATAGAAGCCATTGGAATCAAGGACGCGGATCAGTAGAACTTTAGAACAAAAAGAAGACACACGTTCAGTCGTTTTCATCGGAAATCAGAAACCATATGAGTTGAATAAATAAATGGATATTGATAACTTGTGTTTTAGTGAATAACTAATTGATAGTCCGAGTAAGGACTACAAGTGATTTATTTATTATTGTAATTCAAATGATCTACATGATCTCCCTTTCACACCGTTTGTGAAGAAGATACATAATTTGGACGAATCCGACCCTGCCTGTGCCTCATAGTAGGTACTAGACTACTAGAGGGAAATAAATACAGAACAGATTTCTGTTAATGAATAGCTAAGAAAATGGACCAGACTGTCCCGGCAGATTATAGTTCTTTTAGTAGCTACTACGTGCCGCCATGTTTTCTGCACGAGAATATGTAGGGGAAATACGTACAAAACGACATATATGGACAAAATGACATAGGCATCATAATTTGAGTTTGGAGGTATAAAATGCGGAGCTGCATACCAAATCACACGACCCGAGTGGGTTCTATTAACCTGCGAAAACCAGCAAGCGCTACTCTAGATCATTTCGTCGTTATGAGTGATAACAGAAATCAATAGGTCACGAGTTTTTTTTATTGTGCCGAATTTTTAGAATAAATGGCCAGTTTTCAACATTTTTCTTCATTTATATTGCATTCATTTCAAACTTTACTTAATTGTTATTGTATTCACGAAGTTTTCTTTATGTTAAATCTCCTTTTTCTATTAATTCGATATATTTATAGTTTTATAACGCTTTATGGACAAAATGACATATACAGTAAACGGACAAAATGACATTGGTATTTCAGCTGAATTGCCGTATCTTCCGGTCAACACCGAGACCATTCATCCCAGGCTCCATCAGCAAACAAAGAGCCAGAGCTTGTCTTAACATATTCATAACAAAATATCCATCTGCGGCTAAAAATGGCAATCTTAACCTACTCCTGCTGATTCTATGTGGAGGTTCCTCCAATCCCTAAAGGACGATTCATAAGTGGACAAGGTAAACGTGATCCGAAGACTCAATAAACGTATATCTTAGTTTCATCTTCTACACCTAATATGATTGCAATCAAATCAAAAAGTTCTCCAAAGAAAAGGAGACAAGTCCCTAGCTAGGGCATTATTTGAAAAAGAAAATGAGAGAGAAAATGTTATGTTATATGACCTCTTTTCATTCGAGATCAGACGTATCATTCGAGTTATGAGTCATCATTCGATTTATGCGCACAAAACGCGATTATAGTTCAGCGTTGATTATTTTTCATTCGAATGATAACATCACTAGCTAATGCCTCAATTACACTCAGCCACTTCCACTGCTACTCGCGCTACCAGAAATGAATACTTCTGCGGCAGTATAGAAAGGCAGTGAGTATTTACACTCTGCTCAATCATTTCTCTCGCGATCAAGTTTTGGCAATGGCGGACGACGAAATTGCAGCCTCAGCGCTCTGTCTCTTATTACACTTTCATTTATACAGAGTGTAACAGCCAAATGGAATAAATTCGATAACGAATAAATGAGGGCGTGTTGGGAAAAACGCTCGGACACGTCGATTTGTAATTTTAAATGCGCATATATTTCAAGAAAATAATATTATATACTTAGTGTGTTCCATGTGACCGTGGCCAATACCAACTTGCTTATTTCAAATGCAACCCCCTGTATATTATTTATTTTTTGGATTCTTCAGAGAATTCTAGACACAATTCACACACAATGTCCTATACCTATCTTTAACTATTTGGGAAGTATTGAGTGTTTTCAGATTCATTGCAAAAATCAACGTTTTGAATAAAAATTATTTTATTTCACAAATTCGGTACATTACACTTAAAATCTAATAAGTAATACTGATTATTTCCTAATTATTGAAAAAAAAACGAAAAAAACCTTAATGTCAATGAAGGAAATGTTCGAAATGCTCGCCGCGAACGTCTTGGCAACATGCTAATCTGGTGTAGAATTGTCTTCTAACGCGGGCCCCCGCAGACTGCAGACTTTTTATCGGCCGATAGTTTGGTCGGCTTCTTAATCAGTATGGAGAGGAATACAGATGCGCACACTACAGCAATTCCTCTCCTTACTGATTAAGAAGTCGACCAAACTATCGGCCGATAAAAAGTCTGCAGTCTGCAAGCGCGGATCCAGGGGGGGGCTCATGGGGGTCATGACCCCCCCCTGGACTGGACGAACCCTCAAATCTTGTGTTTGATAAAAAAAAATCAATTGGCGGGTATGTAATCCACCTGACCGTGACCTCCCCCTTTCTCGAGAGCTGGATCCGCCACTGGCAGTCTGCGGGGGCCCTTACTCAACATTTCAGGCGTGACTGATCTAATCGCAAGCGTGATTCTGTTTTTCAGGTCGTCTCAGTTGAAGGGTTTCGTTTCGTATACAATACTTTCGACATATCCCCACAAAAAGAAGTCTAATGTGAAATTGTAAAAAATTGTAAAAAATCTGAAAACACTTAATATTTCCCAAAAAGTTGAAGATAGGTATAGGACATTGTACATCAATTATGTCTAGAATTTTCTGAAGAATCCAAAAAATAAATAATATACAGGGGTTTGCATTTTGAAATAAAAAAGTTGGTAGTGGCCACGGTCGCATGGAACACCCTATATAATTTCATTTCCTTGAAAAATATGCGCATTTAAAATTACAAATCGACGTGTCCGAGCGTTTTTCCTAACACCGCCTCAATTATTCGTTATCGAATTTATTCCATTTGGGTGTTACACTCTGTATAAGTATGTGAGTGTCTTGAAAACATATAAACTCCAAAAGAAAGTTAGTCGTCCTAGAAGATGGTGGATGATATCAATACATTGTTTGCTCAACAGCATATGTGGACCCCAAAAACCTTTCCATGATATCGAACGCAAACCGAATAGGTTGAGATACGTCATATCACATCTGCACCTGATCCAGTGATCCAGACTTCATCGACTTCATATTCCTCTTCAGTCTAAACCAGTGGTTCCCAACCTTTTACTGACCAGGGACCACTTCGATTTCTTTTTTG
Source organism: Adalia bipunctata (assembly GCA_910592335.1). NCBI lineage: Eukaryota > Metazoa > Arthropoda > Insecta > Coleoptera > Coccinellidae > Adalia > Adalia bipunctata. The sequence continues at coordinate 34,837,023 of OU342948.1, forward strand.
TCAGCAGGGACCAGGACATAAAAGAAGAAAAAACTGAATCAATTCGTAAATAAACTTCAATTATAAAATTTATGGTATCATGAATAAATAAAGTTATTTTAATAGAAAATATAGTATTTTCAGTAGAAAGAGACATAATATTGTATTTAATGTGATTTTTGAGCTTGCATTTTCTGCACAAGGTCAGCAATCCTAGGAGAAATATCATTGCACAAAGCTACACGCAAATCATCGTCTACTTTTAATCGATTTCTGGCTTTGTTTTCAATTACCAACAAAGCAGAAAACCCTTATTCGCATAAATAAGTGGTTGAGAAAACCATAAGATCACGCAAGGCAATTTCTCGAATTTTGGTGTAAGAAATTACATTTTTACACCAAAACTTCTCAAGTGAATTACATTCAAATGCGTCCCTACAGTTTCTATCATTTTGAAATTCAATCAGTTCTTCCTGCAACTTCACTTGGATCCGTGGTGAGAAGGTTTTGAATCAATTTTTCATGAACTTTAGATTCTGTTGCATAATAATCTGGGAAGTAATGATTGAATTCATCAATCAACATTTGCAGATGATTCTTTAGGTTTTCTTCGATGTTTGCCCAACTGGCGTCATACTTTTCGTCTTCCATAAGTGATTTCAACGTATTAAACGCAGAATAATTGTTTTCCTCGCACGGCGTCGGCACGATGATAGTGCGCTGATACTTAGCCCAGGAAATTTTAAATTGTTCGCGGACCAAATTTTGTCTCCTGTAGACCACTGGTGGTCCGCGGACCACAGGTTGGGAACCACTGGTCTAAACTCTAAATGTAGCCATAAGTGACTTGTTTTCGACATCAATTCCTCAATCGGAATCTCCCCCATCATATTCTGGCTGATTCTCTTCCAACCATCGTGCAACTGCACTTGGAGCTTAAGTTTATGGTTTTTATCAGAAGAATCCCATATCACTCTTTCACATTCAGGGTGTTCTAGAAATGATATTATTTCATCGTTGCTCCACTCTGTCGATATTTTTCGCAACAATTAACAACGTACGCAACTTTCGCACGACCGTTACTAGGCAGAATGTGATCACTCTCTGCCACATGCGCTGCCGGCCCTCTGACTGCCGCACGAAAAACAGCCAATTTAACCCGTCAATTACACTCAGCCCACTTCCACGGCAGGGAGCAGGGAAGTGAGCAGGGAAATGAGCGAGGTGAGAATGTAATCACCTCACTTCTGCTGCCACTCGCGTTGCCACTCGCGCTGCCGGTCACTCCCTAAATTAGCGGTTTTTCGTGCGGCAGTCAAAGGACCGGCAGCGCAAGTGGCAGGGAGTGATCACATTCTGCCCAGTTACTGTCGTGCGAACGTTGCGTATACTCCATTCACAATTATAAAATCACAACTCTGGCCTTGGAAATTTGACACATTCCACTCTGTATCGAAGTTATGACGTTTTTTGAAATATTTTTATGTTCCAAGTCAACACTATGTTGCCCTTTCTACATTCTTAGCGTATTTCTCAGAATGTGAATGAATTGGAAAATATGTGATGGACGAAAATAATTAACGTTTATATGAATTGATAGAAAGGATTCCTTTTCTAGTTATTTGCATGAAAAGTACAAGAGATCACTGTTGAAATATATTATTTTTCGCCATGGAAAAAAATTGCATTGCTTCCACATAATTTTCATATGCATGCTTGTGAAGATTTGGTGTTTATTATCCTCTTGAACTGAAAGTTCAAGACTTGACGACATTTTTGACATTTTATTTATTTGATCTTATGAACAAGGAGTAAAATATTCTGGTTGTATAGTAATTTATTGGATTGAAAAATATTCATACATTACTACCACATAACTTGTACAAATAAATTGGAATAGGTCGAAGATATGCTACACATTTATCATTCACCTGTTCTAAAATAAGACACAAACTCCTGGAATATGGAAAAAACCGATGTATTCTGGTTCAATATAGCCTATTTCTACTTTCGGCGGAGGAATGAAAGCTCCAGTGACACGCATATGAATCGATTTTTGGTCCAATTCAAATTTGCCGTTCGTACTCACGCCAAAACTCGTGAAAGGAAAAAATGACACTTGCACGAAACTTCTTCTGGACGACGAAGAACGGAAAAATAGGCGATTTCCTATCGATATTTCGCCCCAAAATCGCCAATCGATTCGAACTAACAGAATGTGGTAAATCTTTGATACTTTTACTTTGATGTAAACAGAAAAACTGGCATCGTCGTTTCGTCATAAACGATATTCTATGTACGCGCACAGATTTTTCATCAGGTGCACCAATTCCTGAAAACGAAACGAAACCATGGCCAGAGTTGTGATTTTATAATTGTGAATGGAGTATACGTTGTTATTTTTTGAGAAAAATATCGACGGAGTGGAGCAACGAAAAAATGATATCATTTCTAGAACTCCTTGAGATCGAAAGAGTGATATGGGATTCTTCTGATGAAAACCATGAACTTTTGCACAAAGTGCACGATGAATTGATATCATCCACCATCTTCTACAACGAAGAACTTTCTTTTGGAGTTTATATGTTTTCGAGACACTCACATATTTATTTAAATGAAACAGACATATCGCTGAGGCTGCAATTTCGTCGTCCGCCATTGCCGAAACTTGATCGCGAGAGAAATGTTTGAGCTGAGTGTAAATACTCACTGCCTTTGCATACTGCCGAAGAAGTATTCCGGGAAATATTTCTGGCAGCGCGAGTAGCAGTGGAAGTGGCTGAGTGTAATTGAGGCATAAGCAGTGACCGGCAGCGCGAGTGGCAGCAGAACTAAAGTGATTACATTCTCACCCTGCCTATTTCTCTGCTTCCTGCCGTGGAAGTGGGCTGGGCCCGTATTCTGGGCGAGTGATATTTCGGTGCGTATACGTTTGCCATACATAATCACACTGAAAACGTATACGCACCGAAAGATCACTTGCCGAGAATACGGGCCCTGAGTGTAATTGACGGGTTAGACGAGCACTGTCTTTCAACCCGGTACCCTCGTTCGCTTCGAGCAGGAAAATTTCACCACCTACGACATTGGCAAGCTCCGCTCATAATAGCCAATCTGATGAGTCCATATGAGAAGGGCTGGGAACAAACGTGAAGCCCATCCCGATACACAATTTCTAGCGACACGATACGGAATAAATGCGCATTTCACCATTTTTTGTACCGATCTGTAAAATCACGAACTTTGGACGATCCAGTATATTAGAGAAGGTATTTTTATGGACATAACAATACGAAGGAAATTATTAAACTATACTCAAATTTTCAGCGCTCTTCGAGTTTCAAGTGCCGCTATTATAAGCATGCAAGTGATGCTCTGTTTTGCTTAAATAATAAGGAAATCGATTAATTTCTCGAAAACCATTGAAAAGAGGTAAAGGAAATAGAGAAGTGCAGAATGCAATAATATTCTGGAAGTTAATGATGTTATATTTGAAATATGTACATATTAAAGTTGGTACAACTTTTTTGTATAAGCGGAAACGCATCAGTGTTGAAGATTATTAGACAGATACCTACAGACAGAACTTCTCATCGAAGAAACCAAATTCCCAAAGTCCCGTTCTTCGTAGAATTCTAATAGGTGCTATCACAGTAGTTAGGTATTCTGTGGTGCTATCGACCGTGGGTGAGTCTGTAATACATATATTTTTGTGGGTTGTGTGAAAGCTCAACAAAAAATATATTGGAACAGAACTTTATTTACTCAACATATCATTTGGAACAAATGCCTATAAAAATAAATTTCATAATTTGATAATTATCACTTTTTAGTAGGTACTTACAATATTCGTATGTAGAAGTAAAATTTTACGAATTCATTTGATATTGATAGTTTTCAGTATCGCGCTCGTTCTATTTTTCACTGAATTTCGTTCCACTGGTTACTACACGACTGAAATATTCCCCCAATATATTTCCTATATTACTCGTCTGTATTCTGAACACTAATTAGACCAGAAAGTATTTTATTGATATATGATTATAAATATTCCTTTTATGGTATTATTTTATATTATCTAATCTTATCTTTTTTCTGATTTGAATGGTGAAATACGAGTTAACACTATTTGAATAGTATATTCTTTGTTCATAAATGTGCGTTTGTATGTACTCATAGCTCAAAATATGTACAAAATGTACCTAGCTATAAGTATATTACACAAAATTTTGATATGAGCATAACATCTTTCTGACATTGCATAAATACAAGTACCTATAAGTTTTTCCATTTCAATACGATGCTCCTTTTGTTAATGGCAATAGTTTTCTATTCTGAAGCTTATTTCAATAAGAAATTGTCAAAATCCTTGCCAATTTTCAAAATTCGTGACATCGTAACTAACTTGAAAGTTGAATTTCAGGAATCTTAACGGATATAAAATATTAAATTTTAATCCAATTTCGTGTTTTACTGCAAACCTACATTTTCCTATACCTTCCTATATGAAATTTCGATCCAAAACCCTTTGAGAAGTTTGAGTACCATGATTTCTGAGAGTTTAGCTTTTAAAAACTGTCAAATTTGCAATCCCAATTTTGTAATAAAAGTACAGCATAATTTTGCAATATTTATTCTCAACGCACTGACGTGATGTCAGCTCGTTCATCAAAATTTTGCAGTTTGAGAAATCAATTGATGAAATTTTTGACAGATGACACAGAAAATCGTCACTAACCCCGGATTACAAAAATACTGGGATTTTTCGATAATTTGCTGGAATTATAGATGGTCTCATCACTGATGATGAATACGGAATGGATCAATGATATAGATATAGGTACTGTCAAACATTTTTTCACATCTATTCTGTCAAATTTTTTCTCAAATCGGATTCTTGAAATGCGAATCTACCTACAAAGTAAGATCACATCACTGCTTTTTGTGGTTTTTTATTATGAAATACATGTTGTAAAATGGTAGTATCGTGACACTCTTATATGTTTGCTCTGAAATTGTAATTTTTCTTCGGTGTTCGATAGCTTTTCAACTTCAAACTGGGAATAATCATATTCAAATTGAGATTAAGCTGCACCAAAATGACAATTAGATACTTCAATTCGCGATCCCGAACCAGTCATCCCGCAAATACGAGCTATGTAGTCTGCACAACCTTAGTTCAAAACCACGTGTTTTCATGAAGTGAAATCGTTCCGTGAGAAAAAGGACTCTAATTCGTAAAACACATACACGAGGCCTACAGACAAGCAGATATTTCGAACCAGCATCGACTGTCAATACCATTCTTTCAGTGTTAACTTTGTGGAATATTTTCCAATCTTATACATAATTTTTTTCGTTACAACCGTCCATTATTCGTTCCAAGAGAGCTCTATGTATAATTAACACTGCTTTTGAAGTTGTTTAATCTCAATTTCAGTGAGGTTAGACCCAATTGTAAGTCGAAATGGTAAGTAAATTTAAATCGCCATGAAAACTGTGTGTTGTCAAAATTAATTATCAATATTTTATGTATATGATCCAAACATTTTGGAATATGGGCACATCAGTAAAGCCCTGGGTCCCTCTAGGGCTGAAGTATTTCTTCATTCTATTTCCACATGTAATCAAATGGGTCGGCGTGAATTCTGATTCTTTGGCAGCAAGCTCTCTGGGGCTTTGTTCGGAAGGCTTTTCACTCTGTTCAAGCACAGACTGTGGTTCAAGTTGGCAGCGGAGCTTCGGGCTACAGTGGCTTTATACAAGACAGGGGCGACAATAGGGTCATAGAACACGTTTTTGCACAAACATGGCGGAAATTTGTTCACATTTGAGTGTCGTGCTGTTTGACATTTGACTCGATTTTGAGCTTTATACACTATGACATGACAACAAATCAAATGAAAGTCCGCCATTAGTGGTCGAAAACAATCCGACCAATCAAAACGTGAACGTCTATTGTCGCCACTGTCCTGTATAAAGCCACTGTACGACGGGCAACGTGAAACGATCATAGAACTTATAGTAAAATACTATTCCCAGATCAAAAGAAGTGGGTAAACATCTCAAGTTGGTAGAAAAATTACTCTTTGCCAAAATATCAAGTGAATCGGATTTTGACGATTAGTTTCGATCGTGAGTTGTCAATTTTCATCGTTTCTACTGATTTTTGAAATATTTTCATTACACCGCACTAAAAACCCTATCATAACATGTAGATTTAGAACATCGAAAAGAACTCTTTTCCGTGCGGCCGCACCGCAAAAAGTTATGATTCCTATGCTGAGACACAGAGCCACGATTGCGTGACAGTAGATTATTGTTTCACAATATCGAAATGCTTTCTGATGGAAATTTTTCCCGTGTAATTGTTTTCAGAGAGGTGTAATGAAAAATATCGTTCATTACACGTCCAGAAAGGCTTTTTCCGTGCTTGCACGAGTTCACATCGCGCGCGCACGGAAAAAGCTTACTTTCTGGACTATTGGGCGGAGTAGAATTCAATGAGACCTCTGGCGGAAAAAATTGTAATTAAAGCAATGAGTAAAATAATTCGTATTGCATTGTTTTTATTCTATTTTTTGTCTTCATTGCAGATCAACTTTGATTTTTTGTGTACCTTTTTTAAAGTTTTATACTATGAATTATGTCGCTGCATAATCGAAACTGTTCTGTATTTGGTTGCACTAGCCGTAAAGGGAAAAATCCCGAAACGAATATTCCAAGTCTACGCAGTACGCACCGGCAAATAGTTCCGAATTAATTTCGGAATTTTCGAATCGATCGGCAATTTTGGGGCGAAATATCGAAAGCAAATCGCCTATTTTTCCATTCTTCGTCGTCCAGAAGAAGTTTTCCGCCGATATATAGTTAGTTGAACGCTTGTTGTCGGTACTTTTCACGAACATCAACCATACTCCAAAAATAAAAATATAAGGAGTCAAAATTTAGTTAAACAACACAAAGCACTAAAGCACAATCAAAGAAAAACCAAAAGTTTTACAAAATACACACACACTGAAAATTACTAAAACAGCAAAATAAAACTAATTAAATATCAAAAGGCTTATACGGCATCTGATTTGTTTTACTCGTTGCTAAGCTGACATTGACATTTCAGAGCGCCACCTATCGAATTATACTTTTCCCAATACCTTTTCAACTTCAAATTGGGAATTATCGAAATCAAATTGGGAACTAACATATTCAAATTGGGAATAATCAAAATCAGATTGGGAAGAATCAATTTCATATTGGAATGACATTTATGTGAATCAGATCTTTGAATTACTCGATATGTAATTAACTCTCAAATTTGTCCAAAGTAAGTAACGAAAGATAAGTCTACAATTTCTTTTCTGATGTTTTGACCTTTTTTGATATGAGAGTTCGAGCAGAAATATGAAAATTTTTAAGTACTTCTTGCACTTTTTGAATGTTTGATAAGTTCAAATATATATTAATAGTTTTTCTTCATGTTTCATCAATATAAAGATCTTCTGATCATGCCTGATCTTGATATACACATAGCCACGAATGTCGTTTCAATTTGAATGTGTTTATTCCCAATTTGAATATGTTAATTCCCAATTTGATTTTGATAGATCCCAATTTGAAGTTGAAGAGGTATAGTAATGAAATATACTATTGCGGAAAATACTGAAGCCAAAATTGCTCATAATCAGTAATTGGCATATTATTTCTGTGTTTCTGTTCTATGTGACAGCTCATATCCATAGAAACATGAACATCTCGCTGTTCCACCAACTGAGACATTTAACCATGGTGAGCTGAGCAGCAACGCTAATATCATTCCGATTAAATGAAAGTTCTATGGATAGGATGCGTTACGCAAAGCGTAGTCAATTGAATTCAATTGAAAGACAAGACTTAGGATCAGGTTTACATTCAAAATTGTATAAATATTTTAACAATACAATTCAACTTCTGAGAATATGTAGACGAATAGTCAAGAATTTTCCTGTTTTTCACGGATATTGATATAATGTTATAGAATCTGATGAATCCTATGAACTATTGAGCGTCCGACTAATCATTCACCGACAAACACAACTATATTATGCAGTATAGATGCATAGAATACCTGGTGTTGGCAATGATTAGATTTTGTTTAAGACTTTCTTGTCGATCGAAAATCTGAGATTTTGTGCTGCTTTCCATTTCTCCCGAAAGAGGTCGCGCTATTTTCCATTGCCGCAGTAGCGCCATACGACCGATAAAATATTGCGGATTATTCCGGAAGTAGCACAAAAACTCAAATCTAGAGTGCCGTTTTGATCTACAAATTTTGGTCACGATTGTTAGTAAGGAGTCGTTACACCAGGTATTCTATGCATCTATAATGCAGTGCAGGAAAATGAAGTTTATAGTTTGTTCATACATCATATTTCCTTTATCTACAATTCACTCAAAAATAAATGCTAATTTTTATTAGGTATTTTCGATATGCCATGATTCATTCTTCTAGTTCAAGTCGGGTCGAATATCTGACAAATAGGATGAAGGATATTTCTTGTCTCCAGGTATTCCACTTCTTTCTTATCCTTTATAAAGATGTCATCTGCATCTTCCTTCCTATTTCATCGTGATTCAGTAGCAACTATGATTGGTCGATGGACACACTGACGGAGTCTTTCATATTGTTATGTCTTGGCTTCTCATCCATTGAATCGTAGAGAGGGTACTCACAACACAGGATGAATTTTAGAAATTGTGGTACTTCTTCGTAAACGCTTGGTGGTATTGGTATCAAAGGTGATGTGGAGGCTTTGTAATATCGATATTCGGATATGCTGAAAAAATTAAGAACACTAGATTCATGTTAGATGTTCTCCAAAAGCCGAAAGATCAATCGCAGTTCATATAATAAAGTATGGATTGGAAGGTTAATTTTCATGTTTAAAGGGTGGTAAGAAAATTCGAATGAAAATAACGAAGACCGGCAGAGTGGGCACAGAGTGGGCACTTTTTTAATGGGATTGTATTGGTAACTTTTAAACCATAAGAAAGAAATTTTCTAGTCTCGTTAGGGGCCACCATTCTCACTGTTGGGTCAAAAATTAACAGTGCTGTGCCTAAGGTGGCGTAAGGACACAGTAACAAAGCCTACACAGAACACAACTGCTTACTCCGAACTCGGCACAAGTTACAAGCTTCGAAGCTTGTAATTTCAGAGGGGTCTCCACAGGAGATCTAGGAGTAATCAGGATAAACAATATATCAATCAATCAATAAGAGTTAGAAGTTAGGAGGTCGGTCAAATGGAGAAAAAGTTGCATTTATAGAAGCATTGTCAAGCAGTGCAAACAGAATCTACTTTTCTTATGATATCTCAATAACCGGAACTGATAATCTCGATTTGTTTGAACTGCTTGACAATGCTTCTATAAATGCAACTTTTTCTCCATTTGACCGACCTTCTAACTCTTATGGTTTAAAAGTTACCAATACAATCCCATTGAAAAAGTGTCCACTCTGTATAGATTCACACATTGTCAAAAGTCTCGGCCCCCTTATCAACTCTCAACTTGTTGAATGTAACATGACAATTTTTTGTGTGGAATCGTCACTATCTTAGGTGTTTTCGAAGTTGACCAGTTTTCAGCGAATATCGAGAGTTGTGATGTTGAGAATATTACGTGGAAAATGCCGGGACATCCAATTTCTCAGTTTGACCGGGCAAGAATAGCCTACATCAAGAAGCTTTGTCGAACCACCAGAGTACGTAACGTTTGCAATGTAAAATGTTTTTTTCTGATCGGAACAATATTGATCAATATCGCCTTAGTTACCATATGTCATAACACACTAATATTTCCCAAGGGAAATATGAAACGTCAAGTCATATTTCCCTTGGGACAATATGATATTATATTTATATTTTACTATAAAAAATCTTTCATTTATTTATTGGAAAAAGAAAAGTGCAATTCTTAAAATTTCAGCTGAAGGTATTGTAACCAGATGCAAAAGATTAAATATCTTGTTCGCAATTCGTCATTTGGAGCTTCTCTCAAGAATTTCTTGATCTCCTCCCGAGCCAACACTGCTGATTGTTTGGGAAAGTATCCTTCATTTTTATTTTTAACAAATGCTTCCACTTCATCGAATATTTTGACTTCAGTTTTTTTCTTCAAATGTAACATTGACCTTAGCATCGATAATTTTGGCCATAACGTGTTTGGTGAATATTTCTGCAAGTAGGGATCGAACAAATTAGTATTAAATCAAAAATATCAAGAATCAGAGCAACATACCAAATCTTCAAAATATGCTAACAAAATATTTTCGTTGACACCGTCCACCAAATTTTTTCTTCTCCACGTATGAAGACGTATGATGACTTTCAGTAGAAAGTCTTCATACGCTTTATTGTAGGCAGTGTTAGATTTCTCCGGAACCAAACATTCACGGGCTTTTGCCGCTTGAGCTTCCACGTATTTTGACATTATTTCAGCAATTTTATTTTTGACAAGACATGAAAATCAAAACAGTCAACTATGATTTTCACAAACACTGCCCATAGCAACGTTTAAAATCCAATGAATTCAAAAATTTGCAATCTAATATTAATTTTTCCATTTTCAGAACAATAATGTGTTTCAATCAGAAAAAAACTATTGATTACAACACGGGAAATATGAATATATTTCCTCGGTTGTCTATACATCCCTCGGGATGTATCTTTGACAACCTCGGAAATATACTATTCATATATATTTCCCTTGTTTTAATAATAGCTATTGCATATTCCACGGACTTCAGTGTAGGCATTGAGTTTAAATATACATTTATGTATATTAAAGCCCGCAACGGACGACGAGCGATAATATAATATATATTATAGCTTTGCATTGACATATGTCATTTTAGTATGAAAAAATATATTTATATTTTCATCCAAGCGATATATTACGATATTTTTCCATACTAAAATGACATATGTCAATGCAAAGCTATAATATATATTATATTATCGCTCGCCGTCCGTTGCGGGCTTTAAACTCAATGGTGTATGCTTATAGTGATGTAGTACACGGGGTAATGAAAAAGAATTATTCCGTCTTGAAATTCATTTTTATTAAAATCATTCTAGAGGAAAGTCATTCAAACGTGTGGAATTATCCCTGACATAAATTAAAACGTCGACGGGCTATAAGGCGTTAAAAAGGCTGAAACAGAGTTTAAAGGGAGCGTAGTCGACAGTGTTTTTTTTTTCAATCACCGAATTTTAGTGTTCTGCAACCAATAGACCACGTCGTCACAGACAAATTTCTTCTATAACGTTCCAAGGGCACAAAGAGGCTGGGAGGAATTTGCTTTGACTAGGGTAATTTTCGGGAATGAAGGGAGTTCCGACAGTGGCGTGAAGTAAAAAAGCACATCGTGTGCATCGCGAGGGAAATGCGAAGTAAATCTTGGCAATTAGAAGCGAAATTCGTTCGGTTTTCGCAAATTTTTGATGTAACTTGAAGTTAATTGGAAATTGCGAAGAGTGTACCTTGAAGGTAATTTAAAAGTCAACCAATACTTCAATGTGGTTAACGACAAGTGTTTTTTTATTCTTGGTTGGGCAAGAAACATTATTTTTTTCATCATACAATATTGTTGTGAATTTTCCTCTTTTTTTTTTTGGTTGATTTGGGACCAATATTGTTCATTCTGTACATCTCCGATCTGCATCCGCTTGTCAAGTCCGTTCTTTCCTCATTTGCTGACGACACGAAACTGTTCGGCCTGCCCCTTCAACAGAAAGATATTCTCCAGCAGGACCTCGATGCCCTCTCCAGGTGGTGCCAGGAGTGGCTGTTGTTGCCGTTAAATGTCGGCAAATGTTGCGTGCTCCATGTTGGCAAAAACAACCCGAAGTTCCCATGCTGGATTGACGGCTGTATGCTGGAGCCAGTGACGCGACACGTTGATTTGGGTGTCACTGTGGACTCGGATCTGTGTAGGTCGTACCATGTGGCAGCGGTTACGGGGAAAGCAAGACAGATTATACAGGGTGTCTAGTTTTAAAACGGCAAAACTTCAAGGGGAGATTATTCAAGTGATTTGCAACAAAAAATGTCATATAACACATTGTCGAAATCTTGACGGTTTTTCTTCAATTCAACATTTCTCTTTTTCACGAAATATTTCAATTTTTTCCATTAAATCTTTAATATATCAGTTATGCTTGTAGCTTCATCGAATAAGATCACATACTTGGAAATGATATTAAATTTTCTATATGAAAACAATTTCAGTGTGCCAAAAATATTTCTATTGCGGGTTTGGTGAGGAGATGAATATCACGATACTGAAGTGAACAAAATCAGTCATATTTTTCCAATGGGTTTTTCGTTGAAAAATTATTTATTATGGACATGTTTTCTTTTCAGCAAAAAATACCTCATTTAGTGTACTTTCGAATGACATATCAACTTTTTTGCTAACTGCTTGTTTTCTGCCATAATATCATGGCTAACAAGATAAAAACGAAAAAGTCGAAAAATTTCAAACCTAAATTTGCTCCTTTTTGAAACTCATTATGATTGAATATCGAAGTTATTCTTATGGAAATCATGAATTTATCAATGAAATACTTAAGAATAATTCAGAAGAATTAAATAATTTTTAATAATACAGATTTCATGAAAAAATGTAGAAAACAGACTATTACTATTTATAACAATTGTTAGAAATGTCCACCTCCTTGTTCAATACATTTAACATATCTTTTTCGAACTGAATCAACAACCCTGCGAAGTTCGCAATGTTTCTGACATTTCGAACAATTGTTATAAATAGTAATAGTCTGTTTTCTACATTTTTTCATAAAATCTGTTTTATTAAAAATTATTTCATTCTTCTGAATTATTCTTATTTCATTGATAAATTCATGATTTCCATAAGAATTACTTCGATATTCAATCATAATGAGTTTCAAAATGAAGCAAATTTAGGTTTGAAATTTTTCGACTTTTTCGTTTTTATCTTGTAAGCCATGATATTATGGTAGAAAAATAGCAGTTAGCAAAAAAGTTGATATGTCATTCGAAAGTACACTAAATGAGGTATTTTTTGCTGAAAAGAAAACATGTCCATAATAAATAATTTTTCAACGAAAAACCCATTGGAAAAATATGACTGATTTTGTTCACTTCAGTATCGTGATATTCATCTCCTCACCAAACCCGCAATAGAAATATTTTTGGCACACTGAAATGCTTTTCTTGTAGAAAATTTAATACCATTTCCAAATATGTGATCGAATTCGATGAAGCCACAAGCATAACTGATATATTAAAGATTTCATGGAAAAAATTGAAATATTTCGTGAAAACGAGAAATGTTAAATTGAAGAATAACCGTCAAGATTTCGACCATGTGTTATATGACATTTTTTGTTGCAAATCACTTGAATAATGTCCCTTTTGAAGTTTTGCCGGGGTAATTACCCCCCCCCCCCCCAGAGCACTACAACCAATTCGATTTTTTAAATTTTATTTATGAAAAAACTAAAAAAAAAAGTTTTATAGTCTTTTCAATTGTTCATTCAATTATTACCCCTCCCCCAGGAAATCAGCCTAGGACCGCCCTTGCTTCGGAGAGGAGCTAAAAAACATGTTCCAGCTAAATATGAATAGCTTGCGAGGTCATGGTTTCAAACTGAAGAAGGAAGCATTTAGATCTTCCACAAGACAGATGGTCCTCTCCAACAGAGTGTTCTCCATATGGAATCAGCTCCCATCAGTTGTCGTGGAGGCTACATCAGTGAACGCCTTCAAGAATAGACTCGACGATTGGCGCTCTACACGATGATTTGTCCCGGTTTATTGCTATTATTGTCCTTTTTTTTTATTTTCAATTTACCAATTTGATTGTTTTCGGATTACGTTTGGTTTTTTTGGGTTTATAGGCTTAACCAACCTCAACCCTTGTTAGTTATGAAATAAATAAATAAGGGCCACTTGCACCGTATTGGTTCTAAGCGTTAGTTAGTTAAGCGTCGATTAATTTATTTAATCCAGGATTAAATATTTGGCTTGCACCGAGGCTGAATGTAACTAGATTAAAGTTAATCCACAAATCTGGTTATTTTTACGTAAATTGGTACTTGTGCCTATTTTCACGTTGTTTATTTTATCCCTTTCTATGCTTTGACAGTTTCGATGTTTAGACATTTTTTGATATCGAGCGTTTCGCAAATTGAAAATGTTTGTAATAACGAATTTCTTTGGTAAAAACCGATGCAACATTCATTGCACAAGTTGACATCTTTCTTTGGAATATTCTACGTCCTTCACAAATGAAAATATACCTGGTTCGAAACTCTAATTGTCGAAGCACTTACCACTTCAGATTTGGATGTAAAATATGATAAACTCATGGATTCTCTGTCGTATAACAGAGGAAAATAAAAAAGAAATTATCGAAAAGCATGAACAAACCTGATTTTCGATAATAGGCAAACATCTATAAGAAAATATGTGATTTTTTCAATAAACATGCATCTTGGAAAATTGTTAATATTTATTCACTTTCATTTCAACACATTGGTAATAATATTGGTTCCGATTGAATGATACCATGTGTCACAGTGAATTAAAGAATAATTCTACATATCAGAAGAACCGTACCTCCAAGTTTATTAGGCATGTATGGATTTGTTCAGTTCAAAATATTCCTCGACCGTTAATATTTAGTTCAGTTATTCATTCTTGTGTGTGCTTTTCATTTCACACCAATTTGATCTTTCATATCTACGCCTAGGAAAACCAAAATCTATAATTTCTACTTCAGTCATTATTCTTTTCAATTTGATTTATAATCAAACATCATTTTTGAAACAAGCCTGACTTGTGTCATCCATGAATGTGGGGTTAGAATTCAAAGTTTATCGTTAAACTTCCATTTAATCCTCCCAATTCGGAGGATTATCTTTAAGCGTTAGTTAGGGTTGTTAAACTAGGATTACGACACGGTGCAAGAGAATCATAGACACTAATCGAGGTTTTGCATTTAATCTGAAGTTTTGTCATACGGTGCAAGCGGCCCTAAATAATCTAATCACCGGCACTACCTCGCTCTCCAATTTAATTGGTTTTCCTGATCAATTTTTTTCATATGAAAAAGTTGAGAAATAACAATTTTGTTCGTACAATTGATGAGACAGTTTTCTGGAATTCAATATACAGAATATACTTCGTACGAGTCATGATTTGGTTTACAAATTGATTGTGCACGTTCAAGGCGGATTAATAATGTGCTGGAGGGAGTATAATGATCGGTCGCCGTACTCTTCTCAATATCGTTGAACGAACAATGACTGGTTGAACCAATCATTGTTCCTCTGCACAACGAATTTCCGTGTTTCTAACTTATAAATTTATAAATTGAATGGACATTTCGATGATGACATCACCGTTTCAAAATTATGGCATTTTAGGGCCGATATCGGCCCTTAGCGAAGCACGAACTGGTGATGTTCACTTCGAAAAGTTTTCGAAATATTTAGTTTTTGAACCGTGATTCACGCTAAAAATGGCTTTAATCACAGACAAACGTATTTATATCATCAACAGATCTAGAATCTAGAAGGGTTTACTCTAGGAACACTCTAGATATATCACTGTATTGGGGCACTTTGGAGAGCGGTAGAGTTTGGGGAACTGATAATTGGCACGAAATTATTACTTTGTTTAGAAGCAGAAGATTTCGGGAGACCGGGGCTAGTAGGCCCATTTTTCAAACTTTTCTTTTTTTAAGTTGAATAAATTGAAATTGCTTAATGAGCAAAACTCAGTTGAAATGCTTCAAGTTTTGGCTTCTCTAGAACACTTCAAAGTAATTTGTAATTCAAATGTTTTCAGTGTAATAATTAGTTGAATGTTTAAATCTCGAGTGGGCAAACTAATCCCGGGTTCCGGGTAAGTTGGCCATGGGTCTGGGGTAATTTGCTCCATATGTATAATGTGCAAGAAGAAATGAAAAAATCAAGAATTATCTGAAAAATATATAGGTACTTTTAACACACATTTGAGTGACAGTTGTAAAATTGCTAAACCTAAACTTTGGCATTTTAAAATAATTATAAAATCTTATAAATAACTCCAATAATATTTTTCTTGATGAAAAAAAACTGTAAATATACTCCATTCACAATTATAAAATCACAACTCTGGCCTTGGAAATTTGACACATTCCACTCTGTATCGAAGTTATGACGTTTTTCAAAATATTTTTATGTTCCAAGTCAACACTATGTTGCCCTTTCTACATTCTTAACGTATTTCTCAGAATGTGAATGAATTTGAAAAGATGTGATGGACGAAAATAATTAACGTTCATATGAATTGATAGAAAGGATTCCTTTTCTAGTTATTTGCATGAAAAGTACAAGAGATCACTGTTGAAATATATTATTTTTCGCCATGGAAAAAAATAGCATTGCTTTCACATAATTTTCATATGCATGCATGCTTGTGAAGATTTGATGGTTATTATCCTCTTGAACTGAAAGTTCAAGACTTGACGACATCATATGTTGATTCTAATCAAGAATTCATTAAAAAAAATCAACCCAAAGCTATAAAATGAATTGATGGGTAATTACAAGAATCAAGAATAATGGAACATGATTGTGAGGGTGCATAACATTTCTATTTCTAATATTTCTTTATTTCAAATAAATAACAGTTTTATTCATTCATCACAAAGAAAATAAACATAACTAAATTAACGAATTTGTTTACAGAGAAACTAATAATTTCAATGCAATATAAATTAATAAGCCTGAAAGCTTTATAGATATACATTTCATTTATTTGATCTTAGGAACAAGGAGTAAAATATTCTGGCTGTATAGTAATTTGTTAGTTTGAAAAAGATTCATACGTTACTACTACAGTAGGTTTGTACCTACAAATGAAATGGAATAGGTCAAACATATATGCTTCACATTTATCATTCACCTGTTCTAAAATAAGACGCAAACTCCTGGAATATGGAAAAAACCGATGTATTCTGGTTCAATATATCCTATTTCTACTTTCGGCAAAGAATTGATAGGAATGAAAGCTCCAGTGACACATACATATTTCAATTCATCGGAATCTGAATCGTTGAGTGCAATATAGTCATATTTCTTCTTTTTTTTAGCTTCTTCGACGTGTTTTTTTCTGAAACGTGAAAACGATCAACAATAATCATTAAGAGACCGATGATGGCCATCCAGAACCCGTTTACTTACGAAAATCGTTCAATTTCATTCTGCGAGTTCTTTCCTCATAATTCCTCGAAAATCCTACCTGAACCATATTTTCCGGTCGCTTTCGTTAGAAGATCGTATAAGGAAGCCTTTTTTTCCATTTACACATCCCAAATAAATTTTGAGCACCAAAAACGATACCGAAACTAACCAAACTTCTGGGGGACCGGAATTTCGTTTGAAATCTTTCCAAACGGCCAGATACCTAAAAAAACTTCGTTATCCAGTGTAAAAAAGGCGATTAGTACTTACTTTTGCTTTTTTTATGCTTATTAATCGATTTTTGGTCCAATTCAAATTTGCCGTTCGTACTCACGCCAAAAGTTGTGAAAGGAAAAAATGACACTTGCACGAAATCGACGGGAAACTTCTTCTGGACGACGAAGAACGGAAAAATAGGCGATTCCCTATCGATATTTTGCCCCAAAATCGCCGATCGATTCGAACTAACAAAATGTGGAATATCTTTGATACTTTTACTTTGATGTAAACAAAGCAACTGGCAACAACGTTTTGTAATTAACAATATTCTCTGTACGCGCACAGATGAAAAATCTGTGCGCGTACATAGAATATGGTTAATGACAAATCGACGATGCCAGTTTTTCTGTTTACATCAAAGTAAAAGTATCAAAGATTTTCCCCATTTTGTTAGGTCGTATCGATCGGCGATTTTGGGGCGAAATATCGATAGGAAATCGCCTATTTTTCCGTTCTTCGGCGTCCAGAAGAAGTTTCGTGCAAGTGTCATTTTTTCCTTTCACGAGTTTTGGCGTAAATACGAACGGCAAATTTGAATTAGACCAAAAATCGATTTATAAGCATAAATAAAGCGAAAGTAAGTACTAATCGACCTTTTTACACTTGATAACGAAGTTTTTTTAGGTATATGGCCGTTTTGAAAGATTTCAAACGAAATTCCGGTCCCCCAGAAGTTTGGTTAGTTTCGGAATCGATTTTGGTGCTCAAAATTTATTTGGAATGTGTAAATGGACAAGAAAGGCTTCCTTATACGATCTTCTAACGGAAGCGACCGGAAAATATGGTTCAGGTAGAATTGAAATGTGTCACAGTAGCTTTCATTCCTTTGCCGAAAGTAGAAAAAGGCTATATTGAACCAGAATACATCGGTTTTTTCCATATTCCAGGAGTTTGTGTCTTATTTTAGAACAGTTGAATGTGAAGCATAATATGTTTAACCTATTCCATTTTATTTGTACAAACCTACTGTGGTAGTAGGTAATGTATGAATATTTTTTAATCCAATAAATTACTATACAATCAGAATATTTTACTCCTTGTTCATAAGATCAAATAAATAAAATGTCGTCAAGTCTTGAACTTTCAGTTCAAGAGGATAATAAACATTAAATCTTCACAAGCATGCATATGAAAATTATGTGAAAGCAATACAATTTTTTTCCATGGCGAAAAATAATATATTTCAACAGTGATCTCTTGTACTTTTCATGCAATTAACTAGAAAAGGAATCCTTTCTATCAATTCATATAAACGTTAATTATTTTCGTCCATCACATCTTTTCCAATTCATTCACATTCTGAGAAATACGCTAAGAATGTAGAAAGGGCAACATAGTGTTGACTTGGAACATAAAAATATTTTGAAACACGTCATAATTTCGATACAGAGTGAAATGTGTCAAATTTCCAATGCCAGAGCTGTGATTTTATAATTGTGAATGGAGTATATTTGGGGGAGAACATTAACAAATAACAATGTTAAAAAAACCGAAAATGGTCAAGTCAAAACAATAACAATTCGAAAAACTTAATAAATATTCTTCTCATAATATGAAATTATAATTACTCATCTGCTTAACATATGGCCAACTTGACCCTGTTTTCTCTGGCCAACTTGCCCCAGTTGACATCGCTGCCTAAAGGCCTTTCTTTCAATCCAGCTGTGAAATGTAGACAAAAAACTCTTCAATGAATATAATTACAAAACATAAGAAAAAAACTCAGCTTGAGTTCACAAACACCGTTCTAACTACAAACTAGTTTTTTTACTACGAACGCTCGCCAACGGAAAAAATGACGTACGATCGCTATAGATACTGGTACGAGACTAACGTGTAATGCAGAAGTTTTAAAAAGATGTTAAACACATTCCTTATGACTACTATCGGTATCTGACGATGTGAATAGAAAATAAACCCGGTTGGCTAACTTACCCCTATGGCCAACTAGCCCCGGTCTCCCCTACATTACAGTGCTACGTCGTCGCGACTATGAGGTATTGAGTGTTTTATAACCAGCTTATTGCTTGGCATATGACACTAGACCATATACAAAAATAGTAGGTAAATCTGAAAAATTTCAATGATATTTGTAAACTCACTCTCTATACTTCTCGTCGGAAGATTTCTCTAAAAGAGGTATTCCAGACAGGAATAATATAATCAAAGAGGTGAAAATTGGTGAAGCAATGGCAACCCATTCTGGTCCCTGAATGACGTTCAATGAAATCACGAATATACCCCACCATAATACTATTTCACCGAAATAGTTTGGATGTCTGGATAATCTCCACAGGCCTAGAAAAAAGTATATACATAGTTAACATATACAGGGTGAATCTTTGACTCGCACATATATTTCAACTGTAGATCCACGTAAAAAAACTACAGAACTACTGGAAAAAGATAAACGATTCATATTTTCGAAGGAATCAATCATTTTAGAAAATAAAAGTATCTTAAGTTTTTTCAATAAAACACGTCGTTTTCGAGTTATTCCTTATTTTATCCGATAAAATTTGACGAAAAAATCATAAATCTCAAGAATAATCTGGATGCTTTCCTGGATTTTCAATATCACCGAATCACAGAAAAATTATGAACTCTCTGATCGCACTACAAGTTTCTAATGTTGTCAGAATGTTTACCAACTCGAGACTAAATTCTCTATGATGGATGAAAAACGTTGATGTAGAGATAAAGAGAAAGTCTTTAGTAGAGATATGTAATAATAAAATTCCACAAATGTGGGAGATGATAAAAGTATATTCTGAAACTAGTTGCAGAATGGGCTCCTATTCCAATACGAATGCGAAATTCGAAAACGAGCGACGAAGGAGCGAGTTTTCGAACGCATGAGTGTTGGAATTGCATTCTGCAACGAGTATTAGACGATATTTTCTCTATTTCAGTCAAATTTCGTGAAATACTGTTAAAATTCAATGAAAAATTCAGATTATACATCCTAGTGACTTTTATATTGTATCTTGGCAGTTGGTGACTTTTACGAAAATTGACATTTCCAACTTGACGTGTGTTGAAAATTGATAGGATCGGCAGTCGTTGTTGACAACCACGAAACGAAAAATATTACTGAAAACAGTGCTGTAATGAGTTCATTACAGCACTGTTTTTAGTACTGTAATGAACTCATTACGATACTGAAATAGAGAAAATTGAGTATCTTTGTCAATTTTCAAAGACAAGAAGCCATAGACATAAAACTAGCATTGCTATGGATTTGAAAACTTCTAATGGAAACTGAAAAATCCGAAAGAAGTTAGCCGGTATGGTGAGAAATTTTTGCCGGGAGTATTTTTGATCAAAAACTTTAGGTATATCCGTTGTCCTGTGAATTGATTCAATTATACTTTTTCTCAGAACATTTGTGGTATGACCGTATGGTAGCCCCTCTACTCACCATCATTACACCATTTGCCTTGATTAACTGGGTCCGCTCTGAACGAAAACTTCTGTAAATCAGCGTAAGTCTCAGCTAGCAATCCCACAACGAACATACAAGTACCAGTCGTATCGAAAGGGGTCATGGTTTTCGGTGCGTTTGGAAAAGAATGCCTTGGAGAATTAATTATTATAACAGGTAAACTTACAACGTAAACCCAGATTGCCTGCAAATAGAATTTATTATAACCTTTACATGTGTTGGTGGACATTCTTCGTGGACTCGAGGGACATTGCTTTCATACATCAAGTCTGCAGACTGCAGACTTTTTAATCGGCCGATAGTTTGGTCGGCTTCTTAATCAGTATGGAGAGGAATGCATATGCGCACACTACAGCGATTCCTCTCCATACTGATTAAGAAGCCGACCAAACTATCGGCCGATAAAAAGTCTGCAGTCTGCGGGGGCCCAAGGGTACGGCAACGAGTTCTCCCACATTTGAAGGAGCTGTTAAAAAATGAGTCAAGAATGAAGACCTTAAGAAAAGAATTAGACTTCACATGTGCGTCGCTCGCTGAGGCCGTCATTTGGATTATATTATTTTCAAGACATAAATGAGAAAAAAACTTGATTATGTGAGCTTTCAAAATAAAAAAAGAATTTTTCAAGGCTAATGGAGTGAATATCAATACTATTAGATACGCTGAGGATACTGTCTTGATTGCCAACTCAGTCTGTGACTACTCCTTGACGCTGTGTGTCAGGCTTGCTAGGAGTTTGGGATGAAAATAAATACACTGCGCAAAAAAATTAACGCACATTATGGAAATCTCAAATTTATTCTACAGCTGAAGGTGTTCTCAATGATAATTATTTTTATCTACTCCCATAGAATAATATATCCATTATTCAACTGAATTTGATCTGTAATAGTATCTATAAACCAATAGTGTGAGGTAATAATAACTCACGCCTATAACTCACTCTAATACAAATAGGAAAAACAGCTTACCAAATGAATAAAAAAAGTCGGATAGATCGGGAACACTATTTCAGACACCAAGGTAACGTTCTCGCCATTCATTTCTACCTTTCCTTTGGCCTGAATATTCAAAAATCGAATTTGGAAAAAGTGAATTTTTGACGTTCATTACGCGATTCAATTCTCGACCACAGAAATCGCGCTTGTTGAACGAAAGGGTACAATTCATTATTGACATCGAGGGGAGTAGGCGTCGGCTGAACGAAGAAAATTAGTAATTACTAAAGTCTTCGTATTTATTGTTATACTCACAGATATTATAGTGATAGGGAAGTCAAAGAAAACAGCTGATCATGATTCTGGAGGGTATGCATCATGAACAAAAATATTATAATTTTACCAAAAAGAGGGGGTTTTAAGCAATTTCAAGAATTTCTCAGTTGGGTATAGGTATTAACACAACTCTCTCAACACAGGTGATCAATTTCGATTGTCTGATTCTGGCTTATTCATTCAAATAGAAATATGTAGGAAAATGACGATAGACGATATTCTGAGTAACCCAACCCTACTTCGTTCTTGTCTACTGCCACAGTTCACAACACAACTAAAGAATGACCTGTTTTCATTCAAGAAAAACAATGTAAAATGCTGAAAACTACAGTGACTTTATACAAGACAGTGGCGACAATAGGGTCATAGAACACGTTTTTGCACAAACATGGCGGATATTTGTTTACATTTGAGTGTCGTGCTGTTTGACATTTTACTCGATTTTGAGCTTTATACACTATGACATGACAACAAATCAATGAAAGTCCGCCATTAGTGGTCGAAAACAGTCCGACCAATCAAAACGTGAACGTCTATTGTCGCCACTGTCCTGTATAAAGCCACTGTACTGAAAACCTACTCAAAATTAGTTTGTCTATGCTCAAAATAACCAAGCATGTACCGATGACAGTTCATTGGAGTGCCCATAGATGCATATATGACTGAATTAAATATTCAGTGAACACAGAAAATTATGTCAGCGTTTTTGATAACTGTTTTCAATTTTGAAAATGCAAATTAATTCGAATTTTACTGAAGAAGTCGAAGATAAAGTATAGTATTCAATTCGCGGTAATGGTCATAACACACTTGATGAATTACACCACTCGCCTGACGGCTCGCGGTGCAAAAATTCATCTGCGTGTGTTATGACTTACATTACCGCTCATAGAACAATATACTATTATCAAAATTATGCATGCATATGTTATCCACTTTCAACTTTTTTCTTCAATGCAGATGTTTTCTCCCAGCAGGAATAAAAAAGATGATATTATCAGATTTTGAATGTATTGGCTCCATTCTAAAATCAGTTGTTCTCGATCAATTCTAGTGATCAATCGTTTGATTTTCTACACTCGATCGCTATGCAACGCGAAACACGCAATTTGACCCAAGAGGAATGTGCCCAAGCGGTAGTTTTGCGAGAAGAAGGGTGGGCATACACAAGAATTGCAGAAAGGTTTGGAATTTCCCATACAAGTGTGTCCAGAATGTTGCAGCGATTCAGGGAGACAGGTATGAATGTCCGAAGACCAGGACAGGGTAGACCACGGGTAACAACTGCCATTCAAGAACGTTACTTGAGAGTTTTTTTCGTTGAGACAACGGTTTGCAACCGCTCGCCTCCTTCAAAATCAGCTTGAGCAAACTCATGAGGTGCAAATTAGCACTCAGACAATAAGAAATCGCCTCAGAGAATATGATTTAAGGCCTCGTGTCGCGGCAAGAGGCCCAGCTCTTACCCAGCCCATCGAAGGGCGCGTTTGGATTTTGCGAGAGAGCATATCCATTGGGAAGAGGCCGATTGGGAAAGAGTTCTCTTCACAGATGAGTCTAGATTCTGCCTCTACCATTGTGATCGACGTTCCCTTGTATACAGACGTCCACATGAAAGATATGCTCAGTGCAATTTCCTGAATACTACTGGTTTCGGGGGAGGATCGATTATGGTATGAGGTGGAATATCTTTGACTGCTCGCACAGACCTAGTGATCGTTGATAATGGAGCTATGAATGCTGATAAGTATATAAGGAACATTCTTGAAGAGCATGTAGTGCCATTTGCCCCATACATTGGTGAAAATTTCAGTTTTATGGACGATAATGCTAGACCCCATCGTGCGCGCATCGTTCAGGAGTACCTTGAAGAGGTTGAAGTCTCTCGAATGGAATGGCCAGCAAGAAGTCCAGATCTCAATCCGATTGAACAGGTTTGGGACAACCTCAATAGAAGGCTGAGAAGTTCATAAAATCATCCAGCTACTCTTAATGACTTAGGAATCCAACTCTGAGAAATCTGGGAAGGATTAGATCAGATGTCCGTGAGGTTAGCACCCACATTTTCGAAAATGAAGAAAATTTTTTTTGCATTCGTTAGTAACTCGTTAGTAACTATTTGTAACCTCAAAATTTTCGTTTGTACCTCAAGGGAACTCATAGAAAAACGCCGCATTCCGCTGGGTGCTAACTTCACGGGCATCCACTACTCGATTTTTTGCGAAAAAAAAAATACGATCGGAAAGTCCTTCGTTAGTAACTATTTGTAACATAAAAATTTTCGTTTGTAACCTAACCCTTACTGGAAAAATGACACTCCTAGAATGCGAAGTTAGCACCCACATTTTCGAAAATTTACAAATTTTATATTTTATTCGTTAGTAACTCGTTAGTAACTATTTGTAACATAAAAATTGCCGTTTGTAACCTAACCCTTACTGAAAAAATGACTCACCTTACATGCGAAGTTAGCACCCGCATTTTCGAAAATGAAGAAATTTTTTTTTGCATTCGTTAGTAACTCGTTAGTAACTATTTGTAACCTAAAAATTTTCGTTTGTACCTCAAGGATACTCATAGAAAAACGCCGCATTCCGCTGGGTGCTTACTTCACGGGCTCCCTAATTTTTTGCGAAAAAAAAATACTATCGGAAAGTCCTTCGTTAGTAACTATTTGTAACTTAAAAATTTTCGTTTGTAACCTAACCCTTACTGAAAAAATGACACCCCTTGAATGCGAAGTTAGCACCCACATTTTCGAAAATTTACAAAATTTCTCTTTCATTCGTTAGTACCTCGTTAGTAACTATTTGTAACACAAAAATTTTCGTTTGTAACCTAACCCTTACTGAAAAAGTGACACCCCTTTAATGCGAAGTTAGCTCCCACATTTTCGAAAATTTACAAATTTTCTTTTTCATTCGTTAGTAACTCGTTAGTAACTATTTGTAACCTCAAAATTTTCGTTTGTACCTCAAGGGAACACATAGAGAAACGCCGCATTCCGCTGGGTGCTAACTTCACGGGCATCCACTACTCGAGTTTTTGCGAAATAAAAAATACGATCGGAAAGTCCTTCGTTAGTAACTATTTGTAACATAAAAATTTTCGTTTGTTACCTAACCCTTACTGGAAAAAGGACACCCCTAGGATGCGAAGTTAACACCCAAATTTTCGAAAATGTGGGTGCTAACTTCGCATTCAAGGGGTGTCATTTTTTCAGTAAGGGTTAGGTTACAAACGAGAATTTTTATGTTACAAATAGTTACTAACGACGGACTTTCCGATCGTATTTTTTATTTCGCAAAAAATCGAGTAGTGGATGCCTGTGAAGTTAGCATCCAGCGGAATGCGGAGTTTTTCTATGAGTATCCTTGAGGTACAAACGAAAATTTTGAGGTTACAAATAGTTACTAACGGGTTACTAACGAATGCAAAAAAAATTTCTTCATTTTCGAAAATGCGGGTGCTAACTTCGCATGTAAGGTGAGTCATTTTTTCAGTAAGGGTTAGGTTACAAACGGAAATTTTTATGTTACGAATAGTTACTAACGAGTTACTAACGAATGAAATATAAAATTTTTATATTTTCGAAAATGTGGGTGCTAACTTCGCATTCTAGGGGTGCCATTTTTCCAGTAAGGGTTAGGTTACAAACGAAAATTTTTATGTTACAAATAGTTACTAACGAAGGACTTTCCGAACGTATCTTTTTTTCGCAAAAAATCGAGTAGTGGATGCCCGTGAAGTTAGCACCCAGCGGAATGCGGCGTTTTTCTACGAGTTCCCTTGAAGTACAAACGAAAATTTTGAGGTTACAAATAGTTACTAACGAGTTACTAACGAATGCAAAAAAAACTTTCTTCATTTTCGAAAATGTGGGTGCTAATTTCGCATTCAAGGGGTGTAATTTTTTCAGTAAGGGTTAGGTTACAAACGAAAATTTTTGTGTTACAAATAGTTACTAACGAGGTACAAAAACGAATTTATTGGGATACACAGTCCGGTTCGAATTAGAAGACTCTTTTTAATTCATTCGAGCTTTCGCTAACTGTTTTATTAGCATCTTCAGGAATCTACAAATACATTCAGTATAATTCACATGTTCAACAACCTACAAACAATAAGATGGAAACTTACGATTAAGTTGAGGTTGTACCTGCCAAGCTACATTCAGAAGAAATCCTCAACTCATACAGATCATCAAAATTATTACAATCAAAAATTACAATTTCTTTCATCAACAATAATAAATTTCAGATAATCTTCGTCGCATGAAACATAAACTTGCCTTCACCATCTGGTGCATCATGAGGTTAAAAACATAGACATCACAGACAAAGATAAAACTTTATACACTAAGTTACAGACAAAAAAATATATATCATAGAGGTTCAAGTGTCATCTACAATCCTGTCTTGAATTACATTTCTTCTTTCATTGTTATTGTTGTTCTTAATGTATTGTAGGACAAACGAATATATGTTGTTTAAGTTATTTGTATCCTGCTTTCTGTTAATATTATCTTCCGTAATGGAAATCCCCACCATCTCTAAAAACAATCTTTTTCTATAATGGTCTTCCTTGAATAATATTGTGTAATTGTCATAATCCATGATATGTCCTGTCTCCTTGCTGTGTGTCGACAGAGCCGTATTAGTTATGCCCCTTCTGCATTCACTTTTGTGTGAATTCAATCTGGTGTTGATCCACGTTGATGTTTGTCCCACATATTTTCTCCCACATTCCCCACAAGGAATCGAATACACTACCCCTGACCTATGCTTCTTATTCGTAGGATCCTTCAGTCTTGTGAAAATTCTTTTGTTAGAATTAATGGCAACTTTGTTAACCATTTTTATATTATTAAATTCCTTGAAAACAGCACTTAGTTGTTGTGAAATCTTAGGAATCCGCGGTACAACGTGAAAGGTCGTAAGAGGTCCATCTGCCGTCCTCTCTTCTCTATGTACGTCATCTACATTGTTAGTATTAAAAAGTATGGAATTAATCAGTTTTCTCGGATATGAATTATTGACAAGTAGTTTTCTTAATAACTCTAAATTTTTTTGGTGGAATTCTGTATTAGCTATCTTCATAATCCTATCCTTCAGTGTCAGTATCATATTCAATTTGATCTTGAATGGTAGGTATGTATGAAAGTTCATGTATCTACCTGAGTGGCATGGTTTTCTGTACCAGTCCGTAATAAGTTTCTGGTTTTTTCTTATCACTCGTACATCTAAGAACGGAACAGCATTGTCCTGCTCCTCCTCGATCGTAAACTGTATGTTATCCGAGTAGCTGTTAAACGCCTCAAGAACTTCTGTGGTCTTACCCACAGGTATGGCACAAAATAAATCATCGACATACTTCTTCACGTACAAAATTTGAAACAATAGTTTGGGTATGATTTCTTGTAGTAGATCATCTAATACATATTGAGCAACTATTGGTGACAGTGTGGCTCCCATTGGTGTTCCCAAGATCTGTGCAAAAAACTCATTTTGGAATGAAAAATATGTATTCTCGAAGGTAAACTTCAATAGTTTCAGAAATCTAGTTAGATCTAACGTGGTGTGCGCGCTGATAGAATTCCAATGTTTAATGATACTTCTCTCCACCAACTCATAGGAAATATTGCTGAACAGTGATACTACATCTAAACTTACAATCACATATCCTTCAGGAATTGTCATGTTGTTAATATATTCAGCAAAATGGTAGGAATCTTTTACATAAAATTCATTCTCTTTGTCATAAGCAGTTGTAAGGACGTTAGTTACTAAATCGGCGATTTTACTGGTTGGGGACTGTATTGAGGCAATTATCGGGCGGAGGGTCAAGGTGGGTTTATGGACTTTTGGTAATCCATAAAATTTGGGTGCCATTGAGTTGTAAATGTGTAACTTTTTTGCCATGATACTATCTATTAGGTTAAGTGCTTTTAGTTCATTGACTAATTTATTGGCCTTTTGTTGAATTGTACAGGTAGGGTCTCCATTTAACTTTTTGTAATATTTAGTGTCTTCAAGTAAAGTCTGTGATAGTTCAACATACTGTGATCTGTGAAGTATCACCGTGATGTTACCTTTATCCGATTGTGTCACAATAAGTTCAGAATGTTGTCTGAAAAAACGATCAGCTGTGTCGAGAACCGATCTGTAATTGTCTTTATGAATGTTCTTAGAAAGGATGTAATTAGTTATTATATTGACTGCTCGAGCTGTAAGTACATTATGCAACTCATGTGGAGTGTTTGAAATAATGTTATCTACATCTGCCAACAAATGCGCAACATCAATGTCTCCGATGACTGGTCTGTAGCTGAATTTGGGACCTAAACTGATTAACTTCCTTACATCAGGTGGAATAGCAATATTCGTCATGTTCTTTAACCAACTGTCTTGAACCTCTACGTTACAAAACTTGGACTTGTTCAAATTGTTTATCTTTTTCATATTTTTGATCTTAATTTTGTGAAAAACTCTGTTATAATAAATTGACTGTCTATATTCAAATTCAAGATAAGTCACTGTCGGAAGGACACGTTTCACTTTTTCTTTAACGTTGTCAATTAGTCTGTTAAACACTGAAATGTTCTGCACAGTGGCTGAGATCTCCAAATTAAGAATCTTACGAGTTAACCTTTCATTAAAATGTGTAATTTTCTCTCTGACCTGTCCTCTGCCATTGACGAGTAAGGTGTTGATACCCTTAATGCCGGATGTGATGTGACTTGGTTTAAGGTCTCTATCTCTGCATGTTAAGAGGAATAATCTTCTGTTGTTCACTGCAGCTAGCTTTGGTGTTAAATTGGTTAAAGAAAAAGTGAAACGTGTCCTTCCGACAGTGACTTATCTTGAATTTGAATATAGACAGTCAATTTATTATAACAGAGTTTTTCACAAAATTAAGATCAAAAATATGAAAAAGATAAACAATTTGAACAAGTCCAAGTTTTGTAACGTAGAGGTTCAAGACAGTTGGTTAAAGAACATGACGAATATTGCTATTCCACCTGATGTAAGGAAGTTAATCAGTTTAGGTCCCAAATTCAGCTACAGACCAGTCATCGGAGACATTGATGTTGCGCATTTGTTGGCAGATGTAGATAACATTATTTCAAACACTCCACATGAGTTGCATAATGTACTTACAGCTCGAGCAGTCAATATAATAACTAATTACATCCTTTCTAAGAACATTCATAAAGACAATTACAGATCGGTTCTCGACACAGCTGATCGTTTTTTCAGACAACATTCTGAACTTATTGTGACACAATCGGATAAAGGTAACATCACGGTGATACTTCACAGATCACAGTATGTTGAACTATCACAGACTTTACTTGAAGACACTAAATATTACAAAAAGTTAAATGGAGACCCTACCTGTACAATTCAACAAAAGGCCAATAAATTAGTCAATGAACTAAAAGCACTTAACCTAATAGATAGTATCATGGCAAAAAAGTTACACATTTACAACTCAATGGCACCCAAATTTTATGGATTACCAAAAGTCCATAAACCCACCTTGACCCTCCGCCCGATAATTGCCTCAATACAGTCCCCAACCAGTAAAATCGCCGATTTAGTAACTAACGTCCTTACAACTGCTTATGACAAAGAGAATGAATTTTATGTAAAAGATTCCTACCATTTTGCTGAATATATTAACAACATGACAATTCCTGAAGGATATGTGATTGTAAGTTTAGATGTAGTATCACTGTTCAGCAATATTTCCTATGAGTTGGTGGAGAGAAGTATCATTAAACATTGGAATTCTATCAGCGCGCACACCACGTTAGATCTAACTAGATTTCTGAAACTATTGAAGTTTACCTTCGAGAATACATATTTTTCATTCCAAAATGAGTTTTTTGCACAGATCTTGGGAACACCAATGGGAGCCACACTGTCACCAATAGTTGCTCAATATGTATTAGATGATCTACTACAAGAAATCATACCCAAACTATTGTTTCAAATTTTGTACGTGAAGAAGTATGTCGATGATTTATTTTGTGCCATACCTGTGGGTAAGACCACAGAAGTTCTTGAGGCGTTTAACAGCTACTCGGATAACATACAGTTTACGATCGAGGAGGAGCAGGACAATGCTGTTCCGTTCTTAGATGTACGAGTGATAAGAAAAAACCAGAAACTTATTACGGACTGGTACAGAAAACCATGCCACTCAGGTAGATACATGAACTTTCATACATACCTACCATTCAAGATCAAATTGAATATGATACTGACACTGAAGGATAGGATTATGAAGATAGCTAATACAGAATTCCACCAAAAAAATTTAGAGTTATTAAGAAAACTACTTGTCAATAATTCATATCCGAGAAAACTGATTAATTCCATACTTTTTAATACTAACAATGTAGATGACGTACATAGAGAAGAGAGGACGGCAGATGGACCTCTTACGACCTTTCACGTTGTACCGCGGATTCCTAAGATTTCACAACAACTAAGTGCTGTTTTCAAGGAATTTAATAATATAAAAATGGTTAACAAAGTTGCCATTAATTCTAACAAAAGAATTTTCACAAGACTGAAGGATCCTACGAATAAGAAGCATAGGTCAGGGGTAGTGTATTCGATTCCTTGTGGGGAATGTGGGAGAAAATATGTGGGACAAACATCAACGTGGATCAACACCAGATTGAATTCACACAAAAGTGAATGCAGAAGGGGCATAACTAATACGGCTCTGTCGACACACAGCAAGGAGACAGGACATATCATGGATTATGACAATTACACAATATTATTCAAGGAAGACCATTATAGAAAAAGATTGTTTTTAGAGATGGTGGGGATTTCCATTACGGAAGATAATATTAACAGAAAGCAGGATACAAATAACTTAAACAACATATATTCGTTTGTCCTACAATACATTAAGAACAACAATAACAATGAAAGAAGAAATGTAATTCAAGACAGGATTGTAGATGACACTTGAACCTCTATGATATATATTTTTTTGTCTGTAACTTAGTGTATAAAGTTTTATCTTTGTCTGTGATGTCTATGTTTTTAACCTCATGATGCACCAGATGGTGAAGGCAAGTTTATGTTTCATGCGACGAAGATTATCTGAAATTTATTATTGTTGATGAAAGAAATTGTAATTTTTGATTGTAATAATTTTGATGATCTGTATGAGTTGAGGATTTCTTCTGAATGTAGCTTGGCAGGTACAACCTCAACTTAATCGTAAGTTTCCATCTTATTGTTTGTAGGTTGTTGAACATGTGAATTATACTGAATGTATTTGTAGATTCCTGAAGATGCTAATAAAACAGTTAGCGAAAGCTCGAATGAATTAAAAAGAGTCTTCTAATTCGAACCGGACTGTGTATCCCAATAAATTCGTTTTTGCTTCTATCCTACAGTCGATAAAGAAAATTTTCACTCTAACGAGGTACTAACGAATGAAAGAGAAAATTTGTAAATTTTCGAAAATGTGGGTGCTGCTAACTTCGCATTCAAGGGGTGTTATTTTTTCAGTAAGGGTTAGGTTACAAACGAAAATTTTTGAGTTACAAATAAATACTAACGAAGGACTTTTCGATAGTATTTTTTTCTTCGCAAAAAATTAGAAAGCTTGTGAAGGTAGCACCCAGCGGAATGCGGCGTTTTTCTATAAATATCCTTGAGGTACAAACGAAAATTTTGAGGTTACAAATAGTTACTAACGATCTACAAACGAATGCAAAAAAAAATTTCTTCATTTTCGAAAATGCGGGTGCTAACTTCGCATGTAAGGTGAGTCATTTTTTCAGTAAGGGTTAGGTTACAAATGGAAATTTTTATGTTACAAATGGTTACTAACGAGTTACTAACGAATGAACTATAAAATTTTTATATTTTCGAAAATGTGGGTGCTAACTTCGCATTCTAGGGGTGTCATTTTTCCAGTAAGGGTTATAGGTTACAAACGAAAATTTTTATGTTACAAATAGTTACTAACGAAGGACTTTCCGATCGTATTTTTTTTTTCGCAAAAAATCGAGTAGTGGATGCCCGTGAAGTTGGCACCCAGCGGAATGCGGCGTTTTTCTACGAGTTCCCTTGAGGTACAAACGGAAATTTTGAGGTTACAAATAGTTACTAACGAGTTACTAACGAATGAAAAAAAAGTTTTCTTCATTTTCGAAAATGTGGGTGCTAACTTCACGGACACTTAGATCAGAACATTTTAAGATCACTCATTTTGAGTATGAACCGTCGTTGCCGAGCTGTAATTAACGCAAGGGGTGGAAATACCAAGTATTAAATCACTTATCAGCATTTCAGTATTTTGAAAATTGTTCATTTCTCTTCTTTCACATAAGATTCGGTGAAATCCAGAATTTTTCTTCCATTTAATGTGTCTTGTTTCGCTCAAAACCTTCCCGAGAGAACATAAAAAATAAGTTATAAAGTCAATGTAGAGTTAACTTTCATTAAAATTGAGATTTTCAGAATGTGCGTTAATTTTTTTGCGCAGTATATAAAAAACCAAGGTTATGGTCATTAAAAGATCCGTCTCTCGACTGATTCAGATAGACGGATATGTTCTGGAGCAGTGAAGCAGGTGAAGCAGGTTTCGGTACCTTGGGTGCTCGGGAGATTGCAGGCTGGATCTAGACATGGAAGTGAGATCAAGAATATAACAAGCCAAGAACTGCTTTGTGTGACTTAGTTTTGGAGTCGAATCTTGAGAAACGACAAATAAAGATACGCTTAACTCATTAAAAAGGGAAAACCCGAGGGGAGACGAGGACTGGGAAGAAGAAAGCTGTCATGGTTGAAAAATATTGAACAGTAGACTGGTCTAAATTTTGAACAACTCATAAAAACCGCTGAAAAGAGAGAGGAATGAGCCATGGTAATATCCAACCTCCTTTGAGAAGAAGAAGTAAGCTTTTACATGAAGACAAAGGTTTCCTCAGGCCAATTGGAGATTTGATCGTGTGCTTCATAATTTGCTGGCATTATTCTATTCATGACAACGAACTAATTTGTTTTTCGGCAAAGAAGATTCAGTGACGGTGTGCCTCAAGTGGAAGCGAGCGCGCGACAAAGCCATACAGCGTGGGATTGCTGCGTAGAAGACGCAGAAGAGTATGAGGTACTTCTTTTGCAAAATTGTGTGGTATGAAAAAACACTTGAGCGCTTTATCTCTTTCTGTCTCTGATTTCATGTCAATCAAATGAAGGTTAGAATCGAACTCAACAACAAGATAAACTAAGTGACCCTGCATGAAACATATTCTGAATTATTTAAAATATTGCTCACCTGAAAAGTCCAGAATATGGCAAATCTGATGTTGTTACTCTTTCTATCCTCGAATTTCTTATCTCTACCGATTTTCATTATTCTGTAAAACAAGTATCCGGATAGCCTCACTCCCCATAGACACACACAAAGGGTCACCATCAGCTGTCGACTATCATAATTTTTCTACGATAAAAAAACTATTAACATGATTTCAAATACCATAGGTAACTATACTATGAGAGTGTTGATAAATCTAAATACATCAGAATGAAAAGGAAATAGTGGCAGAGACAACTGTCTCTGATAGAGGTCTTCTCTAGTATCATAGAAAAATCAAGATATTGGAAAATCACTCGTTTCCATCAATTCTGTTCTTGGGAAGGATATTAAAACCCATAAATTTGAATAGAGATGATAAGTCCTGCGATATACATATATTATCATTGAGTTTAAATATACATAGAGGCACAACCCAGTTCAACGATTTGATGCACAAATTTATGGCAGTTTTCTTGCCAATTTGCCAACTTTAGTGGCGGCACATAGTAGCTACTAAAGGAACTATAATCTGCCGATCCATTCTGTCACTATATAACTACAGAAATCTGTAGGATATTCATTTTCCTCTAGTTCTATGAATCATAGGCAGGGTCGGATTCATCCAAATTATATATCTCCTTCACAAACGGTATGAATGAATAATGATGAATTATTAGCCATGAATTTCTCCAAAGGAGTGTTCTCAGGTAGGAAATGAGGGGTGAAAATGTACCATAAATAGTCTAGTCCAGGGGTCGGCAACCTGCGGCTCTTTAGTCTTTGCAGGTGAAGCTGCGGATCTTCAAGTCCATTCGCCAGTATTATTTATTTGATCATCATCTAATAATGCCATGTTCAGGGTGTACAATTGGAGGTACAAACATATTTCCAGAGAAGATGTCCCATAAATATGGAATCACAAACGTTTCGTATTGAGATACATGGAGTTGAAATTTGAATTTTCTTCAAGTTTTTTTCTCATAGAAGGTATCTGCATTTCACAATATGTTCAACTGATATTACCATTTAGAGTTTACACCATGTGATATGCCAATTTCGATTGCAAATCTACAGCGTGATATTTTTCTGGAACACTATCCTGTTTTCCTCCAGAATCTTTTTTTTGTGAGACACTGCAAGTTTGAAATTGTAAAAAGAAGCTTTGTTGTTAGACTTAACTTTATGGTCTCTTATAGTTTTATCGTATCTGCTACCGATTTGGAGAAAAACGATTCTCTCGAAAACCTGACATTAGTCAGAGCTTGCCAGATAGATCCCCAGACTTGAATAGTTCTGAGGAATCGAACAGAATTTTTTTTCGAAATCGGTAAAACTACAAGAGACCATAAAGTTTAGTATAACAGCCGACTTCTTTCCACTATTTACCAAACTAACAGTGACGCCAGAAAGAAAGGTTTCGGAGGAAACCAGGGGATAGTATCCCAGAAAAAAATATCACCCGGTAGGTTTGCAATCGAAATTGGCATACCACAGGCAGATACTATGAGAAAAAATCACCCTGTATTTCGAAAACGAAATGTTTTCGTACACATTTTCATGGGACTTTTTCACTTGAAATTATTCATGTAATCTCCCCCTCTTCATTTTAACCTCCAATTAAGAAGCACTCTGTGTTTGCCAATACTGTTTATTGACGAGAAAGAAAATTTGTGGCTGTTGAAAAATTTGGAAATTTTGTAAATTTTTGACTCTTCCGACTCAAAAGGTTGCCGACCCCTGGTCTAGTCGGTCCTCAAACAGGGAATTTCGGCGCGAAGTGTATTCTTATTGAATCTTTAATTGTTTTTTTATAGTCATTTTCAAAAACATTTTTTTGGATTTGTCCACATCACTTTAACATACACATACTGTTAATTTGTTCATTCCGTTTTCATTCTAACCTGAGACGAATTATGACTCCGAAACGTCGCTTTAGAGTCCAAAGAGTTTTATTCAGTTTCTTATTTTTTCATACATCAGTATTTTATATTCATGAAAGATCAAAAATAATTGTCGTTTTAATGCATCCAAAAAATCAGGTGATGAAATACTGAACATCCAATATTTCTTACGCCGGTCCTGATCGTCATCGCATTCCGCTTCGGAAATAGTGCTTCATAGTTCAGCTACTTACCGCCAGATGCGGGAGAAAAATTTTTTGCTTCTCTGTACATTGACTAGATATGATCTAGTCACTGTACTTCTCTGAAACACACTTATCCATCTATGAACCGGTGAAGGAACTACACTAAATTCAGCTTCAAATCGTTGAACTGGGATGTGTCTCTATGTATATTCAAACTCAATGATATTATTGAAAAATGCTTATCCTTCTGAATATGACAGTAACATAATATGCGTATAAATATGTGGGGTGTTTCATTCTGAATAACGAAGTTGCACCCCATTTTAGATTGCTGTTGTATTAAACGGAAAATGATCTTATTCAAACACCCGATATACAAATTTTTAAATAATTTCTAGTTTCCCATATAGATTTAAACCCATTGAAGTATAGCTGCTGAATGATTTGATTTTGTACTTAATCATGCATTCAATTTCAGTTTTCAATATTTTCTATCGCACGAAATAAATCTTCAAAAGAAGAATTCAACTTGATTTCTCATCCATATTACCTTCTCACTTTTTATGAAGGGTTTTCCAATAGGAGGTATTATTTTGAATAGCCCGCTATTTCAGTAAATGTCACTTTTGAAGCTGTCATTTTTTGACATTTGACAGGTAGAAACTTCGCCATTAATGAAAATGGAACGATACACGCTTCTATAACGCATTGAAATTTTCAAAATTCACCATAAAAATGGTGAAAATTCGCCAGAGACGGTTAGTAAAACTAGAACATTTTTGGGTAGTCGTGAAGCACCTTGTCGAACCGCTATATCTACAGAATTGGTGGAAAAATTTGAGCTGTTGGGACGAGTGGAGAAAAAAAACCGTGCACGTCGCTCAAGAACAGCCGAAAATATTGTTGCTGTAGCCGAAAGTGTTGAAGAAAATCCAGGTTTGTCCATTCCTCGTCGTTCTTTGGAACTATGCGTTACACAAACATCATGATAACACCGTATTTTGCATTAAGATTTGAGGCTTATAAAGTTCAGTTAACACAAGAAATCAAGCCGGCCGATCATCAACAACGTCGTGTCTGCATGAAAATGATCCAGAATTCCGTCGAAAAATAATTTTGAGTGATGACGCCCATTTCCACCTCGGTGGCTTCATCAACTAGCGAAATTGCCGCATCTGGGGCTCGGAAAAACCAAAAGTTATTGTTGAAAAGCCTCTTTTTCCTCAACGGGTGACTGTTTGGGGCGGTTTATGGTCCGACGAGGATGGCAACAGGCAACAGTTACGGTGAATGGATTGCGCTATCGAGAGATGGTTAATGATTTTTATGGCTGGAATTGGATGGTATTGATCTGAACAACGTGTGGCGCTAACGTGCCACACAAGCAACGAAACCATTGATATTTTACCTCTCGAAGAGGCGATCACAATTGGCTATCAAGCAGTGGCGTACCCACGGGGGGGGGGATAAGGGGGATATATCCCCCCCCAGGAAGATCCATTGTTAGGTCCAAAAGTATGTAATTTGATGAAAGCGAATTCTCGGTAAAATCCAAGAGAGTTGTAAAGTTCCTGACAATATAATATATTCGCTTCGGTGACTATATACCAAATTATTAATAAAAAATTTAAGACATATGAAGCCTTCCGAGTGCCGCAACTATCACAGCGATTGGCGGCACATCAAAACAAGCGATTTAAGTATGCATAAATCTTATCGAGAGATGACGTTTTCGGCTCCAGATATTGTCGGCCGATAATACTGCGTTAAATTCGCACTTGGATCAGTAGGGTCATATTTTATTTACTGGTATGAAGTAGATGAGTAGACATTTTTCTATTACATTCCTTGAGACGACCTGTAGGAATTTGTCCTGAGTTGACATTGCCTTCCATTCATCATAATTCGTTTAATTGTTACAAAGGTGTGTTGTATTTTTTTAATAGAGGTCCAGGGAAAAATCATCATAAGTAAACAAACTTCTTTGGCGGACTTAACCAAACGAAGGAAATTTGATGAATGCGAAACAAAATCGACAAGTTCGGCTGCTGGAATCCGCTAGCCATGATGTCTATACACAGGGAATTGCCAAGTTCCGAGAATGAAATTATTGATAATATAGCAAAAAGATCAAGGCGACTTTACTTTGTTTTATGATAGCAAACCAAAATTTCTGATAATAGTATATTATTCAATGAGCGGCAATGTAAGTCATAACACACGCAGATGAACTTTGCAGCACGAGCCGTAAGGCGAGTGGTGTAATTCATCAAGTGTGTTATGACCATTACCGCGAATCGAATACTATTCTTTATCTTCGACTTCTTCAAAATTGACAACAGAGTTGTCAAAAGCGATCTCTGTGGTCGAGAATCGAATCACGTAAAAAACATTCACGGTTTCCAATTGCGATTTTTGGATATTCAGGCCGAAGGAAATGTAAAAACGAATGGCGAAAACGTTACCTTGATATCTGAAATAGTGTTCCCGATCGATCCGACTTTTTTTATTCATTTGGTAAACTGTTTTTTCTATCTGTATTAGAGTGAGTTATAGACGTGAGTTATCATAACTATCGGGGTTGGTTTATAGATACTATTACAGCTCGAAATCAGTAGAATAATGGACACTTTATTCTATGGGAGAAGATAAAAATTTATTCTTGTTTTGCAATTAAAAAAAATATTATTATTATTTGTTTCATATCCCCCCCCAAGTCGAATGTCTGGGTACGCCACTGCTACCAAGATCTTGTGATTTAACACCTTGCGACTTCCTCCTTTGGGGCCATGTGAAAGAGAAGGTCTACGCCTAGAGCCAAGCGTCGATTCAAGTCGTCAAAGATGGAATTCGTGAGGCTATCGAGGACATGGGGCAGCCACTTTGCGATTTGGTTATAGAAAATTTCATGAAAAGGATATGGTCCTGTAGTCGTGGTCTTGGTGGTCATAATAACACCTCTTATTGGAAAACCCTTCAGTTCAAGGGCGGATATAGCTCTTTTTCATGGGAGGGGTAATAACGTTTATCGAACGTTGGCAGTCATATTGGCTATAATAATTTTGTTTATCGCAGCTCGGAATAGTTTGGCGATACCACTCTCGAAGATTTCGGAGCCAAGATGTTCTTCTTCGTCCTAGACCTCTCTTTCCGGCAATCTCATCCTGCATCACTAAGAATGAGGTAATACATACTTCTCTGGGTGCCTCATCACGTGTCCGAAGTATTCTAGTTTCCGGCTTTTATAAATCAGGTAGGTACACAATGTATAAATATTTTATGTGCACCACTTTGCGTATAACTTTTTCTCAGGTCTTCGATACTCATAGGGGAGTAATTACCCCCTCGTAAATCCGCTCTTGCTTCTTACTTGGTGAGTATCCGGAGCAAAAAAATGATGTGCATTTAATAAGCGATTTTAAAGAATATAACGTCAGAGGCACAATATTTTCCAGTTTACCTACTCCATTCCATAGGCCAACTGAATTCGAAAATTTCCTTTATCGGAAAATGAATAATTCATGCAGGACATAACACAGTCAAAATCATATCCTACCCATGTAAATCAACTATGAACTCACCTTATCATGATCTTGCCCTAAGAAAAATGTGAGTAATGCGAGTATGATGAAATTGATACCTCCAGCAAAATCGGTAACCTGGTCTTTCTGAAATGTGGCAGCTATTGTGAAGAAAATGATCTGCATTGTTAACGTTACAATAGCAGCAATTGCAAAATGGTCTTCATCGAGGATTTTCACAACCATTTTTCTTACGTTATTGTCCACTTACTCCACTTCCAGTGTAACTACAAAATTATTAATCTATAGAAATAATTCAATATTTCAGACAGATTTTCAATTAAATATAAAAATATAACCTTCAAGATCAATTGAAAATTTTCAAGAAAGGAAAAGAAAAAAATGGCATCTGACATTCAGTCTCAAGCCCTTAAACATACACTGAAAGTAGATGGTGGTCAAAGCGAGCTCTGGAAGTACCATCGAAGAGCAGACGAGTCTCTTTTCTGTGCCTACCCCACTGTGTAGCAGAATAGAATATTTGCGTGTCCAGAGAAGTAGCCTTCCCCGTCTTGAAGAAGTTAGGACGTGTACAAGAACTTTTTAGATAGCAACTTACACTTTGAAATTATCTAACCATCAACGCTACCATTTCTATCTGATAGCCAACAAAGTTCTTCCATGAGACAGCCCGTCTACAGGCCTATGAAATGCCATGTTGAGAATGAGATGATTGGTTGTTAAGAGAAAAAATGCACTCATCAGAAAACAAAACGTCCACTAATTGGATGATATCCAATGTGTCCATCATTTGTTCACAAGAATAAGTTGTATCAAAATCGTCTTCCTTCTGCATGTACATTGAATACCCCTTTGTCCCTTTAAATGTCGAAATTCATCACGATTGAATCCGAAAAAAATACGTGTCGATTCAATCGATTAAAAAAAGTGTTGGATTGGATGGGGGAGGATGAATCACATTCAGATTATTGAGTTATAAAATTGATGTAAAACCTCGAAATTGTCTGTGAGGTGTGGACCCAGAATGAATTACTCTTCTGAGAGGTTCGTGCCATGTTGGCATCATCCAACCCTTTTTTTGCATCGTTATCCATCGATGTTGACAGATTTTCTTTTGGAAAATTGGTTGAAATTTAGTTGCAAGACATGTGGTTTCAAATGATTGTGTATCTAATCTTCTGTAATGGATCAGTTATTATTCAACACCCTTGGAATTCTTTTTGTGAGCATATACAGGGTGTCCCGTAAAGACCACGTCAAACGAAAACGGAAAGTAGATCAGAATGTGCTCTACCTGATGTGGAAAAATCGTTCATATGAAAGTCTCCCAGTTTTCGAGATATTTGATGTTTTATGAAAATGTTGAATTTTTACACTTAAAATGCTTTGTCTCTTGCGGACGCTACAATTGAATACTTTTTGAATCAGTTTTTTTTTCCGTAAATATTGTTGAATGGTTACTTCAATTTATGCAATGAAAATTAGCACAAAATATTATACAGGGATTCTGAAAGAAAAAATTAAAATTCATGTTTTGAAGGAAGTGTTTTTTTGTACTGAATTCTATCTGACGTGGTATAAAAAAAGACACTAGACCTTTTCTGCATATTACGTTGAAAAGTTACCCATTTTGTGAGGATTCCGAAAAGGTGAAATACAGGTGAAAACCTTCTTCACGAAAAAAGATATTTGAATGTTTATCGAAAATGGAGCATTTCTGTGAAAAACTGATTTTGTCACCTTTTCCACAAATCCTTTCATTTTGCAGATTTTGCTGTAACATATTGAATAATTCTCTTGAAAAATGTCAGTTAGTCCTTAAATTACTTATAAAGTGAAATAATTCATTAATTGCAATGGTATAATGTAATAACGCACAGGACCTTTAACATCAACAAATCTATTGTGAAGCAACTTTATAAAAATATCAATAATAAAAATTCAGGATTCTTATTACAGCAAATGACCACCCCCTTCGCTAATACATGCCCTGCATCTATTGAGAAATGACCTTTTCAAACCATACAAACTTCTCCCCGCTATTTTGGCTGCTGAAATACGAATGCGGTCCCTTAGTTTTGCATCATCTCTTACGGGATTCGAATAAATTTCATTTTTTAAAAAACACCAGTAAAAAAAAATCCAGAGAATTTAAGTCTGGTGAACGGGGAGGCCACAAAATTTCACCGCCCCTTCCGATCCACCGGTGAGGATATGTTTGGTTTAAATATTCCCTAACATGACGACTGTAGTGTGCTGGGCACCCGTCGTATTGAAACCATAGATTACGTCGCATTTCCAGTGGTATATCTTCTAAGAGTAAGGCCAGTAAGGGTACACTGTTCCTTAGAAAATTCAAATAGTTGGTGCCGTTTAATGATTACGGCAATTCTGTCGGACCGAATATTTTTCCATCGTATATTCCAGTCCATAAACTCACCTTAAATCGATATTGGGAATCTTGCCTTGTATTTGAATTTTCTAAGGAACAGTGTACCCTTACTCTTAGAAGATATACCACTGGAAATGCGACGTAATCTATGGTTTCAACACGACGGGGGCCCGGCACACTACAGTCGTCATGTTGGGGAATATTTAAACCAAACATATCCTCACCGGTGGATCGGAAGGGGCGGTGAAATTTTGTGGCCTCCCCGTTCACCAGACTTAAATTTTCTGGATTTTTTTACTTGGGTTTTTTAAAAAATGAAATTTATTCGAATCCCGTAAGAGATGATGCAAAACTAAGGGACCGCATTCGTATTTCGGCAGCCAAAATAGCGGGGAGAAGTTTGTATGGTTTGAAAAGGTCATTTCTCAATAGATGCAGGGCATGTATTAGCGAAGCGAAGGGGGTGATGATTTGCTCTAATAAGAATCCTGAATTTTTATTATTGATATTTTTATAAAGTTGCTTCACAATAGATTTGTTGATGTTGAAGGTCCTGTGCGTTATTACATTATACCATTGCAATTAATGAATTATTTCACTTTATAAGTAATTTAAGGACTAACTGACATTTTTCAAGAGAATTATTCAATATGTTACAGCAAAATCTGCAAAATGAAAGGATTTGTGGAAAAGGTGACAAAATCAGTTTTTCACAGAAATGCTCCATTTTCGATAAACATTCAAATATCTTTTTTCGTGAAGAAGGTTTTCACCTGTATTTTACCTTTTCGGAATCCTCACAAAATGGGCAACTTTTCAACGTAATATGCAGAAAGGGTCTAGTGTCTTTTTTTATACCACGTCAGATAGAATTCAGTACAAAAAAACACTTCCTTCGGAACATGTAATTAAATTTTTTTTCAGAATCCCTGTATAATATTTTGTGCTCTTTTTCATTGCATAAATTGAAGTAATCATTCAACAATATTTACGGAAAAAAATGATTCGAAAAGTATTCAATTGTAGCTTCCACAAGAGACAGAGCATTTTAAGTGTAAAAATTCAACATTTTCATAAAACATCAAATATCTCGAAAACTGTGAGACTTTCATGTGAACGATTTTTTTACATCAGGTAGAGCACATTCTGATCTACTTTCCGTTTTCGTTTGACGTGGTCTTTACGGGACACCCTGTATGTATACTCCATTCAGTCCATTCACTTTTATAAAGTATACCGGTTGGCCATGGAATTCTGACACAGTTCACCGTGTATATTTTGAAAATGTTAGGTTATAGTCATTCTTCTGTCAATTTAACAAGCAACGTTGCCGTTCCTACATATATGTTGTAGTAATTAGGTATTTAACAAAATGTTCATTTACTTCGGGAAAATAATGAATTTAAGAAAATTATCAGGATTACTTTTAGAATGCGCAGATTTCAATTCTAAATAGCACTTTCTGATACTTTGCCTCTACTTTTTCGAAACTACCTTCGGCATTCTTAGTTTCTAAGCTTGATAATTAATAATGAAAAATAAACGTCGGCAACGTCTCCAAGATACCTATATTCATAGAAGTAATGTCATTCACAAGTGCCAAGCTGCGATTTTTTCAGGTAAAAAAACTTGATAAACCTAAAACTTGGCCAACCGCGATACTTTATAAAAGTGAATGGAGTAAACCTATTTATATTTATATAGTTGCTTGTTTGTATATATTGAAAATTAGTGTTAAAAAATGTGTTTCAATCTTTTAATTGTAATGTCAAACATCTCAGATTATTATAGTGTATGTTGTTCCATTTCAGAGCCCTGATGAAGATTTTAAAATAAAATCGAAACTAGTTGGCCTTTTTTTCAAAAAGATGGTTTTGTGAATTATTTCTCGACCTACAAACCTGTTAAAAATCACCGAATTAAACCTATTATATTATCATGATTTATTGCCAAAGACTTTGAAAATTCAAACGACGATTTATTCAAAATAAAATTATCATAGGTACGTTGCATTTTGAAAGCTATTAATCCTTATTGGGTATACCTAACTCTTCATGAGTTGATACTGCAGGGGAATCAAATCAAATACTTGATCACTACACAGTTTTGAAATTGCTAGAAATCATAGCGCAAATAATGAGTAATATTGTATAAATGATACATCATACAATTTGAACACCAGTCAATTTAACTGCCTGTGTGAATACCCAAATATTTTGAAGAGCAGTAAATATCGAAAGGTAATTATTGGTCATTGCCCGCTCTATTTTAAACATAAAATTGATCAGACTCACTAAAATTGTTATTATTCAATACCGAATTCACAAATATCATGTTGTAATTCGAGTCATTTCCGGCTTAATTCATATGTATAATATTTGAATACAGAACATTCAAAGAACTCACTTTACAGCTCTTGTTTTCATACTGATATTCCGTTTGGCCCACATTCTTGAATGCAGGATATAGAAGACATTTTGACAAGCTTTCAACTCTAGCGTATCTGGCACACACAGGCGTCCCGACGTTGTTGTATTCGTATAGATTTAACATTCCTGGAGGAGAAGGGAGTAGGGAGAACTGTTGGTATCCTCTGCTCTCCCGATCCCATGCGCATCCAGAATTTTCGTCGATATCGCTCCCGATTATCGAGATTATGATTACGAAAATTTCGTCAAATCGATAATCCATTTCTATGAAAGTGAAAATAATCCATTTCTGGAATACAACATGAATTTATTTTATATTAGGTACTAGTGAGTATTCATAAAATGAAGGGTGTTTTAATACGTAGGTTTTCGATTTCTAGAAGCAGGTTTTAGTAGGGGAAAAGTTAGGTTAGATGCAGGGGCCGCTGGTGAAGGAGGACTGCATGGTGGCGCCCTCCTAAAAAATGACGTAAAAACCTAAAAAAAAAT
Organism: Adalia bipunctata; assembly: GCA_910592335.1. NCBI lineage: Eukaryota > Metazoa > Arthropoda > Insecta > Coleoptera > Coccinellidae > Adalia > Adalia bipunctata. Next base: position 34,881,532 of record OU342948.1, read on the forward strand.
TTTTGTAAACTCGAGCTTTCTTCTCAAACTGGATACAATTAAAATTTAAAAAAATTTACATAGCCGTAGCGACCATCTGTATTTCACAATAAAGTGCGTAAAGCCATATAGATAAAGGAACTCGCTTTTTTTTCTCTGTGACCATTGAAGCCATTGTGCTGCGACAAAGAGTAGATAGTATTTACTCTTTGGCTGTGATTTGGGCGCATTCTGGGCGTAGAAGTGTTATAAAGTTGCGTTGAGAATCTGTGAGGGTGGAATTGGATACTATACCACGCTCTGCAACCATGTGAGGGTGGATACTACTGGATACACATAAACACGTGTTTGAACAGGGTTTATTCTTGAATTAGTGGTTAACAGGTACAAACTTAAGAACTAAGGATAACAAAATGGATGCTTTATCGTTTGCTCAAGGTGTGACGCCGTTATCTATTCGTGTCTCGACAGAACTGGCATCATCCACATTCCACCATTAGCAACCATTATATATTTTCTAGTCGCGGATGCGCATTGCGCACCAGACTGAACATAGAGAAGTTGTCATCAGGTTGTTTTATACAGGGTGGGGCAGAAGAACCTATCCGATTTCAAATCCCTTTTTCTCAGAAGAGAGAGCAGGTAGAGTAGTGGGGTAAAAACCGTTAGAAAGCTGGTTTTATGCCATTTGTCAGTAGTCAACATGCCTTGGTCTGGTGAACATCGTGCTTTTGTTATTGAGCGGTTTATCGAATGCGGCGGTTCGATAATTGCTACACAACGTGCTTTTCGAATTCATTTCGGACTCGGGCGTCATGATCCTGTTCCACATCACGCTACGATTAAAGTGTGGGTGTCAAATTTTAGACAGACGAGTTCAGCATTGAAAAAGAAGTCGCCTGGACGTCCCAGGACAGCAACAGGACCTGAAAACGTGGCCAATGTGAGAGCCGCGATTGAACGTTCCCCGCGTCGTTCGGCGCGAAAACATTCGCTCGCTTTGGGGATTTCCAACCGCAGTATTCGGCGAATTTTGCACCGGGACCTCAAAATGCATCCCTACAAAATGGTTGTTGCACAGAAATTAAGTGAAAGGGATTTTGAAACCCGTACGAACCTGTGTCGCGATCTCCGAGAACTGCCAAACGACGATGTTGTGCTCTTCACGGACGAAGCCCATTTTCACCTTTGTGGCGCCGTAAACAGGCAGAATTTGGGGTTACCTCAAATCGAAGGTTTACCAGCATCGACCAAGGACCCTTCTTGCTTTACGAAGGGAAATTGCTCGGGCAATTGAAGAAATGACGGTGAAAGTCATGGAAAGCTACCGCGAGCGCCTAAATAAGTGTATCCGGATCCGCTCCCAAGGACGACATTTGAGTGATGTGCTTTTCAAAACTTAAATTTAAAAATGGCATAAAATTTGCGATATGTTAATAAAAAAAAATTTTTGACAAGCTGAGTGGTTTTAATTTTATAACGTTTTGAAATCGGATAGGTTTTTCTGCCCCACCCTGTAGAAGTGGACTGGCGCCAAATCTACTTTGGCCAGCAGTTCTTACTTCAACAGAATCCATTTCACCTTTCACAAATCGCAGATTTGACCGAAGCGACAATCAAAGTTTCACGGCGAGTTCTTCAAACACTGAAATAGGCCATCTTTTAGCAGTAACTTAAAATATTATGGGCTTGGACTGAGCAGATTGTTGTAAAGTAGAAATTCATATCATCACGCAAGGGCGGATTTACGGGGGGTAGAGAGGGGGGACCCCTCCCCATAAGTATCGAAGACCTGAGAAAAAGTTACTCAATGTGGTGCACATTAAATATTTCATACATTGTGTACCTGATTTAATGATTTTCAATCGTTTCTACCAACTGTAATATTTTATTGTAGGTACCTCAGTGATGTAATTTGTTTATTCATCGAAATAAACTTTATTATTATTATTCTTCAACATCGGTCTCCCGTTCTCAGCTAGAGCTGGTATTATTTCTATGAACCAGTGAAAAAACATTTCAGTTCCTCCCACTTGTTCAGGAATTTCCGCACGATGTGACAGGTTTGCAATGCTATAGCCTGCTGTGCATATCCCGCGATCCTCCGGGATAACTCGATCCCCTGAAGACTTCTCTTGAATGATTCCATTCCGTCAGCTGAAGTTCCGGATGCCTCCCGGTGAACTCGTTATAGAGGGAGTATCTCCATCCAGGAAGTGGTTTGTTCACGTAATAAAAAGCTCGCATTACTTCAATATTCATTTCGCGGCTCCACTTGATACGTGCGTTTCGAGCTCCCCTGCGGGCAATCCTCCTCACGGTGGTCGAGCCAGCAGGTGGAGTGGCATTTCGATCTTCTGCCATGATATTGGTTTCCACTTCTCGTTGCTGGCTTAATATTTTCCCCATTTTCATGGGTTCGCCGCCATTTACCTTGGTGGCCCAGGTAACTCGAGCCGTGGGGACGTCACCCCCATGTGGTGTGGCAGAAACCAAACCACACCCGTGCGGTTTTAATTATTTATTATTATTATTATTATCATCCCCCCCAATAAAAAGAGCTACATCCGCTCTTGTCATCACGCAACACCAAACTATTTATTACCTGGATGTCGACCTTCCTTGTTTCCAAACATATGCAAATTACTGTGTATTGCTCCCGAACCGCTTATCATATTTTTCAGCACCTCAATTCGATTATTCTTTCTTGCGTTCCTGTCAACATCGCTTATATTATGTAAGAGAGGGTGAAGACTCATTACTTCTTGAGCTGAATTAATTACACTGCAGGCGTTTTACTATCAATTTTTATGAGGTATTTTTATTGAATTAGTGGTGTTTCGAACTTTGTATAATGAATTATTCTATTGGATAATCCCTTAGATTTAAGAGAAAAATCAATTAATTAATATTATATTTACTTACTGATTGAAGAAACAAGATATAGAGTTTAAAAATATAAGTATACTCCATAACTCCATTCACTTTTATAAAGTATCGCGGTTGGCCAAGTTTTAGGTTTATCAAGTTTTTTTACCTGCAAAAATTCTTTTGTGGAAAAATAATAGGTTTATCTATGATTAATATAAGGTTCCATTTTCAATTTGAATTCACTAAAATCTTATATTGAAAATGAGAATATGTACTACAACATTGAGCATTGAGTTGGAAGAGACTAGCTGTAGTCATTAAGTTGGAAAAAAACTGGAGGTAACAATTTGGTATGAATATATTAGACTCCCTACCCTACACTTTATTAGGATGATGAATCAATTATGTTGGCTAATTTGAGTGCCAGTATAGTTTCCATGGGCGTAGCTAGCCTTTTTTCCTGGGGGGGGCCTGAGGGGGCACAGTGGAAAACGAGCAAGGTAAAACAAATGTGTTTTTCAGTAAGGAGGGGGCACCGTGGATTCTGGAGGGGGGCCGTGCCCCCCCAGGCCCCCCCCCATCTACGCCCATGATAGTTTCCATAATATGTGAGCAGATCTTAGACAAAGGATGGTCTGAGGAGCAGATCAATAATGTGTACAATCTTTTAGAATTGTAAATAAGGGACAAAGTTCTTGGTTGATTCCATTGACGTAGAATATATTCTACATCAATGGTTGATTCACATAAGCAGATATTTTCTTCCAAATGTCCTAATGCCGGGTTTCCACCAAGAGGACTGGACAAAAACAAAACACGAACTCGGTCCGTTTGTGACAGTCCGCGAACTGTTTGCGGACTGTTCTTGAACTTGTGGAATTGTGGATCGTTTTCCGGACTCGAGAGTCCGCGAATTGCGTTTTTACCTCAGACCTTTGTCTAAGGTTTTTACGGACACAGAGTCCCATCCTGCATCCAATGTCGGTAAACTTCTTAGACCCGTTTCACAACCCGTTACGAGTCATTACGACTACTGAGTTCGGGGAGGAATGGAGGATACATTATGCCGGGTTTCCACCAAGAGGACTGGACAAAAACAAAACACGAACTCGGTCCGTTTGTGACAGTCCGCGAACTGTTTGCGAACTGTTCTAGAACTTGTGGATTGTTTTCCGGACTCGAGAGTCCGCGAATTGCGTTTTTACGGACACAAACCGTGTCCCATCCAATGTCGGTAAACTTCAAAGGATTTACGAGTTCGGGGACTGTTTGTCAGCTTGGTGTGAACGCCCAGTTTGTTTTTATTTACATTGTTGCGATCTAGTGTTAGTTTGATTCGGTGCGTGAAGGGAAGAACTATAATTTGAACTCCTTACTGTTATTATATGCCTACCATACTTTAAAACTTCGGTCAGTGCGTTACATACTTCTGGCAGAATTCTTGATATAGATGGTACCGAAACTTTGAATAAATAAATTAAACTATGGTACGAATCTCCTGTTGCTAGAATCTTCAGAGTGATGGCGAAACGTTCCTGTGCTGGGATAGAGTCTCTGTAGTTGTTGTTGTTCCTGCTAATGAATAATGATAGGGACAATTAAACATAGCAGATTTTCAAAATCTGTGCTCGAAATTCGCAAAAAGTTCTTGAAACTTGATCGAAGTTCACCTCCGAAACTCATATCATCTCCTCTGAGTTCAGACGTCACATTTCCTCCTTTTTGCCTTGAGGATGGCCTAATCCAAAACCACGTTTAGTTTTGTTCTTTTCAATAATGTAAAATGTAACTGTTAGCAAAAATAAATCCTCATCGTCTTGTTCTCTCAAGTTTGTAGCGTGCCACATTTTCACAACTACAAGTCCGGTGTCTCTATGTAAACTGAATGAAACTTAAACAAAACACGAACAGTTTTCATTTATTTCTGTCCGCGACTGGTGTAAACAGAAAGTCCGTTGGGAACCCCAACAGTCTTCGAACATTTTCCGAACAAAACTGTTCGGAATTTCTGTCCGAACGAACAGTTCGTGTTTTGTTTTGACCTGTCCGCTTGGTGGAAACCCGGCATTAGAAGGCAAATTCTTTGGGAAGGTTCGGATCGGTTCGTGAATCTCCGACACCCCGACACGGCCGCAACACTCGTAACTACGATCCTCAGCGGCCAGCGCATTGTTTATAAACAATGTTCTAGGTTCTAGATGTCATGTTATTCGATTCTTCAGCGATTGGGAGCTGAACTTCAATAAAATCCATTTGTGTTTATTTTTATTCTCAAATTTATTTAGTAAAAGGAGGCAATTTTTTACTATGGCCTGCTATGGCTATAGAAAGTTGAAATAAATACATATTTGAAATACAATAAAATGGAAGGAAATAGGAATATAAGGTATTTATGGTTATATAGTTATTACTTGAAATCCTCGTTAAATATTGGTTTATTTTAGGGTAGAAAAACAGAATGCCGATGTAAGGTCAAACTTGACCTGCGCGCTGGCGGGTTTCTCATCGCATTCAGCCATAGATATAGAATACTAACATATACTCCATTCACAATTATAAAATCACAACTCTGGCCATGGTTTCGTTTTCAGGAATTGGTGCACCTGATTAAAAATCTGTGCGCGTTCATAAAATATGGTTAATTACAAAACGACGATGCCAGTTTTTCTGTTTACATCAAAGTAAAAGTATCAAAGATTTTCCACATTTTGTTAGTTCGAATCGATCGGCGATTTTGGGGCGAAATATCGATAGGAAATCGCCTATTTTTCCGTTCTTCGTCGTCCAGAAGAAGTTTCCCGTCGATATGAGAAAGAAGTTTCGTGCAAGTGTCATTTTTTCCTTTCACGAGTTTTGGCGTGAGTACGAACGGCGAGTTTGAATTGGACAGAAAATCGGTTTATAAGCATAAATAAAGCGAAAGTAAGTACCAATCGACCTTTTCACACTTGATAACGAAGTTTTTTTAGTTATCTGGCCGTTTTGAAAGATTTCAAACGAAATTCCGGTCCCCCAGAAGTTTGGTTAGTTTCGGTATCGTTTTTGGTGCTTACAATTCATTTGGAATGTGTAAATGGACAAAAAAAAGGCTTCCTTATACGATCTTCTAACGAAAGCGACCGGAAAATATGGTTCAGGTAGAATTTTCGAGGAATTATGAGGAAATAACTTGCAGAATGAAATTGCATGATTTTCGTAAGTAAACGGGTTCTAAGGATGGCCATCATCGGTCTCTAAATGATTATTGTTGATCGTTTTCACGTTTCAGAAAAAAAAAACACGTCGAAAAAGCTAAAAAAAAAAGAAAAATGATTATATTGCATTCCACAGTAGCTGAATTCAGGTTCCGATGAATTGAAATGTGTCACTGGTCCACTGGAGCTTTCATTCCTTTGCCGAAAGTAGAAATAGGCTAATTGAACCAGAATACATCGGTTTTTTCCATATTCCAGGAGTTTGTGTCTTATTTTAGAACAGGTGAATGATAAATGTGAAGCATATGTTTGACCTATTCCATTTTATTTGTACAAACCTACTGTTGTAGTAATGTATGAATATTTTCTAAACTAATAAATTACTATACAATCAGAATATTTTACTCCTTGTTCATAAGATCAAATAAATAAAATGTCGTCAAGTATTGAACTTTCAGTTCAAGAGGATAATAAACATTGAATCTTCACAAGCATGCATATGAAAATTATGAAAGCAATGCAATTTTTTTCCATGGCGAAAAATAATATATTTTAACAGTGATCTCTTGTACTTTTCATGCAAATAACTAGAAAAGGAATCCTTTCTATCAATTCATATTAACGTTAATTATTTTCGTCCATCACAACTTTTCCAATTCATTCACATTCTGAGAAATACGCTAAGAATGTAGAAAGGGCAACATGGTGTTGACTTGGAACATAAAAATATTTTGAAAGACGTCATAACTTCGATACAGAGTGGAATGTGTCAAATTTCCAAGGCCAGAGTTGTGATTTTATAATTGTGAATGGAGTATACATAACTGCATTCAGCATTGCCAACATCTGATTTTGACACTTTGTGAATTCGACCATTACGTTTATTATTATAGGCCAATTTTTGCGTGTTACCGTGTTACAAGTCCGGTTATACCACAGTATAAGGTAGAGACAGTAGTTTCACTCCCTGTCGGCACCTTTGATCTTGATGTCGCCCGATTTCGTTTTTTATATTCCCTTTGCGCATATATTCCTCCACGCCACGCGCATACTGTCATATTATACACTGCTCAACGAATGAAAAATATACCGAATATACGTACACTGCCCGACAATATCGAGAACTTCAGCGGAAACTAAGGAATGATTATTTTGATATCAAATCAAAAAAAGCATATATTTATGGCCCAATTATTTTTAGAATTGGTGCGGGTGTGTTTTTGTGAATGATGATGATGGATTTTGTGTTGAAATTCATTGAATTATTGTGTTGGATGAGATTTATATTCAATAACATTGAAATTTGAATAATGCAGGGGATTTAGAGGTCGTGGATTATGTTTTTTCTGTCATATATCCAGATTGAGGACGTTGAGGGGTTATGATACCGTTCTATTCAAAAAAATTCGTATTTAGGTTTATAAAGTCAAAGATATTGAATTTTTGGTCAATTATTTTGAAAATCATTGGATGAAAATGGCACATTTCATGTTAAAATGAATTTTTTGAATTAAAAATGGATTTACATGACAGAATGATCAGTACGTAAGCTTTTTGAAAACCATGTTCAAACTGAAATGAGAATTATGGAAGTAACTTGTTCTTAATTTCTTTTCTCCATTGCTATATTAAGAAATAAAATTGCTCTGTTTGCCATTAGTAAAAATTCGTTTAAGGGGAAGTTAAAAAAAAGTACGACCAAGTGAGTAGAACTCGCATGAAATAATTTTTTAGAAATTTGAGATTTTAACTTCACTTTCTCTGTGGATCTCTATTAGCATTTTTTCCCAAACTTAAAGCTGAGAATATTTTTCCATTTTCTCTCTAGTTAACAATCATAATTTATTTAAATTAACGTGTCTTGACAACTATGGCCATGGACACAAGGTAACATTGGGGATAGACAATATTACATCAATATGGACTTAAATAATTTGTTTTTATCTTATATTCCGAATTTCTAACAATTCAGTCAAGTCAATGTTCAGAAATAATCAGGGAAAAAATATTTCAATGGATAAAACGTATTCTTTATTTACCTGGTTTTTAAAATACAAAAATATAAGTGACATATTTTGACTTAAGCCGATGAAATATTAGTCTGAATTTGAAATGTTTACATGCAAATGAAATATCTTCTGGATGACTGAAGAATTCAACCACTTCTCCTCCTGAAATTTAATGTTTGAAAGGAATTTTTTGCTTTCTCAAGGTAGTAATACATGACGAGTTCTTGCTTAGCCATGTCGATGTCTGAGTACCCATGCACATCTGAAATTTTAAATCTAGCATTAATAAACTGAATTAACCTAATTATTTGAAGAGAACCCCTGGGCCTCTATTCTTGAAAACCAGGGAGTAGAACAATCGAGAGAACGGTGACATGGTTCTATAGATTATCAGTAGAACCACGTCACCGTTCTCTCGATCGTTCTACTCCCTGGTTTTCAAGAATAGAGGCCCTGGTGGTTTTCTTTTTGGAGATCGATGTTTGCAGTTCATATAAACCAAAAAGGACTTTGTATTTTTCTTATGATTCTCCAGAAACCAAAATACTTCTTGAAAAATGCAGCCTTGAAATCTCTTAATCTCAATTTCTCCTCTCCAACCTTTTGCTTAGTCTAATATTGGAACAGCATCCTAGTTCAGACTATTTGTTTGAATCTTGAAAACTCAAAATGTGCATTACAGACTCTGAACCTTTTGTAACATTGCTCTGAAGAATGGGAATCATGTCGCTATGTGTTGTGAATCATTTTCCACACGTTGCACCTAAAAAGAGGATTATATTGTATTCATCCTTCTTAAAATGTTGATCTTATATAAAATCATTCATATTCAATATCAATGAAGGCCTATTGAACTCACCTCTGTCATCGTCTGAAATAGCTGTATCCTAGACCGGCTTCAAGATAGGCCGGTGTATCCTAGGACCTAGATTGATCATGTTATTGTTGGAACCAACTACACAACAATTCTTTTGCCTTTCATTTCAATCATTTAAAACAAAATTCGATCGATAAATTGAGAACGCAATGCGAACGAATTGATATAGGTTAATTTGACAATTTAAAATGGACGTTGTGTTTACATTTGTCATTGGATGCGCTGGGCGCATCAAAATCGTCACCGCCAGGATTCGATTCGATTCGATTCGGCGCATAAAAACTTGGTTACAAGAAATCGGCCGAGTGAAACTACTGTCTCTACCTTATACTGTGGTTATACTATCGGTAACAGTGCGGTTACCCCCACTTATCATCAATTTCAAGTTCTTAACACGGTTATGCATCCTCGCTAAAATACATTTCTCTCTTGTTGGCTGGGCTCTGTACTGTACAGTTTCAAAAGTTTTTATAGGTTATAGGCTCCAATATTAATATTCTAGTTTTGAATTATTTTAACATTTTCAGAAACTGGATCAGACAGATCTCTTTTTTCCTCTGAATGAAATGTTCAATTATTTTGTATTCCCAAGCGACTCGGAAATTTTACATTGGATAAGCGGTGAAGATGAATTAAACAAATTTCTCTTCTCTAAATGGCAAAAACCCCTTCACCGATTGACCATAGACCATAACATGTGGTTGGAGCGTTATGAAGAACTGCAATTCTAGAAATTATGCATAAAGATCGGTCGAAAAGTGAAGCAAGAATAAAATTTGGAAAATAAGGAAATATAGGGGATATAAAAACAATACATTTATTATTTTGTTTAATTAAAGGCTTTCTTTCACATCATGCTAATTTGGTGTTGGAGATAAAATTGCATACCCTTTGATATACAAAATGAAAAACCAAGCAACTGAAGCAACATGCGAAATATTCGTTTTTGGCGCGAATTTAGATTATAACCGCTCCAGTTACCCTGCTTCGGAACAAGGTTACAGATTTCTCAACAACGGGCACAACGATGACGTAATAGGGCTACGTCATAACACCTTCCCCTCTATTACCGCTCTCGCAAAAATACAAACGGTATCAGAAAATCGTAACCGTTTGTGACCGTTTGTGAAACGGTAACACGCAAAAATTGGACTATAAGTCCATGGTCCGGTGGTGGTGGTCGATCAGAAATACAATTGAAAAAACATTTCAGATTCCGGAATATCACGCGAAATCCATCAATCTATTTCTCAAAGTGACCTTGACGAAGTGGTGGCCGGTCCTCCAAATTCGCCGCAACGTTGCCAGATCGGGCGAATATTCCGATATTTGAAGAATGGGTGATAGAAGGATAGAAGCGCATTTAATTGACGGGAAGTTAATTTCCCGGCTCCGATTCTTGGCGGTAATTTAAACTAACGGCAGAAACCGTCGACGACTCATTTCTTTATTACATACGACTTCTTGCTGAACAGATCAGAGTTTTTGTGTTGTAGTGAATTTTCAAAATGGGTGATTCTAGTCCTTTTAGTTTTTAGTTCAACCGTAATTCAATATTGGTGGTTGATGGTTTCTAATGGCCCCAAGAATACATTGGTAGAGAAGCAGAGTTAGGTTCTACATCTCACACCGTTTCTGACTGGTATAACTTCTGTCGAGAAGTGTGTGAAACCTATTTCATCCAAAATTAAATAGCTATTGCAGCGCTTAACGAAGATGGCACGTCGAATATCGTTGAGATCGACTAATCAAAATTCTTCCATAGGAAGTACCACCGAGAAAGATGGGTAGATGGCCACTTCGAACTAAGCAACTCTGAATAAATTATTAGAAATCATAAAATTTCATTCAACATAGTGTTTAATCCAAAAACTATCCCAAAACAATTCTAATTGATTAAATTATCACGTGACAAAAAATAAGATAAAAAACAATAAGGTGCATTTGAATTTAAAATATTTCTCCCTCGCAATTTATTTCACGCCACTGAGGTGAAAAACAAATGGCTAAAAATTAGATTGTCTAAGAAATGAAAAAAAATTTCAGAATTCAGACTTAAATAGATTAATTTATATAAAAGAAAAGCCGACATTCCTCCCATCAGACTGAGTCAATATTTATTGACACTCATTATTTATTTTCAATTGGAGTTCGCCAGTTAAGACAGATTTAATCGAAAAATTCGGGAGATATTTTCAGGTGGCGCTACCTTCCAATGAATCGCCAAAAACAATTACTCTTACAATTCCTGAACGAAGTATAAGTTGATAATTCTTATTCCTTTTCGTTGACATAATTCAATCCAAAGAAACGTATTTGCACAATCTGGCAACAAAATTCGGTTTTGATACTGCTCGCGCATGCGCAAATCGGACTCCAAATCTCACTTGTATAAACAACTGGATTACCTAAATGAATTTCATCTGCATAGTAAGTAAGGTGTGACTACACAATAATTTATTTCAATTCCTTCCACAATCGAAGAAATCAATATAATATTTTTCCATTTTAAGTCCTAGAATTGGGATGGAATATGCATTGTAGAATTCAAAATGAAAGAAACAAAAATTTTTCACTACCATATATTATTCATTGTTTTATTGAGAGCAATGATTATATAATACGTAAACAAACAGAAAATGTTCGCTGAGATTTGTGCAATGCTTCTCTCAGAAGAGAATGTGAGTAACACAGTAACCCTATGATAATTAATTGTTGTTTGCATTTGGTCTTTCTCTGTGAAGAATTTGTGGTAATTATTTAGAACTGAAAGAACCGTTTTTGAGACGTGAAAAAATTAGTACTCCGTAAATTTGGGTCCCAGATTACGAAAATGAAAACGAGAAGTCTGCAATCCTCTTAGTTTTTCCAAAAAAAAATCCCAAAGTTTCCGTTTGGAAGGTGAGGTTATATATAGTTCTAGCCTGTTTTATTGCAATTTCTCAATGAATACTCATCGGAAATGGTTCATTTTACAATCTCTGAGCGTTTCATGCAAAATAAAGCTTTATTTTCGTCGAAATCGACGATTTTGTTCATTGTTTACATTCGTTCGTGAGCGCCATATTTCGACCTTGAAACTGTTAATCGGCGCGAATTCTGCAACGTTGCCAATGTTTCAAGCTGGCAACCTGGCATAGCCCTAAAATTTAGGTAAGTTTGTTGAAAAAGAAAATTTTCATAAATCATTCTCAAGGATTTTGTTCAAAATTCATACATCATCTGCAAGTTCTCGAGCATCTCTAGCATCAGTTGGCCTAAAGTTCTATGTGTATACTCTCACACTTATAAAAAAACACTACACGATAGAAACTAAATTACGTCGGCTATGACTACACAATCGAAATGGGCAAATTTGTAATTCAATTGGAATATCTATTTAATTGAAACTAAATGCATCAGGGTGCTATTTTCATAGGATGGACAAAAGTAGGCAATGAACTAATTTTTGAAAATAGAAGAATTCACAAAATCCATATATCTTTCCCACTAAATAAGTGTATTAACGGTTGAGTGAAGCGCGCGAAACACATTCTTTACAGAACGTGAATTTTCGTTATAAAGTTGAACGATTTGTAAACGTTGTTCAGGCGTAAGTCTTTCCATGACGAAATGCCAAACAATACTGAACAAAAATAATATAACAGCTTGACCAAAGACTATAGTTAGTCTTTGGCTTGACACGACTCACGCGTGATCTGTCAAAAAAAGGCTATTGAAAAAAGTACCTCTAGTTGGATCACCCGTTATATATATATGTTCTGTGTTCTGTGGTGTTGACCACAGGAAGTGGCGACCACAGAAAGTGGCGACCACAGAAAGTGGCGACCACAGAACACATATTAATGGAACGAAGAACGAACGCACGAGATGATAGATAACCCAGGAGAATCCAACGTTGCCAGTTGTACTATCTACCAAAGATATTGTAGAATATCTTTGCTATCTACGTGTGTCTGCGGCCTGCGCACAAAATATCTTTGTCGAAGTTTCGAGCAGTTTAGGGCGCGAAATATCGACATTCATATCTTTGGTACTTTCCGTTTTTGAAATATTGTTTAATAACTACATCATTTAGTAAAATGCCTGTTATGTGCAAATTTTGTGAAAAAGTCTTCAGCAATAAATCCAACCACAATCGACATATCAACGAAGTGCACAAGCAAATCTAATCCAACATTTACCTAATGATCACTCAATGAATTTTGAGACGAAATCTCATGTATTCCAGAATACTAATGGTAAGTGAAATGTATTGTTTCTGGTAATATATGAACAATATATACTGAAATTTACAAGATTTTAAAAATTTTGCAGCAAGGAACACCTTTGACTCAGTTCACATCTGCTTCGACTTACATGTGCAACGACCAAAACACTAGAAATTTTGGAGAATATTTCAAAAATAATTATGGTCACAATTTCAAGAAATGGGCATACTGTTACAGAACAGAAGCAGGAATCAATACAAATATGCACTTGGAGTCAATGCATAAGGTCATTAAATATTTCTACTTAGAAAGAAAAACTGTTAAACGGATTGATAAAGGATTGAATGCCGTGTTGAAGTATGTAAGAGACAAAAGTGTAGAAAGAATTATTAGATTAAGTAAAGGTGAACATACAAAACAAACAAAATTAATATCAAAAAATCATAGGGAAGCGCTCAGACACACTGATACTGATGATTATATTATCACAACAAATGATTATAATGGAAGTTGGAATGTTTCGAAAAATCAACAGACATACACTGTTCTTCAACTATTGGATATGAAGTGTTGTCAGCAAGTTTGCTTGTTTTGCGAAGTATGTACTCACATGTTTTCATGTGAATGTAAATTTTATTTGGAAAATAGGACAATGTGTAAACACATTCACTTAGTATTAATGCAAATTCCGAAACAAGTGAAAAATGCACCTAACTTGAATGTGGAGAATATATCTGATGAGTTGTTAGCGTTGCCGGAAAAAAAATTGAAATCCACTAATAAAAAAATATGTGATATAAAAGATTTAGCTGTGAGATTTGAATCTTTGGACTTCAAGCATTTCAGTGATGAAATAATCAATAAAATTCATTATCACCTTATGATAGCAAGAAATTTAACACATTGTTCAGAGTTTTCCAATAATGAATTTCAGTCAACAAACGGATCCAAAAAAAGACTAATAGAACCCCAAATGAGATTCACTTCTACAAAAAAAAATATGTGAAATCAAAAACTAATATGAAAAGAGCAACAATGCAGGAAGCTATTAACATAGAAGAAAACTTGAATCATGCATGTGAAGATTCATTCCTTCATAAATCTGCTGAGCCATTGAATGATCATCAATATTGTTGAAATGATTTCTTGAGTTATTTTTTTGCTCAATGTCACTCAATCTGGTTTGTTGGTTGGATAGTCGCAAAAACATGTCAAATTAAATAATAAAGTACGATAAAGTATAATGTTATATTATTTGGTAGATAAACAAGATGTTTTTTTTTATCCTGAAGTTGTGTAACATTTATTCAATTTGATACATAACACAAATTCAACCTTGACCAAACCTGAAAAAAAAACTACATTCAATGTCATTTTTTCAGCTTTTGAAAAATATGAAAACTCAATCTGACCAAAAATGGTCAAATTCTGACAATATTTTGGTATGACGACTTTACGTTTTTTGCCTGTTAGGCGCTGGTCTCCCTGAAACGCGTCCGTCGTCGGTCGCGGGTCTGCCTCGTAAAACTTCCTAGTGATACATTTGGAAAACCATGGATACGACCGTATCCACGAAAATTGTACGGGGCAGAAACGCGACCGACGACGGACGCGTTTCAGGGAGACTTGCGCCTTAGCGTTTGAAAATAGTACGGGAGATTTGAGTAAAAAAATTGCCCTTCCTTATCTAGGAGGTCATGTCGAAATTATTTGAAATTTGTCGTATCTACTTCTACGATAGCCTTTCATTAGCATTAAACATAATAAATGCCTTTTTACTAGTTTCATTTATTCGTATGTGTTGTAGTTTTTTGCTTGAAGTGGAATTATTGCGCTGAAGAAATCAAGAAAAATATCATTATTTGCAGATATTACTTGACAATATAACACGGTGAGCGAGAATTTTTCATTCAAATTTCAAAGTTCTCGATCCGAAATTATGACAATTGACGTTTGGTTCAAATTATCGGTTATTCAATGTGGCAACGTTGGATTCTCCTGGGTTATCTATCATCTCGTGAACGAACGCCCCTCTTTGGTTAGAAAACTTTCACCAAAAATTTTATAACATTTTTAGATTTTCTAGTGATTGTATTTCTTAAATAAGAATACGCTAGCAATGGCTGAACACTTTGGTGAGGTGAATATTTCTGCCTATGAAGTATTTATTATCTTGTTTTCAGAAATGTGGAATACGGCTGTCAATCTACCTCAGGAACTCGAAAAAAATAAATTCGTATTCGTAAATAGAAACAAGAATCCAATGTTACCTAAACATAATACTGTTCTTATCAATCCACATTTCAAGGAAAACAAAAAAGTATTTTTAAATCCAAAATTCCAAATATCTAAAAATGAAATTACGTCTAGACCCAAAGTTCATGTTAACCCTAACATGTTGAAATCCATACCAAAAACTGTTATGGTGAATCCTTCCTTTCACACAAATGTTGAAAGTAAAGAGGTAGTTATTTCTGAAAAACAAATAATTCCAATAGTCAATTCAGGCATAAATCAAGTTCCAAGGATTACGAAGCCAGTGGCCAACCCTAATTATTTTCAAAGTCAAAAGTGGAATTCTTATTATAAAACTAATGCAAATGATAGTTGTAAGAAAGTATTCACAAAAACGAATATTGTGAATATACCACAGAGAATTCAGTCAAATGCAAATCCAATTGATCGTCAGTTAGCTTCTGCACATTCTCATCCAAATGTACTTAAATTGAATCAAAGAAATAATCTCATGAGTGAAAACCAAAGGAAAATTCACACAAGATTGAAGATTGTCAATGTATGTGAAAAACGAAAAGAAATCATTAAACCTTCAAGTATGAAGCAGAATGCAGATTTTCATGTGAAAGATAATTCTATTTGTACAAGATTTAAATATATCAGAAAAGGAGAAGTGTTACCAAGAATACAATCTACTGATAGCTGTAATAAATCTGATACATCATCATTGACAAGCAGTGGTCAAAACTTAAATATAAGAAGATCACTAGTATCAGTTTCACATTTGAATAATTCATTCAAGAAAAATGAAATTATGACCAGATACAAGTATATCAGAAATGGGGCAAAAGTTATGAAAATAAATAGGATTCCTGTGAAATCGAAGTATAAAATTGTCAATAATGCATTTATTAGTGGTACTCCCCAGGAGAAGAAATCTATTGTTAATCACAATTCATCTATATATCGAAAGAAATATGTGTTTGTGAATAAATACAACAGCTCAAGCTTTTTAGCTAATAATGTTATATTGAGAAATTCCAAACAAGGGAATTTAATAAGGATAAATGGTATTTTATATAAGAATTCACCATGTCTTCTCAAAAAAGCTTCTTTATCAGCCAAAAATAATCAATCATCTTCAAGACTAAAAGGAACTGGACGACAAATACCATGCAAAGGAAAATATAAAATTGTTAGGTAAGTCTTCGCTAGTTGACTTAACATTATATTCAGTATACAGGGTGAGTCACAAGGAACTATACATATTCCTACCACCTATAGAGGCTACTCAGGTTAATAACAAATGATCATTTGAAAGTGCCTTCCCTCCATAAGTTTTATAGAGGCTGTTTATTGATATCCACTGAAAATTTCAATCTGCCATAACTTTTGTACAGTGATCTTGAACCAATTGAAATTTTCAGGGAATATTGTCATGAAGTAACTCCAGGGACAAACATGTTCATGATTCTGATAATCTGTGTCTTGATAATATAAATTTTGGTTGTTTTTCGCAAAATTTTCACATTGTGTACTGTTTTTGCAATGTTTGATAGTATTATTCAAACCTTAGTAATTAAGGAGGAAATAGAGTTTTTCTAGTACTATTGTGGGATATTCAATTAAATAATGAATTTCAGTCATTATTTTCACTTAGTATTAAATAACATTTTCATTGGACTCATTATAAGGAGCACACTACATTGCATTTTCATGATTTAGTGGCCTTTTCATGACCTACTTGAAAATTTCCCAATTTAGTTTGTTCTTGGTATTGGAACACCCTCGTTGGTGGTTTATTGCCAATTAATGATTTCTTGACATGGAAATTTTCTAAACTTTCAAATAATTATTTTAGACAATCTCAATACACAAAATTATGAGAATGTGAGAATGGTTTAACGTCTGTAAATATAATTGAGGAAAGAAATAACGGCATGCAGACAATTGCAAAATTATAACGAAATTTCCCTTAGCCATTAGAAAAACATTTGGGACGTTGAAATCGTTATTAGAACTTTAATACTTGAAATATTCTACTTTAAGCTTCATGGAATCTTTTCTTCTTTATTGTGATCATTATAAATAGTCATAACTCCACAATCATCATTGTTTAGAAAAAAAATTATATAAAACATGAACAAGGAAGATATTATTTTTTATGAAAATAATTGAAAAAACATTTGATAATATATAACAATTATTTTAGGTTATTTGCCAATTGAAATTCTCCAGCTCCCACACATTTCTGTTGTCTTAGAGTGAAATATCTAACTGCCTTCCTGATTGTACCTAGATCGTTTCTTATAATATTAGGGCTGTAAATGATTTTTCAATTCTTGGTGTGTGTTTGGAGATTCTTTCAGTCGGCTCCAAACGTAATAATCAATAGGATTTAAATCAGGTGACCTTGTAAGACTCATCTGGAACCGAAATTTTATCCATGAAGCTAGCATATACTAATTTGGGTCGCTTGTTACAGTCCAAATGAATATTTCAAAGACCTGAAAGATTCTCTGAGTTCTCAAAACACTAAGTGTTATACCAAAGACTATAATTTTGTTCATGCATTTATCTCATGAGTTTAGTTAGATCATTTAAAGCAGTTCATCGAAAGTTACGGAAATTTAGTGAATATTTCAGCTCA
This sequence comes from Adalia bipunctata, assembly GCA_910592335.1. NCBI lineage: Eukaryota > Metazoa > Arthropoda > Insecta > Coleoptera > Coccinellidae > Adalia > Adalia bipunctata. The sequence continues at coordinate 34,899,558 of OU342948.1, forward strand.
GAAATGATCATTTACTGATTAATTGTCAAATCCAATCCTAAGAACAAATTCAATTGGAAAAAGAAAGATAATTGCTGGAATTCATTATTTAATGTAGGATTTTCATCCTACAATAGTGTTACAAAAAATCCTTTTGGGGGATTTACTCCTTATTTACTAGGGTTTGAACATTTTACATCAAACATGGAAAAAACTCAATAGAGTGTAATTTTGACGAAAGACAAAAACAACCAAAGGAGACAGATCGAAATTTTTGTTCAAAATTGAAAATCTCCCTGCATAAAACATATGAAGAGGAGAAATCACTTCTCAATGGTCTTATTCATCTGAGTAGCCTGTGTACTGGTAGGAAAATGTCCAGTTTCTTGTGACTCATCCTGTATAAGTGTTCATTTTCTCTAGTGTCAATCTCATAATTATTAATTAATATTAATTTATATATAACTTTAATTAGTTATTGATTTCCACCATCCTATCATTAAGTTTTCTAAAAAATTTTATTTATTTTTTGAGTTCCTAAACCAATTCGATGATGGTAATGGGAAAATCTTTCTTTTTTATCTGAAAGTTTAGAGTAAACTTTAATGTTAAATATTAATAAATTATTTTTGATTATTCAGGCCACAATTAGCTTCAAAACTAAAGAAGAGTAATATGCCTTGTCCGATTTATAGGAGAACAGGAAAATGCAATGGTCAGAAAAATGGAAAATGTATTAAAGTGCATAATCCAGATCTGATTATTCTTTGCAAAGGGTAGGATGCTTTATTTAAGTAAGATGAATTTTGTTTAATGATTATATGTTCTAGCTTTTTACGAGGTGATTGTCATAACGACAATTGTTTGCTGTCACATAAAGTGTCATCAGAAAAAATGCCCACATGTAAATATTTCTTAGAAGGTTCCTGTAATAAAGTTGAGTGTCAGTATTCACATGTCAAGATAAGTTCGAAGGCTGATATTTGTAAGGATTTCCTCGAAGGATTCTGCAAGGAGGGAATAAAGGTTAGTTGTATTGATCTATTGAATTTTTATTTTCATCTAGTATAAAAATTGCAAAATATTCACACCTTCACTATATGAAATTTCAATGTTTTTACTCAGAAAGGATTGGACTTCTTAATGAAATAATTGAGATTTATTTCATTGCAACAGTTCATTTTTTTGCCAACTCATGCTTCTGTTTTATTTCAATCGAAAGACCCATGAAAATAGTTCAACTTCCGATTAAAATATAGATAATTTCATTCAGAAAAACAACTTGAAATACGGAGTTGGCAGAGAATGGCGTAATTCAAATTTTAGCGGGAAAAAGTTCCTGCTTTACCCACATTTTCACTAATTTCATAGTTCAGAGAGTTTCGGATAGAGAGCGCCATTGTACATTCCATTCATAATTAGAGAGATATTCATAGAGATAATGTAAGTTCTATGGAGATATTCCATAAAATGCACGGTGGCGCCTCTATAGGTTAAGTTTTCCTACGCGCCTCAAACGGCGACCTTAAACCAGTAGGTCAAGACAAAGTCAGGGATCAGGATTATATATACCGCGTTCGGTATTACAAATCCGGAATGGAGCGAGAGAAAACGGGCACAGAAAATCTAATAAATACGGATCTCTCTCTCTGGCTGAAAGAGAGGAGAATTTTTAGATGTTCTGTGTCCGTTTTCTGTCGCTCCACTCCGGATTGGTAATACCGAACGCGGTAATAATCGTTTCAGGATAGATGCATAGAATACCTGGTGTTGGCACTGATTAGATTTTGTTTAAGACTTTATTGTCGATCAAAAATCTGAGTATTTGTTCTGCTTTTCATTTCTCTCGAAAGGGGTCGCGCTATTTTGCCTTGCGGCAGTAGCGCCACGACCGCGAAATATTGCGGATTATTCCGGAAGTAGCACCAGTACTGAAATCTAGGGTGCCGTTTTGGTCAGGATTTTTAGTGAGGAGTTGTCACTACAGGTATTCTATGCATCATGTTTCAGGTCAATTTTTGACAATATTGAAAGCAATAATTTCAGAAATTGCGTTCGGCAAAAACTTATTCGTCTGTACCCCCGCTTTTGGCGTCACATTCAATCTTGAGTTAACCCTTTCAAGCTTAGTGGTATGTCTAGTATACGACTAAGCGTGAAAGGGTTAAGCCAGAATTCTTCAATGTGATATTTCCACCACTTGCATATGTACTGTTCAAAAAGATTTCGTTTAGAAACTTGTCCACTAGATACTCCTACTTCAAACAGGTTTTTTAAATCTGAATGAGCACCAAACAAAATTTTTTTAGCAGTCATAAATACAATTGCAAAATTTTCATACTTTGTCATGGAACAGAACTATATCATTCTTTGTGCCTTTATACATTGGGTGAGATCATCTGGCGATGAGAGTTTATCGCCGAATGGGGAATTAGCACTTGAAGATCTAAATCTTAAGTCGATTTCAAGTGGATAACCTGGTCCTAAGTGATCCTAAGTAATTACCAATGATAAACAACTTCATTTAAGCGCTTTTGGTCCTTGTTGGTTATAATCATGTGACGTCATGAATTAGCCCTTCAACGTCATCGTTTGGACCGCAGATAACCGTACTTGAGAGCTGGGTTATGATTCTGGTTATAAGAAGTGAGGTTAAATAGGATTTATTTTCACGCGATTCCTGAAGGGCTATAACCAAGGGTAGGACCAAAGATAACCGCGGTTATTACTGGTCCTCCGCTTGAAATCGATTTTCGATCTTCATTTGATCAAAGATTTCATTGGTGATTTCGTAACCTCAAACCAGACAACTTTTGTTCAAACGGCTGAAATAATCAATAATCAACATTTGTACGCTATTCAATTTTCAGGAGACTGGAGAATTAGTTATTTATTTTGACATTGTTATAGGACCATTTTACAATGTTTACTAGTTTTATAGTTGGGAAATTCAATACGACGTTGCCATATTTCAGTTCACGGCTTCTTATAACTTGCAGTTCGCACACTGTTGTGTTTGTTTGGTAAATAACAAGTGAGTGCGTGAATAGGATAGCCCTAGCCCTGAAGCGTTGCAAAACGAGGGCGCCGAGTATAACAATTGGTTTTACCACAGACAAGTTTTACAATCAATAATTCCGAGAAGATGAATAGAATTCTATGATACGTCATATTCATACTGTCAACTGTCAGTTTCCATCTCCATTTCGAAAGTTTTGTATTTTTTGAACATTCAGATTTATATTTATTACAAGGAAATAAACAATAACCAGAATTTGTCGAAGTTACGTGCTGTAGTGCATGTAGTAAAGGTTCGAAATGGCTTCTCAAAAAAGTACAAAAGAAAAGCTACTAGATATTCTAGATGATATCGAACTCATTTCAAAGTAAGTCCTTAAAAATAAGTATGTGAAATTTGCAGAGTATCAGAATATTCATTTCAGAGAGGTTATAGAGAATGCCATAGCTCCCAAACATTTAAAATTAAGTGGCCCTGATTATTCTCAATTGACAGATTTGTTGGTTGCAAAAGATGAAGAATTGAAAGCAACACTGAAATTAGCTGCAGAACAAGCTTTTATTGAAGAAAAAATGGACACCCTAAGAGCTGAAGTTGACAGACAGGACCAGGATATAAATAATTTGCAAAGGCAGTTGAAAGAAGCTGAACAAATCCTTTCCACTGCCATTTATCAGGCAAATCAAAAGTTGCAGTCTATTTCAAGAGCTAATAAAAAACCAGTTTCCTCAGAGGAACTTATCAAATTTGCCCATAGAATAAGTGCATCAAATGCAATTTGCGCACCTTTAACATGGCAGCAAGGAGATCCTAGACGTCCTTATCCTACAGATATTGAGATGAGGTTAGGTTTATTAGGGCGAATAACCGATTCTGCTAATGGTCATTTACTGACTCAACCCAACATGGCTGAGTTGCATAGAAGTGGTCACCCTGGAGAAATTCCAGCGGCACAACAAAATCAGTTTGCATGGCACCCTTCAGGAGAAATACATATGACAGTAGGACAAGGAAGTGTATCTATGGACACTAGAAATCATAAACAGGAGGCTGAAGATGTTGAAGTGATGTCAACAGATTCCAGTAGTAGTTCTTCCAGTGACTCCCAATGACAAGACTGTGATGATATATTTCTGCATCAATTTTTGTTTTTTTTGAGGAATATTCAATTTATTTATAGCCATTCTAGAAATCAGACGTTGCAACTAAATATAGTTATGGGATGAAAGTTCAATTTGTTCCCCATCTTTGATTCTGTTCCTATTTTTTCAGAATTATTTTCATCAAGATGCATAAGAAATCATTTTTTGAGTGTTTTTTCTATTTTGCTCCTTATTTGTAGAACTTATAGAGTAATTCTTTGGAATAGTTTAAACAAAAACTCCAAAACTATTTATCATTTGAGTCTCTTGAAACTATGGATATGCAGAATTGCTCTTTGCAGACCCCTTGAACCTCGAAAGAGTTCCTTGCAAGGTCACATGTAGGCTCAATAGGTTGCTGTCATTAGCATATTTCAATAATCTGAATAAATGTAAATGAATTCTATTCCTATGGCTTTGCATTTCAAATAAATGTAGGAAGAATTTTTATAGGGTAGTCATTTTCACATCAGCAGTCAAAACTGATTTTTCCCAGTATGGCACTGGAAATATGATATCTGGTATACATAATTCAACAGATGCTTTAAAGTGTTACAAACTCTGAAAAAAATCATTCAATTCTGATACACGGTACCACAAGTATAGTCGAATGAATAAATCATCCTGTATATTGGTAAGGAGAGATATTTCTAAGTGGTCATTGCTAGTGATGCTGAACCTTAGGAAATGAACATACTCCTACCTATTTAGATAGGTAGGAGTATGTTCATTTCCTTGTGGGACTACCTGTATAACTAAAAGGCGCCAGATAGAATTCATTCATTTGGATTAAGGTTATTATAACTCTTACATTACCTTGGCCTTCCCGCTCAACAATGATATTTTCATTTTATCAGTGGATATTTATGACGATTTGTTCGATAGTATCGGTGTGTATTACGTAGAAACTGGAAGCGAGCCCGCGATTGGATTGCAAATTTAATGAGAGATTCCTGCTTCTCCAATTCTATGGCAGAAGAAAATCGTCATTCATCCTCGTTGATAGCGCAAATCAAACTGCAAATATAGAAGATATCTCAGAGGTGTGTTAGCTCCATAACATTTTTCTGTCAAGGAAATACATTAGATTTTCCTTTTGAACGATAGGAGCAACAAAGGTACATTCTGAAAATATCTCTATTTATATACAGGTATGTCAAAATGTGATCAGTCTCTTTTCGAATTGTATCCCCCCCATTTCCGTTATATTTTGAGATTCGCTACTAATTCGTTGTGATATTATAACTCACGCACAGTAACCCTACTATCTTCAGCTAAATGGGCTCTGGCCACATGGTGAAAGTCTTTTAGTTTAGTCAATTTGAAATATTTAGTTGAAAGCGACACTGACAAATATATTAGTTAGAAAATGATTTCATTGAAGAATGCCTTACTGTTGATCTTATCATTCAAAAGAAACTCTAAGTTGATAGTTTGGATACAAAAAAGTTATGGTGTAGGCCCAAATCTTGATCACATGTATTGTGCGAGTGTGAAGTTTTGGCGCGTAATCCAAAGGTGTCTGGCTTCTCAGGAGTCAACAATGATTATCATTATAATAATACTTGGTTCCCAAAAATATACTTCTTCATGTTTCAAAATACTTTTCTCTATCAGATACATCCTATGATAATTTCATGTTTCAGTGTGACAAAAGGCATCAGTTTCTATGTCCAGAATATGAGAAAACTAAGAAATGTTCAAAACCAAAATGTCCTTATCCACATGGATCTTCAAAAGTCATTGAATCAAAACCTCGAAAGAAGAATTTTAGAAAAATCAATCAACAGAAACTTACAAAATCAACAGTCCAGAATATTGAAGAAAACATTCAAATACGTTATTATGAGGATAAGGTGGAAAATTCAGATGAACCTGAAAAACAGCCAGGCATGAAAAGGTCTAATATTGACGAAGTGGGAGAAATGGCAATACCCAAGAGGAAAAAACTGGGATCTTTACCATCATTCATACCAATTATTTGAATGAACTTGACAGAATTGTGGTTTCACATTTTTTTTACATTTATGAAAGGTTTGAATCCAAAATTTCTTGTTGAATATAAATCAGTTTCTAATTGTTGGGTTTTTAGTTTGCAGGTACTGAAATCTTCTCTCCCTGCAGAGTTTTCCACAACTTTTTCAATCTTATGAACACTAATTTAATTTTTTTTACAGCTAATCTGTCAGGTAGTATCGTGGTGCTACACCTTGAATGTGATGAACATGTATATAAAAAAATAAATTAGAATTATATATTTTTCAAATAAACTTTTTTAAATTTTATTTGGTTTCAATAGCTTAAGAATATCACAAAAAGTCACAGAATCTGTTTTCTAGTATTTGCATAAATAAGAGTCCAATTGGATGATTCATTATATCCTAGTAAGATAGGACAATGTAGTAATAGTGATGCAGAGTCGTAGTCAATGGTTTTTGAGACTTTAATCCATTTATTTAACCAGCTGATCATATCTTCATTCTTCATATTTGTGGGGTTCAATCCTGAAAAAATTACATGTTTTATTCACAATTAGAATTTCCTCAACAATTCAAAATAATAATTTGTACATTATTTGAACCATGATATTGGGCCAAGTTCAAAGTGATAATAGAGTATTTGATAATTCGAAAGAACAAAATACAATTCTAGTTCTGAAGAATTATGAGAAAAGTTTAATAGCTCTCTCAAAGAATGAAAATCAGATTTAATTTTTTTGGAGCTTAATATCCACAAGCAAATCTAATGCCCAGAAATGAAAAATAATCGATTCCACTGTCCTCCAATATCACAGTCACAGAATGAGTATGAAATATTGAATGAACTCCCAGAATTAAAATGGTTTCATGTTTTATCCCAGATGTTGGCACTTATGATGGCCCTATTCAAGTTATATGCAAATTGAGAAATATGAAAAAATTGAAAATCATCACTTGACTTCCTATTCAAGACTTTCAAAATTAAGGTTTTGTAACTAAAATAGAAAACAGAAAAATTATTGAGAATGAGTCATATTAAAGGGAATAGTATGCTAGATGCTACTAATTATCTTCCACAAGAACTCACCCCTTATATAGCAAGACATTCTCAGTGTCTCAATCGGCAAATTATGCACACCCCCTTCCCTTAAGATGGCTAAATCCATTTCTTTAAGAATAATTGCTTTATCAATTAATCTACTTCTTCTAAACCAGAAAGATGTATTCATGTTGTGTAAACGTAAAAGATGTTTCTTGGAAAAAAAAGGATTTAGAGTGATTTAAAGTCAATGCTTTCAACTTACGATATGGCTCCCTCTCAGATAACTTAAATTATAAGGTTCATTGATAAATAAATCTCTGCACTCCAATATCTGGTCTACTTCGGGTTGACTACCACTACCAATTTTTCCCAATACACTTCTCCATGGTCCATGTAGCTCATGACCTTTCAATTTACTCAATTGTTCTTGTAAATGCCTGAATATCGGTTTATTATGCAGTAATCTCTCATGTAACAATGACCTACTAAAATCTACCCTTTGTTGAATAGTCCAGAAATGCTGAGAGAGCAATTGCTTTGGAAAAAAATAAATTAATGGGAATACGACATAATTAGTGAATGGTAAGGCCGAAAATAATAGTATTGGCGTCAATTTCAACATATCCCTAGGTAACTGATCATATAACTCAATTTCTTTGCGCGTAAAGTCACGAAGAACCTTCTGTTTTTTGTTAATGGCACGAACAATGCTGTAATACAGTTTCACATCTCGCATAAAGTTTCTGGTTCCATCCATAAACGACCTATATAGCCCAACAGCATTTGGAAACCGTTTCTCTATATGTTTTTCATAATCTTTGAGATATAAAATGTATCTATTGACAACATAAAATTTGAATTTTTTCTCACGTTTGTCGTGAAGGAATTTAGCAAGGGGATATCTGCAAGGGAAAGTTGGTTATTAAAGTTGATTTTTGATTTTATTAGCCATTACCCATTTCCTTTAGAGAGAAATGTAGATCTATATGATTTTGCCAATAGAGTTCTTAATAGAAACATTATCATTCAATATTATTCATTACATGATTCAAATATTATTTCACATAAGTATATTTATTTATATTATAATTTGTTTTTCACTTGACATATTTTCATTTTGTGTTCTGCGAATTTTTCAATTTTGTGCAGATAAAAACCATAGATGAAAGAAGTAGTAGATAACGTTCTTTTACTTATCTGAAGGAAGTCCAAAGATCAAATCGCCCTCTTTCGGCAAAAATTCCAAACTAGAAAGTGAGTAATGTTTTGAGTTTGAGTTTAATTTTCTGGTGCAGTTTTAACAGATGAGAAAGATTAGTACCATGATAATCAACAACAGTGTTGATCATCGTAATTCAAGGTACTGAGCTGTGTCATAATCTGTCTGTAAGACAGAAATTGAAAAAATTGAAGTATCTGAGCGAAAGGATTCATGTTTTTATGCTAATAATATATGTATATATTCATTTTAGGCCAGTGCATTGATATTATATAACAATGAGTAAGCTAAGTACTAGTACTGAAAATACTGTTTAGAATTGTAACTGTTCTGATTGCGATTGCTCTTCAAGGAAAAGTGAAAACAGTTTCATATATTCTCATAAATTTCCTGAAAAAGATGCCTCAACACTATATACCACTAATGCCTTTGGTATATTGGAAAAATTGGACTGAAGAAAAGCATCAATAAAAATTATAAATAAACTATAGATGGAGAAACCTTGCTACAAAGAATTTCTTTAAAAGTTTCTCAAACCACACCTGCACGGCGAACCACATGGTTAGTTGTTAGTGAATATATTGAGTATTTAGCAAATATTTTGGAGGGTTGTGACGGTTGTGTTCACTGGCCAAGTCTGAGGTTGAATTGATGAATTTACCGCTTAACATTTTGGGAATATTCAAGTGATACTTGATTATAAGGAATATCATACATGGATCTTCATGTTTCCCAAGTCGCATAAGAATTTATTCACATCCAGATCATAAATTATGGCAAATGTAAATCTTTTGTGTTGCTATTTTGTAGTATATTTCCATGGAAATAAAGAAAAATCAAAATAATTTTCATAATTTCCATCGAATTCCTCGTGTAATGTCGATCCAATTACAAGGGAAAAAGCCAATTTGTACCAACATTTTATAAACTCGACACTGCACTGTCAATAATAAATTCATTCACTGAAATTCTTCTCAAAATCATCCCGAGATCAAAGAAAAAATCTTGAAATAAGCTTTTTTACATATCAAACCAACGTTCTTTAGAAAAAATCACTTCCTTTCCTCCATGTTTGTTTACAGTTAGTAGCGCCCTCATCTGTGGTTGAAACCGCCAATTGCTTGTTTTCCTGTAATATCTTATTATATTCGAAGGTATAAAGGAATTCGATCATTTGAGAACAATTTAGGCATATTCCATCTATTGTGAAATTAGCACGAATTTCGAGTTGCTTTATAAATAGTCTATATAATGGGTGTTAATTAAAAATTCATTTTATACCTCCTAGAATTCTGCGTGTTCAATTAGAATTTCTTCACTGAAATACGTGTTTTGGGATGCTCACATGCAGCAACCAGATTTTTCTGAAATACAGTCTGGAAATTTTGAAAACAGATTTTTGAGCCTACAAATTATTTCATTTCTCTTATGAACTTTATATCTTTTTAATTAAAATTAGATTGTTGCTTCCTAGAGTTATAATTATTTTATGGGGAACTTCGGTAATTTTTGTCCTTACATATACTTTTACAAAATTGAGTTCGATTAAAAGGCCAGTTTATTGAATCTTGGCCGTTACAAAAAAACCAGAGAAAGGTGAAATATGTCTAAGTCCACTAAAACCGAGGTGTGATATTTCACCATGTATTGACTAATTCACTTTTTTTATTTTTTTGTTGCATCGTTTTTGTTTAAAAATTTGCATGATGACCTGTAGATGGAGAAAACCCTATCTCCGAAACTGTCGTTCGATTTGGTTCAATATTGAAGATATTATATGAGAAACTGTTGACTGATTTTAAGCTTTTATTTTTTTTTTTAATTTTGAAGAGACTTGGAACCTCAAACTTTAAATTATTGAGTTTTCAATCAAATTAGGTAAAATAAATGCTAAAATAATTACGACCATACTTAAATTCAATATAGTGTTGCCACATTGCATATCAAGGCTTGTCAGACTGTCGTTATGATGGAGGGTGTGACAGTCATCTAGAACGGTATGAAAATTAAAGTTTTCTATGACTCTATGATAGTCGCGGTTTACATAGAATATTTAGTCGTCCATCTTGGCGTGTTTCTTTTTGAGAAGACACTGCATCGTGTGGAATCATGGTAAGTTAATTCCAAAATGTGAGCTTGTAAAGATGTGTACGTTCTCAGATTTGTATTGAAATAATTAATCAAATTATATTTCGAATGTTTCAATTTACAAGTTTTCACATAATAATTCGGATATTGAGTGCGTACAAACGGTTGTCCTGATGGTAACATTTTTCATTTCAGCCATTCCAAAGATTTGTGGAAACCGGCCGAATTGCCCTGGTATCCGATGGGCCGCATAGCGGCAAATTGGTTAGCATTGTGGATGTAATCGATCAAACTAGAGTAAGTTAATATTTAGCCACGTGTTTTTTGGTGTTTTAGGTTATATTTCATGATGATCCATTTTGATAGGAATTGCCGTCTGATACATATATGAAGCTACTTCAAAAAACTGATATCTCAACTTCTCACTTAATTGAATTTTTTTTTGGGATTGTTATCTTATTATTTTGTATTCAACAGGTTTTAGTAGATGGACCATGCACAAGCGTACCAAGACAAGCCATTAGGTTGAATCAATTACATTTGACCAAATTCAGAATAAAGTTCCCCTTCACAGGAAAAACTGGTGTAGTTCGTAAAGCATGGACTGAATCCAAAATTGATGAAAAATGGGCTGAATCTATGTGGGCCAAGAAGAATGAAGCTAAGGCAAAGGTATATGGGTTTAGGTTCCTTTTGTCATTGTTTTTGCATTGAATTGTTGGGAAAGCTTACTTTATTCTTATTATTTGATTTTAAGTTTTAAATATGAATTTCATATAACAATATCTCTGAAAATCGAAGTTTCTGTTTTATACAGTACTGACTGGAGAAATGTTTGTAACAAAAGTGGTGGATCAAATTTCAGCATTGACAAAATCGTATCCAATTGATTCTTAAAGAGCTTCAATGAAGTATCAGAAAATTCTTATTAATCATAGTGTTTTAGATGATATTTTGGATTTTATCACAAGAACCTTTTTTTTTATTTTGAGAGGTATAGTTGTGGGGATGGAACTGTGACTTCTAAAATGCTAAAATGATGTTAATAGATAGGAATTGCCGTCTTATACATATCTGAAGATAACTTAACATTACTGATTATTTCAAATCAAGAAAATCGTACTAACAGTAATGGCACATGTTCCTTATCCATTTTTCGTTTTGTTTCAGAGAGCACAGCTGACTGATTTTGACAGATTCAAACTCAGGAGGGCTCGTTCATTGAGAAACAAAATCAGGACAGCTGCTTTCTTAACAATCAAAAAGACAGCCAGTAGAAATGGTACCTTGTATGGCAAGAAGAAAATGGCTAAAGGTGGTGACAAACCAATCCCAAGAAAAACACCTAAAACTGCCCCTAAGAAATAATTGTGAAGTAAAATATAATTTTTAAAACTCTTTTAATGCTTTTTAATCATTTATGTATTTTGACTGAATAATTTTGAAAGGGTTTTTTTTAATGTACCTTTGATGTTTTGTATTTATATTCTCAGAAAATCGAAAATGAAAAATTTTTAGAGGGGCTTGATTTTGGCGCCCGGGGCAAGCGACCCGTTTGCCCCCCCCCCTAGATCCGAGTCTGATATTCTGTATCTGAGAGTCTCAAAGTGCCGTACGAATACAGAAGAATTAAAAGGAATATGTTGAAACAACCTCTGTATTGAAGAGAAGTTGCATTTTAATTGTGTATGTTTTTATTTTCATCAAATTAGAAATTAATGGAATTAAGCAGTTTCACTGACATAAAAAAAAAGAATTCAGAAAATTCAAACAAGTCGAGATAACTTAGGGTTCTGTGTTGAATTAATCACAAATGAACACCCATGTTTACTCCCTTAAGTTGCTATACAACGTGTTTCATACCACTGACCATTAGCTGTGGATTAACATATGAAGAGTACACGGGAATATCGATTAGAGTCACAACCTACAATTTGCAAGATTTAAGATTCACACAACCAAAACGTGCATTCAAATAGAAGAGTTCCTTCATGCTGGCCAACTGTTTAAAAATACCTAAAAATCACTTCCCTTTTTTTCGCAATGATTCAACTTTTACCTGAAAGCTTTAATCCTAATGATTGTATCCTGAAAATATCAGATGTCGCGAAGGTCTTCATCAAAAGCTATAAATTTTTGTTTTCTTATGTTTTGATCAATGGATATCCCCACCAAAAAGTTTGTATGGAGAATTTGAATTTTTGGAATCAAATAAACAATATCAAATAATGATTTCGCTAGACTTTGTTTTGTTTGAAAACTTTTCTCATAATTGAGATGTTTCAATAAACAGTTTAAAAATGATTCAAGATGCTGTAGAAATAAAAAAATTGAATTTCATCCATTTCCGAAGAAGTACCTAGCACTTGTTTACAAACCTGTCGCAAGATTCAAACTGTTTATTATAGGTGTTTTCTTTGAATTCATATTTCAGTGGATTAATTGCATCATTAGCAGTGTAGGTATTGTCGGAGGTAATATCACAAGACTATGACAAATAGCCGACTATTATTTTCGGAATAATTCTATCGAGAGCGTCTTGTATTTCGACAATTTAATAAGTCCATATGAACATTAATAATCTGAATAACTCCCGAGAGCTTTAGCTCGAGGGAGTTATTATTCTTTGATTATTAATGTTCATATGGTCGAATTGAATTGTCTTGAAATACAAGTTGCTCGAGATGAATTAAAGAAAATTATAGTCGCTTCTGTCATAGTCGAGTGATATTCAGGAAGATTATTTCATGAAAACGCTCCAAACGCTGGGATCTGCGGTTTTTTGTATTTTCGACCGAGCGGTCGGACTTATTTATAATTATTTTGCAAAAAAATTGCTACCCAAACCAAGTTTTGAACTCGGGACATTTTCAATTTTGAATAAATGTTATGTCAAATTTTGACACTTCAAATAGCCGCTGATATTTCTTTGTTTACCTGAATATCCGACAATATTGCATATCGCGTGACCAAATTCGTGACCTTTCATTGGCGGAGCAATGTGTGAATGAAATAATCGAGTTTATTAAATATAGGTGTATAAATTGGCTTTTTCCCTTCTAATTGGATTGAAATTCTACGAGGAGTCCAAAGGAAACAAATTAGTGTTTTGAATGTTCTAACTCTAAGAAAAATGGCTACTATAAATTTCACAAACATGTTCAGTTTCATTAATACTGAAATTATTGTCTCTTAAGCACTCTATTTATGGAATTAACTTGACATAATTGTAGACTTGAAGGGAACACACGCATATTCTTTGCAGCAATGTTTCCCGTCAATAGTTTATTTATCTATGGTTTTCTCCAGTCCAATTTATTCAATATGCCAAAGGCTTTAGTGTTATGTAGTGTTGAGGCATCTTTCTAAAGAAATTTATGAAAACGAACAACCCTGCTTTTGCTTTTCCTTGAAGAGAAATTGCAATCAGTTTTTTCCAGTACTAGTACTTTGTACTGTATAATCAATCCACTGGCCTAAAATTCAAATATATCATGAGGATTAAAACATAAATCCTTTCGCTCAGATACTTCACCTTTTATAATTTCCATCTTAGGGTACGTAGGTACATGCCGGATATGCAAGGATGAGCGCGGTGGAGGTCGCGGTCGCGATCTAGTTATAAATCGATACATCGCCGTACGGCCAGGCATCGATTTATAACTAGATCGCGACCGCGACCTCCACCGCGCTGCGCTCATCCTTGCATCTCCGGCATGTACGTACCCTTATAGAAAGATGAAGTCACAGCTCAGTACCTCGAATTGCGAGGATCAACTTCATAATACTCTTGGTTCTTGGTCATAATTATGGAATTAAACGGTTAAAACGGCACCAGAAAATAAAACTTAAACAAGACACCTTGTAACCTAAAATATGATATATTTGTGAATATTTTATACGGAATAACACTGATATATACAAAGATATTCTACAATAGTGTAGAATATCTTTGGATATAAATACCTTCCACACAATTTTTATTTCAATACTGATTAATCTGCTCAGGAAACAAAAAAGACTCTCAAATATCCCTCAAGAATACCTGGATATAAAACACAACTTGAAAGCACGTAAAATAATAATAATAATAAACAACAATAAACGTTTTCTAGGTTGGAATTTTCGCCGAAAGCCATGGATATTTTCTGAGTTAATATCCACTTTAGGGCAAGGGTGTGATGCATACACTCACATTATTTTTTAACGTAGATTCAATATCTGCCATAAAAAATGAGGTTCTAATTTGAAAAAATTGATTTTTCACGATTTTGTCATCCCTAACTTTGAAAGCGATTTTTTCACCCCCTGTATCATGAATCGCGATTTCGATTTTTAAAGTGGATACATCAATCTTACATCTTGAAAAATCCCAAAAATTAAAATTTTCCATCCAAAAACCTCGAAGTTATTCTTGTTTCAGCGGAGCTCTATTTTCGATTTTTTTTTCGAATTTTCCCGCTCAGAGAGAATTTTCCCGCTCAGAGAGAATTTTCCAACCAAAACTGAAAAATGTTACATCAAAATAACTTGAAATTTTCTAAGGAATCTATTTCTGCAATAAAAAAATGATGTTCTAATTTGAAAAACGGAAGTTGACGTCATTTCCGGAAAAACCGGAGGTGCTCATGCCTTGAAAATATTTTAGATTTCATCAGCATCGTGAAATACTTATAAGTGCTGAATTTCATGAAAATACGTTCAGTAGTTTCCCGTATAAATATGGGTGAGGTTCCTCGTGAAAGACCCTGTATTATGATTTCTATGGGTTTAACTGTGGCGCAGGTTTCGTAGAACTATTACATTTTCATACTGGAGTATTTCAAGTTGTGCAAAAATGTGTTTAAATGTTTCTGAATTCACATAATATTTTCTCAAATTCATAAATTTCCCAAAGTGAAGGAACATTTTGATAAATACGTAATTACTACGATTTTTTAGCAGAAACGGCAACGTTGCTCGTTCAACTGACTGAAGCTTTGAATAAAGAACCTCTATGTTCTGAGGACTGAAGAATGACTATAACCCAACATTTTCAAAACATACACGGTGAAATGTGTCAGAATTTCATGGCAAATTTATAATTATAACAGTGAATGGACTATACATGCTGTTCAATATCAACTTTGAGAAATATTCTTATAACTGTGGTAATTAAGTTATGCGTCATATTTGAAATAACGGTTTCTGGTCACATCTTAGCATTTCTTAGGGCTCAATTCAATTATAGTGGTGTAAAATTCTGAAAAAAATTCAAAATGGTGAAAAGCCTGCAAAGGTGGAATTTTTTCTCGGTTGCCAGTTTGGAAAGCATATTATTTCAAAGTATTCGATTTTTCGAGAACAAATTTTTCCAAGATTCGAACTCAACTTTTCTACCTGTCTTCAGTGAAAAAAAAATTCACCCAAAATTGTTGGAATCTTAAATGTTTGAAATTTGAACTATCTTCCATTCTAAATACTAATGTGAGAACAGAATAAAAAAATATCCACTGGTTCTCTTTTTGTAGCCTTCTTAATATTACGCTCGGAACACCTCTACTTTCATCAATCATCATTTTTATTTAAGAAACTGGAGGCCGTACGAAGGCCAAAATTGTGCTAATGGGCTGCCAGAATGATCCGGATAGAAAAATGAATTTATAAACCAAAAAATTTTGTTCGAAAAACTTTGGTGATGAGAATTGAACTTTTCACTTTCGATTAACTAGCGTTGCTTTTGTAACTGACATTTATAAGATTAGAATAAATCCAATTCATATTCGTAGAAGGTTCGATTCCCACCAAAGTTTTCTGAAAAAAATTTTTTTGGTTTATAAATTCATATTTCTATCCGGGTCATTCTGCCAGCCTGTTAGCACAATTCTGGCCTCTGTTAAATCACCAGTTTTTTAAATAAAAATTATGAAAATACTCCGAGAGGAAGGCTACAAAAAGAAAACCAATGGATAGTTTTTGATTTTGTTTTTACATGCGTAAGTGAATATAAGGAAAGATAGTTCAACCATTGTCAATTGTCTCGTCACCCAATGATTAATTTTAGATTCAATCTTTGCTGGTCACTTCTATACCCAAAAAGTTTAAGGACAATACCATAACCTATAAGTCCTAGAACGTGTTTTATTATTATAAGTCCAGGTCAACGATAAATCACGTGTATGTAACTCCGTATCGTAAAAATTTGTCAACCAGTCCACAGTGTTTGATTACAAAATAATCAGTCGCCAGTCGCCACAACGCACCCATGACACGAAGTTTGTCAATCTCTGGTGCGGTGCATACTCACATAATAGATTAAAGAACTCTTGAACTCACATCACATTCTGGAGCCTTTCGAGGATAACGGCTGTCGGTTACATTCGCTGGCCCAGTTCTTCCAAAAATGATACCTAATAACATATCCAGGGACCAGGATATCATGGACGATTTCTCTGACAGCTGGATTCTTGTTCTTTCTTCAAATTTAGAGCAGAAGAT
Organism: Adalia bipunctata; assembly: GCA_910592335.1. NCBI lineage: Eukaryota > Metazoa > Arthropoda > Insecta > Coleoptera > Coccinellidae > Adalia > Adalia bipunctata. The sequence continues at coordinate 34,916,503 of OU342948.1, forward strand.
GCGGTCACGATCGACTAGGTTCGAATCAATGATCCAGGAACAAATTCAATTTTGTTTTGACAATAGGACAAAGCGACCGTCTCAAATAGTTCAAACCAAAGATATTCAACTAGTAGTAGAATATCTTTGGTTCAAACACTATAACTCTCGTACGAAAAAACCTAGAAACTTGTTACTTGAAGTATTCAAGGTAGGTTGCAATCTCGAATACGGCATCAGTCATGTTCTTCAACGGAGGTTCAGTAAATACCTATGTCCTCTGCCCGTTCGAAATTTTGTTTTCCCTGTTAACTCATAACTACGGATTCGATCGAGATGAAATTTTGTGCTACATGCAAATCCAGAATCATATAAAATTTTAGCAAATTATGAAAAAACTTTCTAATATTTCTGTAATGTAGGCATGGTTGGGATCGTGCCTTAGGTGATCCATTTTTACTCAAATATTTTCGTTTTTTCATGGTTTAAACAATATGCTATTATTTTAGATACCGTTTGTCCCTTCATATGCCCAAATTGTTCAGCCCACTGTCATAGATATTATATCTTCAGGACAGATTTATACAAGGGCCATGGTGAAAGAATAGATCATAATTATGTAATCCATATACAAGGGCTTTAGTGCGTATACAGGGTGTTATTGCGTCTCACTACGGCAACATATCTGGACAAAATAAAATCCATATTTTTTGTTCACAAAAAATGAGATGTCTTTTTAAAAGGGTTGTATAGATAAATAGATTTTTAACCATATGGGATCGATCACTCGTAACTGCATTATTTGTTTCTTATGCCTTGGTCTATCATCCTCGGTCTTCATTTAAACACCCTTTAGGGCCGGTATTATAAAGGCCAACCGAGGATTCAACCGTTGCGTCAACAACCAAATCCCTCACTATCTGGTAGTTGGCGCACGGTTGAAACCTGGATTCGCCTTTTATAATACCGGCCCTTAAGCCGGCCATAGACATCGTTATTTTTCATCCGTTTTCATCGCCGCGGTTCGAACCGCCGAGCCATATCGCAGAACTGTTTTGCCCACACACTTCGGTAAATTCTACCCGTTATTTTGCTGTCGTTCACGATTAAAAAATAAGAAACGTTTACCGCCAGATGGCAGTGCGAGTTCCCCGATCCTAACTCCGCCCGTTTTATAGCTTGACGATCACACTGCTATCAGCTCACTGTACAGGACCGAATCGGTGCTTGTTCTCCCAAATTACAAACGTGTTCGTTTTCGAAGGTAATCTGAAAGTTTTCACGAAAATTTCAGATTATTATACAGGGTGAGTCTTTGACTTGTACATATATTTTAACTGTAGATTCTTGAGGCCTAAAGAAACCTTTTTTTCATTTTCCATTTTTCCGAATTCGGCTCGGTTAAAGAGATATAGCCATTTGAAAAAAAAAATTGTGCTAAATGCGTCCCTGATATTATTCTCTACAAACACCTCAAAGTTCATATTTTTCAATTGAAATTGATGTGATTATTAGATATTCTGGGTGATACATTTAGAAAATACTCAAGCACTAACCTTATTTGAATAAGAATGTTACAAACACGATATTTCCTAACAAAAACGCTAAGTTTTGTTCCATCATTTCTGCAATTGAAATGCCATATTTCTCACACCAAAATAAGTTCCTTCTTCGATTATCCTGAAGATTAGTTTGTAAACACTAATAATTTGTTCAGATTTGCCTCGATACCCTGAAACTATCTCATAAAAATTAGTTTCTCACTAACCTATCCTAACTCCATTAATCAAAGTCATATGATTCGAGGTCAATGACCTAACCTAATCCATTCCTCTGTGATAGTGATCACAGAATTCTAGAGAAGACGATGCCAGATTGTGTTGATTTTCTCAGTAAAAAATGGTATAGGCGAACTCAAGAAAGCAGAACGTCCCCTATCGTTAACGGAAGAACTAGTTTTGTTTACTTTTCGCTAAAGGCTTCTACGCATTGCTCTTTGGAAATGCCAAACGAGTAGTTCTGATTCTCGCCGATCTAAATTTCAGTCGTGGTGCGCTGCCGGCTGCGATGTAGCCGCCACGCAAGACAAGCCGTTGTTCTGTGTCTCATCACACTATCTCAGGCCAGCCAGTCTGTGATAAAATGAACGACGCTTAAACGCGATAACCTTTCTACATGGATTCAATTCATTTATTTATTTACTCGCAGAGAATAAAGCAAACAGGTGTGAGGTGATGCTTGTGATTTGTGATGTGAAAACCGTGTAGGGTCGATTAAAAATTCCAAGAGGATATTGTTAAGAAGATAGATATTTTCCTGAAGGACTGGTATCAATAAATTTTTAATAGAAACTTGCTTATAAACTGTGTAATTTCATGCTTCTCGGAATTCAGTTGATAAACATTGACAACATTGTTAATTTGTTAAGAGACCAGAGAAGAAACAATATTCGATGATAGATATTTATATTTAGTCCAGGGAAGCATTCAGATTTTTTATGAAATTCATGGTTTTTTCCTCAAATTTCTTCGTACAGATTTAGGAATAACTCGAAAACGACGCGTTTTATTGAAAAAATATAGGAATACTTTTATTCTCTAAAATGGTTGATTCTTTCGAAAATATGAACCGTTTATCCTTGTCAAGTGATTTGATAGTGTTTTTGCATGAATTTATGAGTCGACCACCCTGTAACTTTCGAACTAGGAGAGATATTGAATAAGTTTCGATTGAGGAATATGCACCATGAATAGAGTAAAGAATCAACCAAAATTCAGTTCATTTGAAATAACGGTTCCGAAGATATGAACAGCAAAGTGTTTTTTTCGTGGATTTTCGACACCCTGTATCTCCCAAACCAAACCGAATTTTGAAAAATGGTATAGGAAAAAAGTGTTTCGTTTGATGAGAGGAATCTACAGTTAAAATATATGTACAAGTCAAAGACTCACCCTGTATATTGGAATCCAGTCACAGAATGTATCGAAAATTATTCAAGGAAAATCTCTAGATTCGTTTAAAATATAGTTAGGAGGGCCGAAATAACTATTTCCAAGGCGAATTTGTTTTTAATTTGCGTAGGCATATCGATTATTTTCTTAAAACTGAAAAATACCAGATAGTCGAAGAGTTTTATGAATATGGTCCAATTCGATTCGAAATTGATATCTGGGGATTTTGGGGTCGGTGATTATGATTCTGTTGTCAAAATGTAAAAATTGAAGATGGCCCACGAGTTTTGTGATTATGGTACGATTCGAATCAAAATTGGTATCTGGGGGTTTTTGGTTTCAGAGATTATTATTCTTTTGTTAAAATTCAAGATGGCGGACGATTTTTGTGGGATATTTTTTTAGGCTCACCTCTCCCTTTATGAAAGATTTTATGATCTATAGTCTGATTCTCAGAATAATTTCATCTAAGGGTAATGACATTTTCTCAGAATGAATGTTGGAGGAATTGTGTATTTCTAAAAGTGAATGGAAATGCAAGACATTCGACAATGAAAAATCCTCAAATCAATAAGATTTGATCGATTTCAAGGGTCTTCGTCCCTGAAAGAAAGGGAGTCAGAAACGATTTATTTTTTTCTGATTGATGAAGGGATGATATACCTATGAGTGTATATAAATATGGAAATAATAAAAAAATATGTTATAAGTATTGAATGAATGAAGAGGATATTTCCCATCAATATCATTTTGTAACATTTCCACCATCAAAACGAACAAATATTTTTGTATTTTTTCATTTCAGTATTGAAGTCTATCATTTAGTTAATGGAATGTCTATCTCATTTTTCTTTTATAATTAACCGTTTTTTTGTAAATAATACAGGGTGCGGCACGGAGGATGGATGGTTTTAAAAAAATAATAAAAGCGTTAATTTTTACTCAAAAACACATTTATTGACGGAATCAGATTCTCAAGGAAATAGCATTTGAGACAGTCAAGTGTGGAAAATCACATCAGGCATGTGGTGGCCGAAATCGGTGATGCAGTGCTGGAGGCGCTCTTGGAAGTTCGCGTAGACTCTCTCCAACATCGCTCTCTCAACTTGGGCAACTTCCACGCGAATAGCCCTTTTCAATTCGTCCAGAGTTCGGGGCTTAGTCTCGTATACTCTAGCCTTGAGGTGTCCCCATAAGAAAAAATCGCATATGGATAAATCTGGAGACTGCGAAGAATGGCTTGTCGAACGCGTTCAACATTTTCAGGCGTTCGAACTGTTCGCACAGGTCCTCTTGGTCTTCTATTGATCAGTTCACCACGTCTGCGAAGTGATTCAACCCAACGAAGGATGGTGTTTCGAGAGGGAATAGCTCTATTCCGATGAATGTGGAAATGGCGACGAAACTCACGCTGCACGACCGTGACTGACTCATTATTTCGGACGAAACTATCATAGGCGAAAACACGATGCTCCACCGTCCAAGGCTCCATGACGACAACTGGTAAATAAATGCTAGGAACACACGAGTCTAACGGCACCTTCCCCACTTCTCTCGTCCTCAGTGGGGGAAAGTTATGCCCATCTGAAAAACGTCCGCCCTCCGTGCCGCACCTTGTATTACAACAATGTGTTGTTTTCGCGAAATTTATTTGTTTGAATTTTTCTATTCGAAATGATAAATATCCATTTTTATCAAAGACAATTTATTAAGGTTTGTTTTAGCCGTGGATTAGTGAAAATTGATTTTTAATAACAAATAACAATTATGGATTTTAACTTGAAATTGAATTTCTTTTAAATGACACGCCCCGCAGGTATCTCTCCCCAGATGACTGGTGAAGGAAAGAGAGAGTATTATACAGCCAGTGTGAGATCTAGTTCAGGGTAGGGTTTTTTGCTTCTTGCTTCTTGTGGACACACATGTCCACTGCAAGTGTATTTCCTGATAAATATACCTAACTAGATAAATTTTATAAGACCAGATTTTGTTCAACAAATTAGTTTTTTTTTAGATCATTCATGAACTATGTCTTATTGTGATCGAGATATTCTTGATAATGGAATATTTTATGAATTTGTTGAGGCTTCCGCGGCCATCGTTTGATCACATCTGATCTTGTTTCGAGCATTTCGACCGAGAGAGGAATAATTCCTGAAGATGCCAGACACTCGATCTAGCGAAACGTCGAAATCTAATAAACCACGCCGGCCGAAATGCTCGAAACAAGATCAGATGTCATCAATGGAATATTTGTTGAAAAATTATTTGGGCTGTTTCCATTATCTGTAGATAATGTGAACTATCTCATCCTGTATTGTTGAGATTTTCTTGTACACAGTTGAGTTATTACCGTTGTTCCCGTAATTTCTATAACTCCTGTTATTCCCATTGTTCTCGTTATTTCCGATAATCCGATGTTCCTATTATTCCCGTTATTCCTGTTACTCCCGTTTTTCCCGTTGCCAAAAAACCTTATTCCGTCATCTTAATGATGATAATGAGGATGATAAAGATGAAAATACAAAGAAATAGAAACAAACATTAATACATCAATATTTATGCATATATTGGATTATTCAGCTTCATAGAACAAATGTTGGGGCGCAGGGAATATAACAAGAAATGAAGAAATCCGACCCTGAACTATATATCTCACACTAGCTGTATGAATGGTCTCGCTTTCATTCACCAGTCAACTGGGAGGAGCTACCTGCGGGGCGTGTCATTTAAAAGAAATTCAATTCCATCTTAAAATCCATAATTGTTATTAACAATTTATTTTCACTAATCGACGGCTAAAACAAACCTTAATGACATGTCTTTGAGAAAAATGGATATTTATCATTCCGAATAGAAAAATTCAAGGAAATAAATTTCGCGAAAACAACACATTTTTGTAATATCATTTACAAAAAAAACGGCTAATTATAAAAGAAAAACGAGATAGACATGTCATTAACTAAATGATAGACTTCAATACTGAAATGAAAAAACACAAAAATATTAGTTCGTTTTGATGGTGGAAATGTTACAAAATAACCAAAAATGATGTTGAATATCCTTTTTATTCATTCAATACTCATAAAATATTTTTTTTATTATTTTTACCTTTATACACACATACATCCCTTGATCAGTCATAAAAATAAATCGTTTCTGACTCCCTTTTTTTCAGGGATGTAGACCCTTAAGCACGTCATGAAGAGGAAACATCTCTTAGCAGTGGCGGCCGCGGTTTCGGTGCTGAATAAAAAAGAATCAAATTTATTCTTCACTGTTTTAATATCAGCGCCTTCCTCCCAATTCATGATATTTTTTCAATAATATTACATAACCTTCCCTCTTCTTGTTTCTATTCCTGTATTCTGCTGATTTAATTCGCCATAGACATGGATGCAACTTGTCCAAATAGATGAAATCCACAATTAATTGTTTATTCGCCGTCTTCTGATCCATTCCGGTCAAAAATAGCGATAGAAGAAGTGATTAAGAAACAGCAGAAGTAGACGCACTTGTGGAAAGGACTCGACTTGTACTACGCTAATGGAAAATAACCGCCGATTCTCGACGAAATGCCCACACACAGTCGGTATGGCACGACAACCGATGAACCGTCGTGACAAAAATCAAGCATCGGCAGATATTTGTACCGACGATTCATACCGACGGTTCTTCGCCATACACATCGGTTTTTGGCGCTTTGGCCGGGACGGTTCGTATCGCGGCGTTATAAACGGATGAAAAATAACGATGTCTATGGCCGACTTTAGACTCGGATTCGGTGCGATTCACTGAAGCGAAAAGACACTGCAGCGAAAGTTCATTCCCGCGTAAGATCATTGCAGCGAAGGTTCACTCGCGCGAAAACCACGCCCACTTCACCTGATTGGCCATCTAGCCAGTTCTCCGTTGTTTGTCATCTTCGTCTATCATTTATGCAGTTTGAAAGTGGTTAGGCAACTTTTAACAGAAAAGTTGTTATTGTTTAAGCCAAGAAAAATGTGGGGTTTCGATATAATTTCGATGACTGAACACATGGTGATTACACTGATTAGATTTTGTTTCGACCAAATTGAGAATATCCGCAAGATTTCGTTTTTTCCACTTCAGGCGGCGCTTTTCACTAATTATGACTGATTTTTATTAGTTATTTCAAATATTCGAATTTATTCTGGTGAACGTGTTGTGTTAATAGTCGATAATTTTGTCAAGAAATAATTTGTGTTCTTATTTTTGGCAATTTAATTTATATCAGCATTGTTTAAACAATGATATCAGTATGGAGGAAAAGTATAAGACTTTCACCATATGAAAATGTCATTCTATGGTCAAGTCATAATTGACTTTGGCAGATCAGCTGTTGATTAATCAATCAAATCGATCAAGGGAAAAAGGACCGTCCGTAATGACGTTGTATGACATAATTAGTGAAGAGCGGCACCTGAAGTGGAAAAAACGAAATCTTGCCGATATTCTCAATAATCTCAATTTGGTCGAACGTCATTCCATTCAGTATTTGACGAGTGCTTACACCATTATTCGGCATCTTAGATATAATGCCGTAGCAAAATGTGCTGCAATTTCTGCAGCTTTTTTGCTCCTTGAATTCCGCATCCTTGGAGCAGCTACCTTATCCTATATCTTCCAAGATTCAAGACTTCCACACAATATCCTCTGAAAACTTCCAAATATGCTTATGAAGATTTGAGAACAACGAACAACCAATAATGAAATCTTCCTAGTAACCCATGAAACAGGAAAATCATAACAACCTGCCTACCAGAGTTCCATTCTCTCCAAGATTCGACAGATCCTTGAACAATGTGATACCTAGTAGAATCATATATCATCCTGATACCGAAGCTCTAAACATATACGAAACCAGCTGCCACCTAGCCTAATCCTATCCTTCTCGAGATGAGACTTCTTCAGGAATGAATTGGAAACTCTTGAGTACAACAACCAAACTTGAAATCTTCCTTGTAACCCATGAAACAGGAAAATCATAACAACCTGCTTACCTGAGTTCCATTCTCCATGATTTGACATCCTTATGAACAATTCATACCTACTAGAAACGTTTTCCTGCTTTCCAAGACCTGAAAGACTCACACCAGAATTCGGAGTCTTTTAAGTATTGAAGATGTAAGAAGTTGTTCATCTTCAAGATTGGAAAGATCAGAGCGAAACCATGAATCATTACCTATCACTCGTTCACATGGTTTTTTTGCTTGATTGAAGAAAATGGAGATGAAAAACTAAACAGCCTACTAAAAAAAAGGAAAAACAGAAAATTTTGAATCTCACAGAAAATTCGCAGTGATAATTATATATATAATATTATAGTTCAGATCGAATTTTCAAGTGAAATGCAAATATTTTGATAATATGTCATTTTATTCCACAAATACATTATTTTGATATATATTCAAATATAACGAGTAAAGTTATAGAGTAATATTTTACTCAGTCAGTTGTATTTCAAAACAAATATTTTAAATGCTATTTTTTCTCTTGGGTGTGAATGAAAAATTATCAAGAACAAACCGAATGTTACATTCTCTTCTTTTGTGTCCACCTTAAATATAGGTACACAATAGAGTAAGTTTAATGTTTTTTTTTTAATAAAAAATCAGATTCTACTTGTAGGTAAGTACTTTATCTTCTGCAATCCACAACATTCATTCAAATCGATAAAATATGTGAAAGGATTTCATAAATTGAGATTGTTAACTGGTCATAACAGAAGCTAATAAATATTGGTTTAGGTAAAATATGTATCCTATACAAATATACAATGGGTATGTATCATCAAAGTTCTTACTGGGCATAACAATTCTATAAATAATACCAACATGAAAATTCATTTTTCTGTTTATATTTGATAAAAGGATACGTTACACACTCCCATTATCTGTCTATCTATTTCATAAATATGGACAATTTCCAGCCAATAAGTTCTCAGAAAAAAGATCTGTGTAATCTATGGTATTTATATCACCGATCTACTATTTACTCCAAGTAACGTTGATTCCAAAGGTATCCATTATTTCACTGGTCCCCTTATTACCTACCTAATTTCTGAAACCAATCATGCGTGAGTTGAATTTTCTGAATAACATTTTTGTGAATAGAAACATTGATATTGAAAGCTTGAGATTGCTGATTGACCAACACAGGTGCAGATTGCTTATTTTACTCAATCAGTAAAATTTATAAGTTCATTATGATAACAGTTCCCATTAACTAATGTGAAAACGTTGGTATATTTTTTTGAGAAGAGAAGTATACGGCTGTATACTACTTTTCATTTTCAGTATTTTCACCATCTACCACTACCTAAAAAAAAGCAGTTGCATTGGATTAAACTGAAGGAAATGGGGGATATTTATTTTGTACGATTCGTTAGACACCCACTTTATATATTATTGGAAAAATATTTAATGTATCCTAAAAAACTCCCAATGCATTTCATCATTGAATTCTTTTCATATTATCATTACGCTCACTTAATTAGACAAGAAAATCGTCATTCGTCATATAGAACATACAGAAACGTCTAAATCTGTTTTCGTTGGATTATATCGAAACCCCACATTTTTCTTGGCTTATGTAAAAACAATAACAACTTTTCTGTTAAAAGTTGCCTAACCACTTTCAAACTGCATAAATGATAGACGAAGATGACAAACAACGGAGAACTGGCTAGATGGCCAATCAGGTGAAGTGGGCGTGGTTTTCGCGCGAGTGAACCTTCGCTGCAATGATCTTACGCGGGAATGAACTTTCGCTGCAGTGACTTTTCGCTTCAGTGAACCCTACTCGACTGATTTATGTCTCATCTTCATCTTCTGAGAGAGTTCTCAAGCCAAGATACTTAGGTAATTCGGGCCACTCAAGAGGCATCTATTTCGAGCATTCTGGAAGCTGACCTGGACGCTCGACTTCTCAGGCGTACATTCTTTTCGAGCATTCGTTTGATGCTGGCTGCTCGAAAGTCCCGTGAAAAGTCCTCGTGATTGGCCTACATAAAGCTTGGGCAATTCATCTGGTTTTTTAAGACAATAACCATGTATTGTGAACCTTCATTCAGTTTGTCAGAAGAGGCTCATGAAATTCAAAATATATGGTGACACATTGATTGCAGAACAAATTGAATTAGGGAACACAAGAACACATGCCAGACATCGAATGCCCAATTACAAGGATTCTCTAATTGGTCTGTAGATTCAAGAAATAGGTTGTTTTTCCTACTGTAATCAAAATTGGCAAATGATAGTATGCATTTGTGGCTCTTAAGGCTTTTTTCGATTTTGACAACCAATCAATTGTTGATCTTTCCCTCTTTTACTCAGAGGAAATGAAATCTCCCCTATTTTCCAGCTTGTCCCTATGTTACAGAGACAAGCAGTGAATTGTTAGTGAGTTTTTGAACAGTTCTTCTTCAGTTGGTATTTAATTTTCGTTCGTCAATCGTTACTGAATCATACATCCTCGTAAATCACAACTGATCATAGTTTCTTCCTTTCTTTACTTTTTCATATAGAAGGTACATTTCATAATTGTATACATATTACTTGTATAATTATTTCGGGCTTGTTATCTAAGTAAAGGTAACAAGAAAATACAGTTCATGTTTGTTGTTTGATGAGAGTGCGTCCAAATTTCACCACTTCCTCATTTTCTTCGCAGTTGTTATCTGAGTACAGATATTAACTCAACTCAGTGAGCATCATAGCACCATAGGGTGCTCAGCACACTTAAGTATACCCCCTTACATCGGTTGTGCAGTCACAACAGTCATAATCATCGACTTCATTTTGAAAACTGGCCAAAGTCCTTCTTTATATCCTAAAAAAGTTTACGTTAGAATGCCGACACTAGTTTCGTTTCAGCAAATTTTGATTTTTTCATAAGGAGGAGAAGTAGGTACCTAACACTTTTCATGGCGAGCTTGAATTGAAAGCGAGCCATGAAAAGTCACTTCTTCTTCGGCGGATGAAATATGTAATTTTATTTCAAATGTTTTGAAATTCATGAAAATCTGAATATACACTTTTGGATTGACATTTACGATCGTTATAATTGTTCTTACAGTTACAACTCTCAAAAATCCACCTGTTTCAGGATTTTGTTGCCAAACGTTTTCCTTCTGAGAAAATGAATTTGTTCCATAATTTTGACGCGCACTGTATACTATTTCGATGATCCTGACAGTCGAAATGTGACGTTATCATACGATTGGAAACAGAATATTGAGATATTGAGATGGATCACCCCATATATTTTCACATATTTCCAATGACCTTCATTACCTCTTTCATGACGCTGACGCAAAATATTAGGGACATTTTTTCAACGGTTGTCTTCGAATAAGATCTATACCGTTAAAAAAATGTCCCTAATATTTTGCGTCTTGAAAGAGGTTATGAAGGTCATTGAAAATATGTGAAAATATATGGGGTGATCCATTAAAGAAATCATGCATTTGTTGAATAAAATTTATGGGGGACACCCTGTATATCAGAAAATAATTTCCTGAGATGCAGAAATGAAGGTACAAGAGGTCTACTCCACAACGATGAACGAAGTCTCTGAGATGTCTGGTTCGGCAGCTGTGGAAGATTTTCGCATTATTGTAGGACCCTGTAGATAGATACATACATCTTTTTCTCAGGATGTCTGAATTTTTCGTATTTTGCGCAGGGAACAGTCTTCAAGGATTTTGAGTTCGTTGGTGGACACATTTCGACCAAGGGCTCCGGCGTGAAAACGCTTGCTAGACATATCATTTTCCTGATATAGGTACGTGATCATATATGATTTCTTCGACAACTGCTGTCAAATCTTTACTGCAGTTCTGCCTGAACATCCTCTGATTTTTAATAAATTGTATAGATAGATGAACAATATCTAAATAAGGCGGTCTGGGACAAATCGCTGGAAAATCATAGACTGGAATCCATATTTTAATTTTTCTTCTTCAATTAACGATTGAATAACTTTTTGCCTAGCTTTATGCTTTTTAGCTAGAGCTAGATCTATATCCTCTTGCCCAAATATCTGTAATTCTCGAATTTTGAGCCGAAAATCATCTTAAACCATTGGACTAACTGATAAAGAATTCGTGGTCGAATTAAATTCTATCCGTCCGTAAACATGATACCCAACTTCTGATTTCTGAAAGAAAAGATCTAGAGACTTCAGAGTATGCTAGAGGTCTTATGATACAATCACACTCGACTGTTTTAAGGAATGGGTTTCCAAAACAGGAACACTCCAATTCTGAAACGATATTTCATGTAACCCCTATCGAATCCCATAATTTATTCTCATGATCCCTTCCCAGGAAGCATTATCTGTTGAACTTTGAGTTTTATATCGTCTGGTTGGTGCTGAAAGTTTGATAATAAACTAGGTACCTACTTGAGAAAAGTTTCGGAAACTTTGGGTGTTCAAATTTCGTTAGATCACAATAAATTTCCCGCTGTACGTGTTCTCATACTCCAGGCATACGATAGAGGATGCCTTGGCATAATGAAAAGTTATGTAGTTAGGCGGGTACTCGATTCACACGTTTGTTATGGAACAAATGGTCGTTATACGAAACAGCCCCGAAATTTCCTTCTAATAAATCTCAGGTATTTATTCATTACATGAACAGCCTTCATTATTTCTGTACCGTAATTTTTTTGCATTTGTAAATTGTAATATCATTAACAGATACTTACATGGGGTCAATCATTCCTTCTACACTATACTAAAATGGTAACTCTTTGGACCTACCGGAGGTAATCTGTCGAAAAGTGGGTCCAGAAGAATCTTAAAATTGCAGCGAAGCTGCGATACAGGGAGAAAATTTTTATACGGTCCAAAAGAAGAATAATTGATCCATACGTGAGTGAAATTTCGATTCTCTAGCTACGAGTAGCTCTAGGCGATGTAGAAGTATTTTTGAAAATTCGCGAAAATCCCCTAAATACGGCTAATAGGGCAAATTAAAACTCGATAAAACTTTTTTCGTAAGTAACATCATAAGGGCTTCCAATTTTTCCGAAAAAAATCGAAAAAAAACACGTTGCTTAGTAATATTTTAACAAGAAGCGCCAGTGCTATGGTGGCAACAAAAATCCGAGTCGAAGACGAGAATTTTTGCACCTGCACGAATGCTTTTTGTCAAAAAATATTACTTTGCATTGTGTTTTTTCGATTCTTTTCTTAGGAAAAATTAGATGCCCGAATGGTATTTGCAAGACTATTTCATGAGTAACAGATTATTCTGGATGCATTATACAGGGTCTTTCACGAGGAACCTCACCCATATTTATACGGGAAACTACTGAACGTATTTTCATGAAATTCAGCACTTATAAGTATTTCACGATGCTGATGAAATCTAAAATATTTTCAAGGCATGAGCACCTCCGGTTTTTCCGGAAATGACGTCAACTTCCGTTTTTCAAATTAGAACACCATTTTTTTATTGCAGAAATAGATTCCTTAGAAAATTTCAAGTTATTTTGATGTAAAATTTTTCAGTTTTGGTTGGAAAATTCTCTCTGAGCGGGAAAATTCGAAAAAAAAATCGAAAAGAGAGCTCCGCTGAAACAAGAATAACTTCGAGGTTTTCGGATGGAAAATTTTCATTTTTGGGATTTTTCAAGATGTAAGATTGATGTATCCACTTTAAAAATCGAAATCGCGATTCATGATACAGGGGGTGAAAAAATCGCTTTCAAAGTTAGGGATGACAAAATCGTGAAAAATCAATTTTTTCAAATTAGAACCCCATTTTTTTATGGCAGATATTGAATCTACGTTAAAAAATAATGTGAGTGTATGCATCACACCCTTGCCCTAAAATGGATATTAACTCAGAAAATATCCATTTTAGGGCAAGGGTGTGATGCATACACTCAAATTATTTTTTAACGTAGATTCAATATCTGCCATAAAAAAATGGGGTTCTAATTTGAAAAAATAGATTTTTCACGATTTTGTCATCCCTAACTTTTAAAGCGATTTTTTCACCCCCTGTATCATGAATCGCGATTTCGATTTTTAAAGTGGATACCTACATCAATCTTACATCTTGAAAAATCCCAAAAATGAAAATTTTCCATCCAAAAACCTCGAAGTTATTCTTGTTTCAGCGGAGCTCTCTTTTCGATTTTTTTTCGAATTTTCCCGCTCAGAGAGAATTTTCCAACCAAAACTGAAAAATGTTACATCAAAATAACTTGAAATTTTCTAAGGAATCTATTTCTGCAATAAAAAAATGGTGTTCTAATTTGAAAAACGGAAGTTGACGTCATTTCCGGAAAAACCGGAGGTGCTCATGCCTTGAAAATATTTTAGATTTCATCAGCATCGTGAAATACTTATAAGTGCTGAATTTCATGAAAATACGTTCAGTAGTTTCCCGTATAAATATGGGTCAGGTTCCTCGTGAAAGACCCTGTATAGAGAATCCGCCAATGAAAATTGAAGCTTGACTTTGGTTGAAATCAAAATTAGCAGATATATTGAGAATGAATATAATATACAGGGTGACGATTTGAAAACTTGCCAGTCCAATTATGTCACGACATAGAAAATGCCGAAACAGGTCAATTTCTATTCGTAGGAGGATATATTTTGAACAGAATTGTGAGCCGAAATCTCGCCCTTGGTATAGGTGCTATCAGCCCTGAATTCTTAATAGGGAATAGGGGGTGAGCTATACCTTCATTGAAAGATCACTTGTCCCTTTACATGAATACTATGGTTTGCAAATTTTTCTTGAGTCCTTGAAATAGTTACAGGGTGTGACCATTTGAAAACTTGCCAGGCCAATTATACCTCGACAAATATAGCTATACCTCAATTGGAAGATCACTTGACCCTCTATAGATGAATACTATGGTTTGCAAATTTGTATTGAGGTTAATATCACTCCCTATTCCCTATTGAGAATTTAGGGGTGATAGCCCCTACACCTAGGGTTGAGGAGATTTTGGCTTAGATTTCTGCTCAAAATATGTCCCCCTCCGAATAGAAATTGACATGTTACGGCATTTTCTCTGAAAACATCCTCGTCGCGCCATAATTGGCCTAGCAAGTCACCCTGTATACGTTCAATCTCACTCTGATATATACATTGTGGTATGTCTTGAAATGACATTTTTTCGCGCACACCCTAACAATTTGATAGGGGCCATGCCCCTCCCTTCGAGATCGACAATAAACCCTCTATGGTTGGTCAACCAATTTCTAATAATCGAATTACAGACAAATCACTCAAATAATAATTTTTTTCACAACTGCCATTAAAAGTGAAACTTTTAATGACAGCAAACAATGTTAAAATTGATTGTTTATGTGGAAGCGTGTTAAAAATATTTTTAACATTAGTATTGAAAATATTTTCAGCACTCCATTTTCTTATGATGAAATCAGATGAAGAATCATCAAGAAATATCAGGAAACAGTTTCCTGATATTTCTTGATGAATCTTACTATGGAGGACGCTAATTCTGTTAGTTTTGCCAGATGAAGAAAATTCAGCAATTGCAAATTTTTATTATCAATATTTAACAATCATTACTATGATGAACATTAATATTAACCGTAAAACTAGAACAATTACCAACAAATGCCCTGGACGTTAGGGAGTTTCGCAACACATTGTTAGATCCTCAGCACCATCAGTACTTGTAGAAACCAGAAGTATAATATTGATTTGGTTCTGGCAGTTTGAGGAATTCGGCAACAATATAGATGGAATTTTCCCAAATGTATTGATACCAACTGGATTGGCAGTGCATTTATTATTCATGTATATCAGGAAAAAACGACTATGTTTGATGACAGAAGGGCGCAGTGCAGTAGTACTCATCATGAAAATAGTCAACATACTTCCCAATAATACTGAAAGAACGACTGACTTTCGTTTTTGTGTTTGGAAGTTGTATAACCAATGATTTATTTGTTATTTCGATGCCTTCCACTGATAAATTACACAATTCTTCACGCCGACAGGCTCCAAATAATCCGAAAATAGTTGCAACCTTAACCTTCAAGTAGGTATTTCTCATCTGGTGTCGCATTTATAAACTTTTCAACTTGTTCACGAGTGAGAATTTTCGATTTTTTGGGACGATATCCTTCACTTTTCCGTTTTAAATATGCGATTAGCTATTACCTTAAAATATTCACAAACATCCACACCCCTTCCACATTTTTCAATTCACACCAGGCCAGGAAATTGTAATATGCAGTATCGTGTAGCTGAACAGATTTTTTAGGTAGTTAGGAGTTCCAGATTTGCTCTTCTTGCAGACTCTTCAATATCCACAGGAACAACCAAATCGTCACTTTTATTAATAATTGGACTCTCGACAAACATATCAAGCAATTGGAAAGGAACGAAATTCAAATGACAGCGTCTTTTCTCATTTGTTAGTCATCATAACGTTGGCAGCGTTTGCCATTCACAACAACCTTTTGATTATTAATTGAATATTATAATGCATTTTGAAGTTTTTTGTCATTGCAAATTCGCCCATTTCATTATCAAAATAGGGCAGTTGTACAAAAACATTGTATGGTATTTGTGTTAAAAGCGATTTTATTTTGTTCGTGAAATTGTTAAATTCGCTCCGCTCATTTCACAAACTTTTTCACTCACAAAATAAAACGTCACTTTTAACACTCATATCATAAATAACTATTTCATTCCCTGCATATATTGCAAAATCATCAATGCAGACAAATGTGTCGGAATGCTCCGAATTCATCTCATGTACTCGTATACTCCCTGATCGTTGAAAAGGCAATACATTATAAATATATCGATGAAAAAGAAGCTGCAGATACGCGCAGATAGATAACTGATGCCAGTATCTGGAGGCTGGAACTTAATCTTCATATGGTCGAAACAGCATAACCATGTATAGGGTGTTTTTCGCAAATATGTATTTTGAAAAAGTTACTGTAACTTTTCTTCGAAATGAACATCCTTTATATTCAAATGGAGCTCGGGATTCCAATTTCGAAAATATGCCATTATACTGAAGTCATCTTCTAAAATTAGAGGTTACAAGCATGGGCGGGGTACCTTGAGGTACCCTTGTACGAACTTCTGTCTCTTTGGACAAAAATGCCACAGAAATGTTTGCCCGGAAACGTAGAATTTTCCTCAGGAAAAAAGTTAAAATTGTTTTCACATAAACAGAGTGTTCGATAACGAAGATATAGACCATAGTTACACTTTTTTCAATGTAATACCCTATATATGAATTCAAAAATTGAATGGCAAGCTCAAATAATGATGAGTTTATAGAGACCATTTTATGCCTAAGGAGAACCATTTAAGAGAAAATAGCGAAAAATCGAAAAAAAGGAGTATTTTTAATTTGCAATTAATTAATAAACCCTTCAAGCCAACGAGACAGACAATTTTTTTTTCGTGTAGACATATTGGCTACCCTTATGCAGAAAAAAAAATTTAACTCTGGAATATACTGAGTGATCATAATTAATATTCAAACATTAACTACAAATTATGGTCAAACACTTTCTTATTTCAAACGGCACACCCAGTATTTCTGTACCTTGTTGAACGTAAAAATTATTATCGAAACTATCTTTATTGGGTTTTCCTATACCTAAACCTAATAGTTTTCCAGTAATTTTCGGTGTTTAATTCAACTAGTTAACGAATATTTATTATTCCGTTATAAATGATTGTCTACTGTTTTTCTGAATATCAATTCTTTTTTCAAATATTTTCAAATTAATTTCGCCAAGAAGGTATTAAGTGTCATTATCATTCAATCTTTTCTGGTACATGCCCTTAAATTTTTCTTTATTCCGATCGTTTTGAAGTTAAGCCATAGGTACGTTCAAAGAATCATGTAACAAACGATTCTTTAAAAAAATATTTGCTCAGGCGATGAACCTGTGCTCCAGTCCAACATTTTCCCTATTCTCCACATTTTCAATATTTTCAATACTTTTCGAGATTTTCAAAAGAGATCTTTGATCGTGAACCTCTGGCCAGAGAGTGAGTTCAGTACCGAGTGGAACGAGTTTCACCTTTCACCCGCATAAGGACATTCAGTAGTAAGGTTAGGGTACCTAGTATTTGAAGGTATTTTGTGAACATCTTTGAATCATTGAGTCCACTAATACTCAATCCAACAATTGGCGAAAATAATATGATAATAATTGAAAAAAGAATTGATATTCGGAAAAACAGTAGATAATCATTTATAAAGGAATAAATCTTGCGTGACCGCAACATTATTGCGATCTTTATATGAGTTTTTCAGATTTCAAATAATATTGTAAGTACAAATATTCACAAATATTTCCAAGAATTCCTATGACTATCGCTAATCATAATAGTGGGTTAACTAGTTGAATTAAAAATCGAAAATTACTGGAAAACTATTAGGTTTAGGTATAGGGAAACCCAATGAAGATAGTTTCGATATTAATTTGTACGTTCAACAAGATACAGAAATACTGGGTGTGCCATTTGCAATAAGAAAGTTTTTGACCATTATTTTGTAGTTAATGTTTATGTTTGAAAATTAATTATGATCACTCAGTATATTGCAGAGTTTTTCTCTTCTGCATAAGGGTAGCCAATATGTCTACACGAAAAAAACATTGTCTGTCTCGTTGGCTTGAAGAGTTTATTCATTAATTGCAAATTAAAAATACTCCTTTTTTTTTCGATTTTTCGCTATTTTCTCTTAAATGGTTCTCCTTAGGCATAAAATGGTCTTTATAAACTCATCATTATTTGAGCTTGCCATTCAATTTTTGAGTTCATATATACAGGATCTTTCACGAGGAACCTCACCCATATTTATACGGGAAACTACTGAACGTATTTTCATGAAATTCAGCACTTATAAGTATTTCACGATGCTGATGAAATCTAAAATATTTTCAAGGCATGAGCACCTCCGGTTTTTCCGGAAATGACGTCAACTTCCGTTTTTCAAATTAGAACACCATTTTTTATTGCAGAAATAGATTCCTTAGAAAATTTCAAGTTATTTTGATGTAACATTTTTCAGTTTTGGTTGGAAAATTCTCTCTGAGCGGGAAAATTCGAAAAAAAAATCGAAAATAGAGCTCCGCTGAAACAAGAATAACTTCGAGGTTTTAGGATGGAAAATTTTCATTTTTGGGATTTTTCAAGATGTAAGATTGATGTATCCACTTTAAAAATCGAAATCGCGATTCATGATACAGGAGGTGAAAAATTCGCTTTCAAAGTTAGGGATGACAAAATCGTGAAAAATCAATTTTTTCAAATTAGAACCCCATTTTTTTATGGCAGATATTGAATCTACGTTAAAAAATAATGTGAGTGTATGCATCACACCCTTGCCCTATAGTGGATATTAACTCAGAAAATATCCATTTTAGGGCAAGGGTGTGATGCATACACTCACATTATTTTTTAACGTAGATTCAATATCTGCCATAAAAAAATGGGGTTCTAATTTGAAAAAATTCATTTTTCACGATTTTGTCATCCCTAACTTTGAAAGCGAATTTTTCACCTCCTGTATCATGAATCGCGATTTCGATTTTTAAAGTGGATACATCAATCTTACATCTTGAAAAATCCCAAAAATGAAAATTTTCCATCCTAAAACCTCGAAGTTATTCTTGTTTCGATTTTTTTTCGAATTTTCCCGCTCAGAGAGAATTTTCCAACCAAAACTGAAAAATGTTACATCAAAATAATTTGAAATTTTCTAAGGAATCTATTTCTGCAATTAAAAAATGGTGTTCTAATTTGAAAAACGGAAGTTGACGTCATTTCCGGAAAAACCGGAGGTGCTCATGCCTTGAAAATATTTTAGATTTCATCAGCATCGTGAAATACTTATAAGTGCTGAATTTCATGAAAATACGTTCAGTAGTTTCCCGTATAAATATGGGTGAGGTTCCTCGTAAAAGACCCTGTATAGGGTATCACATTGAAAAAAGTGTAACTATGGTCTATATCTTTGTTATCGAACACTCTGTATATGTGAAAACAATTTTAAATTGTGCATCTGATTGCCCTTTACATTTAACGAAAAAAAAAATGTTCCAAATGTTTTCATTTACTGCCTCAAAGTGAGAACCGCGTCTGGGTTGGGCGACCCTCTATAAAACTCATGAAGAGGAGAAGGCACTTCCAAATGGTCATTTGATATTCACCTGAGTAACCTCTATAGGTACGTAATAGGATAAACAGTTCTGACTCAATCTTTATATGCGGAGTTTAATGCCTGATTTTGTCCGGGAAATGTGTTACATCCCTCACTGCATGCAATTCGTTTTCTCATATGGAAATTCGAAACACCTGTTTAGCCGAATATCTCGATTCTTCTCTAGTGCATAATGTGACGCGCATGCGTTATTCTCATATTTCGTCCTATGCGCTCGGGTTTTCACGCTTCTCATCATTCTCCGTTAGTTCGCTTTTAGCGGTAGCGGTTTTCCATTTCGGGCGAATCACGTGCGGGCACAAACAGTCGAGTTTGTTCGGTCC
Source organism: Adalia bipunctata (assembly GCA_910592335.1). Taxonomy (NCBI): domain Eukaryota; kingdom Metazoa; phylum Arthropoda; class Insecta; order Coleoptera; family Coccinellidae; genus Adalia; species Adalia bipunctata. Next base: position 34,936,984 of record OU342948.1, read on the forward strand.
GCGAATTTTCCACGAACTCCCATTATTAAAAGTCAAGGTGCGATTTGCTCAGTGCTCTGAAGAAATCGTACTTCAGACCTGGAACTTTTCGCCCTGAAAAAAGGAATGAACTTGGATCGCTAATTACTTTTCTAACTCGCGTCCACAAGAGTTTTTAATTCGCGATGCTGAATTGAATCCGGATTTTCTGTGATCGCTAAGGGTGAAATTTGTGCCGTTTCACTGAATTCATGAGATTTGGGGGTTCTGGTTTTAATAGAAGAATTGAGGTCGATTGAATTCCGAGTACCGCAGCTGAAGTTTTGGCTCCTTTTTTTTTCTACTTTTACGCCGACTGAGTTCTGGTGAGTGGAGAAGTTTTGGACTGATTTTTCTATTTCTCCATTTTCTCCTTATACACTTCCTTTCTATCTCTATGCGCAAAACAATTTCTTCGTTTCGTATCCTCACGATAGCTTTTCAACCATTGCATGAGGTAATTCCTCTTTAAGAATGGAATATTAATTTCGATATAAGTGAAACATCTTAAAATTACATAACTGTAATTGAATCACATTGTAAATTGTATCTCTTGTATCATTTTCCAATATATCTAACTTTTTGCCCAGAGCACACCGATAAAGCGGAAAATTCTTCAATACGAAAATCATGAACATTTTTTCAACACTGAGTGAAAAAACTCAGCCTATGTCACTTTCACAATTTATAAGAATCCAACGACAACCTATATGTTGAAATCCCTCAAGCCGTTTGAGCTGTAGAACTTGAACAAGACATACACATTCATTCAAAAAACATTACCTTCCCTCTTCTGGCGCAGTCGGGTAAAAAGAGGAACTTGTAGGCTCCCTTAGATCGGGGAGAGATTACAAAAAGGATTTATTCATGCAACAAGTGTGCGACGTGGGTTTTTTCATGAATCTCATAGGCGAAAACTACTTCACAGAAATGATTGCATACGAAATTGTTTCTATACGAGTTTCTATATCTCAACCAATTATAGAAATTACCACCAAAAACAAGAATTAGAGGTCAAAGACAATATGATGATATTTTTAAGAATATCATCATCACTCATTTCCAATCATAGTTATAGGCAAAAACACACAGAAGAACATGAAAAACAGGGCAGAATTGCTAGAATTGAAAATCGAGCAGGTCTGGAACAAAACATGAGCACAGACCGAGGCACAAACCCTGCATTTGTATTTTGTATATTCTACGAAATCATAAACAATGGATTAAGTGCTATTGTGGTTTGCAACCCATATGCTAATATGACTTTGGCGTTATATAATTCCATGGATATATATTTCGGGAGGCACCAAATACATTTTCATAGTGGAGTGGCTTTTAGGAAACCCGAGGACTAGAATTTGTATTCATGAAGATCCAACTCGTATCAGAATATTATGACTGAAAAGAATGGCCCTTTTCATACTAATTACTTTTTGATAATTTCATTCGCAGAAAAAAAGTTTGACCGTAACAAATGGTGTCTATAATATAGTAGAGGAAAGTCATCAAATACGGAATACCATTTTGTTTTTGGGATATAAAAAAAAAACTTCATATTAATTAAATCAGTTTACTGTTTTTACCAATCGGTCATACATTTATATGTAGTAATTAACAGCCTTTGAGGTGGGCGTTCAATGTAGTGTGTTTTTATTTCAAGTTGCATTTGAAAATGGTTTCACTTTGAGAACTGAAATTTTGTGGGTAAACTAAGAAAGGATTGGAGTTCTTGATGAGATAATTGAGATTAATTGCATTTCAACAGTTCATTTTTTTTTCTTTGAAAAATAGAAGAAAATTAGCCAACTCTTGGTTCTGTTTCATTTCAAACGAAAGACCCATGAAAATAGTTCGACTTCCGATTAAAAGTGAATCTACAGATTATTTCATTTAGAAAAACAACTTGAAATACGGAATTGGCAGAGAATGGCCAAATTCAAATTTTAGCGGGGAAAAGTTTCTGCTTTACTCACATTTTCACTAATTTCATAGTTCAGCGAGTTTCGGATAGAGAGCGCCATTATACATTTCATTCTTAATTAGAGAGAGATATTCATAGAACTCATAGAGATAGTGTAAGTTCTATGGAGATATTCCGTAAAATGCACGGTGGCGCCTCTATCGGTTGACTGTTCCTACGCGCTTCAAACGGCGACCTTAATCAAATATATCAGTTATCACATTCAAATCTAGCACAAAAAGCAGAATCACAAATGAGTAACCAAATATGGAATAGGTACCCCTCGAGGTACCCACTACCCATATATGGAATATAAGCATAAATCAACATAACAATAACAAAAATGGACATTAATATCTTTGAGATCAATTAAATGAATATAACATATTGTGATAAATGAAAGAAGTTTCATAATAACTTGCAAAAGTCACAGATCCAAGTATCAAACTCTGGACCAGCATAATCATAATGTGCCTAGAGCCCATACATCAAGAATATTCCATAATTAGACACCGACGACTGTCCATATTTGGACTCGTATTTGGATTTTTATGCTAGTTCAAACTCTTCTTAATATTTTTTCCGTCGACCATAGAATAAAAGCTCATTCTAACGCACTCGAAATCATCCATTGATGACCTATTTTAATGCATGATTTCTTATTAATGCATGATTGTCATAGCAACCGAACATGAAATATTCAGTCAGAGCCTCAGTCAGAGCACTTTCGAGCTTGGTCGGAAATCAACTTCTGTCACCGAAGGGTATACAGGGTGAGTCTTTGACTTGTACATATATTTTAACTGTAGATTCTTGAGGCCTAAAGAAGCCTTTTTTTCATTTTCCATTTTTCCGAATTCGGCTCTGTTAAAGAGATATAGCCATTTGAAAAAAAAAGTTGGGCTGAATACGCTCCTGGAACAATTCTCTGCAAACACCTCAAAGTTCATATTTTTCAATTGAAATTGATGTGATTATCAGATATTCTGTGTGATACATTTAGAAAATACTCAAGCACTAACCTTATTTGAATAAGAATGTTACAAACACGATATTTCCTAGCAAAAACGCTAAGTTTTGTTCCATAATTTCTGCAATTGAAATGCCATATTTCTCACACCAAAATAAGTTCCTTCTTCGATTTTCCTGAAGATTAGTTTGTAAACACTAATAATTTGTTCATATTTGCCTCGATACCCTGAAACTATCTTATAAAAATTAGTTTCTCACTAACCTATCCTAACTCCATTAATCAAAGTCATATGTTTCGAGGTCAATGACCTAACCTAATCCATTCCTCTGTGATGATATATCATAGAATTCTAGAGAAGACGATGCCAGATTGACTATTTACTCTTCAACAATGGTATAGACTATAGGCGAACTCAATAAAGCAGAACGTCCCCTATCGTTAACGGAAGAACTATCACAGAGGCTTCTACGCATTGCTCTTTGGAAATGCCAAACGAGTAGTTCTGATTCTCGCCGATACAGCGCTACGATCTAAATTTAAGTGCGCTGCCGGCTGCGAGTGCGATGTAGCCGCCACGCAAGACAAGACAAGACGTTCTTCTGTGTCTCCACAGTACAGTCTGTGATTACAATGAACGACGCCGCGATAACCTTTCTACATGGATTCGTTTTATTATTTATTTATTTACTTGAAGTTTGCAGAGAATAAAGCAAACAGGTGATGAATGTGATGTGAAAACAGTGTAGGGTCGATTAAAAATTCCAAGAGGATATTGTTAAGAAGATAGATTTTCCTGAAGGACGGGTATCAATAAATTTTCAATAGAAACTTCTTATAAACTTTGTAATTTCATGCTTCTCGGAATTCAGTTGATAAACATTGACAACATTGTTAATTTGTTAAGAGACCAGAGAAGAAACAATATTCGATGATATTTAATCCAGGAAAGCATTCAGATTTTTTATGAAATTCATGATTTTTTCCTCAAATTTCTTCGTATACATTTAGGAATAACTCGAAAACGACGCGTTTTATTGAAAAAATATAGGAATACTTTTATTCTCTAAAATGGTTGATTCTTTCGAAAATATGAACCGTTTATCCTTTTCAAGTGATTTGATAGTGTTTTTGCATGAATTTATGAGTCGACCACCCTGTAACTTTTAAACTAGGAGAGATATTCAATAAGTTTTGATTGAGGAATATGCACCATGAATAGAGTAACCAATGGACCAAAATTCAGTTCATTTGAAATAACGGTTCCGGAGATATGAACAGGAAAGTGTTTTTTTCGTGGATTTTCGACACCCTGTATCTTCCAAACGAAACCGAATTTTGAAAAATGGTATGGGAAAAAAGTTTTTCGTTTGATGAGGGGAATCTACAGTTAAAATATATGTACAAGTCAAAGACTCACCCTGTATTGAAAACTCCATTCAAAATAAAATAGAGACTGCAGAAGAAATTTCAGGTGATAAAAGTTGCAAAGTAAATATTACTTCAACCTCCACTTTCTCCACACGTTCCTTATCGGATAAGTAATGAATGATAAAAATGTGAACTATTCAGAAAGTCACAATATGTTCAATATTCCCTCTATGAATTTTTCGAATTGTTCCATATAGAGCATAAATATCAATATATCGAAATGAACATAGAAATTTACATTATGTCAAATTTGTCTATTATGCAAAATAAAAATTTATTTGAAGCCTGAATCCATATTCATTTCGTGGTGAGGTCGACGGAAAAATCTTGTAATCAACTCGTTTATTAATCTAGCGATTAATGGTCTCAAACATTAACGCGCTCGCTCCGCTTACGCGTAAAAATATTTCGGCCATTAATCGCTGTCATTAATAAACTAGTTGATTAAATAACTATTTCAAGTCACAATATTTTAATGAAAAAAGATCACAAAATGGTGAAATAAACATAATACCGATATACTAAATAGTATAACACTTATGTATACAAACATAACAGCTGGTTATACTCATTTATTACTTACCTTTAAAATTTTCTTCACGACAACAAAACAAAACACCCCTGCCACACATTAAGCGTTCGCGCTACTGACTCGATGGTGTGAGTGCGATAGTTAGTAGACCGAATGAAACAGAAGATGGTCGAATGTTGCGTTGATCACTTATAGTCTTGGAGAAATGAAGGTATTCCATATTAGGATACTATTTCATATTTGGTGACTTTCCTCTATAGTAACAATTATTGATTAATATGGACTTTGTTCCTTGGAAAACTTGCCATTCATTGTTAAATCTACTGGACAAATGGTTGTACAATATTCCCTATTCAAAATATCTAGTCGACCTTGAAATCAAAGGAAAGGTAAAATTGAACGCCTGCATTCGATGTTCCCCTTAAAACTGAGAAACTTTCATTTGAAACTCTTTTTATCCAGGCTCTTCCCCCAGGAAGTTATTCCAGTTATTTCAAAATGGGTCACCGTGAAAATTCCTCTCTCCAAAATTTCAGATAACTGGCTCAAGATGCGCAGTTCGCATAACCGAGACTCATGAATCGGCATAACCGAAAAAAATTCCAATAATTCTATAACAACAGATTGACGATTTCTTCGTTAGTTGCTGTCAATTTTCAGACAGCTGTCTAGAAGTCTCTTCAATCGGTTCCCTTAACTGAGAAATGCGAATCTACCTATACAAGGTGGGTCTAGTTATAAGCGGAATGAATGATCGCTCCCGATATATCAGGGTTCCTAGCATAGAAAAAATTCCATTCCCTTATGGCTTTATGAGACGCAATTTGTTTATTATATGGAACGTTGTCATTTCGGAAAAGGGGAAAGAGGCCCATAGCCGTACCATACATGCCCCGACATTGCTAATCCGGTCCTGTACTAACAACTTTGATATTTCAAATGAAACAAAAGTTTTTTCTTAACATGCACCTCCAGGGAGAAGAACAGCTTTCAGATTTTTGTTCAATAGTCTCCTCAATGATGTGTCATCCGAAGAAAACCAGGATGATGAACTCAAAATTATCAGATTGGCAAGGGTAATCAATATCCCAAAGAGTTCATATAAACGACATACTAACTTCAATAAAGAGAAATACAATCATCAAAAAGGTATACCCTCATTACTCAGTTCGAAAAAGTATCATGTCTGTTCAATTCTATTAGGAATTCAATCACGAAATTATATCAACCCTGCACAAAAAACGATTATATCACAGATCATTAGACATCATTCTAGTTAATAATAAATACAAAAGAGAACGTGGTCAATACTCAATACTGTGTTATCCATGAAATAACATGCACTAATTGCTCTCGATTCTGAATGGTGTTTGACATTCAACGAAAAATGCCATTTTTCACGATAAATGATCGGATGTTTATTTCATTATTAAGAGGAAGGTTTGCCGTTAATAATGAGAAAAACATGAGCCAAATGACCACCACGACCACGACTACAATACCTTATCTTTTCACGAGTCTTTCATGAAATTTTTCATAAACAAATCGCAAAGTGGACGTCCTATGTCCTCGATGGCGTCACGAATTCCATCTTTGAGGCTTGAACCGACCGACGCTAGGCTCTTTCACAGGACACCAAAGGAAGATGTTCTCGACAGAATGCATAAGAACAAGGAGCTGATGTCAACGATTAAGGAACGTAAGCTAACGTACATCGGACATCTAATGAGAGGGGGTCGATACGAAATACTTCGATTGATCATCGAGGGAAAAATTCAGGGAAAGAGGTCAGTGGGGAGAAGACAGAATTCCTGGCTCAAGGACCTTCGTCGTTGGCTCGGCAAAACATCAGCCGAAATCTTCAGGGCCGCTATTTCACGCGTTACTATAGCCAATTGGATCGCCAACCTTCGTAGGGAGACGGCGCAATAAGAAGAAGAAAGGAAGATGACGCAAGGTGCTAAATCACAAGAACTCGGTGACCGATTGTCATCACCTCTTCGAGAAATAACACGGTCCGGAAACTTTTCCCGTAAAAGACCAATAGTTTCGTTGCTTGTTTGGCACGTAGCGCCGCCTTGTTGAAAGTGAACGTTGAGGATAGAGAGGCTATTCAACAATAACCATTGGGTTTTCCGAACTCCAGATGCGACAATTTTGCTTGTTGACGAAGCCACCGCGATGAGAATGGGCCTAATCACTCAAGATGATTTTTCGATGGAATTCCGGACCATTTTCATGCATTTCAAGGACTCAATCAGCAAAGAAACGACGTTTTTGATGGTCGGCCGGCTTGTGTTCTTGTGTTAACTAAACTTCAAAAGACTTAAGACCCAAATCTTTATCAAAATACGGAGTAATGAGTAATGACGTTTGTGGAATGCCTTATTCTTAAGAACGACTAGGAATGGACAAATCTGGGTTTTCTTCCACAGTTTCGGCTACAGTAGCAATATTCTCGGCTGTTCTTGAGCGACGTGTACGAGTTTTATTCTTCACATCACTAACTTGTCTCAACAGCTAAAATTTTTCCACCAATTTCTGTATTGCGGTTCGACAATGCTTCTTCACGACGACCCAAAAATGTTCCAGTTTCACAAACCGTCTCTGCCAAATTTTCACCATTTTTATAGTGAATTTTAATAACTTCAATGCATCGTTGAAGCGTGTATCGTTCAAGTTTTATTAATGGCGTAGTTTCTTCTTGTCAAATGTCAGAAAAATGACAGCTCCAAAACATCCATAAAAATATTCAGCTATACATAATACCTCTCATTGGAAAACCCAACATTTGATTCCATATGAAATGATATGAGCGAATTCTTGTCAACCTAAATCCCAATAATTCTGTAATAACGATCATAGACGGATACTTCGACAGCTGCTGGCAAATATTTTGGTGGATTCTTGAATGCGAATCTATACCTATAAGATGGGTGAACAAGCGCTCAAAAGCTCCTGACTTCACGTCAGTAGTGGTTATGCTAACTTTAGCCGATTTTTCGCGTGAACCAGGGTTAAAAACTATTTCGAAAACGTCTCAAAGTGAACGTCACCAGTTTATGTATCGCTAAAACGTCACCATTTCAAAACGTTGAAGTCATAATAGAAATGTTAATTAAATTCATAAATTTATGAGCAAGAAACAAATGCACGCACAAAATAATGATAATTAGTATTTATAATTCTGGATTAATCCTGTATTTTTAAAATGAATTTCAATCAGTTAATGTATGATTCGAATGTTCTCGTTTTGATCAACGTGAAGCATATAAATATGCAATATATTCTTATTGGTTGAATGAAGAGGAAAAACCAGCAATATCAATTTTAAGAATTCGAACATACATTTTTAAAACTGCATAATATTTCAGAATTATCAAATGAAGGTCGGCTCCATTCCTTCACATGATACAATGCATTCTGGTAAGATATCTTGCTATCTTCAGGTATTCTGTCATATTTAAATAATATCAAAATAAAATGAAACCAACAAACATCACCAAATATTCTTAATTCAGCTGATTCCAAACGTTCAAACTGCAGTTCGAAGTACCCCAATACCTGTTCAAACCGATTCGAATATTTCATGGGGAACGAAAAAGTTTTGAAATACTGTCACGCGAAAATATGACTTTACTATAAAGTTAGCGGAGTCATCCATGAACACCAAATGTCATCACAATGATTGTGCATATTTGTCGTGTAATTGTCGAAGACCATATGGAGTGAATAAACAGGCAAAAATCCATAGGAATGGATGTAAAACCTGCTATTATTATATTAAAAGCTTTTATTTAGTTTCACCTGTCCCGGTGTCTGTCTGCCTGTCTGTCTGTCTGCCTGTCTGTCTGTCTGTCTGTCTGTCTGTAATCAAATCTTGCAAGTTGAATATGACACACTTCTAATCGTCCGATTGATTTGAAATTTGGCAGGTGTACATAATTCTGGTGACAATGCATCATGAAATATTTTTTATAGAAAAAAACAAAATGGCGGCTCCAAAATGGCGGATGAGTTTTGTAATTATCATCCGATTCCATTCAAAATTAGTATCTGGGGGTTTTTGGGTTCGACAAAGATGATTCTTTCGTCGAAATTGAAAAATTCAAGATGGCGGCTACAATATGGCGGACGAGTTTTGTAATTATGATCCGATTCTATTCAAAATTGGTATCTGGGGGTTTTCTGGGTCGGAAATTACGATTTTTCCAAATTGAGGAATTCAAGATGGCGGCTTCAAAATGGCGGATGAGTGTTGTTATTATAAAAGCTTGTCTTAAAAAATGATTTTTTTATTATAGCTTGTTTTTTCATTACACCGCACTGAAAACCCTATCAAAACATGTAGATTTAGAACATCGAAAATGACTCTTTTCCGTGCGGCCGCACCGCAAAAAGTTTTACGGTGCGCTGAGGCATAGATGCATCCTATGATTCCTATGCTGAGACACAGAGCAACGATTGCGTGACAGTAGATGTCAGGGTTTTGAATAAATATTGTTTCACAATATCGAAATGCTTTCTGCTGAAAAAATTTCCCGTGTTATTGTTTTCAGAGAGGTGTAATGAAAAATATCGTTCATTACACGTCCAGAAAGGCTTTTTCCGTGCTTGCACGAGTTCCCGTGTTCGGCTCCGCCTCACACGGGAACACATCGCGCGCGCACGGAAAAAGCTTACTTTCTGGACTAGTAATGAAATATACTATTGTATTACCTGATTTTTGTGAATATTTCGCATTTTTGGCTAGCGCTCATCAATAATCAGAGTTCAAGAGGATGGCCAAAACGTGGTATAACACAATTTTTCTGCATATTGAGATATTATACTCGCTTTCTTGCACTACATCAGAGTTCGAATTGACAAAACCATTTTCAGGTTCATAGTACGATCGCCATGCATGAGGTAGTATCATTTAATGTATATATATGAATTCAGAGAAAAAACAAAAATAAATAATACAAATGAATAATGAAAACAAAAACTAATGAAGAATTTGTAGCAGGTCTAATGACGTCGATCTTTCATTTATTTCAGGAACCAACATTTTGAAAACCGCTAGTTCCTAACAAAAATCAACTGCATTCAAGTCTCTTCAATATTTTTGCGCTAAAAGGGTCCCATTTTCTGCAGATCCTCTTTTTGCATGTTTAAAAGGGCATGGCCATTGAGGAATGAGAAATTCGTTTCTAATCTTTTTTTGATTTCTGACAATAATCTGTCGAAAACAACCTTAATTTCCTCGGAGAATAAACCAACTAGATCCGTTCTTGACTCATCATCGCACATTTCGTCAACCTGCATTTTCTTCTTGGAAACACCGGAAACACGTTTATTTCTAAGAATTGGCTCCACATCCAATTCTTCTGAAAGAAATGTAGCTTCCGAGATCCAGTTTTCAATAAGTTTTTCTGTCATTCCTTGCAAGATCTTCATAAGACCTTGCATGAACGATAATGAACGTGAAATTACTATATCTCCTTTCTGAATTTCCACGTTGACTATATTGATCTCTCGCAGAATATTATCCCGAATTGTAAGGTTCAGTATGAGTCTAAAATCCATCACAGCATGAAGCAAATGACCAGCTTCATACTTGTATTCTGCGACTAGTGAGGATTCTTTGATTTCTTCCAAAGCCTTCACAACTCTTTGCCTTAATCTCATATCCAGACTACGTTCTCTTTAAATATCGTATAACCTGGTTCATTTGTTCTGTGAGAGATACATCTGGGGTACAGTCGAATATAATAGTGAAATAGTTGGCCTCCTTGATCTCATTAATAATGCTATTCCGAACTTTGGTGGCCATTAACTCGATAATTTCATTTTGCATATTTTTGGGAAGATAGGATGTTTGTCCTTTTTTTGAGTGGCCAAGATGGCACTTCAGAGTCGGGTCATATTTAATAATAATATTTTTTTCCGAGAAAATAAAAATAAAAAAATTTAACCTCTGGTTGTTTTTAGCGCCCCGTTAAGCTGGCGCCCAGGGCAAGCGCCACGCTTGCCCCACCCTAGATCCGGGCCTGAGTTTTACTTGATTACCTAATCACCGGAAAAGTGTGGGTTGTTCACGGGTAACTCGATAACGACAATTGTTTTATTCGAACGAAACTATATATCATCAATAAAAAAATAATTAATGGATATTGGATTCCTATGAAAAATGAAAAGGCTATAACATATACAAATATCGACAAAATATGTTGTTAGTTCGAAATATCAATTTACATACAGAACTGATCATGGACTAGGCAAGATAGATATTATTACACCAGGTGCATACTGAAGCAAATGGAAACCCAAATTGTAGAAACATTTTTCTTCATTACTTTTGTTCGAATCAGTAATAACACGAATTCGTTAATGAATAGCGTTGAGGGTGCCAAACTAGATTCTATGCTCCTAGGTGCCAACACTGGACAAGTAAGATATAAAACACACGGCACGATTGAAGGGCAGTTTTATTCAGTTTCGCTGCGGAATTTCATTTATACCAAAGATTATAGAGAAGGAAGATTGGAAACGAAGCGACAACATTGACGTGAGCGCCGTCTGGTGAGAAGAAAGTCCTGAGATAGATAATAGGTGGCTAAGAGAAGTGACATTATGTTACCATGGTTACCACATATGGTACAATTCAAACAGACAAATTCAAATCAAATTTAGATTATTCTCCAGTTGAGTTCGTTTAGATTAGATCTACAAAGAATAATTAATAGTTGTATTCGTTAAGTTTAAGTTTAATTGAGTTTTCGTATTGTATTTGAGTTATATATCGTGTAGTGTTTGAGTTTTCGTTTAATATTTGTGTTTTCCTTATAATTTAGTTTGATTCGTGCTTATTAGTATACGTTCCTGTGTTTCGGTTGTTAAATATTTGAAGACAAGATGCCATCCGGAGCATGCTGCATGGCAAAGCAGTGTACTAATAATAAAAGGAATAATCCGAAATTATCCTTCTTTAAATTACCGAAGAAAATGGAAATGTAAGTATTGAAACTCGAAAGGGGTAACTCTGTTATTCATTGCATTAATTTTCAGTGCTCTGAAATGGATAGAGTTTTCTGGGCGAGAGGATTTAGATCTCAGCAGAACTTATACTATGTGCAGTGAGCATTTCTCTCCAGAACAAATTATACAAGTTTTACACCTCTACAAGATGTTTTTTAAATTGTGATTTTGAATATTCTGTAAAAAATATGTTCTAATAATTCTGTAACTCAGATGTAACGATATTTTTGACATGTATTCCAATTTAAAATTGTATGTATACATATTTTGAAATAAAAATATGTAAGCAAATCTATTTGGTGTGTTTAATTAGTATCAATTGAATTAATATGTAGATCAAAAATATAATCCTGAGCAGAACAGAAGCCCTGCTTTTGTTGTGTCACCCTGTATATTATTGTCTGGGCTCGATAGGTGGAAATCAAAATTATTAATTATGGTGGTATTAAAATTTCGCGCTCTTTCCAGTAACAGTAATCTGTAATGAAAAAAACTACAGTCACTGTAATCTGTAATGAAAACGCCATCTCGTGAGTAAAAAGTCCCGATATATATATGCATAAAACGTAGTCGGTTTTTAGTACGAGAGATATGAGGGCGTTTCCTATCTTTGTACTCTATAATCTTTGATTTATACTCTTTGACTTTTGTCTTGTTTGACAAATACAGGGTATTGATAATCCTCGAAAATAATCACTTCTCTTTCCATATCTTCGGAACCCTCATTTCGAATGAACTGAATTTTGGCGCAGATATTACTCTAATTATAATTCTTTTCCCACAATCAACAATCACTGAATATTTGTGCTTGACGAACACTCGAATTCACGAAAAATACTGTAAGACTTGAGAAAAAGATTAACATTCGATCAAAGGAGTGTGAAAGTATTCGAGTTCGTTGCTTTTTGGATGAAACGCGTCGTTTTCGCGTTATTCCTCACCCAGGATTAAATTTCGGGGGGGGGGGGGCGCTGAATCGAAATGCAACTTTGATATAAGATATAAAATATTTTATTCCTCTTTGGAGATATTCCATAAAAAGCACGGTGGCGCCTCTTTCGGATGAGTTTTCCTACTCGCACTGAACGGCGACCTTAACGAATCTTTTTCCGAATAAAGTTCGTGAAAATTTAAATTACAATCACGCAATTATATCCAGCTATATGTAATTTCGATAGTTAGTAATTTTACTCACTCTGGGCATTAATATCACTCAATCCTTGAACACAAATCATAGAAAATGATCAAATATTCCACGTACTTCGTTTCGTATTTCAGAATTGTCCAACGAGGGGCTTGAAAAATTCTTAAATTTTATTATTATTTTGAGTTCGTATCTGTATTTTGAATGCCATTGAAATCGATTCAATTATGTTGTCACTATGGTCGGCGAGATGGCATGGAGTATTCATAGAATTCAGAAGTTAATGTAAATTAAAGTGGCTTTATACAGGACAGTGGCGACAATAAACGTTCACGTTTTGATTGGTCGGACTGTTTTCGACCACTAATGGCGGACTTGCATTGATTTGTTGTCATGTCATAGTGTATAAAGCTCAAAATCGAGTCAAATGTCAAACAGCACCACTCTCAAATGTAAACAAATATCCGCCATGTTTGTGCAAAAACGTGTTCTATGACCCTATTGTCGCCACTGTCTTGTATAAAGCCACTGTAATGTGAATGATGTTCAAGGTAACCTCCCAAACTTGAATTTTAGAGCTTGGAGCAGTTTGTGACGTTCTTTCGCCTTATCTCGGGATAATATTCAGAAAGGGGTTAGCGCAAAAATCCGAAATTGTAAGTACAAGGGGTACCGTCTGCTAAAGTATAACGGAAAACTGTAACCATTTGGAAAATTGAGTTCCTTATCGTATTCCTTTATAATATACTGATCTATGAGTCGTGGGATCGGAATAGGTTGGAAATGAGACACTATTTCATTCCTTTGAGCGACGTTTCGCAACTAATTTGTTGCTTTTTCAAGCTCTATAATAAAAAACACACATGGTTCAACAACATAGTAAAAACATTATAAGCACCTCAAAATTCACTTTATTACCTCGGAAGCAGTTAATGTCCTGTTAATTCTTCCATATAAAATCATGAATTCGAAGGTTGCAGATTATTAAAATTAAAACATGTTGATGTATGTATGATGTTGATGTATGTTGATGACTCTATTACAGCGATACCTGATGGATACTATGACATCGTTCTCGACTGTTTCAACCGATTCCATCCCAATATACAGTTCACCCTTGAGAGGGAAGTCAATAATAAGATTTCATTTTTGGACGTAGAAGTCGACAGGACTGAGAGTGGCGGATTGATGACTAACTGGTATACCAAAACTACGAACTCAGGTAGAATACTAAATTATCATTCAAACAATCCGATCAGTCATAAAGTAAGTACTGTTAAAGGACTATTGAACAGAATGATGAATTTGAGTCACTATTCCTATCACGATTTCAACATAAATAAGATCAAAACCATTCTGAAAAAGAACAACTACCCAAAAAGTTTCACGAATCAATGTATATCCTCTTTTCTCACGGATCACAGACGTGCAAACCGTTTAAGAACACCATCGGAAAGTAGGTATTTCAGATTTCCGTTCATACAGGGTCTATCACAAAAAATTAACCGAGTATTCAATGGTGAAGTCAAATTAGCATACTACAGTGTAAAGACCACTAACTATCTCTTCACGAAATTAAAAGATCCAATACCATCCAGTGATCAATCGAATGTGATATATAAAATACCATGCTCTTGCGAAAAGTCATACGTGGGACAGACTAAACAGTACCTGAGATCGCGAGTGGCACAGCATAAGTACGATTGTAAAAATCAAAATTATAATAAATTAAATAAAACAGCTTTAGCTTCACATCATTTCGAAACTGGACACAACTTCAAGTTTGAGGAAACAACTATTTTAGATCGGGAAGCCAATTGGTTCAAACGAAATATAGGCGAGATGATACAGATTCAGTTAACGAATAACATTAATTTGAGAACGGATTGTTTGGGTTTGAGCAGCATTTATCATAACATTCTTGACCTTTACTCTAGAAACAAGAACCTGAATATTGTGTGACAGCGTTTTTGTGTGCATTTGTATTATTCTGTTTTGAGCTGTTTGTTTTGTTTTACTTTTAAGACTTTTATATATTATGTGTGATTTGACCATTAGTTGCACGGAGGTAGTGATGTCCGGTCTTCTGTAATTATTAATTATCTATGGACCGGACACCAGGCATTCCATTCATATGTTCGCCTGCGACACGTACCGATTTGTTTTGTTTAGATCCGTCACCTTTTTGAATTTTAATTTTAATAATCTGCAACCTTCGAATTCATGATTTTATATGGAAGAATTAACAGGACATTAACTGCTTCCGAGGTAATAAAGTGAATTTTGAGGTGCTTATAATGTTTTTACTATGTTGTTGAACCATGTGTGTTTTTTATTATAGAGCTTGAAAAAGCAACAAATTAGTTGCGAAACGTCGCTCAAAGGAATGAAATAGTGTCTCATTTCCAACCTATTCCGATCCCACGACTCATAGATCATTTGGAAAATGTTTGAAATGTCACTTGTTTCATCACTTATCACGGACATGAATTCTGAGGCAGCAATTTCTTTTTTAATATGTGCATGACACACAGAAAGCATACAGTCCAATAATTCATTTTGAATGTCTTTGGATGTTCCTTTGAATACTGTGGATTGATCCAATAAATGATCCCGGAGTGCTTAATCTAATTCAGCCGAAAAATTTATAAGACCTTCAAATATACCAGGATTTATCGAATCATTCCCTTCATAATGGCTAAGTAATGCTAATTCGAAAGCACCACAAAATTTCATACAGCATACCTACAGTTTATGATTTTCGATAAAATGTATCTGTTCTTTTTTACTTGCTCATAATGTTTCTCGATATTCATTCGGTAAGCACTGTTTAATTGTTGTCGAATATCTTGTTTACCTAATAAAAGAACCTAATTTGGCAGAGAGGTGTGTCGTGGAACTTTGATGTTTTTTAATTTTTTCTTTTGAATGGATTGAATCCTTGACACCGGAAATGGTCCATTCTGTTTGATCATCACCATCAGCAAATAACAAACAAGGAAAACAATGAAGACTGTTACTAATCTCACAACCACATAACCATTCGGTTTTTTCAAAAGTGTCTATCTTAAAGGTTCTTTTATAATCGTGTGTTTTACATTTTGTTACATGCGTGAACGATAAATTCAGTTTTGGACGACCGGCACTTTTGATTTTTTATTTTTCTTCTGATGCCAGCAAAGAATAACGAAATGTTTTTTAAATATTGTACGCTATTGCAAATCAGATTCTCCAAATTTTCGGTAATAATTGCGCGAATGCAACACGATGGACGGCATCTCACCAATAATTAAAGAATTATCTCACCTACACACGACTTACATCGCAGCACCGTAGTTCTTTATCTATGCGGTAGCCTACGCGTAGTGCGTACACAAACTGGATGTGTATCTATGTCAGCTAAATACGGTAGACTGTTACGGGACATGTGGGGCGCGAGGGGTAGCTGCTGCTCCAATCAAGGCTCATTTCGACCAGTGTACGTGCCGTCTAGCATCTACGCGTGTATTTGCATTGGCCGCATTGGCGTTCAAAGTTTGCCCGCCGTCTGGAGTCTGAAATACAGAACTGTGAACCAGAACATCGGAAATAAAAAATTAAATACCCAAGTAGAAAACTAGAAAACGTTACGTTTACGTCAAACACAAAAGTAAATTCTTTAGATGATGATGTTAGTTGGGGGTACACGTGCACTTATTGAGCAGCCGTCACTGAATACAGGGTGTTTCATCATAAACTGGAGAAACATATATGTATAGCCGTGTAAATGGCACCGAGAAAGTCATTTTTGCCTGATGACATATAATATATCCTGTTTTCGAACCATAAAAAAGATACAGGGTGTTTAATGCCAACTTTGAGCAATATTCAGATAACTGTAGTATGAGAGAAATGGACAAGAACCCTATTTTCATTAACTGTAGTATGTTATGCGGGACATTTGAAATATCGACTTCTGGTCACATCTTAA
Source organism: Adalia bipunctata (assembly GCA_910592335.1). NCBI lineage: Eukaryota > Metazoa > Arthropoda > Insecta > Coleoptera > Coccinellidae > Adalia > Adalia bipunctata. The sequence continues at coordinate 34,954,029 of OU342948.1, forward strand.
TATTTTTTAGGGCTCAATTCAATTGTGGCGTAGAATTCTGAAAAAAAAAAGATTAAAAATGGCGGAAAATCTGCAAAGTTGGATTTTTTTCTCGGTTGCCGATTTGGAAAGCATTAGGAAAGCTTAAATCAATAACCAATTCATTTCTAATAGAAATGATAAAGTGAAAAAAAAATTCCTCATCGCAGTTTAACCTCGATCAACGAGGAATACTCCGAGAATAGGGGACGCTGAAGAGTAGTGGCATAATTTTATTCATATTGTTTCCGTGCTCGAAAGTCCTAACCTATATGAAAAGTTTCTGTGGAACTCGGGGAAACGCATCTTTTCGACCCACCAAGTAAATATGAAAACTTTTCGATAGTCGCGCTTCAAGTTGTTTTAATACCCAGCTGAGTCAGTAGATTGGCTGTTTTGGTTCGTGAATTATTTAGGGGATGGGGGAATATCTTTGAAAGATGGATGAGAAGAACACGTAAAATATGTCTAGGCTGAAAGATGTATTTTTACTGATATTTCTAAAATATATAGAGGTTGTCTGATGGTTCAGAATCGAGTTCAGAATAACATTTTCAAACGTTCGTTAGGTTTAGAAATCCAAATGTTTTTTTTTCTTCGATCTTGGGAAAAGTGACACTATTTTAACCTGTTTTCTATGCGCAAAGCTCAACATTCCGGAATAGTGTGCAGTTGCTCAGCAATAAGAAAATAACAGTGCGGTAATATTCTTACCGCACTGCTGCACAACTTTATTTTTATATTGAGTTGTTACAAAAGAAATAAAATTTTATACAGGGTGTTTGGTAATTCGACGTGAACCTTGTGAAGGGATATACTAGACGTCATTTGCAATGAATTGCGTCGAGTAAAGCATGGTCCGAAAATCTATGGTTACGAAGATATGGCGATTTTTCAACTTTTTTGAAATTTTCTGCTTCGTTATCGAAAATAATTTATTTTGTAAAAACTACTCGACTCTAAATAGTCAATGAATATTTTTTTCAAAGCTGAGGAGATGGTCCTTATTTCTTACGAAAAAGTATTCAATAAAAATACAGGGTCATAAATGGCTGCACCTGTTTTCCTCATAAAATCTTGATAAAACAATTGAGAATTACTCGAAAAAAGTATCATGAACTTTGTGTACAAATGTGAGGGAAAAACTTCTCTGTTTCATCAGCTTTCCAAAAAGATACATACGTCAATAATTCCCTCATGCAATCAAAAAATATGGCCAGAAAACCAAGCAGACAACAGACTTTTTCGAGTCATTTAGATATCGAACCATGACCCGCTTACGGCTTACGAATCACGCCGAATGAAATAAAGGATAATAGGATATCTGAATGACTCGAAAAAGTCTGTTGTCTGCTTGGTTTTCCGGTCATTTTTTAGATTGCATGAAGGAATTATTGACATATGTACCTTTTTGGAAAGGTGATGAAATAGGGAAGTTTTTCTTTACATTTGTACACCAAGTTCATAATACTTTTTTCAAGTAATTCTCAATTGTTTTATCAAGATTTTATGACAAAAACAGCAATGAAAAAGTAGACCAATTAGCAAGACAAGCATCTGAAACGCCATTCACAGGGCCAGAACCTGTGCTTGGAATTAGCAAAAACCGATGCAGGACCCTGATTGAGGAGTGGATAAAACAAAGACACCGACAACACTGGGAACAGAGCGACGGGCAAACGCACAGCAAAGTCATGGTAGGACACATAAGCCAAACCTTGACGGCTGACTTTTTGAATCTAAACAGAACAAAGGCACGTATAATAGTAGGTCTGCTAACAGGACACTGCGGCCTTAGGAAACATCTGAACACCATAGGAATAATTGAAGAACCTGTGGATTGCAGACTTTGCGGTGAAGAGGAAGAAACAGCCTCTCTCATAATCTTTGAATGCGACGCCCTAGGAAGAAGGCGTCACAGAATCTTCGGAGAAATCAACCCAGAAATGGGAATGAATCCGAAAAACCTCATAAACAGGCTATTGAACCTGATAAAGAACACGAACCTATTCTCGTGAGGAACCACTGACGAAAGAGTGATACAATAGACCCAAGCTGGTCGTAGTGTCACAGGGAGGCTAAGTGCTAACCCGGTCTCTTGTCCGTCAGTAAATAAATCAATCAATCAATCAATGACAAAAACAGGTGCAGCCATTTATGACCCTGTAGGTATATCTCGGGTTATCTGAATTTTTAGAGAATAATTCTTCGCAAGAAATGAGGACCATCTCCTCAGCTTTGAAAAAAATATTCATTGAATATTTAGAGTCGAGTATTTATCACAAATTAATTATTTTCGATAACGAAGCAGAAAATTTCAAAAAAGTTGAAAAATCGCGATATCTTCGTAACCATAGATTTTCGGACCATGCTTTACTCGACGCAATTCACTGCAAATGACGTCTAGTATATTCCTTTTCAAGGTTCACGTCGAATCACCAAACACCCTGTTTATACAGGGTGCGGCACGGAGGATGGATGGTTTAAAAAAATAATAAAAGCGTTAATTTTTACTCAAAAACACATTTCTTGACGGAATCAGATTCTCAAGGAAATAGAATTTGAGACAGTCAAGTGTGGAAAATCACATCAGGCATGTGGTGGCCGAAATCGGTGATGCAGTGCTGGAGGCGCTCTTGGAAGTTCGCGTAGACTCTCTCCAACATCGCTCTCTCAACTTGGGCAACTTCCACGCGAATAGCCCTTTTCAATTCGTCCAGAGTTCGGGGCTTGGTCTCGTATACTCTAGCCTTGAGGTGTCCCCATAAGAAAAAATCGCGACGGACTGCGAAGAATGGCTTGTCGAACGCGTTCAACATTTTCAGGCGTTCGAACTGTTCGCACAGGTCCTCTTGGTCTTCTGTTGATCAGTTAACCACGTCTGCGAAGTGATTCAACCCAACGAAGGATGGTGTTTCGAGAGGGAATAGCTCTATTCCGATGAATGTGGAAATGGCGACGAAACTCACGCTGCACGACCGTGACTGACTCATTATTTCGGACGAAACTATCATAGGCGAAAACACGATGCTCCACCGTCCAAGGCTCCATGACGACAACTGGTAAATAAATGCTAGGAACACACGAGTCTAACGGCACCTTCCCCACTTCTCTCGTCCTCAGTGGGGGAAAGTTATGCCCATCTGAAAAACGTCCGCCCTCCGTGCCGCACCTTGTATAAAAAACAATTTTCAGTTGCGATATTATTTTTCTTGTCTGCTGGATGCGGGAGTGAAAATAATCCTAAAGTTATTTCTAAGAAAATGAAAGGTATTCAATTGTCTACATTATTGTGGGAAAAAGTACAGGGTCTTACATTTGAAAAAATCGGGAAATAATTATTTTAATTTCTTCATATTTGGACCTTAATAACGGACACCCTGTATATGACAGGTTGATCGTTCAGAAACCGTGTCAAGGCAAATCCTTCAATTAAAAAACTTTCAGGTCCAATTCATGTTACTACCGCTTCTGGAAATCGTCAGAAGACTTTTACTGAACCGCTTTTTCCTCACCTTTTTGCAGTTTTCTTCGAATAAGATCTGTACCGTTGGAAAAATGTCCCTAATATTTTGCGTCATGAAAGAGGAGAAGGAGGTCATTGCAAATATGTGAAAATATATGCGGTGATCCATTGAAAAAATCATCCATTTGTTGAATAACATTTATCGGGGACACCCTGTATATAGTATATAATTTCCTGAGATGCAGAAGTGAAGGTACAACGAAATCTCTAAGATGTCTAATTTGGCAGCTATGGAAGATTTTCGCACTATTGCAGGACTCTGTATACATGTAATTTATCCATTGTCCCATCATATTAATTATTTATTTATTCTCTTTATTTTTTTATTTCTTTTTCTGTATAGTTAGGTATGTTTTCGTTCTGAACAATATTTTGACTTCAATTCTGGATGTAGGTATAGGTAATGGAGGAAAAAAATCGAGGAATATAAGAAATTTCGGAAACATTCTGATTTCTTCGTGACTATAGCTTTTTGTTAATTGTATCGTTTTAGAGCAGTAAAAAAGATTTCAAATATATTGAAAGGTCCGCTTTTCAATAAAATAATTTTCCTGAAACAGTACAGCTCAAATATTAACTGTCGTTGAAAGACTGACATACGTTATACACTGGGCAGATGACCCCTACAGATTTATTTTTAGGGTAAAGTTGTGACGACAAATTTGAAGGTCTCCGGGGCGCATTTTTCCGTTCCCTATACAGTCAGCGCGACAGGTAGCTCTCACCGTATAGGAAACGGAATGCACAATTGAACACTGCGTTTCGTAGCAGATATGCGCGAATTGCCCACTGCCCTGTGTCCGATCACTCCGATCGCATATGTATCTACCTGTAAATAATTTATTGAACATTTTTGATTCTTAGTCGAAAGAAGACCCTCGCCTAACGGCTCGGGCTGCAAAATTCATCTGCGTGTGTTATGACTTACATTACCACTCATTCAAAAATATACTATTATTATAGATAAATTCTTATGTAGCAGCTTATAATCTATCGAAATCGCTTGGTAGGTATATTTTAGGAGTCCACAAAAATTCACCGTCTTATCCATGTCCCATAAAGCGAAAATCAAATTCTCATCGTAGAAACATGAAAGAGTGAACCAGAATGGTAATGAGATAACGAGGTAACTCGGCATGAAATGTAAAGGCAACTTTTTTACCCAGCATATACCACAGTTCCTGAACTTGTCGGCAGCAATTTCAAATTGAGTTATACAATCCTTCAACCTTCCGGCTTTATATTTCGGATTATGTAATTTTCTCTGCTAATCAACTTGACTTCAAACCTTCCCGCACGAAGGGATGGATGGTTGTTATTATCCTTATTATCCAATTCGTTTCCTGTTATTAACTTTGTTGAGAACTTCTTTCTGGTGTATTTCGTTCGAGGATTTGTTTGCCTTGTTGTAGCATGTTATATAAACTTGTTTTTAGTTGAACAATGGGATTTTTTCTGGAATTGAACATAAACTATATCTGTAGGTACTGTAAAGGTAACATTTTCGTTTACACATTCAATTCATCATTATTCATCATTCTATACTTTACTAAAATGGTAACTCTGTGGATCGGCCCGAGAGAATCTGTCCAAAAGTGGGTCCAGAAGAATCTTAAAATCGCAGCGAAGCTGCGATACAGTGAGGAAATTTTTCTACGGTCGGAAAGAAGAATAATTGATGCATACGTGGGTGAAATTTCGATTATCTAGGCGGAGGAGAAGTATTTTAAAAAAATTCGCGAAAATCGCGAAAAAATCCGACAAAAAGGGCCATTTTAAACTCGATAAAACTTTTTTCACAGATATCCTGGCCGTGATGTGAATACACGGATCGAAAGAGGAATAGTCAATGCAAAATATCTTTGTATTCATATTTTCCATAATTCGCCCATTACTTCAGGAAACTTGATCAAACTTTGACATTTCGCCTATAAAATCACCCGAGTTCTACCGATGAGGATAACTACTTAAAAGGTAGATCTGCTGGCCCATACTAGTTTTGTCTAAAATTGTAACACAATTTCAAATTGTTCGCATTGAATAATCGTGGCTTGTGATTATGGCAGCATCAGAACTAAACCTTAGTCTGATAGCATTCACAACTAAGTGATTGCCCAAAGTGCATTGCTCAGGTTGTACACGTGTTTGGTTAACCCCCATTGATAGGTACAATAGGGAATTCTCGACCTAACCCCATTTCCACGGAATATCAAAACCTAAAAATCACTCACATCCCGAATTTACAACTCGGTGGCTAATCTCATCTTTCTCGTTTTTGTGTACATACTCTTGTGTAAATCCTCCGAACTTTCATTGTTCTTGTTGAAATTTGTATATGGATTACAGTGGTTTTAATTTATGAAGAGCTCCAGCATTCTCTCAAATGGGTTTAGGGCTCCTCGATATCTGTTAATGATATGTTTTTATTCAATTCGAATCATCCAATAAGATCTAATAGAGCGTGCGTTCTTTGCTTGACGATTCACGTGACGCTTCAAGAGAGCCCTACAAATATCTTGGATTTGCATTCATCTTCATTACTTCATTAAGTCTTTTCCGAGCTTGAAAGAGTTGAGATTGAAATGTTGAATTTCTCGATTTATTGCAGAACGTTATTTTTGTGTTTTTAGAACTTTATAGTGCTGATTGGAAATTTCTTGTATTTGGTGGCCGTTCTGAAAACGGTTTTACGAGTAAATCTGTGCTTCCAATTCAGTTTTTATTTAAATCATTACAATTATATCTATTGGTTCCTTGTGTGAGCGTATCATGATTGCATTTTGATTATTCTGTACATTGTCGAGAAATCGGTAACGAACGTTTTATTGCGTGTTTTCCGTACATGCTTTAAACAGATTCCTAGTGGGAAACTTTTTCTTGAGTATCAAGTTATTTATGTTGGAGACCATTTCTAAAATTATTACTAGTGGCAACTAGTTTGTGTATCTTCGTAGAGACCGACTTCAGAGATTTATGAAGCATTCCTGAAAGACAGTACTTCTGACTGGCTGCAACTGTTGATGATGATATCAACAAATATTTATTCATTTTCGGAATACTTCTCCATGAAGAAATCTTACAAAATTAATGTTCAACTTATACTTCATTCACTTTTATGAAGTATCGCGGTTAGTCATGATTTAGATTTATCAAGTTATTTCACTTAAAACTGACGCAGATTGGCACTTGTGAAAATCAAGCGACATTGCCAAGTCTACTTTCTATTTACTCTTTTTTAACTTTGTGAACGGAGTTAGTTCTAAGGTTTAACTGTGACGTAGGTTTTGTAGAACTACTACATTTTCATACTGGAGTATTTCGAGTTGTGCGGAAAGGTATTTGAATGTCTTCTGTAGGCTCATTTCTTGAGAATTTTGAAAAGTGGGGAATTCCATAAGTTCGTCTGTTCTGTTCGTTTTTCTGGGTTATTCGAGTACAGTACTTTTATTCTTTTTCCGATTGAACTATCACAAAGTAACGGACTATTCTGTACATTATTTTTCAGTGAGATTTCAACACTCGTTTCTTGACATATCTGAATCTTTCAACCATTTTTCTATACGTGAAATATACTGCCCCACAAGAGTTAGGGATATCGTATTCAATCGTTTTCGAAATTATGTAATCTTCGAGAAAATCACCGTAAAATCATTTAAAACTCAATAACAACTTGAATCGATCCAATAAAAATCAGTATGAGACATTTCGTCAATCTGGTCGCCTTTTTTCTGAAGCTTGGTTCTTTGCATAATGCTTCATGAATGTTCTCATTTCGAAATGAAGTCAGTTTATCAACGGCTTCGATTTCAAACGAGTTTTCTGAAAATGCCAAGACGTAAATTAACAAACTCTGAGGCTAATAGGGCTATCGGAATGCTACAGGGTGGCCTAACTCAGGTTGTTGTAGCGGTAAGGCTCCAAGTCAGCCAAAGTGTGATATCTCGACTTTGGAATAGGTTCAGGGAGACAGGTCCGGTGTTGGAAAGACAAAGGCTTGGTGGGCGACGAAAAACAACACCTGCTCAGGATCGTTTCATCACCGTTTCGGCGAGAAGAAACCCTACATCTACGTGTAGAATGCTACGGAATACTCTTCAAAATGCATATTGGGTCCAAGTTTCCATCGAAACCATCAGACGACGTTTGAGAGAGGCGAATCTAGGTTCTAGACGTCCATTAAGAGGAGTTCCATTAACACGTGACCATAAGCGTCAAAGACTGGAATGGGCAAGGCAACATATCAATTGGAACGATCAATGGCGTAGTGTACTGATGAATCCAGATATGGACGATTTTAAGATTCTCGAAGTATAAGAGTATGGACAATCCCCCGCATACCCCGTAATCGTCGCTATGTCCAAGAAGTCCATCCATTCCGGTGGGGTAGTGTTAAGCTAAGCGTCCACATGTCCGCACCGGACGCATCGGACGGATCGGATCAAACGGATTTCGGTATTCTTTGTATAGAAACTCGTGCAAGCCCGTCCACAGAACCGCACCGGACGCATCGGAGCATCGGCATTTCTGCAATGGAGATCCGTAAATCCGATCCGTCCGGTGCGGACATGTGGACGCTTAGCTTTATGGTATGGGCCGGGATATGTTTCAACGGGCCCACAGATCTACACATTCGTCCTGGGAATATGACCGCCTTACACTATAGGCAGCATGTCATTGACAATGTTCTGCCAAATTTTCACGCTGCTATTGGTGAAACTTTTCAATTTCTAGCCGATAACGCTAGACCGCACCGTGCAGCCATAGTGTTGAAAATGCGCGCGAGGAGCTTGGTATTCCACATTTACCAATACCTCCGCACTCACCAGATTTGAATTGCATAGAACATGCATGGGATATGCTCCAAAGAAGATTAGATAATCATCAACCTACCCCAGAATCCTTAAATGATCTTAGAGAGCTTCTGCCCCGTTTACGGAACCAAATTCCTCAAGAAATGTTCAACAACCTCGTGTGTAGTAAGCAAAATGAGATGTCAAGCTGTTATCGATGCCCGGGAGGCCATACATTGTATTGATAGTCTTAAATTGCTTGAATTCTTCGGGAATAAAATTTCGTTATTTTACTCGATTCTTCTTAACCACCCTGTATACGCTGCAGATCTACAGGCTGAAATTAATTTGCAACTTGAAATCATATCAATATGAATTTTCATCACAAAAATCTTATTTTAACTTTATATTGTTTTTGCAATTTAAGTCAATATACCTAACTCATGTGGAGCAGTTTATTTCGAGTATTAACAGAGAAGAAGTTTCTTCAGTATTCGACAGGTCTTATACAAGGTGCGGCACGGAGGGCGGACGTTTTTCAGATGGGCATAACTTTCCCCCACTGAGGACGAGAGAAGTGGGGAAGGTGCCGTTAGACTCGTGTGTTCCTAGCATTTATTTTTTTATTTACCAGTTGTCGTCATGGAGCCTTGGACGGTGGAGCATCGTGTTTTCGCCTATGATAGTTTCGTCCGAAATAATGAGTCAGTCACGGTCGTGCAGCGTGAGTTTCGTCGCCATTTCCACATTCATCGGAATAGAGCTATTCCCTCTCGAAACACCATCCTTCGTTGGGTTGAATCACTTCGCAGACGTGGTGAACTGATCAACAGAAGACCAAGAGGACCTGTGCGAACAGTTCGAACGCCTGAAAATGTTGAACGCGTTCGACAAGCCATTGAGCGCCTCCAGCACTGCATCACCGATTTCGGCCACCACATGCCTGATGTGATTTTCCACACTTGACTGTCTCAAATGCTATTTCCTTGAGAATCTGATTCCGTCAATAAATGTGTTTTTGAGTAAAAATTAACGCTTTTATTATTTTTTTAAAACCATCCATCCTCCGTGCCGCACCCTGTATATTTTCTCAAAGTAAATTAACATTTTAATAAATACGTAATTACAACGATTCTAATGCAGAAACGACAACGTTGCGGGCGCTTCTGACAGGGGAATGGCCAAAGCCTAACATTTTCAAAATATACGCTGTTAAATGTGTTAGAATTTCATGGCAAACCGCGTTACTTTATAAAAGTGAATGGAGTACTTCATCTATCACTGTATAATGAGAAATAATATTGTTTATCTACTCCCATAGAATAATATATCCATTATTCAACTGAATTCGATCTGTAATAGTCTCTATCGAGGTCTCTATAAACCAATAGTGAGGTAATAATAACTCACGCCTATAACTCACTCTAATACAAACAGGAAAAATGTAGGCAATGTAGCTTTTGAAATGAATAAAAAAGTCGGATCAATTGGGAACTCTATTTCAGACATTTTCTTAGGTCTGAATATCCATAAATTGCATTTGGAAAACGTGAATTTTTGACGTTGTCTACGGGATTCGATATCGATTCGATTTTCGACCACATAAATCGCTTTTGACAACTGTTGTCAATTTTGAAAATGCATATTAATTCGAATTTTACTGAAGAAGTCGAAGATAAAGTATAGTGTTCAATTCGCGGTAATGGTCATAACACACTTGATGAATTACACCCCTCGCCTGAAGGCTCGGGCTGCAAAATTCATCTGCGTGTGTTATGACTTACATAACCGCTCATAGAACAATATACTATTATTTTTGGAATTTCTGTCATCTTCGTCTTCTCTTATATAAGTTAAATTTTTTGTTCTAGGTCAAAATCAAATGCATCCACGACGTTATGTAACTTCGATGTGATGTGATTCAGTTCGCCAAACGATGAAAAGCATGCTAGTGTTCCTGGTCGTGGCTGTCATAGCCTTTTGCGGAGGATTATCAGCGCCAGCTTGTGTCTGCGATAAGAGGGAGTGTGAAACCATCAACGAAGTTGATTGTCCTGGCCTCGGAATCGTGGTCTGGGATCCATGCAGGTGAGTTTCGGACTTTGCTAGCGAATTTACGTTTGGTTCTATAGGTTATGTATTGTGAATAAGGAATATGTTGCCTTCATTCTACATAACAGGGTGGAAAAGGAAACAGAGGTACCTATTTCCAGAAGAATGACTACGATTTCTGAAAATCACTTGGACCCGTCAAATTTGTTCTTGAAGGGGACATTTTTTTACTTAAAAACCATCATCATATCATTCCATTCCTCCCCGTGGCAACCTCAACCCCTTGAACTTGAACAACTTGAATTCGACCTCTGTGAAGTTAAAAGACCGTTTCCAGCAGACCGTTTGCCGGAAATACACGAACGCACGGACCAGTGGCGTACGATCGAATTTATTTTTATCGGAAAATAGTGATCCCATCATCATGAAAACTCAGACGAGGGTTCGGTATGATGATTTGATCATAACAAAAGAAGATTATTTGTAGAATTCCTAGGGATTCACGGGGTAATTTTCTCCACTATTATAATGCGGAAATTTCTATCTCAGGAACTATTCGCCGGAGCACATACATACTTTGGTCGTAGATTCATTATGCCGAGAGCAACATTTGAAAAAAAATTGGTGGACTTCCCGTGGGATTCAGGGGTTGAATTCGCAACCCTTAAACTTCAAAAATTTCTAACTCGGGAACTGTTCGCCGGAGCACATACAGATTCAGGTGGTAGATTCCTTATGCCGAGACGAACATTTGACGAAAAAATGATGGACTTCCCGTGGGATTCAGGGGTTGAATTCGCAACCCTTAAACTTCAAAAACTTCTATCTCGAGAACTATTCGCCGGAGCACATACAGATTCAGGTGGTAGATTCCTTATGCCGAGACGAACATTTGACGAAAAAATGATGGACTTCCCGTGGGATTCAGGGGTTGAATTCGCAACCCTTAAACTTGAAAAATTTCTAACTCGGGAACTATTCGCCGGAGCACATACAGATTCAGGTGGTAGATTCCTTATGCCGAGACGAACATTTGACGAAAAAATGATGGACTTCCCGTGGGATTCAGGGGTTGAATTCGCAACCCTTAATCTTCAAAAATTTCTATCTCGGGAACTATTCGCCGGAGCACATACAGATTCAGGTGGTAGATTCCTTATGCCGAGACGAACATTTGACGAAAAAATGATGGACTTCCCGTGGGATTCAGGGGTTGAATTCGCAACCCTTAATCTTCAAAAATTTCTATCTCGGGAACTATTCGCCGGAGCACATACAGATTCAGGTGGTAGATTCCTTATGCCGAGACGAACATTTGACGAAAAATTGATGGACTTCCCGTGGGATTCAGGGGTTGAATTCGCAACCCTTAATCTTCAAAAATTTCTAACTCGGGAACTATTCGCCGGAGCACATACAGATTCAGGTGGTAGATTCCTTGGACCGAGGCGAACATCTGATGAAAAAATGATGGACTTCCCGTGGGATTCAGGGGTTGAATTCGCAACCCTTAAACTTCAAAAATTTCTAACTCGGGAACTGTTCGCCGGAGCACATGCAGATTCAGGTGGTAGATTCCTTATGCCGAGACGAACATTTGACGAAAAAATGATGGACTTCCCGTGGGATTCAGGGGTTGAATTCGCAACCCTTAAACTTCAAAAATTTCTATCTCGGGAACTATTCGCCGGAGCACATACAGATTCAGGTGGTAGATTCCTTATGCCAAGACGAACATTTGACGAAAAAATGATGGACTTCCCGTGGGATTCAGGGGTTGAATTCGCAACCCTCAAACTTAAAAAATTTCTAACTCGGGAACTATTCGCCGGAGCACATACAGATTCAGGTGGTAGATTCCTTATGCCGAGACGAACATTTGACGAAAAAATGATGGACTTCCCGTGGGATTCAGGGGTTGAATTCGCAACCCTTAATCTTCAAAAATTTCTATCTCGGGAACTATTCGCCGGAGCACATACAGATTCAGGTGGTAGATTCCTTATGCCGAGACGAAGATTTGACGAAAAAATGATGGACTTCCCGTGGGATTCAGGGGTTGAATTCGCAACCCTTAAACTTGAAAAATTTCTAACTCGGGAACTATTCGCCGGAGCACATACAGATTCAGGTGGTAGATTCCTTATGCCGAGACGAACATTTGACGAAAAAATGATGGACTTCCCGTGGGATTCAGGGGTTGAATTCGCAACCCTTAATCTTCAAAAATTTCTATCTCGGGAACTATTCGCCGGAGCACATACAGATTCAGGTGGTAGATTCCTTATGCCGAGACGAACATTTGACGAAAAAATGATGGACTTCCCGTGGGATTCAGGGGTTGAATTCGCAACCCTTAAACTTGAAAAATTTCTAACTCGGGAACTATTCGCCGGAGCACATACAGATTCAGGTGGTAGAATCCTTATGCCGAGACGAACATTTGACGAAAAAATGATGGACTTCCCGTGGGATTCAGGGGTTGAATTCGCAACCCTTAATAATCAAAAATTTCTATCTCGGGAACTATTCGCCGGAGCACATACAGATTCAGGTGGTAGATTCCTTATGCCGAGACGAACATTTGACGAAAAAATGATGGACTTCCCGTGGGATTCAGGGGTTGAATTCGCAACCCTTAAACTTGAAAAATTTCTAACTCGGGAACTATTCGCCGGAGCACATACAGATTCAGGTGGTAGATTCCTTATGCCGAGACGAACATTTGACGAAAAAATGATGGACTTCCCGTGGGATTCAGGGGTTGAATTCGCAACCCTTAAACTTGAAAAATTTCTAACTCGGGAACTATTCGCCGGAGCACATACAGATTCAGGTGGTAGATTCCTTATGCCGAGACGAACATTTGACGAAAAAATGATGGACTTCCCGTGGGATTCAGGGGTTGAATTCGCAACCCTTAAACTTGAAAAATTTCTAACTCGGGAACTATTCGCCGGAGCACATACAGATTCAGGTGGTAGATTCCTTATGCCGAGACGAACATTTGACGAAAAAATGATGGACTTCCCGTGGGATTCAGGGGTTGAATTCGCAACCCTTAAACTTGAAAAATTTCTAACTCGGGAACTATTCGCCGGAGCACATACAGATTCAGGTGGTAGATTCCTTATGCCGAGACGAACATTTGACGAAAAAATGATGGACTTCCCGTGGGATTCAGGGGTTGAATTCGCAACCCTTAAACTTGAAAAATTTCTAACTCGGGAACTATTCGCCGGAGCACATACAGATTCAGGTGGTAGATTCCTTATGCCGAGACGAACATTTGACGAAAAAATGATGGACTTCCCGTGGGATTCAGGGGTTGAATTCGCAACCCTTAAACTTGAAAAATTTCTAACTCGGGAACTATTCGCCGGAGCACATACAGATTCAGGTGGTAGATTCCTTATGCCGAGACGAACATTTGACGAAAAAATGATGGACTTCCCGTGGGATTCAGGGGTTGAATTCGCAACCCTCAAACTTAAAAAATTTCTAACTCGGGAACTATTCGCCGGAGCACATACAGATTCAGGTGGTAGATTCCTTATGCCGAGACGAACATTTGACGAAAAAATGATGGACTTCCCGTGGGATTCAGGGGTTGAATTCGCAACCCTTAAACTTGAAAAATTTCTAACTCGGGAACTATTCGCCGGAGCACATACAGATTCAGGTGGTAGATTCCTTATGCCGAGACGAACATTTGACGAAAAAATGATGGACTTCCCGTGGGATTCAGGGGTTGAATTCGCAACCCTTAAACTTGAAAAATTTCTAACTCGGGAACTATTCGCCGGAGCACATACAGATTCAGGTGGTAGATTCCTTATGCCGAGACGAACATTTGACGAAAAAATGATGGACTTCCCGTGGGATTCAGGGGTTGAATTCGCAACCCTTAAACTTGAAAAATTTCTAACTCGGGAACTATTCGCCGGAGCACATACAGATTCAGGTGGTAGATTCCTTATGCCGAGACGAACATTTGACGAAAAAATGATGGACTTCCCGTGGGATTCAGGGGTTGAATTCGCAACCCTCTGTATGTGCTCCGGCGAATAGTTCCCGAGATAGAAATTTTTTAAGTTTGGGGGTTGCGAATTCAACCCCTGAATCCCACGGGAAGTCCATCATTTTTTCGTCAAATGTTCGTCTCGGCATAAGGAATCTACCACCTGAATCTGTATGTGCTCCGGCGAATAGTTCCCGAGATAGAAATTTTTGAAGATTAAGGGTTGCGAATTCAACCCCTGAATCCCACGGGAAGTCCATCATTTTTTCGTCAAATGTTCGTCTCGGCATAAGGAATCTACCACCTGAATCTGTATGTGCTCCGGCGAATAGTTCCCGAGATAGAAATTTTTGAAGATTAAGGGTTGCGAATTCAACCCCTGAATCCCACGGGAAGTCCATAATTTTTACGTCAAATGTTCGTCTCGGCATAAGGAATCTACCACCTGAATCTGTATGTGCTCCGGCGAATAGTTCCCGAGTTAGAAATTTTTCAAGTTTAAGGGTTGCGAATTCAACCCCTGAATCCCACGGGAAGTCCATCATTTTTTCGTCAAATGTTCGTCTCGGCATAAGGAATCTACCACCTGAATCTGTATGTGCTCCGGCGAACAGTTCCCGAGTTAGAAATTTTTGAAGTTTAAGGGTTGCGAATTCAACCCCTGAATCCCACGGGAAGTCCATCATTTTTTCGTCAAATGTTCGTCTCGGCATAAGGAATCTACCACCTGAATCTGTATGTGCTCCGGCGAACAGTTCCCGAGTTAGAAATTTTTGAAGTTTAAGGGTTGCGAATTCAACCCCTGAATCCCACGGGAAGTCCACCATTTTTTTTTCAAATGTTCCTCTCGGCATAATGAATCTACGACCAAAGTATGTATGTGCTCCGGCGAATAGTTCCTGAGATAGAAATTTCCGCATTATAATAGTGGAGAAAATTACCCCGTGAATCCCTAGGAATTCTACAAATAATCTTCTTTTGTTATGATCAAATCATCATACCGAACCCTCGTCTGAGTTTTCATGATGATGGGATCACTATTTTCCGATAAAAATAAATTCGATCGTACGCCACTGGTCCGTGCGTTCGTGTATTTCCGGCAAACGGTCTGCTGGAAACGGTCTTCTAACTTCACAGAGGTTTGAATTCGAATAGAAAAGATGGAACTGCGATATGTTTTTGAGAATGTGTTTTCCTCCTGAAAATTACAGTGAAGATTCTTTTTTCACCAAAATTCTTCGAGCAGTAAAGGATAACTGTTGTTAGGCGAGAATTATTTATTTTATTTATTTATTTATTTATTTTACTTCCACAACTACACAAAAAAAAATTCCAGTAATTACAAGATGCAGAAGCACACAAAAATAACAATATTTTCTTAACCTAAAAAAATAAATCCCTCAGGATTTTCACACTAGTACAAAAAAAAATCTACACTATCATTACTCATAAAAAAATCATTACATACAATTAACATTTTATTGATAGGAGATGAGCCACCTGGTATCACATGAAATAATTTAGTATTTTTTATCCTCAAATTTATTTTAGGTACAATAAAATTTATACAAGCTGTAAAATTGCTATTTTGGTTCTGAATATTATTCAGAACCTTGAATATGAACAATACAGCATTGAATTTTCGTCTTCTATCCAATGTACACATGTCGAAATCTTGTAACATGGACATATAAGATTTCATGAAAGGATATTCATTATACTTTTTTAAGTGCAAGTATCGAAGGAATCTTTTTTGAACCTTTTCAATTTCATCTATATGAGTTGAAGTAAGTGGCATCCAAACCACCGAGGCATACTCAAGATGGGGTCTTACAAGGGTATTATACAGTAAGATGGTAGTTGAAATATTGAAATCTTTAACGTTTCTCAAAACGAAACCTAATACCTTGTAGGCTTTAGCTCTCAACTGTTCAAAATGACTGCTGAACCTCAAATTGTGCTGATACATTATACCCAAGTCTTTAATATTTGTCTTTCGCTCAATGATCTTGGAATCGATTTCATAATCACAATGTATTTGGTTGATTTTTCTAGTGAAGCTGACAACAAAACATTTTTCTATGTTCAAAGACATTTTATTCATCTTGAACCATTGAACAACCTTTTCTAAATCATTCTGTAATAGATTACAGTCAAGTGTGCTCGAAATTTTCCTGAAAAACTTGAAATCATCAGCGTATAATAAACTCTGGGAAAAGCATAAACAAGATGGAAGATCATTCATAAAAACAGTGAAGAGCAAGGGTCCCAGTATGCTGCCTTGAGGAACACCTGAACTTTGTGTTATATTGTGAGAATATTTACCTCCACCTCTCACAACCTGTACTCTCTGACTTAAGTAAGACTCAACAAAATCGCATGCATCTTTGGAGAACCCATTCGTAGCAAGTTTGTCTACGAGCAATCTATGGTTGACCCTATCGAAGGCTTTCTCACAATCAGTGTATATCGTATCAAGCAGACAACCCCTCTCCACCATTTCAGCGGCAATCTCGGTGAACGAGCAAAGATTAGTAACAGTCGACTTACCCTGACTGAATCCGTGTTGGTTTTCATTGATTTTTATATTTGAATTTTCGAAAATATCGTTATATATCAAACTTTCAAAAATTTTTGCTAACGCATTCGAGATGCTCACCGGTCGGTAGTTTTTGATGAGATTGTGTTCCCCCCCCTTATGAATTGGAGTAACAACCGAAGACCTCAAGCGATCAGGAAATACATTACTAGATAAGGACAAATTGAAAATATGCAACAGTGGAATGGCAAGATAATCGATGCAACCTTTATAAATATAAGAAGGAATATTATCCACACCAACAGACTTTTTTGATTTCAACTTAGTGACGCTTTTTTTGAGATCATCCTCGGAAATAACTGAAAATTCAAAATTACCCCAATTTGATCTTTCCTCATGAGAATCATTATCTTTTACATACATGGACTCAAAAAAACTGGCGAAAGCCCTTGAAATATCTTCTGCATTGCTAAAAGAACAGTCATTGAACTTCATAGTTGCTGGTATTCTATTTTGTTTCCTCTTTCCGCTGATAAATGACCAAAAAGACGTGGGATCATTACAGAAATTTCGTTCTATTTGTTTTTTATATTTAACATATTCAGATTTCGTTTGTTGTTTTATATCCTTCCTCAGAGATGAAAATGCATTTTCACCACCATTTTTCCTTCTTCCGTGTAATTTATTCTTTTTTATTATTTTTGTTTCAAGTCACGGGAAAACCAAATAGGAAACTTACATTTTTTAGCGGTAGTAGAAACATTAAACTTAGGAATAGCTTGATCAAGAATATTGTACATTATTTCATAAAACGTATCCAAACTTTCATCGACATCCTCACATCCTAAAACATTCGACCAATCACAGTCAGACATCAAGTTGTAGAGTAGGATATAGTCCCCCCCTGCATAATTATAATTGTGCTTTTTATCATATCCGATATTCAACCTATCCAAACGAAAGTTCAAGGAAAATTCAAGCGCAGGATGATATCTGTCCTCAGTAACAAGTGGTGCTTGAGATCTCTGTACAGTTGAAACAGCCATGTTTGACAAAATTAAATCTAATTTTCTATTCATGAAATTTGGTACATCATTTCGTTGTCTTAAATCGAATAGGCTAATGAAATCATTAATAGTTTTACTTTTAACACATCGATCAGATAATGTTGGGATATTGAAGTCTCCAACAATAAACAATTTTTCATCCTCGAGCAAAATGCCACCAAAAGTTCGAAATAACTTTCATACAAATTTGGTTCAGAGTTAGGTGGAAAATAAACAACAGAAATGTAACATTTGAAATCTCACGCCATCAACTTTACCATATTGATCAATTCCATTCATTTTTGATGACACAAAACTGATGAATAACATAAATTCAGGACCAATAGATAATCATTCAAAATTGAAACAATCATTTCCAAAGGACCCCGCACTTTTTGTATGAAAAGTGGTGACCGGTCAAATTTTCTGAAAGTTTGTTATGTTGTTGTACCCGACTCAGTGACCAAAAAAGTCAATGGGTCCAACCCAATCCTATGGCTAGTTTTCTAAATACGGGGTGTTAAAGTTGAAAATTGCTCGAATTTTCGGATTTATTTTTTAATTATTAAGTGTTAGATTGGATTTCTGTTGCACACACACGTTTACTACATGTTCTAGTTATGAAATTAGTGGATACGTATAATCAAAAATATTTATATTTACAAGGCGATTCACGAATATATGACGGTAGTTTTTTGCAGAAATTCACTTTTTCTACTGTGACGTCAGGAAGGCATATTTCTGAAATGTTCTTATCGATTTAGTATTATGACGACAAAATATTGCACAGTGCATATTTTCTATACAGGGTGTTTCACAGAGAGAACCACTAGACCTAATCATTTTTTTAGGATTAATTCGAAACCCTGCCTTTTTGAATTGATTTTTGGGAAAAGTAATACCACAAACATATGTGTGTCTCTAATCTCCGAAATATTCATGGTGGTTTATTCATAGGAAGGTGTTCTATTTTGAGAAAAGTCCAAAAAACATGAACACCCTGTATTCGAAAATTTCCTCGGTCAAATGCAACTATTTTTTCACTATATATTGGTTCCCACAAGATCTCCAGAGGTATGAATTCCAAATCCGATACTATGACCAGTTTTCGAGATACAGGGCGTTGAAGTGGAGAATAACTTATTTCATCAGTTTTTTTTTTCAAATTAAAAAGATGGATTGATTTTATGTTGCGCCTATGAATTCAGTATGAATACAGATCAGATGCGCAAAGAAAGGTTCAGTTAAAATATTTACTGTTACAGAGTGATTCAAGAATAAATGACGATAGCTTTTGCAAACACTCGATAATTCTACAGTTTCTTCACAGAGAAATTATTCCATGAAGTTAATACCCAGTCGTCCACAATTTCCAGTCTGAAATGCTGATTACTTTTCATAGGTATAGGTTGAACCATAAATAATATGCTTCGAAATAATTGAAAAGAGAACTTTTCTGGTGAATTTTGAATAACTGTCTAACATTATAGCAAGTAAGCATAACCGTAAGAATTTTTAAATAAATAAATATACAAGGTGATTTAGAAATAATCTTATACCAGAATTATACATTTCTTGCATGCGTAGATCATCCTAAATATTTTTTTGGTGAAAAAAATATATTTATAAAATAAGAACCGAGGTTATGACTATAATAATAATTACCTTGAGTATAATAATATTGAAACTTTTCAATAGACATACCTACTTATAATTCGCTCTACACGAATATTGTGGACTGTGGAGTACCTAGATACCTATAAAAATATGTTCGTATTCTACCTACACAAGAAGATGGTTTATTGTCTTTTTTTTTTGTGATAGCGCAGTTGGTGAGCCATAAAGATACCCAAAATTCACTAAAAAGTTTTCAATTCAAAGCATAAGTATTTTTGGTATGGTATGGTATGGCTCACCCTGTATGAAAAGTAATCATAATGAAGTATTTCAGACTGAAAATTGTGGGCGACTAGGTATTAACTTCATGGAATAATTTCTCTGTGAAGAAACTGTAGAATTATCGAGTGTTTGCAAAAGCTATCGTCATTTATTCTTGAATCACCTTGTAACAGTAAATATTTTAACTGAACCTTTCTTTGCGCATCTGATCTGTATTCATACTGAATTCATGGGCGCAACATAAAATCAATCCAGCTTTTTAATTTGAAAAAAAAAAACTGATGCAATAAGTTATTCTCCACTTCAACGCCCTGTATCTCGAAAACTGGTCATAGTATCGGATTTAGAATTCATACCTCTGGAGATCTTGTGGGAATCAATATATAGTGAAAAAATAGTTGCATTTGACCGAGGAAATTTTCGAATACAGGGTGTTCATGTTTTTTGGACTTTTCTCAAAATAGAATACATTCCTATGAATAAACCACCATGAATATTTCGGAGATTAGAGAGACACATATGTTTGTGGTATTACTTTTCCCAAAAATCAATTCAAAAAGGCAGGGTTTCGAATTAATCCTAAAAAAAATGATTAGGTCTAGTGGTTCTCTCTGTGAAACACCCTGTATAGAATATATGCACTGTGCAATATTTTGTCGTCATAATACTAAATCGATAAGAACATTTCAGAAATATGCCTTCCTGACGTCACAGTAGAAAAAGTGAATTTCTGCAAAAAACTACCGTCATATATTCGTGAATCGCCCTGTAAATATAAATATTTTTGATTATACGTATCCACTAATTTCATAACTAGAACATGTAGTAAACGTGTGTGTGTAACAGAAATCCAATCTAACACTTAATAATTAAAAAATAAATCCGAAAATTCGAGCAATTTTCAACTTTAACACCCCGTATTTAGAAAACTAGCCATAGGATTGGGTTGGACCCATTGACACTTTTTGTCACTGAGTCTGGTACAATATCATACCAAACTTTCAGAAAATTTGACCGGTCGCCACTTTACCTATAAAAAGTGCGGGGTCCTTTGTCTGATTCATTAACGAACATAAACAAACAGAATCGAATGTCTTAGGTCAGTGATATTTCCAGAAGTAACCTGAATTCTGCAATCCAAAAACTTCTGAAAACCTAATTCAGATTTTCCAAAGCCGCTTGAGATGTCAATAATTCATGGATGGGGTATACATAGATGCATAGAAATATACCTGGTGTAACGACTCCTTACTGTAAATCGTGACTAAAATTTGTAGATCAAAACAGCAATCTAGATTTGAGTTTCTGTGCTACTTCCGGAATAATCCGCAATGGCGCTACTGCGGCACTGAAAAATAGCGCGATTCCTTTCGGGAGAAATGAAAAGTAGTTCAAGAACTCAGATTTTCTATCGACAAGAAAGTCTTGAACAAAATCTAATCAGTGCCAACACCAGGTATTCTATGCTACTATGGGTATACCTACACATTGCATGATTTTTCTTGTTCTGAATTATAAATAATTCAAAATGAATAAACAAATTGTAATTTTTTATTTTTGGGTTGTCAAAAAAAAATATGAATGAATGACTGATGTTTACAAACTAAGTTTGGGGAAAATCAAAGAAGACAGCTATTCTGTAGGAATGGCTTTCTAATTGAATACAAAATTGAACAAACTTTAAGGGTTATTATCACGAAATATCGTTTTTCCCAAAACTCTTGTTTTCATGAGGTAGGTATTAGAGTATTTCTTGAATGTTTTTGGTCAGTTTCCATCGAGAAATAACAAACTCGAGGTGCATACATCCATGTCAAAAATCACGCAAAGCACGCACTCGCAATCTCTACAACAGAGACCAATTTGGAAGAAAAAGGAAATGAAAAAACAAACATTTCTTAGACCTAGAAATCTACAGTAAAAAAAAGTGTATAACACAAAGACTCAACTTGTATACAGTGTATACATATTTTAACTGTAGATTCCTCTCATGAAACGAAACACTTTTTATTACCAGTTTTCAAAATTCGGTTTCGTTTGAAAGATACAGGATACAGGGTGTCGAAAATCCATGTAAAAATGACTTCGGAACCTTCATTTCAAATGAACTGAATTTTGGTCGATTGGTTACTCTATTCATGGTGCATGGGTATAAAAGTAACAGCGTAGCCGACTATGATGAATACACGCAAAAATTCCATAAAACCACTTGAAAGAGATGAACGGGCCATATTTTCGAAAGAATCATTCAGAAAATAAAAGTATTCTTATGTTTTTTCAATGATGTTTCAGAGTTATTTCCAATTTTACTCTGAAAAATTTGACTAAAAAATCATTGATTTCAAGAATAATCTAGATGCTTCCTTGGATTAAATATCATCAAATATCATTCCCTCTCTGTTCTCTAAACCAATTAACAATGTTGTCAGAATATTTATCAACTTTGTCGAGACTAAAATTCAAATGATGGAAAAACATTTGATGTAGAGATAGTAAAATCCCATAAATGTGGGGTATAAAAACACCAAGGAGCATGAAATTATACATTCAATACGCACAGTTTCTATTAAAAATTGATTGTTACCGGTCCATATCGAAGTTAAATGTCGATGAAATATAAAATTCAGGTATGTATATAAATGTCGATACAAACCACGTATTTAACTGAAATCAATGAAAAATGAAATGATACTCAACACCAAATTATCTGTGACGATATTTCTATCTAAACAATATCCTATTGGAATTTTATAAACTCGACACTACACGGTTCATATTATATTGATTCACTGAAAGTCTTCACATGATCATCACATTATAACAATAATTCACTGAATTTCTTCATAACTTCATGATTGATGATTAATTGATTGAAAGACTTTCTTTAAAAGATATTTTTGGGATATCAAGGAAAATATGAACAAGTTATTATTAGTGTTAACAAATTAATCTACAGGAAAATCGAAAAACGAACTTATTTTGTTAGGAAATATCGTGTTTGTAACATCTTTATTTCAATAAGGTTAGTACTCGAGTATTCCCTAAATGTATTAACTCAATTTCAATCGAGGAATATGAACTTTGAAGTTTTTGCAGAGAATCGTAGGGGGAGATCGTTACCCTTCGTACGCAAGGCACATTCATACAGTCAAAATAAAACTCACTGAACTCTATACTATGTACCTGGAACGGATCTGACCGTGTACTTAAAGATCGTAAAGTGAGGCAGGGGCAGCCGAAACAGAGATAGCCTTATTTAGGGTAACCTGTCTTTGTCTTACTCAGTCAAATGAATTACGGTTGTATGCATAAATTATCTTTAAAGTGAAAATTAATTAGTTTGGGGATTCTTTTTGTTAAATACGTACAATATTAGTGAAGATATACATTTTTTGTGTTCTACTGTGCTATTAGTTTCGTTTCCTTCCTCGTGTGTGGTTTAAGAAGCAGCATATTGCGTTGGTGTAATTTGTTGATTGCTTCGGCAATAGTTTTGATTTGAACTATATTTGAAATTTGAACATAAAAAAACAATGGTGGTGTATTGTGTAGCGTTTGGATGCAAACGAGTACGATTATCGGAAAATATCTTTTCACGGGTGAATTGATAATATTAGATTTTGCTATTTAATGAATAATTAGCGACTTGGCTAGCAAGAGTGAATTCATTTGGTACAGTTTTCCATTCAAACGACCAGATATCCTGAAGCTATGGATAAAGGCAGTTCGCTGGAAGAATTGGACTCCATCCAGAAGTAGCAAACTTTTTGTGGGGATCATTTTCTTCTTGTTTTACTTGTTTTATTCAATAATTGTTGGATTCATAGTATTAGCAATGAATTGTGAAATAAAATAAAAATTTCGTTTCTAATTTTCTATTCATTTTATTTATCAACATCGTGGAAGAACAGTAAAAATTTTTCATGAACGTTGTACTGTTTGCATTATTACTCTTTTCCTGAATAACAATTGAGAAAAAAATAATCAAATTTGTTCAAGAATAAATTTTAAAAAATGAAATGCACAGTGGTTCCATTAACCAACATGAGTTAGAAAGAGATAAATTTCGTTTCTAATTTTCAATTCATTTTATTTATCAACATCGTGGAAGAACAGTAAAAATTTTACATGAACGTTGTACTGTTTGCACTATTACTTTTTTCGTGGAAAACAATTGAGAAAAAATAATCACATTTGTTCAAAAATGAATTTAAAAAAATAAAATGCGCGGTGGTTCCATTAACCGACATGAGTTAGAAAGAGATAGGTATACCTAACAGTTGCGGGTTGCCTATGCAGTGGTTTGGCCTCACTTCTCGCCCGATTCGGGTCCTTTCCAGTTAGTATACAGTTCACTGATCAACTTCAACGAAACGACGTACGGCCTTGCTTTCGTATGTATTGAGTGGAGGGTGGAGGCTACTCTTTGGTGGAGGTACCAACTTTACGTCAACGTACTATAGCGCATTCGCGCCATTCGCACTGATGAGAGCGAAGTGTCAGGCACTCAGGCACGAACGTGTTTTCGCGCTCGCTAAGTAATTTTTTGATCACTGTTTTTGTCTATTGCAACCGTAGATAAAATAGGTTTTCGTGTAGAGAATTCCATCAGTAACTAGCAAAATATACTTAAGATACGTTTTCAATAATAAATTTATGACGTTTTCCTATCAATATTAAAAGAGTAAGTGGGGTACTTTCGTACAGAACTAGATGGGGCACCTTTGGACGCTTAAGAATGCGCCCCAACTAGGTACGATTTAGTGTGTTAGTTTACTAATTGCGAATTTTTGCATTAACTTTTTTCTTGGAGGTTCCGCGAGAACAAACTATTAACTCACCATTGATTATGATGAACTACAAAGGTTAAATCTAGATGCTTTGAATAATTCATCAATCCATCGAATAGTAGCTCCTTTGAAGACAGTTTTGACACTAGAGGCAGCTCGACCCTATCCAACTGCTGTGAGAAGTAATAAAACAAACAAAGAACGACGGCCAGGATAATCACGTATGTATAGGTACTGACTGTATGTAGGTGCCCCGTTGTTGGGGCAGATTCGTACATATTCCAGATTTAGTTTTAATCATAATTAATAATTATGGTTGAAACATGAGCTGAAATCATCTGTAATTTTTTCATATGAATCTCAGATAGTTAGACTATAAATTTAAGCTGTCAGGTGATTGATTAATGAAAAAAACAAAAGATAAAAAAAATAAAATGTTGAAAGCGTACCATGGGTCCCCACCTTTTCCTATCAGGCACGTATTTGGCCCAATTTTTTTTTCAAATGGCGATAACTTTTCAACAGAGCCGAATTCGGAAAAATGGAATATGAAAAAAAGGCTCACCCTGGTATAGCATCTGCTTTCGAAATATCATTATTTATAAAATGGGTTACCTGAAGCACTATGTTCGTATATCAATGTTGCAAGTAGATCCACCCTGGAAGTAGATTCGCATTCAAGAATATAAAGTTAAAAAATATTTAGGTACAGCATCCCGAATCTGATATTGAAAAAATTTTTCGACATAATTCACTGGAATTTCATATGGTTCTGGTAACACCTTCCCGTCAAAATTTCGCGAGCAGCTCAACTACGTCATTCTCCCTCTGAGTGCAAAATTGGACCCGATGAAATCAGTAGTTATGAATTAATCGGAAAAACAACATTCACGAAACCCTTGGTCGAATTGTCCATTAACGAACTGGACAGCGGCATTCGGGCTTTCGAGGTCTGAACATCGAACAGAATTGAATTTGATTCGTGATCACTGAGCCGAACGTCATTTATTGAGACCATTACTTGCTCAAAATTTGAGAAATGCGGACATCGTGAGGAAATGATACATTGCTCGTTCGAGTTGAGAGAGCGCCTAGAGAGAGATTGGAAGTCATTTAACAAGTTTCTTCTTCGGTTCACAGTACGATAATTGTCCCGCGTATTGTAGTATAAAGAAAGAGATGCACATTGACTGTTGAATTCGTGGTCATCTCGGTTATCTGTAGTTTTCATTCAAAACAAACCAGACCCCCCTAGCACTCGTAGAACACTACTGTGAATTGATGAGGACTTGGCGATAACGTCATAAATTTCAATAAAAAGAGTCTCTCGAGCAAATCTGAAAGAAGATATCTGAAACATTAAAAATGACTTTCGTTTATATGTAAAACTACCTACTGTACCTGTCCTTTAAATATTGCTGTCAACCCCTTATCAGATTTAATCATGATCTATGTATAGTAGAGCCCCTAACTAACTTCGAATTCACTCCCATAAATAATACGAAACCTACATTAATCCTACATGTTCATCATCATCTGGAACATCGCCTGCCCCAGTGCAACGGCAAAAAGAGAAGATAATAATTACGTAAATAAGTACTGTATATCTTTTATGATGAAGGCTTACCGTGCTGAATCTTCTTATTCCGAACAATAAAACTGTCATGCTTCAACATTTTTCGCTAGGAAAATGAAATACCGTCCGTCAGTTCGAAGCTTAGTCATGATGAAGTGCCCAGGTTTGACATTTAAAGAGGGATAAAGCGTGAGGAAATATGAGACGAAATGACCGGAATTAAGCTGCGCCTGGCGTCCAACCCCCGGAATCTGTGCAAATTCCATGCAGTCATTTATCAAGCAGGTGCAGGTTGAAACGAGTAAGTTTCACCGGGAGGAAGGTGAAGCGTGTATGAGCGTTGGGATAATTGGGCAGAACTGCCGACATCTTGTCTGATGTATTATCTCCGCATTCACGCAACTCCAAATTGATTAAGAGCTCCAGCTCCAGAGGTGCTCAGACCTTCGTAGAATAATTTATTGTCATATAGCTACACAGTGATCTAAAATTGGAAATAAATATGTAGTAGATAGTAGATATAAGAGCCTGTTGTGAACACAACTTGAGATATTGTATGAACCAGGCTTCACGCAGACGCTCAACTTTTATGTTCAAATGTCTTCACGACATGATGCCTCAGTCGTCGGCCATTCTGATTTGGTATCTTGAACGATATCTTGCCGAAAGTAAATGTTAAACAACGGATGGTGTGACACATACACCACCCACATTTACCATCATTGCACACATAATGTATATTCCATTAACAATTATAAAATCACAACTCTGGCCTTGGAAATTTGACACATTCCACTCTATATCGAAGTTATGACGTTTTTCAAAATATTTTTATGTTCCAAGTCAACAATATGTCGCCCTTTCTATATTCTTAGCGTATTTCTCAGAATGTCTATTTCATTTTGGAGAACACAACAGAAAATTGTGAACAATATTCTACATATAAAGGAGTTTTTGTATTTATGATTGTAAAGATTTATCGATGTGCTTCGTTTTCATCGTGATATTGTATGTGATATGATTGTGAGGGTGCATAACATTTCTTTTTCTAATATTTCTTCATTTCAAATAAATAACAGTTTTATTCATTCATCACAGAGAAAATAAACATAATAACTAAATTAACGAATTTGTTTACAGAGAAACTGATAATTTCAATGCAGTAGTAACTGAGTTTTGGTTATAAATTAATAAGCAAGAATGTCAATTCCTGAAAGCTTTATAGATATAACTACATTTCATTTATTTGATCTTATGAACAAGGAGTAAAATATGCTGACTGTATAGTAATTTATTAGTTTAAAAAATATTCATACATTACTACCACAGTAGGTTTGTACAAATAAAATGGAATAGGTCAAACCTATGCTTCACATTTATCATTCACCTGTTCTAAAATAAGACACAAACTCCTGGAATATGGAAAAACCGATGTATTCTGGTTCATTATAGACTATTTCTACTTTCGGTAAAGGATCGATAGGAAGTGACACATTTCAATTCATCGGAGTCTGAATTCACCTACCGTTGAATGCAATATAGTCATATTTATTTTTAGCCTTTTCAACGTGTTTTTTCTTTCTGAAACGTGAAAACGATCAACAATAATCATTTAGAGACCGATGAAGGCCATCCAGAACCCGTTTACTTACGAGAATCGTGCAATTTCATTCTGCAAGTTCTTTCCTCATAATTCCTCGAAAATCTTACCTGAATCATATTTTCCGGTCGCTTTCGTTGGAAGATCGTATAATAAAGCCTTTTTTGTCCATTTACACATTCCAAATAAATTTTGAGCATCAAAAACGATACCGAAACTAACCAAACTTCTGGGGGACCGGAATTTCGTTTGAAATCTTTCTAAACGGCCAGATACCTAAAAAAAAAACACGTTTTCAAGTGTAAAAAGGTCGATAAGTACTTACTTTCGCTTTATTTTTGCTTATAAATCGATTTTTGGTCCAATTCAAATTTGCCGTTCGTACTCACGCCAAAGGAAAAAATGACACTTGCACGAAATTTCTCATACCGACGGGAACTTCTCGTGGACGACGAAGAACGGAAAAAAAGGCGATTTCCTATCGATATTTCGCCCCAAAATCGCCTATCGATTCGAACTAACAAAATGTGGAATATCTTTGATACTTTTACTTTGATGTAAACAAAGAAACTGGCAACGTCGTTTTGTCATTAACAATATTTTCTGTACGCGCACAGACTTTTCATCAGGTGCACCAACTCCTGAAAACGAAACCCTGACCTCCTATGTGATTAAATGAAAGTGAATGGAGTATAGCTGACAGAATCAATTCATATCCTAATTTCGCGGAAAATAATGTTTAAAGACGTACATCGTGTTTTGAAGTACTCGATTTTTTCCTGAATGTAATAAATCAATTCCAATCGAGAAAAATGAACTTTGAGGTCTTCGCAGAAAATCGTATCAGGCACGTATTTGGGCCAATTTTTTCTTCATATGGTTATATCTTTTCCACTTAACCGAATTGGGAAAAATGGACACTAAAAAAAGGTTTCTTCTGACCTCAGGAATCAATTGAAGTATACAGGATGTCCCATGTCACTATTATGTTCATTTTTCCTATTCTGAACATCCCGAGTGTAAACCGTTTTCACAACGTGAAAGTAGAAGAATGTGAAAGGGTCATGCATCTTTTGAATTTCATAAATATCATCACATGGTGTTTCGAATTTCGTGTCGAAAACTGTATTCGAAAATTGGCAATAACTTCTGTTTTTCGAATAAGAACCCTAATTTTTTTATGATCGCGTTGGATTCTGCGAATAAAAATAGTGATAGCACTCTGAGATGCTTCTGCTCCTAAATTCAGAAGTTTCTGAGTTATTTGAGATTTTCTGGATTTATGTTCACCCAGCTTCTTATCCTTATGTATTATCGACTCATTCCATCCCGAAAAAAGGAGTAGTTGATGACTCTGGAAGGATCCATATTTCCAGATGAAAGTGCGTATGAATAATTCACATTTCTTCCTAAATAATTTTTTTTTCGTACTGATGCTCCAAAACCCTGTCGGCGAGTTTCTAATTCTCCAACAAAATGAATGGAAAAAAATGCGTTCGGTGTTAGATCGTGATGATGTAACAAGGTATTCCTCCATGCGTCCGTTGGCTCTCAAAGGAGTTCTTCATTGTTTTCATTCGCTACGGACAGGAATTTTAATGGATATATAAATAAAGAAGCTTTTTTTATCCGCCCATCCCCTTAATCTTCGTCTCGAGACCAGATCCTGAAAAATTGGAGTTGGAGGCTTTGGGGATGGCTTGATTTATCTTGTAGGTTCAGGATCAGCATGGAAAAATGTCCGACACTTTTTCATTTAGGATTGAGACATCAAAATAGTTTATTTTTTTTAGCTATCGAGTTGTAAGTTCGGCATGTGCCATGTGGCTTATCTTCTGGCTGTCAATAAGCCATTGTGAAATCGTCGTGATATCCCATGGTTTTAAGAAAGCTTTCTTGAAACTGTGGTTACGCCGGAAAATCCCTATAGAACCTAATAATGAGGGGTTAACCGTAACACAAAACTGAAGGACTGTACCTTTTATGCCCGGCGTATAACATAAGCAAAGTGACAATCACAAAAACCTCGCGTTTCTAAAGATATCTAAGTGGAAAGTACTCGATTCACTGAATAAAATCCAGACCTAAGTGAGGGACTTACTCCCTACAAAGTTATTGAATTATTTTTATTTTTATAGGAATATTTTCTACCTGATATCGGCATTCTGTCGGTTTAGGTTCAAGCGAGAACCATGAAATAACGTTGACATCACAGAGCCCGATTGGTCTAATTCTTTCTTTGAGGACGGTGATATTTATTGGACCCAATTGAGATGCAAAACAACCTTTTCGATAAATGAATCAGGCTCAAACAAATATATTTAACACAAGCAGCCCGTCCCAGCTTCGCCCGGGTAGAAAGTTTCATTAACATTTTGCGATGAACTTAGAGTAAATCTACAACATTTATTGTAACAATAGAGGATCACGTCCCTAGGACAAAGAAAAATAATTTCCCTCAAACATTTTTTCTGTTTATAAAATCGTCGCGTCTGTGAAAGTTGATACACGCGGCTACTCACTCTTTTATAGATATGCATGTCCCCCTCTCATACTCATACGACTAAGAGTTTTATCTACTTCCTATGACAAAATTTTTTTTATGTAATACTAGCTGGCCCGGCGAACTTTGTTTCGCCTAAATGATTCCTATATTTACGGTGGATTTGACAAATCGTAATCACCAGTGATCGGAGATCAACGGCCTGGTTAGATTTCTGAACTGTCAAATCGAGTTGATTCTAGATCAAGCTCCGATCACCGGAGATATACTTCGTGAAACCCACCGTTAAAGTTGTATAAACTTACCATTGATATTTTTTCAAGCAGGAGATGAATCAGGTAGATATAATAAAAGTTCTGTCAAATGTCATCTGTCAAATGTCATTTGTCAAATGTCATCTTTCAAATGTCTTCTGTCAAATGTCATCCGTCAATTACCATCTGTCAAACGTCAACTGTCATGTTTTCCATGGATTGAGCTGTCACACAAAACAGAAATACAAAAATAATATGTCAATTACTAATCATGGGCAATTTTGAATTCAGTTGTTTCCGCAAATATATTTATCACCCGAACATAAATCGAAAACATTTCAGAAATATAGAGAAAATATGAGAATGGATGCTGATCGTCACAATCCGATTTACTTGACATTCCGGTAAAAATTCACTGTTCCACCAACTTGAGATCTTTACCCGCTTTTTGATCTGATAATAGCCTTCCATGTTATTATAAGTTCTTTGCAAATTACACGACTACGCTACAGTGGCTAGATGAGAGCCGTTAATCGTAGCGACACCTAGTGGCCTCATTCAGAAAAAGTAGAAGCATTTCCTACATAAGCAAACCGTAGCGACACCTAGTGGCCTTATTCAGAAGGAGGAAAAGCATTTCCTACATAAGCAAATTTTGCAGAGTGTTTATGTATTTTATAATAACCAGGTCGTAGACGAATCCATAAATGAAGTTTCATAACAAACAGTCCATCCGATCTCGAGTTATAAATGGTGTAACCAACAACTCTGATATGAAAATCATTTATTTATGTTATTTTATTATTCCAGCAAAAAATCTGGTCATAGGAAGAGGATAAAAACCTCAGCCGTATTGATGTTTTTATATCAAGTACAGTGGTGAAAGAAAAAGGTGGTTTTTGGGTATTTTCGTGAGGTTCACAGCTTATTTCATGACTGAATCACCCTGTATTCGTTGAAGTCCATGATGATATGTTCTGGAAAAATCAAACACACACCTCAAATCAACCCAAAAATACAGGGTGTCCACTTAACCTTCATTGTGAATAGTTTCTGAAATAATGGATCACCCAGTATGAATTCTGGGTATTTCAGGTTTTTTCATAAGTAATATCATAAGTGCATCCAATTTTTCCGAAAAAAATCGAAAAAACTCGTTGCTAAGTAATATTTTAACAAGAAGCATGAGTGCAGGTGGCAACTTGCACGAATGCTTTTTGTTAAAAAAATATTACTTTGCATTGTGTTTTTTCGATTTTTGGCACAGGAAAAATTAGATGCACGAATGGTATTTGACATGGTATTGTTCATGAGTAACAGATTATTCTGGATGCATCTATGTATGTATTATTAATTCTCGTTGACAACAACTGTCAAGTTTTGCCGCGGCTAAACCCGAAAAAACTGCCGACAGCTGCTGCCATACAGTTTTTCCATCTAGAAACCATTTGTGATTCAAAATTGCGCGTTTCTGATTGGTGGAAATTAAGACGAGGGAAATAGTCGATGTAACAACATATCTAGTGAAATAGTTCATTTTGCGAACGTTCTCGCTCTGGAACTGACATATTTTATACTTTCAAAATCGGGCATGCATTCAATTATGGATAACCCTGTATTCGTAACGATTTTCGGTCATATTCCTCCATATGGTTGCTCCCAGGGGATGAAATGAAATGTTTCTTGGGAAAAATTGAACTTCATTCGATTCTGCTTCGAGATACGCGTGTAGTAAAAGTGGGTAATTCTCAACTTCAACGCCCTGTATCTCAAAAACTAGTCATAGGATTGAGTTGGGGCCATGGACCGTTTTGATCAGTAGGTCGAGTACTACATTATATAAAAAAAATTAGAACATTTGACGGAACGCCATTTGCCATAAGAAAAGTGCGGGTCCTTTCCCTTATATGCGCCTGTTCAATTAATTCCACGTGAATAGGGTTCTTTCAAGTTGTCCATGACGGAGATAAAAAAGTGAAGTGTTTACAAACAAGATGTAAATGAACGAACTGAAGGATTTCAATCCAGCGAAAAGACAAAAAATTGGGAAACAACTTCGTACATCCATCGGATGTTTCATAATCTCGACAGAAACTTTTCGAGAGCATCCGAAGCACGAAGCAGATTGAGTGTACACAAAAATGAACTTTCTTATAGGAATGATGAACATCGTGAAAGATTTAAGACTTGTCCGCGAATTTTCTCCATTGTGCCCTACAATAGCGCGATCATTTCAGATGGCTGCAGGGCTCTTCATGCCATGGCTATCAGTGGCGGAAGGAAAATAATACCACGTGAACAGAGCTCGTTTATGTTGGGTTTTTTCTTTTTGTTTTATTCGTTGTTTGAAAAAGATAAGGGCGTTGCGAGAAGGGTGCAGTGGTCTGTTGAAGAACGCGATGAAATGTTATCCAGCATTACGAAATAGTGAAAATTCTGATATTCTTTATTTCATTTCAAGAGATTCGAATTAATTGTTTGGAGAATATAAATAACTTGAAATAACACGAAGTATTTAGTGGAGTAAGTTGTCAGGGCGACAATATTTCAAAACTTCAACCGTCTGAGTTATTCTTATGATATTAACGGATGTCATATAATATGCGAAATACCAAATCATATACAGGGTGAGTCTTTGACTTGTACATATATTTTAACTGTAGATTTATCTCATCAAATGAAATACTTTCTTCCTATACCATCTTTCAAAATTCGGTTTGGTTTGGATGATACAGGGTGTCGAAAATCCATGAAAAAACACTTGTTTATATCTTCGAGACCGTTATTTCAAACGAACTGAATTCTGGTTCATTGGTTACTCTATTCATGGTGCATATTCCTCAATCGAAACCTATTCAATATCTATCCTTGTATGAAAGTTACAGGGTAGTCGACTCATCAATACACGCTAAAACACCATAAAACCACTAAAGATAAACGGTTCATATTTTCCAAAGAATAAATCATTTAAGAAACTGAAAGTAATCTTATTTTTTCAATAAGACGCGTGCGGCGTGGTTTTCGACTCATTTCCAATTTCACCCGGAAAAATTTGACGAAAAAATAATTTATTTCAAGAATAATCTGAATGCGTCTCTGAATTAAATATCATCGAATATTATTCCTTCTCTGGTCTTTAAACGAGTTCACAATGTTGTCACCATATTTAAATCAACTTTGTCGAGACTTAAATTCAAACGCTGGAAAACGTTGATGTAGAGATATTTTAATAATAAAATCCCACAAATGTGGGAGATGAAATTGAATACCAAGGAGCATTTAATACGCACAGTTTCCATTAAAAATTCATTGTTACCGGTCCATATTGCAGTTAAATGTCGATGAAATATAAAATTCGGATATGAATGATGAATCTCGACACAAACTACTTATTGAATTGAAATAAATGAAAGATAATGTGATACCTGAAAATCTGTGGCGATGTTTCTATCTAAACAATATCCTCTTGGAATTTTATAAACTCGACACGGTTTATTTTATATTAATTCACTTCACATAATAATCACATTATTACAATAATTCACTGAATGTATTAAGAACTTCAGATAATGTTAACACTGTCTAGTTTGTTTTTGTTATAGTTGGCACTCCAAGGGCAATTGAGATAACCAATCCGTCGGTTTTCGCTATATACGCATGCTTGGTGAAATTTCGCGGCAGAGTCGATTTCTGATGGAAACGGCAGAATTCATAGATATTTATACTATGTTTCGTAAAAAATCATTACTTAAAATATCAGCAAGCTGACAACATCTTCTTGAAATTTCTGTGCAAACATTCACAGAATGTATACAAAATAGATAAGGTAAGGTTGTTCAATGATAAATTCTGATGATCTGAATGAAAAGTCTTTCTTCATGGGATTGTTTGGGAATTCTGAGGGAAATATGATCAAGTTATTAGTGTTCACAACTAATCTGCAGAAAAATCGAAGAAAGAACTCATTTTAGTGGGAGAAATGTGGCTTTTTAGTTGAAAATCCACATGAAACCGGATGCCGTTTTTGTTGAAATTATCGTGCAACATTTTTATTCCAATAAGGTTATCACTTGAGTATTCCCCAAAAGTATTAACTAAATTTCAATCGAGAAATATAAACTTTGAATCAGTTTAATTTCAGGGACGTAATAAGCCCAATTTTTTTTCAAACGGCTATATCTTTTTAACGGAGCCGATTTCGAAAATGAAAATGAAAAATAGGTTTCTTTTGGCCTCACCAATCTACAGTTGAAATATATGTACCCTGTATTGTGACTGACGAATACCAAACTATTCAGAAGTGAATACGGCATAATTCATCAACAAAGCCTGTGGATCTGACGGAATCTAACCGATTGTTCTCAAAACACCTGTTCCCTGTAATTAATTCAATTCCTCTTACAACTTGGGGATATTCCAGTCCATCTGGAAATCAGCAAGAGTACGAACAATACCTTAAAAAGGCGAAAATACTTCACCTAGCAACTACAGACCAACCGCACATGTTCTCAAAGATCATAGAAGAAGCTGTCATCATCAAACTCATAAAAAACATCTGGAACACACAGCAATTATCATGGATAAACAATAAGGTTTCGGTCATCAAAGGTAAACTACTGACATACGTCTCAAAAATATGGCAATATGGTGAAATTTCAGCTGTGGCACTGGATGCTTCAAGACATTCGATCAAGTTAGGGACTTCTCGCTAAGCATCGATGTGATAGCTATCACAAACAGTCCTCTCCATGGAGTTTCATCTGACACTCTACCAATTCATGCAGGTATCGATTATTGCACCAACGCACTTTCTACATCACGTCGACGATTTGCTGGGAGCAATTCTCAGTGCACAGTTTGACCAGGCGCGTATCCAGGGGGGCTATTGGGGCTCTAGCCCCCCCCAAGACTTTCGCCTCAGGCGAAAGTCTCATTCTCATTCACCACAAAGAACTTTCAAGTATTGTTTTAGTAGTATAAGAAAAGCCCACTAACTAAAAACGAGTCAACTCTTGCATGCTTTAATATTTTCTTATTTGTTTTTTATAATTTCTTATAGTTAAACATTTCTATCTTCTACTGAATAAAAGCTGAGCCCCCCCCCCCAACACACTTTTCTGGGTACAAATGATGGTACTCTTTATAACGCCTTCTTTTCAGAGAAAAATACCAACCCTCAACAATTCCTGATAACGTGGTAGAATTCAATGCTAACAATATCTACACAAGCAAGCTTTTCATCTAGAAAAGCCGATCTCACTGTAGGTAACCCAAAAAAGGGTTTTCCAATAACAGTTGTTAATTTGAATAGCCCGCTATTTCGGTAGATGTCACTTTTTGAGCTGTCATTTTTTGACATCTGACAGGAAGAAACTAGGCCATTCATTAAAATGGAACGATACACGTTCAAAATCGCATTAAAATCCACTATAGAAATGGTGAAAATTTGGCAGAGACGGTTCGTAAAACTAGAAAATTTTTGGGTCGTCGTGAAGTACTGTGTCGAAAGGCAATACGGAAATTGGTGAAAAAATTTGAGCTGTTGGAACAAGTTAGTGATGTGAAGAATGAAACCCGTGCACGTCGCTCAAGAACAGCCGAGAATATTGCTGCTGTAGCCGAAGGTGTTGAAGTAAGCCAAAGTTTGCCCATTCCTCGTCGTTCTTTAGAATAAGGCTTTCCACAAACGTCATGACACCGTAATTTGCACATAGATTCGAGTCTTATGGCTTATAAAGTTCAATTCACACAAGAACTCAAGCCACACAAGCAACGAAGAAACTATTGATCTTTCACGGGAAAAGATTCCGGAACGTGTGATTTCTCGAAGAGGTGATTGCAATTGGCCACGAAGATATAGTGATTTAACACCTTGCGAGTTCTTCCTTTGGGGCCAAGTGAAAGAGAAGGTCTACGCCAAGAGCCCAGCGTCGATTCAAGACCTCGAAGATGGAATTCGTGAGGCTATCGAGGACAAAGGGCATCCACTTTGCGATTTGGTAATGGAAAACTTATTGAAAAGGATATGATCGATCCTGTATTCGTGGTCGTGGTGGTCATTTGGCTGATGATATTTTCCATTATTGACCTTCCTCCTTATAATGAAATCAACATCCGATCATTCATCTAAAAAAAATGGCATTTTGCTCTGAATGTTAAAATAACACCTGTTCTTGGAAAACCCTTTATGAGCTTGACAGGACTAACTGA
This sequence comes from Adalia bipunctata, assembly GCA_910592335.1. Classification (NCBI taxonomy): domain Eukaryota; kingdom Metazoa; phylum Arthropoda; class Insecta; order Coleoptera; family Coccinellidae; genus Adalia; species Adalia bipunctata. The sequence goes on from OU342948.1 coordinate 34,990,853, forward strand.
GTCACTGTTGGCAATAACCTTTCTTGGCAATGTCACGTGAGATCACTTACTAAAAGTGAATACCAGTAACTTGGTTTTCTGTTACGGGTCAAGAGCAATTTCACCTCCTGTCAACTGTTCTGGAGTACTGTTCCCATGTTTGTACTGCGGCACCTAAAGATGTTCTGAAATTGTTGGATTCTGTCCAAAAAAGAGCAATTTGTCTCTTCGGTGATGCCTCGCTCACAAATTCGCTCACTTATCTGGAACACCGTTGAAGATCAGCGATCTAGCTCTATTTTATAGATACTTTTATGGTCGTTGCTCTTCTGAATTATGAGCAATATTCCCTCCTGCGGCAGTACCTTCGAGAGTAACCCGACAAGTTCAGTCCTTATACCCCTCGTTCATCCAACGAATAGCGAGGCTCTGGAACCCGTTCCTAGGAGGTGTTCCCCGAGGCCTACAACCTTCAGAAATTTCAGAGGAACGCCAATTCCTACTCTTAACATTACAAGATATTCCTCGTGGGAACCAGAGCATAAAAAAACTTTTATTCTAAAAGCGAGCAAACAGTCTTCAATAGAATTTCCGTAAAAAACGGTTTTGTAACTTTCCAATACCTCTAACTTTGTATGAATTCAAAGGGGAAACTGATCACAATATAAACTGATCAAACAAGATCATCATAGTATTTTTTTTATCTACGACAACATCAAAGAATGTTCATACCGAGAGTGTAAATATAATCATAATATAAGCTACATTTTGTACCGAATTTCATTTTGCACTGGTTGCTACGCAAGTTCGTAATCGATCAGCTATTTTTGATAACAAACTAAGGTACCTTGGACAATAGGACCACATAACCCAGTTCTGTGATAGGACGCCAAACGATAAATTTCAACAGTTTGTGCAAATAATTTTGTAGTTGTTTTGAAGATATCAGATAATTAATATGGAAAGTGATAGTGACATGGAATTGACACCTCCAAGGATATAAGAGAAGCAGCAAATTTAACAACACTAGGTAAATTTATTACCGGACACTTCCAAGAAAATGTACAATCGGGCTTATAACCTATTTCTGGAGTAGAAAGGAGATCGAAACGCCAAATCGTCTTCTGAGAACGTTATGATGGCTTATTTTGGTGACTTGGGGAAATTTTTCTTATATGAATTATGCCCCTTTCGAGAGAAAATGAAACTTGAATATTTTCTAGATTCTAGATGAATCTGAAAATTCCTCAGTCCGAACCTGCACCCTCGCCTGCTCCTCCGTAGATATCAACATCTCTTGTTCTTCGTCTTCTTATCTAACAAATTTGCAAAAAATTATAAATATGCCGCTTTTTTATAACTTCTTTGAATTGAACATTTCATATAACAATTTTTCGGTAAAATTACTTATTTTGATGAGTTCTATCACTTGTAAAAAGAAAAGTCTTACCTTGAAATACCCTGTAAAGCCATAAAATTAAATATGTATACTCCATTCACTCTTATAAAGTATACCGGTTGGCCATGGAATTTTGACACATTTCACTGTGTATTTTTTGAAAATGTTAGGTTATAGTCATTTTTCTGTCAGATGATTGAGCAATGTTGCCCTTTCTTCATAGTTCATAAGAGTCGTAGTAATTACGTATTTATCGAAATGTTTATTTACTTTGGGAAAATAATGAATTTGAGAAAATATTATGTGAATTCAATAATTCCAGAGACCTGGCGAATGTTGAAGAAACTTTTTTCTCTGTTAATACTGGAAATATTTCACGTACATAAACATGGTTGGAAGATTCAGTTATGCTATTTTCTCGTACGGAAGACAAGAATCGAGTGTTGAAATTTCACTAAAAAATAATGGCCAGAATAGTCCGTTACTTTGTGATAGTTTATTCGAAAAAAAAAATCAAAGTACAATGGGATGAAATAAGATATAGTGTAATTCATAATGTAATTTCCTTACATAATTTCAATGGCATTACAGCTTAAGACATAATTTTTTTACAATATTCAATTAGTAATTTTTCAAGAGAATTGTTTATACTCTTTCCAATTAGAATAACTCCACTAATATAAATGAGATTGCACACATGGAAGAGTTCAGGTGAAAACTTCTGATGTAAGCAGTAATATTGAATTCAAAAAAGTCTACTCATGGAGGCTATGCATACAATCATTAATAAAGATTCTTTTTCAAACTGGCATAATATAATGATTGGATACAAAACTTGAGAAAACGGTAACTCAATAAAGAAATTGGATTTGAATATATAAAACGTCCATAATTTTCAATCACAAAACATTTTTTTCTAACATTGTTACATGTATATGTTTTTTTGGGAAAAAGCATTAGGTCATTTGATGTATCAAACTTTATAGCATGTTCAAAGCAATTACAGTAATAGCAAAACAGATTCGAACAGGACACCATACATTTTTAAATATGATACAAGAGCACAAAGATAAAAACCTCTCTGAGTAAGTATAGAGGTTTTGGAATTTCTTCAAAGAATAGGCTGACATATTTATAATGGATGGAATCTTCTTCAGGAACAACATTTTATCTTTCTTTTGGATTGAGACTGACAAAATATCTTGAAATCATATCTGCAACAGAAAAGGAGATAGAAAATCATCAGGAAATAATAAATAATATAACCTACATTTGGTCCTTGACATCTGGTCTTCTGACCAGATCTGGCCCTCCAAGCAGGCCTACTTATATTGAGAAATTCTTTCCCAGATTCCTGATTGGTTATTTTTCTATCTAGGTGGTTTGCAGCAACTCTCTTTTCCATAGTATAGGCTTTTTGTCATTTTGTTTGATTCAGTTGAACCTCCTTGATCGTAGAAAATCTTCGATACAGTACTAGTTGAATAAGGAGGATATTCGACATTTTTGCAATACTAGAATATCCAAACGTTAGGTCTTTCACACTGCCGGATAAAGGGTTCTGTTGAACTTACACTAGTAATGTTTCTTTTGGAGTTTTTGAACCTCCATCCATTTTGAATTTCCCCATTTTAAGTGGAAGAGACGAGTTTTCAGAATTTCCTCTACTTATAATTCCATATCCATATATAAGATCATTGTTTGAGTCAGAGTAACCCTCAGAAAATTCTGAATCTGAATCAGATTCTCCCAATGCAATAATGAATGGAGGAATATCTGCTATTGGAAGATTACCCATGTGTTTCGTCCAGTCCTCTGTGATAAGTCTTTCACAATGTAAATAAAAATTTTGCCACATATCTGATGTACATTTTGAAAGAGCCAGACTCCATAAATTCAACACTCTATCCGTTGTATAGGGATGCGAATTTATGTTTTTGTTATAGAAGTTCTTACAAAACGTCCATGCCATTTCAATAGGATTGTACTGACAATGGTATGGGGGTAATCTAAGAACCTCATGCTCCTTCAAAAGGTCATCAACTACATAATCGGGGCTATTCACTAAGCAAAGTTGTTATGGATAGCAACTGTAAATCGTCGTTATCCCATGTAATAAGCATGGGATAACGACGATTTACAGTTGCTATCCATAAAAACTTTGCTTCTTAGTGAATAGCCCCGATTGTTGCTTCTTGGTAAAATTTTGATTAAAATCAATCTTGTTTTTAATCAACCAATCCTGTATTATTATTATTATTATTATATTTATGACAAGAGTTAAGAAAAATTCTATAAACTCAAAGAATATTAAGAATAAATACAGATGCACATAACTAGACAAAAAAAAAGTACGAATTACAATTGAAAGATAAAAAACAATTACAAAATCTCGCTTTTTTTCCTGGAAAAGGTGGGTGGTTTATCCAATTGAACCGAATGATATGGTGCATTGTCCATTACCACCACACATTTCACAGGAATCTTAGCTAAAGATGGAATCAGTTGATTAATAACCAAATTCTGAAAAATTTCACTGGTCATTGTCTTTTGATAGTCACGGTCATTGTTTTTTTAATCTAAAATGAAATCACAACCTTCTGAAAACCCAAAATTACTTCCTGCGTGTAGAACTGTGAAACGTTTTCCTTCTGATTCAATTTTGGATGGATTACTCATCATATCAGATTCATGTGTCCAGCGACGAATCCAAGTTTCATGTAGAAACACAAATCTGATATTTTCATCTGAAGATTTATACTGTAGAAATTTGCGCAGGAAAGTAATTTTGTCTGCAACAACATGTTTTTGTTCACATAAAATTTTGCGTTCATTTACCCTTTTGTATTTGTAACCCATTGATTTCATGATTTAAGTGATGTCCGTCCTCCGTTATATTCCAAATGTTATTTTGCAAAAGTGAGTAGATTATCAATCGAAAAATGTTCATGTTTCGAATTATAATTTGTCGTTGCAGATGTTTTTTTCAAAATGAAGTCTTCAGTCAATGTCTTTTTTGGTGCACCAATAGAAGGAAATTCTTTGTCGTCTCTTTCACTTAAAATCCCCCTGATTGTGTTTATGTGCAGCTAAAAAATAAATATCTATTCTCATAAAATATAATACCTTGGTTTTCACTCACATACGTTAAAAATGTTGGATAGCTGGTATGATAAAGTGTTGATTCCAAATTGATACTTTTTGAATGAGCCGATTTCAATTCTTCCTTATAGTTTGTCTCTGCTTTTTCGTCACTACCTTCGGCATTTTTAGTTTCCTGGCGTGATGAATATATTTGGTTAATTTCTAGTTTAGCTCCCCCTCTCCGATTTTTAAAATATTTTGTCTCGTGATTGTAAATGTTGAAAAGATACTACAGTTTTAATTTCAGCATTGGCAAATGAGTAGTTTTAGAGAAAAAAAATAAAAAAGATTGTGAATATTTCCACCTGCGTTTGGACTTTATATTTATTTGAATCGCATCGGCAGTGTAAAATGCCGTAAGGTGATTTTTTCTCGAACAGACGGTGTCGCCAAATTTCAATAATTTCTTAAATGCGAAGATAGACATAGAACTTTCACACATGGTCAGGTGGATTTTCAAGAGATGTCCCCCGATGACGTCGGCACTGTTTTCGTTCTATTCTAACGAGGGTATGGGCTCCAGCAAGGGGGGGTTCAGGGGTGGCATGCCCCCCCTCAGATTTTTATGGCCTTGTCGTTTTTCAGCAGTTGGGTTGGATAAGTTCGAATTAGGCTTTAGACATTTATCCCCTTGTCTCCCGATGACGTCGGCACTGTTTCCGTTCTATTCAAACGGGGGTATGGGCTCCAGCACCGGGGGGTTCAGGGGGGGCGTAGCCCCCCCTGTGATTTTTATGGCCTTATCGTTTTTCAGCAGTTAGGTTAGGTTATGTCAGTTCGTTATGGCTTAATTTAATATATACTGCAATAATAACACAATTCAACTGATATTATGATGTAAACGTAAACCTCAAGAAGGCGACGTTACATTCGGGAAATGACGTTTGAATAAAATGTGTCCAATTTATTTTCTATATCTTATTGTTCCATTCCTATAATAATAACATATTTAAATTCAACATATCGTTGATGGGTTTCGTTTTGGTAGAAAACTTCGGTTACAAATTTTGAGCAATAAAGATGCTATGATTCAACGTGGCAACAAGCATCGTACGCTGAATTCAATTTAAACAAAATTTTCACGTAGGTAAGTAGGTAATCGTTACTACGGAGATCAAAAAAAAAAATGCGACAGTTGAAAATTAAAAATTCATTCGAGATATTCATTCATCTCAGATTATAAAATAGAAATTTGTGAGAATTTCTTCAAGTGTGCAAGAAGAGGAAGATTTGAATGTGTGTGTTCCAAGTTGCGGTTACAATACAGAAAAGAGGATACCGAAAATGTGATCATTGCCTTGTCATTGTCTTTCAAGCCTTTCAAAGGTACGTTTTTGGAGCAATCGCATCTAGATTTAATGAAAATATGCTTCCTGGTCGTAATATTTTTATCAACGGATACTGTCGGAGAATTTCGAAAAAATAAATTATTCTTGAAATTTTCAGAAACTATAGACTCGAGAAAATTTGAAATATTCATTGATTCAGCGCTAATGAAATTGTACATTTTTCAAATGATTTTGAATTCTTTTCAAGGTCATGTCCTTGAAAAAATAGGTCAATGATCTAGACATTTTTGGCAAATTTTGATCTTTTTAGACTATGCAAGACTAATTCTTTTCGTAAATTGTCGTTTTTTTAAGAAAACCTCTAAGAATCTTACCCACCCAGCACCCCTATTCACTCCAGATCCCGTTGAAAAAACAGCAAAATTACTTGTTTGCCAGCATTGAAACTAGTAGTAAATCATACCGAATCACTTGTTTTTCACGAAAAAAAATTAAAACATCGAAAAATCGAGGGGGACCTGAACTAGAAAATTACCGTTTTTTTATGCATTAGAATAAGAAAGTTGAGAGTAGAAATAAAGTTTGTAAAAATCTAAATTTTTGATTTTAAGTTGGACCCTCAATTGGGAAAGAAAATTACCGGGAAAAACTAAATTTAAATTTAGAATTAATTTGACAGATTCCAAATTCTTTTTCATTCGAAATATAAATTCATAAAAAAAAAGGAATCATAACAATTGGCGCCCAACGTGGGGCTGAAAACTTTTTATTATTCAAAATTTGATAGAATTAAATGAGTTTTAACAAGTTTATTGATTCAAAGCTCATATAAAAATATATATATATATATATATATTATATATTCCGAGAAAAAAAAATGGACAACCATAAAATGGAAACAAGAAGAAGAAAATATAACTGAAGAGGAAGGAATAACCAGAGAGCAAGAGTCACAGGAAAGCAAAATGGATAGAATTTTAAAGATACTAGATGAAATGAATACAAAAATAAATAAACAAAATGAAAAATTTGATGCTTTTTCATCAGTGTTGAGGAACACAAAGAAAAATGAAAAGAATGAAAATATAACGAAAATAGAAGATAATGAAGATAAAATCAATGAAACAAATAATAAAGCAGAAACAAAAATATATATTGCTGAAGATAAAATGAAGAAAGAAGAACAAGATTTTGCTGAAGAAGTAACAGAACAACTCGATCAACAAAAACAAAAAGAAAAAAATCAGTATAGTCAAACGAAACAAAAGGGGAAAAATAAAATATCAATGGAAGGGATTTATAGAAATAGAAATGCAAATTACGAAGATTGCCTGATATTGATGATGAAAAATGGGTTGACTGAAAGAAAATGGGGATTTGAAAACAAAAGACAAGAAATTGTGAATGAATGCAACAGAAAAGTGGAAGAAAATGCAATGAAATATTTGAAAAGAATGGAGATAAAGAAGAGAAAGAAGAGAAGGAAGGAAATGACGGAAAGGAAGAAAAAGAAGAAAAGGAAGGGGAAGAAGAAAAGGAAGAAAGAGAAGAAGGGGAGGAAAAAGAAGGAATGGAAGGGGAAGAAGAAAAGGAAGAATAAGAAGAAAAGAAAGAAAAAGGAGGAATGGAAGAAAAAAAAAAAAAGAGGAATATATAATATAAATAGTATTTTTTAGTATGAGAACTATGAATCAAGAGGTTTGATAAAATTAGTTTTAATTTGCCTAATTTTCCAAATTATTCAAATTTAAACAAAATTTAGGGGATTTGTTATGGTTCAAAATATCTTTCCAAATTTCAAAGTTAATTTCGATTTAATGAGGCCAAATTAAAGATGAAAATGAAAGATTTCTAGATATAAATTTATTTTGAAGTTTTAAAGTTTGTACATAGAAATAGATTCTGTGATAGTTCGAATAAGCTTAGGGAATCAAGGATGTAGAAGTTTTTTGAAGTATGGAAACCGGGGAGACGAAAAAAGAAATTAGAGAAGAAACATCAGAGAGAAAAGTCAGAAAATAAATTGTGAAAAATTAAGGGTAAATGGATATAAATGAGATAATTCAGAATTGAAAACAACATTAGAAGGAAAATTGGAATATTATATGAAGTATTGAGCTGGTAAGAGAAACCAACAAGAAAGAACACGATAGGTACGAGTGCTGAGTTGAAAAGATGGATATAAGAAGACTGAAGAAATGATCGACGTATGAGTGCGACTGAGTAAAATTTGAAACCAGGATTGAAGTATATGGACAATTTAAATATATATAAGTGAGTTTGATATTATTAAGAGCTAGAATAAGTTGTTTTTTTTATGCATTAGAATAAGAAAGTTGAGAGTAGAAATAAAGTTTGTAAAAATCTAAATTTTTGATTTTAGGTTGGACCCTCAATTGGGAAAGAAAATTACCGGGAAAAACAAAATTTAAATTTAGAATTAATTTGACAGATTCCAAATTCTTTTTCATTCGAAATATAAATTCATAAAAAAAAAGGAATCATAACAGTACCTACTCATTTATTTCAATCCCTATAAACTTCTCTACCTTAATTTGCCTGACATAATCATAATTGATGAATAGCAAATACCAGCCCCCATTGTTATTTTCTAACTGCAAATGAAGAAACAGCAGAGAATTTCTTCTGAGCTCTAAGGGAGTAAATAAGTTAATCTGATACGCCATTAATTATGAAAGTTGCGTAGTCAATTTTTCACTCCTAAGGCCGGAGTAGAAGAAGAATAAATAACGAGAAATGTTTTTCCAGCACTCTTTGTCAAGGGCATTTGAATACTCAATTTATCATGGCAGACTGGTCTGGAAATGAATTAACGTAGTGGCGTATTGAACATAACACGGAAAATGCCTCGTTTGAGTTTGAGTGAAGTCGTCGTTTCGATTAGTCAACGAGTTGACAAAGTTTATAGCGATATGTATCTCGATGGCCTAATGAGAACTGAATTGCTGTCAATTTTCTGTGGTTCATCAAAGGATGTCACGGAATATGACCATTTGAAATAGTGTTTTTGGTATTTTACATCACAATGGACGTCATTTCCATTTTCGAGTTCGATATGGACAACATTAGGGAACTTTTAATTTTATAGATCTAGAATATTATGATTACTGGAAATAACTATGACCGGTTGATTAAAAACTGTCAGAAGGCATTGGCGTAGGCCGAGTCTGTTTCTTGGGGTAGTGTAACAGAAGACTGATTTGCCTTAATCATGTAATTTCAAACACAATTATTATCATATAGTAGTCTCTTCGGTTATATAAAAATCAGTCATTTCAAATTCAATCGTGGATCTGGGATGGAAACCGAAATTCGTGCCTACATTTGCACCTACCTGTCTATGCCCTAGCCGGTGCAAGCAGAACACAACAATTCCAAATCAAATGATTTTTTCTCGAAAAAACATATACTCTTTCACACGTTGGCAATGATAGTATTTGATTGACACGAATGAAAAAGTGTAGTTATACAGGGTCTTTCACGAGGCACCTCACCCATATTTATACGGGAAACTACTGAACGTATTTTCATGAAATTCAGCACTTATAAGTATTTCACGATGCTGATGAAATCTAAAATATTTTCAAGGCATGAGCACCTCCGGTTTTTCCGGAAATGACGTCAACTTCCGTTTTTCAAATTAGAACACCATTTTTTTATTGCAGAAATAGATTCCTTAGAAAATTTCAAGTTATTTTGATGTTGACAAAATCGTGAAAAATCAATTTTTTCAAATTAGAACCCCATTTTTTATGGCAGATATTGAATCTACATTAAAAAATAATGTGAGTGTATGCATCACACCCTTGCCCTAAAGTGGATATTAACTCAGAAAATATCCATTTTAGGGCAAGGGTGTGATGCATACACTCACATTATTTTTTAACGTAGATTCAATATCTGCCATAAAAAAATGGGGTTTTAATTTGAAAAAATTGATTTTTCACGATTTTGTCATCCCTAACTTTGAAAGCGATTTTTTCACCCCCTGTATCATGAATCGCGATTTCGATTTTTAAAGTGGATACATCAATCTTACATCTTGAAAAATCCCAAAAGTGAAAATTTTCCATCCAAAAACCTCGAAGTTATTCTTGTTCCAGCGGAGCTCTATTTTCGATTTTTTTTTCGAATTTTCCCGCTCAGAGAGAATTTTCCAACCAAAACTGAAAAATGTTACATCAAAATAACTTGAAATTTTCTAAGGAATCTATTTCTGCAATAAAAAAATGGTGTTCTAATTCGAAAAACGGAAGTTGACGTCATTTCCGGAAAAACCGGAGGTGCTCATGCCTTGAAAATATTTTAGATTTCATCAGCATCGTGAGAAACTTATAAGTGCTGAATTTCATGAAAATACGTTCAGTAGTTTCCCGTATAAATATGGGTGAGGTTCCTCGTGAAAGACCCTGTATAGTTATAGTTATAGTGAAAAGGGGTTACAGTTCACTGCGACCGTAAGGTCTATTGTGCCCCCTATCAGAGCTGTTATCATCGCGCCTCCTACAGCTCGCCCTCCAGTTCCAGAGATTTGATGAAATCCATTATCTGGGATGGCTTCAAGGAGGATAACTCCCCACTTCTACAAGTTTCTTGTCTTGCAATGGCATAGCATTCCGTAACCAGGTGAATAGGAGTTTCTTCCTCCTCCCCACAGAATCTACACTCATCAGTGTCCGATAAACCCATTCTCAACAGATGCTTCTTTAGGCGACAATGTCCTGTGAGAAAGCCAGTGAGTAAGTGTCATGTCATACTCCGTATGACATGACACTTTGGCCTAGCGAAAAATAGGTGCTTCCTAGGACATTTCCCGAGACACAACTCGCCAGATTCCTAAGCAGAAATATGTTGGTGCTCAGACGCTTGCAGACTGACGAAGTCTAATCACTCCACATGCACTTTGATTCCACCAAAATACCCAGAAAGCGCACCAGCTCCGGTGCTCCAATTTGTGGCAGGTCTTTTGTTGAAAAGTTCTTGATCTTCGTCTTTTCAGTATTTAAAAATAGACCATTCGTCGACAACCATGATTTGGCCCCCGACACGACAGCACCATCTCACTCCGCCCCAAGGCCTCCTCCAGTGTCCCAGCTCTCCGAGTCAAAGTGGCATCATCCACAAACATTGTGATGCGTCCGTATTCGGAAGATCCAGATCATTGATCATGGGGCATTTCACGTGAAGCGGACAGCGAAAAAAAAGGGACCTTCTGAAATTTGTTCATATTCGGCTCAAATGTACTTCTAGTAGGTATGAATATGGACACACAATATTTTTTTCGTATGATGTTTATTTGGCTAGTTATTGGCTTCTGAAGAATTGTCATTATGAAAATTCGAATTTTAAGTTGAATTTTTTTCGGAGTGAAAATTTTTTTTTCAAAATATCAAAAATTGCGAATCAAATAGAAAATAAGCTGTTCTTCTCGAATACAAGATAAAATTGAATTTTTAAATTTTTTTCAATATGAAAAACCGAAAATAAACTTTTCAAATCCGAATTTTGGTAACTTCGACCAATTAAAAAATAAAATAAATTATTTCAAAATATAGCCTAGAGTGCATAATACACCCGAAGTTTCAAAATGGGATCTGCAATAGTTCAGGAGATAAATGAATCAAAGTACATACGTGTCGCACAGAGCGTCATACTCCGCTCCATTATGGCGACTGGTTTTCGCCATATCACACTTGAACGTTCCAGTATTTATATTTTCTATCGTATTTGAGCATATTTAAAGCTCTTTCAATGTTGTGGCTTCTTTATTACACAAATTAAATTATTATTCATTGAAAAATAGTAGCCTAAAAAACAAATTTTGTATTAAAATGACAAAAAGAAGATTTATATTTGATCATTGATTATAAATATACAATATTAATACTCAATGGCTAGATAGAAATATGACGCTAAGCCATTTCGTTTTTTACGTTTTTCAGTTCTGTTTCAATGTTTCAGTTCCTTGTGCACAGTTTGAAGATAATAATGGCTCCTTACGGCGATCGATGTTTCAATCCATTTCGCTTGGTACTTCATCGAAAGTTCAAAAATTTAAGAAAAATATTTGGCTCGAAAGTGGAGATTTCCACTCGATATTTATGTTTTTATATCTTCTCGGAAATGAAAACTTTTAACCAAGTTTTCAGTTTCAACTGGTAGTTTACGACCACCACGTTGGTTTTGAGATGACAATACACCGGAACGATCTACAAGTTTTTTGCTTTTTGGCTTGCCTTCTGGATATACCAAATTCTTCCGCAAGTTTATTTTCACTCCATGACTTAGGCGCAATAGTCAGTATCATAGTCTTCATAGAAGTCGATTTAGACGGATCATTGAATTTTTCTTTCAGTTGCTCTAAAATTTCTTGATTTTCTAGTATTATTTCAGTTTGGGTTCTATTATGTTAGAACTTATCTTCAGGAATGAACGGTATATCTTGGGAGATTTGGAAAGGTTCACTCGATGTTTGACTGCACTTTACAAGGTCTTCATGCGTTAATGCTGGAGGTGTTTCATTTGAGAGTTTTTTCCTACAAAAGGCACATACATAAATATCGAGTGGAAATCTCCACTTTCGAGCCAAATATTTTTCTTAAATTTTTGAACTTTCGATGAAGTACCAAGCGAAATGGATTGAAACATCGATCGCCGTAAGGAGCCATTATTATCTTCAAATGTGCACAAGGAACTGAAACGTTGAAACAGAACTGAAAAACGTGAAAAACGAAATGGCTTAGCTTCATATTTCTATCTAGCCATTGAGTATCAATATATATTTATAATCAATGATCAAATATAAATCTTCTTTTTGTCATTTTAATACAAAATTTGTTTTTTAGGCTACTATTTTTCAATGAATAATAATTCAATTTGTGTAATAAAAAAGCCACAACATTGTGAGAGCTTTAAATATGCTCAAATACGATAGTAAATATAAATATTGGAATGTTCAATTAGTGTGATATCGCGAAAACCAGTCGACATAATGGAGCTGGAGTATGACGCTCTGTGCGACACGTATGTAGGTACTTTGATTCATTTATCTCCTGAACTATTGCAGATCCCATTTTGAAACTTCGGGTGCATCATGAATGTACTCTAGGCTATATTGTGAAATAATTTAATTTATTTTTTAATTGGTCGAAGTTACCAAAATTCGGATTTGAAAAGTTTATTTCCGGTTTTTCATATTAAAAAAAAAATAAAAATTCAATTTCATCTTGTATTCGAGAAGAACAGCTAATTTTCTATTTGATTCGCAATTTTTGATATTTTGAAAAAAAAAATTTTCACTCCGAAAAAAATTCACCTAAAAATTCGAATTTTCATAATGACAATTCTTCAGAAGCCAATAACTAGCCAAATAAACATCATACGAAAAAAATATTGTGTGTCCATATTCATACCTACTAGAAGTACATTTAAGCCGAATATGAACAAATTTCAGAAGGTCCCTTTTTTTTCGCTGTCCGCTTCACGTGAAATGCCCCTGATGTAGATCAGAAACAACAGAGGACCCAGGACAGAACCCTAAGGAACCCCTTGCATCAGTCATCTCACCCCCGTCCGACAGCAGACCATCAATCCACCTGCGTTCTGCCACTGAGGAAAGAACTTAGGAGTTTCATATCTGATGGATGGAAGATGTATGGTTTGAGTTTTTCAAGTAGAACTTCATTCGCTGAAATCATGACTCGTTCGAAAAAAATACTTCGCGTATTGGTGGTGTTCTGCCTATTGCCGACGGGTAGTTCTATGTCCAGGTGATCGCAGAGTTACTCTTGAGGAATTCAACCTTCTCCTCATGGTACCGGTTGAGACTACCCGTCTCTAGATTCTCAAAAAATGACTTCGAAGGGCTGTTACAGATATCGTTCGATTTCTTCGAGTAAAGTCTTCCTTTGCAGCTATTACTTTGGGCCGACCAAGAACCGGTCTCCATGCAAAGTTGTCGGTTTTCAGGAAAAGGGCAACTATGCGCCTTACTGATGTCCGTGGAATATTCGACCGTTGCGCAACCTTGTGGTTCGACAAAGCTTCTATTCTTTCCTGGTCAAACTGAGCAATCGGATGTCCCGGCATTTTCCGCGGAATCTTCTCAACATTAGGTACAACTCTCGTTATTCGCTGAAAACTGATTAAATTCGAATACACTACTTGTATCCTCCCGAACAAGAAAAATTTTTTGGTGGTTTATTGTTTTCATTTTTCTGTTGTGATAGTGAAGATTCCCCACACAAAAAATTGTAATGTTACGTTCAACAAGTTGAGAAATGATAGGCGGGGCGAAGACTTTCGACGATGTGTGTATATTCTCAATAACATTATAATCACTCGAAAATAAGAAAAAAATTGTAGATTAACAAGAATTATTAGGTCACACTAGCTAGAGAGTAACCAGAAAGTGATGAATTTCCAATGGTGACGTTTTAATAAATAAGCTCTGAGAGGAAATTGGTCAATAAAGTTGGATCACCGCAATTTTTTACGACGGTCACATATCTTCTCTACATGCTGTTGCGTCTCACTTCGCGACATCTGGACGAATTGAATGCCATATCCTTTGTCCACCAGAAATCAGTGGCGACGCGTGTATTTTTATTTTGGCAATGCACATGTGGTAGTTCGGGGGAGAAAAAAAATTTGAAAACTAACCTTCAAAACTCGCATTTTAGAGCAGTTTGTGACGTTCTTAGGCCTCATCTTGGGATAATATTCAGAAAAGGGGTTATCGCAAAAATTTGAAATTGTAAGTACAAGGGGTCTATTAAAGTACATATAACGAAAACTATAACCATTTGGAAAATGTTTGAATTGTCACTTGTTTCATCATCTTTATATTCAAATACTGTTGATTCATCCAAATGATCCCTGAGTGCTGAATCTCATTCGACCGAAAAATTGATGTGACCTAAATATACAGGATTTATCGAATAATCATAATGGCCACGTAATGCTAATTCGAAAACACTACAAAATTCAATACAGTTTCCGGCTAATGGCCTAGTAGTCGATGCCGTGATACACAAAAACTAAACTAATAATGATAATACAGTTTATGATTTTCGATAAAATGTATCTGTTCTTTTTTACTTGCTCATAATGTTTCTCGATATTCAGTCGGTAAGCTCTGTTTAATTGTTGTCGAATATCTTGTTTACCTAATAAATTGAAACCTAATTTCCATGGCAGAGAGGTGTCTTGGAACTTTGATGTTTTTTAATTTTTTCTTTTAAATGGATTAAATCCTTGACACCGGATCTGGTCCATTCTGTTTGATCATCACCAGCAAATAACAAACAAGGAAAACAATAAAGACTGTTACTAATTTCACAACCACATAACGAATCGGCTTTTTCATAATGTCCATTTCAAAGGTTCTTTTATAATCGCGTGTTTTACATTTTGTTACATCCGTGATCGATAAATTCAGATTTGGACGACCGGCACTTTTGATTTTTTATTTTTTTTTCTGATGCCAGCAAAAAAAAACGAATTGTTTTTGAATATTAGAGGAGAAGGTGGTATTATGGAACCCCAGTTTGTTTTCATTTGATAATCCGAAGAGATTTGTGTTTATCTTCTTGTTTTTTGTATTAATAGGACCTATATATATATTCAGTTTTTGTTTACCTGAACGAATTTAGAATACTAGCAATATTCAACAAGATACATTTAATTATTTCAAAAAGCTCAAAATTGGACTCCCGAAAAAGTAGGCTGGTAATATGGACCCTTTGGAAAAATGAGAACTTATATTCGAAGAAATGCATTTTTAGGTGCATAAACATAAAATATCTATCTCACTCATGATAATTATATTTTATAATTCATAATATGAGATTATGAACGACGGGAGTCACACCAATCGGAAAAATCGTTGTGTGCCCATAAATGGCACATCAGATACTGAATCCACAGAAATTGAAGTCTCCAATTCTATTTTGTAAGGAAAGCTGGTTATTACTTCAGCAGATCAAGCTTTCCGTCCACTGTTCGACATTTTTTTCTTAGGTTGTGGTACCATCACCTTTGGGGTTCCATATTATCAAAAACACATGTTACAGTACATCGCTTGGCAAATTTTCTGGAACCTCGTAGAATGCATTATAACCTACTAGGTTTCAACAGAAAAGCCCTATTTTAGCCTGGCAGAATACCAAAATATATGAAACTCAGATTTAAGTCTTTTTTATGTTGACACGAATTCACGGCATCAAAGTTTCGTTTAACCCATTCACACATAACCCCTCACTGTTGGATTTCTGCTGCGTACTATACGCTGCAGTTTCCCACACAAGTTGTTCCATAAGTGATAAAGGATATTCAACTTTTTGAACCCTAGATATCACGGCCAGTTCAGAATTAACCGAGGGTTCCATATTAGCAGCAGGGTTCCATAATACCACCTTCTCCTCTATACGCTAATGCAAATCAGATTCTCCAAATCAGATTCTGCCATAAAAGCGCGAATAAACCAAACACGGTAGACAGCATCTCACCCATAAATAAAGAATTATCTCACCCACAAACGACGTACATCGGTACATCGTAGCACCGTAGTTCTTTATCTATGACGTAGCCTACGCGTACACATTCTGGATGTGTACCTGTGTTTGCTTAATATTATTGACTGTTACGGGACGTTTGGGGCGCGAGGGGTCGATGCTGCTCCAATCAAGGCTCACTTCGGATGTGCAGTGTACCGAGTACCGACTGCTGTCTAGCGTCTACGACTCTACGCGTATATTTGCATTGGCGTTCGAAGTTCGCCCGCCGTCTGGAGTCTGAAATACAGAACCGTGAACCGGAACATCGGAAATTAAAAATTGAATACCCAAATATAAAACGTTACGTTTTCGTCAAACACGAAAGTATTTTCCTTCAGATGAAGATATTAATTGGGGGTGCACGTGCACATGTGCACTTATTGAGTAGTCGCCACTGCCAGAAATTAGCTGTCGCCTTTGAAAATGTTGTAGATGAATTGATTTTAACCATATGGGATCGAACCCTCGAACTGCAATATTAGCGGCCCACACACGAACACTTCGGAGCGCGCATCAAGCATTTGGAGTTCCGGAGCGTCACTCCTGAACGATACACGCTGGAGTGTCGCTTGCCCACTAACGTACACAAAATATCTTGATTCTGATGTGACAGTATTGAATGTCACGTTCAAAAGTGATGGTTAGTGGGGTAGAAGTTTCCAAAATTGAAAGGTTTGGAGTGGCTCGTTGAGTTTTAGAAATTTTAAAACTTTTGAGGGTAGTGTGTACTGTGTTTTTATTATGTTTTCGAGAAGAAATAACAAAAAAAGGAAAAAAGCAATTGTTTGCAGTATGTTATATGGTTATTATATTAATTATATAGAAAAACAAAGCAGAGAGCGTTCTACTTGGGCGAAGCAATGGTTATTACAGAGATCCACATATAGTCATATGTCTCTTTTGAAAGAACTTAGAGAAAACAGTCCGTATGATTTTCGAAACTATTCAAGAATGGACTGTGACACGTTTGAATACTTATTAAAATTAACTGAACCATATTTATGGAAGCAAGATACCATAATGAGAAGTTCCATTTCTCCAGAAGAACGTTTGATGGCAGTGGTTTTTAGCCACTGGGAGATCATATGAAGATTTGAAGTTTTCTACGGCGATTTCACCACAGGCTTTAGGCTACATAATTCCAGAGACTTGCAAAATTATAATTAAGGAATTAGAAAAAGATTTTTTGAAGGTGCATGCATAATTCTGATTAAAATAATTATCATTGAGAACACCTTCCGTTGTAGAATAAATTTGAGATTTCCATAATGTGCGTTAATTTTTTTGCGCAGTGTAATTTTGAATATATAACGTTCCGGCGTGTCGAATTTCATCCACGTTGAAGCGACACTCCAGAGCGCCACGCCTGAGCGCCACGCCAGAGCGTCACGCCTAACCTTGGAGCATTGATCGAACTAACCAAAACTTTTACACTGAAGTTTGGAACGGCGCGCATCAAACCTTCGCTCCGAAGTGTTCGTGTGTGGGCCGCTATTGTTTCATATGCTTTTAGTTACAATTCTCGTTCTTTATTTAAAAATATTCTTTTTCGATTGATTTATGGTCTGCTATCGAAAAGGTTCTCAACCCAAGAATTAAGGTCAAGTTTGGGAGATTTATCTGATTTTTTGAGACAAAAACAATTTCCCATGAACCTTCATTCAGTTCCTCAGTATAAGCTCATGAAATTAAATATATGGTGATTAAATATATGACGACGCAGTTCAAGTTGAATTTGGGACCACATAACAGGATCGAATACCAAATCGTCCAAGGTTTCTCTCATTGGCCTGTAGATTCAAGAAATGGGTTGTTTTTCCCACTAAAGTCAAAAATGGCAAATTAGAGCACTTTGTTGGCTTAGCGGAGCGTTTTTCGATTCTGACGCCCAATCAATTTTTGATCTTTCCCATTTTTATTCAGAGGAAATGAACCTCTCTTATTTTACAGCTTGCCTTTGAAACCCTATGTTACAGAGACAAGCAATCAGTAAAGTAAAGGAAAGTGGTCTTACAGTTATGATTCAGTTGTAATTCAGAATCGTCGGTAATGAATCAGTTCTAAATCGCAACAACACCTTTCTACCTTGCTATACATTTTCATATTATAGAAGTTACATCATAATTCTTCCTTGATATACATTTTCATATAGAAGGTAGTGTAAAGAGTTAACAATTTCATACATAATTCTTCTATAATCGTTTTGTGCTTGTTATCTGAGTTGAGGTAACAAGAAAATACAGCTAGTTGTTTGTTGAGAGTGCGTTTACATTTTACCAATTCCTCATCCTCTTTGTAGAACAACCTTGGTAAACTAATCAAGGTGCGAAACACATGCTTCTTATCAGGTTTTCAATATGATATGATCAATTTGCTGCCACAGATCTTTCAAGCAATTCAACATTTGATCGCGCGCTTGACTGACGTCGAAATTCTTGGAAAACATAATATAATTATCGCATTTAAAATTAACTATTGCTCTGAGATACCGAATTGAGTTCCTTGACCTGAGTACATCCAATTTCGAAGAATGCAATTGAAATTTTCGTCCAACTCCACCGAACGGCGACATAAGAGTTAATCGCCCAAATATCCATTAAATTTGATAGATCCGTTAGGGCGAACTGATTATAATCGCACCCGAAATGTCCCTGTTGTCGCGACCCTGAAGTTATTTCATCCCTCACTTCGCGCAATTAGTGCCCGCGTCCAATTCGTTTTAGGGGTCCCGTATAACTTTAACACTTCCATAAATGAAACGAACAGTTCCGTTCCGAGACGGCAATTCTTCAGGGACGACTATAACTTCAGACCGAATAACTCCGCAACTACGGTTTTAGTAACTGTCGATAATTGCTGCCGGGCCTGTGAGGTTGCCACGAGCAGGGCTAAACTGACAACAATGGCAATTTGGGCCCAGGGCGAGCATCCGAAACTTGAACATTGTTTCACACAGCAGAAACAGTTTCCGTTTGTAATTGGTTTTGTGGAAAAAGGAGATTGAAAAGGAAAGTAGGTCCGATTTCCGGACCGGATCTGGATCTGTAGGACTCCGCCATCACTGATCGATTGAGTCCCAATTATTGTGAGGTATGCGGATCGCCATAACAATTACAGGATGATTCTTTGAATTGTACAGGGTGGCCAGATTTCGATGAATTAGTACTACAACTCCTAAACTATAAGAGATAGAGAAAAAGTAAGATACATGTCATGTTCTCTTTTTTCGAGAAATCGAAATTGCTGAAAACCCGAAGTTGCTACGGCGTCTAGTTTCCGAACTACAGGGCGATTTTGGTATTTGGCCAATTATTATAATTGACTATAACTTCCGTATTACAGAATCTACGCTCTCGAAATTACCACATCTTTAGGGCACTTTTTTTACTGCTTTCCTGCGGTGCTATTGGATTTTTTGTATCTGCTCAAATTTCGGAGCTAAAACAAAAAAAAAAATTTTTCAAATGGAAACCACAATGGGAAGTGATATTTCCGAATAGATCTTTCTTCAACGATTTCAAAAATATATATCATGTTATACTTCCGAGTTCACTATATATCGAAAATTTCGAAAAAACACTTTTCGTTCAACGAAATCCAAGCAGGCTTTGATTCACTTCCTTCAAAACTGGGACGGTCATAGAATTTCATGTCTTATTTATTTTCACCTGTCAAATTCAATTCAGTTTCATCATTGTTGTATCGTCTGGCGCTTCTCAAAGACTTATAAGGTCATAGAATTCGATATCTCACATTTATTGTAAGCTGCCAAATTGATTCAGGAAATATTAGCTTTATTATTACTCAGACCAATAGAGAGGCTTCGCGAAACTTGTTGATTCTAGTATGATTTCTCTGCTGAACTGAAAAATGAAAAGCATTTGAATACTTATGTAACCCGTTGATAGCAATAATTAATGTTTCCATGGGGGGCAAGAAAAAATATAGATTTATTTGAAAAAAAGTATATTCACAACAAATGTTCAAATCGTTGTCAATTGGAGCGAGTCATTGGAGGAAATATATAAATTGCATGATGTGATATAAATAAGAACTTTAGAAGTGCCAGACGATACCATGATGAAACTGAATTCAATTTGACAGGTGAAAATAAATAAGACATGAAATTCTATGACCGTCCCAGTTTTGAAGGAAGTGAATCAAAGCCTGCTTGGATTTTGTTGAACGAGAAGTGTTTTTTCGAAATTTTCGATATATAGTGAACTCGGAAGTATAACATGATATATATTTTTGAAATCGTTGAAGAAAGATCTATTCGGAAATATCACTTCCCATTATGGTTTCCATTTGAAGAAAAATTTTTTTTGTTATAGCTCCGAAATTTGAGCAGATACAAAAAATCCAATAGCACCGCTGGAAAGCAGTAAAAAAAGTGCCCTAAAGATGTGTTTATCTCAAGAGCGTAGATTCTGTAATACTGAAGTTATAGTCAATTATAATAATTGGCCAAATACCAGAATCGCCCTGTAGCTTGGAAACTAGACGCCGTAGCAACTTCGGGTTTTCAGCAATTTCGGTTTCTCGAAAAAAGAGAACATGACATGTATATTACTTTTTCTCTATCTCTTATAGTTGAAGAGTTGTAGTACTAAATCATCGAAATCTGGCCACCCTGTACATTCATCTGTAGATTCCTCTCATCAAACGGAAAACTTTTTCCTAAGCCATATATCGCAGTTGAAATAGACGAAAATATTGATCCCATTTCCAGATCATATATTGGTTATTTCTTGAGACACCTAGGGGGGCCAAGACTTTTGACGATGGGTGTATGTATTATCGAAAACCATGCAACAGTGTTGGATTATTCTATTATAATCGATACTTACCGATGTTGATATCCTATAATATTTCTTTAGAACTATCGCATACCTATATCTTTAGCAAATATTAGACATAACATTCTTCCAATTAATTGACATCTCAAGTACTTTTCTATTTGGGATTATCAGTCATTTAGTAAATAAGACCATTTCGAAACTTACACTGATATGAATATAAACTGAAATGCCAGCATTTAAACCTTGTTATACAAGTTAGTTGATCTACGCCTGAGAGGCCCTAAAGAGATGTAGCTTCACATCTATCATTGACGGGCACGTTAGACCCGTCTTCAATACGGCTGTACCTTCAGTGTTTAAGGTTGAAATCGAATATTTTTGAAAAGCTCATAAAACGTAATTTTTCACAGTTCAAGCATTCGAAATGATATCCAATTGGCGATTTTCAGTCTCTTCCTTCACTATATCAAATCCGGGGTGAAAATACGTAATCTGCAGACGCATGGGAGTTCTTTTATCTGCTTCGGCATTCTAGATAAACCGACCAACAAGAAGTGTAGACATATTTCAGCCGAATATACTGAAGATTTAAGGTTTTTAGTCTTTACCATTCAAGTGTTAACGTGTTCACGGTCCACCTGACATAATTGACTTTGACCAGGGATTCCTGAAACCTCATCGTTTGAGAGTTACAAATTTGGGAAATATGGACATCGTCAGGAGAATGAGAATGTCTTCCACCAGAAATACATAATATGATATTTTGAAATTTTGTGTAAATTCAAGTTGTGTCAAGGTGAATTCCATCCAATTATTATAGGTATTGTGCTTTTATCGTCTCGAGCGCAATGATTTTCCAAACTTTGTTTTACCATGTATTTGGCTGTGATGGTCAAATTATTTCAGATATAATTGACAATTGATGAATTTTTTCAATTTTATATAGATGCATAGAATACCTGGTGTTGGTACTGATTAGATTTTGTTCAAGACTTTCTTGTCGATCGAAAATCTGAGTTCTTGAACTACTTTTCATTTCTCCCGAAAGGAGTCGCGCTATTTTCCATTGCCGCAGTAGCGCCACGACCGATAAAATCTTGCGGATTATCCCGGAAGTAGAACGAGAACTCAAATCTAGAGTGCTGTTTTGATCTACAAATTTTGGTCACGATTTTTAGTAAGGAGTCGTTTCGTTTCACCAGGTATTTCTATGCATCTATAATTTCATATATGGTTACCTTGACTTCGTGGAAATATATCTTAATCCAGAAAACCTGGAGAAAACTTCATAATAAATCTAGTTCTATCGAACCCTGATTGAAGATGCCAGATTGCAGAAACTGGCGCATCCGCCTGTTTGTATCAATCAATACTATTATTAAGTACGTACAAAATGACATAGGGTTTTATTTCAGAGACATAACTTGTTAGTAGTGAATCACAGTAATGTCATATTCTACAACTATGATCTTAGGTCCTTTCTTCACAAAATCTAATCAACCTTTATGAAATAAAAGTACCAAGAAATAAAATATTCCTAGATAAATTGGGATAAACGAAATTAATTTTTTCCGAATGCTATGGACAAAATGACATACCGGCATTAGGCAACTGTATTTTTTTACATATAGTTACAAAACTACTGAAAAAGTTCACAAACGAAACGCTTGGTTCTTCTAGGAACATTAGCACAAGATACGTAAGCCCAATACAACCAATGCATGCATCGTAACCAGTCTTTTCCAGGTCTAATCCTGGAAAAGACTGGGTTTTTTCCGATCTAAATCGGGAGAAGAGGTAATAACAATAGATAGTTGGACAATCGTCTTCATCATCTCGAAAGTTGCTAGGAACATTTTCTTCTTCATTGTCTTCTTCAAATAATGCCCGTGTCTCCTTTTCTTTGGAAGAGGTATGGGCTCATTTTTTTATTTGAGTGCAATCATAGGTGTAGAAGTTGAAACTTAGTACGTTTATCGAGTTTTCGGCTCACGTTTGCCTTATCCACTTATGAATCGTCCTTTAGGAATTGGAGGAAACCTCCTCATAGGATCAGCAAGAGTAGGTTAAGATGCATTGCCTTTATTAGCCGCAGATGAATATTTTGTTATGAATATGTTGAGACAAGTCCTGGCTCTTTGTTTGGTGATGGAGCCTGCGATGAATGGTCTCGTTGTTGTCCGGTAGATACGGTTAATTCAGCGGAAATACCTATGTCATTTTGTCCGTTCACTGTATATGTCATTTTGTCCATTAAGCGTTATGAAACTAGAAATATATCGAATTGATACAAAAAGTATACAGGGTGTCCCACGGTCGAGTGCCTATTAGACGTTTCTGGAGAACTGGACATATTTGAAATCTGAAAATTGGGATTATGATATTGTTGGAAATTCTCTACAGGCCTAAAATATTTTTGGAGCATGAGCACATCCGGTTATACCAGGAGTGCAAATAAATTTGTTCAAAAAATATTTTTTTCGATATTTTCATTTCTGATATGATTGAGTATTCAATGCTGAATACATTTCTGTTGAAACCATTGTATTCATTCGAATAGTTCTCGAAATATCGAAAAAAACCTGAAAAAATGTCAAATATTCATAGTCAGTGTTATGTCCATTATTCTTATTCTGAACATCCCGAGTGTAAACCGTTCTCACAATGTCAAAGTAGAAGAATGTAGAAAGGTCATGCATCTTTTGAATTTCATAAGTATCATCTCAGGGTGTTTCAAATTTTGTGTCGAAAACTGTGATCGAAAATTGGCCATAACTTCTGTTTTTCAAATTAGAACCCTATTTTTTTATGATTGCGTTGGATTCTGCGAAGAAAAATAGTGATAGCACTCTCAGATGTTCTTGCTCCTAAATTGAGTAATCTCCGAGATATTTGAGCTTTTCTGGATTCATGTTGTACGTAGAGTCAAATTCATCTTATCTTTCGTATGAGAATATTCTGTGACCATATAAGATAAATTATCCCATTAATATTTCACAAGTGACAGCTCTAATTTTAGGCATTAACCTTACTTCTCGATTTTATTTCAATGCTTACTATGGTTTCATAAGAATAGTCATCGAATCTGTTGGCATGAGAATATTCTGTGACCATAGAAGTAAAAGATCCCATTAATAATTCACAGGTGACAGGTCTAATTATTAGTTGTAACTATGGTTTTATAGGAATATTCATCGAATCACTTCAGATTCGATGAATTTGACTCTACGTACATCATAAATCCAGAAAAGCTCAAATAACTCGGAAATTACTGAATTTAGGAGCAAGAGCATCTGAGAGTGCTATCATTATTTTTCTTTGCAGAATCCAACGCAATCATAAAAAAATAGGGTTCTAATTTGAATAACAGAAGTTATGGCCAATTTTCGATCACAGTTTTCGACACGAAATTTGAAACACCCTGTGATGATATTTATGAAATTCAAAAGATGGTTGACCTTCCTACATTCTTCTACTTTGACGTTGTGAGAAAGGTTTGCACTCGGGATGTTCAGAATAAGAATAATGGACATAACACTGACCATGAATATTTGACATTTTTTCAGGTTTTTTTTCGATATTTTGAAAACTATTCGAATGAATACAATGGTTTCAACAGAAATGTATTCAGCATTGAATACTCAATCATATCAGAAATGAAAATATCGAAAAAAATATTTTTTGAACAAATTTATTTCCACTCCTGGTATAACCGGAAGTGCTCAGGCTCCAAAAGTATTTTAGGTCTGTAGAGAATTTCCGACAATATCATAATCCTAATTTTCAGATTTCAAATAAGGCCAGTTCTCCAGAAACGTTCTAATAGGCACTCGACCGTGGGACACCCTGTATTTACCATAAAGAAAGCTTCGGGAATGAGTAATGTTTGAAATGAATGCAATATAAATGAAAAAATGGTGAAAACTGGCCATTTCTCCCAAAAATTTGGCGCAATGAAAAAAACGTGACCTATTATTTTCTGTTATCACTCAACGACCGAAAGAACTAGAGTAGCGCTTGCGCGTTTTCAGAGCTTAATTGAACCCCTTCAGGTCGTGTGATTTGGTGGGCAGTTCCGCGTTTGATACCTCCAAACTCAAATTAAGATGCCTATGTCATTTTGTCCATATATGTCGTTTTGTACGTATTTCCCCTACATACAGTGTACGGACTTACGACATCTGAAGAAGAATGTTTTCTTCAACTTTAATAAGATCTTATTCACTGTAAACGAATGCATGGTTGAATGCTCATTGTTTGTCCGTCTATAAACACGATAACTTTGTAGCGGAAAAACCTAGAAACTTGAAATTTTCAGGATAGGTTCGGATCTTGGATGCTGCGGTCGAGTTCATTGATGGGCAAAATTAGACAAGGGGTTCCAAAAATGTGGCCCTTCAAAATATTGTATTCTTGATCCATTCGATACTAAGGATTTCATCGAGATGAAATTTCGCATCTTTATAGGTAGGTACAAGCGGAAATTCAATCGACAAATCGAGAAAAATTCCCAATATTTCTATAACAACGATAACCTTTACATTAGTAGCATGCAGTAAAAATGTATTTTGAACTACATACAGGGTGAGTCTTTGACTTTCACATCTATTTTCATATTCTTGATGCCGAAGAAACCTTTTTTCATTTTCCATTTTTCCGAATTCGGCTCTGTTAAAAAGATTTAACTATTTGGGCAAAATGGGCCAAATACGTGCCTGATACGATTCTCTGCAAACACCTCAAAGTTCATATTCCTCGATTGAAATTGAGTTAATACATTTAGGGAATACTCAAGTACTAACCTTATTGGAATAAAAATGTTAAAAACACGATATTTCTTAACAAAAAGAGTTAGTTTTATTCGATTATATCTGAAACTGAAAAGCCATATTTCTCCCACCAAAATAAGTTCCTTCTTCGATTTTCCTGAAGATTAGTTTGTGAACAGTATTAACTTGTTCATATTTTCCCCGATATCCCAAAAATATCTTATAAAGAAAGTCTTTCAATCAATTCATCACAATCTAACCTAACCCATTTTGTATACATTCTGTGAATATTTCACAGAAATTTTAAGATGTTGCCAGCTTGTTGATTTTTTTATTGAGGTTTTTTAGGTAACATAGTATAAATATCTATTGATTCTGCCATTTCTTTCCAAATTCTTCACAACTTCACATAATGTTCACAATTTGTGAATTATTGTAATGATGTGATGATTATATGAGGACTCTCAGTAAATTGATATAAACGTAGCTGTATAGTGTCGAGTTTATAAAATTCCAAGAGGATATTGTTTATAATATAATAATAATAATAATAAACTTTATTCATCACTGTTACAATCGCACCAAAATATAAAGAAAGAAAACAAGATTGTGAAAGACCTAAGCAAGGCTTGTATGTAATCACAATCTGTTGTTTAGATTGCAACATCGCCACAGATCATTAGGTATCATTTTATTCTTCATTAATTTGAATTTAATACGTGGTTTGTATCGACATTCATCATTTTAATATCTGAATTTTGTATTGCGTTGACATTTCACTTCAAAATGGAACGATAACAATAAATTAAATTAATAGAAACTCTGCGTATTAAACGTATAATTACATGCTGCTTGGTGTTCAATTTTATCTCCCACATTTGTGGGATTTTATTATTCTACATCAAACGTTTTTCCATCATTTGAATTCTAGTCTCGACAAAGTTGTTAAATATTCTGACAACATTGTTGACTTGAAGCTTGCTTATGGCCGATTGCACCGTAGACAAAACTGTAGATTAAATTCAAAACTTCGATTAGTGTCTCTTGATTATCATAGACACTAATCGAGGTTTAAGATTTAATCTACAGTTTTGTATACGGTGCAATCGGCCCTTAGAAACCAGATATTCGATGATATTCAATCCAGGGAAGCATCCAGATCATTCTTGAAATTGATGATTTTTTCAAGTGGATATTAACTCAGAAAATATCCATTTTAGGGCAAGGGTGTGATGCATACACTCACATTATTTTTTAACGTAGATTCAATATCTGCCATAAAAAAATGGGGTTCTAATTTGAAAAAATTGATTTCTCACGATTTTGTCATCCCTAACTTTGAAAGCGATTTTTTCACCCCCTGTATCATGAATCGCGATTTCGATTTCATGCCTTGAAAATATTTTAGATTTCATCAGCATCGTGAAATACTTATAAGTGCTAAATTTCATGAGAATACGTTCAGTAGTTTCCCGTATAAATATGGGTGAGGTTCCTCGTGACAGACCCTGTATACAGGGTGGCCCACCCCAGACGCGGTTCTCATTTTGAGGCAGTGAATGAAGACATTTTGAAATTTTTTTTTTCGTGAAATGTAAAGGGCAATCAGATGCACAATTTGAAATTGTTTCCACATATACAGGGTGTTCGATAACAAAGATATAGACCAAAGTTACACTTTTTTAAACGGAATACCCTATATATATGAATTCAAAAATTGAATGCAAGCTCAAATAATGATGAGTTCATAGAGACCATTTTATGCCTCAGAAGAACCATTGTAGAGAAAATGGCGAAAAATCGAAAAAAAGGAGTATTTTTAATTTGCAATTAATGAATAAACCCTTCAAGCCAACGAGACAGACAATATTTTTTCGTGTACACATATTGGCTACCCTTATGCAGAAGAAAAAAAATTAACTCTGCAATATACTGAGCATAATTATTAACTACAAATAATGGTCAAAAACTTTCTTATTTCAAATGGCACACCCAGTATTTCTGTACCTTGTTGTTGGGATTCCCTATACCTAAACCTAATAGTTTTCAAGTAATTTTCGATTTTTAATTCAACTAGTTAACCTACTATTATGATTAATGATTATGATCAATGACAAATATTTGGAAATATTTGTGGGGAAATGCTTACAATATTATTTGAAATCTGAAAAACTCATATAAAGATCTCGATAATGGTGTTGCAGTCACGCAAGATTTATTATTCCTTTATAAATAATTATCCAATGTTTTTCTTTTTTCAATTATGCTATCATTATCATTCAATCTTTTCCGGTACATGCCCTTAAATTTTTCTTTATTCTTATCGTTTTGAAGTTAAGCCATACTTTCAGAGAATCATGTATCAATCGATTCAATATTTACTAAGGCGATGAACCTTTGATTCTTCATACTTGGTATTTCCAATTGTTGGATTGAGTATTAGTGGACTCAAAGATTCAAAGATGTTCACAAAATACCTTCAAATACTACCTTACTACTGAATGTCCTTATGCTGGTGAAACTCGTTCCACTCGGTACTCAACTCAGTCAACTCACTCTCTGGCCAGAGGTTCACTATGACAGATCTCTTTTGAAAATCTCGAAGAGTCTTCAAAATATCGAAAATGTGAAGAAGAGGGAAAATGTTGGACTGGAGCAAAGCTTCAGCGTCTGAGCAAATATTTTTTTAAATGAATCGTTTGTTACATGATTCTTTGAACGTATGGCTTAACTTCAGATCAAAACGATCGGAAAAAAGAAAAATTTAAGGGCATGTACTGGAAAAGAATGATAATGCACTTAATACCTTCTAGGCGAAATTAATTTGAAAATACATAATCGAAAAGAGAATTGATATCCACAAAACCAGTAGATAATCATTTATAAAGGAATAATAAATTCATGAAGCTTGAGTGACTGCAACACCATTATCGAGATCTTCATATGAGTTTTTCAGATTTCAAATAATATTGTAAGCATTTCCCCACAAATAATTCCAAGTATTTCTATGAATATCGCTAATCATAATAGAAGGTTAACTAGTTGAATTAAAAATCGAAAATTACTTGAAAACTATTAGGTTTAGGTATAGGAAAACCCAATGAAGATAGTTTCGATATTGAATTTTACGTTCAATATGGTACAGAAATACTGGGTGTGCCATTTGAAATAAGAAAGTTTTTGAACATTATTTGTATTTAATGTTTGAACATTAATTATGATCACTCAGTATATTTCAGAGTTGAATTTTTTTCTTCTGCATAAGGGTAGCCAATATGTCTACAAGAAAAAACATTGTTTGTCTCGTTGGCTTGAAGGGTTTATTCATTAATTAAAAATTGAAAATACTCTTTTTTTTTCGATTTTTCGCCATTTTCTCTACAATGGTTCTTCTGAGTCATGTCTTTATAAACTCATCATTATTTGAGCTTGCCATTCAATTTTTGAATTCATATAATAGGGTATTCCATGCAAAAAAGTGTAACCATGGTCTATATCTTTGTTATCGAACACCCTGTATACGTAGAAACAATTTTAAATTGTGCATCTGATTGCCCTTTACATTTCACGAAAAAAAAATTTTCAAAATGTCTTCATTTACTGCCTCAAAATGAGAACCGCGTCTGGGGTGGGCCACCCTGTATATTTTGTCTAAATAAATGTTTGAGTTTTTATAATGTACCTATTCTTCAAACTTCGAATTTTTTTTAATTGTCCGTCTTAATTTGAATCGCAGAAATTACGAGAGGAAGCGAAATGATATTTTCTGTCCATGGCGCACGGTCCTGATATAAACAGCTCTTTTCATTCCAAAACTGAGTTCAACATGATTTATATTCACATTTTCAAGTTATGATGATATTCATATGTTTCAAACTCAACAGTGATGAGACGTTTCTTGAAGGTTCTGGAGAGTGTAATGATACGGGCATTTGATTTCAATTAACTGTTTTCAACTCGTTTCGTTTTCTCCCTTTCCGAGCAAGCATTCAGAGTTCTTGTACAGGGTGGGGCAGAAAAACCTATCCGATTTCAAAACGTTATAAAATTAAAACCACTCAGCTTGTCAAAAAATTTTTTTTATTAACATATCGCAAATTTTATGCCATTATTAAATTTAAGTTTTGAAAAGCACATCACTCAAATGTCGTCCTTGGGAGCGGATATACTTATTTAGGCGCTCGCGGTAGCTTTCCATGACTTTCACCGTCATTTCCACAGGAATTTCTTCAATTGCCCGAGCAATTTCCCTTCGTAAAGCAAGAAGGGTCCTTGGTCGATGCTGGTAAACCTTCGATTTGAGGTAACCCCAAAGGAAGAAGTCACATGGAGTGAGATCCGGTGAGCGCGGCGGCCAGCCAACATCACCTCTCAGAGAAATGAGGCGACCGGGAAACAGTTCCCTGAGAATGTCCATTGATCGTCGCGATGTGTGGGCGGTTGCACCATCCTGTTGAAACCACACATTTTCCACGCCATTTTCTTCCATTTTGGGTCTTAGAAAATTTTCCAGCATGAAACAATAGCGCTCGCTGTTGACCGTTACGGTTTGCCCATTTTCTTCAAAAAAGTAGGGCCCCCAGACGCCTAGGCGGGAAAGAGCACACCACACAGTCACTTTTGGGCTATGGAGGGGTTCCTGATGGATTTCCCGAGGATTTTCGTCACTCCAATATCGAAAATTCTGCCTGTTTACGGCGCCACAAAGGTGAAAATGGGCTTCGTCCGTGAAGAGCACAACATCGTCGTTTGGCAGTTCTCGGAGATCGCGACACAGGTTCGTACGGGTTTCAAAATCCCTTTCACTTAATTTCTGTGCAACAACCATTTTGTAGGGATGCATTTTGAGGTCCCGGTGCAAAATTCGCCGAATACTGCGGTTGGAAATCCCCAAAGCGAGCTAATGTTTTCGCGCCGAACGACGCGGGGAACGTTCAATCGCGGCTCTCACATTGGCCACGTTTTCAGGTCCTGTTGCTGTCCTGGGACGTCCAGGCGACTTCTTTTTCAATGCTGAACTCGTCTGTCTAAAATTTGACACCCACACTTTAATCGTAGCGTGATGTGGAACAGGATCATGACGCCCGAGTCCGAAATGAATTCGAAAAGCACGTTGTGTAGCAATTATCGAACCGCCGCATTCGATAAACCGCTCAATAACAAAAGCACGATGTTCACCAGACCAAGGCATGTTGACTACTGACAAATGGCATAAAACCAGCTTTCTAACGGTTTTTACCCCACTACTCTACCTGCTCTCTCTTCTGAGAAAAAGGGATTTGAAATCGGATAGGTTCTTCTGCCCCACCCTGTATTAACACTTTTGCTATGATCAAGAAAAATTATAAAAAATACTGGTTAGTGTTTCTAGTATTATTTCATTCCAGAACCAGAAGTGAAACATTCTGGATGGATTCCAGGGAATATAACCTCCATTCAATTTCAGCAGTGAAGCTTTTTATAAATCTCAAGATGGAAACTCGATGGAATTTTTTATTCGTCCACAGTTTAAACTGGGGCGAAACCAGCTCTTTATACAATATACTCCGAATAAATGACACAAAGCCAATTCATAAGCCTAATTAATTAATTCAGCTCTCCTGATTCAATTTTTCCGGAGCTGTCAGACTTGATTCTAATCCTCGCTTGCCGATGAAGCAAGAGAGTTTGAAGATGGAGATTTCGTGGGACGCAGTAATTTTGTCTAATTATACTGATCTGAATTCTTTTCTCATTACCGTCTATTCGAAAGAATCCCGAGCGAAATAAATTTGAGGGAAATTCGAATAAGAAAAGTTTTTTCATTATTGAACTGATCCAAGAGAAATAGCTCGAATTGGAACGTGGGTGTTAATTTGTTTTTATTGGGCCTTCCATGCTACTACTTTCCTCAGTTTTTTCTTCGTTGAGCTACCTTCGTTATGCTTCATTGAGTTAATTCAGAAGAAGGCATTTTTTTCCAATCTCCCATATTGTTAGAAGCTGATTCAATTCGTTGAAAGTATTTACAAACGGATCAGATTGTAGTCTTGCTCCCTTATTCCTTCAGGTTATACAGGATGTCCCAAGTTCGAGTGTCTATTAGACGTTTCTGGAGAACTGGACATATTTCAATGCTGAATACATTTCTTTTGAAACCATTGAATTAATTAATTAAAATTATCGAAAATAAAGTCCTGTAAAGAAGTCAAATGTTCATAGTCAGTATGATGTAGGTCTACGTGATTTTGAAGTATCTAAATGACTATTGTCCTGATGATGGGAAAACAATTATCTGATATTTGTTTCCAATTTCAATTTGTAATCCAATCATGGTTCATCTCCTAAGCCTTCAACTCAAAATGAGAATGAAACGAAAATTATATCAATTCAAGATTTTGGATTGATAAAAAATGACCTAAATTGAGTTGAAAATTTATCTGTGAGGTACGATCGCATGATTCGTTCTAGGCTCACATAAACAAGAACTTCTAAAAAAGTTGTTGCAGCTTCTAGAATAACATCGTCGTCAGCTTTGAGTTCAGAACACAGCAATTTACTGAATAATTTCCTCACTAAGAAGCTTATGATTTTCTTCCATTATTTCCGTCAAATCTATGTTATCACAAGTCTGGCTGAATATACAAGAGACAAGGCTTGTGCAACTTCCAAAAGTTCATCTGATCAATATCATTAACTCGAAAATTAATTATGAGCCATTCAAGGAGTTTCTCTTCAATTTTTCATTCCATCAGTTTACCTGACTATTGTGATTGCTTCAGAAATTTTTAACGATCACTTTATTAGGCTTCGCACTGTGAAGTTGCTTTCATTTGCTGCATTAATACAGGGTGAGTCTTTGACTTGTACATATATTTTAACTGTAGATTCCCCTCATCAAACGAAAAACTTTTTTCCCATACCATTTTTCAAAATTCGGTTTCGTTTGGAAGATACAGGGTGTCGAAAATCCACGAAAAAAACACTTTCCTGTTCATATCTCCGGAACCGTTATTTCAAATGAACTGAATTTTGGTCCATTGGTTACTCTATTCATGGTGCATATTCCTCAATCGAAACTTATTGAATATCTCTCCTAGTTTAAAAGTTACAGGGTGGTCGACTCATAAATTCATGCAAAAACACTATCAAATCACTTGAAAAGGATAAACGGTTCATATTTTCGAAAGAATCAACCATTTTAGAGAATAAAAGTATTCCTATATTTTTTCAATAAAACGCGTCGTTTTCGAGTTATTCCTAAATGTATACGAAGAAATTTGAGGAAAAAATCATGAATTTCATAAAAAATCTGAATGCTTTCCTGGATTAAATATCATCGAATATTGTTTCTTCTCTGGTCTCTTAACAAATTAACAATGTTGTCAATGTTTATCAACTGAATTCCGAGAAGCATGAAATTACAAAGTTTATAAGAAGTTTCTATTGAAAATTTATTGATACCCGTCCTTCAGGAAAATCTATCTTCTTAACAATATCCTCTTGGAATTTTTAATCGACCCTACACTATTTTCACATCACATTCATCACCTGTTTGCTTTATTCTCTGCAAACTTCAAGTAAATAAATAAATAATAAAACGAATCCATGAAGAAAGGTTATCGCGGCGTCGTTCATTGTAATCACAGACTGTACTGTGGAGACACAGAAGAACGTCTTGTCTTGTCTTGCGTGGCGGCTACATCGCACTCGCATCCGGCAGCGCACTTAAATTTAGATCGTAGCGCTGTATCGGCGAGAATCAGAACTACTCGTTTGGCATTTCCAAAGAGCAATGCGTAGAAGCGTCTGTGATAGTTCTTCCGTTAACGATAGGGGACGTTCTGCTTTCTTGAGTTCGCCTATACCATTGTTGAAGAGTAAATCGTCAATCTGGCATCGTCTTCTCTAGAATTCTATGATATATCATCACAGAGGAATGGATTAGGTTAGGTCATTGACCTCGAATCATATGACTTTGATTAATGGAGTTAGGATAGGTTAGTGAGAAACTAATTTTTATAAGATAGTTTCAGGGTATCGAGGCAAATATGAACAAATTATTAGTGTTTACAAACTAATCTTCAGGAAAATCGAAGAAGGAACTTATTTTGGTGTGAGAAATATGGCATTTCAATTGCAGAAATTATGGAACAAAACTTAGCGTTTTTGCTAGGAAATATCGTGTTTGTAACATTCTTATTCAAATAAGGTTAGTGCTTGAGTATTTTCTAAATGTATCACACAGAATATCTGATAATCACATCAATTTCAATTGAAAAATATGAACTTTGAGGTGTTTGCAGAGAATTGTTCCAGGAGCGTATTCAGCCCAACTTTTTTTTTCAAATGGCTATATCTCTTTAACAGAGCCGAATTCGGAAAAATGGAAAATGAAAAAAAGGCTTCTTTAGGCCTCAAGAATCTACAGTTAAAATATATGTACAAGTCAAAGACTCACCCTGTATAACGAAAATTGATACACTTATACCGGACGTATTATTTTTTTCCACATCGATTGAAGATTGAAGGATTCTCTGGAAGGATTCGTATACTTTTTTGAAACTATTCAATATCTATACACAATTAACTAAAAATAGTTGTTGCTAGAAATATTTATGAGTAGTACACTATTTGTATTTGTCTGGAACCAGGTTTGAAAAGACTGTTGACTAAAAAAATGATATCAGAACGATATAATTCACTGGACTCAAATCTAAATGTGACGTTTTGGAACCTTAATCATTAATATTGTACCGGAATTATTCCTCAGTCAAAAGTGCTCCTGTGATAGTGTACACGTGTACAGGGTGGGCAAAATTGGTGCTACATGAACTAAAACTTTCTAACCCGAGGAGATAGAGAAAAATGAATGGCACCTTATAGTCCTCTTTTTTCGAGAAACTGATAATGCCATCAACTGCATTCCTCTATCTTCTTTCGTTTCCGAGTTATAGGCCAAAATTGAAATTTGGGCGATTTCAACTTTGGTCATTATCATCGTTTCTGTTTATGCTAGGATGTTGAAATAAAAATAACAAAACATTTATTTATTTATTGAAAGTACAATTAGTGAAAGTGCAATTCGTAAAATTCAACTCAACATTAAATTCGTTGCTGTTCTCTTGTATAGAAGATCTATTTCCACGCATAATATTTAATATCTTGTTGTGGTGTTCTTGATCGTGGTTTAGGTATGCTTTGATAGAATTTTGATTGCTTTGACCAGTAATCTTCAGCAATTGTTGTTCCTCTACACCACTTTTTGCTAATTGACTGACAGCTGTTGATCTATTTGAATGATTCGTTATCTTTTTGTCTTTGACATTCAAGCCAATTGCTTCGGCAGCATATTTAGTCCATTTATTTATGGTATTCCTTCCAACAGGTACATTATCGTACCATTTGTCAGTTTCATTTTTCAAATATCGATTTGGTTTCAAGAATAGTCGTGGTGGGGTAATATTTTCGCCTCGTTTTGATATTAGTTTATGAAAAAGACGTACAGGGCAGTTTTGTTTCTCACTATTGGAAACCAACCATTTACTACTTGTACAGCTTTTAGAACCACCTTGGCACGTTTTACTGAATACCGGATTGTATTCAATGCGATTTGTTGGAGAACCATCGTTATTCTTCTCGATTTGAAAAAAATTCACCAAACAAGCAACTGCCTCTCCTCCTCGCCACGCTAGTTCTACTGCAGCAATATGATAAAATTTACGCATAAGACCTTCAGGAGTATTTTCATCCCTTAGCAATATTATTCTGTTTACTTCAGACAAATTTAACGAAACTGAACTGGATTTACGTTTACTTGGGTCTGCTTGCAATTTTTTTCTGATTGCATCGCGGGCATCTCGGGCTGGTTTAAATATTATATTATTAAACGGGTCAATCATAATGTTGTAGTCCTTATAATACTTTTCTTGTAAGAGTTTGCTCGAAACATTCCACATTGTCTTTACCGTTGCTTCTTTGAATTCTGTTCTGTCTTTTTTCTCATATTGACAGCCCAATCTTTGAGTATAAACGCCAATTCTTCCTAACTTCTGCGTTCATCCAATTCGTATGATCGTTCGTAGCAAAATTCCATAAATATTCCCCAAATATATTTGTGGCTATTGGAAGTATTTCTGGGAATGTTTTCTTTGATAAGCTCATTTATATTTTTAACATCACCAAAACGTGACATTTTGAAATTTGTTTGGAATGATGTTGCCATGGAACTATTATATAATTTTATAAGATTCTATCGTGTTATATCATTGGGATTGAAAATTGCATTGGATGTAGTTTTCGATGTAATGTTGACATGATTGGCTGAAATGGTTCCATATGATACAAAATCATAAAATTTCATTTGTTGTTAGAACTGTCAAAAAATTTTCAGGCAAATCCTCTCGATCATTTGTTCTGCTGAATAGGACTCTCCTTACAATGGTGGGGGAATAGTTATTTTTCAGCAGATACGACTTGATTTCATTCAAATTATCATTTCGAAACTTCTCATTAGATAAGGAAACGGCTCTGAGATTCTGTAATTGATTTTCTGAGAAAAAGGATGTTGTGAATTGAAGTTGATGAATCTTTCCGAAAAAGTTGGTTTATAGTACCAGTTTGTCTCCAGTTTGTTGCCCGTCCTAATCACCGAAACATCTCCTTAGATCGGTACTCTAATACATCCAGATGTAAATTTGTTTTGTTCACGTTCGTATGGGCTTTATATCTTCTTAAATGTATTGAAGTAATAAAAACATTCCTGAAAGAACATGACGACTTGTTGATTCGGAGGACTGACAAGGGTTATTCTCCATAACTATGCAGAAACAAGATTACTTTTCCAAGTGTACAGTAATTCTTGATGATGGCAATACGTACGTTAAACTGTTGGGTGACCCTACTGAAACTGTACAAAATAAATTGAATAAGATTGTTGGACAGCTCTTCAGATCCGAGCACATTGAAGAAACAACATATAGATAACTTCGATGTATCTAACAATGGCACGTGTCCCGAGATTTACTTTCTACCGAAAATCTATAAAAAAATGTGATGAACCCTTAGACCCTCTTTCCTTGGTCTGAGGATGAACCTCTTTTGTCCTATGATGGCACCCTTTGCTATCATAGGAACACTGCGACTATGCCATTATAGGCATGAATGTCATATATCTTTCAACCAACCGAAAAAGGCAATTACAATACGACATTACCTCAAAATTAATTTGATGAAGTGTCAGAAGTTTTAACATTGGAAATGTTTATGTTCGTATATTGCAGGTAAATTACGAGTTTTTGTTCAAGGTCAAAAGACAAAAGTGTCGCCAGTAGACCAAAAAAGCATTCGAAAGTTATCGCGTGATTCATTAACGTAGGTGTGTTGGGCCAGCATATGCCAGCATACGAGAATCGGCGAACTGCGCCGAGGTGGGACTCAGGTGGGAGGTCCGCCAAATTCGCCGCAACGTTGCCGGATTGGGCACTTAGTCCGGTATTTGAAGGATA
Source organism: Adalia bipunctata (assembly GCA_910592335.1). NCBI lineage: Eukaryota > Metazoa > Arthropoda > Insecta > Coleoptera > Coccinellidae > Adalia > Adalia bipunctata. Next base: position 35,028,298 of record OU342948.1, read on the forward strand.
GATCATTGTTTTATTTCCTTCATTAGCACTTCGAGTGTTTATATTGTTGTTCAATCAAGTGAGATCTGGGCCGCTGTGAGCGGCCCGTCAAATTCGTCGCAGGCAATTATTCCGGTATTTGAAGGATAGATCATTGTTTTATTTCCTTCATTAGAACTTCGAGTGTTTATATTGTTGTTTAATCAAGTGAGATCTGGGCCGCGGTGAGCGGCCCGTCAAATTCGCCGCAACGTTGTCAGATTGGGCAATTATTTCGTTATTTGATCCACTGAAGAAACGGATTTGCACAGTCTGGCAACAAAATCCGCTTATGACACTGTTCGCCCATGCTCAAATCGGCCTCTAACGCCCGTTTGCACCGCTTACCCTTAAAAGTTCCTCGTTGCTAGGTACCACTTAGACTTAAGTTCCACTCAAAAATATTTCCATTTGCACCGGTACCACTTAACAGAAATTTAGCTAAGGATCACTGCCATTTGGCAACGCTGTAAGATTATTCAAATATTGATACATTCGACCTACTTGAGAATTGAAAAGAAGAAATTCTATGCCGGTTTCTATGATCTATGACTAACCTATAACATAACAAATAACAGACAACGTACAAACATCGTACAGATAATTTGTGTTTTTCGGTTTTTCCTTGTGAAGTGTGAATTCAAAATGGATAGTGTTGAAAAGAAATCAACAAGAGCTCCAAATTTCTCTTCTAATGAGAAAAATAAACTTTTAAATTTGGTGAATAGTTTCAAGGGCACCATTGAAAATAAAAAACGAATGCAGTTACTTGGCGTGAAAAGACGGAAGCGTGGCAAGAAATTACGAATTTATTCAATTCACAATCCCCTGATGGACATCATAGGGGCAAAAAATCTCTAAAAAAATTTTATGAGAATATAAAAAAGGACACGAGGAAGCACATCGCGGCAGAAAGAAGAGAGGTATATCTGACCGGTGGTGGAACAGCTCAGGTGCCCCCTCAAGACCCAAATCTGGATCTTGCTCTGTGGCTTATGAATAAAAAAGGCGTTGAAGGATTTAAGAACATATTCGATTCTGACAGCATGGTATTTGAAAACCCCTCAGCATCTCGAACGATGAATGAAGAAGAGGTATGTGCTACAATTACATCCCATGAAAAGGAATCTTTAAAGGGAGTGAAGATCACTGAAGAAGTGGATACGCCTGCTGTAAGCATTAATTATTTTGTGATTGCTGTTTATTCCAATTTAAACTTCATTAATTTCATTTTGTGTTATTTATAGATAAGAATAATCGAGGCAACTCCTCAATGTACTGGAAATTCCTCATTCTTATCAAGAAGGCGACCAGCCATGACAAAAACTTCTGGTCAACTTTCAGAGGAATACTTAAAAGTAGCTCAAATAAAATTAGAGTATTTTGAGGAGGAAAAAAAATTCCAAATAGCCCGGAATGAAAATGCTGCTATTGAAAAGGACATTCTGAATGTACAGAAGCAAATTGCAGATGAGGAACTGCGAAACCTAAAGGAAAAAAATGAGAGAGGAAAACAAAGGGAATTGGAAGAAGATACTTTCAGAAGAGCAAAAAATAATGCAGAATTGGAATTGCTAAAAATCAAATTGTTGCATGCTAAAAACGAATTAATTGTAGTGAAATCATAATAGTTGCATTAAATATTTATTCTGAAATAGGTTGATTTTATTTACACAGCCTTTTGAACAATTTTTAAATGTTAATTTCAAATATGAATATGTATATAAAATAAAATACAGTGGGATATAATAAAGCTCAACAAAAAAGAAATATTCTTATACCTATAAAGTAATTGTTATATGAGTTCAAACTAATGACAACAAATACTTTCATAAATTTAAAATTATTGAATTATTATTTCCTTTTTGTTCTAAAGCAGGGAGATATTTACTTTATATTTCATTAGAATCAGTACTCAATTCCCCAAGAGCATAGTACTGATTTGCAATAAATTCATTATGTCAAATGTTATTGATACATTGTTCTTATGAAATGAGACAAAAATTGTAGAAATTTTAACATTGGAAATGTTCGTATATTACAGGCAAGTTGCGAGTTTTCGTTCAAGGTCAAAAGACAAAAGTGTCGCGAGTAGACCAAAACAGCATTCGAAAGTTATCGCGTGATTTATTAAGATAGGTCTGTTGGGCGATTGGGCCAGCATACGAGAATCGGCGACCTGTGAGAGGAGGGCATAAATGCAGGACGTACCTCGCTTCGGGCATGCTCGTTACCATAGTTCGTACGTGTTCGGAACGCCTACCGAACCGAGCGGGAAATTTTAAATTCCTGAACACCAGAGTGAATCAGCTAAGTGCTCGACTTCTTCAGATGGGATGGGAATGTTGGCGAAGATAATGTATGTGCTTACACAGCACTGCTTGTATATGCAATAATTGTTGAAACTACATTCGTAATTATGAAAGCATATATTACAAAAGTGGCAGTGAATGCTACAGCAAATATTATCCGATTTTTTTTTCACCACATATTCATGAAAGGGGTTTTTAGTGGATGTGAATTTCCAGTAATCAGTCTCAATATTTTCAACTGAATACTTGGTATTTAATGCTGATTTATGATTCGCATGTATTATGGTTGTATGACTTGTATTCTTACCTTTGACAAATTTGATTGATCTGTCTACAGATTTATCGCGCAGAAATTTCAGTAAAACATGTACGGTGGGTTTCACAAGGCGTAATCACTGGTGATCCGAGCTTGATCTAGAATCAACGATGATAGATGAAACCCATCGTTAGTGTTTCATCAAGACGTTTGATTTTATTCAAATTGTTGCGCCAGACACGATCCAAGTGCCAGGAACAAAACAAAAATGAACGACCACAGGTTATGCCAAAGAAGCAGAAGAAGAAGTTATAGTTCTAGAGAAACGCGTCGTGGTAAACAGCTTAACATACAGTGGAAATCATCATTAAAAAAAATTCACGTCTGTTATAAGTTGGGATTTTCAAAGCATCATGAATTTAAATTTCTCGCTTAGTCGACTCGGTAGGCGTTCCGAACACGTACGAACTATGGTAGCGAGCATGCCCGAAGCGAGGTACGTCCTGCATTTATACCCTCCTCCTGTGAGCCGCAGTGGAAGGTACGTCAAATTCGCCGCAACGTTGCCTGATTGGGCAATTATTCTTGTATTTGAAGGATAGATCATTGTTTTATTTCCTTCATTAGCACTTCGAATGTTTATATTGTTGTTTCATCAAGTGAGATCTGGCGGTGAGCGGTCCGTCAAATTTGCCGCAACGTTGCCAGATTGGGCAATTATTTCGGTATTTGAAGAATAGGTCAATAGTTGATCCGAGTACATATAAGATTCATGAATTTTAGTAGAAACAGAATCCTTCCATCTACATGAATACCCAGATTTGCTAAAATCTGAATTCACTTCGAAAATATTGGACGGAGAGGACTCAGCTTCATCTGATGATATTTCCTCCGAGTAGGGGAGGACGGGGGAATTCCGCGCACGGGGGAATTCTGCGCATTGATATTCTGCAACTCAGTTCAGTTAAATTTCAAAATTTAGATACAGCGCACCATCTCGTATTTGCCTTGCCAACATCCTCCCGTAATTTAAACGTATTCGTGTTTTCAGTTTAGACCAGGGAGCTGATTGTTCGACGCTCTGATCTAATTTTCGAGAGGAATTGGAATCGTGGAAAGTACTTCTATTATTAATTTCTAATGAATCTATTGCATGACTATTTTCCTTCATATGTGTACATTATTTAATGCCAAAGAACAATTAACTGTATTTCGTCATCTACTGTCAGCGATTAGTTAGGTTAGGTGACTCACACCGGGGAATAACGCGCAGCTGTAGCGGGGTAATTCTTCAATGATATTTTTTGTACCTATTCATGGAAATTTGTTTAATTCACATTGTAGTTGGTTATTACCTAAAAAATTTAATATTTTTTTCGAGTTTCTCAGCTGTTCAAGATATGCGCATAATTATATCATCGTTTTCAGAATTATTTTTTTTTCTCAATTGGTAGAGGTAGTTGAACCTTTTCCTTGTGATCAAAGATTATAGAGAAGGAAGATTGGAAACGAAGCGACAACATTGACGTGAGCGCCGTCTGGTGAGAAGAAAGTCCTGAGATAGATAATAGGTGGCTAAGAGAAGTGACATTATGTTACCATGGTTACCACATATGGTACAATTCAAACAGACAAATTCAAATCAAATTTAGATTATTCTCCAGTTGAGTTCGTTTAGATTAGATCTACAAAGAATAATTAATAGTTGTATTCGTTAAGTTTAAGTTTAATTGAGTTTTCGTATTGTATTTGAGTTATATATCGTTCCTGTGTTTCGGTTGTTAAATATTTGATGACAAGATGCCATCTGGAGCATGCTGCATGGCAAAGCAGTGTACTAATAATAAAAGGAATAATCCGAAATTATCCTTCTTTAAATTACCGAAGAAAATGGAAATGTAAGTATTGAAACTCGAAAGGGGTAACTCTGTTATTCATTGCATTAATTTTCAGTGCTCTGAAATGGATAGAGTTTTCTGGGCGAGAGGATTTAGATCTCAGCAGAACTTATACTATGTGCAGTGAGCATTTCTCTCCATCCGGGAAACTCAACCCTGTCGTCAATCTTCCTTCAAGATTTTATCAAGTGACGCTGCAGATGTAAAGATATTTTTGACATGTATTCCAATTTAAAATTGTATGTATATTTTGAAATAAAAATATGTAAGCAAATCTATTTGGTGTGATTAATTAGTATCAATTGAATTAATATGTAGATCAAAAATATAATCCTGAGCAGAACAGAAGCCCTGCTTTTGTTGTGTCACCCTGTATATTATTGTCTGGGCTCGATAGGTGGAAATCAAAATTATTACTTATGGTGGTATTCAAATTTCGCGCTCTTTCCAGTAACAGTAATCTGTAATGAAAAAAACTACAGTCACTGTAATCTGTAATGAAAACGCCATCTCGTGAGTAAAAAGTCCCGATATATATATATGCATAAAACGTAGTCGGTTTTTAGTACGAGAGATATGAGGGCGTTTCCTATCTTTGCACTCTATAATCTTTGCTTGTGATGAAAAAGTTCCAAATGGGTTCATGATTCAGCAGTTAAATTATGAAAGTTTGTGAGCATTTTCCCTTAGGTGCGTGGAATTCCCCCGTCCCCCCTTATATAAGATTCATGAATTTTAGTAAAAACATAATCCTTTTATCTCAAGCCAATTTCGAGAATACTCAGATTTGGTGAAATAAAAATTCTCTTCGAAAATATTGGACGGGGTGGACTCAGCTTCTCCTGATGATGTTTACTCCGAGTACATATATATCTCAAACCAATTTCATGAAAACCCAGATTTGGTAAAATAAAAATTCGCTTAGAAAATATTGGACAGGATGGACTCAGCTTCATCCGATGAGAGTTGATCTAAGTACATATAAGATTCATAAATTTTAGTAAAAACTGAATCCTTCTATCTAAAGCCAATTTTGTGAAAACCCAGATTTGCTAAAATCAAAATTCACTTCGAAAATATTGGACAGGAATGACAGGATGGACCCAGCTTCATCCAATTTTTCATATCTTTATTTTTTATTATTATATCTTAAGAATACTTACTTTAGAAAGAACATTTTTGTTTTAAAATACGGTGACAAGATTTCCTCTTATATGTTTATGTTAGGAATTAGGAATTTTGATTGTTTCTTGCAATTATTATTATTATTTATTTATTGTTTGCCGCTTCGACAACAAGGCCATTAGCGGTTTCAGTTTGATATGTTTACAAAATGTTTAGTATCATTCATAATATATTATACATGTCATGGTATTGTGTCATAGATGTAATCATATTTTAAATTTGATGCTTTTAATGCATGCTTTTGTATTGGTGCGGGACGGTGAACTGATGTTGAGGTTGAGGGCTTCTCCCATTTTGTTGCTAACGTTGTGTACTTTTCTTTGGGCTTCGAATAGTTGGCATTCTATGATTATATGACGTGTGGTGAGTTGGGAGTTGCACATTTGGCACCGTGGAGGAGATTATTATTATTGAAAATACTATTTTATTTTAAGTTCAAATGCAAATAAATGTTGGTAATATTCACATGTGGTGTTATCATTTCCAATGTCTCTGATGGTTGCAAGGATTGCGAAATCTGTAAATTTTTTGAATTTGCTCTTACTTTTTTGCTGATTTTTCGCTAAAAACAACCACTCTAATCTATAAGAGATGATCCCCCAACATAAGGGGCCTGTAGCGTTCCTCGAACACCTGAAGAACAGAAGAATCATCACTTGGTAGATCGGACCTGATCGAAAGATCCTCCCGATCCATAAGAGAGTTAGGACTTTGTGAAAAGGTTTTTTAGCAGGTGAAGTATTTTTTTACTGCTTCTTTCTCGTTTTCTCTTCTTTTTTTCCTGTTACAGATGTAATTTCAAGATATTTGCATCCAGTTCAATGAAAAGGCATGTTTTCAAGCACAAGGAGCTCTGTAACATGGATAGCAGCATATTTTTTCAACAAATTCAGTATTACCACACATACACGGGGAGACAGAGTTTTTTCAGAGGTTTTTATCTGTTCTCGTGAATCATACTCAGAATTGTATGGTACCCCGTTTACATTCCCTCTGCTAACACTTAGATTTGGAGCGGGAAACAGATTTTATTCTTTTATATAATCTGTTCCTTGTCGCCATTTATTCACACGTGCCATATGCCATGTATTGTTTGATTTAAGAAAACAGTATGTAATTCTCTCTTTCAAAAGAATATACAGGGTGTCCCACGGTCGAGTGCCTATTAGACGTTTCTGGAGAACTGGTCATATTTGAAATCCGAAAATTGGTATTATGATATTGTTGGAAATTCTCTAGAGACCGAAAATATTTTTGGAGCTTGAGCACTTCCGGTTATACCAGGAGTGGAAATAAATTTGTTCAAAAAATTTATTTTTCAATATTTTCGTTTCTGATATGATTGAGTATTCAATGCTGAATACATTTCTGTTGAAACCATTGTATTCATTCGAATAGTTTTCAAAATATCGAAAAAAAACCTGAAAAAATGTCAAATATTCATAGTCAGTGTTATGGTCATTATTCTTATTCTGAACATCCCGAGTGCAAACCGATCTCACAACGTCGAAGTAGAAGAATGTGAAAAGGTCATGCATCTTTTGAATTTCAAAATATCATCACAGGGTGTTTCAGATTTTGTGTCTAAAACTGTGATCGAAAATTGGCCATAACTTCTGTTTTTCAAATTAGAACCCTATTTTTTTATTATTGCGTTGGATTCTGCGAAGAAAAATAGTGATAGCACTCTCAGATGTTCTTGCTCCTAAATTGAGTAATCCCCGAGATATTTGAGCTTTTCTGGATTCATGTTGTACGTAGAGTCAAATTCATCTTATCTTTCGTATGAGAATATTCTGTGACCATAGAAGATAAATTATCCCATAAATAATTCACAAGTGACAGCTCTAATTTTAGGCCTTAACCTTACTTCTCGATTTTACTTCAATGCTTACTATGGTTTCATAAGAATAGTAATCGAATCTGTTGGCATGAGAATATTCTGTGAACATAGAAGATAAATGATCCCATTAATAATTCACAGGTGACAGGTCTAATTATTAGTTGTTACTATGGTTTCATAGGAATATTCATCGAATCACTTCAGATTCGATGAATTTGACTCTACATACAACATAAATCCAGAAAAGCTCAAATACCTCGGAAATTACTGAATATAGGAGCAATAGCATTTGAGAGTGCTATAATTATTTTTCTTCGCAGAATCCAACGCAATCATAAAAAATAGGGTTCTCATTTGAAAAACAGAAGTTATGGCCAATTTTCGATCACAGTTTTCGACACGAAATTTGAAACACCCTGTGATGATATTTATGAAATTCAAAAGATGTATGACCTTTCAACATTCTTCTACTTTGACGTTGTGAGATCGGTTTGCACTCGGGATGTTCAGAATAAGAATAATGAACATAACACTGACTATGAATATTTGACATTTTTTCAGGTTTTTTTTCGATATTCTGAAAACTATTCGAATGAATACAATGGTTTCCACAGAAATGTATTCAGCATTGAATACTCAATCATATCAAAGACGAAAAAATTGGAAAAAAAATTTTTTGAACAAATTTATTTTCACTCCTGGTATAACCGGAAGTGCTCAGGCTCCAAAAATATTTTAGGTCTGTAGAGAATTTCCAACAATATCATAATCCTAATTTTCAGATTTCAAATATGTCCAGTTCTCCAGAAACGTCTAATAGGCACTCGACCGTGGGACACCCTGTATATATATATACATATATACAGGGTGTTTCACCATAAACTGGACAAACATATATAGCCGTGTAGTTGACACCGAGAAAGTCATTTTTGCCTTATGACATATACCCCGTTTTCGACGCATAATCGAGATACAGGGTGCTTAATGTCAACTTGAGCAATATTCTGTGAACTGTGGTAAGTTATGCGTGATATTTGAAATAACGGTTCCTGATCACATCTTAGTATTTTTTAGAGCTCAATTGAATTGTGGTGTAGAATTTTGCAAAAAAAAATTCAAAATGGCGGAAAACCTGCAAAGTCGGAATTTTTTTTTCCCGGTTGCCAATTTGGAAAGCATAATCTCAACGTACTCGATTTTCTAAGATTTTCCGTGAAAAAATTTTTTCAAATTTCGAACTCAACTTTTTTTTACATGTCTTCAGTGAAAAAAAATTTCGCCCAAAATTTTTGGAATTTTTCATGGTTGAACTATATTCAATTCTGAATACTTGGGTGGAAACAGAATGAAAAAATATCAATTGGTTTTCTTTTTGCAGCCTTCCGAAGATTACGCTAGGTGTACTTTTTTAATTTTTATTTGAGAAACTGGAGGCCGTACGTGGGTAAAAATTGTGCTGCTGGGCTGCCAGAATGACCCAGATAGAAATTTGAAATTTTAACCAAAAAAAATTTTTTCAAAAAAATAAAAAAAATTTAAAAAGAGAATTATTTTTTTTTATTTTTTACAAAAAACTTTGGTAAGGTTCGAACTCTTCACTCTCGATTAACTAGTGTTGCTTTGGTAACGGAGATTTATAGGATTAGAATTAATCCAATTCATACTCGTAGAGTTCGATTCCTACCAAAAATTTTTGAAAACAAATTTTTTTGGTTTATAATTTCATATTTTTATCCAGATCATACTGGCAGCCCATCAGCACAATTTTGACCTCCGTACGGCCTCCAGTTTCTCAAATAAAAATTAAGAAAGTACACCAAGCGTAATCTTCGGAAGGCTACAAAAAGAAAACCAATTGATATTTTTTCATTCTGTTTTCAACTATTCAGAATTGAAGGTAGTTTAACCATGAAAAATTCCAAAAATTTTGGCCGAAATTTTTTTTTCACTGAAGACATGTAAAAAAAAGTTGAGTTCGAATTTTGAAAAAATTTTTTTAAGGAAAATCTTAGAAAATCGAGTACGTTGAGATTATGCTTTCCAAATTAGCAACCGAGAAAAAAAAATTCCAACTTTGCAGGTTTTCCGCCATATTGAATTTTTTTTCGCAAAATTCCACACCACAATTCAATTGAGCCTTCAAAAATACTAAGATTTGACTAGAAACTGTTATTTCAAATATCTCGCGTAACTCACAACAGTTATCAGAATATTGCTCGAAGTTGACATTGAACACCCTGTATCTCGCTTATGCGTCGAAAACGGGGTATATGTCATGAGGCAAAAACGACTTTCCCGATGTCGTCTACACGGCTATATATGTTTGTCCAGTTTATGGTGAAACACCCTGTATATACCTCAAACTTCACACTTATAGCATTCTTATAAGGCATTCGAAGGAAAGTAATTTTTTTTCAACACAAATTTGTAAAACATCTGAATAATACGAAAATGAAGGAGATAATTATCATACATCAACACTCACCAAAATAATTGAACTGTTATAAAAGACACAAAATGCCAGGTATTAAGTTGTAACTACGATTCCTCTCATTAATGCTATCTGGCGAACAACCTCAGTGAACATAAGTTAATTCAGTTGATATTAACAGAATTCTTCATGGTATGCGATCATAGGCATGGTGCCATCATAGGCATACTTCCCCTAATAACGATTGAAAATCATCAAATCAGGTACACAATGTATAAAAAATTCAATGTGCACCACATTGCGTATTTTCTAAGGTCTTCGATACTCATGGGGGGTAATTACCGCTCTTGTCGAAAAACGAGTCAAAAGTATCAATTATTTTTCTCATTGAATAATTATGTGGATGGCGACATATGTTTGACATCAGCCAAACTTTCGTAGCAAGATTTTTGACTAGTTTACGCTTGAGAAATCAAATCCTTCCAATTTCTCGAAAATAGCTAGATCACAAAATTTAATCATATTATATTTGAATTACTACTAAAAACGCCTGTAGAATGTAACAACAGCCATATACAGGGTGGCCAAGAGATTGACGTCAAAAAGAAAAAAACAGGTCCCTCGTGTCATGGGCTATTCGAATCACCCCCATATGTATGTTATGCGATTTTTCACGGTTTTCGAGTTATGATTTTCTTTATGAACTTTAATTGGGAATTTTCGACTTGACCATCTTAAAAAAGATATTAAAAAAAAGTACAAAACTTTTCTGTGAAATTATTTTTGAAACTTAATCTCCATGATTTGAACTTTTATACATAAAATAACCAGATTCGTAACTTTGATAAAAATTATGGAAATGTTGGTCCCGTGTGAAAAAGTTATGTGAATTGGATTATGATCTGAATTTTCGAATCAAAATTAAAAATGTAAAAAGGCTGATTCACGATTTCTTAGTATGCTTAAAAACTGCGCTCAACAGTCAGCTTTCAGAATCATTGATAAAAAATGGTACTTAACACTCTACTTTTGCTAGAATTAGCCTTCAAGGTCATCGAGGCGGAAAGAATCAAGGAACAAGACATTCACTGTAAAATTATTTTTTGCCATTTCAAGATTTTTCTGATCAAGTTATGATAGAAAATGCTGAAAATTAATGAAAATTCGCATTAGATGTTGGTCAAGAAATGTTCTGAATAAAAAAAAGAAAAAGGTATGACAATAAATCACACATCATAATGTGAAAAGAATTAAATTTATTTATAAAATTTACAGTAGGTTTTCAAAGTGGCCACCTCTAGCTTCAATACACATTCTACACCTTCTTAGAAAATTTTCTTTCAATCGCATAAAACCTGCCCTGTTCTCTCTTAGGACACGTTCGGCTTCTCTTAACTTCAGTCGCATCTCGTCTTCACTCGAACATTTTCGGGCGTAAACAATTTCTTTGAAATAGCCCCTTGATGAAGAAACGTACGAAAATTTCCTCGAGCATGCACTTCCTTTGCTCCTGGAAGATGTGAGTCTTCAGCTTCGTCGAATTATGATATTCCAAAAAGACGGCGCCGCGTGTCACTACGCAACGAACAGATGGATCGGACGCAGCAGACCAATCAAGTGGCCCCGCGTTCACCTGACCTTAATCCCATCGATTTTTTCGTTTGGGGTTATTTCAAAGAAATTGTTTACGCCCTAAAATGTTCGAGTGATGACGAGCTGCGACTGAAGTAAGAGAAACCTAACGTGTCCTAAGAGAGACCAAGGCAGGTTTTATGCGATTAAAAGAAAATTTTCTAAGAAGGTGTTGAATGTGTATTGAGGCTAAGGGTGGCCACTTTGGAAACCTACTGTAAATATTATAAATAAATTTTTTTTATTTACATTATGATGTGTGATTTATTGCCATACCTTTTTCTTTTTTTATCTAGAACTTTTCTTGACCAACATCTAATGCGAATTTCATTAGTTTTCAGCATTTTCTATAATAACTTGATCAGAAAAATCTTGAAATGGCAAAAAATAATTTTGTAGTAAATGTCTAGATCTTTGATTTTTTCCACCTCGATGACTTGGAAGGATAATTCTAGCAAAAGTAGTTAAGTACCATGTTTTATCAATGATTCTTAAAGCTGACTGTTGAGCGCAGTTTTTAAGCATACTAAGAATCCGTGAGTTAGCCTTTTTACATTTTCAATTTTGATTCGGAATTCAGATCATAATCCAATTCACGTAACTTTTTCACTTGAGACCAACATTTCCATAATTTTTATCAAAGTTACGAATCTGGTTATTTTATGTATAAAAGTTAAATTCATGGAGATTAAGTTACAAAAAGAATTCCACATGGAAGTTGTGTACTTTTTTTAATATCTTTTTTAAGATGGTCAAGTCGAAAATTCCCAAAGTTCATAAAAAAATTCATAACTCGAAACCCGTGAAAAATCGCATAACATACATGGAGATGATTCGAATAGCCCATGACACGAGGGACCTGTTTTTTTCCTTTTTGATGTCAATCTCTTGGCCACCCTGTATATGGCTGTGCAGTGTTGTATTACATTTGTTTTCTTTATTTTTTTTGAATATGATATCTCAAATTTGTATCTGATTTCGCTTGCATTTTTCTAATTATCCGCACCTGTTTGTGTACGTGTATATGATCCATTATCAATGTACCCTCGAGCTCATAGGCTTGTCCTCAACTCTAATCAATCATGTAATAAATAAATATTTCGAATACGAGTTTCTAACATTCTTTCAGTTGACAAAGAATTTTGCTCACACTCTGAAGCGACTTAATCATTAATGTATTATTCCTGATATAATTACTGAGCTCAATTGATAGAAATAAATAAGTAGGTAGGTACATGTGTTTTAGAATAATGATGTACGAACTTGTTTTTGAATATAATTGGATTATAAACAATACAATTTACATTTAAATCAAATATTCAATATTTTAAGATAATAAACTGAAAGCTCGGAACCACTGCCTTCAATGTGCTGGATCGAAGCATATTAGGACAATTGATTCATTTCCACTGATGGAGTGATAATGTTGAAACTGTTGAGTAGAGGTATGCAAACACTGTGGTTTGTTTACAAAACTGCCCCGTATTGAACATTGTACCTAGTCCTCATCGTTGGCGTCACTAGTGAGTGAGCATACAGGGTCTTTCACGAGGAACCTCACCCATATTTATACGGGAAACTACTGAACGTATTTTCATGAAATTCAGCACTCATAAGTATTTCACGATGCTGATGAAATCTAAAATATTTTCAAGGCATGAGCACCTCCGGTTTTTCCGGAAATGACGTCAACTTCCGTTTTTCAAATTAGAACACCATTTTTTTATTGCAGAATTAGAAAATTTAAAGTTATTTCGATGTAACATCTTTCAGTTTTGGTTGGAAATTTTTTTCTGAGGGGGAAAATTCGAAAAAAAAATCGAAAATAGAGCTCCGCTGAAACAAGAATAACTTCGAGGTTTTTGGATGGAAAATTTTCATTTTTGGGATTTTTCAAGATGTAAGATTGATGTATCCTCTTTAAAAATCGAAATCGCGATTCAGGATACAGGGGGTGAAAAAATCGCTTTCAAAGTTAAGCCGGACTCCCACTACTCGTGTATTTGGCAAATATTTGCCACTTGCCTATATTTGGCATGTAGTCGGAGTGGTTCACTCGGCCAAAACTTGTCAATCTTATCATTCAAATTCGAAACTTCATCTACTTGCCAAGTACGCAAATAATTGCGTACTTGCCAAATATACGAGTAGTGGGAGTCCGCCTTTAGGGATGACAAAATCGTGAAATAGTATATTTCATTACAAGTCCAGAAAGTAAGCTTTTTCCGTGCGCGCGCGATGTGTTCCCGTGTGAGGCGGAGCCGAACACGGGACTCGTGCAAGCACGGAAAAAGCCTTTCTGGACGTGTAATGAACGATATTTTTCATTACACCTCTCTGAAAACAATAACACGTTAAAAATTTTCAGCAGAAAGCATTTCGATATTGTGAAACAATAATTATTCAAAACACTGACATCTACTGTCACGCAATCGTTGCTCTGTGTCTCAGCATAGGAATCATAGGATGCATTCTATGCCTCAGCGCACCGTAAAACTTTTTGCGGTGCGGCCGCACGGAAAAGAGTCATTTTCTATGTTCTAAATCTACATGTTATGATAGGGTTTTCAGTGCGGTGTAATGAAAAATCAATTTTTTCAAATTAGAACCCCATTTTTTAATGGCAGATATTGAATCTACGTTAAAAAATAATGTGAGTGTATGCATCACACCCTTGCCCTAAAATGGATATTTTCTGAGTTAATATCCACTTTAGGGCAAGGGTGTGATGCATACACTCACATTATTTTTTAACGTAGATTCAATATCTGCCATAAAAAAATGGGGTTCTAATTTGAAAAAATTGATTTTTCACGATTTTGTCATCCCTAACTTTGAAAGCGATTTTTCACCCCCTGTATCATGAATCGCGATTTCGATTTTTAAAGTGGATACATCAATCTTACATCTTGAAAAATCCCAAAAATGAAAATTTTCCATCCAAAAACCTCGAAGTTATTCTTGTTTCAGCGGAGCTCTATTTTCGATTTTTTTTCGAATTTTCCCCCTCAGAAAAAAATTTCCAACCAAAACTGAAAGATGTTACATCGAAATCAATTTGGTTAATAAGAAAAATCTTGCGGACATACCTGAGCACTTGAGTGATGTTAACGAAATAAATAAATACTTTCTGTCAGTTAATACGATTGATCATAGTTCGGAAAGTCTTCAAAAATATTATAATTCGAATGAATACGATCGGTCGCTCCATTTTTCATTTGCGATGGCTACCACCGATCAAGTGACTAAGGCAATATCAGGGATAAAGTCTAATGCAAGAGGAGTTGATCAAATAAGTGTGGATTTACTTAAAAGATGCTGTCCCTTTATAATACCGTACATTACGCACGTGGTCAATATCTGCATCGAGTATAATTATTTTCCTTCTAGCTGGAAGTGTGGCTTAGTTAAACCGTTGCCTAAGGTCCAAAATCCTGTTGATTTCTCTGACCTACGTCCTATAACAGTATTACCAGTGATGTCAAAAATACTTGAGAAAATTCTTTATGAGCAAATATTTTCCTTCTTTGTTGATAATTCACTTCTAAATTCGAGACAGTCGGGCTTTCGCCCTTCACATGGCACCATCTCGGCGCTGGCTCAGGTTACAGATGATATACTACGAAGTTGGGACCAAGGCAAGATGACAGCCATGGTGTTGTTGGATTTTTCTAAAGCCTTCGACAAAATTTGCCACAATTTGCTTTTAGCAAAACTTAGGTATTATGGATTTGGTGAGGGCGCATTACAACTCATGAAGTCTTACCCAGTGGCGTAACTAACGCCAATGCAACCAATGCGGTGCATTGGGGCGCAGGCCTTCAGGGGGCGCAAAAAACTGAATTCTACGGAATTCAGAACGTACCCTACGAAACCCCCCATTGTGTTTGGTATTCTGAATTCCGTAGATCTACGGAAATTTCCGTAGAACAACCAGCTTTAGATGTAGAAAAGTTAGCAAGACGGTTCCTAGAAACAAAGAGCCGTAGGGGCTTTGTCAGAGAATAATAGGAATAAACGTACAGAGTTGGCAATAAGAGCTGTGTTTAGTTTAGCTATTACTACAACAAGGGAAATATATTCATATTTCCCGTGTTGTAATCAATAGTTTTTTTTCTTATTGAAACATTATTGTTCTGAAAATGGAAAAATTAATATTAGATTGCAAATTTTTGAATTCGTTGGATTTTAAACGTTGCTATGGGCAGTGTTCGTGAAAATCATAGTTGACTGTTTTGATTTTCATGTCTTGTCAAAAATAAAATTGATGAAATAATGTCAAATTACGTGGAAACTCAAGCGGCAAAAGCCCGTGAATGTTTGGTTCCGGAGAAATCTAACACTGACTACAGTGAAGCGTATGAAAACATTCAGGAGTGGAGAAGAAAAAATTTGGTGGACAGTGTCAACGAAAATATTTTGTTAGCATATTTTGAAGATCTGGTATGTTGCTCTGATCCTTGATATTTTTGATGTAATACTAATTTGTTCGGTCCCTACTTGCAGAAATATTCACCAGAAACGTTATGGCCAAAATTATCGATGCTTAGGTCAATGTTACATTTTAAGGAAAAAACTGAAGTCAAAATATTCGATGAAGTGGAAACATTTGTTAAAAACAAAAATAATGGATACTTTCCCAAAAAATCAGCAGTGTTGGCTCGGGAGGAGATCAAGAAATTCTTGAGAGAAGCATCAGCAAATGACGAATTGCGAACAAGATATTTCATCTTTTGCATCTGGTTACAATACCTTCAGCTGAAATTTTAAGAATTGCACTTTTCTTTTTTTTAAATAAATGAACGAGTTTTTATAGTAAAATATAAATATATCATATTGTACCAAGGGAAATATGACTTGACGTTTCATATTTCCCTTGGGAAATATTAGTGTGTTATGACATATGGTAAGTAAGGCGATATTGCTCAATATTGTCTTGATCAGAAAAAAAGTTAATGTTTTCAATAAATTTTTTGAATATTTTTTTTATAATTAACTTTAAAATTATTTTTCCTTGAATAATCTTTCTCTAATTGGATAGAGCTTGTACAATGTCGTGTGTAGTGAAAAAGTATCCAGGAAGTGTGCAAGTACGGAGAAAATGTCGTTGTTAGCACAGTATAGACACCAACCACAACCAGTAGTCGCACTTCGAGGATTTTCTTACTCCGATTCCGACACGCGCATCATTTCGGTGCGCATCATTATGCCCAATATTTACGATACTGCCGGTTGGCGGTAAAATGTAAATTCAAAGGTCCCTCTATATTTCTACTGCGCGCCGAAATGGTGCGCGAGTTCTCGAGAGAGTAAAGATTTCAGTTCATTTTATCTGGAGTGCGACTACTGGTTAGTATCTATACTGTGTTGTTAGTTTCGTTGGTGGTCGTGGGGGGGGGGGGGAGAATGAGTCTACGAATAGGGGCGCACGGCAAATTCTTGCATTGGGGCGCAGGTCAGACTAGTTACGCCACTTCTTACCTCGTCGATCGTTTCCAAATGGTGGGGAACAAAGACTGTTTTTCGGATTCTTGTTCCGTTCCAACAGGGGTGCCTCAGGGCTCTGTGCTGGGGCCCTTGCTTTTCTTAATTTATACCACTGACATATTAAATAAAATTTCTACAGATTTTCATGCCTACGCTGATGATATAGGGCTCTATGTTCCACTTTCTAGAGATAACTCCTTGGAATGTGTTACATATGTGACAATTACAATCACTATAGCGGCATTGCGCAGTAGAATGATTTTTCCTACCACAAATTTGACATGCAGGTCCCGGTGACGTAGATTTTCTTGATGACGTATGCGATGGCGAGTTTCCCCGAGCATTTCGCTTGCGCAGTTGGAACATTTGACCTTCTGGCTTGGAAAAAGATGAAGTCCTGAGAATTTCGTTTCTTGAATTTGAAGATTCCTTGCTTACTGCAATTCTTATGGCATCTTCGAAGGAAATTGATTCCTCTTCTTCAAACAGTCGATCTCGAATAGGTCCTTTCTCTAGTCCCATGATAAATCGATCCCTCAATACCATTTGAAGCTCATTGGAAAAATTGCAATGGACGGCGAGGCTACGTACTCGTGCTGCCCAATCCTTTAAACTTTCTTGCGGTGATTTCACAGCATTATAAAATTTAAATCTCTCGGCAAATACACATAGTTGACTTCCAAAATGTCCATTGAAAACTTCGATAAGTTCCTTGAATGTGCGTGATTCCGGAGTATTAGGTAGACATAAGTTGAATAGTAGTCTATAAGAATCTTCTGATAATATGTTCAAGAATATTGATCTTTTCTTCTTCTCGTCTTCAATTGTATTTGCGTCGAAGAAATTGTCCAAACGTGGCTTGAAGATTGACCATTCATTATTATGCACGTCGAATTCTCTAAGATGTCCAATCGATGTGATGGTTTGTGACTTCGCTGCGTCGGATTCCGACATGATTAAATTAATCACAAGGTAAACTTTCACTTTTGTGTAGAAACTATACTACAAATTTTTATCCTCGTCGCCAAATTGTTAAATATTTGGGAATAATTAAATATCGTATTGACTAGGTGGCTCTTTATTTAACACTGATCAAATACATATGATGCGCACTAGATATCATAATTCACATATGTAACAGAATGCATTCAAAAATTACAGCTGTGTATAAACGAGGTGTATGATTTGTCCCTTCAGCATAACCTAACTTTAAATCCGGAAAAATGTGTCAGTATATTTTTTGGGACTGAAAGAAACTTATCGGTTATAGATGATATTACTTTCACCATCAACAATAAAGTCCTAGCGAAGAAAACTGAGGCGAAGTATCTTGGACTCCATTTAGACTCAGGGATGACCTTTCAGCCACACGTGAATCAAGTCATAAAAAAATGCTATTCAAGTTTGAAATTGCTCTATTCAAGTAGGAACATTTTGAACTTTCAAATGAAAAAAACACTGTCCGAATCATTGATTTTATCGCATCTTTCATATTGTAATTTTGTATATGGCCCTTGCTTGAGTTTTATTAATGGTTATCGGTTACAAAAAATACAAAATTCATGCTGTAGACTGATATTTGGTCTTCGAAAATACGATAGAATATCTCACAAAATAAAAGAACTCAAGTGGCTTAATGTTTGCAACCAATACAGGTTACAAAATCTGGTTTTCGTTCATAAAGTTATCCATACGGGTACACCAGGTTATATAAAGGATAAAATATTATTCAGAGAACAACTTCATGCATGTCCTCGTAGCATTCGCTTTCCGGAAACTCTTGCCCTTCCTAGATTTAGAACTGCTATGTTTAAAAAGTCATTCAGCTACACAAGTATTAAAGCTTACAATTGTCTTCCACAGAAATTCAAAGATATTGATGATTTAGAAAAGTTTAAGACCAGCGTGAAAACATTTCTGTGTGCTTCACAATAGTTGCGTGCCAGCGCTTGTCGTGTTTTGTTGATGCCTATCTTTATAGTACAGTGCATCACTCTTTCCCTTGTTTCTCTGCCCTCGCCTTGCCCAATCATTCGCATTTTTCTTTTTACTTTTTTCTTTTATGTCTATGCTGTTAACAGTGCCATTTAATCTGAAAATCTTACTTATGTTCAACAAATTAATGAGTTAAGTGTAAGAGTAGCCTTGGCTAAACTTCGCTCGTTCTGTTTGTATGCATTCTTTATAAATAAAGACCGTTTATTATTATTATTATTATTATTAAATAACTTGAAATTTTCTAATTCTGCAATAAAAAAATTGTGTTCTAATTTGAAAAACGGAAGTTGACGTCATTTCCGGAAAAACCGGAGGTGCTCATGCCTTGAATATATTTTAGATTTCATCAGCATCGTGAAATACTTATAAGTGCTGAATTTCATGAAAATACGTTCAGTAGTTTCCCGTATAAATATGGGTGAGGTTCCTCGTGAAAGACCCTGTAGTGGCTCGACTTTTGGTGGCCAGGCACTCTCGTATAGCGTGTGGCAAATTCGAAAGCCGTGAGTTCGATAATAGCATGTGTAGGGCATTTAAAATTTCGTTTTCTACGATTAATGTCCGACCACCAATAGCCCAATGTGCGGCAGTGCCGGCAGCGGTTTTATTTCAATCCGCATTGGTAGATTCAGAGGTCGCTTGTTCCTTAAAGAAAGTTGCTGTCACTTTTGTGTTATGTAAATATTTTACCAAAGCTTCGGTTTAATCCTCACAATCCACCATTTCGTTCAACGTCATCTCTTTCAAATTTCCTTCAAAAGGTCTTAAGACTCCTTTGCATTCCTCTGAGATATTCCTTTCACCCTTGTCAACGAAATACTGAATTGAGCGCCGAGCGGTATAATGTGATGAATATGCAACGCAACAAGCGGAGCTTCTTGATCTGAATCCTCTGAAAGTGCATCTTCTAATATCCTTTGCCCCAGCTTGAAGATTAATTAGGAGTTATGATGTGACATGAACCGTTCAGGGGTTTCTGTTTATTCATTTTATGCTTCAGTTACGTGACCACGAGGGATTGTCCTAGAACTTTGGTCTCAGATCAAATTAGGTACCAACTGTGAAGGAAGGCGCCACAATAAACGGGTGTGATTATGAAGTGACGTTGAACAACTAGCACTCTATGTTCCTTGCAGAACGGAAGGACACTCCAGTTTAGCATTGTTCCGCAAACATGGCGAGATATTCGAGTCCTTAATCAGGGATGGATCCCACCTAATTGAAGATAACAGGCAAATATTCCGGATAGTTCGGGACTTCTAGTGAATGATCTGAATGATATTGAATAAACCAATCAAGGGATAGTCGGCCAACCAAATCGAGAGTAGACAGAGAAATCTATAATTCATGATAAAAATCTTTTATTGTTCTGGAAACTGTTAATTCAATTTATTTAACAAATCGATACAACATCGAAATTTTTCAAAATTATTATCAAATGAAAACTGGATGAATATTTAGCACATATATTTGCTCGAATGTGACACATGAGCTAAGCTTGTGTTGTGCGAATTGATCTTTTCATGAAAATACTTTCGAATCGATAAAAACCATATGAACCAAAAGCGAAAGCTTTGCAACTCGTCGAAGAAGTAAGAACTATAGGGATTCGCGAATAGTTCAGAGGGGTTATGCGAAAGATCGACACATGGAGAGTTCTTTCCATTCTGTGGATCCGTGAATTCTGGTACGGATCTCGAATGCGGCAGTTAAGTTTTCCTGGCCATTTCAAAACTGCAGATTCGATCGAGATAAAATTTTGCATGTAGATGGAGACAGACGTATTCAAGCTATACAGGGTGAATCTTTGACTTGCACTTTTTCAACCGTAGATTCCTCTCATCAAACGAAACACTTTTTTCAAAACCATTTTTCAAAATTCGGTTACGTTTCAAAGAAACAGGATGTTGATATTCCATGAAAAAATAGTAGGTATATTATTTCATAAGGAGAAGTGTCACTTATCATGGCGAGCTTAGGTTTGCCCGCGGAACGTAGTAGTGAGGCGGGTAATTGAAAGCTAGCCATGAAAAGTCACATCTCCTTCGAATGAAATATGTTATTTTAATTTCGAATATTTTGAAATTCCTGGAAATCTGAATAATATCCTCTTTCGGATTGACATTTACGATCGCTTTAATTGAGTGAAAAATGTAACATTTGCATAGTTACTGTTGCCTTGCAAAATTAGTCCCTTTCATGACAACACTTTTCCTGCCGCCGCGCAGGAGGGAAAAGTAAGCCATAACAACTATTTCTCCTCCAAGGCGAAGAAATAGAACATCATTTTTCGACTGACAGGATCATCGAAAAGTTCTATTTCTCCGCCTAGGAGGAGAAATAGTTGCCATGGCTTACTTTTCCCTCCGGCGCAAGCGGCAGGAAAAGTGTTGTTATATGCAAGGGACTAATTTTGCAAGACAACCGTAACTAGGTTTACTCCATTCACCTTCATAAAGTATACCGGTTGGCCATGGAATTCTGACACATTTGACCATGTATATTTTGAAAATGTTGGGTTATAGTCAATCTTCTGTCAGTTGAACAAGCAACGTTGCCGTTTCTAAATATATGTCGTAGTAATTAGGTATTTTACAAAATGTTCATTCACTTCGGGAGAATAATGAATTGAAGAAAAAATTCAGGGTTTCGTTTAGAATGCGAAGATTTCAATTCTAAATAGCACTTCCTGGTACTTTGCCTCTGCTTTTTCTAAACTACCTTCGGCATTATCAGTTTCCAGGCTTGAAAATTAATAATGAAAAATAAACGTCGGCAACGTCTCTCAGATTTATTCATTGACGTAATGTCATTCACCAGTGCCAACCTGCGATTTTCTCAGGTGAAAAAACTTGATAAACCTAAAACTTGGCCAACCGCTATATTTTATTAAAGTGAATGGATTTTCACTTAATTATAACGATCGTAAATGTCAATCCAAAGGTGAATATTCAGATTTCCATGAATTAAAAATTAAATCCTCAAAACGACGCAACGGATTTTGAAACGCTTTTTTTGAATAGATGAAGTGGTTGGAGGGGAAGGTTGGTATGTATGATACATGCATAATATTGTAGAGAAACACTGATGAATTCACAGGTATCTAATGTCATGTAAATGGACACATTTTTTGCGCTTAAATTGCAAACGCTGACTGAACCCCACGAGATAAATCGAAATGATGTACTCGGTATTGTACACCCGAAAAAGGTCAACAAAAAAGTCCGCGATGGTACGTACATATATGTCGATCTCTCAAGGATAACCTACACTAACCATTTTTCATCCTTTACATTTTACGGGAAAAAATGGCTTATTTAGGAAGTTATTTTAAGCAATACAGCATTAATCCTTATCCAATAGAGTACCTTGAATACATTGTTCATTCAATATACATTAATATGGCCCTTTACAGCATGTAATTTGAATGAACATTTTCGAAGATATTACAGATTCAAAATGCAAGGACATAGCGGTGCGGCGCCGGCACTACCGACCCGGATGGCGAAGTGTGCCTATAAATAGCGCGTCGCAGGCCGTGTTTCTCCCAATAGTACTTTATGATAAGCAGCGATAGGACGTATTTATCGGAGCTGCGGGCTTAGATTTGAGCGTTGAGTAACTTTAAACAAAATATGCTTATATTGTCTAATGATCAAAAAGCTGTACACGTTGTTTATAAGGACATTCTGTAGTAGGTAGGTATATCATTTAGTATCAACATTGCTTTCGGGGCGAAGCCGGGGCCGGTCGCTAGTATTCAATATTTCTCCCGGTATGAAAGTTTCAGCGTAGCCGAATCATAAATCCACGCAAAAATACTATAAAAGTAATTTGAAAAAGATGAACTGTTCATATTTTAGAGAGAATCAATAATTCGAGAAAATAAAAAAATTCTGTTTTTCCAATGAAACGCGTCGTTTTCGAGTTATTTCTGATCTCATCTGATAAAATTTGACGAAAAAATCATAAATCTGAAGATTTATCTGGATGCTCTCCTGGATGTTCGGTATCACCGAATCGAAGAAAAATTATCACTCTCTGATAGCCCTACAAGTTAACAATGTAGTCAGTAGTCAGAATGATTATGAACTTTGTCTTGACTAAAATCTCTATGATGGCAAAAAGTTTGATGTGGAGATTTGTAATACCAAAATACATACCACCAATGTGAGAGTTAAAATTTTATTGTAACGAGCATGAAATTATAGATCTCATACGCGCAGTTTCTTTCGAGAATTTATTGTAACCGGTCCATCCCTCAGGAAAATACTGAAAAAAAACTTTCAATGAAATACAAAATTCAAATATATGATTGATGAATATCGTATTTAATTGCAATTATTATAATGATACTCAGCACTAAATAAACTGTGGCCTTGTTTCTATCTAAATATAATAATTTGCTACCAATTACCAACAGGGGAAACATTTCCACCCAAAAAAATGCAACGTGAATTTTATGAACTCGGCACTTCACGGTTCATATGACATTAATTCACTGAAGGTCATCACGATCTCGAAGAAAAACATTTTTGATAATCACTTCCCCCTGTCATAACAACATGGCTCCAGGAAAGATTTCCTTCATGTTCGTTTACAGTTCGCAGAGCCTCCAACGAGGGTTTAAATCGCCAATATCCAGCGCTGGTTGTCGCTAAACGCATGCGTCGTGAACTTTCGCGACACAGAGAAAGGACATCACAGATCAAAGAATAACGCTTGAGATGGGTCGATTTCTGATAAAGGAATATTCATACTATACTATTCGTGAAATCAACAAGCTCACGTCTTCTCAAAAGCTCTGTGGAATATTCATGAAAGATTATTGTTTTGATTGTTTTTGATACAAAATAGGTTGATATAGCTTGATCAATCACAAATTGAATGGAAAACCTTTCTTCACAAGATATTTTTGGTATATCGAGGAAAATTTGAAGTTATCAGTGTTTTCAAACTGATCTCCAGGAAAATCGAAGAACGAACTTATTTTGGTGGGAGAAATATGTCTTTTCAATTGCAGATATAATCGGGCAAAACTAAGTGTGTTTGTAACATTTTCATTTCAATAAGTTTAGTATTCCCTGAATGTATCAACTCGATTTCAGTTGAGAAATATGATTTGATTATTTATTCCAGAGAATCGTATCAGGCACATATTTGGCCCAATTTCTTTCAAATGGCTATATGTACAGGGTGTTTCACCATAAACTGGACAAACATATATAGCCGTGTAGTTGACACCGAGAAAGTCATTTTTGCCTCATGACATATACCCCGTTTTCGACGCATAAGCGAGATACAGGGTGTTTAATGTCAACTTTAAGCAAAATTCTGATAACTGTTGTGAGTTACGCGTGATATTTGAAATAACGGTTTCTAGTCACATCTTAGTATTTTTGAGGGCTCAATTGAATTGTGGTGTAGTATTTTGCGAAAAAAAATTCAATATGGCGGAAAACCTGCGAAGTTGGAATTTTTTTTCTCGGTTACTAATTTGGAAATCATAATCTCAACGTACTCGATTTTCTAAGATTTTCCATGAAAAAATTTTTTCAAAATTCGAACTCAACTTTTTTTTCACATGAATTCAGTGAAAAAAAAATTTCGCCCAAAATTTTTGGAATTTTCCATGGTTGAACTATCTTTGATTCTGAATACTTGGGTGGAAACAGAATTAAAAAATATCAATTGGTTTTCTTTTTGTAGTCTTCCGAATATTACGCAAGATGTACTTTCTTAATTTTTTTTTGAGAAACTGGAGGCCGTACGATTGTCAAAATTGTGCTGTTGGGCTGCCAGAATGATCCGGATTGAAATATGAAATTATAACAAAAAAAAAATTTTTTCGAAAAAATAAAACAAAAATTGAAAAAAAAAATTATTTTCTCTTATTTTTCCAAAAAACTTTGATAAGGTTCGAACTCTACACTCTCGATTAACTAGTGTTGCTTTGGTAACGGAGATTCATAGGATTAGAATTAATCCAATTCATACTCGTAGAGAATTCGATTCTTACCAAAATTTTTGGAAAAAAATTTTTTTTGGTTTATAATTTCATATTTTTATCCAGATCATTCTGGCAGCCCATCAGCACAATTTTGACCTCCGTACGGCCTCCGGTTTCTCAAATAAAAATTAAGAAAGTACACCGAGCGTAATCTTCGGAAGGCTACAAAAAAAAAACCAATTGATATTTTTTCATTCTGTTTTCACCCAAGTATTCAGAATTGAAGAAAGTTCCACCATAAAAAATTCCAAAAATTTTGTCCGAAATTTTTTTTTTAATGAAGACATGTAAAAAAGTTTCGAATTTTGAAAAAAATTTTTTACGGAAAATCTTAGAAAATCGAGTACGTTGAGATTATGATTTCCAAATTAGCAACCGAGAAAAAAAAATTCCAACTTTGCAGGTTTTCCGCCATATTGAATTTTTGTTCGCAAAATTCTACACCACAATTCAATTGAGCCCTCAGAAATACAAAGATGTGACTAGAAACCGTTATTTCAAATATCACGCCTAACTCACAACAGTTATCAGAATATTGCTCAAAGTTGACATTAAACACCCTGTATCTCGCTTATGCGTCGAAAACGGGGTATATGTCATGAGGCAAAAATGACTTTCTCGATGTCAACTACACGGCTATATATGTTTGTCCAGTTTATGGTGAAACACCCTGTATTTTTTTGAGCCGAATTCGGCAAAATGGAACAAAAAAAAAAGTTCATTTTGGCCTCAAGAATCTACAACTAAAATATTATATGAACAAGTCGAAGACTCACCCTGTATAATATCATCTTTTATACTTCAATATAAAACCCCGATATCAATATCTCGGAGATATAGTTATACGTCTCTTTTCAAAACATCCTAAAATCCAGCATTTCTTTTTGTCTGGAACTTTTTTTGCAGAATTATTAGCAAGTGGACCATTTCTGTAAATGTGGATTATCTGAACGAAAAAACTGAAGATCCGATAAAGATATCGGGCCATCTAGAATCACAAGCTATCATCTCATTATAAGAAGGAAAACGGAGTCAAATGTTTCATCAGTTTGGGAAACAACCCAATTTTCCCTGATCTCATTTCCGATTGCTGGCAAATTCTGTCGATGGTCTTCAATTTCTTTTTCGAGAGGTTACGGGATACGGAAGTTCATAATTCGATTATATCTGCCACTGCTCGAGGCGGTTGAATATTGCAAAATCTAAAATCACCCCTGGGTTAGACAAACTCTCTTCCTAATTAACTAAGTTTTGCATCCTTCGCTGGTTTTAGGGAGGATGTCTCAAATGCTCCACTAAATTGGACCCAAGGATAAACATATGCACAAATAAGATCAACCTTCTCGTTGCTCGTCTGCTTTGGACTATTTTTCAATTATTGCGTCCTTATTGAGCGGTTCATAGACGATGGAAAATTTGTCAACTAAATAACGAATGAACGAAAGTTGTCATGCCATTCACCAAATAATGAAGGTGAAAATATGAAAAAATTTGTGAGGGAAGTATGATGTAGATTCGTTCGATATTAGACTATGGATATCGAATTCAATTATGTATTTGAATTGGATTTGGATATACGACTAAAAGATGTAACCGTACCGAATTATGAGCAGTTCCTATTTGAAAAACCTAAGTTTTGATTATTTGACGTCGATATTTGATGAAGACACTTAGATATTCTGTAAATTTGATTCAAATAGTAGTTTTATTTGATGGAAATGATGATTCTTCGTGAGCTTCTGAATACTTGTTCGCGTAATTCCTGAACTCTTGCTAACTTTCTAGTACTTTAAGAAGCATCAAGATTCCAGTTCGACATAATAATAATAATAATGGACTTTATTCGGCAGCAGGTGAAAAAGATACATCAATTACACTATAGTAACAAATCCATACAGCTGTGCCAAGAAGGCGAATTCTAGCAAAAGTGCTAATCAACTTAACCCTATATTTCAAACAAATTAGTTCATTAAAAAAAATAAAAAAGAACAATAAAAATAAATCAATGGAGCCAAAGGCATACAATTAACACTATTCAGGTTTATGAAATAGGGAAAAACAAATATACACAGTCTTGAAAGCCAGCAGGATACAGCGATTGGTGCAAGACCACAAGTTCGAACCATGACAAAAAGTTACTGAAGGTCAAAAAGAATTCTTTTGTATACTGATTTGAAAGTGTTTGGCCTTAATAATCTCAGTTCAGGTGAAAGCCTATCATATGTCCAAACGGCATTTTAAGGTCGCCGTTTTAAGCGCGTAGGAAATGTCGACCGATAGAGGCGCCACCGTGCATTTTACGGAATATCTCCATAGAACTTACATTATCTCTATGAGTTCTATGAATATCTCTCTAATTATGAATGAAATTAGTGCAAATGTGGGTAAAGCAGGAAGTTTTTCCCGCTAAAATTTGAATTTGGCCATTCTCTGCCAATTCCGTATTTCAAGTTGTTTTTCTGAATGAAATTATCTGTAGATTCCATTTTAATCGGAAGTTGAAAGATTTTCATGGGTCTTTCGTTTGAAATAAAACAAAAGCATGAGTTGGCTCATTTTCTTCTATTTTTCAAAGAAAAAAAATTAACTGTTGAAATGCAATTAATCTCAATTATCTCATTAAGAACTCCAATCCTTTCTGAGTTCACCCACAAAATTTCAGTTCTCAAAGTGAAACCATTTTGAAATAAAAACACACTACATTGAACGCCCACCTTAACTGAAACTCCTCTTAGGGCGGGTTGTAACTCAGTAGGTTAACCTCTGGTTTCCATTGACCATTGGTTAACGTTGATTGGGTTGTTGTATGACAGAAATCTTGAAGTTAACCAGTCAGTGAACTCTCGAATTTCCAACCATCTAGTTTTGAGAGTTTAACCTATGGTCTAGACAAAAAAAAGCACAGAAAATGCTTTTAGATTGACATACTACATGAATTTTTAAACGATCAACTTTCAAACTAATCTAAACTGAAAATAATCTATCCCATGTGTGTACTGTGTTGATTAGAAATTGCTCTGCTTGTTTAGTTATTCGAAATGAATATGCAAAGAGAGAATCTGCGTGAATTAAATCTCACTGATGATGAGGACTTTAATACTTTATGGAACTTGTCGAATTAGAATCATTTCCCAGGAAAAAACGGAATTTTAGACCGAGGGATTAACATTTTTTTAAATGGATTGACCAAGAATTTCGATCTAGGTTCCGGTAATCTAAAGAGATAGTGAAACTAATAATTGAAGAAATTGCTTCAGACTGTATCCATGTGAAAATACAATCTCCAGGAGGAAGGGATGCAGAAATTTTCAGAAACAGCACTCATTCAAGAGGCACAAAATATAAATATACAAGTACCAGATACCAGATATATCTAGGTTCAATATGAACAATCTTATTAGATACAATATTATTACGCAATATTTCCAGGCACTCCTGTAACTCATTCAAAAACATTTTCAGGGCAAATATTATTAATGTACAGAATGAAAATAAAACTGTTACCGAATTAATTGTTCATTTTATAGCTGAATTATCATTATATGCACTCGAGGAGAAAAGTTACATCTTGAATTTCATACTTGAACTTATTATCAACCTGCACCCAAAGATTGAAGAAAAGACTCTTTAATCTTTGCCTGCACCTACACGAAGATGGGAAAATATTCAATTGAAACTTGTGTTATGTGTTATGTTTATGTACTGAATAAACAGTCTCGGAATCTGAATGAAAACTTTACAGTCAGATCAAAGCAAAGACGTCAGAGTGTCACAGATTACAGTTAGATTATGACAGAATTATAAAAATATTCAATGGATTCTGTGATCTGGGTTCAGTGTGGCCACTGAAAAGACAAAAAAGAGACGTTTACTTGACCATCATCTGATTTTTCATGTTACAACAGAAATTGACTTAACCTTAATCGCCAGGTTAACCATTGATTTCAAGACCAACTGGTTAACCAACTGAGTTACAACCCGCCCTTAAAGAGAGGCGGCAGAGAAAGATCTCCCTCGTTTCGAGTGAACGTTTCTGTTTGACGACATCCAAACAATTACCATAGACTACATCAGCATAATTCAATTTGGAAAGCACCAAAGAATCAAATAACTTCCTCCTGAGCTCGAAACTCAAAAGATGCCTATTAGTCCTATTACCGTATCGTAACCTCAGAGCATCATAACTTTTACCCACAATATCTCTGACGTGTGATCTGAAACGAAAATCTCCATCAAATGTAGTCCGAGATTCTTCACACTAGAAACGAACTGCAGCGGTCTATTATTTACCTGAATTAATCCAAGGAATGGCTCAACAGTAGCAACCCGACCCGCGCTACCGAAAATCATCGTCTGTGACTTAGAGGCTTAAAGATTGAGACCAAACATTGAAGTCATTTTAGAGATTCGGAGAAGATCAGAATTTATTCTCTCAACTGATCTCGGTGCAGAAAAGCTCATATGCAACTTAGTATCGTCGGCATAAGCCTCAACTTGGCAATTTTCAACAGACGTGAGTATTTCGGCAGTATACATAATGAATAAGAGAGGTCCCAAAATGGAACCCTGAGGAACGCCACTAGTGACATTAATTCTGTCCGACGAACCATCATTCACCTTGATAACCTGAAATCTTTCCGATAAATACGATTTTATAAGAGCGACAGCCGACTCATCAAATCGAAAATAGTGTAACAATGCACACAACAGCTCATGATTGATGTTATCAAGAAGTAACAATACCGAGACTGACCCCTCATCCCACGCCCGCAAAAAGTCATCAGTAACACTTGTCAGAGCAGTCACAGTACTGAAACCCTTCCTAAATCCATTTTGAGTTTTTGGAATCAAATCATTGACGGCAAAATAATGATACATCTGAACGGACAGAATTTTCTCGAAAAGTCTAGAAATCGTGGGAAAAATGCTAATAATGGGGTCATGGGGATTTCCGGTACTTCAAAATATGAACTTTTCTACCCATGATGTAATGAAGGTCAGTTTATAACAAATCTGTAACCATTTATTTACCTACTCTGAATTTTGAAGAACTGATTATTCGATATTGAAAATGTGATTTCAACACGTGTGAGTTCAAACGTCCCTCTGCTGTGATGTCAGTGGCTCAATTTGTAATATGATTGATTGAAGTTCGTGATGGAGGGGACAAAGCCCAGATTAACTGAGAGACACGCCACTGTTGTCAATTCTGTGTAAAATCTCTGAATTTATTTATAATTATATTCAGTAATCGTATTATATTTGATGTGATGTTCATCTTGTGTTTTGGTCAGGAGATCGCAATGATTGTCTGACCGCCAAATGCAAGATGTCACTGCGGGGCGGCCAGACAAACTGTTCACCACATCATCACCGAATGCCAGAACAGGGCCGACACAGGTGACTTCAATGATTTCCCGATGGCGACCAACGAAGCGATCGACTACATACGTCAACTAGATGTTAGCCTATAAACTTATTTCTTATTTCCTGTTTGTATATTCATGTGTTATTACGCCATACGATAAATAAATAAATAAATAATTTGATGTGATCACTATAATGTTTTGAAACATCGTCATATAACAACTTAATTTTCATTGAAGTTGATATAATACTCAATCTCTGAAAATACAAATACTGATGTGACAACCACGCCTACAAATTATAAATAAAAACATAATCTTCTTATTTGTCATTATTCGACATTTCGACGTCTTCTCTGCGTACTAAAGAATGGCGTTTCTTATAGTTCTAGCAGTATTCCATACTCTATATTCTATACTCCTAGGTTACGTCAACGACTGACCACTATACACAGTTGCCAAATTCATAATTTTTCTTACCACTAATCAGCACTTCTCAAAATGAAAATAATTATTAATGCTTCCTAAATTAGAAGACCGGCCTATATATACCAATTCTTACCTGTTTAGACTAGGGATAATTGCTTTTAATTGAATTTCTCACCTATCTGCTTACTTGAACCCACTTTATCTTCAATTAGGAGATCGTAAATTTTATGATGTTATGAAGCTTCATGGAGTACAAATGAAAATGTCATGATGATAAAAGAAAAACATCCAAAATCGACATTATATCATATATCATTAGGAAAGTGAAAGCAAGGACTTTTTCAGGCTAATTCTTTTTTGTGATTTCGCAATGCTGTTATTTTTATTTCAGCAGCACGTCATGACGAGTACAACCAATCAAAAATCTCGCCAGCCACCGACGTCACACGATTTCCCGCTTCTTCTGATCGTTTGATTCGGTAGATTATTTTTGAGTTTTCAATATTTTTTTAAGGGTATAAATTGATGAAGAAAAAAAAATTCGAATAACGTGAGAATCCAATATGTCAAAATATATTTTTTCCGAAAATGACTGGAAATGCCCATTGGTTCTCGCTATCTGGTCAGCATTTCCATTATTCATGAAAGAGAGAGCGACTATTACTACTCTTACCTCAGCCGTGTGAATCATGCTGACCAAAAATGGTTTTAAAACAATAGAATTCTGAGATATTTTTTCATTGGTGATTTTATTTGTGGAACAATGAACTTAACCTCAATTTACTCCTTTGCATTAATGATGGCAAAGATGAAAAAAATTCACAGTGAGAATTAGATAGTATGTTGTTGGTCGATTCCACGCTGAAGTACGTCATATAGTTAACGGGTTATGGCAGTGCTACCTCTAGGGTTTTCAGTGCCTCTTCATTCCTCCTCTATCAAAAACTTCATTCATCATTTGGAAGGGTCCATATGTTTGCAGAATCAACATTCGAATTTATGACCTCATTTTCTATTCATTGAATATAGCATAATTTTATCTATTGGCATACGAAGGAACTAAAACTTTAAACATGTGCATATTATAGCACATTGAAAGATTGAAATGATGTATTTCAATTAGCCCTTTATGACGAATAATGAGTTGAAGCCAATTAATACTCGATAGATGTTAGATCAATTGGATAAAAGAGAGATGAAATATATTCATTAGTTCCTGGTTGTTCAGTGGATTGATATTGCTATAGGCCCTCACACCGAATCATACCCAAAACGATACACAATCTTTCTTTATGGATATTGGGGCCATAAAATTCATTAATCTAATATCTCCCGCCGTCGAATATCCATTCGGTCACTTTGGTGGACATCAAAAATGCCCTTCGCGAATTGGTTCCTAAAACGATAATCTGAACATCCAATATTGCAAAATAATCGGGCATTGATAATTTGAATGTATGGATGTTCGATTGGCATCGAGGGAATCCATCGACATGATATTTTGAATTGAGCAGAACAAGATAATATGAGTTTTGTGATGGACAGTGACGAAGGAAATAGTCATGATAAATATCAATTGCTATACAGTATAGGGTGAGAGTACCTACATGGTATTTCAACATAAACTGGACAAACATATAAAGCAGAGTAGATGACATCGAGATAGTTATTTAATCAACTAGTTTATTAATGACAGCGATTAATGGTCGAAATATTTTAACGCGTGAGCGGAGCGAGCGCGTTAATGTTTGAGACCATTAATCGCTGAATTAATGAACGAGTTGATTACAAGATTTTTCCGTCGACCTCATCCCGAATTCAATATGAATTCTCGATAGAAATGAATTTTTTATTTTGCATAATAGACAAATCTGACATAATGTGAATTTCTATGTTCACTTAGATATTTTAATATTTATGCTCCCTATGGAACAATTCGAAAAATTCATAGAGGGAATATTGGACATGTTGTGACATTCTGAATAGTTAACATTTAGTTTGCATTTATATCATTACCCATGATATCAGATAAGGAACGTGCCACGTGTGGAGAAAATGGAGGTTGATGTATTATTTACTTTGCAACTTTTATCACCTGAAATTTCTTCTGCAGTCTATTTTATTTTGAATGGAGTTGTCAATATACCCTTCCTTGACAGAAGTTGATTTCCAACGAAGCTCGATAGTGCCCTGACTGAATATTTTATGTTCGGTTGCCATGATAATCATGCATTAATAAGAAATCATGCAGTAAAATATAGTCCATCCAAGAATGATTGACATCTCGGGGGGCTTTGGAAAATCAAAATTATGTTGGTAATGCCATTCAGTAATATTTTGAGTTGCAGAATTCAGGTTGGTGTTGGAAATATCACTGACATTTTGTTCTGTCATCAATGTTTCGGAATTTGGCAAAAAATTGAGCAAGTGAAATAAATATCTTTGAAATGAGGCTCTTGAAGAGTGAACAGCTAAAAAATGGAAAGCCTGCACAGAGCACGTAGAAAAAGAAATGAGAGGAGATTAGTCAAAATATAAGCAATGTTATGAAATGCTGACAAAACCTTTCATTATGAACATGACGAGTTCTGCCCAGATGAGGAAATAAACATGTTGTGGTTGTTGAAACAGAATAATAGGAATATTTATATTTTTCATATTCCATATTTTACACCTTCATTGTTCACAAATATTGAATGTTACAATGTCATGACAAAATTTTTCATATATTAAATAGATCCATGGGTTAAGTTTTGTTTCCGTCTTGATATCTATTACAAATTTCTCAATCCATTCACATTGCAGTAACACACGCTTCAAATTATCAACTAGATTTTTTCGGTTTACCGAATATTCATATTGAACATTGAAAAGTACCGTGCTACTTAATCACCCACGATATTTTTCGTTATCAAACCAGAATTTCCAGGCTGTATGCTCCTATAATTGATCGTAAGATCGAAAATGTATCACTACAAGATGAAAATAATATACTGCTGGTATACAAATTCACACGCTGGTAATCGTATGTGAAAATTGGGAACATTTTCGTGTTCAAAGTTCCTTACTTCAAAAAAATATCGTTCAATTTTTAGGTTATTTCTATATCTATGATGAAAGCACAGAAAATTTTTAGTTACTTTTTTGTAACTAGAAATAAAGCTGCGACTGAACTTTCAAGGTCTGCTCTGATGTCAATCATTCTTGGATGGACTATAGGTCATTAATGGATGATTTCGGGAGCGTTAAAATGAGCTTTTATTCTATGGTCGACGGAAAAAGTCATTTTTGCCTTATGACATACAGGGTCTTTCACCCAACCTCACCCATATTTATGCGGGAAACTACAGAACGTATTTTCATGAAATTCAGCACTTATAAGTATTTCACGATGCTGATGAAATCTAAAATATTTTCAAGGCATGAGCACCTCCGGTTTTTCCGGAAATGACGTCAACTTCCGTTTTTCAAATTAGAACACCATTTTTTTATTGCAGAAATAGATTCCTTAGAAAATTTCAAGTTATTTTGATGTAACATTTTTCAGTTTTGGTTGGAAAATTCTCTCTGAGCGGGAAAATTCGAAAAAAAAAATCGAAAAGAGAGCTCCGCTGAAACAAGAATAACTTCGAGGTTTTTGGATGGAAAATTTTCATTTTTGGGATTTTTCAAGATGTAAGATTGATGTATCCACTTTAAAAATCGAAATCGCGATTCATGATACAGGGGGTGAAAAAATCGCTTTCAAAGTTAGGGATGACAAAATCGTGAAAAATCAATTTTTTCAATTCAGAACCCCATTTTTTTATGGCAGATATTGAATCTACGTTAAAAAATAATGTGAGTGTATGCATCACATTATTTAATTATCTAAGTACCTTCTCCGAGCGTACTCTTTGGAAGGTTACAAAAGGAACACCAATGGTCAATGAATATGTTTTTATTCTGATTTCACATCAGTATTCAGAATGAAAGATAGTTAAACATCAAGAGATTCCATTAATTTTGGGTGAAATAGCTTTTTTACTATGGACGTGCAAAAAAAAATTCGAATTCCGGAAATAAGTACATTGAAATAATGCTATCCAATTCGACTACCGAAAATGAAAAATTCCTGCTATCTGCCATATCAATTACATTTTCAGAATTCTGCACCACGATTGAATTGAGCACTGGAAAATACTTAGCCCAGAAACCGTTATTTCAAAGGCAAGCATAGCAGTTATCAGAATATTGCTCAAAGTTGACAGTAAACACCCTGTAGTTCGCTTATGCTTCGAAAACATGGTACCTATAGGTATGTAAAAATGCAAAACTAACAGTCTAGATGTCATCTAAACAGCTATGTATGTTTGTCCAGTATGTTCACCATAGTGAAACACTCTGTATATCTATGCTAATATTATAAAGAGGAAAGATTCGTATTTTTGTGTGTTTGATACTACTTGGCTCAAAAGACCGATTTCAGAAATTCTTTGACCCTTAGAAAGCTACATTATCCCTGAGTGACATAGGCTATACTTTCCACCCGAAAAAATT
The DNA here is from genome assembly GCA_910592335.1 of Adalia bipunctata. Taxonomy (NCBI): domain Eukaryota; kingdom Metazoa; phylum Arthropoda; class Insecta; order Coleoptera; family Coccinellidae; genus Adalia; species Adalia bipunctata. Next base: position 35,063,702 of record OU342948.1, read on the forward strand.
AAGGATACCTACTATAACTTCAATAATTAGCTATTTTCTCGTGCGCTGCAAAAACCGTGAGACTTACGTGGATACAATGAATGACGGAAATACGTTATTTATCCCCAGTATTTAATTTAAAACGAAATTGCCCTTTACATCAAACAATCACAACGAGTACCTACATCAGGTTGAAGTGATGGAGATGAAACCGCACGACCGGATCTAAAAGCGTCTCCGTGCTAGGTAGGCGGGAGGAAAGGGCACTGAAGTGTGGGACGGGGACATGCATATCTATGAAAGAGTAACCGCGTGCGGCGTGGATCAACAAATTTCTACCCGGGCAAAGCTGGGACAGGCGGCTTGTGTAAACATAAGATGACTTCGATATACAGGGTTGGGATGAAGTTTATAGAACCAAGTAAATATCTTTTGAACGAGAAGAACGATATTTAAGAAAATTTGCAGGTGAGAGCAATGGAACAAAATGCATCTGATGTACATTTTTTGTTGATAATATACTTCCGGTTTAACCAGAAATGCCATAAACTTATTCAATTGGGGACACCCTATATATTTTCACAGATTTTGAAAGGGCTTGTTATTTTGAATTCATACCTACTGAGTTTCTTGTGAAAAAATTTGTAGAAACTGTTAGTTGTACAGGGTGGCCAGATGGTTCGGTACTACAACTCCTTAACTATAAGAGATAGAGAAAAAGTAAGTTACATGTCAAGTTCTCTTTTTTCGAGAAACAGAAATTGCCGACAACCCCAAGTTGCTACGGCATCTAGTTTCCGAGCTACACGGCTACACGGAGCTATAACGAAAAATTTCTTTCAAATGGAAATCATAATGGGAAATGGTATTCCAACGATTTCAAAAATATATATCATGATATACTTCCGAGTTCACTATAGATCGAAAATTTCGAAAAAACACTTTTCGTTCAACAAAATCCAAGCACTTGTCAAATTCAATTTAGCTTCTTCATTGTTGTATCGTCTGGCCGATGAAGTCTTAAAATTCGTCTTACTGTTTCCCCTGGTGATTTCAGATTGAACTCGAATTCGTCGAAGTGAAATATTCAATTCAATGCAACCATAGCACGCACTACTTAAACTTGAGGGTAGTTCCTCCCAATAGAGTATTTTCGATTCGGACATTTTTTCCAATTAATGAACGGGACAAAAGAATTAGGAGAATTGAAAGAAAAAGAGAAAATATCACTAGAAAAAATTGTCTAGAATTAACAATTATGTACCATATAGGTACCTGATTTTATGATCGCGGTTTCAATTCAAGTGTACGGTTGGGAAAAAATTCAGAAAACAAACCAGTTTTTCTATTTCGAATATGTTTATATGCAATGTAAAACCAAATGATTATATGAGAAATAACTTTGAAGTACAAACTTTATGATGACTATCTTCATGGGCGCCCGCAGAAACCGGCAGGAATTTTTTTCAGGGGAGGGGCAAATAAAGATTAGTAAGTAATATTGAGGGTGTTGTGCTGAAAAATAACGAGGTCATCAAAATCTCAGGGGGGGACCATACCCCCCCCCCTGCTCCTCTCTGCACTTCATATATCCAGAGATATTCTTCTCATGAAAAAACCGAAGGGGCATAATGTTTAAGTTTTTTCACGAAGATTAAAATTCTGCAACGGACAAAGTAAATTCCCCATTGAAGAAACCTTTTTGACCTTGAATGACATCGAAATCAAACTCCGATGTAAGATTAAACGACTTCATTATTTTTATGTCAGTTTCATTTGAAACATTTTTCGATCTAGGCACTTCCCAGAGAGTTATTTCAGTGGATCAGGTTCACCCTGTATAATATATATTTTCTTCTTCAGCTCAGAAACTTTTGTCATCTTCAGTATTTTGAATTAATATCTGCATTGCTGATAATCAATGGTATTCAGTTTCAACGTCTCAGCGTGAGAATAATTACGGTGCTCTTCAACATCCCTAATGAGTTGGGCGAGTGCAAATGCGCTGTGAAAGTTCCTCTATAAGTTCATCAATTCGGGACTTCTAAGTTTTTTGACTCGAATTAATGAAATTGAATCATAATGAACTTCCTCTTCGCAGAATAAGGCGCGAAAGTATAGCAGGTGGAGAATTTTTTATTTTGCAGGTTCTTTACGCGAATATATTAAATTCATCGCTAAAAGATTCTTCATGGTTTGAGTTCGGAAGCCTTTATAGCACTGGTTACGCGATCTGGAGATAACTTCTTGTAGCTTGAAACGTTAATCGTCATCAAAATGAAAAAATTTCATTTCGATTGAATACGCTGTTTTGAAATAACCAGAAAAAAAAAACTAACCAATTATTCTCGGCATTCGAGATCGGAACCTACCTTGAAAATTACAAAGGACCCCGCACTTTTTCTATGGGAAATGGCGTTCCGTCAAATTTTCTAAAATTTTGGTATAATGTAGTACTGATCAAAAGTGTCCATGGCCCCAAATCAATCCTATTACTAGTTTTGGAGATACAGGGCGTTGAAATTGAGAATTACCCACTTTTAATACGCGCGTATCTCGGAACAGAATCGAATGAACTTCAATTTTTCTCAAGAAACATTTCATTACATTACATTACATAAAAATAATTTGAAGCGGGTTACTGCAATGTGAATGGATTGGAAAATTTGTAATAGGATATCAAGACAGAAACAAAACTTAACCAATGGATCTATTTAATATACACTGTGTCCGTAAAGTATGGAACAAATTCATTTTCAGCTAAACAGGTCATTTTAAGAAATAATCCTGAAACACGTCGATTTTTGATGTTAATTTACCGTATTTTTAAATAAAAATCTAATATACAGGTTGAATTACGTTCGAGTTATGACGTCACCGTCATTTTTTTTAAATGGAACACCCCCATTTTGTCTCAATTTTCGGATTACTCTAGCTAAGCTGATTACAAAATGTATCACATGTTGATTCCAATTGGTACAGGGTGGACAAAAATACAATAGTTCTGTGTGTGCTCATAAAGTAACATGTTTGGAAACAGCTGATTTTTATTACTTTAAACATGTAGCAAACTACGGGGTGTTGCATTCAAACCAATTGCCGCTAGACAATAAGTATTTTTGATAGTATTGTTAATTTACCCAATAAAGAATGTTACGCGATACTTTATGGGCACACACAAAACTGTTGTATTTTTGTCCACCCTGTTCCAATTGGAATCAACATGTGATACATTTTTGGAATCAGCTCAGCTAGACTTATCCGAAAATTGAGACAAAATGGGGGTGTTTCATTTAAGAAAAATGACGGTGACGTCATAACTCGAACGTAATTCACCCTGTATATTAGATTATAATTTTAAAATACGGTAAATTAACATCAAGAATCGACGTGTTTCAGGATTATTTCTTAAAATGACCTGTTTAGCTGAAAATGAATTTGTTCCATACTTTACGGACACAGTGTATGGAGAATTTTGTCATGACATTGTAACTTTCAATATTTGTGAACAATGAAGGTGTAAAATACGAAATTTGAAAATGTAAATATTCCTATTATATTTTGTTTCAACAACCACAACTGTTATTATTTCCTCATCTGGGCAGACCTCGTCATGTTCATAATGAAAGGTTTTGTCAGCAATATCATAACATCCCATATATTTTGACTATTCTTCTCTCATTTTTTTTTCTACATGCTCTATGCAGGCTTTCCATTTATTAGCTGTACACTCTTCAAGAGCCTCATTCCAAAAATATTTATTTCACTTGCTAAATCATTTGCCAAATTTTTTCAAAACAGTAATCGAAGAACAAAATGTCAGTGTTATTTTCAACTCCAACCTGAATTCTGCAACTTGAAATATTACTGAATGGGCATTAACAACATAATTTCGATTTTCCAAAGCCTCCCGAGATGTCAATCATTCAAATTCAATAGTCCATTCTTCCTGAAGGGCTAAACTCAATTCCTGAAAAATTAAAGGTGGGTCCTGGCGATTGGATATTGCTCTCCCTATAAGTAATCCCATACGTGCTCAATTGGATTCATGTCCGGTGAGGATGCTAGCCAGTTCATTCTCTGGATATTGTTTTCTTGAAGAATGCTTTCAACCCTTGGTGTGGTAGGGCGTTATCATCCTGGTAAACGAAATCATACCCAATTTCGGGCACAACTTCCCGGGTGGTGTTCTGCCCATTTTCGACGGGTAGCTCTATGTCCACTGTCCACGTTATAGCCGAGGTACTCTCAAAGTTCTTTTGCCCTTAAATTCGAGGAATGCAACCGATTCGTAATGGTGCTGATTGAAAGTACCTGTCTATAGGTCCTCAGAAAATGACTTCGAACGGCTGTTGCAGATACGGTTCAATTCCTTCGAGTAAAATTAGCGAATTGAAAGTCTTTCCTTGCAGATGTTACTCTGGATCGACCAGGCACCGGTTTGCATTTTCAGTAACAGCAGACGCGCTAGATCATCGGCGGTGCTTCGGCTTTTTTCGGCTTTTCAGTAATGGGCGATAGACTAGTAGTCAAGTAGACTACGCGGTTGTTTGACTAACACAACAGACGGCGCAGACGCACTACGACTGCCTGAGTATTTGGTCGTATTCAATTGTTTATTAGTTGAAACGTGTTGGCTGATGTATAAAAATGGATTGCTTACCAGATAATTGTAATTACAAAAAATGTATTGTAAGATCTGATTTAAAATCAAAAGACGATGTCGAGGTAAGCTTGGGTCAAAATGATCAATTTATGAAATAAAATAATGAATTCTAAAGCGCAAAAATTGAATGTGATGGGGCTGGTAGAGACTAGGCAAAGCAAACCTTTTTACAAATCTTTTGTATAGATAAAGTGAGGAACATATATTACCTTTTTATTGCTACTGGCATATATAATTTATAGCTTAGGTTCTCTATCCAAATTTATGGTAATTCCATCCAATCCTCTTTTTCACTGCGATGGCCTGTCTCAATTTATGTGTTTTTTTAAATACTTTAAATACCACGGAACAACTACAAAGCATAAGCGCCTGGGTATAAGAAAAGGAAAAATGATAAGTGTGCAGCCAACAAGTGCAGCTAGAAGGAAATTGGCAATGGGTGGCAAAAAACATTTCTCAGCTGGTAGAAAAGTGAAAAACTTACAAAAAAAAGCTAAAGCACCCCATTCTATACAAGAATGTGTCAATATGAATATGGGCTCAGGTGAAAATAAGTTTGAAAAATGAAATTGATTTGTTATTTTTCTAAGGTCATTTTTTAATAATTTATAAATCATTAAAATCATAATGAATTTTTTAATGTGTTTTATAAATAAATTAATAACGAAAACAAAGGCATTATTTGCTAAGCTTAAATAAATAATTTTTTTTTAAATCAGTCTCACTTGAAAGTTAACTTAAGGTGAGAAACAGCAGACGTTCTAGACCTAGATCGTCTGCTGTTACTGTCGTCGCCGAACGCTATTCGAAAACATAGCGCGTCTGCTGTTACTGAAAATGCCACCGGTTTCCGGGCAACGCTGACGATTTTCAGGAAAAGAGCCACTATGCGCTTTTTGAAGTCCGTGGAATATACAAACGTTGCGCAATCTGGTGGTGCTACTATTCTTGCCCGGTCAAACTGAGAAGTTGGACGTCCCGGCATTATCCACGGAATATTCTCGATATTCCAACTCTTATTATTCGCTGAAAACTGACCAACTTCGTATTCTACCGAACAAGAAACATTTTTTGCTGATTTATTGTTTCCATTTATTTAAGTGCTATAAGGCAGAAAGACCTCGGTCGATAGCCCTTTGAAAATTTGTATTTTCAATAAAGTTCTCTTCCTCTCTTTCTCTTCAAGTGCTATAAGAAGGTGAAGATTCGACACACAAAAAATGATCAAGCAAGAATTTTCACAATGTGTGCATATTGGAGAGCCATTTATATTGGGGGAACATCATAGACCGGCTCTGCGATTGGGGACCGGAAGGCACACTACTTTATGAAAACCGGAATAAACTCTGTTAACCCATCGAGCATGTTCAGGCGACTTAACACATTGTACCATCCTCTATAGTTATTCCACGAAGTCCACTTTGTGTGGAACTAGGTGCCTCAAGCAAATATAACAGATCATATCATTTCTACAATGCCTAGACAGTGGCGGCTGCTCAATAAGTGCACATGTGCACGTGTAGGTACCCCCAACTAATATCTTCATCTAAAGGAATTTACTTTTGTGTTTGACGTGAACGATACGTTTTCTATTTGGGTATTTAATTTAATTTTTCATTTCCGATGTTCCGGTCCACGGTTCTGTTGTTCTGTATTTCAGACTCCAAACGGCGGGCGAACTTTGAACGCCAACGTGGCCAATGCAAATATACGCGTAGAGTCGTAGACGCTAGACGGCAGTCGGGAAATGAGCCTCGATTGCAGCAGCAGCTACCCCTCGCGCCTTACACGTCCTGTAACAGTTCACACTATTTAGCTGACAGAGGTACACATCCAGAATGTGTACGCGTAGGATACGTCATAGCTAAAGAACTACGATGTACGTCGTGTGTAGGTGAGATAATTCTTTATTTTTATGGGTGAGATGCTGTCTACCGTGTTTGTTGTATTCGCGAATTATGGAAGAAAATTTGGAGAATCTGATTTGCATTAGCGTAAAATATTTAGAAACAATTAGTTTTTCTTTGCTAACGGCAGAAGAAAAATAAAAAATCAAAAGTGCAGGTCGTCCAAAGCTGAATTTATCGATCACGCGATCATAAGAGAACCTTCAAGATAGACACTTTCGATAAAGCCGAATCGTTATGTGGTTGTGAAATTAGTAACAGTCTTTATTGTTCTCCTTGTTTGTTATTTGCTAGTGATAATCGAACAGAATGGAACAGATCCGTTGTCAAGGATTTAATCCAAAAAACATCAAAGTTCCAAGACACACCTCTCTGTCAAATTAGGTTTTTTTATAAGGTAAACAAGATATTCGACAACAATTAAACAGTGCTTACCGACTGAATATCGAGCAACATTATGAGCAGTAAAAAAAAACAGATACATTTTATCGATAATCATAAACTGTATTGAATTTTGTGGTGCTTTCGAATTAACATTACGTGGCCATTAAGAAGGAAATGATTCGATGAATCCTGGTATATTTAAAGGTCTATGAGTTTTTCGGTTGGATTAGATTTAGCACTCAGGGATCATTTGGATCAATCCACAGTATTCAAAGGAACATCCGAAGACATTCAAAATGAATTATTGGACTGTATGCTTTCTGTGTGTCATGCACACATAAAAAAAGGAATTGCTGCCTCAGAATTCGTGTCCGTGATAAGTGATGAAACAAGTGACATTTCAAACATTTTCCGAATGGTTATAGTTTTCCGCTACACTTCAACAGACGGTACCCCTTGAACTATGCAATTTCGGATTTTTGCGCTAACCCCTTTTCTGAATATTCTTCCAAGATGAGGCGAAAGAACGTCACAAACTGCTCTAAAATGCGAGGTTTGAAGGTAAGTTTTCAAATTTATTTCCACCCCCGAACTCCCATAGTGCACTCCCAAAAAAAAAATCCACGCGCCGCCACTGTGCCTAGACATTCTCAAGGATTGTGCCTACATTTTGAATTATTTGTGGTTTATACGTTAAGAATATTTCTTCCAAATCATATTATTTCATTCTTGATGATTACCAAAAAAACAGCATAGGTACCTGATTACCAAAAAAACAGCCAACCTGTGATAGTGCTGATGGCTTTCAGTATATCAACAAACGCATGTGAATTGCGAACTGGTTGCGAGTAATGTTCAAACCAATCAACCCGAATGGTACGAACGCACCGATAGCAGTTTTGTCCTTATCAGGCGGAATATCCAGAATCGACGCTCGAACCATTCAGTTTGCTCGATTGAACAATGTTTAGCGACTACCTAGTTCGCCATTCACATTGAGCTTGTTATCAGCCTCGAAAGGTTGAATCCATTGCCATATTCCTCATATTAGTTTCGTAGTGGAGAGGGAGTAATTGGGAGCTATGAAGAAGCTTGAGCAACAGTAAATACATATATGCATACTTATGTACCTAGGAATTTGGATGAAGAGGCCATAAGCACCTTTCAACGTCAAGCATGAACAATTCTCTACTATCGAGGAGTTACGCTGGAGTGATTACCAGAGTCTAGATTGTTCCGGCCCAGTATATTAGCTGGTCCCGAAGATGCCCCGTATACAAATTCAAAAAAAGTTTATGTTCCCAATATTGAAATTGATAAACTAGAGCTTATTTTCGATGTAGAAATTTCTTGGTTACGATCTGGACCACCCTGTATATGTATTTCCAGATATATTTTTCTCAGATCCGGGAAGAAACTGAACGGAAGATGTCAAGAAAACAGAAGAAAACCTCAAGTCAAGAGAAAGCTTGAACACGGAATCCAAAAAATCCAAGAAAGAAAACAGCGGGAAATCTACAACGAAGAACTCTGGGAGAATAATAAAAATAGAAGCAGGAATCGAAACACATAAAAAATTGGAAAATATAGAATTAGAAAAACAAAAAATAAAGGTACAACGACTATAAAGAATGCAGCGAAAAATATTGTTCGAACTGGCGTAGAAAATGCTATGAGATCCGACGAATCTGAATCCAATGAGGAAAAATCCAATAATTTTGATGAAGTTGATGGTCGATTCAAACATGGTCAAGTACGAAAATGGATTGATAATGTATTTTTATTTTTTGTATACTTTGAAAAACACGAAGAAGGGAAAATGATGAACCAACAGCAACTGACTTCAAGTAGAAACCCAACAGATGTAAAGAACGACCAATTACACTTAAGGGGACGATATACTCTGGCCGACGACTACGGCACCGATTCTCCATTCAAAAAGTGCCTTTCATTTTTCCAAGTTCACGCCCTCAATTTTTCTCCTAAAAGCTTGATTTTTTTTAGATTCAAGTTGAAGGATGGCTTGAGGGGACTCCAATTTCTTCACTTTGCAAAAATTATTTTTCGCATGAAAAAATTGGCTACGGCACCGATTCTCCATTTAAAAAGTGCCTTCATTTTTCACGTCCCCCAATTATTCACCTCAAAGCTTGATTTTTTTTTAATTGAAGTTGAAGGATGTCTTGAGGGCACTCCGATTTCGTCTTTTTGAAAAAAAATATTTTTCGCATGAAAAAATTGGGTTGAATTTGAAACTTTATGAAAATTGACTTCATAATCGATATTCGGCGGTTGTTCATTAATTTTTTTCAGAAAATTCATTGAAGTGCCCTCGAAAAATCAATTTTCTATATTTGAAAAATTCCATTTGGATAGGCTCAAATAATGCAAAAAATTATGGAAATACTGAAAGGACTTCCAGTGAGTGTGAAATCACAGAGAACTATCTGGAATTTCATAGGACAAAAAAAAAGCTTTCAGGTGGAAAATGAAGGCGTGTTCTTGGAAAAATGAAAGGCACTTTCTGAATGGAGAAACGGTGCCGCCGGACAGAGTATAACGTCCCCTTAAGCCAGAAGAAAATAATTCTTGAAAAAAATCATAAAAACATGAGTAGACTTCAATTATGTCTGAAAGGAAAAGCAAAGGAAACAGTGCATACCCTATCGAATTTTTTTGATGAAGTGAAAGATGTCATGTAGTTGTTGGAGAAAATATCTCTTTCTCCGCACTTGTTAGGAAAATAATTATTCTACTAGAATTTGATATTATTTGCATAAAAGAAAAATAGATAGAATCGATAACAGAGAGTAAGGGGCTTAGTGACTCTCCCTGTAAAAACCCGTTGGAGTCGAATTTCTTCAGTTAGATGTTGGTTTACAGATATGTATATGTGTAGAGGTGTCAGTGTTGAGGAGTTGTTCCACAATTTTTATTACAGGTGTTGGTAGTTGTTTATCATTCAGAATTTTTATGACATCCTTGAGTCTCACTTTGTCGAAGGCCTTGGTGAGATCTACAGAGTGTAACAGCCAAATGGAATAAATTCGATAACGAATAAATGAGGGCGTGTTGGGAAAAACGCTCGGACACGTCGATTTGTAATTTTAAATGCGCATATTTTTCAGGAAAATAATATTATATAGGGTGTTCCATGTGACCGTGGCCAATACCAACTTTCTTATTTCGAATGCAATCCCCTGTATATTATTTATTTTTTGGATTCTTCAGGGAATTCTGGACATAATTCATACACAATGTCCTATACCTATCTCTAACTATTTCGGAAGTATTAAGTGTTTTCAGATTTATTGCAAAAATCAACGTTTCAAATAAAAATTATTTTATTTCACAAATTCGGTACATTTCACTCGAAACCTAATAAGTAATACCACAGAATACCTATCTTAGTTAGGTATTCTGTGGTAATACTGATTATTTCTTAATTAATAAAAAAAAAACATTAATGTCAATGTAGGAAATGTTCAAAATGCTCGTCGCGAACGAGTAGAATTGTCTTCTAAAGGTGCGTATTCACTTGCAACAGAACACTCCGAACGAACCAAACAAGCCGCGCACGCTGAACCGATTGCAACAAATATTGTTCGCGAAAATTCGGGCTGTTTGGAGAGTTTGCGATATTCGCTGCGTTCCCACCCGTATGCCAGTGTTGTTTGTTCGTTGACGATGGATGCAGACGAAGGGATAGACAAGGAGCGAACGACAAACACAGCAAACGTCCGTATCCACTGAACACCGGCGAAAGAATGATTCCCTTTGAGCAAATCACGTTTACCGACAATCCTCGGAAAATGTTTGGCGCGTTCATTTTTGTTCTGCGCAACGTATTGACTAGACAAATTTGTTGCAGCGCGCGCTGCGCGTTTGGTTCGTTTCGGAGTGTTCTGTTGCAAGTGAATACGCACCATAACGTTGGTTCACAATTTTCTACTAGGAAAAACACATTTATATCCCTATGTTTTTTAGGCAAACGGTTGTACATAACAAAACTTTATAGTTCTGTGAGAGTGATAAAACCGTTTTCCGCAAGAACTTGACGATGAGACTCTCCTAACTTCATCCGAGGATTGCCCTCACTGCATACTTCGACAGAACAAAAATTCGTTTAGCTTCTGGTGTATTTCCCCAGAATATCAAACCATAACTTAAAATCGAGTGAAAATTAGAAGAATACACTATTTTAAGAACCTCCAGTGAAATTTGGAACCTTAGTACCTGCATTGTATGAATATTTGATGTTAATTTCTAGGCCAGATTTCCTATACGAGTTACAGAAATGAAACCTCAAATCTTCGGAATCAGTAAACTGTAAAACAGTCAATTATTATAATAATCCAACTGATAAGGAAAGAATATGAACGTAAAACACGCAATTGAGCATTTTTCATTGCACCGCTCAGAAAAATCAGAACATATCGATTCAGAACATCGAAAATGACCCTTTTCCGTGCGGCCGCACCGTGAAAAGTTTTACGGTGCGCTGAGACATAGATGCATCCTATGCTGAGACACAGAGCAACGATTGCGTGACAGTAGATGTCAGTGTTTTGAATAATAGAGCTGAATTTCCATGCATCCGTCATCCGATGATACGACCGTTTGATCGTCGTCGTGATTGGCAGAAATATTCAAAATTGAAAATTTCCTCCAATCACAACGACGATCAGACGATCGTATCATCGGATGACGGATGCATGGAAATCCAGCATTACTGTTTCACAATATCGAAATACTTTCTGCTAAAAATCTTCTCCGTATTATTGTTTTCAGAGAGGTGTTATGAAAAATATCGTTCATTACACGTCCAGAAAGGCTTTTTCCGTGCTTGCACGAGTTCCAGTGTGAGACAAATTTTGGTCATAATTTTCAGTAGGGAGTCGTTACACCAGGTATTTCTATGAATCTATTAATTCAATAAACTATATTGCTAATTGCTCGACTTAAACTAATATACAAGGTGTCCAAGAATAACACCGACAACGCTCGGCCATATATTCTCAAGTTGAAATTAATACGATTAGTCGAAAAAAAAGTTAGGTTGAATGTTTTTAGTTTTTAAGTTATAAGTCATCAAAGATGGCAAATTTTTTTTTAAATTTCAATTTGTGATGAAACGGCATTACCGAATTTAATAAAATTTGGTGGATTAATTCAGTGACTAGAGGTACTTCTTTTTAATAATCAACCAAATTGTATCACAAATTGAAAAAAAAATCGCCTGATGAAAATTTTCTGGAAAAAATTAAAAAGTTAAAACCTAATTCTACGAGAGCATCATTTGGCACATCATGAAATTCGACAAAATTTGCTAGTATGAGATGAAATATTAATTCTTCGGAATGGCACAGCAAATAAATTACAGAATTTTTTTTTTAGGTTCGAGAATTTCTGGGATACAACCATTAAATAATTCGAAAATCAGATACATTTCATTCAATCTTCTACGATTTTCCAGGCTCAAAATTCTTAATTCTGTTAGATCTGATCCGCAGACCAGATCTGTAACAGATCTGGACTGCGGATCAGAACTCACAGATTTCCCTTTCGTGTGTGCCTTGCTAATCATAATCAACAATTTGGATTTTATTTCTGAAACACCTCAGGAACTTATGCTGTACGCTTTCTAAACTACTCACATAACTTCTATACTGTGGGTTCCAGAAGAAAAGAAGCCTACTGAATACTAATACTAATGAATTATAGTCAAGAAAGCTTCATATTTTTCAACAACCTCCTATGTAGGAGAGTAAACCCGATCATGTTATTCAATATCTCCGTTTGAACTGCAGGCTCATAAAAATTTGAATCCATTATTAAATTTGTGCTAAAATACTGCACACTTTTCCTATTCAATTCAAATTCCTGATGGGGTTGCAACCCTCTCCATGCGGTTGCTAGTGGAAACAAGCTTTGTATCCCAGATCATGTCATGAAAAATCGACCAGTCTGAGTGTTTTCACAAATTCTGATTCGTTGTTCATCAAATATCTATTTCGAGTCTCGGCCCCCTAGGTTCCTAAAGAAATAATCAATCTATGTTCTGGAAATGAGATGAATATTTTCAATTTTTATTTCAATTGCAATATTTGATGGAAAATCTTCAATAGCCTTCGCTTTATACAGTATGAGACAGAATAGGAAAAATGGAAAAAAATTCAAATTTATCGATTATTTCTTTTTTATCAATTATATTTATTCCACAACTAAATACAAATTCAATAGTCCCAGTTTTAATACAGTCTTCAAAATTCCATATCTTCAAAAATCCTCATCCTCAAGAAACCGAAATTATCAGCGAACACCAAAAACTCAGCATTTCGAAAGCAGCAGGAAATACTGTTTTCCGAATTTTGAGCCGGGATTTCTCCATCGACTAGGTTGGACTCACTGATCACGAATTCGTGGCTAAATTCAATTCTGACGGCACATCAGGCCATCAGAACTGAAGGTTGCCCACTCGGTTGCCCATTTTACATGTGAAACTCTTTATTTTTCTGTTGATTTGCAGTTAAACATCAGACTGATATCCAGATTGCCTGGCTTCCATTATTTGAATTTGTGATGGAATTATTTGAATGAGTAGGTATGTTCAGGCGCGTACCCAGAAAGGTGTGTTGGGGGGGCTCAGCATTTATCCAGTAAAAGAAAGAAATGTTTAACTATAAAAGATTATAAAAAACAAACAAGAAAATATTAAAGCATGCAAGAGTTGACTAGTTTTCAGTTAGTCGGCTTTTCTTATACTACTTGAAAGTTTTTTGTGGTGAATGAGAATGAGACTTTCGCCTGAGGCGAAAGCCTTGGGGGGCTAGAGCCCCAATAGCCCCCCCCCTGAATACGCGCCTGAGTATGTTAGGCATATCAGATGGCAGATATCAGATGCCTAGCTCGCAAAGCTCACAACATCAAGATGGAGCTTTTATTAATTTTTCCATATTCTTATTTCGAATTTTGTTTCGATATTCATAGTTTTTGAGCGGTCGTTTTTAAGATAGGTATATTTTCGCCACGAGACGTCTGCATTTTTCGAATTCTTAGGCAGATTTGGTCCCAAACGATAACGTTTGACTAACTCATGAAGAATACGCGTTCAGATTCAATTATGTCTGTCTAACCGTGAACACAATAACTCGATAACTAGGTGTTTCAGAAGTGACTATTGAAATTAAAAAAAAAAACTACGGATAAGATTGATAAGATATTTTACATTTGGATAAAGAATGATGTATTCAAGCAAAGTTTTCTCGAATTTGAAAATGCAATTCGATCCATGAGATGGATGAACGAGGGCTCAAAAGGTCCTGTAACCGCGTCTTTTATAAAAATGAATGAATGAGTAATGTTGAGCTTTGTTCCATGACTTGCTGTTTAGAAATTGATGAATTGAGTATTGAATTTTTGCACCTTGTTTCTAGTACAAGTATGCGGCAAAAAATTAATAATTATCCCAGGGCGGTATTACTTTGAATAAGCTACTCTCTCTTACTGAGCATACCATACATATTACAAGATGGACAGCAAGAGAGTGAAAGTGTAGATCATAATACTGGAGCCAAATCAATTCATGAAGTCATGCCATAAAATTGTCTCATCGATCCCAAGTAGTGGTGGAATAACTGAAAAATCCAATGCATAAATTAAAACCTTCTCAAGTCATTTTAGGGGAAGAATAAGCGCCGAACCGATACTTGAATGACGGCTCACTGCCACATAAATTATAATAGGTAATATTTTTGATTCAATATCCATTATTAATTCAGAGGAGTTCTTGTCATGAAAATGAATGGATCGTTTTTGATGGGGGTCGTTTGATATTCCCGGATTCTCTATTGTGCACATTGAATAATCTTTATGAATAACTAGCTGGCCCGGCGAACTTTGTCCACAAATCGTAATAACCAGTGATCAACGGCTTGGTTCTCTGATTTTTGAACTGTCAAATCGAGTTGATTCTAAATCACGCTCCGATCACCGTTCAACCGGTTGTGACACCCACCGTTGCTATTTTTCAAGCAGGAGATGAATTAGGCGAAATTGATGTTCAAAATATACAACATTTTGATGACATTGTTATTTACATGAAAAGAATTCTCGATACCCAATAATTGTTGAACATGATATTTATTACCCAAATTCAAAAACATGTCAGAAATGAAGAGAAAATATGAAAATGGACAACTCACGATTGATGCAGATCGTCAAAGTACGATTTACTTGACATTTCGGTAAAAATTCATTGTTCCACCACTCGAGATGTTTGCCCGCTTTTTGATCTGATGGTAATAGTCTTCCATGTTATCATAAGTTCCATGCAAATTATACAGTAATTGTAAACAGCGCCATCTAATTGCGATAATATCAAATATATTAACTACACGACTATACGCTACAGTGTCTAGATAAGAGCCATTAACCGTAGCGACACCTAGTGGCCTTATTCAAAAGAAGGGGAAGCATTTCCTTCATGAGCATATTTTTCATCGAAGTTTTCAGAGTTTTAGTGTTTCTTATAATAACCAGGCCGCAGACGAATCCATAAATGAAGTTTAATAACAAACAGTTCATCCGATCTCGAGTTATAAATGGTGTAACCAACAACTTTGTTTTATATATAAAGATGAAATTGTAACAGTAATGAATGGGTTACAAGTTCTTTTCTTGAGGACCTAACTTGAAATCAGGTGCAAATTTCTTTAAGAAGTAAATCTGAACTGGATGGGACGATAGATAATAGTTTAGCGATTTCGATTCACCAGAGGGTTCTAATCCGTTTTCAATATTTCTCTGGCACGAACTTTGATGCGCTCACGAAGTAGCTGGCAAAATTTTTTGGTGTATGATAAATTTATTATTTCATGGAGGATTCAATAAAAGACTTATTTGAATGTGTTGGTCTTGGTTGATACAGCGCACACTCGAGTTGAATCTTAATATCGCAGCTTACGAATGTGATTCTGCTTAACTCAAACGTTTCATAATTCAGTCATCGAGGTGAAAACGTGCTACATCGGGAAACGTTTGTTTTCAAGCCTTTCCCTTTGTAAGGCTAAAATATCTTCGATGCTCACATCGTCTTTTGGTGGGTTTTGTTTGACTAATTCGGCTTTGTGGCCAAATCTTCAAAAATAAGATGAGAAATGAAACGCCCGATTTCCTCAAGGTTTGAACCGAACAGTTTTGAGAAATTTCTTGACTTATGTGGTTAGGCTCGAGAGGAAAAACGAGAATCAAGAAAATTCCGAACGAAATTCAATGCTCTTTGACCTTGTAGTCGGATATTCTCGAACTATTGAGTGGCCCTCAGTGGACCTTGAGATTTGTATTTACATTTTCCTGTTCGATTCAACTTTGATAACCTTGGCTAAAGCTCTGATCACAATCAACTGGCTGAATATAGTTATTATTTCATTACGAATCGGATCCTCCGCCATTTTGTAATGACATAAGAATAAAGGTTAACGCCACTGGCAGATCCAGACCGCTTTTCAGGGGGGTATGAATTTTTTTTGGGGGAGGCATGAATTTATTTATTGAAAATATAAGGGATGGATTGAATTTCTATCGAGGGATTATTGTCAATTGTCAAGGCTTAAGGGGGGGGGACATCGAGTGTTGAAAAATCTAATTTGGACAGCGAATTTCAATTTGAAAATTTCGAAACAGTCAATATAAAAATTTTAAGCTCACAAATTAACGAAATTTGAATTCCAAAATTTTCAACTTGAAAAACTTCGTAGAAAAATTAGTTAAAAATCTTACCGATTCAAATTCTCTGAAATTTGTGGGATTTGAATATCATGATTTTAACAGAATGTAAAATGGACAATCTCGAGAAAAAAAAAGGAATTTTAAGATTTCGGAAACAGGAGTTTTGAAGCTAAGTTCCGGCTACTACGTCTCACCATATATGAGCAAGTGAACGTATTGTATCTGCATTCTGATTTCTGCGGTTAACGTTTTCAATTGAAAGGGAAATAGAACTAGCCGATTAGCCGAACGGAATATGGAAAGCTTACTCTATTCAATAAAATCATTCAGCGTGTCTGCGATGTTTATCACTGGCTGGTTAGTATAGGACGGAACTCGTGTTGTACGTAGCCTCTTAAATCAAATATAAGGACATTCCGTATGACTTAACTTTTGAGCAGATTCATGACGGTCTGTACATGGTTCAATATCCAACGAGAACGCATATTCGGGGTATTTCAATTTCGACGTAGGTCGTAGAGATGGAAAGCAATTTTTCTTCATCACATACAGTGCATCGAAAAAGTTATGTTTTCAGCAGTGTCTTCTTCAATTCGGTCGATAATAATTTGAATACCAAAGAGTCTTGGTTGAAATCATGATGCAAGTTAATAGGTACCATGAAAGTAAAAAAAATGACAAACCAAGTTTTTCCGTCTAAAAAAAAATGTATTTCTTTGTAGGGTTGAAAAGTAGTGAATTACAAAAAAATAATTAATCAAACATAACGATTAAATAGAACCTTCGGAGTGGAAAAAACATTTCAAACAATTCGAAAAGTAGGTAATTGACCATTTTCGCTCGATATCGCGAACATCCATTTCGTAACTACACCTTATACCTACTCCATTCACTTTTATTTAATCACATAGGAGGTCATGGTTTCGTTTCCAGGAGTTGGTGCTCCTGATGAAAAGTCTGTGCGCGTACAGAGAATATCGTTAATGACAAAACGACTTTGCCAGTTTCTTTGTTTACATCAAAGAAAAGGTATCAAAGATATTCCACATTTTGTTAGTTCGAATCGATCGGATTCGTCGTCCAGAAGAAGTTTCCTGTCGATATAAGAAATTTCGTGTCATTTTTTCCTTTCACGACTTTTGGCGTGAGTACGAACGGCAAATTTGAATTGAACCAAAATCGATTTATAAGCATAAATAAAGCGAAAGTAAGTACTAATCGATCTTTTTACACTTGATAACGAAGTTTTTTTAGGTATCTGGCCGTTAAGAAAGACGAAATTCCGGTCCCTCAGAAGTTTGGTTAGTTTCGGTAACGTTTTTGATGCTCAAAATTCATTTGGAGAGTGTAAATGGACAAAAAAAGCTTCCTTATACGATCTTCTAACGAAAGCGACAGGAAAATATGGTTCAGGTAGGATTTTCGAGGAATTATGAGGAAAGAACTTGCAGAATGAAATTGCACGATTAAGTAAACGGGTTCTGGATGGCCATCATGGAACTCTAAACGATTATGAATTGTTGATCGTTTTCACGTTTCAGAAAAAAACACGTCGAAAAAGCTAAAAAAAAAGGAGAAATATGAATATATTGCATTCAACGGTAGGTGAATTCAGATTCCGATGAATTGAAATGTGTCACTGGAGCTTTCACTCCTATAAATCCTTTGCCGAAAGTAGAAATAGGCTATATTGAACCAGAATGTATCGGTTTTTTCCATATACCAGGAGTTTGTGTCTTATTGTAGAACAGGTGAATGATAAATGTGAAGCATATGTTCGACCTATTCAGTTTTATTTGTACAAACCTACTGTGGTAGTAATGTATGAATATTTTTCAAACTAATAAATAACTATACAGTCAGAATATTTTACTCCTTGTTCATAAGATCAAATAAATGAAATGTATCTCTTGATTCTTTTAATTACCCATCAATTCATCTTATACAGGGTGTTTCACCATAAACTGGACAAACATATATAGCCGTGTAGAGGACACCGAGGAAGTCATTTTTGCCTTATGACATATACCCCGTTTTCGACGCATAAGCTAGATACAGGGTGTTTAATGTCAACTTTGAGCAATATTCTGATAACTGTTGTGAGTTACGCGTGATATTTGAAATAACAGTTTCTAGTCACATCTTAGTATTTTTGAGGGCTCAATTGAATTGTGGTGTAGAATTTCGCGAAAAAAAATTCAAAATGGCGGAAAACCTGCAAAGTTGGAATTTTTTTTTCTCGGTTGCTAATTTGGAAAGCATAATCTCAACGTACTCGATTTTCTAAGATTTTCCGTAAAAAAATTTTTGCAAAATTCGAACTCAACTTTTTTTTTACATGTCTTCAGTGAAAAAAAAATTTCCGCCAAAATTTTTGGAATTTTTCATGGTTGAACTATCTTTAATTTTGAATACTTGGGTGAAAACAGAATGAAAAAATATCAATTGGTTTTCTTTTTGTAGCCTTCCGAAGATTACGCTCGGTGTACTTTCTTAATTTTTATTTGAGAAACTGGAGGCCGTACGGAGGTCAAAATTAGGCTGATGGGCTGCCAGAATGATCTGGATAAAAATATGAAATTATAAACCAAAAAAAATTTTTTTTTTAAATTTTGGTAGGAATCGAACTCTACGAGTATGAATTGGATTAATTCTAATCCCATAAATCTCCGTTACCAAAGCAACACTAGTTAATCGAGAGTGTAGAGTTCGAATCTTACCGAAGTTTTTTGAAAAAAATAAAAAAAAAAAATTAATTTTTTTTTCAATTTTTTGAATTTTTTCGAAAAAAATTTTTTTTGGTTATAAATTCATATTTCTATCTGGGTCATTCTGGCAGCCCAGCAGCACAATTTTGATCTTCGTACGGCCTCCAGTTTCTCGCATAAAAATTAAGAAAGTACACCTAGCGTAACCTTCGGAAGGCTACAAAAAGAAAACCAATTGATATTTTTTTATTCTGTTTCCAGCCAAGTATTCAGAATTAAAGATAGTTCAACCATGGAAAATTCCAAAAATTTTGGGCGAAATTTTTTTTTCACTGAAGACATGTAAAAAAAAAGTTGAGTTCGAAATTTGAAAAAAGTTTTTCACGGAAAATCTTATAAAATTGAGTACGTTGAGATTATGCTTTCCAAATTGGCAACCGAGAAAAAAAAATTCCAACTTTGCAGGTTTTCCGCCATTTTGAATTTTTTTTTGGAAAATTCTACACCACAATTCAATTGAGCCCTCAAAAATACTAAGATGTGACCAGGAACCGTTATTTCAAATATCACGCATAATTCACCACAGTTCACAGAATATTGCTCAAAGTTGACATTAAGCACCCTGTATCTCGATTATGCGTCGAAAACGGGGTATATGTCATAAGGCAAAAATGACTTTCTCGGTGTCAACTACACGGCTATATATGTTTGTCCAGTTTATGGTGAAACACCCTGTATATTTGGGTTGATTTTTTTGAATGAATTCTTGATAAAATCAACAATTGATGTCGTCAAGTCTTTAACTTTCAGTTCAAGAGGATAATTAACATTAAATCTCCACAAGCATGCCTATGAAAATTATGTGAAAGCAATGCAATTCTCTTCCATCGCGAGAAATAATATATTTCAACAGTGATCTCTTGTACTTTTCATGCAAATAACTAGAAAAGGAATCCTTTCTATCAATTCATATAAACGTTAATTATTTTCGTCACATCTTTTCCAATTCATTCACATTCTGAGAAATACGCTAAAAATGTAGAAAGGGCAACATAGTGTTGACTTGGAACATAAAAATATTTCGAAAAACGGCATAACTTCGATACAGAGTGGAATGTGTCAAATTCCCAAGGCCAGAGTTGTGATTTTATGATTGTGAATAGAGTACCTATACATCCCTTAATGTTCCAATAATTATACTAAAACTGCCCTGTCTATAGGCGGTTTTGGATGAAATTGTGAGTTTCTTTTGTTTTCGTTCTGTGGATGATGTGTCAAACGGAAATATCTCCATCGTTTTCGTAGTAGGTACGTTGAACGGCAAAACCTGCATTTGAAGCCCGCTGAGCTGAAGGGAACGTGAATCGTGAAAAACGAGGAAATTGTACGATTCGGTCCGGAGCCGGTCACGCTTTCTAAGCACATCGATGAAATGTCATTAGCAGCTTCGAATTTTATTAAACGGGCAAAATTTGATTATGTAAAATTTTTCCTGCGAGACTTTTCGAACGAGCAACCAGACTAATTAGAATGCGAATGAAGTTGAAGTAATTCGCATGCAAACCGTGCATCTTTTTTTGTGCGATATAAAAGAGAAGGGGTGAATAAGCTGGGTGTCTAGGCAGCTGTGGAATCTGGCCAAACGTGAATTGAAGTGTTTTCTAGACACACTATTGAATTTTCGGGGAATTCTGGGAATCATGCAGTATTTTAATTGAATATATTTTTTCAAAAGGAATGAATTTCCAGTGGGAATTTCGTTTCGGGAACAGGTGTCAATATTAATATATACAGGGTGTTCCATCTCCATCCATGTCAATTATCAATAGGATATACACATGGAAAGATTATGTGAATGCGTTTGAATTAATCAATTTGATTCAATTCTGATGAAAAACTATGCAACGAAGAATTCATTTCATTATATATGCCATAGTAGATTTGTGGCTCTGTTTTCGTCTATTTCTGCCATTTTTTTGTTATCCGTAGAGAAGAACCTGTTTGTTCTTTATATATTGGATAATCTGATTTGTTCATGGCTTCATGGCTGTTCATGGCTTGTGCTTTTCCGCCTTCGGTATTGTTATTTGGCCTAAATTTTGATAGAAACTTTTTGTAATTATTAGCAAGGGGCCATTAATTTTCGAAATCAGTAATTTATGGTTTTTATGTTGTTAACATTTCATATTACATATTTCATTCAGTGCATACTGTTTATGAGTGTGCGAAGGATCCCGCACTCTCCTTATGGCAAATGGCGTCAAAGATTCTAATTTTTTGGTATAATGCAGTGATTGATTGATTGATTGATTTATTTACTGGGTATAATGCAGTACTCGCCCTACTGATCAAAACTGTCCATAGCCCCAACTCAATCCTATGACTAGTTTTTGAGATACAGGGCGTTGAAGTTGAGAATTACCCACTTTTACTACGCGCGTATCTCGAAACAGAATTGAATGAACTTCAATTTTTCTCAAGAAACATTTCATTCCATCCCCAGAGAGCAACCATATAGAGGAATATAACCGAAAATCGTTACGAGAACAGGGTTATCCATAATTGAATGCATGCCCGATTTTGAAAGTATTGTTGAAAATTAAACACTGATCTATTAAGAAACGTCAAACTTTAATCAACCAAACTTCTTAGGAACTCCCAATTTCAATTTGTTTGAGCAGCTTGTTCTCCGAGCGTGAATACAGCTTCCACCAGCACTCGATACTCTTCAAAGACTCTCTTTTAATTCTTCGTTCTTGACGTATTGTCATCTCTTCTGATCATCGTTACCAGGTTACCAGATATCACTGATAAATCATGTAGGTGGATAAACTGTTTCGCGACCGGCAGCGGCTCTTGCAAATTATTATGTTTCTAACAGTATAAAATATGTCAGTTCCAGAGAGAGAACGTTCGCAAAATGAACTATTACACTAGATATGTTGTTGTTACATCAAAAAAGTCAGAAATACCCAAAATTTATACTGGGTGATCCATTATTATAGAAACTATTCACAATGAAGGTAAAGTGGACACCCTATATTTTTCGGTTGATTCAAGGTATTTGTTCGATTTGTTCTGAACATATCATCATGGACTTCAAAGAATACAGGGTGATTCAGTTATGAAATAAACTGTGAGCCTGACGAAAACACCCAAAAACCATCTTTGTCATCACCCTCTATTTCAAGATTAACTCCGTTCAGATGGGAGTTTTCTCTCACCACTGTACTCGTAATACAAACATCAATACAGCTGAGAGTTCGTATTCACTTCCTATGACCAGATTTTTTTTATGCTATATCCAGCAACTAGTTTGTTTTTCTAATTTTTGTAACATACATGATTTTGTTCTCTAATCCTTCTTCGAATTAGTTGAAAAGGCAAAATTCAAGTAAAAGTTAGCAATCTAGTTGCTGGAATAAGAAAAGAATAACATAAATGATTTTCATATCGCATAAAATCATAAATCTGGTCATAGGAAGTAGATAGAAACTCCTAGCCGTATTGATGTTTTCATATCAAGTACAGTGGAGAAAGAAAACTCCCACCTTAACGCAGTTAATAATGAAATAGAGAGTGATGAACTGACGTATGTTATACTTTCAAAATCGGGTATACATTCAATCATGGATAACCCTGTATTCGTAACGATTTTCGGTCATATTCCTCTATATAGTTTCTCCTTTGGGATGGATTCTACAGAACACTTGACTAATACAAAATTGGATAATATCTAAACCAATGAAAAACTTTAATTCCATCTTTTTCCTAGTAAAATGGAAATTGTCCTGCTTGCGAATTATTCTGTTGGAAGGTTAATGTAATGTTCATCTAGTTGCTGGTGATATGGTGAAGAGGCGCGGATAAACATTTTATCTTTACCTATCTATAAATAGATGTAGTTATGTAGTTAAAGCGAGGTAAACATATTCACATTTAGTGAAAATCATGAAAATTGAAAATTCATCTTGTGTTCCACACAAAGTTGGTTTCTTACAGAGACGACAGGGATGTTTTGGTATAACTTTATAGCATCATTCGAGAACGGTGAAGATGAACTAGAAGTTTATATACCTATAGTAATAGGGTAGAACTGTTCATGATAAAAAACACAGATTCATTATGAATTTTATAGTGAAATTTTCAAATGATGATTTAATCCTAAAATGAATAATTTGGCTCTAGGATACTTACTTAAGGTTGAATCTGTTGAATATCAAAAACTTATTTCCGTTGAGAAACAAGTTTATTCAATTGATTGTTATATTCATACACATTACTGCTCTATGCAGAAAAACTTCATTACATATGGTTTACGATCAGATTTGAATCAAGTTTATTCATTCAAACGGATAAGTACAATTTTCCAATAATTATGTATGAAGCTTTTCTATATCCTATTTGGAATCAGCCTCAACAGAGTTTGAAATGATTGCATTATATGCTTATTGTTGTGACAACATATTACCAAGACTTGGGCAGTATGTACTGATGGTTATTTATTTACCATTCATGCCATCAATTATTTAGCCGCAATAATAATTTTATGCCATTTGTCCGAAGATTCAAACTGTGATGAGATTAAAATCTCCTGCTCAATCGTTTCGATACACTCTCCGACCATGTACGAACCGTATACGAGCATACCGCAAGCAATGTCACCACGAGGATTCATTGGATAATTAGGGAATTATTGAAAATGATTTCCAAAAACTTCTAGATTGGATTTCACCCACAGTCCCGCAATCAGAAATGTGGATGACGCCTGTTAATCAGTGCTGATAGAAGGTTGACTGCACCTTTAATATTTTTCGAAGATCTGAGAGTTTCGACGCGAATTTCATCTCAAGCACTTGGAAAAATCATACCAGAAACTTGCAAGCATCGGCTTTTTCACCATAATGTGACCCCCCTTTAACTCTGTTTTTAAAAGAGGTACCAAAAAATGTTTTCCACGAAAGTTTTAGGAAATCGACTAATGTTTTTTAAAATGATGTCACAAAATGAAATATATACAGAGTGGGCAACATACCTATTGATTGCAACTTCATTTTTTCAAATGGAACACCCTGTATATTTTTCTATATTTGGCAAGCTCTTTTTCTCCTTATCTCGAATATATAACATATGTTTGGCTATCTCTCTTATTCTGTGTACCACAGAGGTCCAAATTTTGAGAACCAATTTCTTTAGTTGACATTATTTCTTCCATACTACCATTGAGTTCAAATATACAGGGTGAGTCTTTGACTTGTACATATATAACTGAAGATTCTTGAGGTCAAAAGAAACCTTTTTTCCATTTTTCCGAATTCGGCTCTGTTAAAAAGATATAACCATTTGAAAAAAAAAATTGGGCTCAATACGTTCCTGAAATGATCTTCTGGAATTGTTGCAAAGTTCATATTTCTCGATAGAAATTGAGTTTATACATTTAGGGAATACTCAAGTACTAACCTTACTGGAATAAAAATGTTGCAAACACGATAATTTCAACAAAAACAGTTAGTTTCATCGAATTATATCTGCAACTGAAAACCCACATTTCTCACACCAAAATAAGTTCCTTCTTCGATTTTTCTGCAGATTAGTTTGTGAACACTATTAACTTGTTCATATTTTCCACGAAATTCCCAAACAATATCATGAAAAAAGACTTTTAATTCAGATCATCAGAATTCATTATTAAACAACCTAACCTAATCTATTTTGTAACCATTCTGTGAATGTTCGCACAGAAATTTCAAGGAAATGTTGTCAGATTTCTATTTTCATTAAGGTTAAGGATTTATTACGAACCATAGAATAAATCACGATACACTATAAAAAATCTAAATAAAATATCTATGAATTTTGCCGTTTCCATCATAAATCGAGTTTGCCGCCAATTTAACCACGCATGCGTCGAGCGAAAATCGAATGATTGGTTATGTGGACGCCAGCTATAAACAATAACAAACCAGAGTCTCTGAACAAACTGTTAACATTATGTGAAGTTCTGAATACATTCAGTGAATTATTGTTCTAATGTGATTATTATGTGGAGTGGTTGTCTCTGGTGGAGTGAATTAATAGAATCTTAACCGTGTCGAGTTTATAAAATTCCAGGAGGATATTGTTTAGATGAAAACATCGACTCAGATTATAAGGTATCATTTCAGTTTTCATTAACTTCAATTTTATCTCCCACGTTTGTGGGATTTTATTATTAAAATATCTCGACGTAGTTGATAAATATTGTGACAACATTGTGAACTCGTTTAGACCAGAGAAGGAATAATATTCGATGATATTTAATTCAGAGATGCATTCAGATTATTCTTGAAATTAATGATTTTTTCGTCAAATTTCTCCGGGTAAAATTGGAAATAACTCGGAAACGACGCGTTCTATTGAAAAAAATAGGAATACTTTTAGTTTCTTAAATGATTGATTCTTTCGAAAATATGAACCGTTTATCTTTTCAACGTGATTTTATGGTGTTTTAGCGTGTATTGATGAGTCGACTACCCTGTAACTTTTATACTAGGAGAGATATTAAATGGGTTTTGATTGAGGAATATGCACCTTGAATGGAGTAAAAACTCAACCAAAATTCAGTTCATTCGAAATATCGGTTCCGAATATATGGAAAGAAAAGTGTTAATTTCATGGATTTTCGACACCCTGTATCTTCGAAACCAAACCGAATTTTGAAAAATAGTATAGGAAAAAAGTGTTTCGTTTGATGAGAGGAATCTACAGTTAAAATATATGTACAAGTCAAAGACTCACCCTGTATGTATATATAAACTCAATGATACTACGATAGTTTATTATTTTTTTAAATTTTTTATTGCATATCGTTTGGTATACATCGAAAAAATATTGCTTTTAAGTAAATTGTTTGAATATAAAGAATCGCCGTGACTGTAGTTATCATCCATTCAATATATTCAATAAAACAAACTATCGGGAATCGGCCAATATTTATTTTCTCCTCTTCAGCCAACGTTTCGGTAAAAAGTAAGTCGCAAAATAATAATCTCCACCATATACATATTTTTATGTATATTGTATCTATATGGTGGAGATTATTATTCTGCGACATATTTTCATTATATGCGATTTCTCCGTGAATGAACATTCGAAGCCTTGATAAAGGAGCAATGGTGCTACCGAAACGTTGGCTGAAGAGTTTATAAGGGAGAAAATAAATATTGTCCGATTCCCGATAGTTTGTTTTATTGAATATAAAGAATGTCGCAATGATTTCACCTCGGATTTCACATATGATATGATATGATATATTGTTTATCCTGATTACTCCTAGGTCTCCTGATGAGACTCCTCTGAAACTACAAGCTTCGAAGCTT
This sequence comes from Adalia bipunctata, assembly GCA_910592335.1. Classification (NCBI taxonomy): domain Eukaryota; kingdom Metazoa; phylum Arthropoda; class Insecta; order Coleoptera; family Coccinellidae; genus Adalia; species Adalia bipunctata. Next base: position 35,090,433 of record OU342948.1, read on the forward strand.
GTAACTTGTGCCGAGTTCGGAGTAAGCAGTTGTGTTCTGGTTAGGCTTTGTTACTGTGTCCTTACGCCACCTTAGGCACAGCACTGTTAATTTTTGACCCAACAGTGAGAATGGTGGCCCTTACCGAGACTAGAAAATTTCTTTCCTAGCTCGGGATTGAACTTCGGACCTTTGGGTCCTAATTCCAACGCTCTACCACTGAGCCAAGGGCACATATTATGTAGGTATTTTTTATTCCGTAGTTTCATTTCGAAACTTTGAAACTCTGAATTGAATGAGACAGACCCACATACGCTTATACAGGGTGGCCATTTGAAAACGAAACAGACGAGATTACAGACGAAATAAATTTTCTCGATAGAAATGCTCGGACAGGTCGATTTCTGTTTCGAGGGGGACAACTTGAGATGTAGGTTACGGATGCATAGCGCTTCAACCCTTGCTACTACAACCCTCACCCCCAATTTTTGAATAGGGAAGATGGGGTGAGTGATACCTCATTTGAAAGGTATTTTTATACTGATTTCAGCACAGTAATTGTTTTTTCATTTTATGCATTCGTTCTCGAAATATTCTCAACTAAGTATTTGAAAATGAAGTGGTGTTTTCATGGCACTTGTAGTGTTTTTTTGTGAAAAATCGACATTTTGATTAAAGATTTCTATGTCAGTGGATTGGAGGAAGGAAGCCACAGTCATGGTTGTTTTGAAGCTCAAAATGTCTATTCTTCACAAAAAAATACTACAAGTGCCATGAAAACACCACTTCATTTTCAAATACTTAGTTAAGAATATTTCGAGAACTAATTCATAAAATGAAAAAACAATTACTGTGCTGAAATCAGTATAAAAATACCTTTCAAATGAGGTATCACTCACCCCATCTTCCCTATTCAAAAATTGGGGGTGAGGGTTGTAGTAGCAAGGGTTGAAGCGCTATGCGTCCGTAACCTACATCTTAAGTTGTCCCCCTGGAAACAGAAATCGACCTGTCCGAGCATTTCTATCGAAAAAATTTATTTCGTCTGTAATCTCGTCTGTTTCGTTTTCAAATGACCACCCTGTATATTCGATATCAGGAGAAAATAATCAATTGAAATAGGAAAGAATATACAGGGTGTTCCATTCGAAACAATGAAGTTGCATTCAATATGTTGTTCACCCTGTATTTATTCCAATTCACGTAATCTTTTTCAAAAAATTTATTAGATTTGGTACAATTTTTGTATGAAATATTCTCATGTACCTATCTGTTTTGGTAACAGAGTTAGAGGCGGTACATTCACCGCTGAAGGAACGCCTTTACCGCATCGACGGTAGCCGATGGCTCGGTCTTATTATGAAATTGCAACAGCTCGTCGAAGGCTTCATCGCGTAGTCTTCTGCATAACTCCCATCTTTAATATACCACAATGAGAGGTAGACCCGGTTCAGTTGGATGAATCCGGAAATAAAAGCTGGTTTACCATCCATCTCTACGCGTCAGCTCAATCGCGCACTATCAATGTAGGGACCGAAATGGCCTATCGTAAAACTGTCGAATACAGTAAATTTGCAAGGAAGACGATCACGCGCCTGCAGGCCAACTGACGGTGTGTGGCAGGCAGAGCTGTGACGAGCACTGAAGAAAAGTGCTTCGAGCACTAAGCACTAAGCACTTGAATAAAAAGGCTCCCGAGTCTCGAGCACAAAGCACTTATTTTCACAAAAGGCTCGCGAATACTAAGCACTTTGTGAAAGTAATTCGACATTTCGAGCACTAAGCCCTAAGCACTTTTTTTAGGAGATATTGAAAGTGAGGTTGTTTAAATCGGAAAAGAAATTGTAAGTTGGCATAGGTATGTGATATTGAAAATTTTGAATTCGATTCAATATAATATATAAAATTCTTATTAGTAATGGAAGAGAAAAATTCTATTCGCTCCTGGATCTCTCTGTATTCATAAATATACTGAATTTTTCGAGTTTACTTTTTCTTTTGAAAACTCCCAGTCCTTGAAACAAAATTAAATAAAAAATTCAAGGAAAAATGTAAATGTTCCTCTGTCAATTCTTGCACTGATTTATCAGGAGCAAACCAGTTGCAAAACATTGTTGCGTGACAAATAACGAAAAAGTATCAAAATTAGAACTCAATGAATTGTGTAAAGTTTTGATGTTGTCTATATAAGACTCTTTGGTCAGATAAAAATGTAAAAAAAATCAGAATCGTGGCTTTTGCTTTTCTTAATGATATTGAGTTGTCAACGCACAAATTACCATTTAATAAAATACACATGGGCCTTCAATTTTCCTTTCATAATGATCAAGTTTCCTCATTATCATCTCTCTGAAATTGCAATCCAAACAGTTTTGGGATGTTACTGTCTTGTAAGGAAATGTTGATTTCAGATTTTATTGATGTAAAAATGAATTCGTACAACATTGGCTCAGGGCTTAGTGCTTAGTAATCCGCAAAAGTGCTCGGGAGCACTTTTGGGATTACTAAGCACTAAGCCTTTGGCCGAAGCACTCCAATTACTAAGCACTAAGCACTGCTTTTGAAAAGTGCTTGAGAGCACAGTGCTCGGGAGCACAAAAGGGCTCCGAGTGCTTTCACGAGCACAAAGCACAATGCTTTGGCACAGCTCTGGTGGCAGGGGGCATAGACTATCAGGGGGCACCTGAGACCACCATCCGGATCCGACCAGTCTGTAAAGGTCACTCATCTGGCATCCGTTCCTCCTCTGTACGGTGTGCACACACCTTTAATTCGCGCCAACTGCAGTCCAAGATGTTCAGATAGTTTGATCAATGTGGCAACGACCCCGATCGAAAGCCTGACGACAGGGCCGATCCTAGCAGGTGTGCAGCGCGTGCACCGCACGCGGGCGGCCGCAGGCCGCCACCTTCATATGTCAGTTTGTAAAAAAATATGATTTTCAACGAGTATTGAAGAGATAATTGTTTTTAATTATTGATTATTATTCAAATCATCCGAATTTTGAATGAGACAACAAAAAAATTCAATAAAACTGAATTTTTCAATCTTGTCAAGTCAAATATTCCTTGTTTCCCTTCACCGAGAAAAAGAAAAAAAGGTGTGCTTCAAAGTGCTGCAAAGATCGAAAAAAACTACCATCTGAGAGCAATTATCGTTATCGATGGGGTCCCGAAATAGTAATGTTTAGGATTGGTAAAAATTACCAGATGTTGCCACAGAATAGCGCCGTTGTAAAAACAAAAACGGATGGGGTGCAATTACATGGTGGAAGAAATGTTTTCTTTCATTATGCAATTATGATGGTTTATAATGATGCTTTCTGCAGTTACTGCCAAAGCTTCATGTTTATTTCTCGTTGCCACCGTTCTGGGTTCCGGTCTCTTCCGTGTGAAAATTAATAATAATCCTCCTGTTACATATACTAACAAACAAATTTGAGTGTGGAAAGTGCTTTCTATTGTGAAAAAGCCCAAGGTAAGTGTCATTGAAATTTCGAGATCAACTCAAAATCCGATATTCTTATACTGTTTTTGAAAATTTGAGACGGTCGCGGGTCGACGCAGTAGGAATTTGGCGTTGTTATTCAGTCGGTTCAATAGAGATGTGTTTGTGTTGAATCTTCCTCACAGATATCAAGCCATTCAAGTATTAAGAAATTGTTGCTAGTTGTTATGGTCTTTTATTTCAATTTTTTTGAAATTTTCTCTGAAAATTTAATTTGAATTTTTTTCTATGTAAGTGTTTTGATTTCCTTATCGTATTGAATCAAAAATATTCTCAGCTAAGCTGCTCTTAAAATTCTTTCGAAACTATCTAATTCGCAATTTTTTCCGTATTAAGCTACCTGACTTATTTGTATTTTTATAGATTTTTTCAATTCAAGAAAGACTAGAAGGCAGTCAGGTGCTTACTATAGAAGAGAGAAGGGTAGAAAAACAGAGGAGCTCTCCCCAATGTTGAACAGAGAGTTGGAATATATTTTCGAAACTGTTGAAAAATTTTCGAAGCAGTTGGAAAAATTCTGAAGCAGTTGGAAAAGTTTCGAAGAAAATTTTGAAGCTATCCCTCCCCCTAAAAAATTTGGCTTCGTCCCGTCCTGAGGGTAACCAGCTAAAAATTATATCGTAGAGATAATGTAGTAGTTCCTGTTTCTTTCTTATATTACATATTTTTCATTGAATGTTTTTCATTTTGTTTAAATACATGTATCTAGTACGTTATTCATCATCTAGTAAACGTATTCAGTAGTATATAAAAATATATATGCGTGTATGTTAATTGCATTTTTATTGTGTGAGATAACATGAAAATCAATTCGCTTAAAAGGGTTGAAGGTCAGGTTGTTGGAATAAAAACCACTTCTTAGACCATTGCCGACATGTTTCGATTTTAATCTAAAATCTTCTTCAGGGCTCTAAAATGAATTACAAGATTTTTTAATTAATAATTTTTATAAATACAATGTGTTGGATTGGAACATGCAATGGGACAATACATCAGTACAACAAATGAATAAAAATCACATTAATATCTGCATATTACAATGCATAGACATATTCTAAATTGAAAATACGAAAATTGAGAGAAACATTGAATATAATTCAGCTCAGTATACAGGTACTTGATTTAACATTATCAAGGGCGGAACAGTTACTTACAGAGACCATCACAGTGTTTAACAGCGTACATCCACGATTGAAATTCACCATTGAAGTCGAATCACAGGAAAACACCTTAACTTTTCTCGACGTTCTGCTGATATGACATAGCAATGAAATAAAATATAATTGGTATCGAAAACCGACTTTTTCAGGCAGAGTTTTAAATTTTAATTCAAAGCACACCATCACACAAAAAATTAATATTATCAATAATTTGAAAAATAGAGCTCTGAAACTGTCCTCTCCTGAATTTCACCGAGATAACTTAAACCAAATAAAGGCTATTTCACAGAAAAATGATTATGCCACCAAAATCATAGAAAAAATTATTCACAGAGAAAATCGAGAACAAATTCAAGAAGACAATATGATCGAAAACAAAAAATTTTACGCCCTGACTTACGTTGAAGGTTTATCTGAGCAGATTAGAAGAAATTTTTTATCGCTTGGTGTCGACGTAGCTTTTCGATCTGAAAACACCAACAGAAAGCTTTTCACAAAAATAAAAGGTTTAACTCCAAGAGAATTATCGAGTAATGTGATCTACAAGATTTGTTGCAAGGATTGTCGGTCTACATATTATGTAGGACAAACAGGTCGGTATCTTAAAGACAGAATCTACGAGCATGAAAGAGATTCCCTCAACATACTCAACCCTCTAAAAAATAAAAAAGACAACAACACCGCTTTAGCAGAACATGTATCGAATACACTCCATTCTTTTGATTTTAACATCGACTCAATAAAAATATTAGGACACCAAAAAATTTTAAAAAAGAGGTTACTACATGAGATGATCTCTATAAAACAAGATGAAAAATCCATTAACAGGAGAACAGATATTGAAGGTTTAAATACAGCCTATTACTATCTCATCAACAAGATAAAAGGAAAAATAACTTGAACGAATTATTAATATTAAATGTCAATGTCAATTCGGTAGATCAAAACACAATGCAATTTTACTTATAACATATGTGTGATCACAGCAGTCTGTTTCCGATTTATCCATTTTTTGGTTAAATTCTCGTTTGATGTTGTCCAAGAGTGTTGTATATTTCATATCTTTCATGATTTTGACTATAAAACCACAAAAAGACTGTAAGTAACTGTTTCCCCCTTTTTAATGTTAAATCAAGTACCTGTATTCTGAGCTGAATTATATTCAATGTTTCTCTCAATTTTCGTATTTTCAATTTAGAATATGTCTATGCATTGTAATATGCAGATATTAATGTGATTTTTATTCATTTGTTGTACTGATGTATTGTCCCATTGCATGTTCCAACACATTGTATTTATAAGTGTTATTAATTAAAAAATCTTGTAATTCATTTTAGAGCCCTGAAGAAGATTTTAGATGGAAATCGAAACATGTCGGCAATGGTCTGAGAAGTGGTTTTTATTCCAACAACCTGACCTTCAACCCTGTTAAGCGAATTGGTTATCAATATCAAAGGTCTCAAACCAAAAACTCATAACATGAAAATCTTTAGAGAAGATATCGGAGGGATCATCAAAATACTCACGGAATAAGTAACGGGGTTATACCCCCTTCAATCTAATATGTAGAGTTTTTTCATAACAATAAAAGGAAGCCCATTGAAGATATATATGTAAAAAAATAAGATATATTTTTTTGTCTTTGGGGCGGCATATAGGGATTCTGCACGCGGGCGGCCAACACCCTAGGATCGGCCGACGATTATCTTCAGATGAACTATAATAGTGCACTACTCACACGAAATTATATCAATTAATTTTTCTTTTCAGTTTCACAAATGTTTTAGCAGAGGGGTTTTTATTTTTCCTTCAATAATTAGTGTTTTTACACAATAATAAACTATAAAATCATAGCCTTCCGCTGTGAAAGGACTGGAACGTTGTGTTGTCGGAGAGCTCCCAACTATTACCAAATGCTCTCCATTAATTAAGTCTTCATTTCCAGCTGGGCTATACTGCACTTATTCTCTGCAGTTCTTTGTAGACAGTGGCGCAGTTTGTTTCAAGCTTATTTGAGCTGTTCTGAGAGGAAATTGTTTATTTTGTGCGCTTAGATCGATTCTGAATGAATTTTATGAGTATTTCACGATGGCTTTATCTTTATTTCCTCAGCAACCTTTCCTACACGTTCTCAGAAAACTCTTCGTAATTTTTTTTGTTGTTGACAGCGATTCTTGCTGTGAAATATGCAACTTATAGAGGAAAGTCACCAAATATGGAATACCATTTTGTTTTTGGGATATAAAGTAAAAATTTCATATTAATCAAATCAGTTTAATGTTTATACTAATCAGTCATACATTTATATGTAGTAATTAACAGCCTCTAATAAAATATATTTGTTATCTAATTAAAATCTAACACAAAAAACAAAATCTCAAATGAGTAACCAAATATGGAATAGGAACCCATATATGGAATATAAGCTTAAATCAATATAACTATAACAAAAACGGACATTAATATCTTTGAGATCAATTAAATGAATATAACATATTGTGATAAATGAAAGAAGTTACATAATAACTTGCAAAAGGCACAGATCCAAGTATCAAACTCCGGACCAGCACAATCATAATGTGCCCAGAGCCCACACATCAAGCATATTCCATAATTAGACACCGACGACTGTCCATATTTGGATTTTTATACTAGTTCAAACTCTTCTAAATATTTTTTCAAGTCACAATATTTTAATGACAAAAGATCACAAAATGGTGAAATAAACATAATACCGATATACTAAATAGTATAACACTTATGTATACAAACATAACAGCTGGTAATATTCATTTACTACTTACCTTTTGAAATTTTCTCCACGACAACAAAACGAAACACGTCTGCCACACGTTAAGCGTTTGCGCAACTGACTCGATGGTGTGGGTGCGATTGTTAGTAGACCGAATGAAACAGAAGATGGTCGAATGTTCCGTTTATCACTCATAGTCTTGGAGAAATGAAGGTATTCCATATCAGGATACTATTTCATATTTGGTGACTTTCCTCTACTGATGTGATATTCAAATCGCCAAACACTTAACCAATTTTCTTACAATTTTGCTATAGACCTCGATTTTTTAGATACAGCAATTCTTGAAAATTTACTCAACAAGTTTTCAGTTTTGCCATAAATGTAAGAAAATCCATCTAAAAATTGTAGATCTGTGCGGCATTCCTAATTGTAGCTTCGAACATCCAAGAAAGCAACATTTGCGACATTGAGTGCATTGGAATACATTTCCTCCTATTACAAGCCTTAAATAGCCATTTCCCTGCTTTCTACGGGAATAATTTATGTGCAGGTATTATGTGCGATGAAATATGGTTTACTATGGTATAATACATCGGTGACATATTCGCTAGCTACATGGAAATTTATAGTTACCTCATTTGAATTATTGTATTGAACGAAGATAATGACAATACATGATATGTAATTACTCATATTCTGTGAATATGTGCCTTCTGAGGATGGTCACATGAATTTGATCGTCTCTTATTCCCTTCGAAAACGGACAAAAGATAGGTTTGCAGAGCAGATATTTCATCAAACCGTTGCGTTGCGTCGATTGCTTGAACGCTATAATAGCTAGAAACATAATTGAAAATCGAATGCAAAAAATGTTGAATTCAAATTCACTGCATTGAAAACCTTTACCTAAAACCCGGTAGTCCGATGGGACAGGATCGTCACTATCGTCAGCATATTCACGCCACATTTAGGTCGACCGTGAATGCCATATCTTGGTATCAATCAATCTGAGCCTTTAGTTTAGAGGGCATTTTCATCAACTTGAACACGAAACATCCCAAATGCAATTCAGCCCCTTTGTCCATGCGCTGCCAAATCAGTTCATTTATTTTACGAGAAATTCGTGTGTCAAATTTCCTTAGTCCATAAATGAATCAAACGCACCAATGCTGACTCTGATTGCGCTTCTGGGAAGAATGATTAATACACAAACCAAACACAACTACACAAGGCACAGTAATTGGATATCAACAGAATCAATGTTCAACATAACATTCACATGATCTCGACCGTAGAATATCGACGTGCAGCTTATATTAATTGAGAGGCCTATCTTGTAGTTTGCAATACGTGATTAAACACTGTCACATACGCTCAGTTTTTCACCCCTGATGCATATGTTGAAATATTCTCTAACAGTCTCATAATCTCTCTTACCTGTGAAACCACCATTCTTCTTTTCTCTGAGTTCCTGTTGGGTTGGCCAATACTCCATGAAGTCCGAATTCATTCTTCAAATAGCCAGCAATATATCCTTGAAAAAAAACTTGGAAACAATTGCGCATCATCAGCAAATAGTTCGAACATGCACAATTTCAACATGAAAATAACATCGAAAGTTTAGATTATGAACAATAAAGGACCATGAATGGATCCTTGTGTAACTCCCGATAAAATTTCCTTTCTACTTGAAGTATTATGCTTTATGCTCTGTGTACCGGAGGCCCAAAAATGGAAAAATGAAGCCAAAAAAAATCACAATGAAAGCTGACTATTATATAAAATGTTTGAGATTATTCGTGGTGATGGAATAAGATTGGAAATGAGTCACAAAGGCTCGATATACAGGGTGGCACACCCCAGACGCGGTTCTCATTTTGAGGCAGTGAATGAAGACATTTTGAAAATTTTTTTTTCGTCAAATGTGAAGGAAAATCAGATGCACAATTTAAAATTGTTTTCACATATACAGGGTGTTCGATAACAAAGATATAGACCATAGTTACACTTTTTTAAATGGAATACCCTATATATGAATTCAAAAATTGAATGGCAAGCTCAAATAAAGATGAGTTTATAAGAACCATTTTATGTCTTAGGAGAACCATTTAAGAGAAAATGGCGAAAAATCGAAAAAAAGGAGTATTTTTAATTTGCAATTAATGAATAAACCCTTCAAGCCAACGAGACACACAATGTTTTTTCGTGTAGACATATTGGCTACCCTTATGCAGAAAACAAAAATTTAACTCTGGAATATACTGAGTGATCATAATTAATGTTCAAACATTAACTACATATAATGGTCAAAAACTTTCTTATTTCAAATGGCACACCCAGTATTTCTGTACCTTGTTGAACGTGAAAATTAATATAGAAACTATCTTCAATAGGTTTCCCTATACCTAAACCTAATAGTTTTCAAGTAATTTTCGATTTTTAATTCAACTAGTTAACCTACTATTATGATTAGCGATATTCAAAGAAATACTTGGAAATATTTGTGGGGAAATGCTCACAATATTATTTGAAATCTGAAAAACTCAAATGAAGATCTCAATAATGGTGTTGCGGTCACGCAAGATTTATTATTTTTTATAAATGATTATCTACTGTATTTCTCAATATCAATTTTTTTTTCAATTATTTTAAAATTAATTTCGCCTAGAAGGTATTGAATGTCATTATCATTCAATATTTTTCGGTACATGCCCTTAAATTTTTCTTTATTCTTATCGTTTTGAAGTTAAGCCATACGTTCAAAGAATCATGTAACAAACGATTCATTTAAAAAAATATTTGCTCAGGCGATGAACCTCTGATTCTTCATACTTGTTATCTCCAATTGTTGGATTGAGTATCAGTAGACTCAAAGATTCAAAGATGTTCACAAAATACCTTCAAATACTACCTAACTACTGAATGTCGGTATTCAACTCACTCTCTGGCCAGAGGTTCACTATCACAGATCTCTTTTGAAAATCTCCAAAAGTCTTCGAAATATTGAAAATGTGAAGAATAGGGAAAATGTTGGACAGCACAGGTTCATCGCCTGAGCAGTAATTTTTTTGAATGAATCGTTTGTTACATCATTCTTTGAACGTATGGCTTAACTTCGAATCAAAACGATCGGAATAAAGAAAAATTTAAGGGCATGTACCGGGAAAGATTGAATGATAATGCGACACTCAATACCTTCTAGGCGAAATTAATTTGAAAATAATTGAAAAAAGAATTCATATTCAGAAAAACAGTAGATAATCATTTATAAAGGAATAATAAATCTTGCGGGACCGCAACACCATTATTGAGATCTTCATATGAGTTTCTCAGATTTCAAAAAATATTGTGAGCATTTCCCCACAAATATTTACAATTTTTTCTATGAATATCGCTAATCATAACAGTAGGTTAACAAGTTTAATTCAAAATCGAAAATTACTTGAAAACTATTAGGTTTAGGTATAGGGAAACCTATTGAAGATAGTTTCAATATTAATTTTTACGTTCAACAAGGTACAGAAATACTGGGTGTGCCATTTGAAATAAGAAAGTTTTTGACCATTATTTGTAGTAAATGTTTGAACATTAATTATGATCACTCAGTATATTCCAGAGTTAAATTTTTATTTTCTGCATAAGGGTAGCCAATACGTCTATACGAAAAAACATTGTCTGTCTAGTTGGCTTGAAGGGTTTATTCATTAATTGCAAATCAAAAATACTCCTTTTTTTCGATTTTTCGCCATTTTCTCTCAAATGGTTCTCCTAAGACATAAAATGGTTCCTATAAACTCATCTTTATTTGAGCTTGCCATTCAATTTTTGAATTCATATATAGGGTATTCCATTTAAAAAAGTGTAACTATGGTCTATATCTTTGTTATCGAACACCCTGTATATGTGAAAACAATTTTAAATTGTGCATCTGATTGTCCTTCACATTTGACGAAAAAAAAATTTTCTAAATGTCTTCATTTACTGCCTCAAAATGAGAACCGCGTCTGGGGTGGGCCACCCTGTATATTTATGAGGATTCTAATGGTGCGTATTCACTTGCAACAGAACACTTCGAACGAACCAAACACGCCGCGCACGCTGAACCGATTGCAACAAATATTGTTCCCGAAAATTCGGGCTATTTGGAGAGTTTGCGGCATTCGCTGCGTTCCCACTCGTATGCCAGTGTAGTTTGTGTGTTCGTCGAAAATGGATGCAGACGATGTGATAGACAAGGAGCGAACGACAAACACAGCGAACGACCGTATCCACTGAACACCGGCGAAAGAATGATTCCCTTTGAGCAAATCGCGTTTACCGACAATCCTCGGAAAATGTTTGGCGCGTTCTGTTCTGTTCTGAGCGACGTATTGACTAGACAAATTTGTTGCAGCGCGCGCTGCGCGTTTGGTTCGTTCGGAGTGTTCTGTTGCAAGTGAATACGCAGCATAATAACTTACTGTTCGTCAAAAATACAGAGTGTAACAGCCAAATGGAATAAATTCGATAACGAATAAATGAGGGCGTGTTGGGAAAAACGCTCGGACACGTCGATTTGTAATTTTGAATGCGCATATTTTTCAAGAAAATAATATTATATAGTGTGTTCCATGTGACCGTGGCCAATACCAACTTTCTTATTTCAAATACAACCCCCTGTATATTATTTATTTTTTGGATTCTTCAGAGAATTCTAGACACAATTCATGCACAATGTCCAGTGCCTATCTTTAACTATTTCGAAAGTATTAAGTGTTTTCAGATTTATTGCAAAAATCAACGTTTTAAATAAAAATTATTTTCTCTATTTCAGTATCGTTCATTTCAGTATGAGTTCATTACAGTACTGAAAACAGTGCTGTAATGAACTCATTACAGCACTGTTTTCAATAACATTTTTCGTTTCGTGGTTGTCAACAATGATTTTCGATTCTATCAATTTTCAGCACACGTCAATTTGGAAATGTCAATTTCGTAACAGTCACCAGCTGCCAAGATTCAACACAAAAGTCACTAGGATGTATAATCTGAATTTTTCATTGAATTTCAACAGTATTTCACGAAATTTGACTGAAATAGAGAAAATATCGTCTAAAGCCGGACTCCCACTACTCGTGTATTTGGCAAATATTTGCCACTTGCCTATATTTGGCATGTAGTGGGAGTGGTTCACTCGGCCAATACTTTTCAATCTTGTCATTCAAATTCGAAACTTCATCTACTTGCCAAGTACGCAAATAATTGCGTATTGGCCGAGTGAACCACTCCCACTACATGCCAAATATAGGCAAGTGGCAAATATTTGCCAAATATCCGAGTAGTGGGAGTCCGCCTTTATACTCGTTGCAGAATGCAATTCCAACACTCATGCGTTCGAATTTCGCATTCGTATTGGAATTGGAGCCCATTCTGCAACTACACCTTTCAAAATTGAATATCAGAAAAGGGAATATGTATTTCAGGATAGCAATATGTAATTTGGAAAGCAGATATAGAATTTCAGAAAAAATTGAAATTGAAATTCAATTTGGAAGTTGTTATTCAGAAAAACAAAGTTGTAATTCAGAATAGTGAATTGAAATTTAGAAATGGCAAATTCAATTTCAGAAAAGGAAAAGTGTAATTCAGAAGTTATCAATTCAATTTCAGAAAATGAAATGTGTTATTCAGAATAGTATCGAGCTCGGTATCAAGCTTAGACCGTAGAAACATAGTCTCAGATACAGTTCTTCAAACTTTGGTTCTAGCATTGGAGGATATGCCAGTTGGTCAGTGAACATTTACATAGAACGTACCATCACAAAATTTATCAGTTGAAGGAGAGATATTAATTGATGAGGTCATTCTCAAAAATTCTCAGGGTTACCTCATGAAGAATGCAGAAATCCCCAAAAAAGTATTGATGATTTTCTTATAGATTTATTTGCAAAATCTAATAATACTCCTCTTTGGATTACTGCATACTTCTGAAGGACCTCGAGGTTATCAATCTCCACTCATTCAAAAAAACGGTTTCGAAATATGGGAACAAAAGTGTTTTCGCCAAGGATTTTCAACACCCTGTATTTTTCAAACGAAGCTGAATTTAAAAAATGGGTATGGGAAAAAGTGATTTATTCGGCGAGAGGAATAGACAGTCAAAAAGGCTCGCAGATATGTAGTGAATGAAAATAATTCAGAAAAACATTGCGTTAACTGAAAAACAACATCGAGTCATGATGCACTTGATTTTTCCAAAACCTTTCAGACCAGTAATTTTTTGGAGGGGATACTTTTTTTGACGAGGATCTCAATCAATTCGATGTCCCTTGTTTCAAAGCGAACAGTGAATGTAGTCTGAGTGATACATCCCTCAGAAGCTCAGAAACAATAAACATTCCTATTTTTTTTAAACATTGAATGCTGAAATGTGATCGAACGAAATATTGTGGATGCTCCCATGCTGAGAGGTATGGCTAATATATCTTCATAAAAGCCATAACTCATTTTCCTGTCGAAAGTAGGTTGTTATCATGTATGTAGGTACTGAAGGGAGAGGTTATTTACAGTGAACGCTGTAATTTTTGAAAATCGATGAAATGAAATATTGATCCACGTTTTCTTCATATAATTTTATTATTCTCAGAGTGTGAAAACCAAAAATGCACGACCTGACCCTACTTACTCACACCAAAAAGACCTTCGAAACCATCGACCCAGATTTCCTAATAATCTTGGGAGGGTCAGTTTGGACGCTTCGGTGATGAAAGAGGAAGTGAAATCCTAATCAAAACACATCTCACTACCAACATGTGTTGGAAAAACCATTTCGATGTGTTTACCGTCTATTAACATAGAGGTCAAGTAATTGCGACAGCTCATATAGTTTTGTTGAGGGAGTAATGGAACATTTTGCTGTTAGTATGGAAGCCTTGAGACGTACTAGTAATGGATATATCTAACTGATGTGGTTCCTAGAACGTAATCATCATCAGTAGTAATATCCCTAGGACCTTGATAATAGACGAGATAATTTTATGACCATCGAAAGCTCGTTCATTGGTAACAGCCCGAAGCCGAAGGCTGAGGTGTGAAAGTGCAATTCGTAAAATTCAACTCAACATTAGATTCGTTGCTGTTCTCTTGTATAGAAGATCTATTTCCACGCATAATATTTATTATCTTGTTGTGGTGTTCTTGATCGAGGTTTAGGTATGGTTTGATAGAATTTTGATTGCTATGACCAGTAATCTTCAGCAATTGTTGTTCCTCTACACCACTTTTTGCTAATTGACTGACAGCTGTTGATCTGTTTGAATGATTCGTTATCTTTTTGTCTTTGACATCTAAGCCAATTGCTTCGACAGCATGTTTAGTCCATTTATTTATGGTATTCCTTCCAACAGGTACATTATCGTACCATTTGTCAGTTTCATTTTTCCAACATCGATTTGCTTTCAAGAATAGTCGTGGTGAGGTAATATTTTCGCCTCGTTTTGATATTAGTTTATGAAAAAGACGTACAGGGCAGCTTTGTCTGTCACTATTGGATACCAACCATTTACTACTTGTACAGCTTTCAGAACCACCTTGGCACGTTTTACTGAATATCGGATTGTATTCAATGCGATTTGTTGGAGAACCATCGTTATTTTTCTCGATTCAAAAAAAATTCACCAAACAAGCAACTGCCTCTCCTCCTCGCCACGCTAGTTCTACTGCAGCAATATGATAAAATTTACGCATAAGACCCTCAGGAGTATTTTCATCCCATAGCTATATTATTCTGTTAACTTCAGACAAATTTAAAGAAACTGAATCAAATAGTATGCTTCTAATTATTAATATTATAATGTCTCCAATGGCCGATGGAGGCCAATCGTTAACGCAGCCAAGACCCACCAAGGGTTGTAGTGCTACTCAGAAGAAGAAGAATGTCTCCAAATGAAAAAAGTAAAGATAAGGCTTGTTTGGCCATTATCCTCGCATTGGGAACCAAGAAGACAATAAAACGTCTTTCACTGTGCCCTGTGGCATTTGGCTTTATTTCTTTATATATGTTGAGGAATTTTTCCAATGTAACATTTTTTTATATTTATTCATGTAACTGGGATGGGATTTATTCCACAGTTCGGGAAAAGATTCATAAACACTTATGAACCTTTGAAGGCAGTTTCGATCGTCAACCCTTTGGGGCAACTCAGCGAAATCCTCGTTAAAGTTTTGCGAGCATATCTGTCGTCCATGATTGCATTAATAAGACTGAGGAAAAGATTGATAGAGTCACTACACTACCATTCAGACTGTCAGTCTCCCCTCCACTCAACGTGATTGAACCTCGGATTTCAAAATATTTGGAAATCCGTCAGTCCATTCGTCATTCCATCAGTATAGCCCCTACACCTTCAATCGGAATGTCAATCTTCGCTCTGATTGTCATTCCGAATGATCGTGTAGGGGCCCTATAAGAGTTTGCTGGAAACATTCCACATTGTCTTTACCGTTGATTCTTTGAATTCTGTTCCATCTTTTTTCTCATATTGACAGCCCAATCTTTGAGTATATAAACGCCAATTCTTCCAAACTTCTGCGTTCATTCAATTCGTATGATCGTTCGTAGCAAAATTCCATAAATATTCCCCAAATATATTTGTGGCTATTGGAAGTATTTCTGGGAAGGTTTTCTTTGATAAGCTCATTTATATTTTTAACATTACCAAAACGTGACATTTTGAAATTTGTTTGGAATGATGTTGCCATGGAACTATTATATCTATATTAATAAAAGGCGATCTATGGTTGGTTCAAAACTTCGAAATGCCATATTGTTCAAACGATCGCACCAAATTGGACAATTCTTTTTTGTTGTGTTTATTATTGTTAGGGCAAGGTTTATATAACAAAATATTCCCAAAAAAATCCTACAGAAAAGAAAAAAAAGCCTTCCATTTTCTTACCACCCATAGAATTATGTGTTACCACCAATCGAGCAATCATAGAGTACTTATATAGGTTTTGACATTTGGACAAAGAGGTTATTTTTTCTTTCACAGAATCGCATGTCAAGAGAATAGTTAAAAGTGCAGTAGGTCTTACCAACGGTATAAGAATATTCCATGGGGATTAATAGTAGTAGAACGAAGTTCCACGGTATTAAATGGAAATGCAATAATAAAATAGAACGTTGTGAAGATATAAGCCATGAAGTAGTCTGACAACGGTGCATTTCATTTTCTTGAAGGGTAGGAAATTCAGAAATGGTATAGACTAGAGTATGAATGGCGATGTATACAATTATTGTGTAATTTGCATAGAACTTATAATAACATGGAAGGCTATTATCAGATCAAAAGCGGGTAAAGATCTCAAGTTGGTGGAACAGTGAATTTTCACCGGAATGTCAAGTAAATCGTATTTTGACGATCAGTATCAATCGTGAGTTGTCCATTTTCATCTTTTCTCTATATTTCTGAAATGTTTTTGATTTATGTTTGGGTAATAAATATTTTTTCGGAAATAACTGATTTCAAAATTGCCCATAATTAGTAATTGACATATTATTTTTGTATTTCTGTTTTGTGTGACAGCTCATATCCGTGGAAAAGTTGACAGATGATGGTTGACAGATGACATATGACATTTGACAGATGACGTTTGACAGATGACGTTTGACAGATGACATTTGACAGATGACAGATGACATTTGACAGATGACATTTGTCCGTAGACAGATGACTTTTGACAGATGACGTTTGACAGAACTTTTATTATGCCTTATTTATCTCCTGCTTGGAAAAATAGCAATGGTAAGTTTATACAACTTAAACGGGAGTTTCACAAAGCATATCACCGGTGATCGGAGCTTGATCTAGGATCAACTCGATTTGACAGTTCAGAAATCTAACCAAGCCGTTGATCTCCGATCACTGGTGATTATGATTTGTGAAATCCATAGTAAGTATAGGCACGGCCTTCTTAAGATAAAGATGGCTATGGTATAGGTATCATTTAGGCCATTTAGGGCATTTAGGCGAAACAAAGTTCGCCGGGCCAGCTAGTAATTTTATAAAGGCGGACTCCCACTACTCGTATACTTTGGCCGAGTGCACCACTCCCACTACATTACATGCTGAATATAGGCAAGTGACAAATATTTACCAAATACATGAGTAGTGGGAGTCCGGCTTAAGACTCTATCGTGTTATCTTTGGGATTGAAAATTGCATTGGATGTAGTTTTCGATGTGATGTTGACATGATTGGCTGAAATGGTTCCATATGATACAAAATCATAAAATTGGATTTGTTGTTAGAACTGTCAAAAAATTTTCAAACTAATTTTCCAAAAAAATTACAAATGAAAGGCCTCCTAGCATCTTCTTCAATTCAAACTACTCGATCCTCTGCATTGAACTATGAAACTATGAAACCGCGGTTTGAAAATAAAAAATGTTCGGGTCGATAACGGCATCCGGCGGTTTCTCATCGATAGGTTACCTGTTCTGTATTAGAAATTACCGCATTTTGGAATAAGCAATGAGCCATAGGGGTAATATGTAGATTGTTCCGTTATTCAAGAAATTTATACGATCTTCGTGACGTGGAGGCCGTGTTCAGAATAAATTTCGGCACGCGTGACATAATGGTGCATGTAATCTGTGCGTATCGACCGATTTTGATGGTAACATTCGTTGGTCGACGGAATTTTATCGGGAAAAATTGAATTTTTTTTCGGTTAATTCAAGAGAGTAAAATGGTATAACCTATGGAAAATTGGTTTTGGACACATTTTCCCATACACAGATTATTCAATTATAAGTAATCCAAAGTGAGCAAGCATAACGACCTGATCCTTTTTTGACACAAGTATAAGATGTAAAGCCAGGAAAGCTCGTGTATCAACCTTGTTAAGTAGATACACCATATATACAGGGTGAGTCTTTGACTTGTACATATATTTTAACTGAAGATTCTTGAGGTCAAAAGAAACCTTTTTTTCATTTTCCATTTTTCCGAATTCGGCTCTGTTAAAAAGATATAACCATTTGAAAAAAAAAATGGGCTCAATACGTTCCTGAAATGATCTTCTGGAATTGTTGCAAAGTTCATATTTCTCGATAGGAATTGAGTTTATACATTTAGGGAATACTCAAGTACTAACCTTACTGGAATAAAAATGTTGTAAACACGATAATTTCAACAAAAACAGTTAGTTTCATCGAATTATATCTGCAACTGAAAACCCACATTTCTCACACCAAAATAAGTTCCTTCTTCGATTTTTCTGCAGATTAGTTTGTGAACACTATTAACTTGTTCATATCTTTCACGAAATTCCCGAACAATATCATGAAAAAAGACTTTTAATTCAGATCATCAGAATTCATTATTAAACAACCTAACCTAATCTATTTTGTATCCATTCTGTGAATGTTCGCACAGAAATTTCAAGGAAATGTTGTCAGCTTTCTGATATTTCCATTGAGGTTAAGGATTTATTACGAACCATAGAATAAATCACGATACACTTGTGTACCGGGGTATAAATATCTATGAATTTTGCCGTTTCCATCATAAATCGAGTTTGCCGCCAATTTAACCACGCATGCGTCGAGCGAAAACCGAAAGATTGGTTAGGTATCTGCAGGTCAACTATAAACAATAACAAACCAGAGTCTCTGGACAAACTGTAAACATTATGTGAAGTTCTGAATACATTCAGTGAATTATTGTTCTAATGTGTTTTATTATGTGATGTGAATTATTATAATCTTAACCGTGTCGAGTTTATAAAATTCCAGGAGGATATTGTTTAGATGAAAACATCGACTCAGATTATAAGGTATCATTTCAGTTTTCATTAATATCAATTTTATCTCCCACATTTTCGGGATTTTATTATTTAAATATCTCGACAAAGTTGATAAATATTGTGACAACATTGCAAACTCGTTGAAAGACCAGAGAAGGAATAATATTCGATGATATTTAATTCAGAGACGCATTCAGATTATTCTTGAAATTAATGATTTTTTCGTCAAATTTCTCCGGGTAAAATTGGAAATAACTCGGAAACGACGCGTTTTATTGAAAAAAATAAGAATACTTTTAGTTTCTTAAATGATTGATTCTTTCGAAAATATGAACCGTTTATCTTTTCAAAGTGATTTTATGGTGTTTTAGCGTGTATTGATGAGTCGACTACCCTGTAACTTTTATACTAGGAGAGATATTGAATAGGTTTTGATTGAGGAATATGCAACATGAATGGAGTAAAAACTCAACCAAAATTCAGTTCATTCGAAATAACGGTTCCGAAGATATAAACAGAAAAGTGTTTTTTTCATGGATTTTCGACAACCTGTATCTTCGAAACCAAACCGAATTTTGAAAAATAGTATAGGAAAAAAGTGTTTCGTTTGATGAGAGGAATCTACAGTTAAAATATATGTACAAGTCAAAGACTCACCCTGTAGATTCCCAATCAAGAATCCAACGAAAATTTTTTTGACAGCATCTGTCAAATAGATGGCCCACGATCGCGAACCTGATATAACAGAAATGTAATTTTTTTTCATCTAGTTGGAATTATACAGGGTTAGTCTTTGAATTGCAAATACAAAGTGTAACAGCCAAATGGAATAAATTCGATAACGAATAAATGGTGTTGGAAAAATCGCTCGGACATGTCGATTTGTAATTTTGAATGCGCATATTTTTCAAGAAAATAATATTATATAGGGTTTTCCATGTGACCGTGGCCAATACCAACTTTCTTATTTCAAATGCGAACCCCTGTATATTATTTATTTTTTGGATTCTTCAGAGAATTCTAGACACAATTCATGCACAATGTCCTATACCTATCTTCAACTATTTATTGCAAAAATCAACGTTTCGAATGAAAATCATTTTATACAAATTCGGTACATTACACTCAAAACCTTATGAATAATACTCGGAATAATACTGATTATTTTTTAATTATAAAAAAAAAACAAAAAAACATTAATGTCAATGTAGGAAATGTTCAAAATGCTCGCCGCGAACGTCTTGGCAACATGCTGATCTGGTGTAGAATTGTCTTCTAACGTTACTCAGCATTTCTTCACAGTAATGGTTTTTGCTTACTTTCTTTATATCAAGAGGTAAATGGGAAATAAGTATTGAGTGTTATGTATCGAATTTGTGACTTAAAATAATTTTCATTCAAAATGTTAATTTTTGTAAAAAATCAGAAATCACTTGACATTTCCGAAAAAGTTGAAGATAGGTATAGGACATTGTACTTGAATTATGTTTAGAATTTTCTGAAAAATCCAAAAAATAAATAATATACAGGGGGTTGCATTTGAAATAAGAAAGTTCGTATTGGCCCCGGTCGCATGGAATACCCTATATAATTTTATTTTCTTGAGAAATTGTCGCATTCGAAATTACAAATCGACGTGTCCGAGCGTTTACCCTAACACCCCCTCATTTATTCGTTATCGAATTTATTCCATTTGGCTGTTTCACTCTGTATGTATATTTGAGCTGTAGATTCTTGAGACCAAAAGAAACATTTTTTTCATTTTCCATTTTTCCGAATTCGACTATGTTAAAAAGATGAAGCCATTTGAAAAAATGGGCCAAATACGTATCTGATAGGATTCTCTGTAAAGACCTCATTGTTTATATTTCTCAATTGAAATTGGGTTAATACATTCGGGGAATACTACAGTACTAAACTTTATTTGAATAAGGTAGTTAAAAACACGATATTTCTGAACAAAAACACTAAGTTCAGTCCGATTATATCTGCTATTGAAAAGCCATATTTCTACCAGCAAAATAAGTTCCTTTCTCGATTCTCCGGAAGATTAGTTCTTAAACACTAATAACTTGTTCACATTTCCCTCGATATCCCAAAAATATCTTGAAAGGAATGGTTTTTCTTCCAATTTATGATGAATCAATTTAACCCAACCCATTCTGCATTCGAAACAATCAACACAAAAGACTTCCTCGAATATTTCACAGAAATTTCGATATGTACCTAAGTTGCCATCTTCAACAATATTCCTGAAACAATCGTCAGTTTCTGAGAACGACGCATGCGTATAGCGACAACCGGTGCAATCTGTAAATGAATATGGAGGATATCTTTTCTCTAACTGTGTTGTTATAAAAGTAGAAAATCATTATTTTGGGTGTTTTTCTCTTCGATCTCGTGATGATTTCAGTGCATTAATGTACTTAATATTAACCGTGCTATGTCGAGTTTTTAAAATCACGTCGCCACAGATTATTTAGTGCTGAGAATCATTTTATATTTCATTGATTTCAATTTGATACGTGGTTTGTAGCGACATTCATCATTCATATATTTGAATTTTTTTTTATTGACAATCATTTTCAATATGGACCCAGTAACGATAAAAGCATGCAGATTATTCTAGAAATTCATGATTTTTCCTCAAATTTTATTGTATACAATCAGGAATAACTCGATAACGACGAGTTTCATTAAAAAAGGAATACTTTGATTTTCTAAAATATTTGATTCATTCGAAAATAATAAGCGTTTATTTTTCTCAAGTGGTTTCATGGTATTTTTGCGTGGATTTATG
This sequence comes from Adalia bipunctata, assembly GCA_910592335.1. Taxonomy (NCBI): domain Eukaryota; kingdom Metazoa; phylum Arthropoda; class Insecta; order Coleoptera; family Coccinellidae; genus Adalia; species Adalia bipunctata. The sequence goes on from OU342948.1 coordinate 35,112,424, forward strand.
AGCAATAGAACATTTAGTAACATGAAAACCGAATAAAAAACGAGCTAACACATTGAAATGTTAAGAATTATAATGGAATGATATTAGCCCTGCTGCTCAGCTTGGAATTATGAGACACCAAAACACCTCATTTGAGATTTTCATGTTTTTATGGAAACTCGTATCCACAGAATAGAAACACAAATAATATGTCAAACACATCATGGGCAATTTTGCATTTAGATATTTCCGAAAAAGTTATTCATCATCCAAACAGAAATTCAAGAAAAACATTTTCAAAATGAAGAGAAAAGATAAAAATTGACAACTCACGATTGAAACTAATCGTTCAAATCCGATTCCCTCGGCATTTCGGCAAAAAGTCTTCTTTCCACCTACTTGAAATGTTTTCCCACTTTCTGATCTGGTATTAGCATATATCTACTAATACCAATATGGATTATACCCCTGCTTTTCACAGTCTCAAAGTGAAGCCAAATCTTTGGTAAGGCTTGAGTTGTACGCTTGCGTCAACTGGAAATTCAAAAATTGCCAGAAATTTGGAGGTTATGTTTATTCTGAAAGACAACAAGAATATAGATATCCCTAATGAAAATATGTCACTTAAATACTTTCAGTTCAATTTTAGAATATGAATAGGAGTTAACAATGATATTAAGGTCCAAGGACTTGAAGAAAACGGAATAAAGCGATTGAAACATTTCACATTGAATTGTGAGGTTACGATCGAGACTATTCATATGGAGTTAAGATTGACATACGTCTTACGACATAATACGATGTGTCAGAGAGAGATAGAACTAAAAAAAATATTTTTTCCGTCGACCTTAGAATAAAAGCTCATTTTAACGCACTCGAAATCATCCATTAATGACCTATTTTAATGCATGATTGTCATGGCAACCGAACATGAAATATTCAGTCAGAGCACTATCGAGCTTGGTTGGAAATCAAGTTCTGTCAAAGAAGGGTATATTGACAACTGCATTCAAAATAAAATAGACTGCAGAAGAAATTTCAGGTGAAAGAAGTTGCAAAGTGAATAATACATAAACCTCCACTTTCTCCACACGTTCCTTATCGGATATCATAGGTAATGATATACATGCAAACTAAATGTAAACTATTCAGAATGTCACAACATGTCCAATATTCCCTCTATGAATTTTTCGAATTGTTCCATAGGGAGAATAAATATTATATCGAAATGAACATAGAAATTTACATTATGTCAAATTTGTCTATTATGCAAAATAAAAATTCATTTCTGTCGAGAATTCATATTCAATGCGTGATGAGGTCGACGGAAAAATCTTGTAATCAACTCGTTTATTAATTCAGCGATTAATGGTCGAAATATTTTAATGTTTGAGACCATTAATTGTGATTAATAAAATATTTCGACCATTAATCGCTGTCATTAATAAACTAGTTGATTAAATAACTATTATTCTCAATATTGCCGCACAAGCGCAGATCTGGATTGTTACCAAAGCCCAGCTTCAGTTTTGATTGGCTCATTCCCCATATAGGAATTATTAGATATATGGGTATTAGCCAATATAGCATTCCATGTTAGTATATGTTTTATGGCGCTCTTTCATCCATCTTGTGAATGGATCCATCTTGTTCGTGATTTATTTTGTATACATGACTTGAAGAGTCCATCGCGAAAAATTTTTGACTGCTGTCAAAAATGAAATTGTAGAAGAAATCATCGATGATCCCGGATATTTTGGTTATTTCTCCTGTCGATAATTCGCTAGCATTGTGTATGGTTCTGTTTAGGCCATTTGGACAAAATTTTGCATGTTTGAATAATATTATTATCCTTTCAATCTGCACAATTTCATTTTGATCGAATGTTTGGTTTCGAAACTATCAGGAAAGCATTCGAGATCCGAACCTTCCTTGAAAATCTGAGGTTCTAGGTTTATCTGTTTCTGAGTTGTAGTATTGACATCAGACATCAGGATAGATACAACACATCAGACATATATTGGTGGGTGGCAAGAGTTTCACCGTTGTCTAGCCAATTTAGTCTCTGCACCCGCTGGAAACCCGATACAGATATTTTACACTATCCAATATCCATTCTGGAATTGACATAATCCCACAACACATTTTCCTCCGGGACATCTGGATTGCAGGGCATCGACGCTTCGCGTTATCATCCCTCCGGAGTCCGGAGCCATAGCGTTGCACTTTGTTCCTTTTCCTACCCATTTCCACATATTCGAAATCAAAATGTGAAAGTTCTCTCGGTTCATGAATGGATAAATATCTGGTGGTAGGTATTTTCAATAACATGGACCCTTGTTAATCAATTTTGAGGTACATGATCCTCATAGCTATAATATGCAGTTCGGAATTCAGCATATTATGATGGCTATTATTCACGCTGATGAAGTTCCCAGGCGAGACGGAATCGTGTTTGGTAAATCATCCAAGTGAACAATGGCCATAATAGAAGAGTAGAATGTTCAACTTTGTTCAATACTTTTGAATAATTCCCCTCAAAATAATATTTATTTATATCAATCCAATAATCACTTCGGTGTCTAGGAGTGAGAGGTAGGACAATGTGAGGAGGCTATGAAGTAGGTCCAAAACTTCTGATCTGGCGATGAACAGATCGCATTGTAATAGGCTGCCTAACCATTTCTTGCTATTGATCCTGTGGACGTGAAGTGATGCCGTAAAGCATATATTATAGCTTAAGGCAGTTTTTCTGACACGCCAGAAATTGTACGGCCTTTCTGATTTCATGCCCGACGACAAACCACCACAGTATTTACACTTCTGTGTAGCCTCGTGGCTAGTTCTCTACGTTGAACTTTTGAAAATATCACTAAAGATGCCTATAACTATGAAAAATTGTGGCAATAAAGTTTTGGCTTTTCCGTACGATGAAATGTTAATATACAGGATGAGTCTTTGACTTGTAAATATATTTCAACTGTAGATTCCTTTCATCAAACCAAACATTTTCTTCCCGTACCATTTTTCAAAATTCGGTTTGGTTTGGAAGATACAGGGTGTCGAAAATCCGAGAAAAAAACGCTTTTCTGTTTATATCTTCGGAACCGTTATTTCGAATGAACTGAATTTTGGTTGAGTGTTTACTCTAGTCATGGTGCATATTCCTCAATCAAAACCTATTGCAAATCTCTCCTAGTATGAAAGTTACAGGGTAGTCGACTCATCAATACAAACTAAAACACCATAAAACCACTTCAAAAAGATAAACGGTTCATATTTTCGAAAGAATCGATCATTTAAGAAACTTAAAGAATTCCTATTTTTTTCAATGAAACGCGTCGTTTTCGAGTTATTTCCAATTTTACCCGGAGAAATTTGACGTTGATGTAGATTTATTTAATAATGAAATCATTACAGTAAGGAAATATCATTTCCTTACTGTAAGGAAATGATATTTCCTTACGCAGTTGGTTCGACATATGCATATACGAACTTTTCCCATGATTCCTTCGGCACTTATTCTAAAGAAGCAGTATTTTCATTAAATCAACCAGCTCTGGAGGAGTCCCAGAAATAGCAAATCCATAATCACTTATCATTTTACACTGTTTTAAATTCGAAAACACTAGCAATTGAGTTAGTTATATGCGTCAACTTTGACAATTCAACATGAGTACGTTTCCATAGTAACGTACACGGAAAGAAATCTATCCTCAAATCAAGAATCCTAATATTCTTGAAATATTAGAGTTGTTTCAAGTATATATAGAGAATCGAAACAAGTAAAAAGGTAAATTTTGTATACTTGGAATGAATTTATTTTACTCAAAAAACATATACTTGATTGAAGAATGAAATTCTCTATCCAAGTAAATTATTTATTCAATCCAAACTATTCACTTTAATCAATTCAAGAGTACTTCTATATTTCAGGTAACTATATGATATCTTGACTTCGAAAATATAATATTCTCAGTTCGAGAATTGGAATATCCTCATTCCATATGTTATATTCAAAAAATTGGTTTTCTCAAAATAATAATTTCGATCGACATAAAATTATGTATTGAATAATTAATTAATCAATCAATAATGATTCGAGAATATTTCGGCAAATGGAATAAAATCGAGAATAAAATATTGCTACTTGCTAGGATAACGTTTAGATTTTAGATTATAGGTATGTATATCTACGATAAGTTAGAAATCTGAAAAAAGTTACCAATCTATACATTGTATGGATGATATGAAGTTTAAATTATGAAAAAATAATTCGAAAGAAAATTTCAATCACTTTTTACAAATCGATTTATAATGAAATTGTGTGATGAAACATTATAGAAAAAAAAAGATCACCAAATCTATTACATTCTGTGAAACATTTCTCTTAGTAATTCCATAATTTTGAAAGAGAGAGAAAGAAGTTGTAGAACAATTCATCCGTCATCGTATTTGTAAATTTAAGTGAAATGACATGCATTCTCTAGATCCAAGTGTAATTTTCAGAATATACTAAGATGCCAATTCTTCTTCCGGTAATTAGGCAACATGCATGAATAAAAGGAACAATGAAAACCCTCTGATCCGTTTTGCGGGCAGTTTTATCGTAATCCAAGTATATAAATTTCTCCAGTAGAGACAAATTTCTCCATCCACTAGATCCAAGTGAATTATTATACAATATACCATCTTTACATATTTTTCAACACCATCACGCTTCATCAAGTGTTAATCCCTATAATCGAAATGAATATGACGTTTTCATATCCACGCATTAACTTTTAGAATTCACACTCAAATTTACAATCCAACGTACACAATTTTTTCGATATTCAGCACAGTTCTAGTATCATTTCAAATAATATCTGATATTTACTGTTACTAATATCATTGGAAAGAAGCCTGCTTATTGGCCATCGATTAAAATTTCTACGTACTATATGAAATATTTCGTTTGGAGTAATCTTTCGTAAGGATAAATATCAAAATATCCTAAAAATTTTTCTTGACCGATGTAAACAGAAATCATCAAATCTGGAACATGAAATTACAAAATTTTTAAAGGAAAAAAAATGTAGAACAAATCTTTATAACTGAAAATTCAAGTGAATCCATTATTAATCTTGATCAAATTTTCATTCACTTGGTCCAAGTATAATATTCAGCGATATACTAATACGCCAATTCACCGGTAGTTAGGTTTTATCGTAATCCAAGTATATAAATTTCTCCATCCACTAGATCCAAGTAAATTATTCAACAATATAGGTACTAAAAAGCGCCCTCTATTCAGTACGCAAAAGGGGATATCACTCGATCTTGATTCGACTTGTTCATACCGCGTCTTATTTCGTCCAAGTTCAGTGTGTTGAAGAAAGTTCAACCATTTTTTATTGAAATGTGGAAAAATTATGAGAGGATGGAGATGCTCGGGCAGTGTTATCAAGCTATTTCAAGGTAAGCTATGTTAGATGTATTGATTTAAATCTATAATATTGAGATTTAGGAAAAAAAAACTTAATTTCTAGTTTGAATCGTATACGTTTTGAATCACAAATCTGTTTTCTCTTTCAATAAATTTAATACTTGAAATACTCTAGGTGCGCATCTATCACATTTCTAAGAACATTCATTTTCAAAAATCCTATTACATTGGGATCTCATACCTACCTTAGGAATGAAAATTGAATTCAAGGAAAATTAAAGAGATGAATTCTGAAGTAGATAAGTGAAATAAGTATGTATTTGTTATTTTTATCAAATGAATTTGCTCTTACTACTTTCAAAAATAATTTTTCGATTTTCACAATACTATACCAGCGATAATCAACCAGTTATACCATATTTTGTAACTTTCGAATTTTGAATTATTAGATTGAAATGGTCTCGTACAGTACTGTTGTATCTTTTTTTTTGGGGGAATAGCCCTTCATATCACTCATTATAGAATGCAGATAATAATTCAGAGGATACAGAATTTATAAGCATTTTTTTTGCAGAGGTTTGGAGATAATTATTCCAAGAGCAGAGGCAGAAAGCAATACAAAGGAAGGGAACAGTGCAGCCCTTTTTGTTGATTTTGGGGCAGTCTCTATTAGAACCGAAAAGCTTCTTTATTATTGTTGATAACCTCTACCATCAGTTTTTCCCTGCACGTAAGACATTCGACATTATTTTCAAATTGTTTTACGTTTTGAATATCAATTATCCCGTTCAGTGCCAGTACCTTTATGTGTTTTTATACAGGGGTGTGTACCTATGTAATTGTTTTATTTGTAGTTCTTCTGATATTTCTTATGTTGTTTGTACATACAGAGTGTAACAGCCAAATGGAATAAATTCGATAACGAATAAATGAGGGCGTGTTGGGAAAAACGCTCGGACACGTCGATTTGTAATTTTAAATGCGCATATTTTTCGATAAAATAATATTATATAGGGGGTTCCATGTGACCGTGACCAATACCAACTTTCTTATTTCGAATGCAACCCCCTGTATATTATTTATTTTTTGGATTCTTCAGAGAATTCTAGACACAATTCATGCACAATGTCCTATACCTATCGGAAGTATTAAGTGTTTTCAGATTTATTGCAAAAATTAACGTTATTTCACAAATTCGGTACATTACACTTAAAACCTAATAAGTAAACTGATTATTTCTCAATTATTAAAAAAAAACAAAAAAAACCTTAATGTCAATGTAGCAAATGTTCAAAATGCTCGCCGCGAACGTCTTGGCAACATTCTAATCTAGTGTAGAATTGTCTTCTAACGTTACTCAACATTTCAGGCGTTTTTGCTTGCTTTCTTCATATCAAGAGGTAAATGGGAAATAAGTATTGAGTGTAATGTATCGAATTTGTAAAATAAAATAATTTTCATTCAAAATGTTAATTTTTGTAAAAAATCTGAAAACACTTAATATTTCCGAAGTTGAAGATAGGTATAGGACATTGTCATGAACTATGTCTAGAATTTTCTGAAGAATCCAAAAAATTAATAATATACAGGGGGTTGCATTTGAAATAAGAAAGTTGGTATTGGCCACGGTCGCATGGAACATCCTATATAATTTTATTTTCTTGAAAAATATGCGCATTTGAAATTACAAATCACGTGTCTGAGCGTTTTTCCTAACACCCCCTCATTTATTCGTTATCGAATTCATTCCATTTGGCTGTTACAGTCTGTATATGTATAATATGTGATAATATTCTTAGGATTGATTTTTCATATATTTAGAATAGAATGTTTATTTTTGGTACTTATTTTTTCACCTCAGTTATTATTGTGTTTATTTGTACCTAGTCCAGTTGATTATATGTTTAATTTAGCATTTTCTCTATTTGTTTTCAGTGATCACTTTTATACTTTTGTTTGTTTATGATTATTTGAGAAGAATAATAAATTTGTTTTTAATTCTCATAAGCCTCGTTTTATGAATATAATCCTCATCCAGAAATCACAGCAATCTTAAACGAATATCTTTTTCCAAATAATTTCACTATTTGTCAAAACAAGCATAAAATAAATTTTCAGTTGAATAATATACTTATTTCAACATGCATTTACATATAATAATATAATAATTAATAGTTGAATTAAGTATGAAGTTCATTTCTACTGAGTATAGTAAAAACTGAAATGAAGAAATCTCATTGGTTCGGAGTGAGAATATAAATGGTTTCGACCAAACAGGTATTTACTTCTTGTAAGTAGACCGAAAACTAAATCTGAAGGTACTATTTACTCAAAACCATTATGGAAAGAAATTTGATTTGAAGATATTATATACTCAATTCAACAATTTTCTGATGTTGGATTGAGTAAAATTATTGAGTTCATTCAAGTATTTGGTATCTTTGCTTCGAACGAAGAAACCACTGAGATTAAGATGTACAATAATTCCATTTGAGATTATGTTTCCCTTAGACGAAATATTTCAAATAATCATTTCAAAATTTTCATTTTACTCACAAGGAATATTTGAATGTTCTTGAATCAATAATACGTGATTTATTAAATTCAAGTATATGATATACTTAATCGAAAGAGTTATTTTATTTGAATCCGGAGAATAAGGTATACTTGAATCAACTAAATCTTATTCTTGCTCATATATGAATCTATCATTTACTTCAATCAAATATTATCCACTTGGTTAGAGAATAGATTTCTTTCCGTGTAACCAATTTCAATACGAATTTCGAAGCATCATTTATTTATGAATCAAATTATTCGCGATTTCATCAAAATTATTTGGAATCTGTCGAATTTGAAACGATTTGCGGAAAAATATAGTCCATCCAAGAATGATTGACATCAGAGCAGGCCTTGAAAGTCCTGTCGCAGCTTTATTTCTAGTTACAAAAAAGTAACTAAAAATTTTCTGTGCTTTCACCATAGATATAGAAATAACCTAAAAATTGAACGATATTTTTTCAAAGGAACTTTGAACATGTAAGTGTTCCCAATTTTCACATACGATTACCAGCGTGTGAATCTGCAGTATATTATGAGAATCCAGCAGTATACAGGGTCTTTCACGAGGAACCTCACCCATATTTATACGGGAAACTACTGAACGTATTTTCATGAAATTCAGCACTTATAAGTATTTCACGATGCTGATGAAATCTAGTATATTTTCAAGGCATGAGCACCTCCGGTTTTTCCGGAAATGACGTCAACTTCCGTTTTTCAAATAGAACACCATTTTTTTATTGCAGAAATAGATTCCTTAGAAAATTTCAAGTTATTTTGATTTAACATTTTTCAGTTTTGGTTGGAAAATTCTCTCTGAGCGGGAAAATTCGAAAAAAAATCGAAAATAGAGCTCCGCTGAAACAAGAATGACTTCGAGGTTTTTGGATGGAAAATTTTCATTTTTGGGATTTTTCAAGATATAAGATTGATGTATCCACTTTGAAAATCGAAATCGCGATTCATGATACAGGGGGTGAAAAAATCGCTTTCAAAGTTAGGGATGACAAAATCGTGAAAAATCAATTTTTTCAAATTAGAACCCCATTTTTTTATGGCAGATATTGAATCTACGTTAAAAAATAATGTGAGTGTATGCATCACACCCTTGCCCTAAAGTGGATATTAACTCAGAAAATATCCATTTTCCATCCAAAAACCTCGAAGTTATTCTTGTTTCAGCGGAGCTCTATTTTCGATTTTTTTTTCGAACTGAAAAAGGTTACATTAAAATAACTTGAAATTTTCTAAGGAATCTATTTCTGCAATAAAAAAATGGTGTTCTAATTTGAAAAACGGAAGTTGACGTCATTTCCGGAAAAACCGGAGGTGCTCATGCCTTGAAAATATTTTAGATTTCATCAGCATCGTGAAATACTTATAAGTGCTGAATTTCATGAAAATACGTTCAGTAGTTTCCCGTATAAATATGGGTGAGGTTCCTTGTGAAAGACCCTGTATTATTTTCATCTTGTATTGATAAATTTTCGATCGATCAATTATAGGAGCATACAGCCTGGAAATTCTGGTTTGATAACGAAAAATATCGTGGGTGATTAAATAGCACGGTCCGTTTCAATGTTCAATATGAATATTCGCTAAACCGAAAAAATCTAGTTGATAATTTGAAGCGTGTAACTGCAATGTGAATGGATTGGAAAATTTGTGATAGATATCAAGACAGAAACAAAACTTAACCAATGGATCTATTTAATATTTGAAGAATTTTGTCATGACATTGTAACTTTCAATATTTGTGAACAATGAAGGTGTAAAATATGAAAAATATAAATATTCCTATTATTATTTTTCAACAACCAGAACATGTTATTTTTTCCTCATCTGGGCAGAACTCGTCATGTTCATAATATAATGAAAGGTTTTGTCAGCAATATATCATAACATTTCTTATATTTTAACTAATCTCTTATTTCTTTTTCTACGTGCTCTGTGCAGGTTTTTCCATTTTTTATCGGTTCACTCTTCAAGAGCCTTATTTCAAAGATATTTATTTCACTTGCTCAATTTTTTGCCAAATTTGTTCGAAACATTAATGACAGAACAAAACGTCACTGTTATTTCCAACACCAACCTGAATTCTGCAACTCAAAATATTACTGAATGGGCATTACCAACATAATTTCGATTTTCCAAAGCCCCCGAGATGTCAATCATTCTTGGATGGACTATAGTATGTTCACCTCGTAGGAAAAGACACATTCCTGGACTCTGTGTTGCCAAGTCTCGGCTTGCGGCCTCGACTCAGCAATTTTCACAATAGTCCAGGAATGTTACGCTTTTCCTACCCGGTAAACAATGTACTATTTTCCAATAACTCGAAGTCTTGATAACTCGAACTTTTTTTTTTGGCAGATCATGATTCGAGTTATCGAAGTATTTAAATTTTTTCCGTAGAATCAAAATGAACAAAATGCGCTGGTTAATTTGACGTTCAATCCATTAATTGTGAGGTCAAATTCCACCCTCAAATCGTTAAGTGGTGCTCTCTCCTTTGAAAAGGATGCCCTTAAATCGCAATGAGTGGCGCTTAGGCAACGTTGCAGTCGGATTATTTCAGTGAGCCGCGCTTAAACGTTAAGCTGAAGCGGTGCACTTGGACCTAAGCAATTCGCTGACTCTTAACCATGCCAGACCAATTAGTAGGAGCATTTATGGAAAAATTTCTCTCGCAATCCATCTGAATTATGTTCATGGTGACAGTTGACCCTTAGATTTTTATCACTGTGATCGAAAGTCGCTTCACAACGAAAATGGAAGGAGTGAAATAGTCAGCTAGAGACTCCTTGAAGTGAATGGGCACGATATCACCGTTTATAGAATCTTGCTTAACTAATAGAGTACTATGATGGGTTCAGATTTGGTTACAGATCTTTTTGTGGGTGGTCCACAGGGTTCTATACTGGAACCCTCACTTCATATCATTTTTATAAACGATATCGGCCTGCTTTTGACTGCAAGTGGTTTTGTCTAGTTTTGTCGGTTGAGGATTGCTTTGGTCTCCAGGGTGGTATGGATAGACTGAGTCATTGATGTCGGATGAACTTGCTTCCGTGAACATCTCTAAGAGTAGTAAACGGTATTAAATATCTAAGAATAGTCTGACTTCTCCGAAGGAAGGTTCAAGTACCTACAGTACCAATAATACAATATTGATGCCATTGATGGAGACATCCTGGAATGTGTGACTGAGTGTAGGGACTTATATTTGACCCTAGGCTTACTTTCACGTGAGGTCTCTCATTCTTAATTATAATAGAACAGAAAAGTAATTTTCCGCAAATCGCTAGGAAATTTTGACATTCCAGTCAAAATTGGTCATAGAAAAAGTCAAGATTTCCTAACTGTTGGGAAATATTCATTTCCTCACTGTAAGAAAATGATATTTCCTCACAGTTGGTTCGACATATGCATATACGAACTTTTCTCATGATTCCTCCGGCACTTAATCTAAAGAAGCAGTATTTTCACTGCATCAATCAGCTCTGGAGGAGTCCCAAAAATAGCAAATCCATCATCCCTTATCATTTTACACTGTTTTAAATTCGAAAACACTACTAATTAAATTAATTATATCTATGCGTCAACTTTGACAATTCAACATGAGTACGTTTACATAGTAACGTAATCAAATTCAATACGAATTTCGAAGCATCATTTATTTATGGATTGAATAATTCGCGATTTCATGAAAATTAATTGGAATCTGTCGAATTTTAAGCGATTTGCGGAAAAATAGTATGTTCACCTCGTAGGAAAAGACACATTCCTGGAATCTGTGTTGTCACAATCGTCCAGGAATGTTACGCTTTTCCTACCCGGGAAATAATGCACTATTATAACCGCAGTACAGACATTCTGCGTCTGATGCTTTCGATGAGAAAGAACTGCTCCGTTTCCGCTTAGGACGGGTTTTAGTCACTTTAGCTTCATTTTGCTTTTTCTTAATTTCTTTTTATGACTTTAAATTAAGTTCTAGTTGAAGCTCATTCTGAGGGAAGAAAATACCATATTAGGAAAACATTGGTGGAATGAGATGGGATACACCTCATTGATATATCCCCATCTTGCCCCACTCCTACTTTTTTGGCATTAAGTGGTTCGTTTCAGGTTATGATTAAACTTAAAGATTTAAGAAGGTGAATGGTTTATGAATACACTTTCCAATGATATATTATTCAGTTTGACCAGTTGTTGTGGCTTATCTGTAATCAACAGTAATCTGGAACTGAATAAAACTAATTTATGATTAAATTGGAATCATTTGGTACAAAAACATGCGTAAATGACAAACTGTTCAGTCAAACTGGCCTCCACTTATTGGAAGTTTTCTTAACTATTCCCTACTATTATTACTGGCACTCTACGCTAGGTTGCAGCTTCTGAAAGGTCAGGAGCTTATCTACCCCATCTTACCCTGGTACCCCGTCTTGCCCCACTCTCCCCTACATATATGCAAAAAATAATGAATTTAGAATTAGCAATATTCACCTGGATACATGTGAATTCAATCACCCGATCTACAATGAAAACTTCAAAGTCTGGACGTAGGGTGAACGACATAGTTATTGGACACTTTAGAAAATTTTATCAGTGAAGTTGTGTAAACTGTCCAAATTTGGAGAAAATCCATGATATAATGGTTTAGAATGATATTAGAATATGTGATTTAAAGGTTACTTTTGTAACTATGAACAAAGAAGAAGGTGTTCAATTTTCATCACATTCCAATGAAAAAATGGGCGAAAAATATAGTTATTGGACATATTATACAGTTATGGGACGGGTGTTTTACAGTCATTGGACAATATGTATTTTATTTGTTTCATTAATGTAATCAACTATAAATGAAAACTAACTAAAATTCTCATCAGTGTAATAGTCTTTGTATTCTGCCAATAATATATTGACATCTTCAGAATCTTCATGGGGATTTTCAACTTTCTAGTCTTCCGAACTATAGTGTATTCCCTAAAGCACAGGTGACACAAATACATACAATTCATTATCTATGTCATGCGGTATATTTATCTGTTGCCTTTTTGGTACACATTTCTCAAGAAATATTTTCGAACATTCGTCGCACACCAAGCCCTTTTTTACATGAACGTGCTTTTGGCAAATGTCACATCAATTTGAATCTTCAAATAAAGAGCGAGCTGCCATTTGAATTTATCCGAGTCATTTTCAGAAACATTTGGAGTACAATTTTAAGTTGATGCTTCTTGTATATTCTTACGCTTTTTGTTCGTTTTTTGTTTTCCACCTTTCTTGTTTTCCTTCCTTATTGTCTTTCTTTCAGCCTTTTCTTCTTCTATCTTTATATTTTTTTCTTTAAACATTTTCTTATACTGTTTCAAGTTATCGCAAATGAAAGGCGCGTTTTCCTTAACGTTCTGGAGTTTTTGGCCAAACCAAATATTTGGTTCAACACAGTCATGGGACATTCCTTGCGTAGTTATTGGACATGTGGACAATGACTGTATACATGACTCATTTCTCATGAAAAATATATACACTGATAGCTTGTATTGTACTCTTCAGCTAATTACAACTGAAACACTATATTCACTATGAATTCCAAATTACAGTTATTGGACACCCTGTCCAATAACTAAATATCTTCCTTTTTACCGTGCAGTCATTGGACATGTTTTTAATCATAAGATAAATAGGGGATTTCATTCTCAACAAAAATAAATTATGTAGATTGAAATCATGATACTTACATGCTTAATTGAGACAATCAAAATTATGCATTATTACCATAAATTTATTATCACCGTCTCTAACGTTCGCTTAACAATTTTTTAAGAAACTCGTATCTGTGTGTTGTTATGCGCGTCACCTCACAATTCAACTGATATTAGCGACTTCTGGAGAATTTTTCGTCATCAATTCTTGATCTAGCATAACTAATGATGAAATCTGTTAATATTCTGCACTAAAAAATTATTTGTCTCCTTATTTTTTAGAAATCTTTGAGCGCTGTCCAATAACTGTCACTGTCCAATGACTGTACGGTTCACCCTACTTTGAATGAAATATTACTATTACAAAAAATAGCACACCCTCCATGTTCATTAGTAGGTATTTCTTCAATGACTGGAAATTAGTTTACAACCTTGCAGGTTGTATAGTTGCAGTTGTTGATGATTCTTCCAATGCTGCTCAAAATATTGTTGTAAGGCTGAGAAGGATGTGGCCAGGTTACTGCACATTCTGATGATGGCTAAGGCTGATGAATGTCTTCTCATTATCAATATCATCGTTCAGACATTATTGCATTTCCAATTATTCCCTATTGATTATTCAAAATCCTCTGAGGAAGACAATATGTTTGAAACATTTGTTGCATCAACCGAGCAGCAGCATGGAAGAATACCAACGAAAAAAGAGAAAATAGCTCGTCTAAGCTGGTCTAGATCTAGAACTATATCAAAGAGTAGATACAAGAGAGATCACTTCGGCTTGGCGCGAAACATTGGTTCGTCGACCTTGAATTTAACTACAACAAGCTTGGCTGTTACTGGCACCCCTCGATTAGACCTCGCCATTCACATATGACTTTCAAGGTCAAACAAACGATGTTCGCGATTTCTTTCATAAATAGGGGGAGTGAGGTCTCTTGTATTTACTCTTTGACTATATCATCATCGCTAAGGAAAGTAACGTTCGTCATCCTTCACTACCAAACGTTTCGATATAGCTGGGATCGATTGGCCTAATAATGCCGCTAAATGGCATACATTCCACTGAAATACAGTAACATAGCTTTCTTTTCGGCTTTTGTCTCCTACGCAACATCCCGGCTTTATCGAGTTCCCTTTGATCTGGAAAATTCGTTTTCGTTCTGAACATCCGGCCTTTTGCTATACCAGAAAATGTTCGTTAAATAATGCCATTATAATATACGAACAAAAGCTGATGGTTTTCGGAGTTGAAGCTCGAAATATCTCCATGAAAAATATTCGTTTGGAGCTTGGAAAAATTCATAATGGGCTTTCCAGGATTCAATTCTTTATACGAGTAGGACTCGCTCCCTTCTCTCCTACATATTTGTGTTGGCATGCACGAATATAAACAGAATTTGATGATGTATTCTTGATTCTTTTTTTTGTCAATTACCTTCCGCAACCTAAATCAGCAAATATTGAAAATCCATCCAAGTGTTAAAGAGCAAACAGTTAATTGAACCTGAAAAATTAATCCGTTTTCAAAATAGACCATAAACTTTTCAGTAACTTTTTGCATTTCTCGAGAAAAATTGCCTTCCGAGCATTAGATGAAAAGCTGAAGCAAAACAATAATGAAGAATAATGATAGTTCTCAACGTCAACGTTTCGGAGATTGAATTCGTCCATGTTTTTAAAACTATTAACAGAAACAATTAATTAGGTCGTTGTTGTACCAGTACAATTTTTGAGATCAGCTTTGAACTGCTATATTGTTTTATATTTGTGTTGTTTGAGGATAAGAAAAATAATAATTTTAATAAGTGATATCCTGTTGGGAAACTGATATAAATACCTTCTCTACAATTTTTATTTTAATACTAAGTAACATGCTCAGAATACGATGAAACTTCTTAATATCCCCCAAAAATACCTGGATATAAAACACAATATCACAGCTTCCGAGCACGTAAAATAATCAACACCTCTACACTCGTTTTCTAGGTTGCAATTTTTGCCGAAAGATCTTTGATCTTCGGATTCGCCAATAGGTTGGCTACTATGATTCATTTTAATGTTGGCAAAAACTTCATCCTTATATCGACCATAAGATCCCAAAGTATTTTCTACCCCACATATCTCACACAATGTTTTTTTTCAGGTAAACAAACTACTATTGATGAGGTATAACTATACGAGAGAGTTAATAATGTGAGTATATTTTTAAGTACCTCAATCAATTACATAGTTTTCGAAACGGTGGTTCATACAAACTTCAGAATATGATGAAAAGATGAGGTAGTTATTGGAACCATCCAAATAAACTCAAAAAGGATCCCACGCCGTCCAAGCTCAGACAAACTAGTTCATTGGTGAAAGCTTCATCACTCGATGAAGAGCACAAAAATAGACTCTGTATTAAGGTTTGTTTTAGCCGTCGATTAGTGAAAATTAATTGTTTCTTACAATTGTGGATTCTAAGAAGGAATTGAATTTTTTTTAAATGACACGGTATCTCCTCCCAGATGACTGGTAAAGGAAAATTAGAGTGTTATACAGCCAGTGTGTGATCTAGTTCAGTGTAGGATTTCTTGTTATATTCCCTGCGCCCCGACATTTGTTCTATTAAGCTGAATAATCCAATAAATAAAAATTAATGCACTGCACTGCCATCTGGCGGTATACGTTTCTTATTTTGAAGGCTAAAGACTTAGTGATTGTATTATCCGAACAGGAAGCAGAGAGTTCGGTAATTCTAGTTGGCTCAGCAATAGTTTTGGTTTGAAATCAGTCATCAGATTCACATTAAAGTCGCCTGCCAATATGGAATTAACATGTTCAATAAAGCATTCATCTAAAAAACTCAATACTGTCCAGGAAATTTTCGACGCTAGCTTGTGGTGTGCTGGGTTAGGTCTATACTCAAGCTTCATCAAACAGAGTGTAACAGCCAAATGGAATAAATGAGAGGGTGTTAGGAAAAATGCTCGGACACGTCGATTCGTAATTTTAAATGCACATATTTTTTGAAAAAATAAAATTATATAAGGCGTTCCATGCGACCGTGGCCAAAATCAACTTTCTCATTTCAAATGCAACCCCCTGTATATTATTTATTTTTTGAATTCTTCAGAAAATTCTAGACATAATTCATGTACAATGTCCTATACTAATCTTCAACTTTTTCGGAAATATTATGTGTTTTCAGATTTTTACAAAAATTAACATTTCAAATGAAAATTATTTCATTTCACAAATTCGATACATTACACTCAATACTTATTTCCCATTTACCTCTTGATATGAAGAAAGTAAGCAAAAACCATTACTGAGAAGAAACTAAAAAAAACAAAAACAGATTTGTTCATTCTCATAGCCTTTTAGTAACATGTTGTCTGTTTGCATGACAATAAGTGATCAGTGTAAGTGCTATTGTCTTTTGAATTTCGATAACTGTACGTAATAATATTAGAAAAATGGTTCATTTAAAAGAAATGCACAAAATAACTCTTCTTCAAATGATTGGTTATGGAGATTATACACGGACACAAATGTTTCTCGCTTATTTCACGAAAAATTTCCAAATTTGCCGCCTATATCCCAAGGGACAATTAGCAAAATAGAAAAGCAGTTTCGAGAGCTTGGTTATGTAAGACAAAAAAATTGCTGCCAATGCAGTAAGTGATGATACGAAATTGGATATTATGCTTGAGTTTCAAGAAAACCCACATAATTCTGTTCGAAAAGTAGCCCCGCTGTTCACCGTCAGCCACACGTCAATATTTCGAATATTAAAGGAAAGTAAGATGCATCCCTATAGAGAACGCATTTTTGTGAGCAAATGATGGCAATGTTAGATAAGAATGTGATCCAATCAGAAAATGTTTTGTTTTCTGATGAGAGTACATTTACACTACATGGTCATGTTAATCGTCAAAATTGCCGCTATTGGTCTGATGAGAATCCTCACTGGATGAGAGAAGAACATACGCAATATCCTGAAAATGTTAATGTTTGGGCAGGAATTGTTGGAAATCATATCGTAGGTCCCTTTTTCATTGACGGCAACTTGAATGGAGAAAAATAGTTAAAACTACTCCAAAATAATGTCGTACCAACTTTGATAAACTTATATCCTCAAGTCCTGCCAATATAAAATGGTTTCAGCAAGATGGAGCATCGCCCCATTACCAAATCAATGTCCTGCAGTACTTGAACCAAATTTTCCCAAATCAGTGGATAGGGAGGCGCGGATGCGTATTGGCATTGTTTACTACGGTGCAACGCATACATGGTGTTGGAACGCAGTAAAGAATGGCTGAACCTATGCTCTATCTACCCAGACATATCTTACTACGGCTCAGCGCAGCGGGGTGTTCAGGAGTAGTACCTATTGTTATGGATACGCGTCTATTCTCGGGTCATTGTTAACCGCGTTCCAACTCAACTACGTCCAAATTTGCTTTCTTTTGCAATTTTGCAACCCGCGTTCATAAAGATAACAATAATATACTATCGCCAAAAATAGTTTCTTGGACCACACTAAAATAAAAAAAAAGAGAATAATATATAGGAAATAATACATAAACATAACGTAATACTTACATAAAAATAACAATAGTATAAATGTGAGTATCGCTGAAAACAACTACATAAAATGCAAAATCAACCGAAGTATAATCCTAGTCTGCATTTCCATATGCATTTGGTTTTTTTCTTCAAAGATCTTTGCCTTTTAGGATTTTTTGAAATTTTTTTTTGGATGGTCTACCAGCTTGAATGCGTTTTGCGCCGCATGATAAACCACGTCCAATTTTTCTTCAGCTCACTGATGTCGGATGAACAGAAATGTTCTTTTTCGTGGGATATTTTTGATGCGAAAATGAAATTTAATAAGTCGGATGGTGTAACAATTTTGTTCAAAGTCATATTAAATTTTTTCATGGCATTAACCATGTCAACCGTTTTATTTTCGCAGGCTATTTTAGTAATACATACGTTCAAAATTTTCTGTTAGTTCTGCTGCAGCTGCGGAATGTTTTTCTCCTTAATTTGTTTCATTGGCATTCTCGACAGTGTTTATTGGTACTACAGAAAAATTATCTTGTTGGATAGAAACATTAATTTGTTGCTCTGAAGAAGTCATTTTCTATACCCACATCAGTTGACATGTCGTCATAAAATTCTGAGAATATGTTTTCTTCTAGAGCTAATTTTGCTAATTCTTTTCTGTCTTCAGCGTTTGTTTGCATACAGGTCCCAAAATTGATTCCATATTTATTTTGTATGGCGCAAAGGTGCTTACAATACCTTCCACCCAGTACAAACCTACAAACACACTCGCAAAGTGAAATATCTACATATGCAGTATAAAACATGTTATCATCGGTTTCCGAAGAAACTAAAAAGGTATTTTCGCCAATTTTTCAACAGAGACATTAGCACAATGTGAAATTTTTCTAAAGAGTATCTCATTTTTTGAGTTCCGGAAATTGGCGTCTTTGATAGGACTCGAAAACATTGGCAACAAAATCCACCAAGGCACGAGCATTGAGCGCTTTACATCTTTGTAGAACAAAGTCTTCAAAAATGCGAATAATAGCTTCTACATAATTGTTCGTATTATTTCCTCATGTAAATAAATGACTTCCATATGCCAAAGACCACTCTTCCCTTCGATCCCAATAATTGGCTATATGAGCTTGAATATTATCATATTTTTTAAAAATGTAATCATTTAGAATATGATCATAATTTTCACGAATCGTATCCATAATACAATAGTTACTACGCCTGAACCCTACTGCGCTGAGTCGTAGTAAGATATGTCTGGGTAGAGAGAGCATTAATTGAGCCATTCTTTACCGCGTTCCAACACCATGTATGCGTTGCACCGTAGTAAACAATGCCAATACGCGGCGCGGATCGATAGAATGGCCAGCACGATCTCCTGATCTGACACCATTAGACTTCCTTTTGTGAGGATATATCAAAAGTATTGTATACGAAACGAAACCCTTAAACTTAGACGACCTAAAAAACCGAATCACGCTTGAGATTAGATCAGTCACGCCTGAAATGTTGAGTGACGTTAGAAGACAATTCTACACCAGATTAGCATGTTGCCAAGACGTTCGCGGCGAGCATTTTGAACATTTCCTACATTGACATCAATGTTTTTTTTTAATAATTGAGAAATAATCAGATTTACTTATTAGGGTTTAAGTATAATGTATCGAATTTGTGAAATAATAGTACATTGTTTACCGGGTAGGAAAAGCCTTACATTCCTGGACGAACGTGAAGATCGTCGCAACACAGAGTCCAGGAATGTGGCTTTTCCTACGATGTAAACATACTATTTTTCCGCAGATCGTTTGAAATTCGACAGATTTTATTGAATTTCGAAGAAAACCGCGAATTATTCGATTCATAAATAAATGGAGCTTTGAAATCCGGAATGGCATTGGTTGCGTTACTATGGACACATATGAATACTTAATTGCCAAACTTGATATGATATCAATTTAATCGCTGATCTTTTCGAAAACAAAACAGTGTAAAATGATGAGTGATGATGAATTTTCCATTTCTGGGACTCGTAGAGCAGTTTGAGGTAGTAAATATTGCTTCATTAGAATTATTGCCAAAGAAATCTGAAGAAAAGCACGAATATGCTTATGTAGAACACTGAAATGAATATTCCTAACAGTTGGGAAATCTTGACTTTTTCTATGACTATTTCACTCATTCCATTTCTAGTGAGAAAGTTTACTTAGCAACACTCGTTTCTCATCGATAAAACATTCACATCGGCAAAACCAACAAGTTGGTTTTTCAGCGACAAAATTTTTGACGTTTCTCAAATTCATAGATAGCTTCGGAAATGAATACCATAAAGAAAACAAACAACGTTTAGTTGATCTATGATGAATACTCATTTGTCAAATAGCGCAATACAAGCCCAATGTGACCATCTTCAGACACATTTTCTCGTGAAATAGTCATGTCGAATACCTCTCGAGATGAAATTTAAGCAGGTAAAATTTCATCTCTAGTGGTATTATATATGACAAATTTTGTTAGGAATGTCAAAATTTCCTAGCGATTTCCGGAAAAATAATTTTCATTTCAAACGTTGATTTTTCAATGAATCTGAAAACACTCAATACTTCCGAAATTGTTAAAGATAGGTATAGGACATTGTGCATGATATGTGTCTAGAATTCTTTGAAGAATCCAAAATAAATAATATACAGGGGGTTGCATTTGAAATAAGAAAGTTGGTATTGGCCACGGTCGCATGGAACACCCTATATAATTTTATTTTCTTGAAAAATATGCGCATTGAAAATTACAAATCGACGTGTCCGAGCGTTTTTCCCAACACGCCCTCTTTTATTCGAATTTTATCGAATTTATTCCATTTGGCTGTTACACTCTGTATATCCGCAAAATGCGTCTACAATGGTGAATCTCAAATGCCTGCATTTCCTTTTCGGTAGTGGGAGCCGTGTAAAGGATGGAAACCAAATCCGTTTTAAGAAATCTAGTCCTATTTCAGGTGTCGTAAACAACTGCTTCATGCTCATAAACGCCTTTCAATTGAAACCCGAAATGCTCCACCCACAGATCTCAATACGCGGGAGAGAATAGTTAATGCTTTTCGAAGCATTTCTCCAGCCGTGCTAACGAGGGTTAGTAGATCGTTTCAGGATCGCATTGCTTTATGTTCGATAGAAAGCGGACGACACTTTGAACATCACATCAAGCCTTTCATGCCAACAGGAGTGAAAATAACCTCAGAGTTGCCCCTGAAAAATGTGAAGCATTCAATTATCTGCATTGATGAAATAAGTGGAACATTACATTTGGAAAGATCGAGAAATATCAATTTGAAGTTCATGATATTTGGCAAGCATTCGTATCGTATTCGTGTTTACGTCTTGTTTTTGTAAACGTTTCAAGTCTTTTAGCGGAGTGCTGTGCATTCAACGTTTTCAAGTTTTATCTAAATAGGATATTTACCGTTGGAAAAATATCTCTTCGATTGTGCGTTTTAACAGAGATGTTGAAGGTCATTAGAAAAACATGAGAATATACAGGGCAGTCCATTCAAAAAATAATCCGTTTCTTGAATATACACGGTGTAACTGTAGATTCCTCTCCTCATCAAACAAAACACCTTTTTCCTACACCATTTTTCAAAATTCGGTTTCGATTGAAAGATACAGGGTGTCGAAAATCCATGAGAAAAACATTTTCGACGAATGTTAGTCCATCAGGTCAGTTATCGCTATACGCACGTCGTTCAACAACCACAGACCAACTGTTTGTGAAAAAACAATTTTTCATTACATAATTTTGAGATATCGAGGAAAATATGAACAAGTTATAAGTGTTTACGAACTAATCTTCAGGAAAATCGAAGAAGGAACTCATTTTGGTGGGATGGACATGGCTTTCCAATTGTAGAAATAATCGGACGAAACTAAGTGGTTTTGTTATTAGGAAATATCGTGTTTGTAATATTTTCATTCCAATAAGGTCATTGCTTGAGTATTTCCTAAATGTATCAACTCAATTTCAATCAGGAAATATGAACACGCTGTATGAACAGGGTGAGTCTTTGAGTTGTAGATATATTTCAACTTTTGATTCTTGAGATCAAAAGAAACTTTTTTTCAGTTTCCATATTTCCGAATACGGCTTTGTTAAAAAGATGTAGCCATTCGAACAAAAAAATGGGCCAAATACGTGCCTGATACAATTCTCTGCTAACATCCTAAGGTTACTCGATTGAAATGGATTTACCATATTTAGGAAATATGTACAGGGTATCCCATTTTGGGCACTTTTACGGGATATCTCCATTAGCGGGATGCGGTTTTCGCGACAGTGTGCTACTTTTTTGTGAAACTAAAGATGGCGCAATCAGTTTTTGCATAGCCCTCTTAGTTTTTGCTATACAGGCTGGAAATGAAAAGTATCATTCTTCAATCACCCTCCGTATCTCAGTTGTGCTCAAACTTGGAGAAATGGTTGAAACGCATTCCTATAGATTTTTTTCCTTAGAATCCATTGGCGTAGTCAGTTTTTCAATTTAACTTTCCTTTTTTGAGTTATTGAGCAAACATATGTTTTTTTAAATTGGACACCCTGTATATTATTTTTTATTCTTATTAAGCACAATCTCAGCTTTTCTAAAACATATTATTTTATGCATTTATTTTCAAAACCAAGCTCAGAATTCAAGATTTTGTAATTCAATTGTCAATAACTAAGTATTATGTATTTACAGCAAATCCGTACCAATGACACCTTTGGGAGAGACTTGTTATCTGGTCTGATGAATGCTTCTTTTCAAGTGCTGGAATCCTTAATCGTCATAATTCAAGAACCTGGTCTAGTGAAAATCATCATTTAATTTTTGACAGGGCACAACAAGGACGCTTTGGGGTTGGGGTATTTTGTTTCATTAAGGGGAGACGAATTGCTTATCGAATTTTTGAATGCGGTCTCACAGCTCGTCGATATCAAGAAATCCTTGAAGAAGTTATTCCAGAGTTGATGGACAATGTTCCGTTGGGCGTTGGCCCATTACGGTGCCGTTTATCTCCAACAAGATGGTGCTCCAAGCCACAACTCTGGACTTTGCCATTTCTAGATCATAACTTTCCGCAAAGATGGATTGGTACACACGGGCCTGTAAGATGGCCCCCTCGATCTCCGGATCTCTCAATTTTAGATTTTTTTATGGGGTTATATACAAAATACAATTTATAAAACAAAATATAATTCAGTAGCGGAGCTCCGTGCGGCAATTATTTTGGCCTTTGAAAATTTGCAAAGGTGGCCTATGATTCTTTTGAACGCCATCAAAAGAATAACGAAACTCTGCAGATTTTGTATACGGGAAAATGGCCGTCATTTTGAACAGCATCTATAAAACAAAATTACAAAATTTTGTTATAGTTTTGGATTCCCTAATAAACATTTAATAATTGATATTTATAGATAATCAACTATTTAAATTTTCAAAAAATTGAAAATTAAATTTTAAATATTATATCATGTGATGTAGATACAGTCGAACTTCGATAACTCGAATCATGATCTACCAGAAGAAAAATCGAGTTATCAAGACTTCGAGTTATTGAAAAAAACACATTCTCCGCAAATCGCATGGAAATTTTGACATTTCTCATAGAAAAAGACAAGATTTCCCAACTGTTAGGAAATATTCATTTCCTTACTGTGTGGAAATGATATTTTCTTACAATTGCCAGTGTTCAAAATATGCATATTCCAACTTTTCTCTTGATTTCTTTGGCAATAATACTGATGAAGCAGTATCCACTGCCTCAACCAGCTCTGGAGTATCCCAAAAATGGGAAATTCATCATCACTTATCATTTTGAAACGGCGACAACTCGATATAAAACTGAATAAAATGTACTGGTTATTGAACAAAAGATCGAAGCTGTCCCTTGAAAATAAAGTGGCAATCTATGAATGTATTATTAAACCAGTGTGGACATACGGTATAGAACTTTGGGGATGTTCTAAGCCATCCAACATAAGAATACTTGAGGCATTCCAGTCGAAAACGCTTCGTATGATAGCAGGAGCTCCATGGTTTGTAACAATAACAAACCAAACCCTACAAAATGATCTGGGAATAAAATCTATAGAAGATTCAATAAAACCAAAAATCCACAAATACAGAGACCGAACCACAGATCATGAAAACATAATGATAAGCAATCTTTTCGCCCAACCCCTCCTGGAGAAAAGACTGAAAAGAACCTGGCCTGAAGACCTCTTGGAGGAATAATTGTACGGAGAACCATTGATGGATGGTACCCGACTCAAGTCAAGAACCAATTTTTCTTATTTACTTATTACTGTATAAAGTAGATTGTAAATGTGCAATAAACAGTTAAAAAAAGAACTTATTATTTTACAATGTTTTTTTTTTTAAAGCTCCAGCACTGAAATTAACATTCCTCAAGTTTGACAATTCAACATTTATACGTTTCCACTGTACTGCAACCAATTTCATTCGGAATTTCAAAGCTTCATTTATTTATGAATGAAATAATTCGCATTTTTTCAAAATTGATTGAAATCTGTCGAATTTCAAACGATTTTCGGAAAAAAGTATTTTTACCTCGTAGGAAAAGCCATATTCCTGGACTATGTGTTGCTAAGTCTCGGCTTGCGCCTCATCCAGGAATGTTAGGCTTTTCCTACCCGGTAAATTATGTACTATGTTTTAAGTCTTGTTCATGTGGGTAAATAACATCTACCCAAGCTGAAACTGCTTCGTCAGCACTAGCGTACATTGGATTTTTAAGCCTTTTGGGACTCCCACACGCACCACCACTTCCAACTGCACTGATAATTATTCTTTTTTTTCGAATAGTAGATACAGTGTTGGCTGGGACGCCATACTTTGAAGCTACATCTTTTTTTCGTGCACCACTTTCCACTTCAATTCAAAAGTCTATGTTTTTCATCGAGAGATAAAGTTTTCGAAGTAACTACGTTTTGACGACATATTTTTAGCGATATTGTCGTGAAACCTCACATTTTACAACTTAAGAAATGAGTTCACGGCATGCGCTTAAGCTATGAAACGATTCGTTAAAATCACACGTAAACGATGGATTCCTCCAAAAAATTCGACTTATCGAATGTGCCGCCAAATATTTCGTTCGAGGTATCAAGATATACGAGTTATATAAGTTCGACTTATCGAATAGAAATTACACTAATTTTCAATCTTGGCGCTATTGCCAACCAATTTGATTCGAGTTATCAGAAATTCGATTTATCGAAGTTCGACTGTATTATGTTTCATTATTTTCGATTTCTAACGAAATCTTTTCATAGCCTAGTACTTAGTTATTGACAATTGAATTACAAAATCTTGAATTCTGAGCTTGGTTTTGAAAATAAAGGCATAAAATAATATGTTTTTGAAAAGCTGAGATTGTGCTTAATAAGAATAAAATATAATATACAGGGTGTCCAATTTAAAAAAACATATGTTTGCTCAATAACTCAAAAACGGAAAGTTTAATTGAAAAACTGACTATGCCACTGGATTCTACGGAAAAAAATCTATAGGAATGCGTTTCAACCATTTCTCCAAGTTCAAGCACAACTGAGATACGGGGGGTTATTAAAAAGTGATACTTTTCATTTCCAGCCTGTAAAGCAAAAACTAAGAGGGCTATGCAAAAACTGATTGCGCCATCTTTAGTTTCACAAAAAAGTAGCACACTGTCGCGAAAACCGCATCCCGCTAACGTTAAAAAAACGGAGATATCCCGTAAAAGTGCCCAAAATGGGAAACCCTGTACTCAATTACCAACCTCAGTCGAGTGTCGAATCAAGATGTTAAAAACACGATATCTGTCAACGGAAGTTTTGTCCGATTATACAGGGTGATTTTTTTAAGTGTTTCATTAGAAGTTTTCGAGGAAGGAATTGCGATACAAATTCAAAATTTTGTATTTTTGTTTTAGAATACATGAACTCAATTTCTAAAATATTTTCTAGCCGAATCTACTTCCGGTTCTACCGGAAACGGATGTAAATTTCGTTGTTTCAAATGTAACACCCTGTATATTTATACATATTTGAATTCTTCATTTTATTCTCCAATGATTTGATGTATGGTATGTGCAAACACATGAAGCGATTGTTGAGTTATAGCCTGATTCTCAAATTTTTTGACAGAAAGATTGTCACAAATTAGTGTTTATATCTTCAAAATACCTCATTGTAAGAAATTTTTTCTGCAACATTGAAACAAAGGGAAGTACGCTGATACTGCTTCTTGTATAAATTATGGGGAAATATTATACAGGGTGTCTGAAACAGGGCTTCAAAGTGAGGCTCAGTAAAACTATGAAATCTCAATTTTTCAAATGGGAACCATATAATTTTATAATTCCGATCGATTGCTCGTCAAAAACCAGTTAGAGTGTGCCAAACATTTCATATGTCTTTAAAATGAGTAGTTTCGCCGTTATCGAATAAAATTCGAATTTCACGACTAATGCCAGGTTTCTTTGTCTAAACATCAGGTTTATCAATATAATTTTCAGATAGGCTATGTCAATTGTAGGAATATGTCAGTTTTAAACTGAAATTCTTCATTTGGTCATCATTCATTATCTGCTCTGTTTATTAGTCACATTCGCCGCAAATAAGGAACAGACTGTCATTCTAGTGTACCTCATTATTATTATTGCTCGTTTTGCATAGTGCTTGATCAATGAAAATAGGTAAGAATGACGATTCCTAACATAGCCTACTTTGAAATAGACGAGCATATACCACTGAATTTGACTGATGGGATAAACCTGACTTTATTTGTTAAATTCTGTCGAATGCAGTGGCATGCTCATCTAGGAATTGTCATTCTTACGTATTTTCATTGATCAAGCACTGTGCAAAACAAGCAATAATAATAAGGTACACTAGAATGATATATCAAACGTCTGTTCTTCATTTGCGGCGAATGTGACAAATCAACAGAGCAAATAATTGATGATGACTAAATACAGAAATTTTAGTTTAAAACTGTCATATTCTGACTATTGACATAGCCTACTTGAAAATTATGTTGATAAACCTGATGTTTAGACAAAGTAACCTGGCTTTAGTCGTGAAATTCGAATTTTATTCGATAACGGCGAAACTACTCATTTGAAAGACATGAAATGTTTAGCACACTCTATCTAGTTTTTGACGAGCAATCGATCGGAATCATGAAATTATATGGTTCCCATTTGAGAAAAATGAGATTTCATAGTTTTATTGAGGCTCACTTTGAAGCCCTGTTTCAGACACCCTGTATAATAATTTCCCCATAATTTATACAAGAAGCAGTATCAGCGTACTTCCCTCTGTTTCACTGTTGCAAAAAAATTTCATACAATGATGTATTTTGAAGATATGAATACTTATTTGTGACAATCTTTCTGTCAAAAAATTTGAGAATCAGGCAATAACTCAACAATCGCTTGACGTGGTCGCGCAAATAATACATCAAATCATTGCAGAATTAAACGAAGAATTCAAATATGTATAAATATACAGGGTGTTAAATTTGAAATAACGAAGTTCGCATCCGTTTCCGGTAGAACCGGAAGTAGATTCCACTTGAAAATATTTCACGAATTGAGTTCATGTACTCTAAAACAAAAATACAAAATTTTGAATTCGTATCGCAATTTCTTCCTCGATAAATTCTAATGAAACACTTAAAAAAATCACCCTGTATATGCAATTAAAAAGCAATGTTTCTCCCATCAAAATGAGTCTCTTCTTCGATTTTTCTGAAGATATTTTTGTAAACACCTTTAACTTATTCTTATTTCCCTCGATATCTCAAAAATATCTGGGGAAGAAAACTTTTTCATTCAATTTGTGATTATTCAAGCTATTTCATATTCAAAACAATCAACACAATAATCTTCTATGAATATCTCACAGAGCTTTTGGGGACACGTTGTCAGATTGTTGGTTTATCGGATAACATAGAATGAATATCTATAAATTCTACCATTCCTTATCAGGAATCCACCCATCCCAAGCGTCAGTCTATGATTGTTCACGACGCATGCGTACATGGACAACCGGCGCGAACTGTAAACAAACATGGAGGGAATCTTTTCTAGAGCTATGCTTTCATGAAAGAGAAAAGTGATAATTATAGGTTTTTTCCATCTCGTGATGATTATGTCAAGACTTTCAGTGAATTAATGTAATATAAACCGTGTAGTGTCGAGTTTATAAGATCTACGTGTATGAATTGGCATATCTTCTTGTGCAGAGATTTTTCACTAGTTTGAAGTTGGAGGACATTGCTTGGATAGAACCATCGCCATAGATTATTCAATGCTTAGTGTCATTTTATTTTTTATTAATTTCAATTTATTACGTGGTTTGTATCGATATTCATCATTCATTTATGTCAATTCTGTATTTCATTGACATTTATTTTTAATGATTTCCTGATTTCAGTGTCCTTGGAATACAATCTTATCTCCCCCATTTGTGGGATCTCACATTACATATCTCTACATCAAACGTTTGGCCAACATTTAGATTTCAGTCTCGACAAAAATGATAAACATTCTGCCAACATTGTTGACTCGTTGTGCGATCAGGAAAGGAGTAATATCCGATGATATTCAATTCGTAGACGCTTTCAGATTATTCTTGAAATAAATGTTTTTTTCGTCAAATTTTTCCGGGTTATATTGGAAATAACTCTACGACGCGTTTTATTGAACAAAAATTGGAATACTTTCAGTTTCTTGAATGATTGATTCTTTCGAAAATATGAACCGTTTATTTTTTTGAAGTAGTTTTATGGTGTTTTACCGTGTTTTGATGAGTCGACTACACTGTAACTTTTATACTAGGATCATACTGAATAGGTTCCGATTGAGGAATCATGACCATGCACCATGAATAGAGTAACCAATGAACCAAAATGCAGTTCATTTGAAATAACAGTTCCGAAGATATAAACAGAAAAGTGTTTTTTTATGGATTTTCGACACCCTGTATCTTTCAGACCGAACCGAATTTTAAAAAATGGTATTTTTCTGCCATTCGGTGATATTCAGAATTAAGGGAAGCATTCAGATTATTCTTGAGAATTATGTTTTTTTCGTTCGAATTCAGAATTAGAAATAACTCCATAACAAGAAAACATAGGAAGACTTTTATTCTCTGAAATGATTGATTCTTTCGAAAATATAAACCGTTTTATAGTAGTTTTGCATGGATTTATGAGTCGGCTATAGTCATTTTTGAATTCCTGTGAGCCTGGTAGAATTCTGAACTCCAAACTTTAATAAGCACTTTCTCATGAGCTATTGCCCGGTACTTTGCATGTTGTTCGTTCATCCTCCATAACACCGCTCATTTGTGAACTCGACTAACAACTGTCTGCACAATCATTTAGAGGTGCTAATTCGCGCTCCGACAGACTCACGAGACGTACACTCGAGACGAGACACATAAGCAAGACCGAATCCACTACTTGACCAAAGTGATCCGGTCCACAGACTACATATTCTCTAGACGACAATGTGATGAAATTCAGCGCTGCAAGTGCTGGGTATCGGTACTATTCTGAAGCGCGGGAGATTTGAATCTAGGATTCAGGCTAATGCTTATGACAAGTTTTTTTTAATGCTATTCAGAACTGCAAACAACACTTGATTAGTATTGTTTGAAGTTCTAAATAGCATTTCAAATAATCGCAATTTCAGAAAAATGATAGGCTCATGAAAGAAAAACAATTTTATGATTATGTATTTAGTTTATTGATGGAATCAAAGAAATCAAATATTTTGTGGTAGTACATGTTTTGGCAGATTTTCTCCTGTTTTTTTCAAGTAATATTTCTTATGCAAGTTTTCCATAGCCTGGTACATTTTTTTTTTCAGGAGATAAAGTATGTCTTGAAATTCCAGATTTTTTCAGCAACCGATATGGTGTAATCGGGCTGTTTTTGTTTCCTAAAAAAATAAAAACCTTTATTTGAATGTGTGCCTGTGTAAATTCTAACCAATGGTTTGGATTTATTTAAATCATGCACCAACTTAAGCTAATATTAAAAGATACCTTCTATAATATACGTAGAACTGCTTGAAGGTTGGGATTGCTCTAATGATGGTAAACAATCGTCCACTTCAAAATCTGTATTAACAGGAGTTTCCGAAATTTAAGCAATCGAGGTTGATGCATCATCGGTGCAAGATTGAGTGGTACCTAAAAAGTCTTGATTCATTAAAGTTTCAAGGATATAAGAATTTCACTCACAAGAAAGATGTAGTTGTAGTGTTGGAATAGCATGGCAAAACAATTTGAGAGACCCAGATATATATTTTGCTTCAAAATGGACTTGACACAACCTTTTCGAATTGCATACTTTCATTGGATCCATTTCATTCAGATCCTTGCTGTTGATTGCATTTATCCATTTCTTGAACCTTTCTTCATCTTTCATTGGATTAGGAAATCTATGCCTCGTTTTGGATTCACTTTTGCAGTCGGGTACACTACACATATTGTGATAAACCATCATGAATCAATTAAACACAACGAAGAATTGGAAGAATATTTAACAAACAAACTGAAGTAACCTCTACCTTCAGTCACAGATAACTTAAAATTATCACTGTTCTGTGGTTAACAAATCTGTCATCTGCAAATACGACTACAGAGCCATCCTTCGCTGGGTATCGGTACTAAAAAAGAGGTTCAAGGTCATGTAACCTGCGTGAACCTAGCCTAATCCGGTCGCGGCATTCCTACGGTTTCTGCCTCAGACCTTGATCTCATGTTTCGATCTCTGCTTGGAACCAGAGATCGAGACCGGACAAACAGACCTGGGACAGAGTTCACTACTACGTTCGCTGTTCGGTTCACGGTTTCCATCTCGGTGTTTCTGCAAACTCTCCCAAATTTAGCATTGTTGAGGCGAGTTGAAGGAACGAACAGTAATGCAAGAAAGGAGAAAAAGCTTTTCCATTGATATCCTCAGGCTGGATCGAGCTGTGATAAAAAACAGCACTAAAGAGGATCAGGTTTTTTATATAAAAACTAATATTTACTGAGAGCCTAGAAAATTTCTTTCTCCTCGGCTTTCTCATTAGTGTACAGGACCACAAGAAAGACGCTTTCCTGAACTCTGCATCAATCGGAGTGAAAATACTTCGGGAATATCTCGGATGTCTGGCATCATACTTCTCAGGAAAAATATCGAA
Organism: Adalia bipunctata; assembly: GCA_910592335.1. Lineage (NCBI taxonomy): Eukaryota > Metazoa > Arthropoda > Insecta > Coleoptera > Coccinellidae > Adalia > Adalia bipunctata. The sequence goes on from OU342948.1 coordinate 35,143,893, forward strand.
ATCGGGAAAATAACATCGTGTTCCACATAATATTTATCATCGTTGTTCTGGAGTTATTACCTTCAATCCTACTATTGAATGCAATATGTTTACTATCTACTGCTCTAATGCAGGGTTCCCGTTCCTAGCTACAGTGGAGATGGGTGTGGTTCTCACTAAAATTAATAGATTTATGGGCGCCAGGTAAATTTGTCCCGGAATCAAAACCCTTACTGTGGAAATCCTCAAATTTACCAAAAGGACAATCACATAAAACATACAACTTTGCCCAGTAGACGTATAATATTTCAAACATACAAGAATACCAATAGATGAAATATTCGGGGCTTATTAATATAGTATGGTGGTGAAAAAGCTTACAATAGTGACTGATTTAAAAGTGGAAATTGAACGGGGTAACTTTATTGTGATAAAAGAGACGAGTCGCATGAGCTCAGGCGCAGCACGTTATGTAGTACTATATACCAACTGATACCGAGGGAACAAATATTCAATTTCAACTGAACAATATATCATGAAACCTAGAAATCTTATTTACTTATTACTATATTTATCAACTATCTCAAATTATATGACTGTGTCATATACAACACTATAATCCAAGTCTTTATCTTACGTCCCTCCTGTTAAGGGGAAATCTGGTGTACGTTGGCTGTCTCGTACACCACCCTCTCTGCTCTTTCAACCTCCTGATCTCCAACAACTCCGTCCAGGTAACCTGTATACGTTGGCTGTCTCGTATATACTGGCTGTCTTGTAATCGTTCACCTTCTGTCTCCAATTCAACAACTTCCTCCAACGAAGCTGGTATACGTTGGCTGTCTCGTATACTGCTTTTCAATCCAATCAATACTTGTCCAATGATCAAATTGGATACACTTATATGAAAGCCTATCCTAAAAACCCTGTAGAAGGAAACCCTAATTTACCAGTATCCTTCGACATGAAATAACCAAACACACAGAAAACACTCACAAGAAAAGAATCGAATCTATGCCTCTACATACCCTGATCTTTTGGGGTTTACTCCACGTTATCGTCTTGTGTGAAAATCACCCAGGAATACACGAATGATACCAATCCTGATGAAAAACTCCAATTCACACCTCGAGGTAATGTGTATAAATCCTCTTTCGAGTGTGATATTGACAAACTACTCAACAATCTATATTCAATATCACTTCTAAACGATTTTCCAATTTTAATCCTATTAAGATGACTTTATAAATCATATATTAATTGAGAAAATTCGTAAACACCTTCAACTACTCGATTTCGATAACCTATATTTCCTTTTTCCGGTTTTTACCGAAAACTTGACAGACACAAAGAGACATAGAATTGCGATAATAACATACCTAATCCCACAGAATACAAATTATTCAGACCAGCCACGGAACCGGCCGTGACCTAACCTCCATATATACTTCGCAACGGACGTAAACAAACAAATAACACGTTACAGACCCCCCTTACCTTAAAGAAATTCACCCGAGAATTTCTTAGCAGGCTGGCAATAAAAAATTAGCCTACTATCACGTCGGACCGCTCGTAAGCTTTCAGGTCCTTGACGTGCCAAACACCCTTCACGACGCCACTGTCATCTTTAAGCTCATAAGTCCAAGGCGATACCCTGCGACTTATTCTGAAAGGTCCCAAATAACGAGCAGTCAATTTTCCAGCGATATTCTTCGCGGCATCTGATAATGCGAAATTTCTCCGCCATACCAATTCATTTGGTAAGAACTCCACTTGGCGCCGTCTCAAGTTATAGCCATGAGCCACCCTATCATTAGCCTTCTCCAACCTCTTCTTAATTTCATTCCAAACTCGTTGGAACGCAACATTACGCGTCGTAAAGTCCATTGGTTCGGAATTGCCATCCAAATCATCACCATAATCTTCCCCAGAACACTTGAAAACTCTGCCAAAATTCGCGAAAAACGGAGTTACTTTCATGGTTTCGTGCTTAGCCGTCCTTACCGCACAAGATATCTCGGCGAGATGCTTGTCCCAGTCCTTATGATTATCGGACACATACATCCTCATCATTGTCTTCAATGAACGATTTATCCTCTCGGTCGGGTTAGACCTTGGATGATACAGAGCGCAGAACTTGGTCCTGACCTTATATTTTTCTAAAAGCTGCTTGAAACTTTTACCTGCGAATTGAACGCCATTATCCGCAATGACCACTCTAGGAACACCGAACACAAGAAAAACAGAGGTTTCCAAAATCCCTACTACCTTATTCGCCGTGGCTTTCTTTAGAGGAAAAACTAAAGGAAATTTAGTGAGGTAATCGGTTATTACCAACAAAAACACATTGCCATCCTTTGACCTAGGATATGGTCCCATCAAGTCAATGGAAATTACTTCCCATGGTAAAGCTGGTTTCGGATGAGAAACCATCTTATCTGCAGGCTTCTGATTAGGAACCTTATGTGCCGCACACGTCATGCACCCCTTTACGAATTTGGTGACATCCTGCCTCATCTTAGGCCAGTAATATCTCTCCGCCAACCTATGGTATGTTTTATATACCCCCATGTGACCAGCTAAAGGCGGATCATGTGACAACGCGATAATCTCTCGCCGTTGGTTTTTCGGCACCACCATTTTCCATACCTCCGATTCCAAATTTAATTCGGGATAACAACCTTTTACATGTTTATATAAAATTTTACCATTTTCAGAAATCCTCCACTGCGGGTATTTCAAAGGTTTTTCCGCTACCAGACGACACATACGACCATACCACCTATCTGAGATCCTACTTTCTCCATCCACATCTACCAGATCCAAGATTGGTACTGCTCTCGAAAGCATATCGGGAACTACATGTTCCTTCCCTTTCCGATGGATTATCTTAAAATCATATTGCTGTAATTTGACGCTCCACCGAGCTAGCCTCCCTACGGGATCCCTAAGATTTTGGAGCCACACCAACGAATGGTGATCAGTGATCACCGTAAACGGTATACCTTCGACGTACGGTCTGAGTTTTTCAATCGCCCATACCACCGCAAGACACTCCCTCTCTGTGGTCGAATAGTTTCTTTCTGCCTTGGTCAGAGATCTACTTATGTAAGCGACCACCTTTTCTCCCCCATCGGGATGAGGTTGAGATAATACCGCGGCTATGCCATAACCAGAGGCATCAGCCTGAATCTGAAACGGATGTCCATAATTCGGACAACTTAATACCGGAGCAGAAACCAAACATTGTTTGACTTTCTGGAAGGCCTCATCACATTTGGCATTCCATTGAAACTTCGCATTCTTCTGGAGCAAAGATGTAAGGGGGCAAATTAATTCGCTGAAGTTGGCGACAAAACGCCTATACCAGGAAAGAGTTCCCACAACCCTACGCACTTCTCTTACATTCGTAGGTGTTGGCAAAGTCAACATAGCATTAACCTTGTCCGGATCTACATGCAACCCATATCGATCAACCACATATCCCAAATATTTGAGTTGGGGTTTACAGAATTTACATTTATCTCTACTCAATGTGAGACCTGCCTCCTTGAGGCGACGAAATATCTCCTTTATAATTTCTAAGTGACGTTCAAAAGTTTCTGAAATAATGACTATATCGTCAAGGTACACGAAAACATATGGCTCAAGATCTGCTCCTATAACCCTATCCATAATTCTTTGAAATTTGGCCCCACTAGTGACCAATCCGAATGGCAGTCGCGTGAATTCAAATAGGCCCCGATTCGGAACCGTGAAAGCAGTGTATTGCCTGGATGATTTGGCAAGAGGTATTTGCCAATACGCACTTTTTATGTCCAAGGTCGAACAAAACTTGGCATTCCTCAACTTATCCAGCGTATCAGACACCATGGGTAAAGGATAACTATCCTTTCTGGTGACAACGTTGACCTTCCTAAAGTCGACACAAAATCGATATCCCACTTTCTTTTTCACCAGAACAATGGGTGATGCCCAAGGACTCTCCGACTTCTCTACTACTCCCAATTTTATCATTTCATCCAGTTCTTTATCTAGGTATTGTTGCATAACCGGATTAACCCTATAATACCGTTGTTTGATCGGTTCACAGCTTGGATCCACCTCGATGTTTACATGGCCGAATTTATAACATCCCAAACCTTCTCCCAGAGACCTAAAATTCTCTTCAATGGTCGATTCTAATATCAATTTCTGATTATCCTCCAGAACCTCATGGCCCTGCAGAACATCCACAGAATCAACTTCTGCAACATTCCCGCTAAACTGAAATTCATTAAACGATGGAATTAACCCTACTAACTTCCAATAATCCCAACCCAGAATCAGAGTTTGAGGTAACTCCGGTATCACCAACATTTTAACTAATACGACCCTGTCCTTGAATTTCACCGGTAGATCACAACTTCCTATGACGGAACAAAGATTTCCATTGGCAACTCTACAAAATTTGGTATCCGGTGTCTGAAGAGATACCTCCATGCCACGAAGAATTTCCCAACCAGGTTTTCCCAATATTGACCTAGATGCTCCCGAGTCCAACAAACCCAAGAAAACCTTACCTAAAATTTCGACTTTAAGATGAGGACGGTTATCGCCCTGAGATTGGCCCATCAAATAATCTAACACCGGTAAAAAGTGCGGGGAAAGATCCCCTTCCATCCGATCACAAAACGAAACATTGCCGCTATACTTATCGCCACTGTTGCGACTGGTCAGTGACGACTCTCCCCGTTTCCCGAAGGCTTATTTCTATTGCAAGAAGGGCATGTTTTAACAGTGAAACCCTGTTTTGAACATCGATAACATTTCAATACCCTAGGCTTTAAGCAACCTACTGCTTTATGTCCTGCGATACCGCAATTGTAGCATTTGATATTTCGGAGCCCATCCGTTCTATCAGTCTGTATAGGCGCTGCTTGCACCATCAAATCGCCATCGGTTTCAGAACTACCCGAGGGTAACGCTTCAACATAGGCCAGATCCGGTTCCAAACAACCTCTTCTAGAAGGCACAGAATATGATTCCACCAACCTCTTTTGATCTTCGATCTGGCGACAAATCGATTTTAACTCCGGCAAAGTATTGACAATACCTAAATTCACCCTATCCAAATAGTACGGATGCAAATTTTTCTTAATAGTTTTCAATTTTTCCTGTTCTGAAATACTTTGAGATAAACGATCGAACATTGAGGACATTACCGCCACGAATACTACTATATTCTCATTCGGACCTTGCTTCCTGTTTCTGATTTCTTCCCACAACTTATCGTTATAATCCGAAGGTTGCCAATCTTGCCTCAACCTCCTCACGAGCTCACCCCAGGTAGTTGTACTCTTCCTCACCTCTCTAAACCAATGCAACGCTACTCCGCTGAAGAGATCTATCCCACTACTTAATAATTGAGTGTCCGAGATATTCCTAGCCACCTTTAATTCCTCCACCCTTTCAAGAAATGCACTAACCGACAAACCTCTTTTATCACCAGAAAACTTCAAGTTCCATTTCTCAACAGGAATTGACTTCATTGTCGTGGGCAAAATAGAAGAATGCTTCTTGGGGGGAGAACTCCTCATGAAATCTGAAAAATTAACTTTTCCCTCTGAACCATCACTATCATCAGAGTTTTGATCCTCATCACCAGACTCTAATCCCTCAGCTGTAGACTCCTTTACCTTAACGAGCTCCTTCAAACAAACCGACTTCAGACTAGCCGCCCTCTTACAGAAATCACCTTTATCCTTAACGTCGTCGTCACCTACCGGAGTACTCCTATCTATCCTACCTATCAAGTGCTGTAATTCAGTGGTGAACTTAACCGAAACATTCAATGTATTGAAATCAATGGTTCCCACCTCAGACTCCAACCGATTCAAAAGGGTATTAATCGCTGCCTTGTCATCCTGAAATGAAAATGGGTATTCCGGATATATAAAACTGACCTTCTTCTTCTCCTGCTTGAGCAACAAAGCCAAATTAGTACGCATCTGCACCACCGTACCTGCTGACATACCCCTCACTGCCAATTCATATGTGAGTTGACCTTTATCTAGCCTATTAATTATCATCTTAAAATCCTCCATCGCACTCATAATAACCAACTATTCAAAATAAACCTTCGAAAGGAAGCAAACCGGAATACAAACAAGAGCCAAAATCGATTAACTCAAAACAACCAAGCTATAACCTTCAAAACAAATTTCACGAAAAGCTAAAGTTCCCCTCTGTTTCACCAAATCACGCCTCAAAACCCTGGCCTTGAAATGCTTGGCCTTGAAATATCGAGCCTTGTAATATCAGGCCCCACGTTGGGCGCCAATTTATTACCTTCAATCCTACTATTGAATGCAATATGTTTACTATCTACTGCTCTAATGCAGGGTTCCCGTTCCTAGCTACAGTGGAGATGGGTGTGGTTCTCACTAAAATTAATAGATTTATGGGCGCCAGGTAAATTTGTCCCGGAATCAAAACCCTTACTGTGGAAATCCTCAAATTTACCAAAAGGACAATCACATAAAACATACAACTTTGCCCAGTAGACGTATAATATTTCAAACATACAAGAATACCAATAGATGAAATATTCGGGGCTTATTAATATAGTATGGTGGTGAAAAAGCTTACAATAGTGACTGATTTAAAAGTGGAAATTGAACGGGGTAACTTTATTGTGATAAAAGAGACGAGTCGCATGAGCTCAGGCGCAGCACGTTATGTAGTACTATATACCAACTGATACCGAGGGAACAAATATTCAATTTCAACTGAACAATATATCATGAAACCTAGAAATCTTATTTACTTATTACTATATTTATCAACTATCTCAAATTATATGACTGTGTCATATACAACACTATAATCCAAGTCTTTATCTTACGTCCCTCCTGTTAAGGGGAAATCTGGTGTACGTTGGCTGTCTCGTACACCACCCTCTCTGCTCTTTCAACCTCCTGATCTCCAACAACTCCGTCCAGGTAACCTGTATACGTTGGCTGTCTCGTATATACTGGCTGTCTTGTAATCGTTCACCTTCTGTCTCCAATTCAACAACTTCCTCCAACGAAGCTGGTATACGTTGGCTGTCTCGTATACTGCTTTTCAATCCAATCAATACTTGTCCAATGATCAAATTGGATACACTTATATGAAAGCCTATCCTAAAAACCCTGTAGAAGGAAACCCTAATTTACCAGTATCCTTCGACATGAAATAACCAAACACACAGAAAACACTCACAAGAAAAGAATCGAATCTATGCCTCTACATACCCTGATCTTTTGGGGTTTACTCCACGTTATCGTCTTGTGTGAAAATCACCCAGGAATACACGAATGATACCAATCCTGATGAAAAACTCCAATTCACACCTCGAGGTAATGTGTATAAATCCTCTTTCGAGTGTGATATTGACAAACTACTCAACAATCTATATTCAATATCACTTCTAAACGATTTTCCAATTTTAATCCTATTAAGATGACTTTATAAATCATATATTAATTGAGAAAATTCGTAAACACCTTCAACTACTCGATTTCGATAACCTATATTTCCTTTTTCCGGTTTTTACCGAAAACTTGACAGACACAAAGAGACATAGAATTGCGATAATAACATACCTAATCCCACAGAATACAAATTATTCAGACCAGCCACGGAACCGGCCGTGACCTAACCTCCATATATACTTCGCAACGGACGTAAACAAACAAATAACACGTTACAGAGTGCCGGAATAACCCGCCAACATTCTGCAATTTCCCGTTCGGCTTTAGAGACATTTTCTTGCGATACACTTCCGAAATACGTTTCGGCAAATTCCCTTCCTATCTTTCAGAGCCGATTCCATTATTTTTTGAATAAACACACAAAATGCCAGGAGCTCCTGCCGTTCTCCGCTCGTTCCGTAGAATAATATTGCTGGCTGAAGAAGAATGCAACCTTAATATACATAGCAGACGAAACGGAGAGTTAACAATAGTCATGGCGGAAAGAAATAATGGAGATGCCACGATGTGCGTTACGCTCTGGTGTACAGGAGTATTGGATTGATGCAGAATGGAAAAATTAAATTTTCGCTGCATGAAATCAACTTCTTTTTATATCTTTTATACGGGAAGAAGGAAATGATAGGTTCCTACTGAGTTTCTTCATTGGACGATTGATGATAGCCAATTACATGCTCTTCCTCCAATGTGTCTCCTTAACATTTTCACCGGGAGCAATGTCAAGGAAGATAAACATGAATGAAATGTGAAAAAAATTTGAATTTCTTTGTTTTCTCCGTCGTGTTTTCCATCTGTCGACATTTCAACTTAAAACTACAGAAAATGCAGTTGTATTGATTTTGAATTTAGATTGCTCGAATATGGTTTGAAAGTGTTGTTAATTTGTCCTAGAATTTCCAAAGGAAAGGAGAAGAGGTCTACTTAAGGTCGCAGTTCAGAGCGAGTAGGAGATCTCATCCGATAGAGGCGCCACCGTGCATTTTATGGAATATCTCCATAGAACATACATTATCACCATAAGTAGAGCACTATAAAGATAGGAATGCTATATAGACCTGGCTCTATGGTTGATTGGGTCCAACCATAGACTCAAAAATTACAGGACTCGCAACATTTTCATCGCCATCTTTCGGGGTGATACACCAACATAAACAATAAATTAGTATAAATTTGACTATTAGATGCCGCGGCATTATTCTAACACCACGAACCTAACCTATTTCCAATGTTTTTCATGCGAGCATGCCGAAAAAAATCACCACAAGATCTCTCATTCTGAAAATATGCTCATTCGATTACAGATTTCATTTCATTCGAAGGGATCTGTAATTTTTCGAGTCTACGGTTGGACCCAAAATGGTGGTTTCTGGTATACTCCGCTTTATATAGCCTTACTATAAGTTGTATAAATATCTCTCTAATTATGAATGGAATTTACAAGAGCGCTCTCTATCCGAAAATCGCTGAACTATGAAAAGAGTGAATATGTGGGTAAAGCAGGAACTTTTTCCCGCCATATATTTGAATTTGGCCATTCTCTGCCAATTCCGTATTTCAATATGTTTTTCTGAATGAAATTATCTGTAGATTCACTTTTAATCGGAAGTTGAACATGGGTCTTTCGTTTGAAATAAAACAGAAGCATGAGTTGGCTTATTTTCTTCTATTTTTGAAAGAAAAAAAATAAACTGTTGAAATGAAATAAATTTCAATCATCTCACTAAGAACTCCAATCCTTTCTGAGTTCACCCACAAAATTTCAGTTCTCAAAGTGAAACCATTTTCAAATGCAACTTGAAATGAAAACACACTACATTGAACGCCTACCTTAAATAAACAAAGTCAATTGCACCAACGCAAAATTTCTGTCATAGTTCAAAAACTCAGTTAAGAATTGTTACTGAGTTCAAATTCTGTTCGCCGAACAGAGTTCATTTTCAACATCAAGAGTTATGATCATAGGATGCATATGGGGGTAATCGAAATCTATAAACACAAAAAGAACATGAAGAGGACTGCAATCATAGACTACTGCAATTTTTTATTGTGTGAGGTTGCTAACGATATGCAATGCCTATAGTCGATGCGGGGGGGGGAGGTATCGATCGTCCACGCCTCAGCGGGGCTTTAAACGATATATTGTTTATCCTGATTACTCCTAGGTCTCCTGAGGAGACCCCTCTGAAACTACAAGCTTCGGAGCTTGTAACTTGTACGAGTTCGGAGAAGCAGTTGTGTTCTGTGTAGGCTTTGTTACTTGTCCTTGCGCCACAGCACTGTTAAATTTTGACCCAACAGTGAAATGGTGGCCCCTACCGAGACTAGAAAACTCCTTTCCTAGCTCGGGATTGAACTTCGGACTTGCCGGGTCCTAATCCAATGCTCTAACCAGTCTAACCACTGAGCCAAGGGCACTCAAATACAGCGATAGATCCAGTAACATCACCAATTTGAAGCCGTCAATCGTTGGGCTATAACCTATGACCGAGATCCTTCTGAAGATGACTACCGCAGTTGCAAGCGAAACGTTAGTCGAAACTCGTATTGGACGACGGCTAGAGAGTTCGGAAGCTCTCAATTTGAAGTTGAATGTCTTCAAACTTGTTATTTCGACAACAAAGTAGCAATGTGGAAAATAAAAACAACCTGGAAAATAAAAAAGGAGAATAAACAAACCAAATATACCCTCGACTCTGCCCACTCAAATAGTTACCCAATTTCAGCAATTTGAATTTTCGACTGATGCTGTCTCACTAATAATAATGAATAATAATTTATTCATTCATACACGAGTTCATACATCAAATAACAGCCTTAAATTAGCTGATGAAACATAATAACAATAAAACAATGACCTCTGAAGGTGAGCCTCGAAAGCGGTGTTTTGCTTCAAAAATAATTATTCACGAAACAAAACTCAATTGAAATACAAACTTAGGATATATAGAAGAAGACAATATCAATTGACAGTAAAGCGCAAAGCAACAACCAAAAAATCTCTCCACAATAAGTAGAAATAGTGTGTAGCTCAATTAAAAATCTCATTCGCTCGTTTCAGGAATGTAAGGTTGGGCATCTCGTTAGTTGTATAGATTCTTAGCATCAGCATCTACGTCATCATTAATTTTTCTCCTTCAATATTTGTGGCATGCTGTCGGCCCGTTGCCTAAAGTTGTTGGGTGACTGCACAGTGCACAAGCCAGTTAATTGAGGTCTTGTTTCGCCTCATACTGTCGTGGCGTTAAGCTTCCTCTTCGTCAAGGCAGTGGCTATGGTAGTATCGTGTGTGGTGGATATCTGCCGATACTTTACGTTCCTGGTGTTGATGTTGGGGATATTGCACGTTCCGAAGGCCCCATTTCCTGCGGCGGTAATTTGGTGAGTGTACTGAAACATACATGTTTCAGTACACAGTACACTCTCTCTTTTCAATATCAGAAGGGAATCTGAGAAGTGAAATTTTAAAAATCGAAGAATCTACGCCACTGTTATTAAGAATGATAAGAGTAGAACATACCTGTGTAAACTCACATTAGGATTCAAATAGACCAATTTACCACGAACAAGAATCTTACCAACCATTTTTAAACATATTCTGTTAATTATATTCAGGAATAAATCCAAATCTCACCTATCCTATGCAAGGAAAAGCGATATCGTTATCACAACACTATTCAAAACGTCATTAGATACACAAAATCAAAATATCGGTACGATGGCCTCAGATTCAGAGAGTTTTTTCATTAGAAAATTAAAATAACGTCACAAATTTGCAAAAATTTCTACTATATTTTTATTCAATACTAGTACAGTTATCCAGTTTAGTTGTGATGATTTTGAAAATTCACTTTAATATTTATTATCGCTTCTTCTCTTTCTGTAGTCGAAGATTCAACCCGATTCATATGTGAACCAACCTTTTTTGATATATGGCTCAAGCACTGTTGCTTCTTATGCTGTCATTGCTTATTTACTGGCTGTAACTTTTTATCACAACATTTCATCACCGCTTCTTTGTGTACCTCACCTGCTCAACCCGCCTCATAATTGTTTTCATCTCTTTTCGAACTACACTGAATGCCTTTTTTAGTTCGATTTTTGCTTTCGAATTGCCTGATAGCTGATTGGAAATATTTCAATTTTTGTTTTCTCGCTGTAATTATCTGAGTGTATAATTACTATTGGGTATTAGAGCTGTACATTTTTTTTGCGAGTACCTATCATTCTCTCCGCAACAATAACTACTCCAATAAAGACACTTACTCGATCGCTAGAATCTTGAGTTAAACTCCATTTGCATAAAAGCCACTCAGTAACGAGAGTCTGTAAAGAAGTGAAAAGCTTTATAAACCTATTGTGACTGGCGCCCGAGCGATTGGAATTTAACAGTTAGAAGCCAAGAGGGAAGAAGAGCATCTCAAATAATCCAACACGCAAGTTGAATTCAGAGACTACTTTCTGATTGTGTTTTTGAAGAAGTAGTTAATTCAGAAACTAGATGAAGAATTTTCTTGTGATACCTCTGTTCAACATGAAATTATAGGAGACCGAACCTTAATCCTACCATTGCAAAAAAACGAATTAGGTCCTGAATCCTTGACTTGTCATATCCATCCATTCATCATGGAGGACCACTTTGAATTTTGAGTGGACCGTAGCGAAGATAATTGTTCGAAGTTTTCCTTTTTGTACACATGATATCAACATCAATTTGCTTCGAGCAACGAATTGACATGCGAACCAACAATAATAGAAGTAAAGTTAATTGGATTCAGTTCAAAATGTTCATAATATCGTAGAGGCCAATAACTGAACTAATGGATGCATATTATGTGTCGTAGTTGCGGCATCAGTGGTTTCTCATTATAATTTTGGTTAACGTTTGATTAGAACTTTAATTAGATGTATTGTGTGGCGATCTCTAGTCATGGAAGTGGATGACACTCGCTAATTTGAAGAACTCAATAGAGAGTTGAAGTAAGTACAGTACGTGAAGCTTTACGTAGACGTTAACATACGAAATATAACGTTTACTTCTGGTTTACGAATTGAATGAAATTTGAGTTGAAGTGTTAATGTGCATGCGTGGTTGATGAACGTAAACGTGCATGTCAACCGTTAACAACACTAACCTATTAATTTGAGTGTATTTTGTTTTCTGTCAACAAAATAATGTAATTTCAAAATTGGATTTGTTGAAATTCTACTGAAAATAGAAGCTACATTTTATCTTGATGAGGATTCTGGCCGTAAACCTCTCTTGCCAAATGCAGGTCAAAGACTTCCGTTTCCGTAAAACGGAATCATTAAAAATACATGAATAATAATGAATAATAATGAATAATGGTAGGTATATGTAATAATTAATAAACAATGCTTTTTTGTGATTATGGATATCTACTTTAAATTCAAAATTGGCCATTCGGGGCTTATCGGTATCATTCGTATATTCTTCGGTTAAAGTACGTTCATTTTTGAGGTATATATATATATTCTTATGAAATGGAGCTGTTACAGATTTGTTTTTAATTATGGCATGTGTCTCGAAAAGGCAACAAGGAACAGATCATTCAAACAAACATATTGATCCATTCTCCGCTCCTAATCTCAGTGTTAGCAGAGGAATGTCAAACGGGGCACCATACATTTCTGCGTATGATGCAAGAGCACAGATAAAAACCTCAGCAAAAACTCTGTCTCCCCGTATAAGTGTAGGGTTATTGGATTTGTTTTTAGATATTCATATTGGAGGGCATCTTCTTCTACGAATGTAATTCTTTCTTCATTTCTTCAAAGGGGTTGACAAAGCATTTTTAGATAATCTGTATACGTGAGAGAACGTTTGGTTATACGTACATCCGTAAACTTATTTTCAACGTTAACGTGAATACCTGAGGAATGCGCGTGCGTAGATGTCAATTCGTACGTTCATGGCAGCACTTCAACTCTCTAATATAGAAATATACGTACGTTGTGTATCCTTCTTATAAGGACATTATACGACTGCTTCTGGAAATAATGAAAATGTGGTTATCAAATTAGTGCTATGCAGGGCGAGTCCTTTTCTTGTACTTTCAACTACAGATTCTTCTCATCAAATGAAAAAAATGTCCCTTAACTTTTTTCTAAATGAGGCTTCGTTTGAATGATTCAGGGTATCGAAAATTCACACAAAAAAAACAAATTTATGCCAATACATCCAGAATCGTTATTTTAAATTAACTGAATCCAGGTGAAGTAGTTAGTACATTCATGGTGTATATTCTTCAACCAACACTTCTTTATTTCTCCAAATATATATATAGCGCGCCATTTTGAGTTATTCCCGATTTTATCCAATCAAATCGTAAATTTCAAAAATATTCTGTATTCTTTCCTGGTTTCGAATTATCACCAAGTCACAGAATGAATACACAATATCTGATGGAATCACATGTTGTTTTATTTTGAAACTCTAATGAATAAGTTCTTTCGGAACTTATAGAGCTAATAAGTATTATAATTTCTTTGCACAGTTGATTTCGTAGAGCCTTCGACTATAGAAAAAGGAGACGCGTTAATAAATAGTGGAGCCAGTTTTCAAAATCATCAGAACTTAACAGGGTTACTGTACACTGTACATACTACTACAGGCTCAAAATGTAGTAAACATTTTTGCAACGTTGTGAGGTTCTTATAATTTTCCGATACTAATCAAACTATCAATCAAAATGAAAAGTACTTTGAATTGACTAATTGAAAACTAATAGTTCGTTTGGTCCTGATGGCATCTCCTCGAAACTCATAAAGAATATTCATGCGTTCAGAATGGTGAATTTCCCCTCCAGTGAAAAGAGTTAATTATCTCCCCCAAACAGCCAAATGGCATAAATTCGATAACGAATAAATGAGGGCGTCTTGGGAAAAACGCTCGGACACGTCGATCTGTAATTTCAAATGCGCATATTTTTCAAGAAAATGATATTCTACAGGGTGTTTCATGTGACCGTGGCCGTACCAACTTTCTTATTTCAAATGCAACCCCCTGTATATTATTTATTTTTCGGATTCTTCAGAAAATTCTAGACACAATTCATGCACAATGTCCTATACCTTTGTTTAACTATTTCGGAAGTATGAAGTGTTATCGGATTTATTGCAAAAATCAACGTTTTGAATAAAAATTATTTTATTTTCACAAATTCGGTACATTACACTTAAAACCTAATAAGTAATACTGATTATTTCTTAATTATTAAAAAAAAACAAGAAAAAAACCTTAATGTCAATGTAGAAAATGTTTAAAATGCTCGCCGCGAACGTCTTGGCAACATGCTAATCTGGTGTAGAATTGTCTTCTAACGTTACTCAACATTTCTTCTCAGTAATGGTTTTTGCTTACTTTCTTCATATCAAGAGGTAAGTGGAAATAAGATTTGAGTGTAATGTATCGAATTTGTGAAATAAAATAATTTTCATTTAAAATGTTAATTTTTGTGAAAAATCAAAAAACACTTAATATTTCCGAGAAAGTTGAAGATAGGTATAGGACATTGTACATGAATTATGTCTATAATTTTCTGAAAAATCCAAAAAATAAATAATATACAGGGGGTTGCATTTGAAATGAGAAAGTTGGTATTGGATACGGTCGCATGGAACACCCTATATAATTTTATTTTCTTGAAAAATATGCGCATTAAAAGTTACAAATCGACGTGTCCGGCGGGCGTTTTTCCTAACACCTCCTCATTTATTCGTTATCAAATTTATTCAATTTGGGTGTTACACTCTGTATATAAATCAGGTAGGCATGACGATATTAGTATTTATAGACCAATATCCATTATAAACAATTTCGCTAAAATCTCCGAACATGATCAAGAGATATAGATTGAGATATAAATTTTTGATGTTTTGATGTGTTTGAAAAATTGTTATGCTTTCTGACCTATGCGGTTAGTTTTACGTCATCAGTGAAATTATAGCACTTCGACATCGGTATGTTCATAATTCCATAAGAATGTATGAAATATTAGAAGTGATCAGTGAGTGCCTATCCTGTGGAATGTTTTGCTAGAGGACAAGTTCCACAATTATATTATTTTGTAAATTTTGTAAAGCATTCATTATTATTATTATTCGGCTTCGTAGGCTCGTGACAAATTGTGATACGATTGGTCTGAACGTATCCAATTTCACTAAACCGTACTGTTCCACCTGGCGAAGCTTGAAAATTGAATAATTCCTATGGGATATGTGGCACACTGAAAAGGTGTTATCGCGGGGCAAATGAATGTTTTTTTTTCCAAATTTATTCTCGATTTACTCCACAAAGGTTTATCCTATCGTCTATACTGCATCATCTACATTAAGCAGTTTGGACAATTCAACAAATAACCCTTCGACCCAAAACAACGTTCGTTGCAGGCATCGTTTTCCATATACAATTAATGGCTGGACATGAATAATTCAATAATTCAACGTTCAGTTCTGTGACGGGAAATCAATGAAAAAGCGAGGAGTTATGAGAAATTCAGACAGACCACAATCTGAAACGGTATCGTAGTGGTGCTGGCTCATGGAAATGGTAGTTGGTTTATGCCTTCGATGCAAAATGCTTTTTTGTGCCTAGATGGAGGAAATAAGAGACAAGATTCATGCTCGATAAATTGAATGATTTAAAACTTTTGTCGTAAAATTGATGGTTTCTTTAACTAACAAATCGTTTCTATTAACATCCATCATAAACGAATATTTACGAAATATAGGCGTAAACACACGGTCCAACAAATTATCGAGCGTACGACTTTCGGGGTCTTATCATAGTAGGATCATAGTATATTCCCATATATAAATACAGGGTGTTCCTAAATTGTAGGTTAAAGAGAAGAGGGGAGATTTCTTGCATAATTTTGGAGGACAAAGTCCCAAGCAAGGGACCGCGAATATTTCCTTTTTGAGATAGAGTGTGGTAAAGATTTTCTTTTCATTGTGTCTGCATTTCAAAAGATATTCAACTGAATTTTTGCATAAATAGGGTTTATTTTGAGGTGAGACTCTTCTTTTGACAGGTGATAGAACTGAGTCATTTTACCGGAAATTTCTAACATGAATGTTCAATTTGGAAAAGGACCCCGCACTTTTTGTAGGTAAAGTGGCGACCGGTCAAATTTTCCTAAAGGTTAGTATGTTGTTGTACCCGACTCAGTGACCAAAAGTGTCGATGGGCCTAACCCAATCCTATGGCTAGTTTTCTAAGTACGGGGTGTTAAAGTTGAAAATTGCCCAAATTTCCGGATTTATTCTTTGATCATTAAGAGTTGGATTAGATTTCTGTTGCATACACACGTTTACTACATGTTCTAGTAATGAAATTAGTGGATACGTATGATTAAAAATATTCATATTTACAGGGTGATTCACGAATATATGACGGTAGTTTTTTGCCAAAATTCACTTTTTCTACTGTGACGTCAGGAAGGCATATTTTTGAAATGTTCTTTTCGATTTAGTATTATGACGACAAAATATTGCACAGTGCATATTTTTTATACAGGGTGTTTCACAGAGAGAACCACTAGACATAATAATTTTTTTTTTTAGAATTTATTCGAAACCCTGTATTTTTGAATTGATTTTTGGGAAAACTGATACCACAAACATATGTGTTTCTCTAATCTCCAAAATATTCATGGTGGTTTATTCATAGAAAGGTATTCCATTTTGGGAAAAGTTCCAAAAACATGAACACCCTGTATTCGAAAATTTCCTCGGTCAAATGCAACTATTTTCTCACTATATATTGATTTCTACAACATCTCCAGAGGTATGAATTCTGAATCCGATACTATGACCAGTTTTCGAGATACAGGGCTTGAAGTTGAAATGATTTCATCAGTTTTTTTTCCAATTGAAAAGGCGGATTGATTTTATGTTGCGCCTATGAGTTCAATATGAGTACAGATAAGATGCGCATGGGAAGGTTCAGCTAAAATATTTACTGTTACAAGGTGATTCCGAATAAATCACAATAGCATAAGTATTTTTGGTATGGTTACCTGCATGGCCCACCCTGTATGAAAAGTAATCATAATGAAGTAGTTCAGACTGAAAATTGTGAACGACTAGGTATTAACTTCATGGAATAATTTCTCCGTGACGAAACTGTAGAATTATCGAGTTTTTGCAAAAGCTATTGTGATTTATTCGTGAATCACCCTGTAACAGCAAATATTTAAGCTGAATATTTCCATGCGCATCTCAGCTGTACTCATATGAACTCATGGGCGCAACATAAAATCAATCCGGCTTTTCAATTTGAACAAAAAAAAGTGTAATCATTTATGCTGCACTTTAACGCCCTGTATCTCGAAAACTGATCATAGTATCAGATTAAGAATTCATACCTCTGGAGATGTTGTAGAAATCAATATATAGTGAGAAAATAGTTGCATTTGACCGAGGAAATTTTCGAATACAGGGTGTTCATGTTTTTGAAACTTTTCCCAAAATGGAATACCTTTCTATGAATAAACCACCATGAATATTTTGGAGATTAGAGAAACACATATGTTTGTGGTATCAGTTTTCCCAAAAATCAATTCAAAAATACAGGGTTTCGAATTAATTCTAAAAAAAAATTATTATGTCTAGTGGTTCTCTCTGTGAAACACCCTGTATAAAAAATATGCACTGTACAATATTTGGTCGTCATAATACTAAATCGAAAAGAACATTTCGAAAATATGCCTTCCTGACGTCACAGTAGAAAAAGTGAATTTTGGCAAAAACCCACCGTCATATATTCGTGAATCACCCTGTGAATATAAATATAATCATACGTATCCACTAATTTCATTACTAGAACATGTAGTAAACGTGTGTATGCAACAGAAATCCAATCCAACTCTTAATAATCAAAGAATAAATCCGAAAATTTGGGCAATTTTCAACTTTAACACTCCGTACTTAAAAAACTAGCCATAGGATTGGGTTGGGCCCATTGACACTTTTGGTCACTGAGTCGGGTACAACAACATACCAAACTTTCAGAAAATTTGACCGGTCGCCACTTTACCTACAAAAAGTGCGGGGTCCTTTATAAAAACGCGTCATATGGCGAAACGATCTGTTCTACGCAGTAAAAATGGGAACATGTTTTAAGTTCCTCACTTTAGAAAAATATCGTACAATAGATATAGAAATATCCTAAAAATTGAACGATATTTTTTTGAAGTAAGGAACTTTGAACATGAAAATGTTCCCAATTTTCACATAAGTACGATTATCAGCAGTATACTATTTTCATCTTGTATTGATACAATATGATGTGATTAAATAGCACGGTCCGTTTCAATGTTCAATATGAATATTCGCTAAACCGAAAAAATCTAGTTGATAATTTGAAGCGTGTTACTGCAAAGTGAATGGATTGGGAAATTTGTGATAGATATCAAGACAGAAACAAAACTTAACCAATGGATCTATTTAATATATGAAGAATTTTGTTATGACATTGTAACTTTCAATATTTGTGGACAATGAAGGTGTAAAATATGAAATATGAAAATCATAAATATTCCTATTATTCTGTTTCAACAACCACAACATGTTATTTTTTCCTCATCTGGGCAGAACTTGTCATGTTCATAATGAAAGGTTTTGTCAGCAATATATCATAACATTCCTTATATTTTGACTAATCTTCTCTCATTTCTCATTCTACGTGCTCTGTGCAGGCTTTCCATTTTTTAGCTGTTCACTCTTCAAGAGCCCCATTTCAAAGATATTTATTTCACTTGCTCAATTTTTTGCCAAATTTGTTGACAGAACAGAATGTCAGTGATATTTCCAACACCAACCTGAATTCTGCAACTCAAAATATTACTGAATGGGCATTACCAACATAATTTCGATTTTCCAAAGCCCCCCCGAGCTGTCAATCATTCTTGGATGGACTATAGTTATACCACAGAATACCTAACTACACAGAAGCGTCACTCTATGTGATGACGCTTGTGCCATGCTAGGTAGTACATATGTCAAAATTAAATCTTCCCGATGGACCGCTGAAGTTTGTTTTTTTTTGGTATGATTCTGATTGTTGATAAATCAAACCTAAAAATCCTTTGTCATGTGAACCATTGACCATTCAAATCAAATTTGCCGCTCAAAAGTGACATATGTAGGTACTACCTAACAGAGAATGAAGGTCACGAAAATTTGCCCCTTGGAGATCAAAGTGCCGACGCTTACTGACGCTTCTGTGTAGTTAGGTATTCTGTGGTTATACTGTCGGCCTGGCGTTGTGATCATCTATGGTTAGTTTAACTCTATCTTATGTCGAAGCAGATTAATTTCGTAATAATTCAAATCAGTGAAATGATGGATGGGAAATAATGAGGTGAAAACAGATAGATGAAACTCTTGATTGGACACAGAGGTGGAAAAGACCTTTATTTGTCCATGCGGCAGGAGTTTTTAAGCCACTAAAGAGAGGGAAAACGAACCGATCAGTTGCTTGGCTCTTCAAAAGCAAAAACCCTCAGCTTTACAGTTGAATAAAATTACATAATGTAGCAAGTATAAGAATCAATTGGTCGAATATAATAAAAAGCATACAGGACATTCAGCTCTCAATATACAGGGTGTCCCACTAGTGCCGCAGCGGACGATATACGCGTAACGGTCTGAGTTTGGCAAAATTTTTTGATGCAGACTCGATATACTACAAGAAGAGCACAACCTAAAAATATTTTCGAATATAGGTATCGGGTGGCCCACGAAAGAGGAATAGAGGGCGACTTTGTTTTTTCAAATGGGACACCTTATATTCAATAGTGTTTTCCAATTCTCTGAAACTTCCTGCATGCTTTCGTATACTTTTCACATATTTTTATTCGACAGTTTTCGAAATATTGGCCATTTTGACAGAAAAATTATACTTGTAGAGGCTATGTTATTCAATTATATTTCACGAACCCTTGCACATACCAATAACAGCTTTATATGGATTGAAAGACAAGACTTCAAAGTATCCTAGCCAGCTATAATAAAGCATCTCCAGCATATGGAGTGTCCACAAAGAGACTATAAACATGACGAATTTCAAATCGACTTTTCTTCATTTTTTCAAATGCAATGCATATAATTTTTTTTCATCATTGTAATCACCGTTCATTTCACTTCATTTTTTGTCAAATGCATGATATGCATATTTTTAACAGAATAGCATTTTTAAGAGCTTTTTCGAAATGTTTCCCTAAAATTCACATATTCCTTCGAATTTAAAAAGCAGATTTGGTTTTTCTGTGGTTATTGAGAACTGTCAAACTATTCCACTCAGAATAAGCATCATTGAAGCTTCAATTCATATTATAGCGAAATGAGGAACTAGAAAGTTTTGATGTATCTACTCGAAAATGTGATGAAATCAGTTACTGAAGACCGGAACTTGCTTTCTGTGCCCATTTTTCAAAATACATTTTTGATAATTTTCTATGTTTCTACTTGAAGAGTCGAATCTTGCAAAAATTTCAAACAAGCTGCAAGCTTGGGAGCTTGAAGATCTGCGTGCGTGCCTGTGAAACTAACGAATATCAAATTTTCGAAGAAAGTTGTGTAAGGATAAGAGCGGGTTTTTTTTTGTATCCTTAAGTTTCGAAACTCGTTCTTTGTAGCATTCATAACTTGTACATTCAAACTCATTGGTATTTTTTGAATTTTTACATCATTGTGTGAGTATTCATCCAATCAATGATATGAATTGAAGCTGCAATGATGTTAATTCTGAATAGAATAATTTGACAGTTCTCAATAACCACAGAAAAGTCAAATCTGTTTTTTGAATTCGGAAGTAAATGTGAATTTAGGGGAAAAACTTTAAAAAATCCTATTCTGTTAAAGATATGCATATGTTTTTGTGGACACTTTATATGCTGGGGATGCTTTATTAAAGCTGGCTAGGATACTTTGAAGTCTTGTCTTTCAATCCATATAAAGCTGTTATTGGTATGTGCAAGGGTTCGTGAAATATAATTGGATAACATAGCCTCTACAAGTATAATTTTTTTGTCAAAATGGCCAATATTTCGAAAACTGTCGAACAAAAATATATGAAAAGTATACGAAAGCATGCAGGAAGTTTGAGAGAATCGAAAAACACTATTTAATATAGGGTGTCCCATTTGAAAAAACAAAGTCACCCTCTATTCCTCTTTTGTGGGCCAACCGATATATTCGAAAATATTTTTAGGTTGTGCTCTTCTTGAAGTATATCAGGTCTGCATCAAAAAATTTTGCCAAACTCAGACCGTTACGCGTATATCGTCCGCTGCGGCACTAGTGGGACACCCTGTATAACGACCAGGTCAGCGGTTCTAGAATGTTTCACAGTGCCCTCCCTCATCCGTCTACGAACAGGCACTGGGATCCACAGAACTTCCTTTGTAGTTCACGTAAACTGACTTTCTCACCAATTTATGATCCCGGACCTAAGAACTGAACCCAATAGAAATACATGTGGTGAACATACTTGCATTTGAATAGCACATTGAGTATTCAGTGGATAAAACAAATGTAGCAATAAAAAGACTAGATCCGATTATAGGCAGAACAAGCCAAATGAACAGAAACATGAAATTGAGGATTATAAAAGCAGTCTCCAGACCGCAGCTAACATGGGGCTATGCAGCGAGAACCCATATAATTTCTTAGATGGGCATTAGACGCCCCCTGGTTTGTTAGGAATAAGCAAATCCGAAAGGACATAAAATGGAAGTCCATCACTACATTCATTAAACGAAAAGCCGCAAAAGCCTATGAAAGAGCTAGAGAACATTCAAATGACGACCTCAGAAGGTTGGTTGACTATGACCCCGCTGAAGATGAAAAAACAGCGTAAATTCTCGCACCTCCCTGGTCCACTTATACCCCGACTTATACACGAGTCTACAAAGTACTGTAGCCTCGAATCACCGAATATGTCGGTTGAAACAGAAACGACAAATATCCAGAAAAGTCTTTGGAAATGGTACAAAATTGTTCTGTACGAATCTTGTCGACATTCAATGCACTTATGAACGCAACACTTCCATTCAATCTATTCTGGAGCTATTTTGTAGTCGGGAGTGCTGTCTGGCAAACTAACAAATTTTCATTCCCGTCTTCACGCTCGGCATGACAGGCCACGGGAGGAAACGAACGTAGGTGGTTTCCTGTCAATTCCCACTCCAACACGTAATAAACAAAAGAGGGATTGAAATCGACGTGAGCCGCAGAGGGCGACACCTATCCCAATTGATTTTCCACTGAGCAAGTCGATCGTGAGTGATTGCATTATTCATGGAGGTCATTGAATGTTTACTGCTATTCCATGTGGAGTATCTCAGACGGTGATACACCCTTTGGATTATCGAATTGAAGTGAAATCTGGAAGGCTTTTAGGATGTTGAAATGAAGCACTGGAAGTGTGTATGCTTTCCTTCCGTCCTATTCCACAATGGACCCAGAATGACTGGAAGATAAAAGATATCACAGGATACAGGAATTTGGGAACATGAACTTGAATCGAATGGGGTCATCAGCAGGTGGAAAGTCAATCACCCTAACCACTGGGCTACGGGCACTACATGAGATCGTAGTAATTACGTATTTATCAAAATTTTAATTCACTTTGGGAAAATATTGAATTTGAGAAAATATTATGTGAATTCTATAATTCCAAAGACCTGGCGAATGTTGAAGAAACTTTTTTCTCTGGTAATACTGGAAACTCCTTCAAAAACGGATATGACAGATGGATGACCACAGCTGCACTTCACACGTGAAACTACCCACCGTTCTCTTCTCCACACAGGCAGACATATGTAAATTTCTTATAGTTAGAATTGTTCTTTTTGTTTCTTATGTTGATGCGAGCGTTGCTCTCTTCATTAATCTATATATTGAGTTTATAGGTTAAGCCTCTACTCTTATTGCTAATGAATAAATAAATAAATAAATATTTCACGTATATGAACATGGTTCATGGTTGGAAGATTCAGTTATGCTTTTTTCTTTTATGGCAATCAAGAATAGAGTGTTGAAATTTTACTGAAGAATCATGGACAGAATAGTCCGTTACTTGTTACCTTGTCCATTCGAAAAAAATTAAAGACAATAACCCGACAGAAAAACTTCCAAACGAACTGACGGACCTTCGAAATTCCCCACTTTTGAAAAATTTTCAAGAAATATGCCTACAGAAGACATTCAAATACCTTTTGGCGCAACTTGAAATACTCCAGTATGGAAATGTAGTAGTAGCACAGAATACCTGACTTACTTCATTCACTTTTATGAAGTATCGTGGTTTGTCATGAAATTTTGACACATTTCACCGTGTATGTTTTGAAAATGTTGGGTTATAGTCATTCTTCTGTCAGTTGAAAGAGCAACGTTGCCGTTTCTGCTAAAAAATCGTTGTAACTACGTATTAATCAAAATGTTTCTTTACTTTGGGGAATTATGAATTTGGGAAAATATTATGTGAATTGAGAAGACATTTAAATACATTTTTGCACAACTTGAAATACTCCAGTATACAAATGTAGTAGTTCCACGAAACCTGCGTCACAGTTAAGCCTTAGAAGAACTAACTCTATTTACAAAGTTGAAAAAGAGTAAATAGAAAGTAGACTTGGCAATGTCGCTTGATTTTCACGAGTACCTACTAACCTGCGTCCGTTTTAAGTGAAAGAACTTGATAAACCTAAATCATGGCTAACCGCGATACTTTATAAAAATGAATGGAGTATACACAGAAGCGTCAGTAAGCGTCGGCACTTTGATGTTCAAAGGGCAAATTTTCGTGACCTTAATTTTCTGTTAGGTCGTACATATGTCACTTTTGAGCGGCAAATTTGAATTGAGTGGTCAGTGGTTCACATAATAAAGGATTTCTAGTTTTTGATTTATCATTAATCAAAATCAAACCAAAAAAGCGAACTCCAGCGGTCGAACGAGGAGTTCAAATTTAACGTTGACATATGTACTACCTAGCATGAAAGATGCATAGAACACCTGGTGTAACGACTCCCTACTAAAAATCGTGACCAAAATTTGTAGAAATCCTAGATTTCAGATTTTGGTCAAGTTCCGCAATAATCCGCAATATTTTGCGGTCGTGGCGCTACTTTTTGTATAACATGGGTTATGTTATGTTTTTAGAGAAATGACACAATGACAGTTGTCTCTGATCAAAACATGTATTAGGCATTCTAATGACCTGTCAAAACAAATTCTCAATATGGCGGCTGAGGGCAAACCATAGAACTCATAGTACATGTACTATAAGTTCTATGGGGCAAACAACGACTAACGGTGGATTTCCATGCATCCGTCATCCGATGTCCGATTCGGATATCGTATACATTTTGTCGGAAGGATGAAACTGTCAATTTCCATGCATCCGTCATCCGATTCGGATATCGTA
Source organism: Adalia bipunctata (assembly GCA_910592335.1). Taxonomy (NCBI): domain Eukaryota; kingdom Metazoa; phylum Arthropoda; class Insecta; order Coleoptera; family Coccinellidae; genus Adalia; species Adalia bipunctata. Next base: position 35,168,844 of record OU342948.1, read on the forward strand.
TATAGTCCATCCAAGAATGATTGACATTTCGGGGGGCTTTGGAAAATCGAAATTATGTTGGTAATGCCCATTCAGTGATATTTTGAGTTGCAGAATTCAGGTTGGTGTTGGAAATAACACTGACATTTTGTTCTGTCATTAATGTTTCGAACAAATTTGGCAAAAAATTGAGCAAGTGAAATAAGTATCTTTGAAATGAGGCTCTTGAAGAGTGAACAGCTAAAAAATGGAAAGCCTGCACAGAGCACATAGAAAAAGAAATGAGAGAAGATTAGTCAAAATATAAGGAATGTTATGATCTATTGCTGACAAAACCTTTCATTATGAACATGACGAGTTCTGCCCAGATGAGGAAAAAATAACATGTTGTGGTTGTTGAAACAGAATAATAGGAATATTTATATTTTTCATATTTTACACCTTCATTTGTTCACAAATATTGAAAGTTACAATGTCATGACAAAATTAATTCTTCATTAAATAGATCCATTCGTTTTGTTTCTGTCTTGATATCTATGGTACATTTTTGTGAGAGATGGTCCAACAATACTCAATAATTTGTTGAATGTGATTATTGCTCATTCTCAAATAATTTAAAATACTGCCCACTATCGGACAATCGCATTTCTTGCACCAAGTTGTTATACATTCCTTGGGCCTTTCTGCTCTTAAAAATATCTTTCTCCCATAATATCGGCGAACTGCGTTTTCTCTTCTTTCTTTTCAATAAAAGAATCGAGAACAACAACAAATTCTTCATTGATACCCATTTATATTCTTCTCGAAAAGAAGAGAACGCCAAACATTCAAAAAGTTATGTCAAACTGACACGATAACGGACAAAAGTTAAATATTTTTAAACTTTTTCCGATAACGGAAGGGAGTTGAATTTTTATGCATTTTTGAAGGATTCTTGTTGCCAAATATTTAAATTCTGAGAAAATGAATTTGTTCCATAATTTTGACGTGCACTGTATAATTATAGAATTATCAAATTACAAACCTTAAAGTCAAAGCTATAGTCTTTCACCCGGTGAGATGGGTTCTCGTATATGGTACATTTTTGTGAGAGATGGTCCAACAATACTCAATAATTTGTTGAATGTGATATTACTCTTTCTTAAATAATTGAAATACTGCCCACTATCAGACAATCGCATTTCTTCAACCAAATTGTTGAATATTCCTTGGGCCTTTCTGCCCCTAAAAATATCTTCCACCCATAATATTGGCGAACTTCGTTTCCTTTTCTTTCTTTTTAATAAAAGAATCGAGATCAACAACAAATTCTTCATTGATAACTATATTTATATTCTTCTCCAAAAAGAAGAGAACGCCAAACATTCAAAAAGTTATGTCAAATCTGATACGATAACGGACAAAAGTTAAATATTTTTCCGATAACGGAAGAGAGTTGAAACTTTCGGACGAATGTTTGGCGCTCTTCCAATTTTGAATATTTCCGCCAATCACAACACTTTCGGACGATCGTATCATCGGATGACGGATGCATGGAAATTCACCGTTATGCTTATGACACTTCAGAAAGTTGTTTGTCTATGGTTTGCCCTCAGCAGACGCCATTTTAGGTCACGTGATTTAGAATGCCTAATTAATTTCGAATGTCATAAAGTTTGTGGTTATGGAATAATATCAGATGATCAATTGACAAGAAAGTCTTAAACAAAATCTAATCAGTGCCAACACCAGGTATTTCTATGCATCTATCTAGCATGGCACAAGCGTCATCAAATAAAGTGACGCTTCTGTGTAGTTAGGTATTCTGTGGTAGTGGGTACTAAAAACCTGTGTCACAGTTACACCTTAAAAGAACTAACTCCATTTACAAAGTTAAAAAGGAGACAAAAGAAAATAGCATTGGCAACATCCCTCAAAATTATTTGACTTTCACGAGTGCGACCTGCGTCAGTTTTAAGTAGAACATCTTGATAAACCTAAATCATGGCCAATCGGGATACTTCATAAAAATGAATGGAGTATACATATTTCCATTCAATCTAGGTGAAAAAAATTTTGGACCAATTTACTACCAGTTACTATACCAAGAACGCCGTAAACAAAGTGCATTTCGACCATTTCTGAGTTTGTGTGCACCACACAAAACTTACATTATAATGGTATGATATAAGCCTTGCTGCTCAGCTTAAAATAATGGGGAAACATCTTAGTTGGTGAAACAGCGGGATTTTTCACGATTCCATGGATATGCGCTGTCACACAGAACAGGAACACAGGAAAACAATCAAACTTAAAGTATATACGATTAATTTGGCTTTACGGCAACAAATTTCTATGTTTCTGACTGTTCGGCAGCTCGTATCTATGGAAATGAATTAATCTTGCTGTTCCACCAACTTGAGATGTTTACCCACTTTTTGATCTGGTAATAGCATTCCATGGTGCACCGTCATCTTGATTCAGATCAAAATAGTGATTTACGTAACAAGTCCGGAAAATAGGGTTTATTTGGACGAATAGACAAAATTCCAGGACGAGCCGGAGGCGAGTCCTGGAAGTCTGTGGGTCCAAAAAAACTATTTTCGGACGTGTGGCGTACAATATAAATCAATGAGACAACACATTTTTTATTATACATTTTAATTCTTATTAGAATATGTCGCACCCCTAATTTTTGGGTGGATTATTCAAAAAAAAACGAATATGAATGAAAACAAAACAATAGCTACAATTGAACTACACAGTACCTCTAAAGAACGATGAAACTATCCTCGGCTAGCTTAATAAGGTGTTGTATCTCAGGGTCGCCACGTGATTTTATCTTACAAAATAGTTCTGCGGATAGTTTAGTTAGAAATGGAGAAATCACGAAAGAAATTACAGTACTTAGGAAGGCCACCGTATAATTCAAAGAAATGGATAACTACAATTCGTTAACCAAGCCGAAAGAAAAGAATATGATACTTTACGAAACAAAATATTAAAACCTTTTATAACGTACGTTATAGATAGGCGCACAAATTCAATAATTTCAATTAAAGTTATAGTAATTGATAGAAAACAAATAAATTCAGAGATGAACGAAGATATAGGTATTACACTTATGGAAAAGTGTACAGATCCTGATATTTTCAGCGTTGTGGGTAATATATGGAAAGAGCTGACCTGTGTGAGTGGTATCTTATCCCCTATAAGAATTTCCTCTCGGAAGCTTCAAAATGGCGATTGAATATGTCCTATTCTGCCCTCGGTTACAGCCAAACCTTCCGAAAAATCCAAGGGACCAACTCAAGTAAACAGTTCCTGAAGTAGTGGATCTCGGTAGAGTTTTAGGTAAAAGATAATAAAGGCAAAGAAGCCTCTGCAATGAAATAGCGACATGTGAGATTACGATATTTAGGAGGATTTTCTACTTACACGATGGAGGGCGGCTTCGTTGTAGAATTTTATAATTGTTGCTAAATCCAATCCAAAATCGTCAAACAATAATACACGAAAGGTAAAGAGAAGAGAAGTATTATTGTTCGAATCCTCAACAAAATAATTCTTTCGTATTAACGATCCCTATTCCTAGATTCTCAATCATCTGAATACCAGAAGATGTCAACGTTTGTTTTTTTTCTCGAAGAAAATCCTCCAGTAAACGCAAACCGGTCGCCAGTCCCGCAAAAAAGTAAAAAAACTCACATCGAATTAGACTCAACTTCAGGCAGCATATGCCATCTCTCCGACGTTTGTCGCAATCTAATCGATGCAAACTAGTAATCTATATATATAATAACAGAAATATTCCACCAAAATGATAAAACTATAACAGACAAAAAGAAACGCGACAAGTCCCCTCCTTCCCCGATAGGAAGCAAACTCGGAACGAGCACGCTGACGATCAAAAAAAAAATTAATTAGATAGGTGCCTACATAATTCAATCTGATGCATCATCATTTAGACAAGGTTTTATATCTTTGGTATGCCAATTACCTCTATCTTTACCACTACTATCCCTCAGTTGATATACGCAGTAGCCGATCCTTTTAGATATTATGTAAGGACCCACATACTTTGGCGCTAGCTTTGCTGTGAACCCCTTGGAAGCATCTGACAAAACGTAGTTCTTCAGCATAACGGTATCTCCCACATTATATTCCACAGGTCTTTTGCGAAGGTTATAACGACGTCTATTTCTTTCTTGGGCTACACTCAAGCGTTTCTTTATGTCCTCAAACAAAACTTTGTAGCCAGTGAGTTTATTTTCGACATAATCCTTCGGAGGCAGGTACTTGGAAGGTAAAGGATGGTCATACGCATCAGCCGATCCGCGATATTCTCGGCCAAAATTCACAAAGAATGGTGAACAACCGATCGTCTCTTGACGTGCCGTTCTTATAGCGCATCCCACCGCAGCGATATGGTTGCTCCAAGACCTGTGGTTATCCTTTACATAACAAGAGAGAACAGTTTTAATAATACCATTACTACGTTCAGTAGGATCGCAATGAGGACTATAGTAAGGAGTCAGAATTTTACGGATATTATATCTCTCGCAAAGCTCGAGATAAGCTCTATGACGCATCTGAGGGCCATTATCAGAAATGAGGAACCTGGGTACACCATATACTAAAAATATCTGTTCCTCTAGAATTTTACACAGACTACGGGCATTTGCAGCCCTTAAAGGAAAGGGAAGAACATATTTGGAAAAATAATCGGTAATGACCAAAATATATTTATATCCGTTAGACGAGGGAAGGGGACCTACAAAGTCCATACTTATCATCTCCCAAGGTTCCGATATAATCGGTCGAGTACCCATATACCCACCTTGAGCCTTATAGTCAGGCTTATGCTCAAGACATGTCAAACACCTTTTAATAACTCGCGCAACATCTGCTTTCATTTTAGGCCAATAATATCGAGCGTGCAACCTCCAGTAGGTTTTGAAGACACCGGGATGTCCACATTTGACATCCTCATGGATGGAGCGTATCAAATTTTCGCGAAACTCCTTAGGCACAACAATCTTCCAACAACTTGCCTCATCACTCAGATCGGGATATGTGCATGAAACGTACTTGAGGACTATATCCTTTTCTATCCTCCATTGGGGATAGGAATCTGGAGATTCCACAAGACGCGATCTCATTTTAAGGTACCAGGGGTCCTTTGTACACCGAAAATCAGGACCAGCAGAACAAGATAAGGAATCGATACTATCTACAACTAAAGGAACGGAACGGGACAACATATCTGGTACAACGTTGAACTTTCCCTTGCGATGAACAATTTCAAAGTTATACGGCATTAGTCGTAGGCTCCAACGCGCAAGACGACCTTGAGGATCTTTTAAATTATTGAGCCAAATAAGGGAGTGATGGTCTGTGATAACCTTGAAGGAAGTCAACTCCAAATAATGACGCAATTTCTCCACTGCCCAAACGACAGCAAGACATTCCTTTTCGGTAGTCGAATAATTACGTTCGGGGCGAGTTAGAGAACGAGATAGATAACATATAACCCTCTCACCGTCATCAAAGTTCTGAGTTAGGACCGCACCAATACCGTAATCGGATGCATCAGTCTGAACTATAAATTCGCGATTGAAGTCAGGACATGTTAATATTGGAGAAGTGGACAGCTTCTCCTTAAGAAGTTGGAATGCCCTGTTACATTCTTCAGACCAAAGCCATTTAACGTTTCGCCTAGTCAGCCTAGTCAATGGTGCAACTAAGGATGAAAAATTTGGCACAAATCGCCTATACCACGACGCAGTCCCAACAAAGCGGCGCATCTCTCTGACATTTTGAGGTACCGGAATGTGTAAAATCGAATTGACTTTATCCGGATCCGGGTGTAAACCGTACCTGTCAACCAAAAAACCGAGATATTTCAACTGGGGTCTACAGAAGAAACATTTTTCTTTCTTTACGACCAAACCCGCCCCAATCAGACGATCGAAAACCAAGTTCAAAACTTTCAAATGCGTGTCAAAGTCACCAGAAATGACTATAATATCGTCTAGATATACGAGAACATAAGGTAGTAAATCGGGTCCCAAAATGGTATCAATAATTCTCTGAAACGTAGCCGGGGAATTTGAAAGTCCGAATGGTAATCTCCTAAACTGAAACAATCCTCGCCCAGGTACTGTGAAAGCGGTATATTCTCGAGAAGATTCTTCAACCATCACTTGGTGAAACGCCATCTTTATATCTAACGTACTCAAAAACTTCGCATCCCGTAGATTATCGAGAATATTTGACACATGAGGCAACGGATAGGCGTCCTTTTTAGTTACTGAATTGAGCTGTCGGTAATCGATACAAAAACGATACGTACCATCCTTTTTAGGAACCAAGCACACCGGAGACGACCACGCACTTTTGGATGGTTCAATAATATTATTCTCCAACATATTATCCAGTTCCTCCTCGATGATTTTCTGCTTTGGTGGAGATGCTGGATACCATCTCTGTTTAATGGGAGCTGTATTTGGAAGCAATTCAATTTCATGCTCTCCAACCGATGTGCAACCCAAATCCTCACCCATCACCGAAAATTTTCTCTCGAGCAGTTGCTGAAGTTGCATCTGCTGTGCTTCACTGAGAAATGAATCGGAACCACTAGGGGTCTCCAGAGAAGCTAAAGATGAGTCATTAGCAAAATGCCATACATCATCCTCCATATTCGGTATGATTTCCATTTTGGCCCAAAAGTCAATACCGAGAATGAGGCAATGCTTAAGAGAAGGAACAACTATAATATCGAGCCAAATGGTTTTTCCTTGTAAGGTGATCGGAGTTTTTATATAGCCCGGACTGATACAAATTCCACCGTCCGCCACAGTACAATTGGTCTCATTGGCGGTAACCTTCAAACCTAATTGCAGCAAAATTTGATAACCGGAATAACCGATAACAGTCTGCGTAGCACCGGAATCGAGAAGACCTACTATAGATCGACCAAGAACAGAAACTTGTAGGTATGGGCGCTTATCCTGGTCGACGTGGGATAAAATATAATCTAAAATTATTTTGTTTCTTGTAACCGCTAGGAAACTTTTAGAGGATGACTCGCGGTTCATTAGCTCCCCTGATATGCGTTTCCCGAAGACGTAGAAGGTTTCGAACAGCGAGGACAAGTAGTGACAGTGTGATTTTGTAAACCACATCTGTAACAAAGAAGCTTTCTGGGTTCCGGGCAATTTTGACGAAGATGACCTAACTTTTGACAATTCCAGCAAGCCACCGAACGTGAGGCTGAACCAACAGTTTGAACCGGAGAAAAGGCATTATCAGTAGTTTCCGGACCACTCGAAATGAAGGCAAAATCGGCGTCTACATAACCTTGTCGGCGTCTAGAAGGAGGTACGTGACTATCCGAGCGAAATTTCTTAACCTCCAACTTCAAACATTCGTCCTCAAGTTCCTGAAGAGTGTTGACAGTGGCAAGTTGTGTTGAATAAAACGGAGCTAGATTTCTGACTATTATTCCTAACTGTATATCATCTGCGACATTACCATAGCGACGAAACATACTCTTCATACACGATAGATAATCAACAATACTTTCGCTAGAATCTTGAGTTCGAGATAAAATGTCCTTGAAGAGGCGAGCTTTATAATCAGGGGGCTGATAATGCTTGAGAAGAAGATCAGCTAAATCTTTCCATGAATTGAATCGACCTCTGTTCGATCGATACCACAATAACGCTTTCCCCTCGAATAAATCAACAGCAGAATTCAAAAGACGTGAATCGGAAACACCTCTGGCCAGTTTCATATCCTCAATTCTTTCCAGAAAATTGTTCACGCTTAAGCCTCTAGAATCTCCCGTGAATTTTATATTCCATTTTTGAAGATCAAAGTGACGCAAGTTTGCCGATGCTCTAGGTGTGGAACTAAGTAAGGGGTGAGCATTGTCTGAACAATCAGAGGAATCATCACTATCATTCGAATCTATCATAAGATTAGCAAGATTAAGTTCCGGTTGCGGAGGTTCATCTACAGAACTGATAGAATCCAAAAGCGATAAAACATCAACCATAACTTTCTGACTCGATTCGGCTTGCTCATCCGACAACTCCCCAGACTTCAAACGATCAGTTCTCTTGATCAAATGCACGAGCCGTGATCTGAGCGTATCTCTGCTAACCCGACCCAACTCAATGCATTCCCGGATTTCTGATATTTTCACAATAATAATAGCCAACTCATCATCAAAACCCAACTTAACTTCCGGATAGTGTAATGATTGATTAAGTTTTTCCAGTTTAATCGCAGGACGCAAATATGATCGCATAGTTTCTACTGTTGTAGAATCGCTGTAAATTAATCCACGTATACGAAGCTCATATTGCAATTCATCCTTTTTGAGACAATTCAAATTCATCCGCAAATTATCTGACATATTGAAAAGATATTATGAAACTAAATACTAAAGCGTCCAATAAAAAAATTACAAGTGATATGGAAATACAATACAACACTTGTACGAAAAAAAAAATTTCGTGAAAAAATATTTTATTGATCACACGGTATACTTAATCCGAAGTTCCGCAACAGCAAATATAAGGCAAAATAAATGACACACCAAAGAAAACCCAAAATATAAAACTATAGGTAGAAATAATAACTATCATCAGTGTACTCGTAAACGAACTCAACCGAATTTTACCTTTATCAGCTATGAATTACGAAAAGTAAAGGTCAATAAAGTTTTCGCAGCGATGGCTTACTTCTCGGGGCCCCACGTTTTGGGCGCCAATGTCGCACCCCTAATTTTTGGGTGGATTATTCAAAAAAAAACGAATATGAATGAAAACAAAACAATAGCTACAATTGAACTACACAGTACCTCTAAAGAACGATGAAACTATCCTCGGCTAGCTTAATAAGGTGTTGTATCTCAGGGTCGCCACGTGATTTTATCTTACAAAATAGTTCTGCGGATAGTTTAGTTAGAAATGGAGAAATCACGAAAGAAATTACAGTACTTAGGAAGGCCACCGTATAATTCAAAGAAATGGATAACTACAATTCGTTAACCAAGCCGAAAGAAAAGAATATGATACTTTACGAAACAAAATATTAAAACCTTTTATAACGTACGTTATAGATAGGCGCACAAATTCAATAATTTCAATTAAAGTTATAGTAATTGATAGAAAACAAATAAATTCAGAGATGAACGAAGATATAGGTATTACACTTATGGAAAAGTGTACAGATCCTGATATTTTCAGCGTTGTGGGTAATATATGGAAAGAGCTGACCTGTGTGAGTGGTATCTTATCCCCTATAAGAATTTCCTCTCGGAAGCTTCAAAATGGCGATTGAATATGTCCTATTCTGCCCTCGGTTACAGCCAAACCTTCCGAAAAATCCAAGGGACCAACTCAAGTAAACAGTTCCTGAAGTAGTGGATCTCGGTAGAGTTTTAGGTAAAAGATAATAAAGGCAAAGAAGCCTCTGCAATGAAATAGCGACATGTGAGATTACGATATTTAGGAGGATTTTCTACTTACACGATGGAGGGCGGCTTCGTTGTAGAATTTTATAATTGTTGCTAAATCCAATCCAAAATCGTCAAACAATAATACACGAAAGGTAAAGAGAAGAGAAGTATTATTGTTCGAATCCTCAACAAAATAATTCTTTCGTATTAACGATCCCTATTCCTAGATTCTCAATCATCTGAATACCAGAAGATGTCAACGTTTGTTTTAACATTGGAAATGTTTATGTTCGTATATTGCAGGTAAATTACGAGTTTTTGTTCAAGGTCAAAAGACAAAAGTGTCGCCAGTAGACCAAAAAAGCATTCGAAAGTTATCGCGTGATTCATTAACGTAGGTGTGTTGGGCCAGCATATGCCAGCATACGAGAATCGGCGAACTGCGCCGAGGTGGGACTCAGGTGGGAGGTCCGCCAAATTCGCCGCAACGTTGCCGGATTGGGCACTTAGTCCGGTATTTGAAGGATAGATCATTGTTTTATTTCCTTCATTAGCACTGCGAGTGTTTATATTGTTGTTTAATCAAGTGAGATCTGGGCCGCGGTGAGCGGCCCGTCAAATTCGTCGCAGGCAATTATTCCGGTATTTGAAGGATAGATCATTGTTTTATTTCCTTCATTAGAACTTCGAGTGTTTATATTGTTGTTTAATCAAGTGAGATCTGGGCCGCGGTGAGCGGCCCGTCAAATTCGCCGCAACGTTGCCAGATTGGGCAATTATTTCGTTATTTGATCCACTGAAGAAACGGATTTGCACAGTCTGGCAACAAAATCCGCTTATGACACTGTTCGCCCATGCTCAAATCGGCCTCTAACGCCCGTTTGCACCGCTTACCCTTAAAAGTTCCTCGTTGCTAGGTACCACTTAGACTTAAGTTCCACTCAAAAATATTTCCATTTGCACCGGTACCACTTAACCGAAATTTAGCTAAGGATCACTGCCATTTGGCAACGCTGTAAGATTATTCAAATATTGATACATTCGACCTACTTGAGAATTGAAAAGAAGAAATTCTATGCCGGTTTCTATGATCTATGACTAACCTATAACATAACAAATAACAGACAACGTACAAACATCGTACAGATAATTTGTGTTTTTCGGTTTTTCCTTGTGAAGTGTGAATTCAAAATGGATAGTGTTGAAAAGAAATCAACAAGAGCTCCAAATTTCTCTTCTAATGAGAAAAATAAACTTTTTAAATTTGGTGAATAGTTTCAAGGGCACCATTGAAAATAAAAAACGAATGCAGTTACTTGGCGTGAAAAGACGGAAGCGTGGCAAGAAATTACGAATTTATTCAATTCACAATCCCCTGATGGACATCATAGGGGCAAAGAATCTCTAAAAAAATTTTATGAGAATATAAAAAAGGACACGAGGAAGCACATCGCGGCAGAAAGAAGAGAGGTATATCTGACCGGTGGTGGAACAGCTCAGGTGCCCCCTCAAGACCCAAATCTGGATCTTGCTCTGTGGCTTATGAATAAAAAAGGCGTTGAAGGATTTAAGAACATATTCGATTCTGACAGCATGGTATTTGAAAACCCCTCAGCATCTCGAACGATGAATGAAGAAGAGGTATGTGCTACAATTACATCCCATGAAAAGGAATCTTTAAAGGGAGTGAAGATCACTGAAGAAGTGGATACGCCTGCTGTAAGCATTAATTATTTTGTGATTGCTGTTTATTCCAATTTAAACTTCATTAATTTCATTTTGTGTTATTTATAGATAAGAATAATCGAGGCAACTCCTCAATGTACTGGAAATTCCTCATTCTTATCAAGAAGGCGACCAGCCATGACAAAAACTTCTGGTCAACTTTCAGAGGAATACTTAAAAGTGGCTCAAATAAAATTAGAGTATTTTGAGGAGGAAAAAAAATTCCAAATAGCCCGGAATGAAAATGCTGCTATTGAAAAGGACATTCTGAATGTACAGAAGCAAATTGCAGATGAGGAACTGCGAAACCTAAAGGAAAAAAATGAGAGAGGAAAACAAAGGGAATTGGAAGAAGATACTTTCAGAAGAGCAAAAAATAATGCAGAATTGGAATTGCTAAAAATCAAATTGTTGCATGCTAAAAACGAATTAATTGTAGTGAAATCATAATAGTTGCATTAAATATTTATTCTGAAATAGGTTGATTTTATTTACACAGCCTTTTGAACAATTTTTAAATGTTAATTTCAAATATGAATATGTATATAAAATAAAATACAATGGGATATAATAAAGCTCAACAAAAAAGAAATATTCTTATACCTATAAAGTAATTTGTTATATGAGTTCAAACTAATGACAACAAATACTTTCATAAATTTAAAATTATTGAATTATTATTTCCTTTTTGTTCTAAAGCAGGGAGATATTTACTTTATATTTCATTAGAATCAGTACTCAATTCCCCAAGAGCATAGTACTGATTTGCAATAAATTCATTATGTCAAATGTTATTTATACATTGTTCTTATGAAATGAGACAAAAATTGTAGAAATTTTAACATTGGAAATGTTTATGTTCGTATATTACAGGCAAGTTACGAGTTTCCGTTCAAGGTCAAAAGACAAAGGTGTCGCTAGTAGACCAAAAAAGCATTCGAAAGTTGTCGCGTGATTTGTTAACATAGGTGTATTGGGCCAGCATACGAGAATCGGCGACCAGTGAGCCGCGCTGGGGGGCACGTCAAATTCGCCGCAACGTTGCCAGATTGGGCAATTATTCCTGTATTTGAAGGATAGATCATTGTTTTATTTCCTCCATTAGCACTTCGAGTGTTCATATTGTTGTTTCATCAAGTGAGATCTGGGCTGTGGTGAGTGGTCCGTCAAATTCGCCGCAATGTTGCCAGATTGGGCAATTATTTCGGTATTTGAAGAAAAGTTCAATAGTTGATCTGAGAACATATAAGATTCATGAATTTCAGTAGAAACAGAATCCTTCTATCAAAAACCAATTCATGAATACCCAGATTTGCTAAAATCAAAATTCACTTCGAAAAAATTGGACGGAGTGGACTCAGCTTCATCTGATGATATTTCCTTCGAGTACCTACACATAAGATTGATGAATTTTAGTGAAAACAGAATCCTTCTATCTCAAGCCAATTTCGAGAAAATTCAGATTTGGTAAAATAAAAATATTGGACGAGGTGGACTCAGCTTATTCTGATGATGTTAACTCCGAGTACATGTAAGATTCATGAATTTCAGTAAAAACAGAATCCTTTTATCTCGAGCCGATTTCGAGAAAACTCAGATTTGGTAAAATAAAAATTCGCTTCGAAAATATTGGACAGGATGTAATTAGCTTCGAAAATATTGGAGAGGATGTAATCAGCTTCATCCGATGATAGTTGATCCGAGTATATACATATAAGATTCGTGAATTTTAGTAGAAACAGAATCCTTTCTATCTAAATTGAATTTCATGAAAATCAAAATTCACTTCGAAAATATTGGACGGAGTGGACTCAGCTTCATCTGATGATATTTACTCCGAGTACATATAAGATTCATGAATTTTAGTCAATAAAGAATCCTTCTAAAATAAAAATTCGCTTCGAAAATATTGGACAGGATGGACACAGCTTCATCTGATGAGAGTTGATCCAGGTACATGTAAGATTTATGAATTTTAGTAAAAACAGAATCCTTCTATCTCAAGCGAATTTCATGAAAACTCAGATTTGATAAAATGAAAATTCCCTTCGAAAATATTGGACGGGGTGGACTTAGCTTCCTCTGATGATGTTTACTCCGAGTACAGATAAGATTCATGAATTTAAGTGAAAACAGATTCCTTCTATCTCAAGCCAATTTCGAGAAAACTCAGATTTGGTGAAATAGAAATTCTCTCGAAAATTTTCGACGAGGTGGATTCAGCTTCTTCTGATGATGTTTACTCCGAGTATCTACATGTAAGATTCATGAATTTCAAATTCGCTTCGAAAATATTGGACTGGATGTTATGAGCTTCATCCGATGATAGTTGATCCGAGTATATATATAGGATTCATGAATTTTAGTAAAAACTGAATCCTTCTATCTAAAGCCAATTTCATGAAAACCCAGATTTGCTAAAATCAAAATTCACTTCGAAATATTGGACAGGAATGACAGGATGGACCCAGCTTCATCCAAATATCTATATCTTCATTTTTCATTATTATATCTTAAGAATACTTACTTTAGAAAGAACATGTTTGTTTCAAAATACGGTGACAAGTTTCCTCTTACATGTTTATGTTAAGAATTAGGAATGTTGATTATTTTTTGCAATTATTATTGCTCATTATTATTATTGAAAAAACTATTTTATTTTAAGTTCAAATGCAAATAAATGTTGGTAATATTCACATGTGGTGTTATCATTTCCAATGTCTCTGATGGTTGCAAGGATTGCGAAATCTGTAAATTTTTTTTCTCGAAGAAAATCCTCCAGTAAACGCAAACCGGTCGCCAGTCCCGCAAAAAAGTAAAAAAACTCACATCGAATTAGACTCAACTTCAGGCAGCATATGCCATCTCTCCGACGTTTGTCGCAATCTAATCGATGCAAACTAGTAATCTATATATATAATAACAGAAATATTCCACCAAAATGATAAAACTATAACAGACAAAAAGAAACGCGACAAATAGAACTGTCAGTCGTTATTCCGTTGCTATGATAATGATCAAGAATGACAATCCCGGCCTAGTCCGGGAAGTACGTACTCCACGGACTAGGCCAGGAAATGCTACTTCATCAAAGAAAGAGCGTCCTGGAAGTAGGTGCATCCCTGTTGGTTGCCGAAAGAATAATTGAAACTGAATCAAAGTTAAACTAGTCCGTTGTCATAATGAAAAGACATCCGCGTACTAGATAAATTAATTATATTTTGGAGATAATTCCATCAGCCTGTACGATTCGTTTTATTCGTTGATGAATATTTTTTTCTCTAAAACCGTCAACTTTCGCTGGGAAGTAGAAGAGACTTAATCTGTTAGGACTGGGTCAAGCTATTCAAATTTTTTTATTGTCAAATAGGAATATGGAGAAGTTTCTTGCGAGCCAAGGTTCAAGGCTGGCTTTTTCTTTCCCTTGCAATCTTAAAGGAACAACACTGAGAGCCTTCTTGTTCGCATGATATGTCTGCTGAATCTCAATCTTGTCAGTTCCCTGGAAATAAAAAAAAAAATCAAAAAATGTTTTTCGGGCGCCAACTTAAGAGGGCTTTTACTAAGCTGGTGGAGTCAAAAGAGAAAAGTTTCCATGAAAACCCAACCTATTTTTAGACCAGGAGGCAGGAATCGCCCCCTAAATTTCTCCGCAACTATCCAATATACAGGGTGCGGCACGGAGGATGGATGGTTTTAAAAAAATAATAAAAGCGTTAATTTTTACTCAAAAACACATTTATTGACGGAATCAGATTCTCAAGGAAATAGCATTTGAGACAGTCAAGTGTGGAAAATCACATCAGGCATGTGGTGGCCGAAATCGGTGATGCAGTGCTGGAGGCGCTCTTGGAAGTTCGCGTAGACTCTCTCCAACATCGCTCTCTCAACTTGGGCAACTTCCACGCGAATAGCCCTTTTCAATTCGTCCAGAGTTTGGGGTTTGGTCTCGTATACTTTAGCCTTGAGGTGTCCCCATAAGAAAAAATCGCGACGGACTGCGAAGAATGGCTTGTCGAACGCGTTCAACATTTTCAGGCGTTCGAACTGTTCGCACAGGTCCTCTTGGTCTTCTGTTGATCAGTTCACCACGTCTGCGAAGTGATTCAACCCAACGAAGGATGGTGTTTCGAGAGGGAATAGCTCTATTCCGATGAATGTGGAAATGGCGACGAAACTCACGCTGCACGACCGTGACTGACTCATTATTTCGGACGAAACTATCATAGGCGAAAACACGATGCTCCACCGTCCAATGCTCCATGACGACAACTGGTAAATAAATGCTAGGAACACACGAGTCTAACGGCACCTTCCCCACTTCTCTCGTCCTCAGTGGGGGAAAGTTATGCCCATCTGAAAAACGTCCGCCCTCCGTGCCGCACCTTGTACATCCCGTATATAAATCAGTCTTTTGTACCGAATACCAAATGCCATGGAAGTCAAGCTGATTGCATATTGCATCAGTTCAATTTTTCCCTGAGATATGTTTTCGAAAGAACTACGAATCAATAAGATCATTGTGGCATCAGGAATCGATTTTATAATAATTCTGAGAACAGCATAATATGTGACTGGGAAAATGTTGAAGTTTATTTTTATGAATCATTCATCCATTTCGAAAGGTTTTCTGTGCGCAGTGCGATTTTTTTCAAACCACTCAACTATTCTCCAAGAAAGGATTCACGTTTTTAATGAGTTCTTTCGCGGTGGAAACCCGAATATTTATCAACTTTTCAGAGCTCAGGGTTCTTTTGAGAATGCTCAGAATGATACACCCTCGAGAAATAATTAACGAGACAATTAAAAGTTTTTACTGCTCCGAAGTTGTTTCGTTACGTCACCAAGTGGCGTGTGCTCGGAATTTTCCCATTATGTATATATATTCCTTGCAGCAAAGGCTTTGCGAATGATGACGTCAATAAATAAAAGTGAAAATTGGAGGTCCCGGTTAAGTGGTAGAATTAAGATCGTCTTTGTTCGCTCTACTTCGATATTTTCTTGTATGGAAGACCTTTTCATGACTATCTGCAAACTATTACGTGAATATTTCGAAGCTGTATTGGGGTGAAAGTGGGTAGTTCTATATTTCTTTATTATTTGTGTTCTTTTTTCTTTTTCTCTTTCTAATTTCATGATTATCTATAGGAAATAATTAGATGTTTGACTCTTCCTATACATGTAGAATGTCTTAAAAGATGCATTAAAATTATTATTATTAATAGTAAGTATATGGTCTGATGCGGGGCCTCAATCCTTTGACTATACCCAATAGACATCACATTCCCTTGTAGAATGATGATTTGTTTCGCCTCTTACATTGAAAGTCATCACAATGGTTGGAACAAAGATAAAAGATCGGATCTCTTTGTTCAGCCACGTTTTGTGGCAACACCGCATGAATCCTTCGCATTGGATGAACATGGGCGTGCGATTTTAAATCACTTCTGCCGCGACATTTATTGTTATTCAGAATAAATCTTCCTTTCAATATTTTACCGAAAATATTTCACAAATGTGAAAAATAATGAATTTCTCAGTCCTCATTACTCTAAAGCATGTGAGTGTGGATGAAGAATAGATGAGAGTCGCCTAATATAGGGAGGTTTCCTAATTCGGGGAGATCCAAAATCTTAGACAACGAGGGTGTACGACTAATCGCACGCACTCTATCTTGTAGAGTATATCTGGTTGCCTGCACTACATCAATGAACACCTTTTTCATTAAAAACATGAAAGCGTGAGCCCACGTTATCTGAAAGTGAATATCTTATAACGTTTATTCGTGTTATCGATTTAAATTATTAACTACGGCAAGGTGAGTAATTAAGGATTTTTTTTAATTGAATGAAGCTTTGTAATTACTACATTGATGCCTTACGTCCATTTCGAATAATAAAATTGTAGTATTTATTTTTGAGGATATGAACCTTAGAAGACTGGGTCTCCTATTACGGGGAGTTGAGGGAGTCCTAAATTGGGGCTCCCTATATTAGGAACTTTTTTACTCTAGGAGTAGTTTTAACACTTAGTAATTCATTGCAACTAAGTATGTCGTTTTTTTTAATTGCAGATGCCAAAACGAAATACATGGGACCCTGTTCGTGTCTTTTGAATTAATTTTTTTTGTAAAAAAGTTGTTTTTTGATAAATGCATCAATTAGCAGATTTTAAAGTTATTTCCTTAAAAACAACTTCCATATTTTTTTTTAAATACACTTTGCTTCCAATAGAATCGATAACTTCATTCTGCAAAGGTGTGTGTATATGAAAATTCGACCTCCCCAATTTAGGTGCCCACAGATTCCTAACTTGGGGAGATACTTTTTTTTTACATAATAGGATAACTACCCCAATTTAAATGAATTTGAGTATTTTTGTATCTACATATGTATATCATTCGTCCTGGCGTTTAATATTATCAGTACGAGATTTTTCCAATTTTGAACATATCATGCAATTGTTTTACTATTTTTAAAAAAACCTCCCCATATTATAGGCGACTCTCCTCTATACACTGTGTCCGTAAAGTATGGAACAAATTCATTTTCAGCTAAACAGGTCATTTTAAGAACTAATCCTGAAACACGTCGATTTTTTATGTTAATTTACCGTATTTTAAAATTATAATCTAATATACAGGGTGAATTACGTTCGAGTTATGACGTCACTTTCATTATTTTAAATGGAACACCCCCATTTTGTCTCAATTTTCGGATTACTCTAGCTGAGTTGATTCCAAAAATGTATCACATGTTGATTCCAATTGGAATAGGGTGGACAAAAATACAACAGTTTTGTGTGTGCTCATAAAGTATCACGTAACATTCTTTATTAGGTAAATTAACAATACTATCAAAAATACTTATTGTCTAGCGGCAATTGGTTTGAATGTAACACCCCGTAGTTTGCTACATGTTTAAAGTAATAAAAATCAGCTGTTTCCAAACATGTTACTTTATGAGCACACACTAAACTATTGTATTTTTGTCCACCCTGTACCATTTGGAATCAACATGTGATACATTTTTGTAATCAGCTCAGTTAGAGTAATCCGAAAATTGAGACGAAATGGGGGTGTTCCATTTAAAAAAAATGACGGTGACGTCATATAACTCGAACGTAATTCACCCTGTTTATTAGATTATTATTTTAAAATACGGTAAATTAACATCAAAAATCGACGTGTTTCAGGATTATTCCTTAAAATGACCTGTTTAGCTAAAAATGAATTTGTTCCATACTTTACGGACACAGTGTAGATAGAAAGATAGAAATACGAATTCAGAAACCAGAAAATTTTTTTTAAGAAAACTTGGGATAGAATTCGAACTCCCTACGAGTATGAATTGAAATTATTTCAATCCTATTAATTTCTGTTGCCAAAGCAACGCTAGTGGAGAGTTCGATTCTCACCAAATTTTCTTGAAAAGAAGTTTTTTTGGTTTATAAATTCATATTTCTATCTGAGTCATTCTGGCAGTCCATTAGCCCAATTTTGGCCTTCCTACGGCTTCCAGTTTTTCAAATAAAAATTATGAAAATACTCCGAGCGTAATCTTTGGAAGGCTACAAAAATAAAACCAATGGATATTTTTTGATTCTGTTTTCACCTCAGTACTCAGAATTGAAAAAAGTTCAACCATGAAAATTCCTAAAATTTCGGTCGAATTTTTTTTTTCACGGAGGACATGTAAAAAAAGTCGAGTTCGAATTTGGGAAAAAAATTTTTGAGGAAAATCTCAGAAAATCTAGTATGCACGTTGAAAAAGTGATTTCCAAACTGGCAAACAAGAAAACGGTTTTCCGCCTTTTTGATTTTTTTTTAGGATTCTACATCACATTTGAATCGAGCCTTGCAAAATACTAAGATGCGACTAGAAAACGTTATTCCAAATGTCACGCGTAACTCACCACAATTATCGGAATATTGCTCAAAGTTGACATTAAATACCCTGTATCTCGCTTATGCGTCAAAAACGGGGTATATGTCATAAAGCGAAAATGACTTTCTTGATGCCATCTACACGGCTATACAGGGTGTTTCACCATAAACTGGACAAACATATATAGCCGTGTAGTTGACATCGAGAAAGTCATTTTTGCCTTATGACATATACCCCGTTTTCGACGCATAATCGAGATACAGGGTGCTTAATGTCAACTTTGAGCAATATTCTGTGAACTGTGGTAAGTTATGCGTGATATTTGAAATAACGGTTCCTGGTAACATCTTAGTATTTTTGAAGGCTCAATTGAATTGTGGTGTAGAATTTTGCAAAAAAAAATTCAAAATGGCGGAAAACCTGCAAAGTCGGAATTTTTTTTCTCGGTTGCCAATTTGGAAAGCATGATCTCAACGTACTCAATTTTCTAAGATTTTCCGTGAAAATTTTTTTTTTAATTTCGAACTCAACTTTTTTTTTACATGTCTTCAGTGAAAAAAAAATTTTGCCCAGAATTTTTGGAATTTTCCATGGTTGGGTGGAATCAGAATGAAAAAATATCAATTGGTTTTCTTTTTGTAGCCTTCCGAAGATTACGCTAGGTGTACTTTCTTAATTTTTATTTGAGAAACTGGAGGCCGTACGAAGGTCAAAATTGTGCTGCTGGGCAGCCAGAACGACCCAGATAGAAATATGAAATTAAAACAAACAAAATTTTTTTTTTCGAAAAAATTAAAAAAAATTTGAAAAAAAAAAATTTTTTTTTATTTTTTCCAAAAAACTTTGGTAAGGTTCGAACTCTACACTCTCGATTAACTAGTGTTGCTCTGGTAACGGAGATTTATAGGATTAAAATTAATCCAATTCATACTCTTAGAGTTCGATTCCTACCAAAATTTTTTGAAAAAAATTTTTTGGTTTATAATTTCATATTTTTATCCGGATCATTCTGGCATTCCATCAGCACAATTTTGACCTCCGTACGGCCTCCAGTCTCTCAAATAAAAATTAAGAAAGTACACCGAGCGTAATCTTCGGAAGGCTACAAAAAGAAAACCAATTGATATTTTTTCATTCTGTTTTCGACCAAGTATTCAGAATTGAAGATAGTTCAACCATGAAAAAATCCAAAAATTTTGGGCGAATTTTTTTTTTCACTGAAGACATGTAAAAAAAAAGTTGACGGAAAATCTCAGAAAATTGAGAACGTTGAGATCATGCTTTCCAAATTGGCAACCGAGAAAAAAAAATTCCGACTTTGCAGGTTTTCCGCCATTTTGAATTTTTTTTTGCAAAATTCTACACCACAATTCAATTGAGCCTTCAAAAATACTAAGATGTGACCAGGAACCGTTATTTCAAATATCACGCATAACTTACCACAGTTCACAGAATATTGCTCAAAGTTGACATTAAGCACCCTGTATCTCGCTTATGCGTCGAAAACGGAGTATATGTCATAGGGCAAAATGACTTTCTCGGTGTCATCTACACGGCTATATATGTTTGTCCAGTTTATGGTGAAACACCCTGTATGTATATGTTTGTCCGGTTTATGGTGACACACCCTGTATATCTAAGTTGTAACTTACACTCATTTCAGAAATTCCATCGTTGCCCAGCAAACCTCCTCATGTTATCTCTTACACCCTATCATTATATTAAATAAAGTAATTACTTAATTTCATGATCATGTCTGGAACAAAGGAACCAATAGACTATTTCCTATTCAACATACAGCTTCGAATTGTATGCATTAGATTATTTAAATCGGCATCGAAATGTACTTCAATCCGAGTTTCGCGAATTACCCAAAGCCTCGCACAAAGAAAAGCCAATTACTCAAACAGAATGCGAACAAAGGACTCTCAGACCGAGACCCAACTTTATCTCCTCTCTTGCTTGTTTTCTGGTCTGAGGCCCAGCCGCTTTCAGCCATCAATGTCGGTTCCACTTCCTGGAGAACGAGTTGGAACTACAACAAACTTCGATTCGTTGTTTTTCTCTTAAAAAAAAAACATAAAATACACGGAATATTTATTGGGGCTATGCAAGATAAAGCATGGCTCGAAGCTGGGTTTTCGAACTGAATTTCATCGAAATTATAATATTGAGGTGGGCTTGAACCAAAGGAACAAAGAGCAAGAGCTAGAACAAGAACATAGGTATACATGCATATCTTCAGGGAATCATTACGGTCGGAAGCAACTTCTTTTGGCCTGATGGGTAGCTAAAATTCCGGATATGAAATAATTATTCGAATGTTTTTCAAAAGGGCCATTGACAATAGTCAAGTGATATTTTCTCTATTAATTCACACGAGTTGATCCCGTATAATAAATTAAATTTAAATTAAAATTAAATTATTTTAACTATCTGATGGGACTTTAATCTTCCTCTTCTAAAAAGGATGAGTTTTGAGGCCAAAAGGAACCTATTTTTTATATTCCATTCTTCCGAATTCGACTCTGTTCGAAAGTTAATGCCATTTGAGTAAAATTGAGCTGATGCGATTCTCTGGTATGAATGCAGATTCCTCAAAGTTAATACATCCGGGGAATACTCAAGTAGTTACCTTATTGGAATGAAAAAGTTCAAAAATACAATATTTCTCAACAAAACATTTAGTTTTGTCCGTTTATATCTGCAATCAAAAAGCCATATTTCTTCCAACATTTCCCTTTTCGACTATTCTGAAGATTACTTTGTGAACACTGATGATTTGTACATAATTTCCTTGATATCTTTTAAAGGTTTTTCAGGTTTTTCAATCAATTTATGATTCATCGAGCTATATTATTATTATTATAACTAGATTAAAGAGTTGAGGTAGGTATATATACATATAATAAACTCTGACTTAAAAGTAATGAAAAAACAAATGTAAAAATAGAAATAAGTTGAATTAGTGGGATAAAATGAAAGGCCGAAAGCAAGGGTATTCAGAAATCAAACAATAGGAACACAGAACTAGCATAACGCTACAAGAATGATAATATACAATAAGCCAGCTGAATGATTTATGCGGTTCTATATCGGCCAATTTTGAATTCAAAACAATCAGAAATTGAATTTCTATGAATATTTCACCAGATGGACATAGTCATTTGTCAGCAAATTAGGGACGTTAGTTTTTCAGTGAAATACATAATGAATATACTCCATTCACTTTTATAAAGTATCGCGGTTTGCCATGATTTAGGTTTATCAAGTTTTTTTAATTAAAACAGACGCAGGTTGGCACTCGTGAAAATCAAGCGACATTGCCAAGTCTACTTTCTATTTACCCTTTTTCAACTTTGTAAATGGAGTTAGATTTAACTTTGGCGCAGGTTTCGTAGAACTACTACATTTTCATGCTGGAGTATTTCAGGTTGTGCAAAAATGTATTCAAATGTCTTCTGAATTCACATAATATTTTCTCAAATTCATTAATATCCCAAAGTAAATGAACTTTTTGATAAATACGTAATTACTACGATTTTTTAGCAGAAACGACAACGTTGTGAGCGTATCTGCCAGTGCAATGACCATAACCTAACATTTTCAAAATATACGCGGTGAAATGTGTCAAAATTTCATGGCAAACCGCGGTTATTTATGAAAGTTAATGGAGTATAACATAAATTCCGTCTCCTTTGTTCACCAGAAAGAAGCTGACAGTATTCAAAATTGTTGTATTGATTTTAACCGTATGACACTGAACCCTTGAACTGCTATTGTCCCATATGCCTTTTGTTACATTTCTCGTTATTTGCTTGAAAATACCCTTTTTCAACCAATTATGGTCTCATTGATGAGTTTCTCCACCCAAGAATTTAGGTCAAGTTTAGGAGATTCTTCCGGATATTTGGTGACAATAACCATGTCGTCTGAACCTTCATTTAGTTCGCAGTAAAAGCTCATAATATTAGATATATGGTGGCATTTATGGCAGTTCAAGTTACATCTGGGAAATAGGTACATGTCAGGAGAGAGTAGCAAATCGTCGAAGCGTCCTCATTGATCTGTGGATGGGTTGTTTTTTCCACCATTCAAAATGGCAAATGAGAGCACTTTGTTTGTTCAGCGAGGCGTTGTTCGATTTTAACACCCAATCAATTGTTGATTTTTCCCACCTTCATTCAGAGGAAATGAACGTCCCATATTTTCGAGCTTGTCTTCAAGAACGTGTGTTAGAGAGTCAGTAAGGTTTCGGTGAAGTCCGTAATTCAGTGAAGTAAAAGTACCTCGTCGGTAATCAATCAGTTGTAATACTCGACAATACTTTGCTGCTTTGCTGTAATATATTTTTATACAGAGAGGGCCATTGAAAACGAAACAGCGGCTCTGTAGGTCGGCAGAACCGAGTTATATAAAAACGCTCGAACACGTCAACAACAGTTTCGAGAGGGACATCGTTCGCGATGAAATTCACCCGAAATACATTTCATCCCTCGGAGCTGTGACTGCCACCCCTAAATTTTTAAATGGCACGATATGGCAAGTGATACCTCATTTGAAAGGTAGTTCCCTTCTTAATATCAAACAACAAAAATAAATTAATTCTATCGATTCGTTTTCGAGATAAAGAAACTTGAATTTGGGAAATAACTTTTCATTCACTCAATCAATAAAAATGAGATCTAACATTGCAACTGTTTAAAGATCTCCAGATTCAGGCACGTAGCGAGGGGGGGGATCAGGGACCCGTGCCCCCCTCGCCCCCCCCCCCCCGAAATATCAAAAAATGCCTGTATATATCAAAAAATGCCTGTATATTTGACAAAATTCGCAATGTTTACTTATTGTGGGCCCCCCCCTAAAGAAAATCCTGGCTACGTGCCTGTCCAGATTTAACCCCACTCGAATTTTTCCTGTGGGGTCACTTGAAAAAAAAATCTATGCAACCGAACCAGAAACTCTGGAAGATTTACGACGTAGAATTATTGAAGAATGCCGTCGAATAACGCTGGAAATGCTACGAAATGTGAGGTCTCATTTCGAACAGAACTTGTACTATTGTATGGAAATGGGTGGTAGACAATTTAAACATTTAATTCATTGACAATGATTATCTTTAAACATTTGCATTGTTAAATCTTATTTTTATTGATTGAGTGAATAAAAAGTTATTTCCCAACTTCAAGTTCCTATATCTCGAAAACGAATCGATAGAATTAATTTATTTTGGTTGTTTGATATTAAGAAGGAAACTACCTTTCAAATGAGGTATCACTTGCCATATGGTGCCATTTAAAAATTTAGGGGTGGCGGTCACAGCTCCGAGGGATGAAATGTATTTCGGGTGAATTTCATCGCGAACGATGTCCCCCTCGAAAATGTTGTTGACGTGTTCGAGCGTTTTTATATAACTCGGTTCTGCCGACCTACAGAGCCGCTGTTTCGTTTTCAATGGCCCACTCTGTATAGAAGGTACATTATAATTCTTCCTTGCTATAGATTTTCATATAGAAGGTCGAGTTCATAATTGTATAAGTACATGATATTTGTATAATCGTTTCGTGCTCGCTACCTAAGTTGAGGTAACAAAAAACATACAGTTTATTGTTGTTGAGAGTACGTTCACATTTCACCACTTCCTCATCCTCTCGCAGTTGTTATCAAGCACTGATAACAACTCATCGCAGTAATCATCAAGATAACCATAGGGTGCTTATAGTTAAGTGTACCCCCTTTTATCGATTGTGAAGTCACAACAGTTCAACATCGAAATTTACGTGGATCACCAGTATCCACCAACCTTTAGCATAAATAATTAGCATTAGCATAAAATAATCAGCTAACAAAACTAAAACTAGAACAACCTTGGTAAACTAACCTAGGTCCAAAACAGATAATATCACAAACGAAGAATGTGAAAATTGTTATTTATCTGTATTCAATATTACCAGGACTCCATCGGAATGGCCAAAGAAATGAATGAGATGTGATGGCTTCGGATTAATATCTGTGAAAACAAAGACATTCCTAAAATCATTGAGCAAATTGAAGCCTATGCTGAAATGCATACATAAGTTGCTGTGAAATTTCAATACGATCACACTGAAGATAATTGAAGAGGCTTTGTGACATAATCTCTGAAATACCACAAAAACGAAAATCCTCTACATTGCATGAAAGCTGCTCGGTGTACTATGCGGATACGAAATATGAATAAATTCATCCATTGTAGTAATGAATTCTTCCATCAGTGTGGTCAACAATAGATGAGGAAATAGAAAACACACCAAATATAAAATGTCTATTCTCTGAGTTACCGATTCCGGCTGAAGAGCCATCATCAGGCCAGCTGAAATACGCGAGCATATAGTAAATTACCTATCAGGAGGTTATTTTAACACAATCCAGGACTCACCGTGAAATTTATGAAATACCATCAACAAGAATTGTAGTTTCTAGTTGACAACTTTGAACAGAATTTTCAGATCTTAAAATAACTTTTGCGAAAATAACGTGTTCTCGCAAACACGTGTGTATAGAATTAGGAAACCTTCAGAAGAAAGGAACGGACAGATCGAAGAGATAAGGGAAGTTGGGGGGGGGGGCGTCAATTAAGTTGTCATTTGTGTCAGAACCGGTAAGAGAATAGAAAATAGTGAAAAGATTCATATTATCTATTCTATTCTATGAAGACTCAAATATATGTCTACCAGTAAACTCTGAGATATCATTCAAAAGATGATTATTGTCTTCATTTTTGGAAATATCATATTTTTCTTAGAGAACCAGTTTTCTACAGTTATTTTCCTTATGTATCAAAGACATAAATTCTCTATTGTGGTCTTATGTTTATTCTCTATCAACTATATACATGATATCTTACCTTACCTAGATCTAGAAGAAAATATCCAAGCGTCCAATCTTCCCATAGCTGCTGACCATGGAATGTGATTCATATGTACACACTTGAATTCGTTTTAAATAAGATCAACCATTTATATTTCACAAAGTATCGACAGTTGAATTCTATGTTCAATAGCAAGCTTTGTAAAATCCAACATTACTTGGGTTTCTGGGAATAATCCTTAGTAGAATGAAGCTTCTGTGATGTCATCTTCGTTTTTGGAGTCATTCGCACTCCTTGCCAATCCTAGCGATTAGGTACGAGACCAAGCCTCGAACTCTGGACGAATTGAAAAGGGCTATTCGCGTGGAAGTTGCCCAAGTTGAGAGAGCGATGTTGGAGAGAGTCTACGCGAACTTCCAAGAGCGCCTCCAGCACTGCATCACCGATTTCGGCCACCACATGCCTGATGTGATTTTCCACACTTGACTGTCTCAAATGCTATTTCCTTGAGAATCTGATTCCGTCAATAAATGTGTTTTTGAGTAAAAATTAACGCTTTTATTATTTTTTTAAAACCATCCATCCTCCGTGCCGCACCCTGTATATTCTGGCTCCAAAAGTGAAAAAATTGAACGATTATTTCAACTGCCACTACGATGATTAGACGATGTGGAGTCGATAGACAGTACAATAAAAGTCCGAATCAAAATAATACAAAAAATTGTACAGCTAATTACGAAAAAAAATTCCTAGAAGAGACTTGATCCGTTTGATCCACATCGCTGCTCGTGATACGAACTTCTTTATTTGAAACTGATGGTAACTGAGAACCAATCACTTATCTGACCGTAGCTAGAGGCATTCAAACCGAGACCAAACTTTGTTTCCTAGTCGCTTCAACATACAAAGTTGAACCTAATATCCGTTGTTTGGCACGTGCATGAATTCGCAGTTGAATTTGTTCAGGAGAATTTTCTTTGACCTTTTGACGTGAAATATGATAGCGGAAATGTTTTCTTGATTGCTTGCCTCTGGAACATGCCTTTTCCTCAGTTGTAAAATTCAATTGAATATGATATGATGGAGTCTTTCTCTACTCGATTCAAATTACTTTCTGATTCAATAAAACTAAACTTCAATTTCATAAAACTTTGAGTGATATACAGAATGAGTCTCTGATTGATTTCCAAAGAATAATTGTAAAATTGTGACGATTTTCTGAAACCCTTGTATTTTTGACAAGTTTCGAGCTATTGCACTACATAAAAAATCTTTTGGAAGGAACCGATGTGTCTTGGTGATGAAATAAGAAATTACAAGGTGGAACAAGTTTTACATTACTGGTGGTTTTGTATAGATAAAAATGGGTGAAAAACCCAATTTGTGTCACTAATCTTGAATTGACTTATCTTAAAACTCCTTTGATAACATTTTATTGATGAATGCTATCAATGGATCATTGGATCGATTATTTTGACGGGATGAGTATTTGCTGCTAATTAGTGGACGAATATCGAAGTAATTGGGTACATATTTGATTAGGTATATGAATTTACAATTTACTGATAATTGGAAATCAAATAAATATCTGAACAACTGAATGTGATAATGGAGGCATTCAAATGGCACAATTTTGCACAAAGCGAGCACTCAATATTGACTTTGAATTTTTTTCAAACTCGAATAACCTATAAACTATTATGGTGCTGGAATTGATTCAAACAGCAAATGGGCACAAATTGTGCACTTCGTTTTCGCTAACTTCAGGCGGCCCAAATTCCGTTCTCCGTAAACATCTTACAATTTATTACTATTTTCTATCCATATCACAACTGAACTCATAAATGAGCCTCTGAGAATGCGTTTAACATATCTGAAATTACATTTGCATTTTTCTCAACAGATTGGAAGGATGCTGCAAAATCGGAATACATTGTATCATAGTCGGGCTTATGAGTGTTTACGAAACAACAATGTTGAATGTTCGACTCTGTGTCAATAGGAAAGAACACACAAATCCACATGAAACGTGAGCGTGTGTTGTCATTTCATTATGGTAACAATTTAAGTATATATTTGTTTTTAATCAGTAACCAGACCGTTACCTACCTGCTATGATTATATTGTGATTTTTAATAATTCTGAATAATCGAATAAGAATAATTCGGAGACAGTAAAACAAAGCCTTGTGCTGCGAGGGATACAGGCACGTGGATGAGAAGCGATCGGAAGGCTTGTTTGATAATGATGAGATGAGTGCTTTTTAGATGCGCATGAGAATCTCGCAATAAGGAATAAAAACTTCAAGAGGACGATGAGCTATTTCATTACAAAGAAATAGGGATTTATGAATTCAAGGAAAGAGGAAAAAATGGAATGGAATAGCAGTATACAGATGGGTATACCCCCTTACATCGGTTGTGTAGTCACAACAGTCTTAATCCTCAAGGCTAACGAGAATCACCAGCATCCCACAAAATTGAAGCAGTTCAAGAAGACCATTATCCTGGTAAAAAATCAGGGCACAAAAATAAAACCAGAACACCTTTTTTAACTAATCAAGGTACAAATCAAGATCAACGATTAGGTTGACTATCTTATACCCACCCTCTTAGCATCTCGACTAAATCGTCAGCATCGCTACTCAGTCATATATCCTCAACAAAAAACATATTTGAGATTAACTGTGAGAATGAGGCATTTGTAACAAAATGAATGATATATGACGCTCAATCTCTGATTATATCATAATAAGAAATCATCTTATTCAACATAGTAACAAATGTAATCTTATTTTTCAATTATTCTGATTAGTTTTCAAATTCACAAAATGAAATGCTATTGGAAATTTGTATTTTTATTGCTAACTCTGGGTTTATACAGGGTCTTTCACGAGGAACCTCACCCATATTTATACGGAAAACTACTGAAAGTATTTTCATGAAATTCAGCACTTATAAGTATTTCACGATGCTGATGAAATCTAAAATATTTTCAAGGCATGATCACCTCCGGTTTTTCTGGAAATGACGTCAACTTCCGTTTTTCAAATAAGAACACCATTTTTTTATTGCAGAAATAGATTCCTTAGAAAATTTCAAGTTATTTTGATGTAACATTTTTCAGTTTTGGTTGGAAAATTCTCTCTGAGCGGGAAAATTCGAAAAAAAATCGAAAATAGAGCTCCGCTGAAACAAGAATAACTTCGAGGTTTTTGGATGGAAAATTTTCATTTTTGGGATTTTTCAAGATGTAAGATTGATGTATCCACTTTAAAAATCGAAATCGCGATTCATGATACAGGGGGTGAAAAAATCGCTTTCAAAGTTAGGGATGACAAAATCGTGAAAAATCAATTTTTTCAAATTAGAACCCCATTTTTTTATGGCAGATATTGAATCTACGTTAAAAAATAATGTGAGTGTATGCATCACACCCTTGCCCTAAAATGGATATTTTCTGAGTTAATATCCACTTTAGGGCAAGGGTGTGATGCATACACTCACATTATTTTTTAACGTAGATTCAATATCTGCCATAAAAAAATTGGGTTCCAATTTGAAAAAATTGATTTTTCACGATTTTGTCATCCCTAACTTTGAAAGCGATTTTTTCACCCCCTTGTTATTAGAGAATACTGAAAGTGGTCACCAGTGGTCATCAAAAGTTGTTATCGGAATTGCTATGGTTAGCAACTGTGATGATTGAAATGATGATTCAAAGCATTCAAACATTTAGGTGATTCTGAGATGAGATTTTACGCTTTATTCAACTCTGAAATTCTTAACTTTGTGCACTTCTAGCCATTGGTGTTTGTTTGTTGGTCACCTTCCACTTTCTGCTTCGTAAAATGATTCAATTTGCCTACTTCGGGTCTTAGTTGATAATAATAATAATAATAATTTATTTTCATCTCATTCATTACATCAATTCTTACATATTCAATTCAACAAGGAAAAAAACAGAAAAGAGCAAAGATGAAATCCGTCAACAATTTGAGTATTGAAATTTAAAAAATAAATCACATCAATTAATCAATAACATAATATACAAAAATATTCAATCCAAATATAATAAAGGTATATTCACACCCACACACATATACATATATATATATATATAAACACATACATTATAAAAAAACAACCATAAAAATGATCATTCGAAGATCTAAAAATTCAGAGAACGAGTATAGTTCCATGCCGACCAATTACTTCCGCATCTCTCCCCTGAACGACTTCAGTGATTCTATCCGTTTTAGAGACAGTGGCAATTTATTGAAAACGGTCAAAGAAGCATAAAAACAACCCTTCTCGACTTGTGATAATCGGTGAATGGGAAAATTATAATTTTGGGTTCTATTACTAAGATTCCTATGGATGTCGTATAGGTGTTCATTTTTGAACATAAAAATGAGCAACTCATATACATAGAGCCCAGTTAGAGTAAGGATGTTATTACTTCTAAAGTAACCTCTGCAACTAGTGCGATATGTCAAACCAAGCATCGTTCGAACCGCTCGTTTTTGAAGTTTGAAAATGGTCTTAATATTACTACTCCGACCCCAGAAGATGATGCCGTACCGCAACACCGACTCAAACCCCGAAAAATAGACGGCCTTCAGGGTCGAGAAATCCACATACTGTCTCAACACCCGCAGGGAATAACATGCCGAATTTAATTTACTAGTGACTGTTTCCAAGTGTGCTAACCAAGCTAGATTTTCATCCATAGTTAGACCCAAAAACTTTGTACATTCAGCCGTATATAGAGCTCGGCATCGCTAAACCGAGTCTTGAAAAAAATTATGTTCGTTTTTTCTTTATTCAAAATGAGACCATTTCTCGAAAACCAGTCCGAAATCCCAGACACACACCTTCCAAACAACTCCATTGCATCTTTCAATCGTGTGCCCTTATCAGAATGTTTATATCATCTGAGAAATTGACCAGATCACAGGGCACTCCCTCCAAGCCATGTTTGATGTCATTGAGGAAAATAATGAAGAGCAGGGGGCCTATTATACTACCCTGTGCAATTCCCCTTTCACCAAGAAACGAACGTTCCGATAGATAAACTTCCCCATCCCTCAGGATCGACACTCTCTGAGACCTCCCGGTAATATAGGATTGAATCCACTCTAATACGTTGCCTCTCAATCCGTATCTATTCAGCTTCTCCAAAAGTAGTTCATGCTTAACTGAATCATATGCCTTAGTCAGATCTAAGAATAAGCCTATCACATATTCCATCTTTTCAAAACCCTCCAATATTCCATGCGCGAATCCGTGCACCGCAGTATTCACCGAGCGGCCTTTTCTATACCCGTGCTGGTTTTCGTTAAAGAGATGGTTCAGTTCGAAAAAACTAGATATCCTTTTAACCATGGCACTTTCAAAAATTTTTGAAAATGCTGATATCAAGCTAATCGGTCTGTAATTTTCCACATTATCAGAATCACCCCTCTTCAGTATAGGTTTTATCAACGCAACCTTTAATGCTTCCGGAAATATACCGTACGCAAAAGAATTATTTAACATGTAGGCCAATGGTTTGCAAATCTCCGCAGTACACACCTTCAACACAGGAACTGGAATTTCATCCAGACCAGTACTCCATTTGTTCTTAAGCCCTCTGATAATATCAACTATCTCTACATCCAATACCGGACTCAGAAACAATGAATCCCTGACCAAACCGATGTCACACTTAAAATCAACACCTTCCGCATCTCTCATTACTATATTATATACAGCATCAGTAAAATGTCGATTAAATTTATTTGATACATCATAGGGGTTGCCCCTAGTTGAATATTCCTAGTGTCAATAATGAAGAACTTCTACACCACTTTTGGAGTTTTGAAGGAATTTTTATTGCACCTAGTGTTTATTAAAAATCATGTGTGATAATTTTCTTTTGAAGAGGAGATAAATTTCGAATATCTCCTGTATCAGCAATTTCATGAGATAAATATTTTTTGTAAATCATTTCTGTTTTCATCTTTTTTTATGAATCTATTCAGGACCCAATTCGGCTATTACATAATATCATATTCGCGATTCAATCAGAATTTCTTACAGGCAAATCATATGTTTCACATCAATTTCATTCGATACCTAAAATTTCACATTGAGATTTCCCAATTTTATCATATATAATACCACTAGAGATGAAATTTTGCCGGCAAAATTTCGATTGTAAAATGAAAGTTTGTTGCTTTCGGTAATTTCGCGAATGACATTTAAGTATCAAAATCACGAGCCGTCAGGCGAAATTGTTGTAAACTTGTTTAAAGACCAGAGAAGGAATTATATTCATAAGTAATATCATAAGTGCATCCAATTTTTCCGAAAAAAATCGAAAAAACACGTTTGCTAAGTAATATTTTAACAAGAAGCATGAGTGCAGGTGGCAACAAAAATCCGAGTCGAAGACGAGGATTTTTGCACCTGCACGAATGCTTTTTGTTAAAAAAATATTACTTTGCACTGTGTTTTTTCGATTTTTTTCTCAGGAAAAATTAGATGCACGAATGGTATTTGACAAGAATATTTTCATGAGTAACAGATTATTCTGGATGCATCTATGTATATTATTATATGTTTTATTAATTTTCGTTGACAACAACTGTCAAGTTTTGCCGCGGGTAAACCCGAAAAAACAGCTGACAGCTGCTGCCATACAGTTTTTCCATCTAGAAACCATTTGTGATTCAAAATTGCGCGTTTCTGATTGGTGGAAATTCAGACGAGGGAAATAGTCGATGATATTCAATTCAGAGACGCATTCATATTATTCCAGAAATTAATGATTTTTTCGTCAAATTTCTCTGGGTAAAATTGGAAATAACTCGAAAACGACGCGTTTCTTTGAAAAAAATAGGAATACAATTAGTTTCCTAGATGATTGATTCTTTCGAAAATATGAACCGTTTATCTTTTTGAAGTGGTTTTATGGTGTTGATGAATCGACTACCCTTTTATACTAGTAGAGATATTGAATGTTTCGATTGAGGAATATGCACTATGAATAGAGTAAAAACTCAATCAAAATTCAGTTCATTTGAAATAACGGTTCCGAAGGTATAAACAGAAAAGTGTTTTTTACATGGATTTTCGACACCCTGTATCTCCCAAACCAAACCGAATTTCGAAAAATGGCATAGGAAAAAAAGTGTTTCGTTTGATGAGAGGAAACTAAAGTTAGAATATATGTACAAGTCAAAGACTCACCCTGTATATGATTCCGTTAATATAATGCTTTTTCAGATTATCAAATTTCCTTATGTACTCATCGGCTAAACAGAACGAATTTTTAGAACTCTCCGTTGGAGAATTTTGTGCCATGAAATCCGTTGGAGGTCATGGAACATTTTCCAGTGTTTTCATTCTGGCTGAATGGAACGATAAAGAAGTAGAAAGGTAATTGAATGCTTGGATTCAATTAAAAGAGGAATATAAAACGCCGGAATGCAATTCAGGAAACAATTGATCTATACGTATTGGAACCTGTTTTTTCGTACCGAACACATTCGCCAGTAGCCAAAAGAGCCATTGCCAATTGGAATCCATTTCGCTGGATTTCGGGAACGATCTCTTTTGATCAGCTGCAAAAGTGAAGGCAATTACAGCAAAGTCGAGATTTATTTCATTACATATTCCGAATACTATTGGTTAAAGCGATTTAAATTCGGACCCAAACGCCAAAGTATCCGAAATGAGATCCAAATGAGAAGCTCATCTTTTTTTAACGGCTTCGTACTTGAAATCGTTGATTTGGTCATGCACTTATTGGCTGTTCTGTTGAATTTCTCTCAGACGACCTTTTCAAAGCTTTGTAAATTATAATGCCAAGAGAGAAACAGGTAGATTAATGACTTCTTCTACGGGCATGAAAAATCCGATCATAGATTTATTTAATTATGCTGTCCGAATTGACCTCTATGTATAAAATGGATTCGACCTCTGATTTTTCTGAATCGAATTTTATCATGCATGAGTGTATTAAGTCACAAAAATTGAAAAATAATTGATTGGCATCATAAGAAGATTACATTTTTGGACATGGATTATGGGAAAAACACAATATTTCGAATTGCTATATTGTTCATAAATCGGGATGACAAATACTAGTTTGATGCCAATGGTGAGTACTGATTGTGCCGTTTTTGTGATTTCCTCAAGGTTTTTACGAGGGTTTTTATTTAATTTGCTCTCGGGTTTCGTTGCCTGCTCAATCAATATTGCATATTTGTTCATGAGTTTCAGCTTTGAGTTTGGATATACATATAGAGGAACATCGCAGTTGAACGAATTGAAGCTGATTTTAGTTGTACTTTCTCCACCTGTTCAAAGAGGGGAAAGTGTGTTTCAGAGAATTGAAAATTTTTACCCTCGCGAAGTACTATTTCCTAAGTCGAATGCGATGACGATCAGGACCGGCGTATAAAATGTGGGATGATCAATATTCCCATCACACCTGACTTTTTAGATGCAATTAAATGACAATTAATTTTGGCTATGATTCATAGAACTAGAGGAAAATGAATATGCTACAGATTTTTGTAAATGAATAGCTAGAAGATTATAGTTCCTTTAGTTAGTAGCTACTATGTGCCGCCACTTTTTTTGCATCAAATCGTTCAAGGGCGATGATGGAGTTAGTCACTGGCAATGTCCACAAACATGGACTGTTTCGTCATCTTCATCTTCCTCTCCTGCACAAGAGCAGTGAGCTCACCGTTGACACATGGAACACTGAATCCAGCCTTCAGAAGATTCTGAGTATAAATAACCGCAGTACCTACAGACATTCTGCGTCTGATGCTTCCGATGAGAAAGAACTGCTCTGTTTCCGCTTAGGACTGGTTTTTGTCACTTTAGCTTTCTTTTTTCTTGCTTGCTCTTATCATGTTTTGATGTTTCTTGCGAGGTTGTACTCTGTTTCTGTTTGTAATAAGATTCATTCGTTTGAACGAATCTTTTAGCCAAATTTTGCTTTTTCTTAATTTCTTTTATGACTTTAAATTAAGTTCTACTTGAAGCTCATTATGAGGGAAGAAAATACCATATTAGGAAAACATTAATGAAATAGGATGAGATACACCCCATCATGTCCCATTGATCATCTTGCCCCACTCATACTTTTTTAGCATTGAGTGGTTCGTTTCAGGTTAGGATTAAACTTAGAGATTTGAGAAGGTATGGAAATGAATGGTTCATAAATACACTTCCAATGATATATGATTTAATTCGACCAGTTGTTGTGGCTTACCTCTAATCAACAGAAATCTGGCACTGAATAAAACTACTTTATGATGAAATCGGAAACATTTGGCACAAAAACATGCGTGAATGACAAACGGTTCAGTCAATCTGGCCCCCACTTATTGGAAGTTTTCTTAACTATTCCCTACTATTATTACTGGCACTACGCTAGGTTGAGCGTCAGGAGCTTATCTACCCTATCTTACCCCGGTACCCCGTCTTGCCCCACTCCCCTACCTCTATGTTCATTTGAACTCAATGGTTTCAGCCAGAATATCAGAGATTTGGTCTCGATCATGAAATATTTTGAGTTGACGAAAGAGATATAGTTGCATGTGCCATTTCATGTGATAGCAAAACTGATATAACATTTGGCACAAATGAATGGGTCACTTGAATTTAGTTTTTCAGGAATATTTGAAATTTTCTAGAGTCGCTGTCGTATTCTTAGTTGCTCATACCTCCCTCTATTATCGATTCGGGCGACTACCGCATGACTTAGCTCTGTTTGGAAGCGGTTTCGATATAATCGTGCTGCAGCAAGATAATTTCTTCTTAACTTTTCTAATACCAATAAAATATCTACTATTCCACTTCGCGTGTAATCCGGTATTTTTTCCCATCAATAAATGAGACAAAATTATAAGAAGAAATAAACGAGGAAGAGAAAATATAACTGAAAAAAATTATTCTATGAGAAATAATATTGGAGTATTTTACCATGACAATCTTACCGCGTTGACTGTCCCTATTTCAATTTTTTCTTCGCCCCCACGTCCATTACATTTAACCAAATTAGGGTTACATTTCAGTAATAAAATATATATTCTATGAAAAAATTAATCCTGCAGCCATTTTGTCAGTGTTCGTCAGATGTTCATATGAGATTCATGAACGACTAAGACTCATTTTTCTATACTGGACGTCTTCCCTAAGGCTGATGGCGTAACAGTCTTGAAGTGGCGGGATAAAAGGTATGTGCTAATGATGAGTACCTACCTATCAAGGAAGTGAAGGAAGTGTTCATGTTCAAAATTTTCGGGTCCAATGGAAGGCTTGATTCACGTATGATTCATTATGATTGACTGATTGAGGTTACCAACGCATATACCTACCTACTACAAGACGTTAAGGGTTAAGCCCATATAAACCGAGCTCAATGCAGCGTTCATAAATAGTAGCCATATTTATCTTCAACGTTAAACGGTTCATGGACTCCTGGCTAAAATCGTTATGCATCTATGTGATGCATGGGACAGTCAACGTGTAAAGCATGTAACACTTCATATCTCCAGAAAAATTCTTTTTATGGAGGAACAAAAGCCACAGAATTTAAAAGTTTCTCACGAAGATTGATATTATGCAACGTCAAAAGTATATTCCACTTTCAAACAATCTATATTTGGGCGGTCCTTACGGAACATGAATTCCTATTTTGATTTATCTATTTTATCTTGAAACGACCTTGGAATCAAATTCCATGATCAGATTAATCGTCTGAATTCGATTTCATCCTAAAAGAGAGAAACTTCGATTGAAACATTTTTTGATACGGGTTACCCTGTATATCTGCTGTTCTTCTGGCTTCGTGAGAGTGTTGTACTAATTAGAGTCATTTTCGGAACGGATTCACTTTATGAAAACACATCGTTTTTAACTGAAGTTCAGCAGACGAGTGTTGGTTCGCTTTCATGTGGCTGTGTTAGGGTTTAGCGAACTGAAATAGAGTGGCTAACTGAAGGCTAAATGGCCGTGGCGAGAAAAAAGGGAGAGGTCATCCTGGTCGGGTACTTCTTCTTCTGAACTTCAGACCACAGATTCGAAGAGAGTGGGCAAACCACAGGGCTCTGGATCTTCTTTGATACCGATGAAGTCCATTCGTAGTATGAACTTTTGGTATTGAGATGAATGAA
The DNA here is from genome assembly GCA_910592335.1 of Adalia bipunctata. Lineage (NCBI taxonomy): Eukaryota > Metazoa > Arthropoda > Insecta > Coleoptera > Coccinellidae > Adalia > Adalia bipunctata. Next base: position 35,205,917 of record OU342948.1, read on the forward strand.
ATCGAATGAATTTTGAACGAGATATTTTCGGGGTCGAAGATAACGAATATAAATGACTAAAAAGTGGCAAATAAAATACAAAGCTAAAAAAATGCATTCAAAAAGAGAAAAAATTTATTTAAATGCCTGACTCAGCCTATCCTATGATAGACAGATTCCATAGCTTGTCACGTGAAATTTTCAATTTGTACCTACTTAACAAAAATAGATAGGCGTTGTTCAACAAAACTCCGAATTTATTTTCATAGAATAAGCTGCGTCAAATAGTTCGATGAATTATTTTTCTTTACACTATTTTCAAATAAAATCGTTTTCACATATAATTTTTTTCATTGGAATGATCAGTGGTTGAGGAATTCTTCAGAACCCATTCTGGTCATGTATAATGCGAATAGAATTATATGTGAAACTGAGGTATACAGTGAAGCTAAAATAATAAGTCCAGCGATATAAATCACGATCCCAAAACTCTTTCTGCTGTTTGGATACCGAAGGGCTTCCAGCACACGAACCGAGTGGTAATAATCTCCAATCACGTTTCAATTTCAACAAAATGGAAACATCGACAAAGTTTACACTGAAAGGGTCCTCGGTGGTAATAATAATAAATTACATTAAAACTTGAGAGCAGCAGGAAACATTTCATCTGAGTCTGCCGGCAAAGCTATAAATATCTACAAACACACTCAGAAAATTTTCCAGATATAAGTTTATATCGAGAATAAGCCATTCCAAATTGGCAGTTGCGCTGGCGTTGCTCCTATCAGAGAATCATGAAGGGCCATTTATCATGAACGCAGGAACTTGGCACAAATCTACGTACATCGGTTGAATTTGAAATTGCTGGTAGCATGCAAACGCTATTTAATTTCAGTCGAAAAGCTCGGGGCATGAATCGATATTCACTATACAGGTCTGATACTGTCGTATCTAGTGATGAGCTGATTGCCGCCTCCTTGAATGCGTTCCAATTGGTTGAAAAGGCTGCAGAGATTTTTCCATAACCACGGTTAGCATGGGAATGGTTTTTCATTTAATTTCTTATGCACTTTATGTGAAATTTGAAATAAACGAAATTATCTATCTATTTATTAAGCATGTATGAAAGCAATATGATTAATGAGAAATATAAAGATTCCTATAATACTGTTTCGACAACCACATTTGTTATTATTTCCTTATCTGGGCAGAACACATCGTGTTTATACAGGGTGGGCTTTTTAAAACGAAACAGACGAGATAACGGGCGGAATAAATTTATATCGAAAAAATGCTCGGACACGTCGATTTTTGTTTCGAGGGGGACAACTTTTAAGGTCCAATTCACAACTATATCGCTTCAATCCTTAGTGTTAGAACACCAACCCCTAAATTTTGAATAGGAAAGATAGGGTGAGTGATACCTCATTTGAAAGGTCCTTCTATCCTGAATTCACGATATTGATTTTTTCTTCATTTGATTCATTGATTCTTGAGATATTGACATTTGAAGTTGAAACAAAGATGGTATCGTCGTCAAGCAAGCTGTTGGAATCAATCGAATTTATTATTCATTCATTCTGTAGATTCGATGAAACTCCATAACTGCCATATACCAGACATCAACATACGAAGTTGATATTTTAACAATGAATAATTAGTCATATAATTGATGAATTCACATAGCATGGTTAGCGGAATGAATGGTACTGTACGAAATTCAAAATTGAATATCTCAAAAACGAATGCGTTAAATGGGAAAAAAATTATCACGCTGGATTCATGATAAAAAGGCCTTTCAAATGAGGTATTACGCACCCTATCTTTCCTATTCAAAATTTAGGGGTTGGTGTTCTAACACTAAGGGTTGAAGCGATATAGTTGTGAATTTGACCTTAAAAGTTGTCCCCCTAGAAACAAAAATCGACGTGTCCGAGCATTTTTTCGAAATAAATTTATTCCGCCCGTTATCTCGTCTGTTTCGTTTTGAAAAGCCCACCCTGTATGAAAGGTTTTATGTCAACGATATCCTAACATTCCATATATTTCGACTAATCTTCTCTCATTTCTTTGCTTCGTGATTTGCACAGCTGTTTACTCTTCAAGAGTCTCTTTTCAAAGACACTCCCTCCTCATCTCCTTACTCTCTCTGATTTCTTGCATTATTACACATTTAACAGAAACACCAAGCCAATCCTATGTGGATATACTTAGGACGTCATTTTTTAGTATTTTGTGAAACTTGACCAATTGACAAATTTGGATTTGTTATGATTTGCCTTCTTTCTTGACCAAAATTCTTCTAACTTCAGCACTGGGCCTCACGTTCCCTTGTTGTTAGGCGAGAAGTATCCTGATCAATTCCATTTAGTTCGCATAAAACTTACGAAATACACAAGTTCGATAAGCATTCGAAATTGATGAAATCATTTCCGAATTTATTCAGCAACAATCATAGAAAACAGTATTAGATGATATTTCCAACACCAACCTGAATTCTGCAACCCACAATCTTACTGAATGGGCTATTACCATCCTAATTCCAATTCTTCAAATCCGCCTGAGATGTCAATTTAAATCTGTAGATTCGTGACTGTGAGGCCAAAAGAAACTTTTTTTTTTCAATCTTAATTTTTTTGAATCCGCCCCTTTTAAGATGATATAGCCAGATAAAGAAAATTGGGCTAATTACGTCCCTGAAATGATACTGTAGAATTGATGCAAAGTTCATAGTTCTCGATTGAAATTGAGTTTATACATTTAGGGTATACTCAAGTAGGTACTTACCTTATTGGAATGAAAAGGTTGCAAACACGATAATTTCAACAAAAACAATTAGTTTCATTCGGTATCCGATTTTATGTGGCTTTCCAACTAAAAAGCCACATTTATCCCACCAAAATAAGTTCCTTCTTCGATTTTTCTGCAGATCAGTTTGTAAACACTAATAACTTGTTCATATTTTCCTCGAAATTCCCAAACAATCTCATGAAGAAAGACTTTTAATTCAGATCATCAGAATTTATTATTGAAAAACCTAACCTAATCTTTTTTGTATCCAATCTGTGAATAACTGAATATTTGCACAGAAATTTCAAGAAGATGTTGTCAGCTTGCTGATATTTCCATTGACGTTAAAGATTTTTCACGAAACATAGTAAATATCTTGTAATTCTGCCGTTTCCATCATAAATCGACTTTCCGCGAAATTTCACCACGCATGCGTATAGCGAAAACCGACGAATTGGTTACCCCAATTACCCTTGGAGGCGCTGTCACCGGTGCCAACTATAAACAAACTGTAAACATTATGTGAAGTTCTGAATTTTTTCAGTGAATTATTGTTAAAATGTGATCATTATGTGAAGTGAATTAATATAATATAAACCGTGTAGTGTTGAGTTTATAAAATTCCAAGAGGATATTGTTTAGATAGAAACATCGCCACAGATCATCAGTTATCATATTGTTTTTCATTAATTTCAATTTAATGAGTAATTTGTATCGAGATTCATCATTCATATCCGACTATTGTATTTCATCGACATTTAACTTCAATATGGACCGGTAACTATGAATTTTTAATAGAAACTGTGCGTATTGAATGCTCTTTGGTGTTCAATTTTATCTCCCACATTTGTGGGATTGAGGAATATGCACCCTGTTCAAAATTCATATCTTTTATTTTATTATACCACAAAGTTTTCTACTGGAATGGGTTTTCCCGGTCGGTTGTAAAGAAGAACAGGTCTATGACTCTACCCACTTCTTCTGTGGTTCACCGAAAAACCCGGAATCTTCCCTTTTTTTCTACCTGCTAATTCACCCGCTGCCCCAGTCGCAACCTAGATACGCCAAAGTTCGCATATACTCTAGTTTTCTTCCCAAGTCGGACCTCGTAACATTCGTACCTAAAAGTGTACAAGTGAGATAAGGACTCTACGCGGTACAATACCTACGAAAGCACCAAGTGTACTCGTGAGATAACGAGATAAGGACTCCACGCGGTACAACACCTACGAAAGCAGACAGAAGCAGATACGTAATTTTAAATCTGAACAATCGTAAGTACCATTTCCTACAGTGTTTACTTCGTGGTATTTATTTCTCTTATTCATCCATTTTTTTTTATTCTTTAATTCTCGTGGTAAAAGATTTGATACGCAGTCCATTTCTTCTCTCCAAGAGAGCTCCTGTATTTTATTCACACCCTGAATAGAGTAACCGATGAACCAAAATTCAGTTCATTTTAAAAAACGGTTCCGACGATATAAACAAAAAGGTGTTTTTTTCATGGATTTTCGACACCATGTATCATCTAAACCAAACCGAATTTTGAAAAATGGTATAGGAAGAAAGTGTTTCGTTTGATAATAAGAGGAATCTACAGTTGAAATATTATATGTATCTAAAATCAAACCTATTCCTCACTTGATTATAATCACAATCCTAACCGGGCTCTCAAGTATGGATATTCGGTTATCTGCGGTCCAAACGATGACGTTGAAGGGCTACTTCATGACGTCACATAAAAATAACCAACAATGACTAAAAGCACTTGAATAAAGTTGGTTATCGATGGTATTATACAATGATGACCAAGTTATTCGCTTGAAATCGATTATCATTCCATTCCCATAATGAACAATATAAAGGAAAACATCTGAAGCTACTGCCTTTGTCATTCATCCATGTTGTAGGGAGATCCATCTTGTAAATTTGAAAAGTCTAATGAAAAATGAACTTGACAGCTATCAAAACATTTCGACTGCAGACGTTCATTTCTGATTTCTGGCACAATAAAATAAGATTGCCATTTAAAAACCCCATCCACAACGGCCCACATAAGAAATTGCGTTATTTACAATGACTACTCGTATTTTCCTCGTCTTGATTTCCACCAATCAGAAACGCGCAATTTTGAATCACAAATGGTTTCTAGATGGAAAAATTGTATAGCAGCAGCTGTCAGCACTTTTTTCGGGTTTACCCGTGGCAAAACTCGACAGTTGTTATCAACGAAAATTAATAATACATAAATAATGCATCCAGAATCATCTGTTACTCATGAAATAGTCTTGTCGAATACCATTCGGGCATCCAATTTTTCTGTGAAAAAATCGAAAAAACACAATGCAAGGTATATTGTTTTAACAAAAAGCATTCGTGCAGGTGCAAAAATTTCGTTGTCACCAGCACTCGTGCGCTTCTTGTTGAAATAATCAAACAAGGTACTCCAGTGTGGGTATTATTTAAGTATTTTTTTTTTGTTTCAGTCACCTGTATATACGATGTGTTTTAAATACAATCAAGTCTCACATCTCTGTGATATTCACTTAGACAGAGTTTCCTTGATTTGTGAAACTTTCACTGAATTTTGTGAGAATATATAAGAATGTTAAATCTTTAATTTTGTTTTCTGTTGGCATCTTTTTTTATAATTTTGCTGTTCAGTGTATTCATTTTGTAGTTTCAAGTAATTAAATTGAAGTATATACATATAATCTGATAGGCAATATCGACTGATTATCATGAAATTGGACAGGTATATTGGGTGAGCAGTCAAAGCAAAAACAAGTGTACTCTTTTTTCTTGGGCTCGAGCTTTCGGAATAATTTATTCCTTCATCAGGAGCAGCTAAAAATACATTTCTACATCAGTCAACAGTAATACAAGTAATTTCCACAAACTTAAAAGTTGAGGTTGTGTTTAAAAGTTGTTGTTATAACATAATTCGGTTGAGTCGTCATATAAGTAAGTGAGACTGTAAGGGTACGTACATGCCGGAGATGCAAGGATGAGCGCGGTGGAGGTCGCGGTCGCGATCTAGTTCTAAATCGATACGTCGCCCGTGGCGACGTATCGACCTTAGGAATACAATATGGAACGTCAGCCTTCAACAATAATTACATCAATATAGTAACGAATCATAAATCTTTTCTCAATTACTGTAGATAGATCGTCGTTACAGGTTAAATCGGCGTGCTTTAAACTGTCAGTCACAATTGTGTACGTCAACCACAAACCACAGAACATCGATTATTGACAGATTGACACAAAATCACGGGCAAAACATGGGGACAGACAATAAAATGATCCAACATAATTCAATTATTTAAAATTTTAAATTTCTAATACTATAGAATCAATATTTGCATTAATGTTTATTCATTTATTCTTCTTCTTACTTTTCTTCTTTCTTCTCAAAATTTCACTGAAAACCCGGTATTGTCCTCATCGACTACTACACCCACTCTCACAATTCAACACATCCCAAGTTATCCCACACTATCTACGTTCCTTCGTTGGACTCGATTTCTTGTGTTATGGTTCTTGTCCCATTCGATCAGAAGGGAATAAATGCTGCTTAAGTTCTGAATGTCCTTCCTTGAGTTGATACTGTGCTCCTCCTGGGATATCCGCACCATTTCCATGAATAACCTCCTCTCAAGGTTCTTTTCTCTGTCTAGCACCTCAACTTCATCAAAGTTCGGTTGGTGTTCCTCTTCTACCGCATGAATGGCTAGAGCTGAGCTTTTCTTCTTTGTGTTAATATCACTTCTGTGACCGGAGAGACGCTGTCTCAGGGTAGTTGATGTTTGCCCAATACCCAATACACTGCTTCACAGTCTTGGCATGGGATCTTTCAGTTTCGTGAAAATTGACTTGAGTTGCCTTACATTTCTTGTGGCCAATATGAATTTCTCTGGTGGTATCAATTTGTTCAGCAATGGTGTTAATTCTTCTATGTATGGCAGTGAGATGTATTTCTTCCTAGTTGGTTCATTTTCTTCTGGTATGGGGTCTGGTTGTTGTAAGGTATGTACATATACCTATTTGTATATTAGTTTTAGTTTATGTAGATTTCCTGTAACTGGGTTCTGCCTGTTGGAAATAAATCCTTATTATTATTATTATAGTAGAAACCGAGCGCTTTCGACAAATTGTCCTGGACGGGTAATTACCTAATTTTCTTTTACTTGCTTTGTAATAACCATAGCTACCCTTCCAGGAAACCCTGATGATGACAGTTTGTCGAAAGCGCTCGGTTTCTACCTAAATGAATACCCACACTGTAGTACTGTGTTTGATTATTTTTAAAATATCTAGTGTGCACAACCATCCTCTGATTATCTTGTTAAAATATTACTAAGCAAACGTGTTTTATCGATTTTTTTCGAAAAAAATGGATGCCCTTATGATATTACCTACGATAATTCACCTGAATATTGTTCCACAAAATTGTGCATAGATATGAATGTTACTTATTTTCACTTATCCACAATAATCCCATGTTTCGATGAGGTGCTTCGACACACGAATTGAACAATACATAAATCATTTAATGAACAAGAATTCTTAATTTCAGATTGACGAGAAAACCCTCACAAATGAGAGAATTGAAAAGCATTTCTCCAGATTATTTGTAAAGGGTATGAGGGGAAAAAAGTCAATTCCGAAACCAATAAAATACTAATTTCCCAGGGAGAACGCCAGGGAGCGTGCCAAAATGTTCGAGCTGAAAATGGCTCGCTCGATATTTTGCTCGTTGTGTCGAGTAAGCGCCGTAAAATAATTTATGGCTGGAAATTTACCTGCAGTAAATATGAAATTCAATTCGGTGTGTATGCAATTTATTCCGCATAAACTTTATACGATTTTGGATATCGATTCTTATCAACTCGCAAATGATCGCTCTGGAAATTCTTGAACTATTGTGTTCGAAATAGCTTTTGCTACTCAGTTGTTGATGTTATATGTAGCTAGTTCTAGATGCAATTCAAGAAAATAAGTTTGAATGAGATAAGGAAATATGTATTTGAATAAATCGGTACATTTGAATTATCACTTCCATTTCCAAGTTATTCAATTTGCATATTTTTAGCCCCTCAGCGGCTACAATGCAGGTATCAAGTTTGGAGATTGAAAGTTTGTTGCAAAGAAGAATAAATTGTTTTCTGATCGCTATCAGTACAAAGAAGGAGATTTTTATCGAATATTTACTTGCTTTCGCGGAAGGCTCTATGATATGCGATATTTTCTCGAAATGTATCCATATTTTTGATTCGCTAGATTGTAATATACCCGAATTCTAGACCAAAATACTGAATGCGGTAAAAATTGAAGAGGTTATTTCTTGGACTATTTTAAGGATTTTTCAGCCTTCGATTATTATTGAAAGAGCGGTTTATTGCGAAGATACAGGACGAAACAAATTTTCTACAGAAAACAATTCATCACTAAAAAATGACATGTAACAAGTCTAAACCTACAACCATTGTTGCAAATAGCAACCACCAGCTCGGATGCAACCATAAAATCTTCTCTTTATAGACTGCCGAACTCTTTCAAAAACACCAGAGTCATTTCTTATTGACTTACACACACCAATTATCCGATCTTTCAAATCGTCCACATCTTCCACGGGCCTAGAATAGACTAATGACTTCAGATGGCCGCATAGGAAATAATTCAAAGTGTTCAAGTCCGGAGATCGAGCAGGCCATACGTGAGGTCCACCTGGACAAACCCAGCGATCTCTGTATGTTGCTGATAAAAACTCTGATGCAACTTCACTAAAATGAGCTGGTGCAACAGCCTGTGTTGCAGCCAATGCTTTATCATCCAGAAGCTGAGGTAGCGTTCGCTGTAAAAAGTTATACTTCGCCGGTAAGTCCACCTGGTTGAGAAACCGGTCCAATAAGCCAGTCACCCAAAATTCAAACCAAAACGTTCAACGAGAATTGAAGTTGAAACTGATCTTCACAGATCTCTTGTGGATTTTCGTCAGCCAGCATATGGTTCCTGTGGAAATTCTTCATTGCATTTCGCGCGTAAGTAGTTGAGAGATTGTGTGCAAAAGTCATTGACAAAATGCGATACGTGGAGCAAAATCCGCACGAAGGAGTGCATGAACGCGTTGAATGTGATATGGTTGCAAGTGCAACAAATTATCAATCTCTTTCATTGAAAGTACACTGCCCAAAAAAATTAACGCACATTCTGAAAATCTCAATTTTAATGAAAGTTAACTCTACATTGACCTTATAACTTTTTTTTATGTTCTCTCGGGAAGGTTTTGAACGAAACAAGACACATTAAATGGAAGAAAAATTCAGGATCTCACCGAATCTTATGTGAAAGAAGAGAAATGAACAATTTTCAAAATACTGAAATGCTGATAAGTGATTTAATACTTGGTATTTCCACCCCTTGCGTTAATTACAGCTCGGCAACGACGGTTCATACTCAAAATGAGTGATCTCAAAATGTTCTGATCTAATCTTTCCCAGATTTCTCCGAGTTGGATTCCTAAGTCATTAAGAGTAGCTGGATGATTTTCTGAACTTCTCAGCCTTCTATTGAGGTTGTCCCAAACCTGCTCAATCGGATTGAGATGGACTTCTTGCTGGCCATTCCATCCGAGAGACTTCAACCTCTTCTAGGTACTCCTGTACGATGGGGTCTGGCATTATGGTCCATAAAAATGAAATTTTCACCAATGTATGGGGCAAATGGCACAACGTGCTCTTCAAGAATGTTCCTTATATACTTACCAGCATTCATAGCTCCATTATCAACGACCACTAGGTCTGTGCGAGCAGTCAAAGATATTCCACCCCATACCATAATCGATCCTCATCCGAAACCAGTAGTATTCAGGAAATTGCACTGAGCATATCTTTCATGTGGACGTCTGTATACAAGGGAACGTCGATCACAATGGTAGAGGCAGAATCTAGACTCATCTGTGAATAGAACTTGTAGTATATTTGAATTTAAATAAGGTATTCATGTTCGGTCATGCGTACTCATGCGTCAGGTCGACAAGGATCGACTTCCCGACATATGAGGAGGCAGTTAGTTGATTGTAGAGATTGAATGAATATGCACTGTATGTTATGTACCAAACTACGAAGTAAAGTTGTAACCCCGAATGTTATTTTATTCCGGCCAAAGACATTATAGTTGGCGACGAGGATAAAAATCGGAATAAGTGATTGAGACACTGTTAGTTGACAACTAATAATACGTTGTTTCAATTCCACACATTGTGAACTACCTAAATGGCGAATTCTCAAGATACGATAGGTGTCATGGCGTGCTCCGCCATCGGGAAACTTCGCGAGTTCCAAAGTGGCGTAACGGACTGGACAATATTCAAAGCACGTTTAGTGCAATACTTCATCGCGAATAATATTCAGGATGAAACAGTGAAAAAGGCGCTACTTCTCAACGCTTGCGATGAAGAAGCATTTAGAATCATCCATGGTTTGTGTCTACCGGTTGCCCCGGACCTGAAATCTTATGAAGAGCTTATCCAGCTATTTGACAAACATTTCATGCCGACTTCAAGTCCCTTTCCAGCAAGGTATAAATTTTACAATGCCAGGAAACACGGGGATGAAACTATCAATGAATGGGCCGCTCGAGTCAGAGGACTTGCAACCAAGTGCGAGTTTGGACAGGAATTGCAAATTGTGCTACGTGACAAGTTCATCATGGGCCTGGAAGGAAAAATTCTCGATAGAATTTTCGAAGAAAAATCTTCAATCTCCTTTGAAAAAGCAGTGGAAATTGCCGCCTGCTATCATGAGAAGGAGGTTTTCAACGTTAAAGAAGAAGTTTTTTACTCCGCCGTAAACAAGAAAAAAAGTGGACCATATGAGGAGGTAAATTCTAGAAGTCCATCTTTCTTGAAACGAGGGACGCTACCGAAATTGGCAACGCAGCAGAGGCAGAGCTGGGCGCAGGAGCAGATGCAGCCGTCAACGTCAAACAGAATTGACAGTGACAGATCCAGAAGTTTTAGTGGTTGTACCGTGTGTGGGAAAACAAATCATACTAAAGATAAGTGTTTCTTCAGAAATTATATTTGCAGAAATTGTCAAGTTAAAGGACATTTAGCTGCAGTTTGCAGATCACAAAAACATAATTATTTGTATTCTGAGGAACTCGATAAAATTTATTCCATTTATACTAATAATAACAATCACAATCAGCCAGTTTCTTTGAACATTAGTGTTGATAATAGGAACTTTGAATTTGAATTAGATACGGGAGCAACAGTTTCCGTGATTTCATCACAATTCCAAGAAAAGTATTTCAAGAAATATCATATTCACAAGACTGATAAGCGATTAACTGGTTATACAGGAACAGACATTGTACCGATTGGTTATATTGTGGTTGACATTGAATTCAAGGGGGTGAATAGGGAATTGAGGTTGTATGTTATTAACAATGGGGGACCACCCTTGTTAGGTAGGGACTTCTTGTATGACTTCAATTTAGGGTTGAATACCTTGAGCGAAGGGGATTCAAACAATGTGAAAAGAAAGTTGTCATTAACATTTCCTAATGTTTTTTCTGGAATTTTAGGTAAGTACCGAGGTGGTACACTTCATATTAACATTGAAAAGGATTGCCCTCCCAGGTTCTTTAAGCCGAGACCCTTGCCATTTGCACTCAAGAGTGGAGTTGAGACAGAACTGGAGCACTTAGTACAACAAAATATTTTAAGTCCAGTAAGTCATAGTGACTGGGGTACTCCGATTGTACCAGTGGTAAGAAAGGACGGCACAATAAGAATATGTGGTGATTATAAGGTAACAATAAATCCTTTCTTGAAGGTGGACCGTTATCCACTACCGCGTATTGAAGATTTGTTTTTTAAAATGCAAGGCGGTGAAGAGTTTACAAAAATTGATTTGTCACAAGCGTACCAACAGATTGAGTTAGATGATGAATCTAAATTGTTGACAACTATAAGTACTCATAAAGGCCTTTTTGTTTTCAACCGGTTGACTTTTGGAATTTCAAGTGCACCAGCCTTGTTTCAAAAAAGAATAGAACAAGTGTTGGGGGATTTAGAAGGGGTGGCCGTATTTCTTGATGACATTCTTATAACGGGTAGAAACAAATCGGAACATATTGAAAGGGTTTATAAGGTAATGGAAAGATTAGAAACTTGTGGGTTCACGATTTCCTTAAATAAATGTCAGTTTTTTGAAAAGTCAGTTACTTACTTAGGTTATATTATTGACAAAGATGGAATGCATACGTGTGCAGACAAAGTAAAGGCTATTAAGGATGTGCCGGTTCCGGAGAATGCAACCCAACTAAAATCTTTTCTGGGGTTGGTGAATTTTTACAATCGATTCATTCCGAATGCTTCAGCTTTGCTTCAACCATTGTATTGTTTACTACGCAAGGGGGCTAAATTTGTATGGTCAGATTCTTGTGCTCAGTCATTTGAAAAAGTTAAGGAAATTCTCAGTTCGGATAACATTTTGGCTCATTACAACCCAGATTTGCCATTAATTTTGACAGTTGATAGTTCTTTTTACGGAATTGGTGCAGTTATATCTCATCAGTACAAAGACAAATCGGAACGTCCTATTTCTTATGCTTCTCAAATTTTAACTAAAGCCCAACAAAATTATTCACAAGTAGAAAAAGAAGCTTTAGGAATTATATTCGGAATAAGAAAATTTTATCAGTATTTATATGGTAGAAAATTCATTTTAAGAACTGATGCAAAATGTTTGGTGGCATTGTTTGGTCCGAAAAAGGCAATACCAGTGTTAACTGCTCATAGATTACAAAGATGGGCTTTAATCTTGTCAAATTACTCTTATGACATTGAATATGTTAATACAAAAGAAAATGTCGCAGATTGCTTTTCTCGGTTGCCTATAAATGAAGTGATAGAAGACTTAGAAGTAGAAACTTCTTATTTTAATTTTATTGCTGGAAATAAGGATTTTACAATTGACTGTGATATTATCAGATCAGAAACTGATAAAGACGAAATTTTGTCTGAACTGAGAAACTATATTCAGGAGGGTTGGCCAAGTAAAATTCCTAGTCATTTGAAGGATTATTCTATTTATAAAAGTCAATTTAGTATTGAAAAGGGGTGTGTATTGTTAGGGCATAAGGTTGTCATACCGAGAGTGCTAAGAGGTACAGTTTTGTCTCAGCTCCACCAAACCCATTTGGGTATTGTAAAGACCAAAAGTTTAGCTCGTTCATATGTTTGGTGGCCACGTTTGAATAATGACTTAGAGAATATGATTAAGTCCTGTGAAAACTGTCTGAAGACACGAAATACTCCACCTAAATCTAAGTTGACTCCTTGGGAATACCCCAGAGCTCCATGGGAGAGACTACATCTGGATTATTTGGGTCCTATCTTTGAAAAGTACTATGTATTGGTTGTGGTTGATTCTTATTCTAAATGGTTGGAAGCTGTTGTAACGAATAATGTGAAATCTAAGACTACAATTGATGTTCTCAGAGACCTGTTTTCCAGGTTTGGTCTGCCTCATGTAGTGGTAACGGATAATGCTACTAATTTTGTTTCGCATGAATTTCGTACATTTTTGGAGAAAAACAAAATTAAATTTAAAACATCGCCTCCATTTTTTCCTGCTACAAATGGGCAGGCAGAGAACGGTGTGAAGACTGTAAAATTAGCTTTAAGGAAAACCCTAGAGAATAAATCATTAGAAAATGTAAATTTAATCCTGAATAACTTTCTGTTATCCTATAGGGTCACTCCACACTGTACTACGGGTGTAACCCCGTCGGAATTGATGTTTGGTAGGAAAGTTAGGACAGTTTTGGATTTCCTCAAGGAGGAGATTGTAAATGATTGTAGTAGTTTTAGTAATAGGGTTAGAGAAAATGTTGAACAGTCACAGGAAAAACAGGTCAAGTATTACAAGGGTAGGAAGACCAGAATATTTAATGTAGGTGAAAATGTAGCTGTTAAGGATTATAGAGATGTAAATAAAGTAAATTGGATCAAAGGTATAATTTCAAAAAAAATAGGCCCCAAAACATATTTTGTTCTGATTCCGTCATTAAATAAGACTTGGCGAAGACATGTAAATCAAATAATTGATTTTTATGATTTTTCTATTCCAGATAATAAACATAATAATTATTGTCATGTAGAACAAAAATGTAATGAAGAACATATTGATGATGATGTTGAGGATTTGAATGGTAATGATAAGGATGATTGTGATGATGATGATAATATTGATTTGCCTAATAATGAATGTACTGAATTAAGAAGATCAAAAAGAACTCGAAAAATTGTGAATTATTCTAAATTGTAAAATTTTTTTTTGGGGGGAGAAAGTGTAGTATATTTGAATTTAAATAAGGTATTCATGTTCGGTCATGCGTACTCATGCGTCAGGTCGACAAGGATCGACTTCCCGACATATGAGGAGGCAGTTAGTTGATTGTAGAGATTGAATGAATATGCACTGTATGTTATGTACCAAACTACGAAGTAAAGTTGTAACCCCGAATGTTATTTTATTCCGGCCAAAGACATTATAGAACTTTTTCCCAATCGGCCTCTTCCTAATGGATATGCTCTTTCGCAAAATCCAAACGCGCCCTTCGATGGACTGGGGTAAGAGCTGGGCCTCTTGCCGCGATACGAGGCCCTAAATTATATTCTCTGAGGCGATTTCTTATTGTCTGAGTGCTAATTTGCACCTCATGAGTTTGCTCAAGCTGATTTTGAAGGAGGCGAGCGGTTGCAAACCGTTGTCTCAACGAAGAAACTCTCAAGTAACGTTCTTGAATGGCAGTTGTTACCCATGGTCTACCCTGTCCTGGTCTTCGGACATTCATACCTGTCTACACGAATCGCTGCAACATTCTGGACACACTTGTATGGGAAAATCCAAACCTTTCTGCAATTCTTGTGTATGTCCACCCTTCTTCTCGCAAAACTACTGCTTGGGCACATTCCTCTTGGGTCAAATTGCGTGTTTCGCGTTGATTAGCCATCGAGTGAACGAAAGAAAAACTATTGATTACTAGAATTGATCGAGAACAACTGATTTTAGAATGGAGCCAATACATCTGATAATATCATCTTTTTTTATTTCTGCTGGGAGAAAACATCTGTATTGAAGAAAAACGTTGAAAGTGGATAACATATGCATGCATAATTCTGATAAAAATAATTATCACTGAGAAGACTTTCAGTTGTAGAACAAATTTGAGATTTCCATTATGTGCGTTAATTTTTTTGCGCAGTGTATTTGCAAATTTTCGCGTAGGGGTACCAGGATCTTCTTCTATCATGTTCAGCACGTTGTCTTCTACTTCTGCCATTCTTACAGTCCTTGGCTTTCCTGATCCTAGAAGCATAGAACGCAGGAAGTTTGTTTTCCTAACTTTGAATGTTTTTCGCAGCAAACTAAAAATAATCAAAAGAAGGAATATCTTCAAAATAGTCCAAGGAATAACCTCTTCAATTTTTGCCGCACGTTGACCTGACACCCTGTATTCTTAATACCTATTTCGAAATCTACTTTCTCGACAATTTCTTGCCACGTTGTGTTCCAAGTTATCCTGTAATGGAAATTTTTTTTGTTCGTTACACTATGAGGTTTGAAAAAAAAAATCCATGATGAAATGAATGTCCTCTCCTATTTCGTAAAACGATTTATGTAGCGCTTAACATCATCGTCTGTCAATCGCGCCTTCAGTTCGATCACAAACGATTCACAAAGAATAATCGCAGATTCCCTTGTTACAAGTTACAAGATAACACTTGTTGGCTCCCCTGAAATCCAAACTTTATTATTCCAAATAAACATATAGGTACGTCATTCTATGCAGTTTACGATAATTTCCAGTGGTTATCGAAATCGATTGGCCCATTTGAATGGCGAATAAAGTCATGAGCGGTGAAATATTATTCAGACGAGTTCACATACAATTCTGGATATTCAACTGAATAATACCCTGAAACTATTTCTGTATGATGTTCATTAAGCACAAATATTCAGTATATGGTGCTGTTAAAGCTATTATTCACTATGATTCGATAACGATTCAATTAGAAACAAAATCATGCTATTGAAAGTAACTAACAAAAGCTCGAAATTTCTGTATAGGCTATACCATAATACGATTTCAGCTTTGTCTTGAATTTTGCACAACCAAAATCAAATCAAATGCTGGTTGAAAAACTTGTCGAACAATTTCTGTCTGAAAGTTGCAATGCATCTACCGACTGGTTATCTCCGAATCAGGTTTGAGGTAATTTACTCTCAATTGGTACAAGGTGCGGAACGGAGGGCGGACGTTTTTCAGATGGGCATAACTTTCCCCCACTGAGGACGAGAGAAGTGGGGAAGGTGCCGTTAGATTCGTGTGTTCCTAGCATTTATTTACCAGTTGTCGTCATGGAGCCTTGGACGGTGGAGCATCGTGTTTTAGCCTATGATAGTTTCGTCCGAAATAATGAGTCAGTCACGGTCGTGCAGCGTGAGTTTCGTCGCCATTTCCACATTCATCGGAATAGAGCTATTCCCTCTCGAAACACCATCGACGTGTGTGGTTCCAACAGGATGGGGCGACCGCCCACACAGCCAGAGCATCAATGGACGTTATTCGCCCTCTCTTCCCTGGTCGCCTTATTTCCAGGTTTGGCGATGTTCATTGGCCTCCCCGGTCCCCTGATTTATCCATATGCGATTTTTTCTTATGGGGACACCTCAAGGCTAGAGTATACGAGACCAAGCCCCGAACTCTGGACGAATTGAAAAGGGCTATTCGCGTGGAAGTTGCCCAAGTTGAGAGAGCGATGTTGGAGAGAGTCTACGCGAACTTCCAAGAGCGCCTCCAGCACTGCATCACCGATTTCGGCCACCACATGCCTGATGTGATTTTCCACACTTGACTGTCTGAAATGCTATTTCCTTGAGAATCTGATTCCGTCAATAAATGTGTTTTTGAGTAAAAATTAACGCTTTTATTATTTTTTTAAAACCATCCATCCTCCGTGCCGCACCCTGTATATTATAGAATGTGATTTCTCACACGAGAAAAAAACCCAATGAGAAATGAGAGCTTGTTCTTGTTCATGCACCTTCTAAGTAAATGCACTTTGTAGGTGGGTCCACTTTCAAGAATGAGATGGAAATAATTTTGACAGCCGTCAAAAAAAATGACACTAACTGCCAAATGATTCGTTCATACTCCCGGATCTGTTATAACAAGAAAATTGGAATTTTTTCTTCAATAACTCGTCAGAATTTTATATGGTTCTGCTTGCTCGTTCTTGCCAAAATGCATGTAGCTTGAATATCTACTAGATCCTAGATTCGAAAGGAAGACGAAATTTTAGAAAGACCATATTCATGAAACTATTGTCCGAATTTTGCCCATAATGAAAATAAAACAGTCTGTTGAATTATGATATGAAGAAAGCATTTTCTTATTGAC
The DNA here is from genome assembly GCA_910592335.1 of Adalia bipunctata. NCBI lineage: Eukaryota > Metazoa > Arthropoda > Insecta > Coleoptera > Coccinellidae > Adalia > Adalia bipunctata. Next base: position 35,223,167 of record OU342948.1, read on the forward strand.
ATCAAAATTCAATCCATAGAATAGATTGAGTATTCGATTCATACAAGGCCGTAGCCAGGGGGGGTCCGATGGGGTCCGGACCCCCTCCCCCCGAAATTTTTCTAGAGCTCAGTCCAACGGACACCCCCCCTCCCCCCGAAATTTTTTCCTAGCTACGGCCTCGGACGGACCCCCCGAAATTTGTTTCTAGCTACGGCCTTGGATTCATACATCTGTTACGGGCAATGTAAATAATTGGGCATTATTTATAATGCCCGGACAATTTGAAAAGTGCCCAAAAGGATATGACAAAATAATAAATTATGTTGCAAATATTACATTGCCCGGTCATTATGTATAATGCTTCAAGTCGAGTGGGCAATTTAAAAACCATTTTTATTCATATTTCTTATAAAGAATAACAAATTTTTACATGCCTAACTGACAAAGTAACAAAGAAAAAATACCAAATAAAATTTCACATGCTGACAAAAAACGGGTGGCGATGAAATAAGTAGGTACAAACAAAATTTAAGTCCAAATAAAAATAATGTATTAGATATATTGTACGTGATTACAAATTTATATTTACACAAAATGTCAATATGTAGCAATACATAGAGGTTCTATTTATTAGAGCAGCATCCACTTTGGTGACATTTCGAGTTACATAGCTTTTTTCTTTAGGACACCTTGTAACGGAGCAAGTTTTCCGGCTGAGAATTAGTGGGTACATCGGCCCGCGGCAGTCGTCACGCTGATTGATGCGCGATAGGTCACGGCCGCGGGGTCGACCGCGCTGGGCGTGGTCAAACGCCGCGACCCGGAAACGTATAAGGTCGGACGCGCGGAATTCAATTTTCAAATCCCGGGCAGTGTCCAGATCTCTGATCGATGGTACTGCACCTCAACCCTCAGTGTGAAATTTTAGTGTGTTTTACATGTGCAGTAAACTGTGAAAATAAAGCCGAAGACTAACCGAATTGTCAAAATTTCATTTAATGACAAAGGTGTCACGCACACCCGCGTATTCAAAAATCTCAAGATGAAGGACCCAAAACTATGGGCCAACGAGGTCGACCCAAGTTTTCAATTAGCCAAGAAAACGAGAAAAATAGATCCTATTCAACCAATTTCGTCAACACCCGTCAAAACAAGAAACTCTTTTGGAGCCCTCCAGTCTGAAGAATCTATGGAAACAGAAGCCTGCTTACCAACAGCGAACCTTCCACAACTCTCAATAAAAAAACCACCTCCAGTGACTATCACACAGAAAATAGATTGCTACACAACTTTCCATCAGAAAACCAAATCTCTGCTGAAAAACAAGTTCAACATCAGATATGCTAAAACCGATATAAAGATTCACACCACCACTGACGAGGATTATAAATCACTTCTCAACTCGCTTCGAAGCGAAAACATGGAATTTTTCACATTTACTCCCAAAGAACAATCCAAAAAGAAAATTGTGGTCAAGGCAGCATGTTTTACTTCCGAAGAAGAAATTTTGAAGGAAATCATCAAAAACGGAACCTTCAAGGAAGAGGATATCCAGTGTACAAAAATGAAAGGAAAAAACGCAAACCCACACTCATTTCTAGTTAATGTTCCGAAAACCTATAATCTCCAGGACCTGAAGAAAATTGAAGAAATTGACAACATTAAAATCAAATGGGAACGCTATTCCAAAAAAACGAAAGTCACTCAGTGTTATCGATGCCAAAAATTCGGTCACGGCTCCACAAACTGTAACCGATCGCCAAAGTGCTTAAAGTGTGCGAAAAATCACTTAACAAAAGATTGTCCGATTAAAGTGCGCAACAGTGCCCCAGTGAAGTGCTCAAATTGTGACGGCCCACACACAGCGAACTATTCCCAGTGCCCAGAAATGTTAAGGTATATTGATTCACTCAATTATCCGAAAAATACCCCAACCAACACTCATATCCTGCAAACCCCGAATATTGTTAAACCCATAACCAACGGAAGTCTGATAACAAACGGACTCTCCTACTCTCAAATTACAAAGAAAAATATTGTCTCTGAAAATAATACACCTCCATTCAATGATAATTCACCATTTAACGAATTTCAAACTTTGCTGAACGAGATCAAAGAGCTCAACTCAATATTTGATATTTCGAAACTTTTGGCTTTAGTTCGAGACCTTAAATCAAAAATAACAAATGCCACCACGGCGCTCGATAAAATCGTTATCATTCAGAATCTGATGCAAATTCATGGCTTATAAACGACAACTAAAAGATCTAAATATTATTTCATGGAATTCCAATGGAATTTTTGACAAAATATCGGAACTTGAAGTTCTCACTAATGAGATCAAAGTGGAAGTGATTTGCGTGCAAGAATCTAGGCTTAACAAACGAAAACCTCCAAAACTCAAAAATTTTTATTACCTCAACAAACCCAAAACTACAAATGGTGGCCTCATCATTTACTATAAGAAACATCTCAAACCGATCGAAATCCAAACTAACACTGTAGACTGCGAATCTCAAACAATACAGCTGAATAACTTGACTATTGTGAACCTTTATAACCATCATCAAACTCCTATCAACACCCAGGAAATATCCGATCTCCTGAACCTAGGCGAACGAACAATAATTGCCGGCGACTTCAACAGCAGACATCGGTCGTGGAATTGCAACGGTTCCAATACAAACGGAAATTCCTTAAAAAGATTCATTGACAACACTAACGCCATCATAAATTTTCCGACAAACGAATTCACCTTTTACCCATCTCAACAACGCCTAACCCCCTCTACAATAGATCTTTTCCTAACAAAGAACCTCCAATTAACAAAACCTTTTACAATACAAGCCCTAAATTCCGATCACTTTCCCATCTTAACAACCATTCCAAAAATAAATCCTTTCTCCGTTCCTAGACCTATGACTAATTTCAATACAAACTGGACCGAATTCCAAACACTTTTAAATTCGAAACTTCACCTAGACAACTACCTGACGACCGAAGAAGACATTGACCGATCAATTCTTTACCTGACAAGACTAATCCGGGACTGCCTACATAAATCCACAACAAAAATAACAAACAATTCTTACAAACAGGAAACTCCCCAATATATTATAGAAGCGATTAGACTCAAAAATACACTCAGAAAAAGAATTCAACAGAATTTCAACGAAGATTTGATCCGCCAATTTGGCAGCTTAAAAGTATTTATCAAAAAATCCCTAGATATTCTGAAAATTGCACGATGGGAAAAATTCACCGAAAACTTGACCACTACAGGTGACATTTGGAGAATAACGCGATCTTTAAAAAACAAACAAAACCCGAAAGGAGTCTCCACTCTGCGTGATTCACAGGGATATATTTTTGATGATGAAACCAAGGCGCAGCATATGGCCGATACCTTCCTAAAAACACATCAATCGACACGACACATGTCTGATAAAAACACGGAAAAAATTGTCGGAGACACGGTCATCTCATTTTCGCTTAAAAATTTCAAAACGCCAATCGAACAACTCACAACACCCCAGGAAATAAGAAAAATTATAAAATCATTTAAAAACAGAAAAGCGCCCGGCGAAGATAAAATCAGAAACCAAACACTGAAACATCTTCCCAGGAAAGCAATTGTACAGCTTTGTAATATTTTTAATAGTTGCCTCAAATTGAATTACTTCCCAGGAGTATGGAAAAATGGCATTGTTTTATGCTTTCCCAAAGCTAAAAAGAACCACCAACTTGCTATCAACTACCGACCGATAACCTTGCTACCCACGCTATCAAAAATCTTAGAAAAACTCATTCTTGAAAGAATGAAAACTCACGAATTTGAACATCGAGAAATAATCGATGAACAGTATGGGTTCAGATCTGCCCACAGTACCACTTTACAACTAGCCACTATTTCAGATAAAATTACCCAAAATTTCAATCGCAACAAAATAACTGCAATGCTAAACCTAGATGTAGAAAAAGCATTTGATACCGTTTGGCACGATGGTCTAATATATAAACTATTACAAACAAAGCTACCACCTAACATCATAAAAATAATTCTGTCATACATCAAAGACCGAACATTCCAGGTAAAGGTAGAAAGCTCTCTCTCCGACAAAACTCCGATTCCCTCTGGCGTACCCCAAGGAGGTCTTTTATCCCCAACACTCTTCAATTATTACATAAACGACATACCTAAAGATCCCAACACCAAACTGAAAATTTTCGCCGACGACACAGCAATTATCGCTGAGTCCGGTCACCCAAAGTTTGCTAACAAATACATACAGGAGCACATAAATAAATTAGAAAAATACTACGATAAATGGAAAATTAAAATAAACTCCACCAAAACCACCTTGACCCATTTTACACATAAAATCAAACATTACGACAAGCCAATTTATATAACATTTAACGGGCACAATATCTATTGTCAGAGCGAAGTTAAATATCTGGGAGTCACGCTCGATAAAAAACTTAACTTCAACTCCCATATAAGCAACATTGCTTACAGAGGGAACAATATCCTGAGAGAGCTTTTTCCTCTCATCAGTAAGCAAAGCAAGTTACCGGTGAAATCTAAAATCCGAATCTACAAACAGGCAGTAAGACCAGCATTCTTGTACGCAAACCCGATTTGGAGCAACACTTCCAATGCAAATTATAATAAACTTCAGGTCATTCAAAATAAGTTTCTCCGAATTATATTGAACAAGCCAAAGGTCACGAATATCAACAAACTCCACTTGAATGGAAATTTAAACCTCATCCAAGAAGAAGTGCTCAAACAAAGCAAGAAATTCTTCAATATCACCACAAAAACTTTAGATAAAACCCAATCCATAGGCACAATAACCAGCCGAAACACAAACATCAAAATAAAACACAAACTTCTACACCACGTTATTTTATAACGATTTGTACATTTTATCCACCATCACTAGAGGAGTAACTGTGTTTCATTGACCATACAAACCTCTAGTCAAAGTTACTAAACACCTAGAAAATCAAAAACACCTGAAAATTCGAAAATCAATAATATTAGATAAAATCCCTAGATTAGGAGCTAATTGTATATAATAATTTATGTGTACATATCCATTTGTATTTCCCCTTGTAAATATACTGTTTATGCCACATAGAAAAAATCAAATAAAAATGCTGTTAAGCAAAAAAAAAAAAAAAAAACTGTGTTTCAATTTTCAAATTAACCGTGGTACCGCCAGTCTTGAAAACTCCGAATCCAGTGAAAGAGGCATTAGTGCAAATCCCAGGTTTTTCCCAGGTCCAGGTCCAGGTCTAGTTATTTATCCGAAAACAGTGAGTAAACCGAAGGGTTACGCGTGAGCAAGGTATGATTATTTCATTTAAATTTTATTTTGTTGATTTGTCGGTGTATTACTGTATTTTCCCATTTCGATCCTTTACCTCTCTGGGTCATGGAGTTGTGTAGTAGCTTCAAACGGCCTGCATAATTCTATGAATTTCCCAGTATGCGGGGATGTACATGTTAGCTTAAAACGGCGCATTTACATCTTCGTTCCTTTCCCAGCATCCATGGTGCCAGGTAGTAGCTTGAAATGGCGTGCCTGACTCGGTGGATTTCTCCTAGTATACAGGGTGGTGTATGTTAGCTTCAAATGGCGCATGCACAGCCCGGTATTGTCTCCAACCTTCCAATTCCCCATGGCTCCGTACAATAGCTTTAAATGGCCTGTATGAATTCATGGTAATCCCAAGAGTACAGGGACACGCATGCTAGCTTCAAATGGCGCATTCAGTGGCCCTGTATTCCCCTTGTTGTATCGCCCGAGTTCTTAGAGTCCGTGTATTAGCTTGAAACGGCCTACATGTCTCTTTGGATTCCGAGTGTGTGGGATTGTACGATGTTAGCTTAAAACGGCGCATCTTACAGTTCTATCCGGGTACATTCCTTTCTTTATGTCTCCTACCAATCGTAACGCTCCGACAATGAAACTTTGTTTAGTTTTATTCAAGCGTTTCATTGCCCACGTTATTACCTGCCGTAGTTCTGTTTTCTCACAATATTTTCTGCTTGCACTCTTGCTTCATTTCGCTTATTTCCGCTTGCTACCGCACGTTACTTTGACCGCTTTCTCATTTTCGTAGTAGTGTATATTTTGAATCTTTGCATGTATAATTTTCCATCACAAATGCACGTTACACCCCGCCTCCGAACAAATTACTCCTCCTATTCCTGGTACATTGTTAAAAGTATACTATATCAGCGACATCATTGGTTACAACACTTCGCCATTGGTAATGTGTGTGGATATTATCCAGTTACCAGTTCTCATCGAGAGGGACATCATGTACGCCTAGGCGTAAATTTATCATTTCATATCATGTACGCCGAGACGGAAATTTATCATTTCACATCATGTACACCGAAGTATACAGACATCATTCTACGACATATACGCCGAGACACCAGCATAGCATCACACACCAGGAGCACCGCTACGTACACCACATTACCATTGGCCCCGACACATTACACTTCAACTATCGAAATCATTGTACCAATATCGTTTTCCATTGATTTAACATCATTGTGTAATTGTGCATATCTATTCATTTTCATTGATATCATTCGCTCATTGTATATATTACCGAACCTAGAATATAAGTGTCCTGGTCATTGTGAGTTTTATTTTCCCGAGCAGAATTTTTACAATAATTTTCAGAGATAGGGAATAAAATATATTAACATCAGGCCCCTGGGCATAATCTTCTCTGACTGCAGCTCCTGGACACCCGTAGGAGTACCGCCTACGGGTTCCGAGTGTCCTCAACACTTTAAACTAGAGGTGGCGCCCGAGGTTTCTGTCTTCGGAAGGTAAGATGGTAAAGAATAGAAACGGAAGGTCGTCACAAATGGCGCCCGAGCAGGGACCGAATTGTTGCCAGCCTTTCCGTGAAGTCCCCGTCAACTGGACAGACCAGAGGAGGAGCAAGTTCCGAAGAATCTACAAATACCCACTGAGAGGATGAGATTAGAAGATTTGTTGAACACCATTGTTCGACTTCCGACTTACCAGGTTCCGAGTTATCCTGCATTCCGACCCGCTTCGAATTTCGATCAACTTCGAGTCCTGGCCACCCGATGTTCTGCGCATGGGTGACCTCCCACCACCACCTTATGGAGAGGAAAAATCGTTTATAAGGAGTTACACAAGAACCGACGAGATTATTATAAAACCAGCCAGCGTACGATCAATTATTAAACCAGACAGCGAACCGAAGAATTATTAAAACCAGCCAGCGAACCGAAGAATTATTAAAACCAGCCAGCGAACCGACGAAATTACTAAACCAGCCAGCGAATCGACATCACTCTGAAACCAGCCAGCTAACCGAAGAGGATAAATCGACAGTCGCAAGCCAGCCAGCTATCCGAGAAGAAGTTTTCAAGTCGCCTAGCCAAGAAGGAAGTTTTCAAGAACGCTACCAGACCGCCGACATGACCAACAACTCCGAAGAAAATCCACCGGCCGCCGGATCGACAGATCAGAGTACCAGTTGGATTTATAAGTTGAAGAAAGACGAACTCGAGGTAGAATTAGACAAATTTCATCTCCAGCGGGAAGGAACTGTCGACGAAATGAGGAAGAGACTGGCCAAGTTTATAAAGAGTGGACAAGCCACCCCAAATCCGCTCGTCTACCTGACGCCGCCAGTATTTCCGACATTACCTCCGCAAACGCCGAGTACATCCAGTCATCCGGACCCCATAGACCTGCACAAGTACGGAATAAGTTTCGACGGAATTCAAGATCCAGCCGCATTCTTGGAGAGAATAGAAGAGATTCAGAGTCAACTTCACCTGGATCCAGAGGGAATATTAGCAGGCCTACCTCAAATTCTAACCGGTGATGCTTCTTTATGGTTCCGGAATAATAAACGCGATCTGACAAACTGGTCCGCATTCATCGAGGCATTCAAGACGTTCTACTTCCCAACCGACTACTACATCACTTTGGAGGAAGACATCCGCAGGCGACAACAACAACCGAACGAGGCCGTAACAAAATACATTACCGACCTGCAGACGATGATGAGAAGACACGGAGGTTATAGCGACGTTCAAGAACTATCAACGCTTCAGAGAAACCTGCTACCCGACTATCGCCAAATGCTATGGGGACATAACATACAAGATATACCCACGTTCTTGAAGAAAGTCCGCGAAATCGAGGCCCTGAAAATTGAGATCCGACACCAGAATAATGTTCCATCAACATCCAGGGACCCGGTAAAAGGACCAACAACGCCAAACAGGCCACGCCCAACTTATCCGGCGAATCAAGAACCTCCGAAACGGCCTACATCTACGACTTGCTGGAGATGCGGACAAACCGGACATCTAAGAGGAGACTGTCGAAATCCACCGCAGTTGTTTTGTTCTCGATGCGGACGAAAAGGAGTCATGAGCCGGGATTGTAGCTGTCCCAAGCCGGGAAACTAAGCAGGGAAAGATTTGTCACGAGGCCAGATCCGATACCCGTGCCCTCCGCCTCGTATGCCGCCGCCGGACACTATGTAGACCATCGCCCACACATAGACATCGAACTATTTGGAAGGAAGTTCCGAGCACTTTTGGATACCGGAGCCTCCAGATCGTATTTCGGAGACACAATAAAGGACTTATGTAATGTCGAGAAACTGCCGACCATCCGAGAGAAAATTCCAAACGCCCTCCTAGCCGATGGAAGTATATCGAAAATACCATTTGCAGTCAACCTTCCGCTCGGAATCCAAGACGAAATATTCGAGATGCCGCTGATGTACCTGCCGAGACTAAACCATGAGATTCTACTAGGGATGGATTTTCTACTACTCAACAACGTACAAATATTCCCAGCCGCCGACGACATCGTGATTAATGGAAAACCGATCCGAGCTTCAAACCTGAACGTTATTACTGACGAAGTCGTAAGACCTAATTTGGAATTAACACCAGAAGAACAACAACGACTACAGGACTTTCTAAGGAGAGAACTAGTAAAATTTAAGGACATTAAAGGAACTACGCCGCTAGTGGAACACCGAATTCATCTCTTGAAGAAAGAACCGATAAAACAGCGTTACCGGCCACAGAATCCGAAAATGCAACAAATTATGGATCAGGAAATCGACAGGATGCTAGCCGAGGGAATCATAGAACCTTCCAACAGTCCTTGGAGCAGCCCGACAGTCCTCGTACAGAAAAAGGATGGAAAACCAAGATTCTGTATCGACTTCCGCCAGGTAAACGAAGTAAGTCGTAAGGATGCGTACCCACTACCATACATCTCCGCAATACTTGATCGCCTTCGAACTGCAAAATACATTTCAAGTATCGACCTACGACAGGGATATTGGCAAATTCCTCTAGCGAAAGAAAGTCGACCGATAACTGCTTTCACGGTTCCATCTCGAGGATTGTTCCAGTTCAACGTTATGCCCTTTGGATTACACTCTGCACCAGCCACTTTTCAACGATTGTTGGATCGTATCATCGGACCGGACATGGACCCACGAGCATTCGCTTACCTAGACGACATCATAGTGTTAGGGGAAACTTTCAGCGAACACTTAGAAAACCTGAGAGAAGTATTTCGCCGACTTCGAGAAGCCAACTTACAACTGAATCCGGACAAGTGTGAATTTGGGAAACGCTCTCTGAAATACTTAGGCCACGAAGTCACAGCCGAGGGAATCCGAACCGATCCTGATAAAGTTAAAGCTATTTTGGAGATGAAACCACCAACTACTGTTCGTACGCTACGTCGCTTCTTGGGAGTTTGTTCCTGGTACCGGAGGTTTATAGCCAATTTTTCAAGGATCGCAACACCGTTGACGAGTCTACTGAAGAAAGGAAAGAAATGGTCGTGGGGTGAACAACAACAGGGAGCATTCGACGAGCTCAAGAAATTCTTAACGGAATCGCCGGTATTAGCCTGCCCAGACTTCAGTCGGCCATTCCAACTACAAACGGACGCTTCGGACGATGGACTTGGGGTAGCACTCTTGCAAAATCAGGATGGACACGACCGAATAATCGCCTACGCCAGCCGCACGTTACATCCCGCCGAACGCAATTATTCCGTCACCGAAAAAGAATGCTTGGCTATTGTGTGGGGCATCGAGAAAATGAGACCTTACCTGGAGGGTTATCACTTCACCGTCATTACTGATCATCAGAGTCTAAAGTGGCTGCATTCTATCAAAAGCCCGACCGGAAGAATAGCCCGATGGAGTGTATTTCTGCAACAATACGACTTCGACATCAAATATCGAAAAGGAGTCCTAAACAAGGTAGCCGACGCCCTATCACGAGAACCTTTACATGAACCGACCTCTACAATACAGGCCGACACTCAAGAAACAAAGTTTCCACAGAAATGTGCTTGGTACGATCGGAAAATGGAGGAAATTCAACGCAACCCGGAAAATTTTCCGGATTATTCAATCCAAGAAGGAAAACTTTTTCGTCATTTCTGGGATTTCTCCGATCTGAAAGAAGAGGAAGACTCCGAGCCGTGGAAACTATGCATACCTACCTACCAACGTGAAGCAGTATTGAAGGAGAATCATGACCAACCGACCGCAGGACATTTGGGAATTGCGAAAACCGCCGCCCGCATCGCCCGACATTACTACTGGCCGAATATGTATAGAGAGATTAGCAGATACGTCAGAAATTGCGTCGTTTGTCAATCTTATAAGCCGTCACAGCAGCAGCCGCCTGGGAAAATGCAACCGAGCCCCGTCTCTCTACCATGGGAAACAGTAAGCACCGACCTTGTAGGACCACTTCCCCGCTCATCAAAGGGAAATTGTTACTTAGTGATGTTCCATGACCGCTTTACCAAATGGACCGCCTGCCGACCAATCCGCCGAGCCACCGCAGCCGCCGTCTCCAAGACACTCTACGAAGAAATAATCACTCGTTTTGGTTGTCCGAAAACAGTCATCTCAGACAATGGATATCGCAGTACGACAGCAAGATATTTCGAGGAATGATGGAAGAGCTAGGTATCCAACACCGGGTAACGCCCGTCTACACACCCCAGTGCAACCCAGTCGAACGAGCCAACCGTACTATAAAGACTATGATTGCACAATTCTGTGAAAACAACCACAAACACTGGGATAGTCATCTACATGAGATTACGTTCGCCATCAATAGTTCCCGTCACGAGTCCACAGGATTTACCCCGGCATTTCTGAACTTCGGTCGAGAGTTGGAAGCACCGAAGACAATCTACCAGGAGGCTACGAGGGACACCAGAGAATTTGAAGATGTCGACCCGGATCCAACTACTATTCAAGAACGCACTAGCCGTTTAAATAGGCTGCAAGAGACCTTCTCCTTGGTACGCCGTCATTTAGCACAGGCCTTCGACAAGCAGAAAAGGCACTACGATCTACGCCGCCGTGCTTGGAGGTGTCATCCGGGTGATAAAGTGATGAAACGCGAACATCCTCTTTCTCGCGCGATTAATGACTTTGCAGCGAAATTGGCTCCTAAGTTCACCGGTCCATATACGGTTTGCCGAGTAATATCACCCGTGGTCTACGACCTGCGAGATGAGCAAGGAAAACTGGTCAAACGCATACATATAAAAGACCTTAAACCCTACCATGAAAACATTAACTATGTTACAGATATGCCGAAGTCGACGATCCCGGCCAAGATGGGGCCCTCAAAGCGATCCAAGGCGAATATACCACCCTGGAGGGAATTCGTGGTGCCGCGACCCCTCAGCCCCCTGCCGCCGACTCCTCCACCCCCAGCTCCGACCAGAGGGGAACTCCTGGAAGAATTCGGTAGACTCCTGGAAACGGTTGCGCCAGGAGACAAAAATTGGACGCCCAGGTTATGGGAAGTCGCCGGGGAACTTCGTCCCAAAGGTTGGCCGGCGGAAAAGTACTTCCGTGTGAAGGTGGCCGTAGGTGGAAAGTCCAGATGGATTAGAATTCCGGCGCGACGATGATTTTATTATTTTAAAGAATTTTATTTGATTTTTAGTATTGTATATATAGGATAGAGTAAATTTTTTATTTTCAATGTTACAGATGTAAATGCTTAGAAAAGAGAAAACTAGTTTTCTCTTTTCTATCCGAAGAAGGAGGGGAATGTAACGGAGCAAGTTTTCCGGCTGAGAATTAGTGGGTACATCGGCCCGCGGCAGTCGTCACGCTGATTGATGCGCGATAGGTCACGGCCGCGGGGTCGACCGCGCTGGGCGTGGTCAAACGCCGCGACCCGGAAACGTATAAGGTCGGACGCGCGGAATTCAATTTTCAAATTAACCGTGGTACCGCCAGTCTTGAAAACTCCGAATCCAGTGAAAGAGGCATTAGTGCAAATCCCAGGTTTTTCCCAGGTCCAGGTCCAGGTCTAGTTATTTATCCGAAAACAGTGAGTAAACCGAAGGGTTACGCGTGAGCAAGGTATGATTATTTCATTTAAATTTTATTTTGTTGATTTGTCGGTGTATTACTGTATTTTCCCATTTCGATCCTTTACCTCTCTGGGTCATGGAGTTGTGTAGTAGCTTCAAACGGCCTGCATAATTCTATGAATTTCCCAGTATGCGGGGATGTACATGTTAGCTTAAAACGGCGCATTTACATCTTCGTTCCTTTCCCAGCATCCATGGTGCCAGGTAGTAGCTTGAAATGGCGTGCCTGACTCGGTGGATTTCTCCTAGTATACAGGGTGGTGTATGTTAGCTTCAAATGGCGCATGCACAGCCCGGTATTGTCTCCAACCTTCCAATTCCCCATGGCTCCGTACAATAGCTTTAAATGGCCTGTATGAATTCATGGTAATCCCAAGAGTACAGGGACACGCATGCTAGCTTCAAATGGCGCATTCAGTGGCCCTGTATTCCCCTTGTTGTATCGCCCGAGTTCTTAGAGTCCGTGTATTAGCTTGAAACGGCCTACATGTCTCTTTGGATTCCGAGTGTGTGGGATTGTACGATGTTAGCTTAAAACGGCGCATCTTACAGTTCTATCCGGGTACATTCCTTTCTTTATGTCTCCTACCAATCGTAACGCTCCGACAATGAAACTTTGTTTAGTTTTATTCAAGCGTTTCATTGCCCACGTTATTACCTGCCGTAGTTCTGTTTTCTCACAATATTTTCTGCTTGCACTCTTGCTTCATTTCGCTTATTTCCGCTTGCTACCGCACGTTACTTTGACCGCTTTCTCATTTTCGTAGTAGTGTATATTTTGAATCTTTGCATGTATAATTTTCCATCACAAATGCACGTTACACCCCGCCTCCGAACAAATTACTCCTCCTATTCCTGGTACATTGTTAAAAGTATACTATATCAGCGACATCATTGGTTACAACACTTCGCCATTGGTAATGTGTGTGGATATTATCCAGTTACCAGTTCTCATCGAGAGGGACATCATGTACGCCTAGGCGTAAATTTATCATTTCATATCATGTACGCCGAGACGGAAATTTATCATTTCACATCATGTACACCGAAGTATACAGACATCATTCTACGACATATACGCCGAGACACCAGCATAGCATCACACACCAGGAGCACCGCTACGTACACCACATTACCATTGGCCCCGACACATTACACTTCAACTATCGAAATCATTGTACCAATATCGTTTTCCATTGATTTAACATCATTGTGTAATTGTGCATATCTATTCATTTTCATTGATATCATTCGCTCATTGTATATATTACCGAACCTAGAATATAAGTGTCCTGGTCATTGTGAGTTTTATTTTCCCGAGCAGAATTTTTACAATAATTTTCAGAGATAGGGAATAAAATATATTAACATCAGGCCCCTGGGCATAATCTTCTCTGACTGCAGCTCCTGGACACCCGTAGGAGTACCGCCTACGGGTTCCGAGTGTCCTCAACACTTTAAACTAGAGGTGGCGCCCGAGGTTTCTGTCTTCGGAAGGTAAGATGGTAAAGAATAGAAACGGAAGGTCGTCACAACCTACACTTGTCGGATTTATATCCACCTTTGCGTAGGCCACTCACGATGCGTTTTTACGGGACTTTCGAGCTGCCAGCTTCGCAAGAAGCTTGTAAACAGTCTCCGTGGATGGCCGACAGGACTTTCCTTAAGCGGCCGAAGCGTCCGAAGCGTTTCGAGACTCTACGTTCTTGACCGCGGAAGCTTATGGGCTACGTCGGTGGTGAATTTTACGATGCTCAAAGGCCCGGTTGGAAGCTTGAAAAGTCACGCGTCCAGATGAGGTCGTGAAACGCTCGAAAAAGAGGCTTCGTGGATGGTCAGCATCACAGCCACATCGACTATAGCCTTGAATGACAATCTTGCACATTGCCACGAACAAAGCATATTTTCCACGTCCTGATTCGCATGTTCTACGGAATCCTGCTTTTGAGAGTGCCTGGGCTTCCCATGCACCATCTTCAACTCGGGCCACATGCTACATGGTTCGCTAATAGTACTGTTAGCAAATTCTCTCCCATTATCACTTTGCAGAATACTGGGCGTACCGAAAATTGCAAAAATATCCAAAAGCACACCACACGCACGTGGATATCTCATTGCTGTCAATTAATCAAAGTGTCCAAAGATATAATAGCGGTATTTATAATGACCGGGCAAGGTGATGAATTATCGTAAAGTAATTCAAATTTATCAAATTGCCCAATTTAGTGGTCATTATTCATAATAACCAAGCATTATGAATACTGACCCAAATAATTACATTGCCCGTAACATATCTACCCAACTAGTAAAATAGTCCCCTAAAAGAACGAAATTATTTCATAACCATTATATTGCGCAGGTTGAAACAATAAAATTATTTTTTAATGCGTCCAGTACGACAATTTCATCATAAAAAATAGGGATTTCTATAATGAGGTTGTATAGACGTTCTCACAACTCATATCATACGTTAGAGAAATAGTCTGAGTGAACAAATTTTATAACAGTTGCATAACGTACTATAAAATTCTTATAAAATAATTTTAAAGCAGTCTTATACAGATTATAATACGATTGCATAGCTATTGTGTTACAGGTTACTTATAATAGCGGTGTTAAATGTTGGTTGTAAAAGAATCTGTATAGATAGTTGTATTAGAGTTCCATAAGAAAAGTAATAAGATTGTTGCTTTACGCAGAAGTAGAACATTACACAATAAATCTTAATAGATTTTATAATCTGATAACTACTGCAGAATTCCCTCTTATGAATAGGTTATAGAATGAAAATGTAGTTCCCAGGAATGAATTCATCTCAAGTCATGCGTTATAAAATCACTTCAGAATCTCCATATACCTCTATCTAAAACATATATGAACATCACATACTGTAGTAGGTACATACTAGAAAAATTACGCGGGTTTTCTAGCAGGTTTCGTTTACAAAATGAATTGGCAATATCTGATTAAGAGTGGAAACGAATAAGTGGTCATTCTGAAAGATCAGTACATCTTGTACCATGGAATACTTCAGACACAGAGCCCGCGTGGAAAGATATCCTCGTATAAAATCTATTTCTTTAAAAATAAACATGGACGGGTTTCCAATAAATGAAAGTTCAAAGTGCGAATTTTGGCCCCCTGAAATTAAACCGCTTGTTATCGGAATCTATAGTAGCACTGGGAAACCTTCTAATGCTGGCTGCGATTTGCGATTTGCGAACAGATGAGGGTTGCCCAAATAGAAAAAATGGAAAACATCATGAAACTGAAACTGCACTAGAGGAATTTCAAATGGATATATGGGAGAAGATTTTCGTGTTAGGGATTCTTTACAATCTAGGTGTAATGAAAAGATGTCTAACAGGGTGGAGAGATGTGAATTTTAGAAATTACTCCGCAAAATGGTGTGCTAATGACATTAAAAAAGTATCAAGATTTTTAAAAAATTGTAAGATGTTTTTCCAAATAATCTGTATACAGAAGTTATTCGAAACTTAATATAACTGAATGATTGTTTACTGTTGTACCACAAGCCATTAAGCGATAATTCTGTTCTATTATGTATTTTGCGAACGCGCTATAGGAAAACGCGGATATCTAACGTACAGTGTTGCTAGCTTGGGTAGTTAGTCGTTATATTATACCAACAGGCAACATTCATAATATTTGGTGCAATAAATAGGAAGTGAACCATTTATTTTATTATGATGCATCTTAAAGTTCAAAATGTTTTGCAATTCAATTGAAAATGTCATCTCTATTTCACACCAATAGACCATAAGAATACAATTCATATCATTCTCATCTCTGACGAACAAATCGTATGGAGATGTGATTTCTTGAAGTTTGAATAACTTCGCAAAAAATTTTACGAGAGCGCCGAAGCAACCTGACCTCACGTTAGAGTGCTTAAAACATTTTTTCACTAGGGCAACATTTTTTTAATAATAACTGGAAAAATATTTTTGCACGCATCAATGTGTTGAATCACTCATCATACATACTCGTTGTGTGCAGTATAAAATCTGGCTGTTGCCAGATTTTACTGGTCAAGAATCAAAACAGAGCAATGACTCTTGGGACTATCAAAAGCAATGATATGGCGCTGTAATAAACAACATAATAAAACTTTTATATCGTATACAGTTCAGAAGGAAATAGAATCATTGTATAAGGTCTCTTAAGTGTGTTGTATCATATACGCCATTTTATTAAACGGTCGGCTGTTCAGAAACCGCCGCCATTGTGAAAAAATCATATATAAACGTAAAAAGGTGAAATGAAAATTGATTTTTCAGAGAAATGTAGAGATTTTTCCCTGCTTTAACAACAGCCACAATATATATTTTGATCTTAGTTGACAATTAAACAAATAAAACATGATTTGTTAATTTTTATCTTTTAATATTACCAATAAAATGTATACTAAACTGAGGCGCTTTCATTTTTTATCAACAATATATGCATATACAGGGTGGGGCAGAAAAACCTATCCGATTTCAAAACGTTATAAAATTAAAACCACTCAGCTTGTCAAAAAATTTTTTTTATTAACATATCGCAAATTTTATGCCATTTTTAAATTTAAGTTTTGAAAAGCCGAATACTGCGGTTGGAAATCCCCAAAGCGAGCGAATGTTTTCGCGCCGAACGACGCGGGGTACGTTCAATCGCGGCTCTCACATTGGCCACGTTTTCAGGTCCTGTTGCTGTCCTGGGACGTCCAGGCGACTTCTTTTTCAATGCTGAACTCGTCTGTCTAAAATTTGACACCCACACTTTAATCGTAGCGTGATGTGGAACAGGATCATGACGCCCGAGTCCGAAATGAATTCGAAAAGCACGTTGTGTAGCAATTATCGAACCGCCGCATTCGATAAACCGCTCAATAACAAAAGCACGATGTTCACCAGACCAAGGCATGTTGACTACTGACAAATGGCATAAAACCAGCTTTCTAACGGTTTTTACCCCACTACTCTACCTGCTCTCTCTTCTGAGAAAAAGGGATTTGAAATCGGATAGGTTCTTCTGCCCCACCCTGTATTATCAGAAAAGTTAGCTGCGCAAATAAATTTAGCCCCTGGAGTAGCGATATAGATCCTTAATATGTTCAATATGATTAAAACAGATACAATACCTCCATTACCCACCGCCATATAATGCCTGTTGCATTATCGCATTATGATATTGTCTCTGTCATGACACAACGCAAACGTTGACCTAATAAAATATTCTTGTGACAATTCTATTCCGAACTTCAACAGTAGAGAACAAAATTATTTTATAGCGATTCTTTCTGCATTATAAAATACTTTCTTAGTAGTTCTATAAATGTTCGTTGAATACTGCTATTCAAAAGTTTTATAGCAGTTCCCAAATGGTTTTGTAAATGCATTGTATAAGTTATTTCGAACACATACTTATAGGACAGTTTTATCGTGATTATCTTATAACGGTTGTATAGGCTACTAAAGAATTGTCCTAAAAGAACTGATCTGTTGTATAAACTGGGGCCCTTTTTGGTTGTAAAGACATTGTATAGTGGTTTATAGCCACATAATAAGATTTTCACGGTTCTATAAGATATGCTGTATAGCATTTCTCACAGCCTTTATGGAATTAGTTTTGCTAGTTGGGTAATAATTCTAACATGGGTAGTGAGCAAATGAAAATTGAAACCAAGCTTAGGTAGGATTCCCAATCTGCGCATGTGCAGAAATATAAATTAATAAAAATGAGTTACTAATTCTGTCTCTCTCTGACACACTGTATCATGGTGTGAAACGTATGTCGTCCATAACTTCATAATTTCATGTACTTTCGATTATAACCTGACAATTTCATGTGATATTATTGAATCACATCAATCCGTTTTGTTTAAGGTCAGTTTATCGTGATCATTGTTAACTTTTCATATTTGAGAATTGAATTCAAAATAATTAAGTGACATATTTCCCTGCGCGATATCTTTTTTCTTGTTGACAGTCGGAATATACATAAGTTTCCCGGAATTTTTCAATATACAGTTGATACATGCGTACAATTTGATTCTTACCAACTATTTGGCTCCACTCTGGGACTGTGAATAGCAGGGCTATAGGTATGAACCATATTGATGTTATCAAATATATAATTCTTATTCTATTGGAGACTTTACTTACATATAATTGAACTCATTTACATGGTTTTCTGTAGCGAAGTATTGAAATATACTGCTCCACAGGAGTTCGGGATATCGTATTCAATCGTTTTCAAAAGTATGTAATCTTCGAGAAAATCGCTGTAAAATCATTTCAAACTCAATAACAACTTGAATCGATCCAATAAAAATCAGTATGAGACATTTCGTCAATCTGGTCGCCTTTTTTCTGAAGTTTGGTTCTTTGCATATGCTTCATGAATGTTCTTATTTTGAAATGAAGTCAGTTTATCAACGGCTTCGATTTGAAACGAGTTTTCAGTAAATGCCAAGACGTAAATTAACAAACGCTGAGGCTAATAGGGCTATCGGAATGCTCCAAGTCAGCCAAAGTGTGATATCTCGACTTTGGAATAGGTTCAGGGAGACAGGTTCCGTGTTGGAAAGACCAAGCTAGGCTTTGTGGGCGAAGAAAAACAACACATGATCAGGATCGTTTCATCACCGGTTCGGCGAGAAGAAACCCTACATCTACGTGTAGAATGCTGCGGAATATTTTTCAGAATGCAGATGAGGTCCAAGTTTCCATCGAATTCGAAACCATCAGAAGGAGTTTGAGAGAATCAAGGTTCTATACGTCCATTAAAAGGAGTTCCATTCACACGTGACCATAAGCGTCAAAGAGTGGCATGGGCAAGGCAACATATCAATTAGAACGATCAATGGCGTAGTGTCCTTTTCACTGATGAATCCAGATATGGACGATTTTCAGATTCACGAAGAGAAAGGGTATGGACAATCCCACGCATACCCCGTAATCGTCGCTATGTCCAAGAAGTCCATCTCCATTCCGAGGGGGTAGTGTTATGGTATGGGTCGGGATATGTTTCAACGGGCGCACAGATCTACAAATTTGTCCTGGGGATATGACCGCTTTACACTATACATTGACAATGTTGTGCCAAATTCTCACGCTGCTATTGGTAAAACTTTTCAATTTCTAGCTAGATGATAACGCTAGACCGCACTGTGCAGCCATAGTTGAGAATGCGCGCGAGGAGCTTGGTATTCCACATTTACCAATATCTCCGCACTCATCAGATTTGAATTGCATAGGATATGCTCCAAAGAATATTAGATAATCATCAAACTACCCCAGAATCCTTAAATGAACTGAGAAAGCTTCTGCCCCGTTTATGGAACCAAATTCCCCAAGAAAAGTTCAACAACCTCGTGTGTAGTATGCAAAGAAGATGTCAAGCTGTTATTGATGCCCG
Organism: Adalia bipunctata; assembly: GCA_910592335.1. Lineage (NCBI taxonomy): Eukaryota > Metazoa > Arthropoda > Insecta > Coleoptera > Coccinellidae > Adalia > Adalia bipunctata. The sequence goes on from OU342948.1 coordinate 35,243,050, forward strand.
AGTAGGCCATACATTGTATTGATAGTCTCAAAATGCTTGAATTCTCTGGGAATAAAATTTAGTTATTTTACTCGATTTTTCTCAACCACCCTGTATACGCTGCAGACCTACAGGCTAAAATTAATTTGCAACTTGAAATCATTTTAATATGAATTTTCATCACAAAAATCTTATTTAAACAGTATTTTTCTGCAATTTAAGTCAATATCCCTAACTCATGTGGAGCAGTTTATTTATTGCCGGCGTATTGGCATAAACCTGTGACTTCAAATCACCCCACAGCCAGAAATCAAAAGGCGTTTGATCGCAAGAGCGTGGAGCGAGGAAATGACACGACCAGGAGAAACCCTGTCCAAAAAGCAGTTTGTAGGCATGCAGCTGTAAATTTTGAGTGAGAAGTCGGTGAAGAGTGCCTGCTGAAATGTCCAATTCTTGTGCCCAATAGCGAATTGAATTGCCATAAAAGGTAACTCCGAAATCAAAGAAATTTTCCAATAACCTGCAATATTTGCCACTCTGCAGATATGATGGAAACATTCAACGATCGATAAAGACATGAATTCTAAATCATTTTTCGATTGCGACCGTCGTATAACAAAATTGAAAATGTATGGAAATGATATGAATAACATAGCTGGTGCTGGTATTGAAATTGAAGAATGTTGAGCGAAGTGAGAGACGGAGTTTCATGTCGAATAGCAAATTACATTATAATGAACTCCACGACGTAGTCATAAAAATAACGACTGGAATAATGGGATTCTTGTTCTTTTCTCTCCGACCACGAATACCTAAATCCCTGTCTCACAGGATCGCCTTTCAGAGTAGAACTCGTAAACAAGTACCTAGTTATTATTGGAAAAGCGAGAATTCTAACACCAATTCACATACCTACTCTGCTAAAACAATGAGTTTTTCTTTTCATCGGTACCTCGTTGTGTAAGTTCATACCTTTTATATTCACTCATTCGTTTGGAAGATCCGATGAGTGAATTATTAACAATTAAAAAGATAGAAGATAGGACATACATGGCTGTCGATAATTACTGACAAATACAGGGTGTTTCAAATTCGAGTGCTCATTAGACTGGGCCTTTTGGGAATCAAAAAGTTTTCCGTTCTGCTTAACTATTTTTGGAGCTTCAGCACTTTCGATTAAACAGGTAATGAAATGAATCTCCTCAAAAAAATTGTTCTCCATTATTTTTTCTCTCAAGTATTCAGTTTTCGAAATATATAGAAAAACTGGAAAAATAGGACAAAATGCGTTATTAATTCAAAAGTTACAGTTTTTATCGTTGCAGTTTGATTTTATGGAATTCATTCTCACTATAGTCAAATTAAAAAATTCTGCATAGGTACAGGATGTTTCACCATAAACTGGACAGCATCGATGAATATTTTTTATTTTGATTTCACATCAGTGTTTGTAATGATATGTTATGTTAGTTCAACCTTGCAGGATTCTAAGAATTATGGGTGTAATTTTTGTCACTGAAGATGTGTGAAAAAAAATTTATGAAAACGAGTATTTACGTTGAAATAATGCTTTTCTGTCGACCATAGAATGAAAGGTCATTTTAACGCACTCGAAATCATCCATTAAGGTCGCCGTTTGAAGCGCGTAGGAAAAGTCAACCGATAGAGGCGCCAGCGTGCATTTTATGGAATATCTCCATAGAACTTACATTATCTTTATGAGTTCTATGAATATCTCTCTAATTATAAATGAAATGTACAATGGCGCTCTCTATCCGGAAATCGCTGAACTATGAAATTAGAGAATATGTGGGTAAAGCAGGAACTTTTTCCCGCTAAAATTTGAATTTGGCCATTCTCTGCCAATTCCATATTTCGAGTTGTTTTTCTGAATGAAACTATCTGTAGATTCACTTTCAATCGGAAGTTGAACTATTTTCATGGGTCTTTCGTTTGAAATAAAACAGAAGCATGAGTTGGCTCATTGTCTTCTATTTTTCAAAGAAAAAAAAATGAATTGTTGAAATTTATTAATTTCAATTCTCAAAGTGAAACCATTTTCAAATGCAACTTGAAATAAAAACACACTACATTGAACGCCCACCTTGATGACCTATTTTAAGGTGGGCGTTCAATGTAGTGTGTTTTTATTTCAAGTTGCATTTGAAAATGGTTTCACTTTGAGAATTGAAATTTTGTGGGTAAACTCGAAAAGGATTGGAGTTTTTAATGCGATAATCGGGATTTATTTTATTTCAACAATTCATTTTTTTTCTTTGAAATATAGAAGAAAATGAGCCAACTCATGCTTCTGTTTTATTTCAAACGAAAGACCCATGAAAATAGTTCCGATTGAAAGTGGATCTACAGATAATTTCATTCAGAAAAACAACTCGAAATATGGAATTGGCAGAGAATGGCCAAATTCAAATTTTAGCGGGAAAAAGTTCCTGCTTTACCCACATATTCACTAATTTCATAGTTCAGCGAGTTTCGGATAGAGAGCGCCATTGTACGTTTCATTCATAATTAGAGAGATATTCATAGAACTCATAGAGATAATGTAAGTTCTATGGAGATATTCCATAAAATGCACGGTGGCGCCTCTATCGGTTGACTTGTCCTACGCGCATCAAACGGCGACCTTAATGCATGATTTCTTATCAATGCATGATTGTCATGGCAACCGAACATAAAATATTGAGTCAGAGCACTATCGAGCTTGGTTGGAAATCAACTTCTGTCACAGAAGGGTATATTGACAACTCCATTCAAAATAAAATAGAGTGCAGAAGAAATTTCAGGTGATACAAGTTGCAAAGTAGATAATACTTCAACCTCCACTTTCTCCACACGTTCCTTATCGGATATCATAGGTAATGATATAAATGTAAACTAAATGTAAACTAAATGTAAACTATTCAGAATGTCACAACATGTCCAATATTCCCTCTATGAATTTTTCGAATTGTTCCATAGGGAGCATAAATATTAATAGGTATATCGAAATGAACATAGAAATTTACATTATGTCAAATTTGTTTATTATGCAAAATAAAAATTCATCTCTATCGATAATTCATATTCCATTCGTGATGAGGTCGACGGAAAAATCTTATAATCAACTCGTTTATTAATTCAGCGATTAATGGTCTCAAACATTAACGCGCTCGCTCCGCTCACGCGTTAAAATATTTCGACCATTAATCGCTCTCATTAATAAACTAGTTGATGAAATAACTATTTCAATTCGGCAATCCAAGATCAAAAATTTAAACTCTCTAATTTTCCACCATTTCAAATTCATTTTCCAGATTTCTACAACACAAATTATTGAATTGGACACTAAAAAAACTACGCTGTGACCATGCAATCGTTGTTTCAAATGTCACGCACAACTCAACACAGTTATCAGAATAAAGAATAGTTGACATTGAACAACTTGGATCTTCCTTGTGCTTCGGGATATTTTTGATAAGGCAAAAATGACATCTACACGACTATACCGGGTGATTTTTTTGAGTGTTTCATCAGAAGGATTCGAGGAAGGAATTTTGATACGAATTCAAGATTCTGTATTTTCATTTTAGAGTACATGAACTTGAATTGTGAAATATTTTCAAGCGGAATCTACTGATAACGCGTATTTACCTATCGGGACTAACCCAACAGTTGAACGAAAAATCATTGAAACAGAAAAAATGGAAAAAAAATTAGGAAATTCAGTTCATGAATGTTAATAATCTTGCGAATGATATCGTCCAATTCTTGATGAGCCTACAACATCGGCAAAAACCACATTCCCGTTTTTTTCTGGCCTCCGCACTCACATTTTATAAAATTTATAAAATACAACCGTTTCCTTATGTCAAATCGAACAGATAGATATATCATTCCTGTGGGCATCCAGAAAAACACACTGAAGCGATTTCCATCTCCCTAATGTAATAACAGTCAGCGTTTCGGCGCCTGGAAATCCTATTTGTCTTATGGAGAACATAAAACGTTATTTCCGCAGGAATAAGAACGGAAAAAGACTGGGGAATGTGGCGAAAAGTTCAATCCCTTAAATGTTTTGATCAAGGCTGGTATGTTTGGATCGATGGAAGTCCTTGAATAATTTCAAGAGGAAACCTGTTCCACTCCTTCATGTACGATGAACGCCAAGTTCAGCCGCATATGAATAACACGGAAGGTGTTTGTTTCAGTTGTAGTTCTAAGTAGCAGTAATCTTCAACGCAATTTCATATACAGTGAATACAGTGATGCACACGGCTTGAAATTATCCGGGTAGCATTTTTCCGTTCCCTATACAGTCAGCGCGACAGGTCGCTCTCACCGTATAGGAAACGGAATGCACAATGGAACACTCCGTTTCCTAGCAGATATGCGCGATGTGCTCACTGTCCTGTTAGCCTTCTGGGTGCCGATGGGACAAATTGCAAATTATTAATAAAGTTTTCTTACTTCCTGTACAGCTTTATTAGGTCTACCAAATTTTTTCTCTGTGAACATTTTTGTAGTCGCGGTTTTTTTTTCAGCAAACCTCTCGTAAGTCGACCATATTTTCATTTTTCTTGAATCAAACTTTCCTTTCTTGTGAAATGCAATCATAAAAACAATCTTGTAGAAATGAGAAAACATCGTCTACCAACATAAACATGACTGATAATCGCATTTTTTAAAAGTATTAATACCATCCCGAATTTTTCAGAATCGGTTGATACAACCATATGAAGTATGAAAATGCAATTGTCCGACAAAAAATGTGGTGATCTTTTGGGATAAAAAAATTATGAATAATGTCCTTTTTTTCTTATTCTCTCTCCACCTTGAAAATACGTCGCGTTCATTCAAAAGTTAAAGAATTCACTGCTCTAATTTGGTTATGAATAGACTATATGCCTTTATTTTATCGGATATAACTTTGCTCATGTTACGAATAAAAAATGTGATTTTTGAGGACCATTTGAGGAGGATGTTCTGAATACTATCATCCAGCTGTCCGACGAATAAAGTTTCTCGTCAATTTCAGTTGTTGCCGATATAATATTCTCAGTAGTGATGGAGTGTTCTTTGTGCAAACATTTGAAAAATATCCGTGGCTTTGAAATGAAAAAGGAGGAAGCGACATCCTTAAACTGTGCAAAATATTCTTGGCATCAAGAGGACATCATAATCACAAATATAAAGATTAAAGATGTCATTCAACCTGACGTTTTTTCTATAAAACGAATCTCTCTAAAATATAAATTCATTCTTGTCCGAATTTAAAAACTCAAAAAAATCATCGACTTTCATCTGTCGGACAAAAAAAACGCCACATGCTTTGTCGGACAATTGCATTTTCATATTTCATATGGTTATGTCAACCGATTCTGAAAAAATCAGAAGTGTATTGGTAATCAAAAAAAAAACGATTTTCAGTCATGTTTATATTGGTAGACAATCAAGTTTCCTCAGATTGTTTTTATGATTGCATTTTACAAAGAAAGAGTACGTCTGTTTAAAAAAAATGAAAATATGGTCGACTGACGAGAGGTTTGTTGAAAAAAATCCGCGACTATACAAAAATGTTCACAGAGGAAACATGTAGTAGACTCTACCTAATAAAGCTATACAGAAAGTAAGAAAACTTTATTGATAATTTGCAATTTGTCCCATCGGTACCCAGAGGACTAACAGGCTAGGACAGTGAGCACATCGCGCATATCTGCTAGGAAACGGAGTGTTAGGGCCCCCGCAGACTGCAGACTTTTTATCGGCCGATAGTTTGGTCGGCTTCTTAATCAGTATGGAGAGGAATCGCTGTAGTGTGCGCACATGCATACCTCTCCATACTGATTAAGAAGCCGACCAAACTATCGGCCGATTAAAAAGGCTGCAGTCTGCGGGGGCCCTTACATTGTGCATTCCGTTTCCTATACGGTGAGACGGTGAGAGCGACCTGTCGCGCTGACTGTATAGGGAACGGAAAAATGCTTCCGGCAATAGGTTCGTATGTCGAATGCCGCGATTGAGTTCGTTAATGGGCGTGGGCGAAATTCTACAAGAGTTTCCGAATAGATATAGCCGCTGCAAATGTTGATTTTCTTCTAGTTCAAAAACTTCAGATACGATCTAGATGAAGAAAACCGGAATCATATAAAATACTACCGAATTATTGAAAAAATTCTCAATATTTCTGTAAAAATCATCTTCCCAAAGATTCCACTCTATTGATATCTTTGAATTTGAATGATCTGTTAACCCATCTTATCCCAGTGGTGCGCTAATGCACCACATACTTTAGGATTTTTTTTGTTAAATACGGAAAACATTTGTGCTTATTCAATTAGAAGTTTTATTATCATCACTTTTGAATAATTTGGTACTGTGTAAGATTTTGATGTATCTTTTGAAAGAAAAGTTTTATGACAACTCTAAAAACGAGAAAACGCATAATTTTATTTCAAATGTTAAAGTGAATCCGAAGCAGTAATAGTACATTGTTTACCGGGTAGGAAAAGCCCTACATTCCTGGACGATTGTGAAGATTGCAACACAGACTCCAGGAATGTGGCTTTTCCTACGAAGTAAACAATAAACATACTACAAAACTGAAAAATGTTACATCAAAATAACTTGAAATTTTCTAAGGAATCTATTTCTGCAATAAAAAAATGGTGTTCTAATTTGAAAAACGGAAGTTGACGTCATTTCCGGAAAAACCGGAGGTGCTCATGCCTTGAAAATATTTTAGATTTCATCAGCATCGTGAAATACTTATAAGTGCTGAATTTCTGAAAATACGTTCAGTAGTTTCCCGTATAAATATGGGTGAGGTTCCTCGTGAAAGACCCTGTATGTCTATCTCTTAAGGATAACTCACAATAACCATTTTTTATCCTTTACTTTTTACGGGAAAAATGGCTTATTTAGGAAGTTATTTTGAGCAATACAGCATTAATCCTTATCCAATTAAGTACCGGGTTTTCACTATAAATTGACCCCCCTCCTCTAACTCTGTCAAAGAAACAGTTACATAAAAATATTTCATACGAAAATTGTACGAGATCGAATAAATTTTCTGAAATTAATGACGTCGATTGGCCTATACATTACAGGGTGAACAACATATTGAATGCAACTAATTTTTTCAAATGGGACCCCTGTATATTCTTTCATATTTTGATTGATTATTCTTTTTCGATATCGAATAAATAGACGTATGTGGGTCTTTCTCTTTTATTTCCAGAGTTTCAAAGTTTTGAAATGAAACAACGGAATGAAAAATAAATATGTGAAATCATTTCAAAATTCTTGATATTCAAACAATTTACTTGAAAGCAAAATTTTTTCAATGAATACCTAACAATATCCAATGAAAAATAAAAAAAAATTGGAACTATGGTAGTAGTGAATAAATAATATCAAATTAGTTCCCAAAATTTGAAACTCTGTGGTACTCAGAATAAGAGAATTAGACCAAACATATGTTATATATTCGAAATAAGGGGAAAACGAGCTTGCCAAATATTGAAAAACATTAGTCGACTTCGTGAAACTTTTGTGAGAAACATTTTATTGTACCTCTTTTAGTAACAAAGTTAAAGGGGGGTCAAATTATGGTGGAAAACCCGGTACCCCAAATACATTGCCCATTCAATGTAGATCAATATGGCCCTTTTACAGCATGTTATTTAAATGAATATTTTCGAAAATATTACAGATTTAAAATGCAGGGACATAGCGGTGCGGCGCCGGCACTACCGTTGTTTACAAGGATTGCATTGCATCCGTGCGAAGCCGGGGCGGGTCGCTAGTTGATTAATGTTTTCCAAAGCCACCCCTTTCACCGGATCTGATAAGCGTTATCACAGTAAGAAAATATTCATCAATGGAGATTTTTTTTTTGAGTTTGCGACCATGTGCATTCCATAATTTCATTTTTATTGCTAAATTGTCAAGTGAAAGTGACGCTTTTGTCGTTCTACTTTTTCGTTTTTCATTCTATTGAAAAACAGCGTATATCTTTTGTTGTATTCATTTGGAAGTTCGAATATCTTCCATTATGCAAGGGAAAACGAACGAGATCCCATTACACGATTCAATCGGCGAGAAGTGAGGTTGGGTAAAGCAGATAGCGGAACCTTCCGAGAATATAATTTTGGGTGAAACATAGAAATGAAGTTATTGTTGACTTGTCGTTTGTGCTACAATAAATTCAGTTAGGAAGTGCAGTCAATCCTTAGAATGACCCAAGATTTCTGTATTCATTTTCTAGGGTCCTCTGTCTGAGGTGGCTGAAAAACTGATAACCATCAGGTACTTGAGAATGCTTCCAGCTTCACACTAAAATTCCTTATTGCAGGACCATATAAAATTTCATCGAGAAAAAATCCCAATATTTCTGCAAAAACCGACTGAGTTGGAAACCAGTCCGAAATTAATTGTGTATAACTTTCCAATTTTGAATAGAAAATTTCCAGGAAATATGAAAATTCAAATATTTTCAGATGAACCAGAACAACCATATTTATCAGAATCCTGAATTTGACGAGCACATGAAATATTATTTCAATACTATTCATATTTTGCTGCTGGCGAATTGTTCAATCACCTAAAAATGACATTCGTTTATCCATATTCATTTTCCATTTCGATGAAGCGAATATTGAAAAGCTCTTCACAGACTGTTGAATGCAATAGTATGCTATATCTGGCCTGGAAATATTTCTATTGACAATCCAGTGAACATTCAATTTGCCAATTTTGTCTCATTTATACTGGAAAAATTGTTTGCTTCGGAATAATTGTTGAAATTTGACTTTTCAGCGCAGGACTATGAATATGAAAAACTCGTTCGTTTATAAATGGCACATGTATATGGGTACCGAGTGACCAACGGACAAATGTGAAATGTCTGTTTGTGAGTTTGTTATTCGTTCTGGAACTGGAGGAATAGGTCATATAGACCCATACTTTCGAAATACCGATTGCATAAGGGCCGGTATATTCAACCTGTCTATGAAGTGTCAAACAACTATCTGTTCACCAAATTTATCCACCTTCTGTAATTTAATTAGCTAAATTTACCATAATTTTCTCCTCTGTAGTTATGAAACGATGATTTTTATATGATAACGATGTTTTTACTAGGTCAGTACAATTCGATGTATACAGCGTATATACAGGGTGAGTCTTTGACTTGTACATATACATATTTAAACTGTAGATTTCTATCATCGAACGAAACACTTTTTTCTTATACCATTTATCAAAATTCGGTCTCCTTTGAAAGATACGAAAATGTCGAAAATCCATTAAAAAACACTTTTCTTCGGAACCATTATTTCAAATGAACTGAATTTTGATTGAGTGTTTACTCTATTCATGATGCATATTCATCTATCAAAACTTATTCAATATTTTTTCATATATAATACCACTAGAGATGAAATTTTGCCGGCAAAATTTCTCTATTGTAAAATGAAAGTTTGTTGCTCATGACATTTTTCCAAAATCACTCGCCTGACGGCTCGTGATTTTGATACAAATGTCATTCGCGAAATTGCCGAGAAGCAACAAACTTGAATATTACAAGAGAGAAATTTTACCTGCTTAAATTTCATCTCAGTGGTATTCGACATGACTATTTCTCGAGAAAATGTGTCTGAAGATGGACACATTGGGCTTGTATTGCGCTATTTGACAAATAAGTATTCATCATAGATCAACTAAACGTTGTTTGTTTTCTCTATGGTATTCATTCCCGAAGCTATCTATGAATTTGAGAAACGTCAAAAATTTTGTCGCTGAAAAACCAAGTTGTTGATTTTGCCCGTTACCATGTTTTATCGATGAGAAACAAGTGTTGCTAAGGAAAATTCCTCACTAAAAATGGAATGAGTGTAATAGTCATATATAATACCACTAGAGATGAAATTTTGCCGGCAAAATTTCTCGATTGTAAAATGAAAGTTTGTTGCTTTCGGCAATTTCGAGAATGACATTCGTATCAAAATCACGAGCCGTCAGGCGAGTGATTTTGGAAAAATGTCATGAGCGAAATTTCCGAAAGCAACAAACTTGAATATTACAAGAGAGAAATTTTACCTGCTTAAATTTCATCTCGAGTGGTATTCGACATGACTATTTCACGAGAAATGTGTCTGAAGATGGTCAAATTGGGCTTGTATTGCGAGATTTGACAAATAAGTATTCATCATAGATCAACTAAACGTTTTTTGTTTTCTCTATGGTAGTCATTCTCGAAGCTATCTATGAATTTGAGAAATTTTTTCGCTGAAAAACCATGTTGTTGGTTTTGCCGATGTGAATGTTTTATCGATGAGAAACGAGTGTTGCTAAGGAAACTTCCTCACTAAAAATGGAATGAGTGGAATAGTCATATATAATACCACTAGAGATGAAATTTTGCCGAGAAGCAACAAACTTGAATATTACAAGAGAGAAATTTTACCTGCTTAAATTTCATCTCGAGTGGTATTCGAAATGACTATTTCTCGAGAAAATGTGTCTGAAGATGGTCGGTCACATTGGGCTTGTATTGCGCTATTTGACAAATAAGTATTCATCATAGATCAACTAAACGTTGTTTGTTTTCTCTATGGTATTCATTCCCGAAGCTATCTATGAATTTGAGAAACGTCAAAAATTTTGTCATAAGTAATATCATGAGTGCATCCAATTTTTCCGAAAAAAATCGAAAAAACACGTTGCTAAGTAATATTTTAACAAGAAGCATGAGTGCAGGTGGCAACAAAAATCCGAGTCGAAGACGAGGATTTTTGCACCTGCACGAATGCTTTTTGTTAAAAAAATATTACTTCGCACTGTGTTTTTTCGATTTTTTTCACAGGAAAAATTAGATGCACGAATGGTATTTGACAAGACTATTTCTTGAGTAACAGATTATTCTGGATGCATCTATGTATGTATTATTAATTTTCGTTGACAACAACTGTCAAGTTTTGCCGCGGGTAAACCCGAAAAAACTACTGACAGCTGCTGCCAAACAATTTTTCCATCTAGAAACCATTTGTGATTCAAAATTGCGCGTTTCTGATTGGTGGAAATTAAGACTAGGGAAATAGTCGCTGAAAAACCAAGTTGTTGATTTTGCCCGTTACCATGTTTTATCGATGAGAAAAAAGTGTTACTAAGGAAAATTCCTCACTAAAAATGGAATGAGTGGAATAGTCATTATTAATTATAAATTATCAAGCCTGAAAACTGAGAATGCCGAAGGTTCTTCTGTAGGCTCATTTTTTGAAAAGTGGGGAATTCCACTGTCCGTTTAAAAGTGTTTCTGTAGGGTTATGCGTGGACTTTTATATTCTTCTTTCGAATGAACTATCAAGAAGTAACGGACTGTTCTGTCCATTATTTCTCGGTGAAATTTCAACACTCGATTCTTGATTTCCATACAAGAAAATAGCATAACTGAATCTTCCAACTATGTTTATAACGTATGGTCCTAAAGTTTTGGGAAAAATTTCAGAAGCATATAACTCTGACTTAAATAATCTTATATGTTTATCAAATTATTCAACAATTTAACTTAACTATCCTTATTATAAATTAAAATTCGAATAACAGACAAGGGACCATTATTTTCGATTTGCCGAATAATTTCCCTGACACGTTGCTTCTCAATCAGACCATGTGAAAGTTTTCCCAAAACTTTAGGACCATACGTTATACGTGAAACATTTCCAGTATTAACAGAGAAAAAGTTTCTTCAAAATTCGCCAGTTCTCAGAAATTATTGAATTCACATGATATTTTCTTAAATTCATTTTTTTCCCGAACTAAATGAACATTTTGTTAAATACCTAATTACTACGACAAATATTTAGGAACGGCAACGTTTTTTTATTGCAGAAATAGATTCCTTAGAAAATTTCAAGTTATTTTGATGTAACATTTTTCAGTTTTGGTTGGAAAATTCTCTCTGAGCGGGAGAATTCGAAAAAAAAATCGAAAATAGAGCTCCGCTGAAACAAGAATAACTTCGAGGTTTTTGGATGGAAAATTTTCATTTTTGGGATTTTTCAAGATGTAAGATCGATGTATCCACTTTAAAAATCGAAATCGCGATTCATGATACAGGGGGTGAAAAAATCGCTTTCAAAGTTAGGGATGACAAAATCGTGAAAAATCATTTTTTTCAAATTAGAACCCCATTTTTTTATGGCAGATATTGAATCTACGTTGAAAAATAATGTGAGTGTATGCATCACACCCTTGCCCTAAAGTGGATATTAACTCAGAAAATATCCATTTTAGGGCAAGGGTGTGATGCATACACTCACATTATTTTTTAACGTAGATTCAATATCTGCCATAAAAAAATGGGGTTCTAATTTGAAAAAATTGATTTTTCACGATTTTGTCATCCCTAACTTTGAAAGCGATTTTTTTACCCCCTGTATCATGAATCGCGATTTCGATTTTTAAAGTGGATACATCAATCTTACATCTTGAAAAATCCCAAAAATGAAAATTTTCCATCCAGAAACCTCGAAGTTATTCTTGTTTCAGCGGAGCTCTATTTTCGATTTTTTTTTTCGAATTTTCCCGCTCAGAGAGAATTTTCCAACCAAAACTGAAAAATGTTGCATCAAAATAACTTGAAATTTTCTAAGGAATCTATTTCTGCAATAAAAAAATGGTATTCTAATTTGAAAAACGGAAGTTTTCGTCATTTCCGGAAAAACCGGAGGTGCTCATGCCTTGAAAATATTTTAGATTTCATCAGCATCGTGAAATACATATAAGTGCTGAATTTCATGAAAATACGTTCAGTAGTTTCCCGTATAAATATGGGTGAGGTTCCTCGTGAAAGACCCTGTATAAACATTATCGTTGACACATTTCTCGCTCTTCATCTCGATATCGTGTACCTTCCGAAGATTCATTCATTCAGTACGATGAATAGCCTGTTGAAATGGGTAATGGGAACCTTTGTGGCAGAATGATAGTTATTGAGGCTATGAATTGTGAACGAAATGCATCAATAAAAATGCGTGACCGAGCAGGGGCGGATCTAGGAATTTTTTGAGGGGGGGGCGATTCCAAAGTAACACAGTAATAATTCTCGGATAAACCAGCAAAAATTATATTATCAAAGAACGAATTCTAATCCCGAGGGGGGGGGCGAAACCACCTTCGCCCCCCCCCTAAATCCGCCACTGTGACCGAGTGCGCGACGTATTCGTCGTTTACTCAAAAATCGTTTACTCAAAAATCCTTCGTACTCCGATCGGTGAAAAAACTTCTTTCAATTCATTTAATTCCGAAGAATGGCAGAAGCTCACGTTCCGGATGAATCAATGTTAAAGTGTTCTCTTTCAATCTGGAATAGCTTCGGGAGCAGCAGGAGCGTCTGTTGAGAACCTTTCCGAATGGGCCGAGGGCAATAATACCTTTCGAAATCTGTTAAGGGAATTCAATAACAATCCGAGAACAATCGGTTGATTCGACTGCGCCTGATGAACTTGAACATTGTTTCCGTTTTCGGAATGAACGAGAACGACTGCCTATTAGCCAAACGAATGGAAGTCGGTATATGTGTGATATAGCGGGAAATATCCGGCGAAGAAAGAGCATTTTGAGGGATTAGCAACTGATTTCTACTTAATTTGGATTTTTTTCTCAATTTCTCATCATTGTGAGATTGGGGCATTGTATACAGGGGGAATCAGGGTCTATGGTTCGTTTGGCGTTCACGGTGAACGGAGAGCAAAAACACATTGAAAATTTGGATTCTCAGAAAAGAAAAAGTGTTCTATCGATCTTTAATTTTTTCAGTGCTGGCAGAGGTTTCTGAGTAATTCACACTGAAAATCTAAGGAAGCTGAAATTTCGGATGCAGATTTCCGAGATCCTATACATCATGTACGTGTTACGAAATACGCTTCTTATTATACATGATCATTCAAAATTCGATGAGTTACCGAGACCTACAAAAACGGTTGAAAGTGCAGTTTTTGAAATAGAATGCCACATATATTTTGAGAACCACGGAGAGAGAATAGAATTTCCCTTCAAATAATATACTATATTGCTAATTGCTATTGTAAGATTTTCGAATTAGAAGCAAGTTTCTATGAAAGTTACATTATTTTATTAGGTAACTTTGAAATGAACTAAAATGGGCGGTAACGATTCAAATGAAGTTTTGATGAAGCTGCCCATTCTTTATGAACAATCTGAACAAATTTCAGCAAGAACATGCAGAATCTTCAATGGAAATCGGTTTTCAGGAAGAGTTCAGTTTCAACATTCACACCGATAATACTTGTATTTCCTGAATGTATTTTCCCAATTCAATCAATTTATGACAACTTTGCGGTATTCAAAGCAGTTTGTTTGAATAAAAAACAAGTTTTGACTTTACTGGTCCTATTTATGATTGAAATTCTCACATGGTTAAGAATAAAAACGAAAACTTGTGGAAAGTTTTTAGCAATAACTTCAACAGCTCATATTAATGTCCAAAAATCTGGATGAATTTCGCGTCCGAGTACACGGTACACCTGGTTTCATGTCATGTTGCTAGCTTTATCACCCGGCGGCTTGTGATGAAAGTTTTACCGAAAGGGTCAAACCTGACATCAATGATAATATCACAACCGGTGACGTTGACATGATTGCCATGAAATAGATGCATAGGAACCCTGATGTAACGGTTTCTAACTGAAAATCGTGACCAAAAATTGTAGATCAAAACAGCACTCTAGATTGTAGATCTACTTCCGGAATAATCCGCAATATTTCTCGGTCGTGGCGCTAATGCGGCAATGGAAAATAGTGCGATACCTTTCGGAAGAAATGAAAAGTAGGACTCTATCACAGTTCTTTTCGATCGACAAGAAAGTCTCAAACAAAATTTAATCAGTACCAACATCAGGTTGCATCTATGTGTAACGATATACAGGGTGTTTGGTAATTCGACGTGAACCTTGGAAAGGGATATACAAGACGTCATTTGCAGTGAATTGCGTCGAGTAAAGCATGGTCCGAAAATCTATGGTTACGAAGATATGACTATTTTTCAACTTTTTTCAAATTTTGTGCTTCGTTATCGAAAATAATTGATTTTGTAAAAACTTCTTAACTCTAAATAGTCAAAAAATATTTTTTTCAAAGCTGAGGAGATGGTCCTTATTTCTCTCGAAAAAGTATTCACTAAAAATTCAGATAACCCGAGATTTACAGGGTCATAAATGGCTGCATCTGTTTTCCTCATAAAATCTTGATAAAACAATTGAGAATTACTCGAAAAAAGTATTATGAACTTGGTGTACAAATTAATGTAAGGAATTTCCTTGTTTCATCAGCTTTCCAAAAAGGTACATACGTCAATAATTCCTTCAAAAAATATGGCCGGAAAACCAAGCAGACAACAGACTTTTTCGAGTCATTTAGATATCGAACCAAGGCCCGCTTACGGCTTACGAATCACGCCGAGTGAAATAAAGGGTAATAGGATATCTGAATGACTCGAAAAAGTCTGTTGTCTGCTTGGTTTTCCGGCCATATTTTTAGATTGCATGAAGGAATTATTGACATATGTAGCTTTTTGGAAAGGTGATGAAATAGGGAAGTTTCTCTCGAAATTTGTACACCAAGTTCATATTACTTTTTTCAAGTAATTCTCAATTGTTTTATCAAGATTTCATGAGAAAAACAGGTGCAGCCATTTATGACCCTGTATATCTCGGGTTATCTGAATTTTTAGAGAATAATTTTTTGCAAGAAATGAAGACCATCTCCTCAGCTTTGAAAAAAATATTCATTGAATATAAAGAGTCGAGTAGTTTTCACAAAATTGATTATTTTCGATAACGAAGCGGAAAATTTCAAAAAAATTGAAAAATCGTGATATCTTCGTAACCATAGATTTTCGGACCATGCTTTACTCGACGCAATTCACTGCAAATGACATCTAGTAGAGCCCTTTTCAAGGTTCACGTCGAATTACCGAACACCCTGTATATGCTACTCAATATGAAGTTGTTTCAAATTGCGCGTTTTTTTTACATATCTAAATAAAATTTAGATGGCGCACTGAATTCGTCTGGGTATTTTGACATTTAAGAAGTGTGACATTTATGAAAATGGCTTCATGCACGATACAACAACGCGTTCAAATTGCGGAATTATTTTATGAAAATCGGGGATCTGTGAAAAGTATTTTAAGTTAATAATGTGAATTTTATGGTTTACATAATCGTCCATCTGAAAGCACTATTGGTCAAATTATTGAAAAATTTCAAAAGGCAGGTTCGGTGGAAGACCAAAGAAGGGAAAAATACAGTCGTAGCGGTCGTTCACAAGAAAATATTGCTCTGGTTCGTGAAAGTGTTTCTAAAGACCCTGAAATGTTCATAAGACGACGTTCACAACAAGTTGGACTTAGTGGGTCCACAACATGGCGGATTTTACACAAGGATTTAGCTCTGAAGGCATAAAAGGTTCAAATAACACAGGAACTGAAGCAATTAGATCATTTAAAACGTCGTTCATTTGTCATTTTTATCAACGAAAAACCAGCTGATTTTTCTTAAAAAATCATGTTTTTCTATCAGGCACATTTCGAACTTGGTGGCTATGTTAATAAACAAAATTGTCGTATCTGGGGTGAGGAAAATTCACGAATTATTCATGAGAAACCTTCGCATCCTAAACGAGTCACTGTTTGGTGTGCATTATGCTGCTGGTGAAGTTGTAACTGTCAATGGTGATCAAGACCGTCGGATGATAACAGAATTTTTGTTGCCTGAATCCATGAATATTGATCTGGAGCATATTCGGTTTCAGCATCAGGATGGCGCTCCGCCTGACTTTGCAAATGACACAATTGATTTAGACAAAAAAAAAGATTTAAAGACAAAAATTTCGCGGACGAAAAATCTCCAGAAACGGTGATGTCAATTGGTCTATTTTCTTTGGGTTTATGTGAAAAGCCAGGTTTATGCGAATAATCTACAATCGATTTCTGAACTAAAGGTTCAAATTATTCCTGTCATTACTCATTAATGAGATAGAGCCTCAATTATTGTCAACATGTCATTGAAAAATTCAACAAAAGAGTGGACGTCTATAGAGCTGCAAGAGGAGGCAATTTGGTAGATATCATTTTTCGTACATAAATTTTATAAGTGATAGTTCAATTACCAAAAAGAAGTTTTCGAAAATGAATGCAATTTATGTGTTTTATTCATTCTAAATTCTAAACACCCTGTGCCATGAAGAATAAATGAAAAAATCAAGGGGATCTGCATTTTCGAGTGGTTATCTTCATTTCCATGAAATATAAATAACTCTGTACCAAAATCTGCGGCAAATGGAATAAGGGAAAAATGGAGAACCCATCGAACCTTACCGGCTGTTCCATCCGAAATACGTTATCCAAATTAGAATTGCAAAATTGTGTTTATCTGGCCTCGCCAGGCATTTTGTCTGAATTTTGTTCCAGTCGGCATCAGCCCAGTCCAACGAATCAAGATAATATATATGACCGTAAACAGGAAAGAACCCGTATCTCCATTCTCGCCTGAAAAATTAATATGCATTATTTCGAGACAGTTGAATGAAGTTTTTTTTTAAATAAATAATGCGATACTTCCTTTACCGTGTAGCATTCATTAAGCAATTCCGTCAGTCGTAAAGTTCATATAGTCAGTTTGGAAGGAGAATTAATTTCATTCAGAAAATATACCCGAGCTTAATTCAAGAGCGAATTCCAAATTCCTATCCGACATGCCTTCATGAAGCCTCGTAATATGACCAATTATCGTATCACTAACTTTTATTCGTTCGCTCGTTCTTCGCGAATTCATACTAAGTACTGTTATGATTCCCTTTTATGTGACTTTCCCTTTTATGTGACTTTATATTCCGAATAATATGAATTTGGAATCTAACAAATCAATAAAAAATTTCAATTTTTATAAGCCCGGTATACTCTCTCTCTCTCTCTCTCTCTCTCTCTCTCTCTCTCTCTCTCTCTCTCTCTCTCTCTCAATTTAGGGTCCAAATCATAAAATGAAAAATTTAGATTTTATCAAATTCAATAATAATATTAACTTCCTACCTTCTCTTCTTTTTCTTCGTTATCTCCATTCCTTTCAGATATTTAGTTGCATTTTCTTCCACTTTTCTATTGCATTCATTCACAATTTCTTGTCTTTTGTTTTCAAGTTTCCTGATCATTCCGATACACTCATTTCTCATCATCAATATGAGGCAATCTTCAGTATTAGTATTTGGAAAATTACACATTCCATTTTTATAAATCTTCTGCATTAATATCTTATTTTTCTTCTTGTTTATGTTGATAATTTTTGAGTTTTTCTGCTACTTCTTCTGCGAAATCTTGTTCATACTTATTTATTTTATCTATAGCAATATCCATTTTTATGTCTACTTCATGATTCAATACGTTTATTTCATCTTCATTTTCTTTCATCTTTGCGAACATTTGGTCTTTTTCATTTTTCATTGTACCCTTTAAATCTTCGATAATATCATCATAAATATTTTTTATTTTGTTCCTCTATAATTGTATTCATTTTCTCTAGTACTTTTACAATTTTATCCATTTGGCTTTCCTATGAATCTTGCTCTTTGGTTATTCCTTCCTTTTCAGTTATAATTTCTTCATTTCTTTTATTTCTTAATTCCATATTATGGTTAGCCATTTCTTCCTTCCTTCTTGATTCATTCATTATTGATTTTTCTAATTTTATCCTAACTATTCACAGAATCTATTTTCTATGTACCTACCTACAAACTTCAAAAACAAATCTATCTCTGAATCTTTCATTTTCAATTTGGCCTCAATATATCGGAATTAATTTTGAAATGATATTTTGAACCATAACATTACTTATTGTTAATTCAAATTCAAAATGCTGTAACATTCCAGGAAATGTTCTTCCTGGAAATATTATGAAGAAGTGTAAGAGAGCAAATACTTCCCTGTGTCGTTAAGGGGGCTTTTACGTTAAAGGGGAGATTACACTTATAGGGGGAGATTATACTTATATTTTTGGCTTGGCTTGTGATCGTCTATGTTTGGTAGGACTCTATGCTATGTTGTAGTAACTCAGATTCGTAATAACTCAGATTAGTGAAATATAGGATGGGAAATAGTGAGGTGAAATAGATAAATAATACTCAAGATTGGACACAAGGTGGAACAGGCCTTTATTGGTCCGGCGAAGCGTTTCGAGAGAAAAGCTTCTTAAGGGAAAACGAAACAAATCCAATTCCTCATTGGATTTGAAAGCAAAAACCCTTATAGCATTACAGATGAAATGTTTACAATCCATAGATCAATAATTAATAAGACGAGCACTGGTGGTATGTACAATATGGAGCTTCCTATACTCCGGTAAGATGGCTACTGGCACAATCCTGATAAATAGTATAATTCCAAGTTGTTCTAAGGTTATAGGCATAGAAGTGTGTCACCTGTTATCCCAGTTTTACGCAGCGCTCTTACAGCTCCGTGTGTAAGAATCCTTCCTTCCGAGTGCTATGTGTGTGATCCGATTCGCGTTGGTTTGGAAGTAATCAATAAACTCTCTACATTTCCTGTTGACTGATGAACGTTGGAACCAGATCGAAGCAATCCTTCCATAGGACACTTGCCTGGCTCGCCAAGGCCCGAAGACGAGGCTATGTTTCTGAGACCGTTCGTCAATAGAACACTCAGGGGAATTTTCACTGGCCACAGATGTGGGGGATGTTTTCCCTGGCACAGACGATATAAACAGTTATCCTAGGCCTCCAAACCAAGTATTGTTGAACGTGAAATATTACTCTAAAAGCAACAACTCCAATGCCTATACCATTATGTCGAGTGAATAGTTAACTGTACCGGTATTTCTTACCAACAGTATAAGAATATTCCAAGTGGGTTAATGGCAGTAGAACGAAGTTCCACAATATTCAGTAGAAATGCAATAATAAAATAGATAAGCTTACATGGGGTTAAATCCTGTGAAAAGAAACAGTATTGTTAAGAATGGAGAAGTGTACATTACCAGTGAACAAAGGCAGCGTCTTTTAAAGAGAATCTAAAATGGCGGATTCCTTGAAGAGGAACTCCATTTCAAAGAATTACCTATTGAAAAAGTAGAACGAAAGTAGAAGTGTTCGAAAGTGAAGGGCTGAAGCAAGAAGGAAAAGAGAGCTCCTGTTTGTTTTTCGTTCTCTGAGGTTAATTCTTCCACAGAATCGCATGTCTTCGATGGTCACAGAAGAACAAGAGCACATCATGGTGGATCTTTTATATGATTCAAATCTCCTATTTATAAAGATGCGAATTTCGTAAAGTATTGCTTGAAGTCGTACTACTATTCATCATCCACAGAATTATAAAATAATATTAAATAAGTTTCATTCAACGTAGCTCCACAGTTCGACAATAGACAGCGTTGCAAAGTTGGAAGCCATGAAGTAGTCTGAGTCTGGCAACGGTGCATTTAATTTTCTTAGAGGGTAGGAAATTCAGAAATGGTACAGTCGACCCCAGAAGCTTGGACATTATGATGAAAGAGAATAAGGGCGAAGCTTCGAAAATTATAACATGAGAATTTCCATTTGTAGAAGTAGGCATAGGTCGAAATATTTTAAGATGGGTATCGTGACATAGAAATGGGCATCTGTCGCAGTGGAACTAGTTGACTAACTTACAAATATTGATCTTTAAGAAAACAGTTACACTTCTCACATCACTCCAGGCATAATCGACATCTTCACAATGGAGCACTGAACATCACACATCTCGTCTTGTTCTTGTTTCTACTGGATCCTACTGAAGAAGATGGAAACCTATACGACCCCAACTTCAAAGAACTTCTCTGCTATTGGTTCAGCGGCAGCATCCAGACATGGCTTCTCGTGGCATCCTTCCGTTGTGGTGTCGAACATTCAGCCCTACGACCCCAGACTTGAAAAACTTCATGAATCCTATTCGATAAACTTCTTTCTTGAATTAGGAGCAGGCATGACGAGTGCCTCAGTTTGATTGGCCTCAATCAAGTATCTAAAGAATGACAAAATGAAATTAGTGGAAAGTAGGTATCCATTGGTAAGAAGAATCATCACAAGTGGCTGTGATAAAATTCCAAAAGGTTTCACCAGAAAGGTTCTTGAAGAATGGGATCCTATTGATTTGATAATAATCAAAACTGTTGCGACCCCCATTGGTGAAGACTCTAATGACATCCGGTTGGCTGCCATCTTTCGAAGAAGTGAAATCAAAACAATTTGATTCGTTTATTCTGTCTGCCAATCCTGAAACACTTGAAGTAAGGAATGTACCTATGAAAACATCTATGAAATATCCATGGAATCCTCCTGACAAAATGGTGGCCTCTCAGTATCCTGATATCCTAAAATGGTGGAAGTACCCTAACAAATCATAAGTTAGTTGAAGATGATTGATCGGCAGGAACCTTCTCTCTCCGGAAATTATAAAAACATGGCAGAAGATCCTACAGAATATGCAGCATACATCTTGTGAAATCCCAAGTGTAATGATGACACATAAAAATAGTACAAGTGCAATACAAAATGGATGCCTGATTGAATATGATTTCTCAATGGTTCACTTCTAATTCTAAAAGCTTCGTAGGGTCCCTACTTCATCTACATAACGCTATTCCTAAAATGCTTCGTTACAATAATGGAATCCGAGATAAAGAACTGACTCTCAAATATCAGTCGTCCTCCATTTGCAAATCAACTCCTCATCTCCGAACCATTCCCAACACCAAATACATATTCTAAAACGGCACATGCTAAGAGAAACCATATTCAGATAAGTTCAAAACGTTTTCACTGGTTATTTAAAATTGAATAAACACTTGGTACCTTTATATGTCAATTCCACCTGTTCTTTCGAAGAAAGGTATGCACAGAGAGATCATGTAGAAAAAAGGATATAACTTGAAGACAATACAGATACCATAGATTATCACATGTCTCCTGGGACTTTACAGAGACGATTTCAAAGTATCTGTGGACAGTTGATCGATGGATACCTATTCCTAAAACAGAATTAAACAGCAGATAAACTGGAACACAACTGAAAATAAAATATTAGTAACAATAAATTTCAACCTCAAATTTCCACATTTCACAATCGTTTGAGTTATCTTAGGTCACGGCAACTCTGTAACATTCCTCCCTTTTGTAAGGTGGAGAAATATTATTAAAGGGGATGAGAAGGGCAGATCCTTCCCTGTGTTGTTGAAGGGGAGATTACACTTATAGGGGGAGATTATACTTATATTTTTGGCTTGGCTTGTGATCGTCTATGTTTGGTAGGACTCTATGCTATGTTGTAGTAACTCAGATTCGTAATAACTCAGATTAGTGAAATATAGGATGGGAAATAGTGAGGTGAAATAGATAAATAATACTCAAGATTGGACACAAGGTGGAACAGGCCTTTATTGGTCCGGCGAAGCGTTTCGAGAGAAAAGCTTCTTAAGGGAAAACGAAACAAATCCAATTCCTCATTGGATTTGAAAGCAAAAACCCTTATAGCATTACAGATGAAATGTTTACAATCCATAGATCAATAATTAATAAGACGAGCACTGGTGGTATGTACAATATGGAGCTTCCTATACTCCGGTAAGATGGCTACTGGCACAATCCTGATAAATAGTATAATTCCAAGTTGTTCTAAGGTTATAGGCATAGAAGTGTGTCACCTGTTATCCCAGTTTTACGCAGCGCTCTTACAGCTCCGTGTGTAAGAATCCTTCCTTCCGAGTGCTATGTGTGTGATCCGATTCGCGTTGGTTTGGAAGTAATCAATAAACTCTCTACATTTCCTGTTGACTGATGAACGTTGGAACCAGATCGAAGCAATCCTTCCATAGGACACTTGCCTGGCTCGCCAAGGCCCGAAGACGAGGCTATGTTTCTGAGACCGTTCGTCAATAGAACACTCAGGGGAATTTTCACTGGCCACAGATGTGGGGGATGTTTTCCCTGGCACAGACGATATAAACAGTTATCCTAGGCCTCCAAACCAAGTATTGTTGAACGTGAAATATTACTCTAAAAGCAACAACTCCAATGCCTATACCATTATGTCGAGTGAATAGTTAACTGTACCGGTATTTCTTACCAACAGTATAAGAATATTCCAAGTGGGTTAATGGCAGTAGAACGAAGTTCCACAATATTCAGTAGAAATGCAATAATAAAATAGATAAGCTTACATGGGGTTAAATCCTGTGAAAAGAAACAGTATTGTTAAGAATGGAGAAGTGTACATTACCAGTGAACAAAGGCAGCGTCTTTTAAAGAGAATCTAAAATGGCGGATTCCTTGAAGAGGAACTCCATTTCAAAGAATTACCTATTGAAAAAGTAGAACGAAAGTAGAAGTGTTCGAAAGTGAAGGGCTGAAGCAAGAAGGAAAAGAGAGCTCCTGTTTGTTTTTCGTTCTCTGAGGTTAATTCTTCCACAGAATCGCATGTCTTCGATGGTCACAGAAGAACAAGAGCACATCATGGTGGATCTTTTATATGATTCAAATCTCCTATTTATAAAGATGCGAATTTCGTAAAGTATTGCTTGAAGTCGTACTACTATTCATCATCCACAGAATTATAAAATAATATTAAATAAGTTTCATTCAACGTAGCTCCACAGTTCGACAATAGACAGCGTTGCAAAGTTGGAAGCCATGAAGTAGTCTGAGTCTGGCAACGGTGCATTTAATTTTCTTAGAGGGTAGGAAATTCAGAAATGGTACAATGCCATTCATAACTTCATGTGAATATATTCGATTAGAACCTAACAATTCCATGTGACATTATTCAATCGCTTATACATAAACAAATGAGACTAACAAGAACATCAGAATATTTGACAACTATACAGAGGCGGAGCTTGAATTTTGAATTTTAGTATTAAGGTGGGCGTTGAATGTAGTGTGTTTTTATTTCAAGTTGCATTTAAAAATGGTTTCACTTTGAGAACTGAAATTTTGTGGGTAAACTCAGAAAGGATTGGAGTTCTTAATGAGATAATTGAGATTAATTGTATTTCAACAGTTCATTTTTT
The DNA here is from genome assembly GCA_910592335.1 of Adalia bipunctata. NCBI lineage: Eukaryota > Metazoa > Arthropoda > Insecta > Coleoptera > Coccinellidae > Adalia > Adalia bipunctata. The sequence continues at coordinate 35,267,142 of OU342948.1, forward strand.
TTCTTTGAAAAATATAAGAAAATGAACCAACTCATGCTTCTGTTTTATTTCAAACGAAAGACCCATGAAAATAGTTCAACTTTCGATTAAAAGTGAATCTAAAGATAATTTTATTCAGAAAAACAACTCGAAATACGGAATTGGCAGAAAATGGCCAAATTCAAATTTTAGCAGGAAAAAGTTCCTGCTTTACCCATATATTCACTAATTTCATGGTTCTGCGATTTTCGGATAGAGAGCGTCATTGTACATTTCTTCCATAATTAGGTAGATATTCATAGAACTCATAGAGATAATGTGAGTTCTATGGAGATATTCCATAAAATGCACGGTGGCGCCTCTATCGGTTGACTTTTTCTACGCGCTTCAAACGGCGACCTTAACTGATTCAATTCATCAGAGCTTCGCGTTTTTTAAAAGCGAGCCGCCAAAACTGCCATATACACGAACAAAATATGTAAGTATCATTGATTATCGAGTTGAATATGTTTTTTCGATACCTTTTAAAAGCACTTGCCACTTGCTGTAGGGTTCCATTTAAAATTATTGGACACAATGGCCCTGTGACGTCATCTTTGACGATTTCGTTATTAATCATCATCAGTAGGGAAGTTTACAATCTTTTATATTCGGTTTCCAAATTTGTTTATGTATAATTGTTCCAAATATAAGAGGGGGAAGGGGTTTTTTGAGAAGCACTGTGTGTATGCCTATAATTTCCACAGAACTGCTATAATCAAAATGTCACGAATATTGACACGAATTATTTCTTGGAAAAACTATCGATTATCACAACACGTTCACCAGAATGAATTGAAATATTTGAATTAACTAATAAGAATCTATCATGAATTGTGAAAAATGCCACTGGAAGTGAAAAGCACGAAACTTTTCTCATATTGTCAAATTTGGTAAAACAAAATTCAATCACTGCTTTTACAATGTTTTTAGACATTAGGAAATACACACAGAATTCTTCTTTCTATATCAGAATAGACGAAAATTTCAAAGAAGTTCACTTCACATTTTCACCGCTGTACAGGGTAAGTTTGTTCATTTATTTCAACTGTATAGATTCATCGAACGAAACACTTTTTTCTTTCCATATCTTCGCAACCGTTTTTTCAAGTGAATAGAATTAAGATTGAGTGTTTATCCTATTCATGGTGCATATTCTTCCAATCGACACTCAATCAATATTTCTTCTGGTAGGTATAAAAGTTACAGCGTATCCGACTCATGGATCCACGCAAAAATACCAAAAAACCAATTGAAAAGATAAACGGTTAATATTTTGTTCAATAATACCCTTCCGATGCAATGGAATTGACTTGGAATTATCTGCGAATATCATTTTTTCACATGTATTCAGATAGTTCACCTATGTCAATCAATAATCGAAATCGAATGTCATCGTTATGGTATTTCTGGTTTGAGTGTGATAAAGGAAAATACACTTTAATGTCGTTTCTTTGATTGCAGGTAACATTTATATTATAATTAGTGTCAATAATAATTATCAAATGAACTTTGATTACAGAAAAACACTTGAGATTATTCACTTCTGTCAACTTCCTGGACAAAAAGTTATTATATATGTACAAGTCAAAGACTCAACCTGTTTGAGAAGCCATAAACGATGATACTGTTCATGCATATACGTCGAAATAAATTAATTTTATATGGCTCATACGCCTGCTATACGATGTCACAAAATGATGCCAAATCATTGATAAGTATTCAGTTGTACGCATGCGTCAACTGGAAATTCAAAAATTGCGGAAATGTAGAGGTTATGTATATTCCGAGAGACTACCAGAAAATAGATATCGAGGATGAAAATAAGCCACTGAAACATTTTCAGTCCAGTTTCATAAGATGATTAGTGGTTAACAATGGTATTCAGGAATGAAATGAAGCCATTTCACATGAAAGTGTGAGGTTATAATCAAAAATATGCATATGAGTTAGCAGAAGATATAGAGGCTTCCCGCTTCACGACCTAATACGATGTGTCAGAGTGAGATAAAATGAACTAGTTATTATTAATTCTCAATATTAGTGCACATGCGCAGATCTGGATTCCTACCAAAGTCCAGCTTCAATGTTCATTGCCTGATTATGTGAATTAGAATAATTGACCCATTCATAAGCCAATCAACATGAGTTCAGCTCTCTGAAATTTCGAATTCTAGAGGATAGCACTATCATTAAGTGTCGATATTTCAATATTATATCATTTTATGTACAATCTGGATATTTTTAATATTTTTCTAATGAATTGGATGGGAGTATTGGCTAAAAAAGCTACTACATCCGAACAACCATGATATCAATTTTTAATCCACTGAAATCCTCAAAAAAACTTCGTATTTGTTCTGTTTATTGTCCATTGAAGTTTTTGTTCGTTCGTCAAAAAATACCTGATATCTAGCTTTGCTTCAGAGATCTAGAGACTTAAGACTCTTTGGCGACTGAAACTTCACAGTCTTTTCCTAACGATGACCTTATTAAATTAAAACGGAAAGAACGGACCTAAGCTGATTGGCCTTTGAACCGCTCAATTAGATAAATAGTTCTAATAGAGAAGGTTCGACACCGGGTTTTATTATCATTATTTATTAGATAAACGTTCAGAAAAATTCTTCAAACACACTCAATACAACAACAATTCAATAAAGTGAGCAAAGGCTCAAAATACAGAAATTAAAACCAATTCAAAAACAAAATTGAGTATATGTTTAATGAAATGAAGGAACCTGATATTACCTGTCTTGTTTCACATCGAAGTCGAGACATTTCACCTATTAGGTATATTGGATTATCTGTATAACTAGCTGGCCCGGCGAACTTTGTTGCGTCTAAATGATACCTATACTTACGGTGGATTTCACTAATCGTACCTAATCACCAGTGATCGGAGGAGATCAACGGCTTGCTTAGATTTCTGAACTGTCAAATCGAGTTGATTCTAGATCAAGCTCCGATCACTGGTGATATGCTTCGTGAAACCCACCGTTTAAAGTTGTATAAACTTACCATTGCTATTTTTTCAAGCAGGAGATAAATTAGGCATAATAAAAGTTCTGTCGAATGTCATCTGTCAACTGTCAAATGTCATCTGTCATCTGTCGAATGTCATCTGTCAAATGTCATCTGTCAAATGTTATCTGTCAAATACCATCTGTCAACTGTCATCTTTTGCATGGATATGAGCTGTCACACAAAACGGAAATACGAAATTAATATATACAATTACTAATTATGGGCAATATTGAATTCAGTTATTTCCGCAAATATATTTATTTCCCAAACATAAATCAAAAACATTTCAGAAATATAGAGAAAAGATAGAAATGGACAACTCACGATTGATGCTGATCGTCACAATCCGATTTACTTGACATTTCGGTAAAAATTCACTATTCCACCAACTTGAAATCTTTACCCGCTTTTGATCTGATAATAGCCTTCCATGTTATTATAAGTTCTATGCAAATTACACAATAATATACATCACCATCTAGTGGCGATAATATCAAATTTTTTTTTACGGGGAGACAGGGTTTTTTCGGCTGAGGTTTTTCCCTGAGCTCTAGTATCATACGCAGAATGTTATGGTACCCCGTTTTTTTTTAACCTCAGCTAGGACCTTTTTGTTTCACTATGTATTGTATTATTTATGCTCTCTAATTCAAAAGAATATATATATAATATCAAATGTAAGAGCCATTAACCGTAGCGACACCTAGTACCCTTATTCAAAAGGAGGAAAGGCATTTCCTACATAAGCAAACCGTAGCGACACCTAGTGGCCTTATTCAGAAGGAGGAAAAGCATTTTCTACATAAGCAAATTTTTCATCGAATTTTTCAGAGTTTTAATGTATTTTATAATAACCAGGCCGTAGACGAATCCATAAATGAAGTTTCCTAACAAACAGTCCATCCGATCTCGAGTTATAAATGGTGTAACCAACAACTCTGTTTTATATATATAGATGAAATCACTACTTAGACCACTCATCATACATGTTCTCGAAAACATTCATATGTTCTATGCATCTTGGTTGGCATCAAAAGAACGAGTGAAAAACGAAAAACCTTTTCTATATCTCGCTGAAATTAGATCCATCTCCACATAATGAATGTTCTCAATCATTCATCGTCGAAATACGAATATTTTTCCTCCTGGAAGTACGCACGAGAGTCTCTTTTCTTTAATGCCACCTCATTTATAATTGAATTTTCATTTTGAACGCCATCGAATACTTCCAGGACGGTTTCCTAATGAACCCTCCTTTACAGTTCAGAGAAGACTTTTTTTATTGTAGCTCGTTATCTCGGAATGGGATATCATGAAATCGAATCAAGCTTAATCCATAGCTCCACAACTCAAAATTTGGAGCATGTTCATGAGATTTTATAATTTTCCTAGTATGGCAGCTGGAAGATTTTTTGTAAATCCTGTAATTATGTGAAAGCGTTGAGTCGAAACTATTTATTACTTCATTTGGCGAGCTCAAGAGTCATTCGCCTTCAATGTAAGAGACGTATACCGCCAGATGGCAGTGCATTGCATTAATTTATATTTATTGGATTATTCAGCTTAATAGAACAAATGTTGGGGCACAGTGAATATAACATCATCAGTCAGCTGGGAGAAGATACCTGCGGGGCGTGTCATTTAAAAAGAAATTCAATTCCACGTTAGAATCCACAATTGTAAGAAACAAATAATTTTTAATAATCGACGGCTAAAACAAACCTCAATAGAATGTCTTTGATAAAAATGGATATTTATCATTTCGAATAGAAAAATTCAAGGAAATATATTTTGCGAAAGCAACACATTGTTGTAATATCATTTACAAAAAAATGGTAAATTCTAAAAGAAGAAGAAGATAGACATTCGATTGACTGAATGAAAGACTTCAATACTGAAATGAAAAAACCCAAAAATATTTGTTAGTTTTGATGGTGGAAATGTTGAAAAATAACAAAAAATGATGGGGAATATCCTTTTCATTCATTTAATACTCATAATTTTTTTTTTCATTATTTTTATCTTTATACGCTCATACATCCCTTCATCAATCAGAAAAAATAAATCGTTTCTGACTTCCTTTTTTTTCAGGGATGTAGAACCTTAAGATGATTTGACTATATGGGATTCGTTTCGTTATTTGTACTGCAGGTGACGTTATTCAATAAATATAGTAGATTTCTATTAGTTATTTCAAATATTTTAAATTATTCTGGTCAAGGTGTTGTGTTCATATTCGATTTCAAGGGCATTATAATTTATAATTCTTTACCTCTAATTTGATCCTTGAAATTAAAAGTGCAACATCTAGTGGGTTCTACCAAAAGCCAGTGCAAAACTATCGCGCATGTGCTATTTATAGGAAATATTGTGATTGAGTAATCGGCAGCACGAAGAAAATTCCATAAGATATCCATGGACACATAATGCCATATCCCTTCTCTGCACTATTTGTGTTGTGTTTTGACGAGAAATGGTATTTTAAATCTTTAAAATTTCGTCTATACTGAGATGATTTTCATTTTCATGAATGCTGATATCCTCTTTATATTGGAGATTAGTATTTAATATAATTGAGAGCATGTTTTCAATGATTTTGTCCGAAACTATCGAATAATCAAGCAATAAGCATCTTTACATCCATAAATCACTCGTAATTTATGAGCCAATAATCACTTGTGATTCATGGTTCATAAAATTTTAACCCGTCAGATATATACAGAATATAATAATGGTGCTACCATATGTGCCTCTGGAGATTGAAGCGGTGATCCAGAACGAAAGAGCTCGCATATGCTGGAACTATCCTGTCTCAACAACACGACAGATCAATGCTGTTAAGCCAGACATACTTCTTCTGGACAAGGAGCTGAAGGAGTTATTTGTCGTGGAATTCTCCTCCCCTGCTGAAAATAATGTTGTGATGAAAGAAGAACAGAAGAGGCAAAAGTACAAAGATCTTATGTTCGAGCTTGGAACTTTATACCCAGGTCATAAAGTTAGGATGGTCGTACTAATCATAGGATGTCTCGGTGGAATGAGAGCCAACTACGTGGATGAACTGAAGATTATCCCGGCCTGTAGACCACTGGCCGAGGTATTGGCGCACAGAATGCAGAAAGCAGTGTTGCTCGGGTCACTTCATATCATCAGGTCTCATGAACTCTAGAAGCTACTTGCAGCTCATCTCTTTTGTTAAGGGACGCTACGAGGGCAGGATGAAGAACTCCTTCATTTAAGTGTGAGGGGTTTTTAGTGAGTAACCAAACAAGATCATGGATTCTCACACTACCGAGAGTGCGGACCCTCTCGGTGCCCATAAAGGGTTTTCCCCTCAGACGGACGTTAAAAAAAATAATAAAGGTCTTTATTGAAGGAATCCAATATTGCAACAGAAAATTCTTCTGAACAGATAACTCTATAGAATTTCAATTCAGTTGGAAAAAATTGAACGTCAATTCGTAGAAATAATAATAATTTCAAAATTATTATTATATTAGACAGTCGTGGACAAAGAGGAATATTCTGGTCGCATATTATGGTATGACAAACCTCATTCGCGTAACAATAGCCACCAAAATATGCTCGTTGAATCATATACTATAAATTTCATCTTATATGGCAGAAATGAAATATGGTCGAATTTCGTTTTATCTGAGACTTGTGCAATACAATGTTCTTTGTAGAAGCACCAATTAATTATCTATCTATGTATCTATCGAGAGCTCGAGCTGAAGGAAAACGAGTATACTCTATTTGTGCTGAATTCCCAAGAATACCTAAATTTGTATCCTTACAAATCAGCCAAGATCTCTATTCTTCCTTTTAAGTATCTATGTATCGTTTTGATGGCCATTTCCTTTTGTTTTGGAGGAGGATACATTCGCTATTTGCGGAGTATAGGAGTAAACAGCCTTATGGTGAATGAATCGGTTCTTGGTGAAGAAGAATGGGCATTTCCAGTAATTTTCAGAAAAAATATATTTTGACATATTGGATTCTCACGTAATTCGTGATTTCTTTTTAATTTTTCTTCATCAATATATACCCTCAAAAAAATATTGAAAACTCAAAAATAATCTACCGAATTCAAACGATCAGAAGAAGTGGGAAATCGTGAAATGTCAATGGCTAGAGAGATTGTTGCCCTTGCCTTCACTTTCCTAATAATATCATAATAAAATGTTGATTTTGGATTATTTTCTTTTACCATCATGACATTTTCATTCGTACTCCATAAAGCTTCATAATATCTTTCAATTTACGACCTCCTAATTGAAAATGAAGAGGGTTCAAGTAAGCAGATACGTAAGAAATTCAATTAAAAATAATTATCCCTAGTCTACCACAGGTGAGATGAGAATTGGTATATATAGGCCGGTCTTCTAATTTAGGAAGCGTTAATAATTATTTTCATTTTGAAAAGTGCAAATTACTGCTAAGAATAATTATTTATTTGGCAACTGTGTATAGGGACGATCTGGTTGTCAGTCGTTGACTTAACCTAGGAGTATAGAATATAGAGTAGAGAATATTCCTAGACTCAACTATTAGAAACGCCATTCCATATTACGCAGAGAAGACGTTGAAATGCCGAATAATGACAAATAAGAAGGTTATGTTTTTATTTATAATTTGTAGGCGTGGTTGCCCCATCATTATCGTATTTTCAGAGAATGAGTATTATATCAACTTTAATGAAAATCAAGTTGTTATATGACGATGTTTCAAAAACATTATAGTGATCACATCAATAATAATACGATTACTGAATATATATACAGGGTCTTTCACGAGGAACCTCACCCATATTTATACGGGAAACTACTGAACGTATTTTCATGAAATTCAGCACTTATGAGTATTTCACGATGCTGATGAAATCTAAAATATTTTCAAGGCATGAGCACCTCCGGTTTTTCCGGAAATGACGTCAACTTCCGTTTTTCAAATTAGAACACCATTTTTTTATTGCAGAAATAGATTCCTTAGAAAATTTCGAGTTATTTTGATGTAACATTTTTCAGTTTTGGTTGGAAAATTCTCTCTGAGCGGGAAAATTCGAAAAAAAAATCGAAAATAGAGCTCCGCTGAAACAAGAATAACTTCGAGGTTTTTGGATGGAAAATTTTCATTTTTGGGATTTTTCAAGATGTAAGATTGATGTATCCACTTTAAAAATCGAAATCGCGATTCATGATACAGGGGGTGGAAAAATCGCTTTCAATTTTTTCAAATGAGAACCCCATTTTTTTATGGCAGATATTGAATCTACGTTAAAAAATAATGTGAGTGTATGCATCACACTCTCGCCCTAAAATGGATATTTTCTGAGTTAATATTCACTTTAGGGCAAGGGTGTGATGCATACACTCACATTATTTTTTAACGTAGATTCAATATCTGCCATAAAAAAATGGGGTTCTAATTTGAAAAAATTGATTTTTCACGATTTTGTCATCCCTAACTTTGAAAGCGATTTTTTCACCCCCTGTATCATGAATCGCGATTTCGATTTTCAAAGTGGATACATCAATCTTACATCTTGAAAAATCCCAAAAATGAAAATTTTCTATCCAAAAACCTCGAAGTTATTCTTGTTTCAGCGGAGCTCTATTTTCGATTTTTTTTTCGAATTTTCCCGCTCAGAGAGAATTTTCCAACCAAAACTGAAAAATGTTACATCAAAATAACTTGAAATTTTCTAAGGAATAAAAAAATGGTGTTCTGATTTGAAAAACGGAAGTTGACGTCATTTCCGGAAAAACCGGAAACTTGAAAATATTTTAGATTTCATCAGCATCGTGAAATACTTATAAGTGCTGAATTTCATGAAAATACGTTCAGTAGTTTCCCGTATAAATATGGGTGAGGTTCCTCGTGAAAGACCCTGTATATACAGGGTCCGGCAGAGATGTATGACGTTTTTGAAAAAATCATAACTAAGTGAGATTTTGAGGAAAATGAAATTTTATTTTTTTTAAATGTACGTGAGAGTTTGCCATTGATACCACATCAAAAAAAAAGATAAAAAATACTCATGAGCGGAAGATGATGTCATCTAAGTGGTTGCTCTGTTTTTCCACACACTCCTGCAGCCGATTCGTGAAGTTGTCCATGCATCGTTCCATCATGTTGTTTAGAATTGCTTGAATTTCGCGGGTGATTGCAATAGAAAGTTCGTCAAGGGTACGTGGCTTGTCAATAAATACACGAGCTTTTAGGTGCCCCCACAGAAAAAAATCACATGGGTTGAGATCAGGCGATCGTGGAGGCCACTCAATATCCCCTCTTAGCGAAATCAGTCGTCCAGGAAAATGCTGTCTCAAGAATGCCATAGATTCCCTCGACGTGTGACAAGTTGCCCCGTCTTGCTGGAAGAAAACATTTCTAATGGCTATACGACACCCGTTGCTCTAGCGTCCACGGCTCCATGGCGACTGACCAAAAAATAATGGCACCTCCTTGCGGTCACATATCAACCATTGCGGAAAAGTTAGGCTTCCCCTTCGCCGAGTTATACGCATCCAAAAAACGTCATACATCTCTGCCGGACCCTGTATATGAATAAATTCAGAGATTTTACAAAGACTTGACAAGAGAGTCGTGTCTCTCAGTTACTTTGGGCTTTGTCTCCTCCAACTTCAACGTCACAGCAGAGGGACATTTGAATTCACACGTGTTGAAATCACATTTTCAATATCGAATAATCAATCAGTTCTTCGAAATTCAGAGTGAATAAATGGTTACAAATGTGTTATAAACTGCCCTTCATTACGTCATGTGAAGAAAAGTGCATAATTTTGAGGTACTGGAAATCCCCATTAATGAATATTATTCTATAGAAATCAGATAGATTCCAAAAACAGCATTCGAAGTTTCTAGATTAATATCATCGTCAAATCTTCCTCGAACGGCTTTCTTTCGAATTCAAATGACGCGATCCATAACCCTGTCCCGAATAAATGGCAGTCCCTCGTGACTGAAGACCACGCATCGCAATAATCACCTCCATAAGTCCTAAGACGAATAAACATCCGACCCCAAAAACTGTGGTAATCCTTCACCCTCCGTTACCTTTTCAGATTAGGAGGTTTTCGGGTCCCATCCCAGGGGAAACCAGATGTCCCCATCTTTCCGATCCGGTTCAAGTCGGATATTTTGATTTATGTGGTTTGCCCCAAAGAGTTTTCTCCAAACCGAATATTCAGCTTTTCATGCTGGGGGATAGAAAGAACTTAATCTGATTTGAATGAGCTGATTGAATAAGTATGGGACTTGAAGTGTGGATCCGTCCAATTTAAAACTTAGAGCGAATTCACAATTTTTGGGTTGGAATAATTTTCGGCGAATTTGAGATCGCATGAATGCGATAAACCTCTTTTACTATTGTATAAATGATTTTAACGTCTGTGAATCAATTGGAGAGAATAAAATCATTTCAAAATTTGTTGGCGTTCTTAAGCTACAACTGAAAATATTAATTCTGAAGGACCTCAGGTCGATGAATAAGCTTTTCTTCTCCTTCTTTATTATTTGATAAATAACGTAGTATTATTATATTTTTGTAACACCTGTACCCTTTTATTTAGTTTCACCTGTCCCGATGTCTGTCTCTTTGTAATCAAATCGTGCAAGTTAAATATGACACACTTTCTAAGTTTCTATTCGTCCGATTGATTTGAAATTTGGCGTGTATTCAATTCTGGTGACGATGCATCATGAAATATGTGTTCTAGAAAATATCAAATTCGCGGCCCCAAAATGGCTGAGTGGTTTGAAATGATGATCCGATTCCATTCAAAATTAGTATCTGGGGGTTTTTGGATTCGATAATGATGATTCTTCTGTCAAAATTGGAAAATTCAAGATGGCGGCTACAATGGCGGATGTTATTATGGTCCGATTGTATTCAAAATTAGTATGTGAGGTCTTTAGTTATCGGATATTGGAAATAAGCTTTTATACAAATGCTAAAAAGGAAAAGATGACTATATGAAAAAAAAAATTCTTAAGGTCAATCTTTTATAAAAATGCATTAATAGTAATAATAATTCATTCATTCTCCCATTTAACAAAAAAAATTGCTCACATGTTCAAATTTTGAATGTGTCCAGCCTAAACTTTCGTTTATACGCTGAAACACATTCATTATTTATGAATAAAGATAACACATTTCCAAAATTCCTCCACAACTGGACATTTACTGCAATATACATTCATGTATAGATAATATATGCACACATGTTTCCCAATTTACGCGTTATATGCTTATTTAAAAAGAAATAGAATAAAAGACAGGGTGAGTCTTTGACTCGAAAATATATTTTAATTCTAGATTCCTCTCATCAAACGAAAAACTTTTTTTCAAACCATTTTTTGGAATTCGGTTTCATGTCGATATAGATATAGGGTGTCAAAAATCCACGAAAAAAACACTTTCCTGTTCATATCTTCGGAGCCGTTATTCCAAGTGAACTGAATTTTGGTTACTTCATTCATGTTGCATATTTCTCAATCAAAACTTATTCAATATTTTCCCTGTTATGAAAGTTCAGCGTAGCCGACTCATAAATACACGCAAAAATATCATAAATCCGCTTGAAAAGGATAAAAGGTTCATATTTTAGAAGGAAGCGACGATTTAAAAAAATAAAAGTATCATTATATTTTTCGATAAAACGCGTCGTTTTCAAGTTATTCCCAATTTTACCTGATAATATTTGACAAAAAAATCCAAAATCATAAAAATAATCTGGATGCTTTCTTGAATTCATTATATCACAAAATGGCTGAACTTCATAAACTCTCTGATTATCCATACGAATTAACAATGTTGTCAGAATGTTTATAAACTTTGTCAAGACTAAAAACTCTATAATGGAAAAATATTAATGATGAATGTCCCAAAGAAGTCACGTATTGAATTGAAATTGATGGAAAATGAAATGATACTTAGCACTACATGATCTGAGGTGATGATTCTATCTGAACGATATCCTCTTGGAATTTTATCATCACATTAATTCACTTTCACTGAAAGTCTTCACATCAGCTGTTTGCATTGTTCTGTGTGAATAAACAAAGCGACAAATGTAAGTCCATCAGGCCAGTTATCGCTATACTCATGCGTCGTTCAACAACCACAGATCAACTATTCGGTCTGCGGAACAACAGTTTGTCTTGCCCGGCGCTGGCTACCTCGCATTGTGAAGTCGCACACCGCTTTAGGTGACTGCAATTAAGATCGTAGCGCCATATCGGCGAGAATCAGAACTACTCGTTCGGCATTTCCAAAGAGGAACGACTAAACGCCATTAGCGAAAAGTGAACCAAACTAGTGCCCTTGCGGTAGTAACGTTAGTCCATCCGTTAAAGATAGTGGACGTACTGCTTCCTTGTTTAAAGAGAAAATAACACAATCGGCATCGTCTTCTCAGAATCTCAAAAGCCCTATGATAGCTCTGTCATAGAATATAGGTAGATGGGTTAGGTTAGGTCATTGACCTCGAATCCTATGGAATTATGTTCGATTAGTGTAAAAACAATTCTTCACAAGATAGCTATAAATGCTCACAATCTAATCTTCATGAAAATCGAAGAAGGAAATTATTTTGGTGAGATAAATATGGCTTTTCATTTGCCAATATAATCGCACAATACTAAGTGTTTTTTTCAAGGAAATATCGCATTTTCACGATTTTTATTCCAATAAGGATAGTAGGTACTGGAGTATTTCCTGAATGTATCAACTCAATTTCAATCAAGAAATATGCCTTGCATCTACTCCAGAGGATCGTTTCCGGGACGTATTTAGCCCATTTTTTTCAAATGGCGATATCTTTTTGACAGAGCCGAATTCGGATATATGGAAAATGAAAAAAAAGGTTTCTTTTTACCTCAAGAACCTTCAGTTGAAATATTTGTAGAAGTTAAAGAATGATATACCCTATATAAAAAATGCACTGGAAACTTAAAAATAATTCGTTTCATGTTTGATCTAGTTTATTCTGTGAGTAACAAATTCAAAAGTTTGCCGCGGATAAACAATGGATAGCTAGATTTTCTGTTTTGTATCCGCAGCAAGCTTTCGAAATGCATTTTCATAAAAGCTTGTCTTAAAAATGTTTTTTTATATGCATATTTAATAATGTCTCATTTCAAAATTGTGAGGGATACGGATCTTCGAAAATACAGGGTGGGGCAGAAAAACCTATCCGATTTCAAAACGTTATAAAATTAAAACCACTCAGCTTGTCAAAAAATTTTTTTTATTAACATATCGCAAATTTTATGCCATTTTTAAATTTAAGTTTTGAAAAGCACATCACTCAAATGTCGTCCTTGGGAGCGGATACACTTATTTAGGCGCTCGCGGTAGCTTTCCATGACTTTCACCGTCATTTCCACAGGAATTTCTTCAATTGCCCGAGCAATTTCCCTTCGTAAAGCAAGAAGGGTCCTTGGTCGATGCTGGTAAACCTTCGATTTGAGGTAACCCCAAAGGAAGAAGTCGAAAATTATGCCTGTTTACGGCGCCACAAAGGTGAAAATGGGCTTCGTCCGTGAAGAGCACAACATCGTCGTTTGGCAGTTCTCGGAGATCGCGACACAGGTTCGTACGGGTTTCAAAATCCCTTTCACTTAATTTCTGTGCAACAACCATTTTGTAGGGATGCATTTTGAGGTCCCGGTGCAAAATTCGCCGAATACTGAGGTTGGAAATCCCCAAAGCGAGCGAATGTTTTCGCGCCGAACGACGCGGGGAACGTTCAATCGCGGCTCTCACATTGGCCACGTTTTCAGGTCCTGTTGCTGTCCTGGGACGTCCAGGCGACTTCTTTTTCAATGCTGAACTCGTCTGTCTAAAATTTGACACCCACACTTTAATCGTAGCGTGATGTGGAACAGGATCATGACGCCCGAGTCCGAAATGAATTCGAAAAGCACGTTGTGTAGCAATTATCGAACCGCCGCATTCGATAAACCGCTCAATAACAAAAGCACGATGTTCACCAGACCAAGGCATGTTGACTACTGACAAATGGCATAAAACCAGCTTTCTAACGGTTTTTACCCCACTACTCTACCTGCTCTCTCTTCTGAGAAAAAGGGATTTGAAATCGGATAGGTTCTTCTGCCCCACCCTGTATAGTCGTATTCGCATTTTCGAAGTGAACTGAAATTATGGTAACGAATGCCGTTTCATCATGGTTTCAACAAGCGAATTATGCCGGCCATACACGTTACGGTCTACCGGAGAGGTATACCTGCGCAGGCATGCCTGTGCAGGTCAACCGGAGCGTGTGTGGGATTAGACCTGTGCAGTTTTTTCAACCTGCACAGGTGACCGGTTACGGTCTACCGGAGAGGTATACCTGCGCAGGCATGCCTGTGCAGGTCAACCGGAGCGTGTGTGGGATTAGACCTGTGCAGTTTTTTCAACCTGCACAGGTGACCGGTTACGGTCTACCGGAGAGGTATACCTGCGCAGGCATGCCTGTGCAGGTCAACCGGAGCGTGTGTGGGATTAGACCTGTGCAGTTTTCTCAACCTGTACAGGCGACCGGTGCAAGATAGAAAATCAATATTTTTGAGTGACACCGTACGATGTGCCTGTGCATGTGTGCATGTACAGGGTGGGCAAAATTGGTGCTACATGAACTAAAACATATGATACATTTCTGAAACGGGAAAAAAAGGCGATTCTTTCTAAGTCAGTTCAAACTACAGTTTCCATAAGAAAAAACACAACTTACGCCACTGGATTGCTATCAGAAAAGTGCCTGTATAATGTTTTTATTCCAACATCCTAGCATAAACAGAAACGGAGATAATGACCAAAGTTGAAATCGCCAAAATTTCAATTTTGACCTATAACTCGGAAACGAAAGAAGATAGAGGAATACAGTTGATGGCATTATCAGTTTCTTGAAAAAAGAGGACTATAAGGTGCCATTCATTTTTCTCTATCTCCTCGGGTTAAAAAGTTTGAGTTCAAATAGCAACAATTTTGCCCACCCTGTACACCGGTCGCCTGCGCAGGTCACGTCATTTGCTGTCATAAACGTTGTCGCCGTCAGTTGTCTCCACGTCGAGTAGTGAATGATATCGTATTGTCACCTGTATCAAAAATCAATACGCAAAAATGGCACCAACAGATTCTACTGAAAAAGTCCTTGAAGATTTTATTGAAATATATAAAACGCTTTCATGCCTATCGAGGCTATCGCAAGTCAAAAACAAAGAGTACCATGATCGAGACAAAAAAGAAGCTGCAGAGACACGACCGACGTCCGGTATACCTGCACAGGTATACCTGCGCAGGTATACCTCTCCGGTAGACCGTAACGTGTATGGCCGGCATTAGGTATCCCGAGAAATTGACATCGCAGGAAATAAATTAAACAGTGGATCATTTCAAATCGCAATATTTCAGATGATTGAATAAATGCGCAAAATTATTCAACTCCGAGATATGAAATCGCCCAGTTCTACCTATTTCGAGGATTGAAACTAGGTCACAATTTTCATTATTTTAAGTCAATCTTCTCACATTTTCGTTACGGGAATTGCTCATGAGCATGATGAGACTTTCAGAGCATGTCTCTGTTCAATGATGTATGTATCGAATGCATTTCAATTCAATAATTGATTTGAGGGTTTCAATCACGTAGCGCGGAATGATCCCGCTTCCCCTCACATTTGCTCTCGGTTTCCGCTGATGGTTTGTTAGATGTAGATATGGCTTGGTATTCCTGGTGCACACTGGACATTAATATATTGAAATAAAAGAAATCATAACAGGGAAATATTCAGGGGGATTTTTAGGTATCTAGAAAATGTGCTGAAATTTACTTTTCATCTATCGGGTGTTTTTTTAGAGTGATAGAATTTTGAATTGAAATAAAACACATTTCAATTGGAACTGAAGCCAGTTTTTTTCATTTGGGAAATAATTTTATGACATTTGTGTCTTGAAAATAATTTCCGGCATTATGTCCACCACGACTAGCTCTGAGGAACCGCATTCGACCAGACTAATTTTGGACCACTTTTTCGAGTAATTCAGGACTTATTTCAGCAATACCACGAAACATGTCGGCTTTCAGAGCGTGTATTTTCATCAGCATAAACCAATGACTTGACATAACCCCAAAGAAAATAATCCATTGGAGGTATGTCGTATGATCTTGGAGGACCATTTCTCGTAATAATGTAATCGCCAAATCATTCTTTCAAAAAATCAATTGCTATGGTATCAACATGAGGTTTAGTACCATTTTGTTGGAACCAAAACACTTCTAGATCTATACCATTCAAATTTTTAAACAAATAATCTTTGATCGTCGATTCACCGTTACATAGTTTTCAAATGAATATGGACGATGATGCCTTAAGCGTGTATAGCACACCATACCTACAGTGAATTTTTCAGGATGCAATGGAACCTGCAAAACTTTTTGAAGATTGTTTTCACTCCATAAACTACAATTTTGCTTGTTCAAGTAGCCGTTCAACCAGAAATGAGTCTCATCACTACACACAATATTTCGATAAAAAAGTGGATCAACTTCAAGATGTTCTAGGCCCAATCAGCAAACAAACGACGCTCATTATAGTCAAGTGGCTTCAATTCTCGAACCACTTCGATCTTGTATGGGTGTAGACGCAAAATTTTCCATATAGTGGAGAGTCCAACTTGTGAACCTCGACGAATAGACAAATCTGAATCTTCATTAACACTATCACTTACATCAGCGATATTTTCTTCTGTAGTTACAATTCTTTATCTTGTTGTTGTTGCATCGAGTAGAGAAACAGTTGTCCGAAAGTTATCGATAGTTCGACGAATAAGCTGAATGGACGATTATGTTAACCATAAATTTCACGTACTCCATAAGTTTCGGCTGATTTTGAAAAAAAATTTCAACAATTTGTAGCCGATGTTGCGGCGTGAGTCTTTCCATGATAATTTGTCAATGCTTGCTCAACAGAAATGTCGAAACAATATGGCTTCCACCTTCTGTCAAATCATCATGGCTTCTACTTTCTGTCGAATCACAGTTATCCCCTGAAAAAAACACCCGATAGATACGGCATATTAGAATAAAATTACAATGTTACCTTGAAAACCATTCAATCAGATGATGAATTCAATGTAGTAGAAAATATTTATTCTCGAAGTTTCTGGTTCATTAGAATAATATTCTAATGAACCAGAAACTGACCTATTATGTCATATTTTGTATGCATTTTCGATATCACGTCATCTGCCATAATTAATTCATCGTGAACATTTTCGAACGACAATTTGAGGTTCAAATAACATTTATGTCATTTCAAGGAATCTCATTTTAAAACATTCCAACATATGTACAACATACAACATCCAAATCATACGAATATATGAAGAACTTGAAACTAACAGTCAAGTATTTCCACACTGAAAAAAAAGGCACAACTTGAAGCGGATCCCAATTCATACACACATATTTGAATAGAAGAGTTCCTTCATGCTGGCCAACTGTTTAAAAATAGCTAAAAATCACTTCCCTTTTTTTCGCAATGATTCAACTTTTACCTGAAAGCTTTAATCCTAATGAGTGTATCCTGAAAATATTAGATGTCACGAAGGTCTTCATCAAAAGCTATAAATTTTTGTTTTCTTATGTTTTCATCAATGCTTCTTTGATATGAATCTATGAATAAGATGTCCCCACCAAAAAGTTTCTATGGAGAATTTGAATTTTACGACCCTTAGGAGAATTTCGCTGAAGATTTTGCGTTAGCTTTGCCTCGAATATTGTGTAAATTTTCAAAAATGAGATGTTTCTATAAAATGTGATTCAAGATGCTGTAGAAATAAAAAATTTGAATTTCATCCATTTCCGAAGAAGTAGCACTTGTTTACAAACCTGTCGCAAGATGTGAAACTGATTATTATAGGTGTTTTCTTTAAATTCGTGGAAATGATATGAAGACACAGTGAATTTATTGTATTATTAGCAGTGTATTGTCGAGTTTATTAAATATGGGTGTATAAATTGGCTTTTTCTTTTCTAATTGGATCGAAATTCAACGAGGAATTCAAAGGAAATAAATTATTGTTTTGAATGTTCTTTATTTGCATGGAGACATACTACAGAATAACAATACCTGCCATTAAATATGATCTGGATGTGAATAAGTTCCGAAGCCGAAGGAATTCAGATCTTTGTACTAGGAAAATCGTTATAATAAAGTATCACTTTTAAATCATAGTATATTCTTGAAATGTAATATGGTAAATTCATCAATTCAACATCAGAACTTGGCCAGTGAATACCATCTCTCAAAATATCAGCTAAATACTCAATATATTCACTAAAAATAAGGTTTGCAGTTGTTTAAGAAACTCTGAAAAGAATTGCTACTATAAACTTCACAAACATGTTCAGTTTTATCAATACTAAAATTATTGTCTCTTAAGCACTCTTTATATGGATTTTTCAATCTGGATATAAATCTGAAATTAACTTGACATAATCGTATAAGTGAAGGGAACACGCATATATTCTTTGCAGCAAGTTTTCCCATCAATAGTTTATCTATCCATACTTTTCTCCAGTCCAATTTATTCAATATGCCAAAGGCTTTAGTGATATATAGTGTTGAGGCATCTTTCTGAAGAAATTTATGAAAACGAACAACCCTGTTTTTGCTTTTCCTTGAAGAGCAATTGCAATCAGTTTTTTCCAGTACTAGTACTTTGTAGTACATTGTTATATAATAAATCCACTGGCCTAAAATTCAAATATATCATGAGGATTAAAACATAAATCCTTTCGCTCAAATACTTCACCGTTTATAATTTCCTACTTATAGAAAGATGAAGTCACAGCTCAGTACCTCGAATTACGAGGATCAACTTCATTACTCTTGTTCATAATTATGGAATTAAACTTTCTCAACACTTTAAACTCAACATCTTGTGACCTAAAATATGATAAATTTGTGAATAATATTTTATACAGAATAACACTGATATAAATACCTTCCAAACAATTTTTATTTCAATACTAATTAATCTGCTCAGGAAACAATAAAGACTTTCAAATATCCCTCAAGAATACCTGGATATACATAGCTTAAAAGCACGTAAAATAATAATAAACAACCAAAGATATTCTACAACATTGTAGAATATCTTTGTAAACAACATATTATTCGTTTTCTAGGTTGGAATTTTTGACGGAAGACATAAGTCTGACATAAGATTCATAGCATTTCCATGGATGAAAACATAAGAAAACAAAAATTTATAGCTTTTGATGAAGACCTTCGTGACATCTAATATTTTCAGGATACACTCATTAGGATTAAAGCTTTCAGGTAAAAGTTGAATCATTGCGAAAAAAAGGGAAGTGATTTTTAGCTATTTTTAAACAGTTGGCCAGCTTGAAGGAACTCTTCTATTTCAATAAAATCTAACAGAAGCTGGGAGCGACGCCTGCACATTGGCCAGCTTGCAACGTTGTGACTGCTCTTATGTACTTGCTGCGTTGCCGCTGGCGAATCCGAGCTAATGAACAATATTTCGTTGCATATTTGAATCCTCTGGTTTCAAAACCCGACAACTCAGTTTTAGGTGAAGAATGAGTTAGGGCCGCTTGCACCGTATTGGTTATAAGCGTTAGTTAGTTTTAGTTAATTGTCGATTAAGTTTTCAAATCCAGGATTAAATATTTGGCTTGCACCGACGCTAAATCAAATTTAATCCACAAATCTGGTTATTTTTTGATAAATTGGTACTTGTGCCTATCTTCACGTTGTTTATTTCATCCCTTTTTATGCTTTGACAGTTTCTATATTCGGACATTTTTGATATTATCGAGCGTTTCGCAGATTGAAAGAGTTTTTAATAACGAGTTTCTTTGGTGAAAACCGATGCAATATTCATTGAACAAGTTGACATCTTTCTTCGGAATATTCTACTTCCTGCTCAAATGAAAATACGCCTACCTGGTTAGAAACTCTTACTGTCAAAGCACTTACCTACCACTTCAGATTTGGATGTAAAATATGATAAAATGATGGATTCTCGTATGGAAATAACTGAGGCAAATAGAAAAAGAAATCAAAAGCATGAACATGAACAAACCTGATTTTCGATAATAGGGAAACCTCTGTAAAAAAATATGTGATTTTTTCATATACAGGGTGTTTCACCATAAACTGGACAAACATATATAGCCGTGTAGACAACACCGGGAAAGTCATTTTTGCCTTATGAAATATACCCCGTTTTCGACGCATAATCGAGATACAGGGTGCTTAATGTCAACTTTGAGCAATATTCTGTGAACTGTGGTAAGTTATGCGTGATATTTGAAATAACGGTTCCTGGTCACATCTTAGTATTTTTGAGGGCTCAATTGAATTGTGGTGTAGAATTTTGCAAAAAAAAATTCAAAATGGCGGAAAACCTGCAAAGTCGGAATTTGTTTTTCTCGGTTGCCAATTTGGAAAGCATAATCTCAACGTACTCGATTTTCTAAGATTTTCCGTGAAAAAATTTTTTCAAATTTCGAACTCAACTTTTTTTTTACATGTCCTCAGTGAAAAAAAAATTCGCCCAAAATTTTTGGAATTTTACATGGTTGTACTATATTCAATTCTGAATACTTGGGTGGAAACATAATGAAAAAATATCAATTGGTTTTCTTTTTGTAGCCTTCCGAAGATTACGCTAGGTGTACTTTCTTAATTTTTATTTGAGAAACTGGAGGCCGTACGGAGGTCAAAATTGTGCTGATGGGCTGCCAGAATTATCTAGATGAAAATATGAAATTATAAACCAAAAAAAATTTTTTCTAAAAATTTTGGTAGGAATCGAACTCTACGAGTATGAATTGGATTAATTCTAATCCTATTAATCTCCGTTACCAAAGCAACACTAGTTAATCGAGAGTGTAGAGTTCGAACCTTCCCAAAGTTTTTTGGAAAAAATAAAAAAAAAGGGATTTTTTTTTGCGAACTTTTTTTTTATTTTCTCGAAAAAATTTTTTTTTGGTTATAATTTCATATTTGTCTCTGGGTCATTCTGGCAGCCCAGCAGCACAATTTTGATCTTCGTACGGCCTCCAGTTTCTCAAATAAAAATTAAGGAAGTACACCTAGCGTAATCTTCGGAAGGCTACAAAAAGAAAACCAATTGATATTTTTTCATTCTGTTTCCACCCAAGTATTCAGAATTAAAGATAGTTCAACCATGGAAAATCCCAGAAATTTTGGGCGAATTTTTTTTTCACTGAAGACATGTAAAAAAAAAGTTGAGTTCGAAATTTGAAAAAATTTTTTCACGGAAAATCTTAGGAAATCGAGTACGTTGAGATTATGCTTTCCGAATTGGCAACCGAGAAAAACAAATTCCGACTTTGCAGGTTTTCCGCCATTTTGAATTTTTTTGCACAATTCTACACCACAATTCAATTGAGCCCTCAAAAATACTAAGATGTGACCAGGAACCGTTATTTCAAATATCACGCATAACTTACCACAGTTCACAGAATATTGCTCAAAGTTGACATTAAGCACCCTGTATCTCGATTATGCGTCGAGAACGGAGTATATTTCATGAGGCAAAAATGACTTTCTCGGTGTCAACTACACCGCTATATATGTTTGTCCAGTTTATGGTGAAACACCCTGTATAATACAACTAGAGATGAAATTTTGCCGACAAAATTTCTCGATTGTGAAATGAAAGTTTGTTGCTTTCGGCAATTTCGCCTGACGGCTCGTGATTTTGATACAAATGTCATGAGCGAAATTGCCGAGAAGCAACAAACTTTCATTTTACAATCGAGAAATTTTACCTGCTTAAATTTCATCTCGAGTGGTATTCGACATGACTATTTCACGAGAAATGGGTCTGAAGATGGTCACATTGGGCTTGTATTGCGCTATTTGACAAATAATGTAATAGGAGGGCTAACTTGAAAGTAATAAAATAAATATCCCTTGCTAAAATTAGGACTTGAACGTTTCTTCTTTTCCGTAATAATTCAGTGATATTTTCAACACCCTTTATTTTACTCGGGAAATCTCCCGAGAGAAAGCCCAATGATTTAATTGATCGATTTAAACTTCGGGAACTCAATACCCCGGTGATAAAAAATTATTGAGACGGTTATCAAGGCCTATACAGGATATCTGGCGAGACGATAACGATTAAAATTGTTACTTTTTCGGTTCGAATTTCGTCTGCAACAGTGAAGATAAGGAAATTAGGGTTCCGCTAACTAAGTGTTAGTTTATGCTACGTCTGCTGGGGAACCAAGGTATTTTTCGACACAGCATTTCCCAAACCGATGCATGGGAACTAAGAGGGGTAGGGAAGCAGGAAGGTCTTCAATTTGATTGGTTCATAAAAACAAAGATGGAAGAAATATTGATTTGATTGGTTTTGAAGCATTGACGGAAGAAAAACCTTTAATTTGACTGGTTTTTGGAGGAGACGAAGAGGGGAAAATCTTCGACTCGCTCCGGGGACGAAATAGGCAGTTTCTGGTGGAACCTCGAGGCGGAAAGGTTTCCAGCACTCGCGAATATGGTTACGAAAAAAATTTTAGGTTGATTTGGAAGTTGCGGAGTGGAGTAACTGCAGAAGTCTCAAACGGGGAGATTCTGAGTTGACTCGTTTGATATGTGTTTGATACGGTTTTAAGGAAGGTTTTAGAATTAATTTAGTTTTGTAGTTATTCGGAAGACGGCGTTGGAATAGCTCATAAAGTTCTTGGTTTTATTTTCGAAGTCTTGGAAAATCAGTCCTGAACAGGGACATAAAAAGTGTTAAGTTAAAAGTTAGTAAAGTCTCTAAATTATTTGGAATTATTTAGATCGCGCATCGTCGGTGTATTCGGGAGTGAAAGTCAATTTTTTGCGAAAAACGAGTGGGTGCCGTGTCTTCGTACCTAATCTGTCTGTTGCAGGAAAGAAGCAACGTCGTAGAACATCCTCCTAGGTTCATCATTTTTGGGATTATTGGTCCAGGAAAAAGGTCAGATAAATTGTTTATGCTTAGCTTGTCCGCCCAAATTATATGTTTAGTCCAGAGTCCTGAAATCTTCTAGAAGTCATATTTCATTCATATTTTTCTTTAAAGCGTATTATTATTTTTGTAATTCACCCTTAAGTAGTTGAAGGTCTGAGTGGAGTTTTCTGTTGAGAAAACTCAGGTTTATTTGAAAGATCACGAGGAAACTATTGTTGAGTTTCCCCTTGTGAATGTGAAGTTTAAGAGGGATTATTTTTCCGTTTTCTTGTTTGGGTATAGAAAGTTTACCTTATATTGTGAATTCTTTTGAGATTGTTCATGATTATTATTTCTGGGGGTTATTTTGACAAACCTTTTTCATTTTTGATGATAATTTGAATGTGATATTTTTTTATGATTTGGAATTCACACTGATGTTGGTTTAATTTCAATGAATAGATCTGCCTTTGTAATTTAAAGCTAATTTAACAGTTATACTTGATGGGATTATTTACTTTCGAATTGAGAAATATCTGAACATTTAATAATTTGAATCATTTGATTTAAGTGACACATATCTAATTTGGTGAGAATTTGTTTAGTTTGATTTGGTTTAATATACGTCTTAAATTTAATCTAAAAGGTTTTCATTTACCATCCCTCTCCCTAGAAAATAATTTTAAACACTAAGACCCGACCCAAGTGCGTTGGGCCGATCCCACACTTTCTTCCGTCGGAAGAAAGAACTTCAAAATTTTAATTAACATCTTTTACTTTTCTTTAAGTAATAACACCCTTGATTGGCGGAAAGCCGCTCTTCTGTCCAATCACCAAGAGGGTGCTTTTTACATATGGTGACAGCGGTGGGATTGTTTAAATTTTCCGGGGGAGAGTTTTGTTTTGTGTAATTTGAAATTTGTTGAATTTTCCGGTAGATAAAAAGTCTTTTTGGTTTTATGTATGTTGCATCAGTGTGAATATAAAGATTACTAGAGTTACATGTGTTAAATTTTCCAAGGGAGGTTTTTAGAGAGATTTTTGAGAAATTTAGAGAAATTTTGAGGTATAAGGAAATTTTATCCTGTTGTTTTATGGGTGATTGACGTAGTGTGTATTGACTTGTTGGAAGATTTCCGGATGAAGGTTTTCAGGTACCTGTTGATTTTAATTTGAATTGGATTATTTTCTTTTGAATGTATACTTATGCCTATGAATTCCAGTTTATGTTTTAAAAATTGCGATCGGTAGGAACAGAGTTCAGGTTTGAATTAAAGTAAAGTAAAATTATTGATCTAAAGATTTTTGTTTTGAGATATTGAAGAATTGAGTAAATACAGTTGGTTTTTCTTTGAATAAATTCAAGTTTCCTTTTCTTTTGGAATTATTATAGGACAGTTCATATTTCTGTGATGTTCTATCATTTTAAGTGAAAGATTTTTGATAGAGTCAAGTTGAATATCAGATTTTAAGAATTTAAAGAGGTTTTAGATTCATTGCGGTCTTATAAGGAAAGAAGGCATAAGTTTTTTTCTTTCAGGACATTGTTTTTCTTTTTCAGGACGCTGAATTTTCTGATTGTTGAATGTGTATGATAAAGTTTTCTGTTTCAGGAGGGTTATGAATTTTTCTTTTGAATTTTTGCTTTAATTGATTGCTTTCAGTGAAAATATTGATTGAAATTTTTTGATTGATTTTCTTTCAGGGCGTATTGCGTGAAATTTTTTTTTGGTTATTTTATCCACTGTTCCGATTATTCGCGACTTCGTTTGACGATCGAAAAAGTCTGCTTTTATAAAATAATATCATTCGGTTTTGTTTTAAGTCTGACTTGGAGAATAATTGAACTTGGTTTTCGTTGCTCTAAGTCGAATTTGAAATTTTGGAAAACATGTTGATAGAAGAAAAATTTTGAATTTTTTTTAAGTTGGGTTATTTTGATGGTTCAAGAATCGGGAAAAGTTTAAATTTGGTTAAAATTTCAGTAAAAGAGCCGCTGATCGTGACCTTTTGAGTTCCAGAAAAGTTAAATAGAATTATTCTTTATTTCAGGAGGTTTTGTGTATTTTTTCTTTTTCAGGAATCCGACACTTGGTAATTTTCTCGTTTTTTTTTTGGGGTTGCATAAATTTTTTTTTCAGAGTTTTCTTTTGAGTTTTTTTTTGGTGTGTTGGTCTGTTTTTGAACTCGTTTTCAGGTGAGTTGTTTTATTTTGGGTGTTTCTAGTAAGACTGTATGAATCGGAATTGTTAGGGTATCATTTTGCTATTTTTTTTTTATTTGAGAAATTTAAAGTCGTAATCTTGAGCGTATTTCAGTCCTGTTGAAATTGAAAGTTGAAAATCTGAAATTATTCATTGCTTTGGAAAGTAAATAATTTATTGAGTACATTGAAAAATCATATTTTGGTTACGATAATTGGGTTCTGGTTAAATTTTTGAAAAATTGCTCAACCAGTTGGTGCATCCAACATGAATGTTCCCGCGGGTCACATAATACCTAGGTACTCGCCAGGTATGCTATCGACTACTTTAGAGTGTTTTTATGGGAAAGACGCAACGAGGTATTTTGAACAATTAGAGTTGCTGGGAAAATTATACGGATGGGATGAAAAGGTCTTGCTTATCCTTCTCAAACTTAAGCTCGAAGGCGATGCCTATAGTTTTTTCAAGTCTGATATCACCTTTGACAACTTAAGTTATAATGAGTTAAAGCAGAGGTTCGTTAAGAAATTTACGACAGTTAGGTTGCCGGGAGAAAACCAGTGGAATTTGAGCCGATGCTATCAGCGTCAGGACGAGGATGTGTCCTCGTTCTGCACTAGATTACGCACGGTGGGAGCAAGTTTACTGAGCGAGGATCTGGCCGGAGCGTTAAGGGATGAAGAACCTGGAATAAGGAAGAAGAACCGGGACTTAATATTGAATCAGTTCAAGATAGGACTGAGAAGGGACGTAATGAGGGAAATTGGGATTTACTTATTGAAGGAGGAAAACTTGGACCTGGAAAGGGCAGAGGAATTAGTTAGGCTACAAGAGACCACCAGTAGAATGTTGCAAGGGAGGTCGGTAAATATGAGGGTATCGACAGTTGACACCGAAAAAGTGTGTCAACTGTGCGATAAAAAAGGTCACACCGCGAAGGGGTGTGGAAGTATTAGGCATAACCGAAGAAATGGGGAAAGAGACAGTTGGAGGACATGCCATTCTTGTGGCCAAACAGGCCATTTCGCGAGGGATTGCTGGAATATCAATCAAGGAGGACAAATGACACATGGAGCGTGTCATAATTGTAACCAACAGGGACATTGGGCAAGGGAGTGCCCTAGCAGGAGTTCGACTGGATGGCGGGAGCCAAAGGTCGAATGTTTGAGGAAGAAAGATAAAGAATGTATGGAAGGTGAGGAAATAGAGGAGATTACCGAAGTGGTACAACGAGGAAGTACAAGTTTAGGAGACCACTATCCCAGGAGAGACTGTCACGAGGACAGTGGAAAAATGGAACATTTTTATGTTCAGAGGAGAGTCCAGGAGGACATTAAGGAAAAAGGAGTAAGGGTCGAGGTTGATGAGGCGTTCAGGGATACCAGTGTTAGCACCCAGACGGAGGGTGCAGAGGGAGCCGACAGCAATGGACTGTCGAAGGGTGACACCATAAGGGAATGGAATGGTGACGTCACCGGGTCAAACGAGAATAACGAAGGGGAGCTTCGTTGGGATCGCAATTCACCTTCGACTCTAGGAATAGATGGGAACAGGAAGAAAGGCGGAGACTGCGCCGATGGATTAGGAACTAAGGAACATGTTAGAAGGGAATTAACCATAGAGGAAGATCGTACCGGGGAAACCGACGTTGTGTTGATATCTGCGTTTAATATCTCCGCGCGTTCGGAAATGGTGGTAAAGGCCAAACTGAGGAAGGAGACAAAGGGGACGGACATAGTCTGCGAACCCATGGAGTTGGGTATCGCTCAAGTATATGTCGCAACCTGTCCCACGAAAAACAGGGAAAATACGGTGAGGAAGAAACAGAAACTCGTAAAAACAGTGAGTTACGAGAAGAAACGATCGGTAATGGAAACCATACCATTACGACGATCTTCGAGGGCAAGGCGCCCTCCGGACCCAGGGAAAAACTGTCTAGGACCACGGGTAGCGAGAAGGCAACTCTTCAACAGCCTTCCAGGAGAAGTGAATCGACTCCTGCCCATTTCGTTAGATTCTAGGGACTCACTAGTCAGGAATACGGGTAGCGAGAAGGCAACTCTTCAACAGCCTTCCAGGAGAAGCGAATCGACTCCTGCCCATTTCGTTAGATTCCATGGATAAATTGGACCGGAATTCGGGTAGCGAGAAGGCAAGTAATCGACGGCCTTCTAGGAGACATGAATCAACTCCTGCCCATTTCGTAGATTCCAGGGGCTCACTGGCCCGGAGAGCCACCGTCTGAAAAGGGTCCCTGTTCTGGGTTACGAACATCCCCCCCCCCCAATCCTTTTTAATTTTCGAATTTCGCAACAGTTGAATTGAGTTTTTGAGTTTTTTTTATATATTTTTTCGAAATCTTTCTCTTCTAACAGATTTTAGTGATATTCAATAGATTTGAGGAATGAACTGAAGCATGAAGTACGGGTTGCGGAAATTATTTTTGAAATAATCTTGATAAAATGTTGCGTTTTGTGTGCCACAACAAAAGGCAAATATGTGTGAAAAATTCGTGGTATTCTTCCTCGGATGATGAGGAATGAATCATGTAACTTATCATAGGAGGACGAATAGGGATGAAAAAGGGATTCATATTTATGTTAAGTTATGTCTTGAGTTGTGAAAAGGATTCCGTAATACTAATTAGAAAAATTGTGAAAGTTTTAATTTTTGTTGATGTTGTTGTATTTGTAAATTTTATGTAAAACAGGTTTCAAGAGGATCCAAATCAATTAGCAGTATGGGAAAGGTACTGACCTAAGCCAGAGGAATGACCTTATTCGTAAAAGTAAACAGTGCTGAGACGCTAATCGCGTACGCGTGTGCGAAGATAAACATTGAGATAATCGCGACGAAGTAACAATTAAACAATGTGTCGAGATAACTTGAGTGATTACGCATTGCGGGATGCATAGACGTAGCTTAATTGTGGCCGAGGGTATAATTAACTTCATTTACCGATTGAAAGCCGTGGAAAATATTATCGTCAGACGAGTAGCAGGCTGCAGGATTGGAGACCGCTGATCAAGGCTCCTCAACGATTCACATGTTCAACTCAGAAGAAATGAAAGAATTGGCCCACAACACAACACAGCCAGACAATTATGGGGATGGTCACTTACATCACCTGTTCATGAGTGGACTCATGGATTTCTATGTGATATTCCGAATCATAAAGTATGGGATAGGAATTACATCAAATGACTGCACCTATATGAGGTATTTGGATATGAAATGATTCCGTTGGCCAGCCTGTGGAATACTTTGACATTTACTGGTCTGTGCTTTAACTACGTGGATTAGGAATCGACACAGGACCAGACAAGGGGACTTGGGAAGAAGTGAGGACGCAGAGGCGGACGTAGGCTACGACAACAAAGACGTACTACACTGAAAGTGAAAACGGAAATATGTGCAATGTAAGGGACATTTCTCGCGATATCAGATGGGCTGTGCGCTACGCTAACGTAAATATTGATGTCGAACTCAAAGTGCGAATAGCTGATTACGGTAGACTATATAGGCCGTTGTGTATTTTTGGAAGGTCGTTCTCGAGGCGAAGGTCAGTTCCGATTTCAGAGGAAATAAACATATGAAAGTGGTCAGAGCCGGACTAAGGAAATTTTGTTGTGCCGCGGGTGAAATTTTGAAATTCGAGAAATAGACACTTATAGACTCCATTTAGGAGAAGTGAAAGGTGAAAGGCAGGATTTGCTTAATTTTTCTTTTTTTTTTGGACTTGATTTATGAGCATTATGTTTTGCTGTATCGAACCATGTATTTTTTTTTTGATATCGTTTATCTTAGACTTGGACTAAGTAGTTGAGTCAGAATGATGTTTAGTTCTAAGGCATGCTGCATGAGAGTTAAGAGTTCTAAGTTTGGTATATTCAAGTTGTATAACTGTTAGAATGTTTTTAATGGAAGGCAATGGACTATTGGACTATTGAGGAATGAGGGTAAGGGAAAAGTTATGGCAACCGATGCCAAAACTTTTTCAAAGGGGAGGATATTTGTAATAGGAGGGCTAACTTGAAAGTAATAAAATAAATATCCCTTGCTAAAATTAGGACTTGAACGTTTCTTCTTTTCCGTAATAATTCAGTGATATTTTCAACACCCTTTATTTTACTCGGGAAATCTCCCGAGAGAAAGCCCAATGATTTAATTGATCGATTTAAACTTCGGGAACTCAATACCCCGGTGATAAAAAATTATTGAGACGGTTATCAAGGCCTATACAGGATATCTGGCGAGACGATAACGATTAAAATTGTTACTTTTTCGGTTCGAATTTCGTCTGCAACAGTGAAGATAAGGAAATTAGGGTTCCGCTAACTAAGTGTTAGTTTATGCTACGTCTGCTGGGGAACCAAGGTATTTTTCGACACAGCATTTCCCAAACCGATGCATGGGAACTAAGAGGGGTAGGGAAGCAGGAAGGTCTTCAATTTGATTGGTTCATAAAAACAAAGATGGAAGAAATATTGATTTGATTGGTTTTGAAGCATTGACGGAAGAAAAACCTTTAATTTGACTGGTTTTTGGAGGAGACGAAGAGGGGAAAATCTTCGACTCGCTCCGGGGACGAAATAGGCAGTTTCTGGTGGAACCTCGAGGCGGAAAGGTTTCCAGCACTCGCGAATATGGTTACGAAAAAAATTTTAGGTTGATTTGGAAGTTGCGGAGTGGAGTAACTGCAGAAGTCTCAAACGGGGAGATTCTGAGTTGACTCGTTTGATATGTGTTTGATACGGTTTTAAGGAAGGTTTTAGAATTAATTTAGTTTTGTAGTTATTCGGAAGACGGCGTTGGAATAGCTCATAAAGTTCTTGGTTTTATTTTCGAAGTCTTGGAAAATCAGTCCTGAACAGGGACATAAAAAGTGTTAAGTTAAAAGTTAGTAAAGTCTCTAAATTATTTGGAATTATTTAGATCGCGCATCGTCGGTGTATTCGGGAGTGAAAGTCAATTTTTTGCGAAAAACGAGTGGGTGCCGTGTCTTCGTACCTAATCTGTCTGTTGCAGGAAAGAAGCAACGTCGTAGAACATCCTCCTAGGTTCATCATTTTTGGGATTATTGGTCCAGGAAAAAGGTCAGATAAATTGTTTATGCTTAGCTTGTCCGCCCAAATTATATGTTTAGTCCAGAGTCCTGAAATCTTCTAGAAGTCATATTTCATTCATATTTTTCTTTAAAGCGTATTATTATTTTTGTAATTCACCCTTAAGTAGTTGAAGGTCTGAGTGGAGTTTTCTGTTGAGAAAACTCAGGTTTATTTGAAAGATCACGAGGAAACTATTGTTGAGTTTCCCCTTGTGAATGTGAAGTTTAAGAGGGATTATTTTTCCGTTTTCTTGTTTGGGTATAGAAAGTTTACCTTATATTGTGAATTCTTTTGAGATTGTTCATGATTATTATTTCTGGGGGTTATTTTGACAAACCTTTTTCATTTTTGATGATAATTTGAATGTGATATTTTTTTATGATTTGGAATTCACACTGATGTTGGTTTAATTTCAATGAATAGATCTGCCTTTGTAATTTAAAGCTAATTTAACAGTTATACTTGATGGGATTATTTACTTTCGAATTGAGAAATATCTGAACATTTAATAATTTGAATCATTTGATTTAAGTGACACATATCTAATTTGGTGAGAATTTGTTTAGTTTGATTTGGTTTAATATACGTCTTAAATTTAATCTAAAAGGTTTTCATTTACCATCCCTCTCCCTAGAAAATAATTTTAAACACTAAGACCCGACCCAAGTGCGTTGGGCCGATCCCACACTTTCTTCCGTCGGAAGAAAGAACTTCAAAATTTTAATTAACATCTTTTACTTTTCTTTAAGTAATAACACCCTTGATTGGCGGAAAGCCGCTCTTCTGTCCAATCACCAAGAGGGTGCTTTTTACAATAAGTATTCATCATAGATCAACAAAACGTTGTTTGTTTTCTCTATGGTATTCATTCCCGAAGCTATCTATGAATTTGAGAAACGTCAAAAATTTTGTCGCTGAAAAACCAACTTGTTGGTATTGCCGATGTGAATGTTTTATCGATGAGAAACGAGTGTTGCTAAGGAAACTTCCTCACTAAAAATGGAATGAGTGGAATAGTCAATGAAAATGCATCTTGGAATAGTGTTAATATTTTTTTCACCCTTACTTAAACACATATAGGTAATAATATTGTTGTTGTTAAAATTAATTGATTAACAACAACAATATACTGGTGGAATAAATAAATCAACAAACAAGGTAATAATATTGGTTTCGATTGAATGATACAATGTGTCACTGTAAATTAAAGAATAATTCTACATATCAGAAGAACTCTACCTCCAATTTTATTAGATATATATGGATTTGTTCAGTTCATATTATACCTCGACCGTTATTTGGTTCAGTTATTCATTATTATGTGTGCTTTTCCTTCCACACCAATTTGATCTTTTATATCTAAGCCTAGGATAACCAAAATCTATAATTTCTGCTTCAGGCATTATTCTTTTCAATTTGATTCATAATCAAAGATCATTTTTGAAACAAGCCTGATATGTGTCTTCCATGAATGTATAGGGTAAGAATTCAAAGATTATCGTTAAACTTTCATTTAATCCTGTCAATTCGGAGGATTTGATTTAAGCGTTAGTTATGGTTGTTAAACTAGGATTACGACACGAAATATGGACATTAATCGAGGTATTGGATTTAATCTACAGTTTTGTCATACGGTGCAAGCGTCCTTCTGATACGGAACTGGATTAGTGCAAAATCCAGTACTATACAGGGTGATTTTCTAAGTATTTCATTAGACGTATTCGAGGAAGGACTTTTGATACGAATTCAACTGTTGCGAAAAAAATTTCTTACAATGATAGATTTTGGAGATATCGACACTTATTTGTGACACTTTTTCTGTCAACAAATTCGAAAATTAGGCTCCTATAACTCAACAATCGCTTGAAGTGGTTGCGCATATCATACATCAAATCAGTGCAGAATCAAACGAAGAATTCAAATATGTATAAATATACAGGGTGTTACATTTGAAATAACAAATTTCACACTCTTTTCCGGTAGAACCGGATGAAGTAGATTCCGTTCGAAAATATTTCACAATTTGAGTTCATGTACCCTAAAATAAAAATACAGAATCTTGAATTCCTTTCTCGAATACATACTTTCAATGAAACACTTATAAAATCACCATGTATTATAATCCTCAACCCAGTAAATCCTACAAAGAATTGCCTTTGAAGTAGGAGGTTGGTTTCAAAACCCGACAAATCCAAGCTGTATTAGACTTATCGGAACAATTTTTCTAAGATTCTCCAACATTTGTGCTGAACAGACTTGTAGGGTTTTGAAACTAGAGGATCCATTTAGTTCAATGAATTACTTGCAATTCAAATAATTCTATTTATGACCGCTTAACTCATTAGGTAAAATTCGATGTTTCTTGTGATTTGTTTAGGAGTGGAAGTGAAAGGAAATGGAAGCGCCTAAAAAATAAAGCTTATGAAATGGTTTTGATGTTTGGGAACAAACAGGGTTTTCTTCATTACTCAACACTCATTGATGCACCCTTTTTTCTACCAGTCTACCTAAAAGCCATAGTACAGCTGTCAGCTCAATTGCCATTATTTTAAGATTTGCATTCTTGATCTCGGTGGGCTGCTGGTGTTTGAAAAAAAAATTTTTTTTATTTTATGGTAAATTCGAAATATTGCAACTTACACAAGAACATTTCACATGATTTCATTGGTAATAACGGTTCTTGAATATGTTTTAAATATTCCACTGCTAATTACTACTGAACATCAACTATCTTCTATGCCGAATTAATTTCTTTTAATATTGATGTACCTAACTCATATGATATCCTTCTTTTACAGGTATGTGCTACGAAACATGAGAAGAATACTAATCAGGTAAATCATTTTTTCACATCTGCCAAAAAAAAATTTTCGGTTATAGATTAATCTATTGCTTCATAAACGAAAGGTAGTATTTTAAACTTGAAAACCTTGAACGGTGGAAGTGAATGTTCCATTCAAGCTCTTCGACGCCAAAAACAGAAGTGAGGACTTCTTTCCAATCTTATAGCCTCAGTCTTCAGATTTATTACATTACAAATATTCGAACATCCATGTATATCGGTGGAACGCATTTATCAAGAAATGCGAATACCATCAAGATGACACGTGCTCCAAGGAATCCAATAACCCAACTGGAAGTTTTATATCTCTCACGTAAACTAGATCAGAAATGTATTTCCCGCGTATATTGCTCTGTAAATTTCGAACGCATCAGTGAACAAACCCCCTAAATAAATATACGGGGAATGAAAATCTGTAGGGAATAAACATATTTACGGACTCGACGACACGAGGTGTTGATATTATTAAAAAGGAAGTATCGCGAAAACTGAATAACATGATTTGATGGCTCTCCTTTACATTTATTCGTGGCAAATGTGACAAATAAACGAAGTAGGTAATGATTGATGACTAATTGAAAAAATCCTAGTTTAAAACTGACATATTTCTACTATGGACATAGTCTACTCGAAAATTATCTTAATAAACCTGATGCTTAGACAAAAAAACATGCTCGGAAACATTGCTTTAGTCGTGAAATGCGAATTTCATTCAATAACGACAAAACTACTGATAATACTCATAATTTATACAAGAAGCAGTACTCGTATCAGCGTACTTTCTCTTGTTTCACTGCGGCGAAGAAAATTTCTTACAATGAGGGATGTTGGAGATATTAACACTAATTTGTGGCACTCTTTCTTCCAAAAAATTAGACAATCAGGCTATAACTCAACAATCGCTTGAAGTGGTTGTTCAAATCATACATCAAATCGGTGTAGAATTGAATGAAGAATTCAAATACATTTGTATAAATATTCAGGGTGTTGCATTAGAGATATCGAAGTTCACTTTCGTTTCCGGTAGAACCGGAAGCAGATTTCGCTTGAAAATATTTTACAATTCAAGTTCATGTACTCGAAAACAAAAAACAGAATCTTGAATTCGTATCAAAATTCCCTTCTCGAATACTTTTAATGAAACACTTAAAAAAATCACCCTGTGTGTCATAATGCAAAAATTACATTATCGATGTCATCTACATGGCTATAGGTGTTTGTCCAGTATATGGTGAAACACCCTGTATATAAAATGCTAGCGAATCCTATATTCATGTAATAATACAGAGTGAGTCTTTGACTTGTACATATATTTCAACTGGAGATTCCTCTCATCAAACGAAACACTTTTTCTATCCCATTTTTCAAAATTCGGTTTCGTTTGGAAGATACAGGGTGTCGAAAATCCATGCAAAAACACTTTTTTTTATATCTTCGTAACCGCTATTTGAAATGAACTGAATTTTGGTTGATTGTTCACTCTATTCATGGTGCATATTTCCAAATCAAAACTTATTCAATATTCGTTCCGGTATGGAAGTTACAGCGAAGCCAACTCATGAATCCACGAAAAAATACGATAAAACCACTCGAAAAAGATAAACAGTTCATATTTTCGAAAGAACCGGTTCAGAAAATGAAGGTATTCCAAATTTCTTCAATAAAACGCGTCGTTTTCAAGTGATTCCCAATTTTACCCGATAAAATTTGTCGAAAAAATAAAAAACCATAAGAAAAATCCAAATGCAACCCTGGCTTTTCAATATCACAGAATGGCTCAAATTAATATACTCTATACAAGGTAACAATGTCGTCAGAATGTTTATCTACTTTGTCAAGACTAAAATGTCAATGGAATACAAAATTCGGATATTAATGATGAATATCCCATACAATGAACCACGTATTGAATTGAAATTATTGCAAAATGAATACTTAACACTACACGATCTGTGGCGATGTTTCTATCTAAACAATATCCTCTTGGAATTTTATAAATTTGACACTACACGGTTATTATCACATTAATTCACTTTCACTGGAAATCTTTTCACATCAACTGTTCGCATTCTTCACTGTGAATTAACGAATCTCAATCGACGAATCTCAATTAAGCCGCTATACGCATGCTTCATTCAACAACCATAGACCAACTTTTCGGTATATGGAGCAACGGTTTGTCTTGCGCACCGACTGAAATTGAGATCGTAGCGCTCTATCGGCGAGAATCAGATCATTTCCAAAGAGGCACGACAAGACGCCAAAAGTAAACAAAACTAGTGCCTTTGTGTCAGATAATCCGTCAATGATAGAGGACCTACTGCTTCTTTGTTTGAAAAGAAAATCAACACAATCTGGCATCGTCTTCTCAAACGTTCTATGATAGCTTTCATAGAATATGATAGATGAGTTAGATTAGGTCGTTGACCTCGAATCTTTTGACCTATTTCAATAGAGTTATGTTCGAACAAGTTATAAGTGCTCGCAAACTAATCTTCATGAAAATCGAAGAAGGAACTAATTTTGGTGGGAGAAATATGGCTGTCTAGTTGCAGATATAATCGAATGAAACTTACTGTTTTTGTTGAAAAAATATCGTGTTTTTAACATTCCTATTCGAATAAAGTTTAGTACTTGAGTATTTCCCGAATGTATCAACTCAATTTCAATCGGGAAATATGAACCATCAATTCCAGAGAATTATATCAGAGTCGTAATTAGCCCAATTTTTTTTAAAATGGCTATATCTTTTCAACAGAGCCGAATTCGGAAAAATGAAAAATAAAAAAAAAGTTTCTTTTGACCTCAAGAATCTTCAGTTCAAATATATGTACAGGGTGGGCAAAATTGGTGCTACATGAACTAAAACTTTTCAACCCGAGGAGATAGAGAAAAATGAATTCCACCTTATAGTCCTATTTTTTCGAGAAACTGATAATGCCATCAACTGCATTCCTCTATCTTCTTTTGTTTCCGAGTTATAAGCCAAAATTGAAATTAGGGCGATTTCCACTTTGGTCATTAACTCCGTTTCTGTTTATGCTACGATGTTGAAATAAAAACATTATACAGGCACTTTTCTGATAGCAATCCAGTGGCGTACTCTGATTTTTTCTAAGAGGTTCATTTGCTGAGTTATAACATAAAGTTGTGTTTTTTCTTATGGAAACAGTAGTTCGAAATGACTTAGAAAGAATCGCCATTTTTTTCCCGTTTCAGAAATGTATCATATGTTAAACATCGCCCTCAGATTCGTTAAGACATTATGAAAAATATGGTTTGTACCTATATGGAATTCAAACTATTGAGTATCAAGTAGGCTGAATCATAGAATTATGTGTCTCTATGTATGGTGTTATTATTATTTCACGGTTGAATACTTGATGGTGTGATCTCTGTTTGAAACAGATTCAGCCTACTCAATGATTTGAATTCCATATACAAACCATATTTTTCATAATATCTTAACGATGTATGACATGTGATACATTTCTGAAACGGAAAAAAAATGGCGATTCTTTCCAAGTCATTTCGAACTACTGTTTCCATAAAAAAATCACAACTTTATGTTATAACTCAGCAAATGAACCTCTGAGAAAAAATCAGGGTACGCCACTGGATTGCTATCAGAAAAGTGCCTGTATAATGTTTTTATTTCAACATC
Source organism: Adalia bipunctata (assembly GCA_910592335.1). Lineage (NCBI taxonomy): Eukaryota > Metazoa > Arthropoda > Insecta > Coleoptera > Coccinellidae > Adalia > Adalia bipunctata. The sequence continues at coordinate 35,304,022 of OU342948.1, forward strand.
GTAGCATGAACAGAAACGGAGATAATGACCGAAGTTGAAATCGCCCAAATTTAAATTTTGGCCTATAACTCGGAAACAAAAGAAGATACAGGAATGCAGTTGATGGCATTATCAGTTTCTCGAGAAAGGAGGACTATAAGGTGCCATCCATTTTTCCCTATCTCATCGGGTTAAAAAGTTTCAGTTCATGTAGCACCAATTTTGCCCACCCTGTACAAGTCAAAGACTCACATGGTATATTATTTGGAATTATAGAATTTCTATTTTTTCGAATTGTAGAATTTTATTTCCGTTGGATTTCCATTTTTTAGGCGACAAGACAAATTCGTTTGAAACTCAATGCCCCCCTGATACAACTCATAGTCATCAATCAAAATCAATGTGGAAATATCGCACATTCCATACCTACATGGAATCGTTCCAATAAATCAGATTTCGTAATATTATGAAAGATGGTAACATAGATAAAAGAACAGATGAACTATATCATTCTAATGATGTGCAATATTTAGGTCACTGGAGATACAGCGCTTGATCGATATGATACATATTACATGTATGTTTAAATCAAATAGAAACACATTTGTTCATATTAAATCAGTATCATAATTCACACAATGTGTATGCGGAAACGGCAGTACAATATTTTTTATTGATTTATAACTTTTATCCCAAACATAATGGTGACGACTTTCCACAACAAAGAACAGATCGTCAATGATGAATTTATATTGGAAGTAGGATGCTTAGAGATTTTGAGAATGTTTTGAACGTGAAATGTACATCAAACTATTAGGGTGGAGGTTTCAAAGGACCCCGCACTTTCCCCATGGCTAATGGCATTCCGTCATAATAATGTTCTTATTCTTTGGTATAATGTAGTATCCAACCTTCTGATCAAAAGTGTCCATGGCCCCAACTCAATCCCATGACTAGTTTTTGAGATGAGCCTGCGTTGAAGTTGAGATTTACCCACTTTTACTACGCGCGTATCGCGAAACATTTCAGAACATATCGTCATGGACTTCAACGAATACAGGTTGATTCATTCACGAAATAAACTGTGAACCTCACGAAAATACTTAAAAACCACCTTTTTTTATCACCCTCTATTTCAAGATTAACTCCGTTGAGGTGGGAGTTTTCTTTCAACAGTGTACTTGATATAACTCATCAATACGGCTGAGAGTTTTTATCCACTTCCTATGACCAGATTTTTTTATGCAATATGAAAATTATTCATTTGCAGGAAAATGACACACTGTCAGTTCGCCGACGTTTCGGAAATATATTTTTCCATCTTCAGGGCTCTAAAAGGTTAGTCTTTTTCTGGTCATTAGTTTAAACTTTAAGGAGTAGCTCGTGATTTCCCTATTTGTAAAGATCATTCTAGATATTTTGTTTCATGGTGTTCTCTAACCTTTTAGAGCCCTGAATATGGAAAAATATATTTCCGAAACGTCGGCGAACTGACAGTGTGTCATTTTCCTGCTAATTGATCCTTATACCAGGGCCGATCCTAGGGTGTTGGCCGCCCGCGTGCAGAATCCTTATGTGCCGCCCCAGAGACAAAAAATATACCTTTTTTTGACATATATTTAAAAAACCTTCAAAAGGCCTTCTTTTATTGTTAGGAAAAAACTGTACATATTAGATATAAGGAGGGGATAACCCCGTTACTTTTTCCGTGAATATTTTGGTGCTCCCTCTGCCCTCCGCAACTTTTCTGAAGATTTTTGTTGTCTTACACAAAAAAAATGCAATTTATTTACACGCATATATATTTTCATACATATATTGTATTGTACTGTATTGTATTCGTGTACTAGATTATGACTCATGCACTAGATACATGATACATCCATTTCAACAAAATGAAGAATATGTAATAATACAGGAAAGAAACACGAACTAAATACTGAAAAAAAAACAATCTTATATGTCACAAAAATTGTACTCCAGCAATCATTCTTTCAATGATGGCACGCCATCGCCTTTTCTCTCGATTATAAACATTTTGTTGTTCCGCATCAATAGTGAAATTCTTTTACAATCTCAATTTCAACTCGCCCCAAGATTCCACAGAATTTACATGTTCAAAGACAATTTCATGTTTACTTAGATCAGTATTTTCCAACCTGTGGGTCGCGACCCCCAAGGGAGTCGCAAAGCAAGTAGGGGGGTCGCAACTCGCAAGAGGTCGAGAGAACTTTAGTAAGATGTCTACAAGACTCATGCATAGGTTGTGCTTCTTTCGGATTAATCAAATGACACAATTATTCTTTCATGGAACACACTCATTTTTGCGAAATACGAATCTCCGAAACTGGAGGCTAACAATCTATGGGGTCTTTTGTATTTCATTTTTTCGAAATTCAAGAAATACATATTCGAATACTCTATCCTCTATATGAAAATGTATCTATAGCAAGGAAGAAATATGATGTACCTTCTACATGAAAATGTATAGAAAGGGAGCAAAGTGTTGTTGTTCATTACAAAAAGTAACTAATTACTTATTGACAACTGGTAATTGACCGACGATTATAAACTGAACCTTCTTCATGAAAATGTATAGCGAGGGGGAATTATTGAATGTACCTTCTATGTGAAAATATATAGCAAGGTAGCAAGGTGTTGTTGCGATTTACAACTGATTGATTAGCGACGATTTTGAATTACAACTGAATCATTACTGTTCGATTACTTTTCTCTACTTTACTTTACTAACTGCTTGTCTCCGCAACAAAGGGTTTTGAAGAAAAGCTGGAAAATAAGAAGATTCATTTCTTCTGAATAAAAGTGGGAAAGATCAACAATTGATTGAGTGTCAACAAAATGCTCTCATTTGCCATTTTTGACTATAGTGGGAAAAACAACCTATTTCTTGAATCTACAGACCAATGAGAGAAACCTTGGACGATTTGGTATTCGATCCTGCCATGTGTTTACAAATGTTACTTGAACTACAGTAAAAATGTCACATATATATTTACGCGCTTATACGGAGAAACTGAATGAAGTTTCACCGAAACTGGTTATTGTCTCAAAAAACCAGACGAATTTCCCAAACTTGTCCTAAATTATTGGGTTGAGAAATCTTTTCAATAGCTGACCATCAATCAGTCGAAAAAGGGTATTTTTAAACAAAGAACGAGAATTGTATCTAGAGGAATATGGAACAATATTGCAGTTCAAGGGTTCGATCCCATATGATTAAAATCATTTTATCTATACAACATTTTTGAAGGCGACAGCTATTTTCTGGTGGACAAAGGATATGGCATTCAATTCGTCCAGATGTTGGGAAGTGAGACGCAAATTTTTTTCATCATTTTCCATAAACAACCCCCCAAATCTTCAAACCAGGGGGATAACGAACTAGGGGATCTTCTGTATTTCATTCTTTCGGCATTCAAGAAACACATATTTGAATATAATCGTGGAACACTCATTTCGTCGAGATATAAATTTTTTTCGTCATTTTTCATGAACAACCCTCCAAATCTCCAAACCTGAGAGCTAACCAACGATGGGGTTTATTGAATTTCATTCTTTTATTCAGGGAACACATATTCGAATATGATCGTGGAACAATGTCATTTCACCGAGATATGAATTTTTTTCATCATTTTTTATAACCAGCCCCCAAATCTCCAAACCGAGAGGCTAAGATTATAATTAATTTTCACACGGAAGAGACCGAAACCCAGAACGATTGCAACGAGAAATAAACATGAAACTATCGGCTATGACAGTAACTGCAAAAAGCATCATTACACACCATCATAATTGCACCCCAGTCGTTTTTGTTTTTACAACGACGCGATTTTATTCCAACATCTGGTAATTTTTACCAATACTAAACAATCCTATTCCGAGACCTCATCGATAACGATAATTGCTCTCAGATGGTATTTTTTCGATCTTTGCATCACGTTCTTCTGGAGCAAGCATTCCTTTGTTCCTTTCTTTCGGTGAAGGAGAACAAGGAATATTTGATTTGACAAGATTGAAAAATTCAGTTTCATTTAATTTTTTTTGTCGACTCATTCAAAATTTGGATGATTACAGTAATAATCAATAATTGAAAACAATTATCTCTTTAAGATTTTTTGAAAATAAAATTTTTCACAAACTGACATATAAATGTGGCGGCCTGTGGCCGCCCCTTGGATTTGGCCGCCCGCGTGCGGGGCACGCGCTGCACACCTGCTAGGATCGGCCCTGCCTTATACCACCAACTACATTCTCGATATAATTTTTGGATCACCAGTTCAGAATTTGTTATTCATTTGCTATTCTGATTGAAATCAAATGAAAAACCAGAAGTGTTCGATGACTTACATTTATTGATATCATGATTTTGTTTTCCAAACCTTCTACGAATTAGTTAAAAATGCAAGTAAAAGTGTTACAAAAATTAGAAAAACGAACTAGGTGCTGAAATGAGAATAGAATAACATAAATAAATAATTTTCATATTACATACATAAACAAGAAACCGGTCATAGGAAGTCGATGAAAACTTTCAGCCGAATTGATGTTTCCATATCAAGTAAAGTGGTGAAAAAAATCCCACCTCAACGGAGTTAATCTTGAAATAGAGGGTGATGAAAAAAAAAAGGTTTCTGGGTATTTTTCTGAGGTACACAGTTGATTTAATGACTGAATCCTGGTTCATATGTTCTGAAAAAATCAAACAATTGAATTGATGAATTGCAAAATTCATCTGCGTGTGTTATGACTTACACAACCGCTCGTTGAAAAACAAAACTATTATACGAAATGCAAATGTCAAGCCGTCACCGTATGCTGAAGAACTACTTACTTGTCTAGACCGGGAAATAGATATTAGTGTTATTATAATTGGTTATAACAACGCAGAGGTGATGTTCGTTTCGAAATATGTATTTTGAAATAATGTAAAATGTGCAATGATCGGGTCTAGAGCTTTGGAAAAGCCATTAACATATTTCAAAGAAGTTGAAATGATCAATTCATTGAATATGCAGGAATTAATTCAATGAAAAGTAACTGTATTAATATTGAAGGGAATGATTAGAATATCAATTTACTAATGAATGATATCAGAAACAATATGCCTTTTCAATTGTAAAGAAAAGTAACAACATTGTGGGATCGTTTTCGATGGCATTCCTATTTTTGAAGGTAGAGAAATAATTATGAAAAGAAATGATAAGAGCAAATACTTCCCTGTGTATCTAAAGGGACATTTACGTTAAAGGGTAGTTTATACTTATATTTTTGGCTTGGCTTGTGTTCGTCTATGTTTGGTAGGACTCTATACTATGTTGTAGTAACTCAGATTCGTAATAACTCAGATTAGTGTAGTGAAATAAAGGATGGGGAATAGTGGGGTGAAATAGATAAATAATACACTAGATTGGACACAAGGGTGGAACAGGCCTTTATTAGTCCGGCGAAGCAGTTCGAGGGAACGGCTTCCTAAGGAAAAACGAACCAAATCCTCATTGGATTTGAGAGCAAAAACCCTTATAGCATTACAGATGAAATGTTTACAATCCATAGATCAATAATTAATAAGACGAGCACTGGTGATATGTACAATATGGAGCTTCCTATATCTACCCCGGTAAGATGGCTACTGGCACAATCCTGATAAATAGTATAATTCCAAGTTGTTCGAAGGATATAGGCATATTTAGGGCCGTAAGATCAATCGCAGTTTAAACCATACTGATGGTTTAAACTGTTGATTAGAAGGGGCGTTACACAGTTTAAACTCTACTTACGGTTTAAACTGTGATTGATCTTACGGCCCTAAGTGTGTCACCTTGTTATCCCAGTATTACGCAGCGCTCTTACAGCTCCATGTGTAAGAATCCTTCCTTCCGAGTGCTATGTGTGTGATCCGATTCGCGTTGGTTTGGAAGTAATCAATAAACTCTCTACATTTCCTATTGACTGATGAACGTTGGACCCGGGACGAAGCAATCCGTCCGTAGGATACTTGCCCAGCACACCAAGGGCAATGACCAAGGCTTGTTTTGCCGAGGATGTTCGTCTGTAGAACTCTCAGAGGGAAGTCTCCACCACTATGCTCGGATGGATGTTTTCCTTAGGCACAGGTGATATAAACAGTCTATCTTAGACCTCCAAATCATGTTTCCCCGTACGTGCAATATTATCCTAAAAGCAACAACTCCAATGCCTATACCATTATGTCGAGTGAATAGTTAAATGTGCAGTAGTTCTCACCAACAGTATAAGAATATTCCAAGTGGGTTAATAGCAGTAGAACGAAGTTCCACAATATTCAATAGAAATGCATTAATAAAATAGATAAGCTCACATGTGGTTAAATCCTGTAAAGAGAAACAGTATTATTAATAATGAAGAAGTGTACATTACCAGTGAACAAAGGAAGCGTCTTTGAAGGGAATCTAAAATGGCGGAGTCCTTGACGAGGATGTCCATTTCGAAGAATTACCTATTGAAGAGTAGAATGAAAGTAGAAGTGTTCGAAAGTGAAGTAAGAAGGCTCTCTATTTGTTTTCGTTCTCGGAGTTTAATTTTTCTTCCACAGAATCGCATGTCTTAGATGGTCACAGAAGAACAAGAGTACATCATGTTGGACTTTCGATATGATTCAAACCTCCTATTTATGAAGATGTGAATTGCCTGAAGTATTGCTTGAAGTCGTACTATTATTCACCATTCATAGAATTATAAAATAATATTGAATAGGTTTCTTTCTACATAGCTCCACAGTTCGACAATAGACAGCTTTGCAAAGTTGGAAGCCATGAAGTCGGTCTGGCAACGGTGCATTTCATTTTCTTAAAGGGTAGGAAATTCAGAAATGGTACATACTCAAAATAATAATAAACTTGAGAATTTTACAACTTCTCGATACATTCTTCAGGTATTTAACGAAAAAGAAATGTTCTCGATCGAACCTACTCTTTCAAAATTATCAGGAATACGAAATTTCGGAACCTCAGTTCGAATCACAGAAATATAATAAACACTAGAACGCTATAAGGTACGTCCGAGATTCAGTAAAATGACCCCATATAGCGAATAAACACCTACTACATGTGCCTTTGACGTTCTTTCCTTCAGTTTCATGAGTGAAAAATTATATAACTTAGGATTTCGAGGTGTATTTCTTGACTGGTTGATTGGTTTCATCTCTGGTAGATCCATGAAAGTGAAGGTCGATGATGCTTTCAGTCTAGGTTGTGGCGTAAAATCCGGAGTTCCCCAGGGATCGGTGTTGGGTCCGCTTCTGTTCATCCTCTTCATTAACGACCTGCCGGACTACTTGAGGTCTGAAATGATGTTGATTTTTGCAGATGACATTTCTATAGCTGTTTCTGCCTCGGATGCCTCTGAGCTTGCGGACACCTGTCAGTGCCTTTTAAATCACTTTAGTGTCTGGTGCCGGAAAAATGCACTATTACTGAATCTCGACAAAACTAAGATTATTTCTTTCGGAAACAAAACAGTTGATGGTGAGCTGTTGTCCATTACGTGTTCAGGTTTGTCAATTGGATCGGATGAGTGTATAAAGTTTTTGGGTATCTACATTGACGAACATCTCAGATGGTGTCATCATATTGACATACTATGTAAGAAGTTGAATTCTTCATTTTATGCCATATGTCGGGCTAAACATTGTTTTTCATCTGAATATCTGTTGAACCTATATTATTGTCTCGTTTATAGTCATATATCTTATAATATTTTATTGTGGGGAATCTCCACGGATGTAAATAGAGTATTTGTTTCTCAGAAGAGAGTATTGCGGTTGATCTATGGTATTGACTCGAGATCTTCTTGCAAACCGATTTTTGTTTCAAAGGGTATACTCACTGTTCCTTGTATTTATATATACAGGGTGTCCCACTAGTGCCGCAGCGGACGATATACGCGTAACGGACTGCGTTTTGCAAAATTTTTTGATGCAGACTTGATATACTACAAGAAGAGCACAACCTAAAAATATTTTCGAATATATAGGGTGGCCCACAAAAGAGGAATAGCGGGTGACTTTGTTTTTTCAAATGGGACACCCTACATTCAATAGTCTTTTTCAATTCTCTGAAACTTCCTGCATGCATCCGTATACTTTTCATATATTTTTATTAGACTGTTTTCGAAATATTGGCCATTTTGACAAAAAAATGATACTTGTAGAGGCTATGTTATACAATTATATTTCACGAACCCTTGCACATACCAATAACAGTTTCATATGGATTGAAAGACAAGACTTCAAAGTATCACACCCAGCCATAATAAAGCAGCTCCAGCATACAGAGTGTCCACAAAAAGACTATCAACATGACGAATTTCAAATCGATTTTTCTTCATTTTTTCAAATGCAATGCATATAATTTTTTTTCATCATTGTAATCACCATTCATTTTACTTCATTTTTTGTCAAATACATGATATGCATATCTCTAACGGAATAGGATTTTTTAGAGTTTTTCCTCCAAATTCACATATACTTTCGAATTCAAAGAGCAGATTTGGCTTTTCTGTGGTTATTGGGGACTGTCAAATTATTCTATTCAAAATTAACATCATTGCAGCTTCAATTCAAATCATCATAGTTTTTACGGATTGGATGAATACTCACACAATGATGTAAAAATTCAAAAAATACCAATGAGTTGAATGTACAAGTTATGAATGCTTCAATAAAACGAGTTTCGAAACTTCAGGCTACAAAAAAGTGCCCGCTCTTATCCTTATACAACTTTCTTCGAAAAAATGATATTCATAAGTTTCACAGGCACGCAGTACGCACGCAGATCTTCAAGCTCGCAAGCTCAAAGCTTGTTTGAAATTTTTGAAGGATTCGACGTTCCAAGTAGAAACATAGAAAATTATCAAAAATGTATTTTGAAAAATGGGTACAGAAAGCAAGTTTTTGTCTTCAGTAACTGATTTCATCACATTTTTGAGTATATACATCAAAACCTTCTAGTTCCTCATTTCGCTATAATATGAATTGAAGCTCCAGTGATGCTAATTCTGAAGGGAATAATTTGACAGTTTCCAATAACCACAGAAGAGCCAAATCTGCTATTTGAATTCGAAGGTATATGTGAATTTTAGGGAAACATTACGAAATAGCGCTCAAAAATCCTATTCCATTAGAGATATGTATATCATGTATTTGACAAAAAATGAAGTAAAATGAATGGTGATTACAATGATGAAAAAAAATTATATGCATTGCATTTGAAAAAAGGGAGAAAAATCGATTTGAAATTCGTCATGTTGATAATATTTTTGTGGACACTCTGTATGCTGAAGATGCTTTATTATACCTGGAAAGGATACTTTGAAGTCTTGTCTTTCAATCCATATAAAACTGTTATTGGTATGTGCAAGGGTTCGTGAAATATAATTGGATAACATAGCCTCTACAAGTATCATTTTTTTGTCAAAATGGCCAATATTTCGAAAACTGTCGAATAAAAATATGTGAAAAGTATACGAAAGCATGCAGGAAGTTTCAGAGAATTGAAAAACACTATTGAATATAGGGTGTCCCATTTGAAAAAACAAAGTCACCCGCTATTCCTCTTTTGTGGGCCACCCGATATATTCGAAAATATTTTCAGGTTGTGCTCTTCTTGTAGTAGATCAAGTCTGCATAAAAAAATTTTGCCAATCTCAGACCGTTACGCGTATATCGTCCGCTGCGGCACTATTGGGACACCCTGTATAAGTCGCTTATGTTGATCAGACAGAATTCTGGGACTTTGGAAAAATTATCTAGTCATCATTCCTATAGTACACGCAATCAGGAAATACTATCACTACCTAAGCATAGGACAACTAGATATGAACACTCTCCCACTTATCAGGGTATAAAAATTTATAATAAGTAACCAGATTGCTACAAATCTTTAAGTTTTGTCCATTTCAAAAAGGCTATTAAATCTATGTTGAGTCGTAAGGCTTTTTATAGTGTCAGTGAATATATGTATGATCAGCAACTCGACTCAATTTAAAAGTGTATATTCTATCTTTTTCTGTTATATAATGTTAATATTCGAATGTTATCCGTAATGATTGCGATTTTGTTATTCTTCTCTATTTTTGACTTGTCCTATACATGTATATATGTCTTAAGGGATCAATAAAATACTTACTTACTTACTTACTACTTGTACATGCGCAGCTCGTCTCTTCTTGCCACGTCGTTGCCAAGTTTTATGGTTTCAGATGAAGTTCGGAATAAATCTTATTGTGAAACCCAGTGAATTCGGCAACACCGCTACGCGACGAAAACAAACACACGTCACATCAGAAAAAGAACAGTGTCGTATTTTAGGATTTGTTGATTCCCTTTGCTGCGTGCTTTCCTGTTTATTCATTCGTATGAATTCGCTTGCCTTTTCTGCTCCGTTTTCGGTGTTTCCTCGTTGGTTTCTTGAACATTGTGTAGTACTGATACTCCTTTGGTTTAGTTTTGTATCTGAGTTTTACTAGTTAAGAAATGGTTCTTTTTTGCGAAAATAAATGAGAAACCCATTTTATGTAAATATGAAAAATACTACAGCTATTTTATTATTATTGCGAATGTTGATATTGACAACTTATTCATACCACATTCTCGAAGTCAAAAATTTTAAGACCTGTCCTGATGACACGTTCGAATATTGCGCAAACTCTGTAGTAGGTCAGTTTGCGCTTTGGGGTGCCAGGAATGCAGATCTGATTAGCGTTCTAGTATTTATTATATTTCTGTGGTTCGAATTTAGCTCGTAAACGAACTCAACCGTGGTATTCGAGATATACCCTGAAAATTTCGAGTCTCCAGGTTCATCCGTTCGAGATACACAGATAACAAACATATGTCAGCACCGAAATGATGGTGTGAAAATCGTGACCAAAAATTGTAGATCAAAACAGCACTCTGTAGATTGGGTCCTAGTTCCAGAAAAATCCGCGATATTTCACGGTCGTGGCGCTATTGCAGCAATGGAAAATAGCGCGACCCCTTTCAGGGAAAATGAAATCGACAAGAGAGTCTTGAACAAAATCTAATCAGTGCTAACACCACGTATTCTATGCATCTATATCCCAACATATTTGTATATACAGGCTGGACAATATAACACCCCTGTTCTTATCTTCTGAAAAAATTATCAGAAATGTACAATTGATTACATAACATAAATGAATTCAAAACGTTCTCTTCAGGCATATATTATGGTTCTCATTATTCATATTATCTATACCTCTTCAACTTCAAATTGGGACCTATCAAAATCAAATTGGCAATTAACATATTCGAATTGGGAATAATCAAAATCAGATTGGGAATAAACACATTCAAATTGGGAATAATCAATTTCAAATTGAAACGGCATTCGTGGCTATGTAAATCAAAAATTCAAAAAGTTTAAGAAGTAGGTACTTAAAAAATTTCATATTTGTGCTCAAACTCATATTCGAAAAATTCAAAACATCAGGTATGAACCTCTGGATATGGGCCACATATCTTGTACAAGTACTAACTGTAATGGTTGATATATTTCTTCGTATCCAATTTTCCATTCTTTGAAGACGAAACTTTGTCTGCATACCGCAATAACCTGCTTTTTCATTGAATCTTCAGCTTTCTTCTCCATATAAGGCATGATTATGAAAAAGAAATTGTAAATTTATCGTTCGTTGCTTACTTTTGACAAATTCCAGAGTTAATTACATATCGAGTAATTCAAAGATCTGATTCACATGGATGTCATTCCAATATGAAATTGATTATTCCCAATCTGCGGATCAGATCTCACAGATTTCCCTTTCGTGTGTGCCTTGCTTTTGATTTTGATAGTTCCCAATTTGAAGTTGAAAAGGTATAGAAAATTTTCGATGTCGGAAAATTTTCATAAAACTGTCCGATTGAAGTAACAGCCTCGCCATTGATCTCTTCATGAAGGGCATGTCTGGTAAGAATTCAGTGACGATCTATGATAAATGGGATCTGAGAGTCGCTTGACAGACCTTCCGTCAAGAGATTTAACTTCATTACAATTTGAGATTCACTCCAAGAAGGCTTATTAGGTATCGAGTAATTCCTGAAATTCAGTTTATCTCATTGAAAAAAGTTCCTACTCTCACATGCGTATAGCTCTACTTGTGTGCATTTTCTAGCATCATATTGTTCATCTCTATTTGGCAACGATAAATCGAGTCTACTTTTTAGTTTACGACCAAACAGTAATTGAGAAGGGGTGGAACCAGAAGTACAATTTTCTTAGTTTCGGTAATCTAACAAGAACCGAGAAATGAACTCATTAATAACCAAATCTTCATAATATGCCTTGATTAATGCTGTTTTAAAAGTTTTCACCGAGTTTTCGGCCGCTCCATTACTTGATGGATGATTAAAGGTGTTGAAAATAGATGTCTCATCCCATTATTTTTCGTGAAAGTCTTGAATTCATATGAATCAAAAGGTGGGCCATTATCTGAAACAATCAATCACATCAGGCAAACCAAAACCTGAAAAAGGATCTCGCAATACACTTATAGTTTTATGAGCAGTGGTCGGATTCATTTCAAAATCTTCTGGCCATTCACTATAGGAATCAGTAACTTCGCATATTTTATTGGACCCAAAAAATCGACATGCAACCGAGCCGAGGTTTCCTTGTATAGGGATGTTGACTTTTTTTTGGAAAAGATTTTAATTTGTAGATAAGCCCTATACAAACACGAAAAAAATATTTTCATGGGAAAAATATAGCAAATACCAATAAAAAATGCGTAAATAAAAATAGTTTTCAAAATTCCTGCTGAAACGAAGTGATTATGATGACGTCACTATACAGTAAACAGACTTCGCCGTCTGTCAAAGCGAACTGATCTTGTGTGATTTCTTGCGAACAAATCATTTGCGTAATAACAAATAATCGTGAAATAGTTTGCTGGTGATACGATTCACTCTCTTCTGTTCTTCGTGAGTTCGTACTCGTGATGACAGTGAGGTTATAGGTTAGCTTGTTTACCGAAAAGTGACGTCAGGTATTCTCATTCGTGTTTGCAGTCACGTGATAAATGGTAATAAATCACACATTATAAATCGATTTTATTTAATTTAATGAGAGTAATTAGATCACTAAAATATTGTTTTTGTATTTCAAAAACTACCTTCAATGTGGAAAACCTCAATTTAAATGAATTTGTAACATGTGTCAACATCCCTATTGTGCTAAAAAAACAAAATTGATTTGATAGGATTTTCCTTTTTGCTACAAATCTTGCATTCCGCACATAATTCAGGGATATCTGCATCGATATCAGGCCAGTAAATATGCATACGATCTGGCTGAAAATGTGCATTTATTCACCACCAAATGTGTAGTGTGTATTTGTTCACGTGAACATTCAGGAAAACCGAAAATGGGAATTAGGATAGCAGTTTGGAGTTCCGGTTCCGTTTTATTGGCTGTAATGTTCGATACGGGTAATGTACGTATTCCAATTCTTCTCGGAAGGCTTCAACTACTCGACATGATTTGATGATGCAAATCATTCAATTTTGATTTGGATTTCTTATCCTCATCGCCAGCCACTGTTATAACTTTGAGGGAGTAGAAATTATTGATACGAGATCCAACTTAATACTGATTTACTCAAACATAAAAAGAACACATAACGAACATTATGTCAGCACCGAAATGCAATACCGCAACATATTTGCATACAGGGTAAAAAAAATCACTCTGTATACCCGCTGGACAATGTAACAGTAGTATCCAAATTTTTTGAAATACGGCCGGTAGCAAAGATTATAGAGAAGGAAGATTGGAAACGAAGCGACAACATTGACGTGAGCGCCGTCTGGTGAGAAGAAAGTCCTGAGATAGATAATAGGTGGCTAAGAGAAGTGACATTATGTTAGCATGGTTACCACATATGGTACAATTCAAACAGACAAATTCAAATCAAATTTAGATTATTCTCCAGTTGAGTTCGTTTAGATTAGATCTACAAACAATAATTAATAGTTGTATTCGTTAAGTTTAAGTTTAATTGAGTTTTCGTATTGTATTTGAGTTATATATCGTGTAGTGTTTGAGTTTTCGTTTAATATTTGTGTTTTCGTTATAATTTAGTTTGATTCGTGCTTATTAGTATTCGTTCCTGTGTTTCGGTTGTTAAATATTTGAAGACAAGATGCCATCCGGAGCATGCTGCATGGCAAAGCAGTGGACTAATAATAAAAGGAATAATCCGAAATTATCCTTCTTTAAATTACCGAAGAAAATGGAAATGTAAGTACTCGAAAGGGGTAACTCTGTTATTCATTGCATTAATTTTTAGTGCTCTGAAATGGATAGAGTTTTCTGGGCGAGAGGATTTAGATCTCAGCAGAACTTATACTACATGGCGTCTGAATGGGATCTGATTAGTCCTTATACAAGTTTTACACCTCTACAAGATGTTTTTTAAATTGTGATTTTGAATATTCTGTAAAAAATATGTTCTAATAATTCTGTAACTCAGATGTAAAGATATTTTTGACATGTATTCCAATTTAAAATTGTATGTATATTTTGAAATAAAAATATGTAAGCAAATCTATTTGGTGTGTTTAATTAGTATCAATTGAATTAATATGTAGATCAAAAATATAATCCTGAGCAGAACAGAAGCCCTGCTTTTGTTGTGTCACCCTGTATATTATTGTCTGGGCTCGATAGATGGAAATCAAAATTATTATCTACTTATGGTGGTATTCAAATTTCGCGCTCTTTCCAGTAACAGTAATCTGTAATGAAAAAAACTACAGTCACTGTAATCTGTAATGAAAACGCCATCTCGTGAGTAAAAAGTCCCGATATATACAGGGTGAGTCTTTGACTTGTACATATATTTTAACTGTAGATTCCCCTCATCAAACGAAAAACTTTTTTCCCATACCATTTTTCAAAATTCGGTTTCGTTTGGAAGATACAGGGTGTCGAAAATCCACGAAAAAAACACTTTCCTGTTCATATCTCCGGAACCGTTATTTCAAATGAACTGAATTTTGGTCCATTGGTTACTCTATTCATGGTGCATATTCCTCAATCGAAACTTATTCAATATCTCTCCTAGTTTAAAAGTTACAGGGTGGTCGACTCATAAATTCATGCAAAAACACTATCAAATCACTTGAAAAGGATAAACGGTTCATATTTTCGAAAGAATCAACCATTTTGGAGAATAAAAGTATTCCTATATTTTTTCAATAAAACGCGTCGTTCTCGAGTTATTCCTACATGTATACGAAGAAATTTGAGGAAAAAATCATGAATTTCATAAAAAATCTGAATGCTTTCCTGGATTAAATATCATCGAATATTGTTTCTTCTCTGGTCTCTTAACAAATTAGCAATGTTGTCAATGTTTATCAACTGAATTCCGAGAAGCATGAAATTACAAAGTTTATAAGAAGTTTCTATTGAAAATTTATTGATACCCGTCCTTCAGGAAAATCTATCTTCTTAACAATATCCTCTTGGAATTTTTAATCGACCCTACACTGTTTTCACATCACATTCATCACCTGTTTGCTTTATTCTCTGCAAACTTCAAGTAAATAAATAAATAATAAAACGAATCCATGTAGAAAGGTTATCGCGGCGTCGTTCATTGTAATCACAGACTGTACTGTGGAGACACAGAAGAACGTCTTGTCTTGTCTTGCGTGGCGGCTACATCGCACTCGCAGCCGGCAGCGCACTTAAATTTAGATCGTAGCGCTGTATCGGCGAGAATCAGAACTACTCGTTTGGCATTTCCAAAGAGCAATGCGTAGAAGCCTCTGTGATAGTTCTTCCGTTAACGATAGGGGACGTTCTGCTTTCTTGAGTTCGCCTATACCATTGTTGAAGAGTAAATCGTCAATCTGGCATCGTCTTCTCTAGAATTCTATGATATATCATCACAGAGGAATGGATTAGGTTAGGTCATTGACCTCGAATCATATGACTTTGATTAATGGAGTTAGGATAGGTTAGTGAGAAACTAATTTTTATAAGATAGTTTCAGGGTATCGAGGCAAATATGAACAAATTATTAGTGTTTACAAACTAATCTTCAGGAAAATCAAAGAAGGAACTTATTTTGGTGTGAGAAATATGGCATTTCAATTGCAGAAATTATGGAACAAAACTTAGCGTTTTTGCTAGGAAATATCGTGTTTGTAACATTCTTATTCAAATAAGGTTAGTGCTTGAGTATTTTCTAAATGTATCACCCAGAATATCTGATAATCACATCAATTTCAATTGAAAAATATGAACTTTGAGGTGTTTGCAGAGAATTGTTTCAGGAGCGTATTCAGCCCAATTTTTTTTTTCAAATGGCTATATCTCTTTAACAGAGCCGAATTCGGAAAAATGGAAAATGAAAAAAAGGCTTCTTTAGGCCTCAAGAATCTACAGTTAAAATATATGTACAAGTCAAAGACTCACCCTGTATATGCATAAAACGTAGTCGGTTTTTAGTACGAGAGATATGAGGGCGTTTCCTATCTTTGTACTCTATAATCTTTGGCCGGTAGTTTAGGATGCGTTAGCGAACAGAAGTTTCGAGAATGGCCCTCTTATTCGAGTGATTTTATACCAGCGCATTCGCCAATTTGCAACATTTGATACTATAAGTTGAAATTGTGTTATGAATTGACACAATTAAATGTGACATATCTTCATGAATATTCACATCGGACTTTACACCCTGAAAAGAGGAGACATAGCATCTCATTCATAAATTCGAGAATTGGTAATGCCTGGTAATGCCAAAATTTAGTCAGTTTTCAATGGGTGGGACGAGGATAGCAATAATATTTGATAATTCCGTGGCAACATTGCAGAGAAGCTAACTTCGAAAGGTCCAGTGGCGGGGGTGTTATCGGTATTGAAAAATAAAAATGAAATTACAAGTGAATCAACTCTTTTTGACGAATCCATACAATGTTCCGAACATTGATGGAACAGATTCCGAAGGTGAACAGAGTCAGCTAAATTCAGGATTGATGTTCGTCCTGTCAATATAAGAAGGAAATCTAAAGTGGAATTCTCAAAATCGAAGAATCTACGCAACTGTTACTTAGAATGAAAAGAGTAGAACATACCTGTGTAAACTCACAGGGTTCAAATAGTCAATTTACTACGAACAAAACACATATGAACCTTTTTCTCAACGTATTCTGCCGAATCTATTGAGAAATAAAACCAAAACTCACTTTTATACGACATATTATCGTGATGACAACAGTGACAACACTGTTCAAAACGTCATTAGCAACACAGAATTAAAATAGCGGTACGAAAGTAAGGCATGAATTGACCACAGATTCGGAAAAAGGTGCTGCCATAACGTGCCCATTCATTATCTGAGACAAAAACGGCCGAGCCGTTTGGCGAACATTCCGAGTCATTAGTAATGTGAAGAATGCACAATATTCGAAGAAACGAATACTCATTTCTGACAATCACGCACAAACAAGTAAATGAATTTCAATCTGAAGTATTTTTCATTATCATTGATAGTTTATTGATTAGAAAATTCAAAGAACGTCACAACGTTGCTGAAATTTCTTCTACATTTTGATTACGTAGTAGTAGCTAGAAGCATAGAATTCTATGCTCCTAGGTAGTAGGTACTGCTATGGTCCAAAATCATTTTTTCAAAATTCAAAGTCAATTTCGATTTATTGAGGCCGAATTAGAAATGAAAGATCTAGATATAGATTAATTTTAAAGTTTGTATGTACAGGGTGGGCAAAATTGGTGCTACATGAACTGAAACTTTTTAACCCGAGGAGATAGAGAAAAATGAATGGCACCTTATAGTCCTCTTTTTTCGAGAAACTGATAATGCCATAAACTGCATTCCTCTATTTTCTTTTGTTTCCGAGTTATAGGCCAAAATTGAAATTTGGGCGATTTCAACTTTGGTCATTATCTCCGTTTCTGTTTATGCTAGGATGTTGAAATAAAAACATTATACATGCACTTTTCTGATAGCAATCCAGTGGCGTCCTCTGATTTTTTCTAAGACGTTTATTTGCTGAGTTATAACATGAAGTTGTGTTTTCTCTTATGGAAACAGTAGTTTGAAATGACTTAGAAAGAATCGCCATTTTTTCCCGTTTCCGAAATGTATCATATGTTATACATCGCCCTCAGATTCGTTGAAATATTATGAAAAATATGGTTTGTATATGGAATTCGAATTATTGAGTAGGCTGAATCATAGAATTATGTGTCTCTACGCATGGTGTTATTATTATTCCACAATTGAATCACTTGCTGCCCCACTATTCTCATTCGCTAAAATGAAACATTTCAACATATGATATTTTTCGTAATTTTGGAATATCTTCATAATGCTGCCAACGATGACTTCAAATTTTAATAACTGACAGTTGTTTCAAACAGAGATCGCACCATCAAGTATTCAAACGTGAATTAATAATAACACCATGCGTAGAAACACATAATTCTATGATTCAGCCTACTCAATAATTCGAATTCCATATACAAACCATATTTTTCATAATATCTTAACGAATCTGAGGGCGATGTATAACATATGATACATTTCGGAAACGGGAAAAAAATGGCGATTCTTTCTGAGTCATTTCAAACTACTGTTTTCATAAGAAAAAACACAACTTTATGTTATAACTCAGCAAATAAACCTCTTAGAAAAAATCAGAGGACGCCACTGGATTGCTATCAGAAAAGTGCCTGTTTAATGTTTTTATTTCAACATCCTAGCATAAACAGAAACGGAGATAATGACCAAAGTTGAAATCGCCCAAATTTCAATTTTGGCCTATAACTCGGAAACAAAAGAAGATAGAGGAATGCAGTTGATGGCATTATCAGTTTCTCGAAAAAAGAGGACTATAAGGTGCCATTCATTAAAAGCTTTTATTTAGTTTCACCTGTCCCGGTGTCTGTCTGTCTGTCTGTCTCTCTGTCTGTCTGTCTGTCTGTCTGTAATCAAATCTTGCAAGTTGAATATGACACACTTCTAATCGTCCGATTGATTTGAAATTTGGCAGGTGTACATAATTCTGGTGACAATGCATCATGAAATATTTTTTATAGAAAAAAACAAAATGGCGGCTCCAAAATGGCGGATGAGTTTTGTAATTATCATCCGATTCCATTCAAAATTAGTATATGGGGGTTTTTGGGTTCGACAATGATGATTCTTCCGTCAAACTTGAAAAATTCAAGATGGCGGCTACAATATGGCGGACGAGTTTTGTAATTATGATCCGATTCAATTGAAAATTGGTATCTGGGGGTTTTCTGGGTCGGAAATTACGATTTTTCAAAATTGAGGAATTCAAGATGGCGGCTTCAAAATGGCGGAGTGTTGTTATTATAAAAGCTTGTCTTAAAAAATGATTTTTTTATTATAGCTTGTTTTTCTCTATATCCTCGGGTTAAAAAGTTTCAGTTCATGTAGCACCAATTTTGCCCACCCTGTACATAGAAAATAGATTCTGTGAATAGTTAGGATTAGATTAGAAAATTCAAGAATGTGGAAGATGTTTTGAAGGATGGAAACCAGGTAGAGGAAAATGAAAATTGAGAAATCAAGAAAAGTCAGAAATATATTAGGGGAAAATGAAGAGAAAATTGAATAAAATAATCGAAAAAAGTCAATGATTATAGGATAATCAAAACGACATCAAATGTAACACTGAATTCCGGATACTTCGAATACGACTGTATGTGACTCATATGAACAATCACTACCAAATACAAATGTAATTTTCATTATATAGAGATAGATTAAGTTGTTTTGAATATGAATTAGGGTATTTAAGAACTTGAAACAAATATTAATTGTTAATATATATCAAAATATTTCCATTTTGAGTTGGATCCTCAATTGAGAGATAGAGTTTACCGGGCATAGCAAAATTGAAATTTTTCTCATCAGTTTGTTAGATTCCAAATTATTTTTATTCGGAATATGAAGGCACATAAAAGGAATCATAACAGTACCCAGTTTAGTTCTGATGATTTGCAAAACTGGCTTCAATATTTATTATTGAAAGGTGCGCCTCCACTTCCTATAGTCTAAGCTCAGGACGAATGAAACTTTCAGTGATAAACAGGAGGAATGAAATGGACATAATAAGACCTTCGAAAGAGCAGACACACTGATCCGGAAGTATTCCGTTCTCTGTCATGATGAACAGCGGAATAATACCGGGTATATTCACATGAGGAATGAGATGTAGAAAAGTCCGGACTTCTGCATAGAAGTGTGTTCAAAAGGAATTAGGGGAGAGAAATAACGAAGCGCCAGACTGCCTCGAACTGACAGGAAAATATCGCGAAATGAAGAGGATAAACTCGGGAGGTCTTCCAGTAATAATATATAGTAGGAAGAACACTCGTTCCTCTTTTCTTTGACGGAACGAGCTCAGTTCCATCAGCAAAGGTCTCTAGATAATTTTATGAATGAAAGGAGCGTTGCGAAATAATTGGGTGCGCTGCAACCACTGCCGTAGCCAGGACTTTGTTCGGAGAGGGGCAGGTGAACTACCAGGTCGTTTATTAGTGAAAAATGGGTCATCTAAAACTCGACGTGAATCGAGAGTTCTCAGGCGCTCGTTCACGGTTCATCCTCTCGTAAGAAGATCAATGTTTTAAGAAGATTCGCATCTAAGAATCCAACAGCAGCTGTCGAAGAAATCGTCCATGATTCCAGATAGGATATTACAAAAATAATGTGAACTTTTTTTTGACAATAATCTGTTGGCACATGGTACAGTTAAGGATATACAGGGTGAGTCTTTGACTCGGACATATATTTCAACTGTAGATTCCTCTCATCAAACGAAACTCTTTCATCCCATACCATTCTTCAAAATTCGGTTTCGTTTGGAAGATACAGGGTGTCGAAAATCCATGAGAAAAACACTTTTCTGTTTATATCTTCGGAACCGTTATTTCAAATGAACTAAAATTTGATGAAGTATTCATTCCCTCCATGATGCATATTTCCGAATCGAAACTAATTCAATATTCCTCCCGGTATAAAAGCTACAGTGTAGACAACTCATAAATCCACGAAAAAATACTATAGAACCACTTGAAAAAGATGAACGGTTCATATTTTCGAAAGAACCAATCGGTTTAGAAAATAAAAGTATTCATGAGTTTTTTCAATGAAACGCGTCGTTTTCGAGTTATTCCCAATTTTACCCGATAAAATTTGACGAAAAAATAAAAAATCATAGGAAAAATCTCGATGCAACCCTGGCTTTTCAATATCATAGAATGGCTCAAATTGATAAACTTTTTACAAGGTGACAATGTTGTCAGAATGTCAATGGAATACAAAATTCGGATATCAATGATGAATACCTCATACAAACCAAGTATTGAATTGAAATCAATGAAAAATGAATACTCAACAATACACGATCTGTGGCGATGTTTCTATCTAAACATAATCCTCTTGGAAATTTGAAAACTCGACACTACACGGTTATTTTCGCATTAATTCACTTTCACTGAAAATCTTTTCACATCAAATGTTCGCATTCTTCACTGTGAAAAATTAATAAAAAATCGACAAATCTCCTTCAAGCCAGTGGCGTATTCAGGGGGCGGACGCCCCCCCCCTCGAACATATAATCAAAGGAAATAAATTCTACAAACCAAGTATTGAATTGAAATCAATGAAAACTGAATACTCAACAATACACGATCTGTGGCGATGTTTCTATCTAAACATAATCCTCTTGGAATTTTGAAAACTCGACACTACACGGTTATTTTCGCATTAATTCACTTTCACTGAAAATCTTTTCACATCAAATGTTCGCATTCTTCACTGTGAAAAATTAATAAAAAATCGACAAATCTCCTTCAAGCCAGTGGCGTATTCAGGGGGCGGACGCCCCCCCCCCTCGAACATATAATCAAAGGAAATAAATTCTGAAAGTCTGAAGGCTAGTATTCAAATTCAATTTTCCCCATATGGGAAATCTGCCCCCCCCCCAAACTGAAATCTTGGATACGCCACTGCTTCAAGCCGCTATACGCATGCTTCGTTCAACAACCACATACCAACTGTTCGGTATATGGAACAACGGTTTGTCTTGCGCACCGACTGAAATTAAGATCGTAGCGCTGTATCGGAGAGAATCAGAACATTTCCAAAGATGATTTAATTTAATGGAGTTATGTTCGATTAGTATAAAAACAATTCTTTTTGAGATAGTTTGAGGAAAAGAGCAGAATATAAACAAGTTATAAGTGCTCACAAACAGATCTTCATAAAAATCGAAGAAGAAACTTATTTTGGTGGGAGAAATATGGCTTTTTAGTTGCAGATATAATCAGACGAAACTTACTGTTTTTGTTGAGAAATATCGTGTTTTCAACATTCTTATTCGAATTAGGTTAATACTTGAGTATTTTCCAAATGTATCAACCCAATTTCAATCGAGAAATATGAACTCCGCATCAATTCCAGAGAATAATATCAGATACGTAATTAGCCCAATTTTTTTTAAATGGCTATATCTTTTTAACAGAATTCGAATTCGGAACAATCGAAAATGAAAAACAAGCTGCTTTTGACCTCAAGAATCTTCAGTTAAAATATATGTAAGTCAAAGACTCACCCTGTACTTCATTCTCCTTTTTAAATGCGAATCAGTAGTTTTGAAAATTATCATCTTACAGTGCGCGTTAAAATAATGGGACAAATTCATTTTCTCAGAAAAAAAATATTTGGCAACAAAATCCTAAACAGGTCAAATTTTGTTTCACTTTTACCAAAATTTTTATGCATTTTTGAAGGATTTTTGTTGCACCCTGTGCAATCCCCATCAACCCTCTAAATTTTTTGAATAGGGAAAGTGGGTCATGTGGTACTTTTTCGGCAAGGTCTTTGTATCTTCTTCAAGTACAGGCGTGCAGTTATTTTCACGATTTTTTTTTTTAAATTAGTTCAAAGGGGTTTTCAATATGTGCACTTTTGTCATGGCTCATTTGCTTTGAGACGATGGTACCTGGTGAAATTTGTCACCGAATGAAAGTCGACCATTACAGTTTTGTTCATGCACAACTTTCAACCTCTTTCAGCCCCTTCCAACCCCCTCACGTGAAATTTCATCAGTTACCATCGTCTCAAAGTAAATGAGCATTGAGCACATACTGAAAACCTCGTTAGATTTATAATACCACTACTATCGAAGCACAATAAACTTGAAAAAAATACCACAAGAGATGAAATTTCACCTGCTTAAATTTCGTCTCGTTTGGTATTCGACGAGAAAATGTGTCTAACAGTAATATGGTCACATTGGGCACGTACCTATTGGGCTATTCGAAGAAAAAGTTTCCATCATAGATTAACTAAAGGTTGTTTGTTTTCTCTATGATATTCATTTCTGAAGCTATCTATGAATTTGAGAAACGTTAAAAATTTTATCGCTGGAAAACCAACTTGTTAGTTCTGCCGGCTTGCATGTTTTATCGTAGTGAAACGTCAGGTCAGTCAGGAAAATTACAGAACCTGTACGGACAGATTTCAATTCGAGCAAGTCAGTCGAACCTATTAGAAATTCAAAAAATCAAGATGAAATGATATGGGCTCAAAAATTGAGTTCTTCACCAAATTTTTTCAAGACTTTTGGACCTTTTCGTTGGTTCTTCTATAAAAGGTACCTATAAACGAGTGGTTGGTCATAGCATACCTAGTGGAGGATGCAGGCCATCTGGGCCTTACGAAAAAATTGCTTGTTTTATAATTTCGGAGAACCAGAGTGAATTGTGTTGAGCTCTGAGTTTTTGGAATCTGCATTACGGTGATATAGAGTTCTACCAACCAATTAGATGATCACAAAACATGGCCAGATAATATAATTATTTCAAATAAATAAATTCAAAATAAAATTCAAGAATTTTACAAGCTTGAGTCACTATAACTTCAAATAAATTCTTTTTTCGTTGCGAATTCGTGGTGGTTTTCCACTGATTTCTACGCCAAAAATTTATATCCAACCTATAACTGCTTCAATATGTTATTCCAGATATACAACCCATGTCTCATGAATACCGTGCGTAGAATCCTGACAAAAATACCGAGAAAACTCTCCAAGCTCTCAATGTATTAGTTTTTTCCACCAAGTATCAAGTTAGCGTGTTCATCAATTGTTTCTTTTGTGACGTCTCGAGCGACTATCGATTGTTCTACAAAGAACCGAGGCATTTTCAGGCATCGAATCAGTCCCTGCAGAGCAATTCACCTTTAATATATTCAGTGGAATGATTGTATTTCCTGGGTTAATAGAATATCTGATATCGGGAAGCTCCCTGTACCGTAATAATTTGCCATTTTTATTATATCCGGATACATTGCAGAGAAAATCAGCATTATTATTGGAAAATAGATTTGTTACCGAGAGTGAGTTTCTTAGAATACTTTGTTCTGACAATGAATTTTTTTGTTTCTTTCTCTCTCATTTATTTTTCTGTTCAATACAGAAATTTCGTTTTTTTAGCTCGCTACCATGAGAAATTGAAAATATTTTTTCTTGTGGATTTTATACCTTACTCCATCTCAGATTTAGAATCAGGTACTAAAGGGATTGAAAATTTTACTTTTATCCTGAGTAAATTCTAGTAGATTCATTTTATTGGTTGAAAGTTGGAGAGAGGGCGTCACGACGTTGCGGAATTTGGTCATTTGGTGATTTAGAAATTTGAACTGAGAAACATTAATGGGCACAAAAAACTTAATAATAAATTGGAAGATTGATAAATGTGGGCAATTCATAATTGTGGGATAAAGGACCTTTTCTTTTTTTTGCAACAAAAAACTTATATTAACGATGCTTTGGGCCTTTCTTCCAGTGATTTCTTAGGCTGTGAGGTTTCGACCACTTCGAGCTGTACTCAGCTGAAATGGAGCTGAATGAAATATGTAATCATCTCCAAATTTCTGGCTTTCAAGCCAAGAAAGACTAGCTGCTATTCATTCGTTTGGCAGAAGTCTCACTCTACAACAATCGTAGTACGTAGAAAGAATGTGTATATACATATGTAAGGTATGCATAATATTATCTATGAATATATGCATGTATTCATCAATCAGCGCTGATCCGAGAATCAGGGGCTTGATCGGAAAATCGACTCGATTCGACAGTTCAAAATTCGTTTGATTGGCAATCAACTGATTTCAGACGGAACTTTGTGAAACCCAGCGTTAATCTATAATAGTACGGTGTTATTAACCTAAAAAAAGGCCTAACCTTGACATCCAAAGTAAAAGTTTTATTCCAACTCCAAATTGTTCTATATAACCCTCTTATTGTTTGGTAAAAAGTTACACCATTTTGAGCGTCGGGTTTGGGGGGGAGGGGGAGAAAAAGTAGGAAATTTAGTAGTTTTTTTAGTTGTTTGAAAATTGGTTGAAAACTAAGCTGTTTAGCACAAAGAGTGTTATATACAAAAATATTCTACATGAAATTTTAAACTAAAAATGTCCTATGCATATTGCCTGTAAAATTTACGGTTCATGAGTTGCAGACGGTTCTTCAAGCATCGGGTGATGCTGACCTATTAGTAGTCTTAACAGCTATTGATGAAGCAAAGAAAGATGTTCAAACGTGTGTTATTGGTGATGACACGGACTTATTAGTACTGTTGACTGTCCACGCACCTTCAGGGAATGAACTGAAAATGGTCGTACCTAAAAAAGGAAATCACCAGGAAAAAGTGTACATTATTTCTGACATTCAGCAAGGCATTGGGGATATGAAAGATGTACTTCTGGTTACATACGCCTTCACAGGATGTGACACTGTGTCTGCTGTCTATAAGAAGGGAAAAATTGCACCTCATAGGAAAGTTCAAGCCAACACCGTTCTTCGTGAAAAACTTCTGGTCTTCAACAACCCCAAAGCCGACCCCAGTGCAGTGGCTGATGCAGGAAATTACTTCTTACTTGCAATGTTTGGAGCCAAGAACACTGAAGATCTAGATTGTCTCCGCTACCAGTCCTACTTGAAAACGATTGCAAAGCAGCCTATACATGCATTACTGAAGTTGGATGCACTACCCCTCACTTCAGGAGCGTCCAGACAGCATTCATTTAGGACCTACCACCAGGTACAACAGTGGCTGAATGAAGATAAGGATCCACTCGAGTGGGGTTGGAAGAAGATTGGCGACCACCTGACACCAATTACAACAGCACGTCCTGCAGCCCCCCAGGAATTACTGTCCCTTATAATGTGCACTTGCAAAGATGAATGCGTTCGTAATTGTGAATGCAGAAGGAGTGGTCTAAACTGCACTAGCATATGCAGCAATTGCTCAGGCCAAGCATGTGATAACATGGACAATAATAACATCTTAGACGACGAGCTAGAGGAGGAGGATAATGTGCTGGAGGATGAGTGAAGTTAATAAAGACATTGAACATTCCAAATTTGAAAGATATTTATGCTTAAGAAGTGAATTTATGTTGCAATGTTCGTAGAAAGTTCAGGGTGCGGTACGGTTTCTCCGTACCACAGGTTTATATGGCATAGGCCTGTGGAAGCCTCTTTTCCCTTAAAAAAGAGCGCCCCTTGATAAGGTGGTGAGGTTGTCGTTCCTTCAAGGGCTTATCACTAACATACCACCGGCCACTGAAATAGCAACATTCTTTTACGAAGCTTATTATTTTTTTAAATTATCAAAATTACGAAAAAGTTAACATTTACACCGTCTGTAACTCTTGAACCGTACAATTTAGAGTGATTATGAAAAAACCATTCTTATTTAAAATTTAACGTAGAACATTTTTGTATATAACAATGTTTAGGATAAACCGCTTAGTTTTTGAAATATTCACGAAAAACTAAAAAAACTAGTGATTTTTCAAATTTCAACACTCGATTCTTGATTTCCGTAAAAGAAAATAGCATAACTAAATCTTCCAACCATGTTTATATACGTCAAATTTTTCCAGTATTAACAGTGGAAAAATTCATGGCCAACCAGTATAAATTATAAATGTGAATGGAGTTATTTATACCTTCGGTATTTTGGCTGAAACATCGGACCGGTAATCTGGAGATGGATAGTTCGATTTCCGCTCGTAAAAACTTTTTCCAGATTTCGAAGTTCGTCTGCATAACGAAACGATGAATAATACGAGTATAGTCTCTTTAACCGTTCACAGACATTAATTTCGATTATCATTACCGTCATTCGTCTATATATTTCGTAAAAAAGAAAATGTAATCCATTAATCAAGGCTGCTTCAAAAGAAATGTTTTTCGAAAACTCTATGAATTGAATTCTTTTCCTACTGAAATAATTATTTATTCCTCTTGAGTTTTAGCGTTTAGATCATTTTTCTCTTCGGAACTAACGGATGTTCGCATTTCTCCATCTGATTATTCGAAATGTAAAGCATATTCTAATTCTTGTTCGTTTTATTATGTTGTCCAATTCATTAGCAGCTCACGGCAAAGAGAACGGATAGCTTAAATAGCGGAGCTAATTGAAAATGGTTTTTGTATTTCCAGCTGAGTTCCAGCTTCCATTCTATTTCAGGCTGCAATTTCCAGAACTTCCTCAGTGAAATCGACATTTTAAAAACGAGATCATTTTAAAAACCCATTCGTGAGGATATTGAAAGGGTTGAAAAATGTAAATGACGTCTAGTCATATTATTTTCATTCGCCGAATAGACGTGCAGAAGTTTAAAAGAGCTTCACCTTGTTCTATAATTAAAAAAATTTACAGATTTCGCAATCCTTGCAACCATCAGAGACATTGGAAATGATAATACCACATGTGAATATTACCAACATTTATTTGCATTTGAACTTAAAATAAAATAGTATTTTCAATAATAATAATGAGCAATAATAATTGCAACAAACAATCAACATTCCCAATTCCTAACATAAACATGTGAGAGGAAACTTGTCACCGTATTTTAAAACAAAACTGTTCTTTCTAAAGTAAGTATTCTTAAGATATAATAATAAAAAATAAAGATATAAATAATTGGATGAAGCTGGGTCCATCATGTCATTCCTGTCCAATATTTTCGAAGTGAGTTTTGATTTTAGCAAATCTGGGTTTTCATGAAATTGGCTTTAGATAGAAGAGTTCAGTTTTTACTAAAATTCATGAATCTTACATGTACTCGGAGTTAACATCATCAGAATAAGCTGAGTCCACCTCGTCCAATATTTTCGAAGAGAATTTTTATTTTACCAAATCTGAGTTTTCTCGAAATTGGCTCGAGATAGAAGGATTCTGTTTTCACTAAAATTCATGAATCTTATATGTTCTTAGATCAACTCTCATCGGATGAAGCTGAGTCCATTCTGTCCAATATTTTCTAAGTGAATTTTTATTTTACCAAATCTGGGTTTTCATGAAATTGGTTTGAGATAGAAAGATTCTGTTTTCACTAAAATTCAGGAATCTTATATGTCATGGGCGTAGCCAGGGGGGGGGTTTTGGGGGTTCAAACCCCCCCCGAAATGTTTTCAGTGTTCAATACTTGCTATAGAAAGCGACCATCACAATTCCCGGCACTTACAAAGTCAATTGCCAAAATTTCAAAACCCCCCCCGAAATTCATTCCTGGCTACGCCCTTGTTATATGTACCTTCTCGGAGTAAACATCATCAGAAGAAGCTGAGTCCACCCCGTCCAATATTTTCGAAGAGAATTTTTATTTTACCAAATCTGAGTATTCTCGAAATTGGCTTGAGATAGAAGGATTATGTTTTTACTAAAATTCATGAATATTATATGTAGGGGAGGACGGGGGAATTCCACGCACCTTAGGGAAAATGCTTACAAAAACCTTCCTATGTACACACAAACTTTCATAATTTAACTGCTGAATCATGAACCCATTTGAAACTTTTTCATCAAAAGGAAAAGGTTCAACTACTTTTACCAATTGAGAAAAAAAAATTCTGAAAACTGTCTTTTCGCGGTCTTCCCCCACGTACTGGGTAATACCGCGCATGCGATGGTATAATTATGCGCATATATTGAACAGCTGAAAAACTCGAAAAAATATTTCATTATTTAGGTAATAACCAAGTACAATGTAAATTAAACAAATTTCCATGAATAGGTACAAAAAATATTATTGAAGAATTACCCCGCTACAGCTGCGCGTTATTCTCCCAGTGTGAGTCACCTAACCTAACTAATCACTGACAGTAGATGACGAAATACAATTATGTAATTGTTCTTTTGCATTAAATAATCTACACATATGAAGGAAAATAGTCATGCAATAGATTCATTAGAAATTAATAATAGAAGTACTTTCCACGATTCCAATTTCTCTCGAAAATTAGATCAGAGCGTCGTGAAACGAACAATCGGCTCCCTGGTCTAAAATAAAAACACGAATATCTTTAAATTACGGGAGGATGTTGGCAAGGCAAATACGAGATGGTGCGCTGTATCCACAGAAATATAATAAAATATTTATTTATCTATATGTTTATTATATTTCTGTGGCTGTATCTAAATTTTGAAATAACTGAACTGAGTTGCAGAATATCAATGCGCAGAATTCCCCCGTGCGCGGAATTCCCCCGTCCTCCCCTACTCGTAGAAAATCAAATGAGTCCACTCCGTCCAATATTTTCGAAGTGAATTTTGATTTTAGCAAATCTGGGTATTCATGAAATTGGCTTCAGATAGAAGGATTCTGTTTCTACTAAAATTCATGAATCTTATATGTACTCGGATCAACTATTGACCTATTCTTCAAATACCGAAATATTTGCCCAATCTGGCAACGTTGCGGCGAATTTGACGGACCACTCACCGCGGCCCAGATCTCACTTGATGAAACAACAATATAAACACTCGAAGTGCTAATGAAGGAAATAAAACAATGATCTATCCTTCAAATATAGGAATAATTGCCCAATCTGGCAACGTTGCGGCGAATTTGACGTACCTCCCACCGCGGCTCACTGGTCGCCGTCGCCGATTCTCGAGCATACATTAATTCTCACGAATTCCTAACCAATCAGATTCACTCGATTCCGAGTGCTTCCGAATGCACCCGAGAGGACGATCGTGAGAAGAAGCCGTTGCCCGTTATTCAGATCGCGCGTTTTGTCTTTTGTCGTTCTTCATAAACGAATCTGATAGTGAAATAGTTGAAAACGGTTGGAACTTGGAACTTCGAACAGTTTGATTTATATTATGGTAATTACCCCCCCATGAGTATCAAAGTCCTTAGAAGAAGTTACGCAATGTGGTGCACATAAAAAAATTTCATAAATTGTGAACCTGATTTTCAATCGTTATTACCCCCCCATGAAAAAAAGCTATATCCGCCCCTGCATTTAGAACAAGCTATAATAAAAAAATCATTTTTTAAAACAATCTTTTATAAAAACAACCCTCATCCGCCATTTTGAAGCCGCCATCTTGAATTCCTCAATTTTGAAGAATCGTAATTTCCGACCCAGAAAACCCCCAGATACCAATTTTGAATAGAATCGGATCATAATTACGAAACTCGTCCGCCCTATTCTAGCCGCCATCTTAAATTTTTCAATTTTGACAGAAGAATCATCATTGTCGAACCCAAAAACCCCTAGATACTAATTTTGAATGAAATCGGATGATAATTACGAAACTCATCCGCCATTTTGGAGCAGCCATTTTGTTTTTTTCTATAAAAAATATTTCATGATGCATTGTCACCAGAATTATGTACACCTGCCAAATTTCAAATTAATCGGACGATTAGAAGTGTGTCATATTTAACTTGCAAGATTTGATTACAGACAGACAGACAGACACCGGGACAGGTGAAACTAAATGAAAGCTTGTAAAAAAAAGCACATATGCGCTTACAAAAACCTCAAAAGTGAGAATTTAAGTAGGTAATTTAGCATATGTATTTTGAAATATGGCAATATAACTGTGTGTTGTATCATAGTTTTCTTGGATGGGGGAAATGTAAGAAATATCAATCATACAGAAAACCATGAATTATTCTCAAATGATCATATATGTAGAAAACGTTTCCTGGTTTTCATCAGTAGAACAAAGAGAACACAAAATATATTGCTTCTTCACCACTTTAGCGGAATCATCATTATGGATTGTCCGGAGATGCCTGTTTCTAAAGCCCGCTCCACACTCATGGCAAGAACGTCGGCCAATACCGCGAACGCGAGTGTGGATGACTTTCTTGTGTCACGTTCGCGCTTCGCGGCGTTCTCCGTTTCGTTGCGGTCTCCTGTCCCGCGACAAAGGCTTCGCGCCCAAGCACAAATGTTCCATCCACACTCACAGGCGTTCGCGGTACCAGCGCAGTAATGATTTAATGCTTGTTCACTGACTTTATTCGCTTTTGAAATGAATGGTTTTCTTGTAGCAATGAAGTGGAATTAGATTAGATTTAGAGGAGATAAGTGAAATGAAAATTTCTCGATTATTATCAGAATGAACCTTTTTTATAGGGCAGAAAGTCTTCGCAGACTGCGAGGATGCCGTGAACCAAAGTGCGAATATTTGTGTGAGTGTGGATGACTTATTTGGCCGCGAATTCTTGGCCAGGTTCACGGCAAGATTCGCGCCATGAGTGTGTAGCGGGCTAAGGGCTTAACAGATACGCTGGTAAACTCTTTTCCACTTCCACATATGCCGCAAATGCAAATAAGTGGATTCACTCTGCAATAAAGTCGAGCATTTATTTGAAACGTTCATAATGAGAAATTGTAATAGATTTTGCTAGATATTCTATTCAATAAAAATCAAACTGTTCGAAGTTCCAACCGTTTTCAACTATTTCACTATCAAGGTGGATTTATACAGCAACTAAAATAAAATAAAATAAGAATGTTCACTTGATGCATTTCAATGACAGCGTTTATACAGGAAATAAGCTAAAATAAGGAATAAGAATAGGAATAAGAGATGGTCAACTTTTATCTTTTTCGCTTATTTTATTTGGAAAATGATAGTGCGCATGACCCAAATCCACTCCCCAATCTTTTCCGTATTGACACTTTTGACAAGTTCTTGTTTTCTAACCTAAAACTTAATGAATATTTTTTTAAATCATTGTTGATAATTATATTTAATATGGATGACCAGGAAATCATGATGGGAGCGATGTTGTTATTGATGACAAGTACTGCAATTATCGCCTTGAATAAAAGGCGGAAGTCATTGTCAAAAAATCTGCGATCTGATTGGTTCATTCTTATTTCTTATTTTATTCCAGTGATCTCTATAAACCTATGTTGTCTGCTCTTATTTCTTATTTTATTTTATTTTAGTTCTTATTTTATTTTAGTTGCTGTATAAATCCACCTTCAGATTCGTTTATGAAGAACGACAAAAGACAAAACGCGCGATCTGAATAACGGGCAACGGCTTCTTCTCACGATCTTGAAATTGGATTTTCTCGATCTTTCACAACTTTACCAAGCCAACCTTTCGGAATCTGAATCCTCCGATTTCGAAATTACACTCCTGGAGAAAATAAACCGGACAGAAAAAATGTTCAACGAATTCTTTTTAAAATAACTCTACAAGGTTTACATCGATTTTGAACATTTTGTCTTCTATAGCCTATTTCATCTAGTTCATCTGTAATACCTGCGGGGGTGTTTCTAAACACAATTGTTACCGCAATTGAAAATCATAAATCTTACCTTCCGAAGCCTTCACATCTTTTCCACACGGAAGGGAATCTGTACTCGTGCCTTGAGCAAACGCAAGGTCTTAGGAAAAATGAAATCCTTTTCTGAGAGTCGATGAAATGAAAGAAATCATCAGTAAAATCACGTATATATTAAATTAGAAAAAAATTGTCTTTTCAACATTCATTGAGATAACAGAATTCAAACATTTTCACGGACTCAACAGTAAATATAAAAAAAACAATGAAATGGAGAGTAATGTGAAAACTTTTTGTACGTTTCCAATTCAAATAATCGAAAATTCCCATTTGGTTCTGAAAATTTCTCTCTCACTCTCACGGAAACACTTGCCGTAAATCACTTAAAACCAATTGATTTACTTCTAAAATACCTACCTTAAAGATACATTAAAATATTTTGAAGAACCGATCGAACTTCACTTGCAATCAACACAGGTACTTCCTACGATTTAATTCGCATTTTCCCTTGTGATGCACACGTCGTGTTTCTGTACATCAAGCCACTGTCGGAACTCCAATAATTCCCGAAAATTTCCCTATTTGAAGTAAAGTCTTCCCTGCCTCTTTGTACCATTGGAATATTCTAGAAGGAATTTGTTTGAGACGACGTGGTCTTACACTATTGGTTAAGAAACTATAAAATCTGACGAAAAAAACCGTTGACTACGCTCCCCTTATGTTACGCGACCCCTTGAACTGTTTATCAGAGTTCCTAACTGCTTCCGCCCGTCGAAATTTCAATTTATGGGTCTCGGAATTCAATATAAGAATATAAGAATTCGTCTATTTTTTGTTATTTAATTTTCAGGAAAAAGCTATTGACGTGAATTCAACGAAGAAATGTAGAAAGAAGATCAGGTTTCGAAAACCCATTAGAAGACTCATCATTGAGTCACTAATTTCGTCTACAAAATGTTCAGGAATTCAGAGGAAATTGAAACATTCAGTTCTACCCTGTATACCATCGAACTCGATTGAAATTTCTCCAGACTTGACATCATGTCTTAACTAGATGAAATAGGCTACAAGTAGACAACAAAATTATAGCAAAATCAATGAACACCTTAAATAGTTATTTTTTTTCCAAATGAATTCGTTGAACAGTTTTCTGTCCGGCTTTTTTCCTAATGAATCATTATTGAAGAAAATCTATCGGGTAGGAAGTCAAATAAAGTTTTTACGGGCTTAAGATATCATTCTTTATTGATAAACCGAGCTTTTGTTCCGGTTTGGAACTCCTTCAGGGTATTCAATGTGAAATTGATAATAAGGACGGTATTCAGTCTCCAAACTCCAGATTTCTAATCCAACTATTTATATTTTTATTTCGTCTTAGTTTTTAATACTGGTATAGGATCGACTAGGTAGATTGTTTTTCTGAAAGCATAGTTTCATATTATATGGCATGTTGTTTGGAGACTGAATACCGTCCTTACTATCAATTTCACATTGAATACCCTGAAGGAGTTCCAAACCAGAACGGAAAGCTTGGTTTATCAATAAAGAATGATATCTTAGGCCCTTAAAAACTGTATTTGACTTCCTACCCGATAGATTTTCTTCAGTTTTGATTTTCATCGAAGTCGAGATACCTGATTTGAATCATTATTGTTATGTCATTATTGTTCACTTCGAACTTCGAACAGTATGAAATTCAAAATTGATTTATATCATCTGACTTATATGATCTTAAAGAAGTGTTCACTATAGATAGACCAAAGTTTCGGGATTTCGCAAAAATATAATGTACCTATCAAAATAGAGGATAACGTCATTCGATGAAATGGATGTATCAAATATAAAGTTGACACTGAATGAATGGTACTTACGGTTGGTCATACGTGAAGAGATATATCAGCTGGTTTTCTTCCTTGTGTGGATGTAGTTTTTATCTCACGGAACTAATTCACTGTATCCTTTGGGTTCTAGTATTTGGGAAGTAAGCAGGGTATTTATCTGTTAAGGCTGGCGATTTGCGCCGTATGACCGTTGCGACTAGTGGCAGAGGTATATTTCAACTGAATAGGTAAAAAATAATGTTTTTTGGGATTATGGTTGAACCACAGAAGAAGTGGGTGGAGTCATATACCTGTTCTTCTTTGTAACCGACGAGGAAGCCCAATCGCAGGAGAACACTTTGTTGCATATATAGATATTTGTTTTTTCAGGCCTAAAATTTTTGAAAATTTTTCAATTAGTAGGCACAGAAACAAATCGATATAGAGCTTCGCAAAAACAACATAGTCACAACACGATATTAAAAGACAATTACTTAATCAACATTAATCTCCTCACACTCTGTCAATGATCTATAATTTCTTTCCGTCAACTTTCATCAATTAGGTACATATACAGTGAGCGTCAAAGTTATGAAACAAATTCGGTTTCTCAGAAAAAAAAAAATTGGCAACAAAATCCGGAAACTGGTAAAATTTTGTTTCACTTTTACGTTACCAAATTTTTATGCATTTCTGAAGAATTTTTGTTGCACCCTGTGCCATCCCCATCAACCCTCTAAATTTTTTGAATAGGGAAAGTGGGTCCTGTGATACTTTTTTGGCAAGTTCTCTGTATCTTCTTTACAGGCGTGCAGAAATTTTCGAAAAACATTTTTGAAGGATTTTGTCGCACCCTGTGCCATTTCCATTAACCCTCTAAATTTTTTGAATAGGGAAAGTTGTTCATGCACAACTTTCAACCCCTAAGAACCGTTTAATGGAGAAAAAAGAGTGAACTAACTAATTTCTCAAAAAGAAAATTTCCTTCTTAAAAATTTCTGTACGCCTGTAAAGAAAATACGAAGACCTTGCCAAAAAAGTACCACATGACCCACTTTCCCTATTCAAAAATTTAGAGGGTTGATGGGGATGGCACAGGGTGCGACAAAATCCTTCAAAAATGCATAAAAATTTGGTAAGAGTGAAAACAAAAATTGACCTCTTTCAGGATTTTTTTGTCAAATATTTTACTTTCTGAGAAAATGAATTTGTTGGATAATTTTGACGCGTACTGAATTTTATTTCATCATGAAATTTGAGAAAAGTCGCCGCCGGTCCTTGATATCTGTTAAGCCGGCCATAGACATCGTTATTTTTCATCAGTTTTCGTCGCCGCGGTTCGAACCGCCGAGCCATATCACAGAACTGTTTTGCCCACACACTTCGGTAAATTCCACCCGTTATTTTGCTGTCGTTCACGATTAAGCACGTCATGAAGAGGAAACATCTCTTAGCAGTGGCGGCCGCGGTTTCGGTGCTGAATAAAAAATAATCAATTTTATTCTTCACTGTTTTAATACCAGCGCCTTTGTCCAATTCATGATATTTTTTCAATAATATTACATAACCTTCCCTCTTCTTGTTTCTATCCCTGTATTCTGCTGATTTAATTCGCCATAGACAAGGATGCAACCGGTCCAAATGGATGAAATCCATAATAAATTGTTTATTCGCCGTCTTCTGATCCATCCCGGTCAGAAATAGTGATAGAAGAAGTGATTAAGAAACAGCAGAAGTAGACGCACTTGTGGAAAGCACGCGACTTGTACTACGCTAATGGAAAATAACCGCCGATTCTCGACGAAATGCCCACACACAGTCGGTATGGCACGACAACCGATGAACCGTCGTGACAAAAATCAAGCATCGGCAGATATTTTTACCGACGACGCGTACCGACGGTTCTTCGCCATACACATCGGTTTTTGGCGCTTTTGCCGGAACGGTTCGTATCGCGGCGTTATAAACGGATGAAAAATAACGATGTCTATGGCCGGCTTTACATCTCGATGTCGCACTGTTGATAGCGTATTTAATTCACCATTGACTAACCTGAACTCTAAAATTTTCGATGTATCTTTGGTTGTTTGTGATCAATATTTATAACTTGCGGAAAACATAATTGTGGCTCTGGTAGGTTTCTTCGTTATATATTGCTGTATTTCGAAGGTTGGCACTCGTGAAATATGCCAAAAGAGACGTTGTCAATGCTTATTTCTATTTCCTCTTTTTTAACGTTTTAAATGGAGTTAGTTCTTTTTGGGTGACACAGGTTTCGTAGTAGGTACTAATACATTTACATACTGGAGTATTTCAAGTTGTGCAAAAAGGTATTTGAATGTCTTCTGAAGGCTTATTTCTTGAGATTTCTGAGAAGTGGGGAATTCTATAGGTCCGTCTGTTCCTTAAGAAGTTTTTCTGTCTATCACAAAGTAACGGACTCTTCTGTCCATTATTTTTCAGTAAAATTTCAACACTCGATTCTTCATTTCCGTACAAGAAAATGGCATAACTGAATCTTCCAACCATATTTTTATACGTGAAATATTTCCAGAATCAACTCAGAAAAAAGTTTCTTCGACATCGCCAGGTCTTTTGAATTATTGAATTTGAAAATTATTTTCTCAAATTCATTATTTCCTCAAAGTAAATTAATATTTTGATAAATACGTAATTACGACGACCTTAATGTAGAGAAGACGTTGCGTAGTTATCTGACAGGAAAACGACTATAACTTAACGTTTTCAAAATATACACGGTGGAATGCATCAGAATGTCATGGCCAACCGGGATACTTTATGAAAGGGAATGGAGTATAATTGATAATAGTTGACGGAAAGAAATAATAGATCATTGACAGAGTGTAAGGAGTTTCATGTTGATTGAATAATTATTGTGTCTTTCAACATCGTGTTTCGACCATGTTGTTTTTGTGGAGCTTTATCGATTGTTTCTGTACCTTCTAATTAATAATTTTTTCATTAATTTTATAGCCCTCAATAAGCAAATATATTTTGAGAAACGGTTCGGTATAAGGATTTAATTTTACCACGATTAGTTTTCGCAACCCTCATTTTCCAAAAATTTCTATCTCTTTTCTCCGGAGCACATACAGATTTCACTTGTAGATTCCCTATGCGAATACAAACGTCTGATGAAGAAATGATGGATTTTCTGAGAGAATTTGTTACTTAAATTTGTATGTGCTCCGGCGAATAGTTCCCTAGATGAAACTTTTCGAAGTATAAGGGTGGGCAAAATTACCCCGAAGATCCATAGTATTTACGGAATCTTCTTGTGGTATAACCAGATCATCATCATACCGAACCTTTGTCAGAATTTTCATGATTTTGACATCAAAGTTTTCGGATGAAAATATAGTTCGATCGTACGCCACTGATCCGCGCGTTCCTTTATTTCCGTCTCAGAGGTTATTCAAGCCTTCAAAAAATAAGAAACGTATACCGCCAGATGGCAGTGCAGTGCATTAATTTTTATTTATCGGATTATTCAGCTTAATAGAACATATTATGTTGGGGCGCAGGGAATTTAACAAGAAATCCTACCCTGAACTAGATCTCACACTGGCTGTATAATACCTATCTCTTTCCTTCACCAGTCATCTGGGAGGAGATACCTGCGGGGCGTGTCATTTAAAAGGAATTCAATTCCATGTTAGAATCCACAACTGTGAGAAACAATTAATCTTCACTAATCGACAGCTAAAACCAACCTTAATAAATTGTCGTTGTTAAAAATGGATGTTTATCATTTCGAATAGAAATAAATAGAAATACATTTCGAGAAAACAACACATTTTTGTGATATTATTCTCAAAAAACGGTAAATTCTGGAATAAAAATGAGATAGACTTTAACTAAATTATAGACTTCAATACTGAAATGAAAAAACACAAAAATATTTGTTCTTTTTGATGGTGGAAATGTTACAAAATAATCAAAAATGGTGGGGAAAATCCTCTTCATTCATTCAATACCTGAAATATTTTTTTATTATTTTTATTTTTATACACTCACACCTTTTCATCCCTTCATCAATCAGAAGAAAATGAATCGTTTCTGACTCCCCTTTTTTTCAGGGACGTAGACCCTTAATATTCCGTACGCCGAATTTTCAGACATTCCTGTAAGGGTGATAAGAATAATTCGACAAATGCGCAATTTTCGCCTTTTTCACCTTTCGTTTTTGACTAATCAAATGATGAACTTAAGCTTATTCGACAGTTGAAAAAAATTCAAATAATTACCCTGTGTAGATATAATTTCATCGTTTCGGGCAGCCATTCAAAATCACATGAAAAAGCCAATATACAAATTAGAAAAATGAATTTTCGCCACAAATGAAACATACCTACTGTTCATTTCTTCTTTATTAAAAACACAGTTGATCGTCCATTTTCGTCTTCGATTCGAAATGGAGCGGAAACATTCTAGTTACTTTCAAACATTTAACGCCATTTTCCAGGTGGAAAAAATTCCTCTACAAATCGAATTCGGTCCCGAATTGGGTGAAATTCATATCGAGAAGACGATATTAACTTCAACTCAAAAGAAAGTTGGTGTATACACGAAGTCATCCAGAAAGCGATTTTATCATTCCTTTGAGATCGAGAGGGGCACCCCGAAATTACTCTCGCCTTTCAGACTCTTATCAAACAGATATTGAAGTTGAAAGTTCGATGTCACAGCAACCAAAATCATAAAATATTGTAGATAGATCGAGAACGAACGTCAGCAAAAAAGGCGAAAGGAAATCCTGTTAACGCCCCAATACTTCGCTTGAGGGCTGGAATGATGGTTTTAAAGTTGTCGATGCTGGAAGAGGCGGACGCTAAATGAGGGGCGAAATCGATATTTTGCAATCGTTCATGGATTAAGATGAGTGTGGACACTTTTGTGGAGAAGAACCTGTTTATGAACATTTGAACTGGCATCAATTTTCATGTCAAACCTAGGGCTGAAACCGCATATCATCTCCACCTCCGCCAGTCGTCAAGACATGTCCAATGCATTTTAAACCACCTTGTTTTCATACCTACGCTTCAGGCGCTATCTACAGTTCCTACGAAACATAGCCGTTCGTCGGGTCCCTGGAGGATTTGAGTGGGGCATGGGGGCCATGGACCCCATCGAGGTCGACAATAAACTCTTGATAGTTGTTGAATCATTTTTATTTTTCTATCGTCTGCATATCACCGAACTCTAATGAAACACAAAAATCTTATACAGATCCGACATTTTCAAACTGGAAGACAAAGTCATAAATGCAGACAAAGGTGTCGAAATGCTCCGACTTCATCTTATGTTAACTCCTCGATCATTGAAAAAGGCAATGAATGACGAATACATCGATAAAAAAATAAGCTGCAGATACGCGCAGCAAGATAACTGATGTCGGTATTTGGAAGTTAATTTCTTGATGAAAAAGGCATATCTACACTTCATTTACTTTCAAAAAGTATCCCTGACTTAATTACAGGAGCTCTCTTGGAGAGAAGGAATGGACTCGCGTATCAGTTCTTGTCGCCACGAGAATCAAAGAAATAAAAAAATGGATGTGTGAATAGCAATAAATACCACAAAGTAAAAACTGAATGAATGGTACTTACGGCTTGTCTTCCTTTGAGAATTGGGTCTGGCTGGTATTCTGTTGGTGCTTGTAGTCTGTGTCTTTCACGCAACGAATTCACTGTGTTTTTTCACTAGAGTTTATGTAAAAAATGTTATGGCAGGCACGTGCTAATTCGCGTTCAGAACCACTGCTTCGAGCGTAAGACGAACAAAAAGAATCTTATTTTAAGGCGCTGTAAGGCTAGTTACTTGGCCGAGTTATGAAACAAAAGTGCAAGTACGTTGTAAAAGGGTAGGTTTTCCTGGTTTTCTTGTTCTGGGTCACTTGTGGCCACAGACACGAGGAGAGAGGGGATATCCACAGAATTCTCGTGCCTGTTCTTTGCCGAAGTTCCATCAACAGCATGACTTTGTGGTATGATAAATTAGGAAAAAATATGAATTTTGAACAATCCCGGTTGACCCAGATTTAGGTTTATCAAGTTTTTCCACTTAAAACGGAAGCAGGTTGGCACTCGTGTAGACAAAATAATTTCAGAGACGTTGCCAATGTGAAACAGGTTTCAATCTTTTTGGTCGTTAGAATCGAATTGCGTAGAAAACGTCAAAAATTCACGTTTTCCAAATGCAATTTTTGGATATTCAGACCAGAGGAAATGTGGAAATGAATGGCGAGAACATTACCTTGATGTCTGAAATAGAGTTCCCGATCTATCCCACTTTTTTTATTCATTTCGTAAGCAATTTCATTTTTCCTATTTGTAGGTATTAGAGTGAGTGCTTCTCATACGAAATACAGGATGCGGCACGGAGGATGGATGGTTTTAAAAAAATAATAAAAGCGTTAATTTTTACTCAAAAACACATTTATTGACGGAATCAGATTCTCAAGGAAATAGCATTTGAGACAGTAAAGTGTGGAAAATCACATCAGGCATGTGGTGGCCGAAATCGGTGAAGCAGTGCTGTAGGTGCTCTTGGAAGTTCGCGTAGACTCTCTCCAACATCGCTCTCTCAACTTGGGCAACTTCCACGCGAATAGCCCTCTTCAATTCGTCCAGAGTTCGGGGCTTGGTCTCGTATACTCTAGCCTTGAGGTGTCCCCATAAGAAACAATCGCATATGGATAAATCTGGGGACTGCGAAGAATGGCTTGTCGAACGCGTTCAACATTTTCAGGCGTTCGAACTGTTCGCACAGGTCCTCTTGGTCTTCTGTTGATCAGTTCACCACGTCTGCGAAGTGATTCAACCCAACGAAGGATGGTGTTTCGAGAGGGAATAGCTCTATTCCGATGAATGTGGAAATGGCGACGAAACTCACGCTGCACGACCGTGACTGACGCATTATTTCGGACGAAACTATCATAGGCGAAAACACGATGCTCCACCGTCCAAGGCTCCATGACGACAACTGGTAAATAAATGCTAGGAACACACGAGTCTAACGGCACCTTCCCCACTTCTCTCGTCCTCAGTGGGGGAAAGTTATGCCCATCTGAAAAACGTCCGCCCTCCGTGCCGCACCTTGTATTTATTAGAGTGAGTTATAGGCTTGCAATTGGTTTATAGATACTGTTACAGCTCAAAATCAGTTAAATAATGGAAATATTATTCTATGGGAGCAGATGAATAAACATTAATTACTACGATCTCTATGTAGAAACTACAAAGTTGCGAGTGAATCTGACGGGAAAATGACTATAACCATTTGAGTTTAAATATATGTACTATATTTAAACTCAATGCTATAACCTAACATTTTCAAAATATACACGGTGAAATCTGTTAGAATGTCATGGCAAACCGGTATACTTTATAAAAGTGAATGGAGTATATGTTGGGATTTTGGAGTGTGCATTATGGAAATGTTGTTATAACTTGTTCTGTGTCAAACCAATTTTCCTGAAGCTCGTTTTTCACGAAGAATTCAATGATGTCTAGTTTTTCCCAAAACCTTATACCTACTTACAATACAATTATAATATTGAATTTGTTGAGGCTTTCGCGGCCATCGTTTGATGACATCTGGTCTTGATTCGAGCATTTCGGCCAGCGTGGTTTGTTAAATTTCGACGTTTCGCCAGATCGAGTGTCTGGCATCTTCAGGAGTTATTTCTCTCTTGTACGGTGTACTGGAGCTATCCGATTATGACGAGGGCGCAGGCTATATATAGCGCTTGCGTGGGGATCGGGACCCGCGCCTGCGTCTGGTTGGCTGGCTTCCTCCGGCTTAGGACTCGTTCCGGCGCCTGGTTGGTCGATACTGGTATTCTCATCATCTACCCGATTTCTCTTGTGCGGAAGTGTACTTGTGTTTTTGAGCACAGGTACCCATACTCTGTTAATTTTGAGTGTTTCTTCCGATCTATTGAAATTTTCCTGGTGTTTGTGGATTTCAATTGCCTCTCTATAAAGCCTGGGGTAGTAAGCGGTGGTGGTACATAACACTTGGGTTTGGTCGAATTCGATGGCGTGATTTGTGTTGTTCAATGTGTGCTCTGCGACGGCGGACTTCTCTGAATGACCCAGTCTGCAATTGGCCTTGTGTTCTTTGATTCTGGTGTTTATCGATCGCTTCGTTGTACCTATGTATACACTCCCACAGCTGCACGGAATTCGGTATACACCCGGAGTACTGAGTGGGTCCCTTCTGTCCTTGGGAGATTTCAGGTGGTCTCTGATCTTTTTCGAAGGTTTGAATATGGTCTTGATGTCGTGTTTCTTCAGAATTCGGCCGATTCTATCTGTTATCCGGGGGACAAACGGCAAAAATGCCTTTTTCGAGGATTCTTGGCGTTGTAATCCATCGTCGGTGTTGTTCACAGGCCTTCGTTTTATTTCCTTATCGATGTCCTTCTTCGTGTATCCGTTAGCCATGAGGGTACGTTTTAAGTGTTCGAATTCAGTTCCAAGTTGTTCTGGTTCACATATAGTCCTCGCTCTGTCGACCAATGTTTTTATTATTCCCTTGCGTTGGCATGGATGATGGTTTGACGTGTTGTGTAGGTATCTGTCCGTGTGTGTGGGCTTTCTGTAAACAGTGTGTCCTAATGTGTTGTCTTTCCGTGTGATCAGCACATCAAGAAAAGCCAGATTTCTGTTTCCATCTTCTGGTTCCATTGTGAACTGGATACTTGGGTGTATGTTGTTTATGTGTGCCAGAAATTCATCGAGCTTATCCCTTCCATGACTCCATATGACGAAAGTGTCATCCACATATCGGAACCATACTTTCGGTTTGAGGGGTGCAGTGTTCAGTGCTTTCTCTTCAAATTTTTCCATGAAGAAGTTCGCTACCACTGGAGCTAAGGGGTTACCCATTGATATCCCGTCAATTTGTTCATATATTTCATGGTTGAAGGTGAAATAAGATGATGTAAGGCAGATTTTGAACAGCTCGCTGATGTCACCTGGGAATTTCTGTTCGATTTCGACAACTGCTTCATTTAGTGGGACTCTTGTGAACAAAGAGACCACATCAAAGCTGACTAGAATA
The DNA here is from genome assembly GCA_910592335.1 of Adalia bipunctata. Taxonomy (NCBI): domain Eukaryota; kingdom Metazoa; phylum Arthropoda; class Insecta; order Coleoptera; family Coccinellidae; genus Adalia; species Adalia bipunctata. Next base: position 35,347,626 of record OU342948.1, read on the forward strand.
TCAGTGGTTTCGATATCGGTATTCTTGATCTTCTCAATGAAGTGTGCGGAGTCTCTTATATATGTTGTTGTTTTCCCGATGTACGGCTATAAGTTGAGTAACATGATGACCAAATCAGATTGGGATAAAATCGACTCTATCTCCTACAGATCGATGGAAAATGAACATCTCAACAGTACAGAAAAGCAAAAAGCCAAATACCAAAAACTGAGAGAACAGAAGAAGGCACCCAAAAGCGATTACACACTTGACCCTGGGAAAACTGTCATCAATCTTTCCGACCGCTCTCTTACTGAAGATGAGGTGTCTATACTCTCTAAGGGAGGGAACTTCGCCATAGCTCCAAGAGTGATTCCAAAGGAAGAAATCATAGCCAATCTGGAGTCAGCCATCAGAGGGTTGCCCGAACATCAAGCCGAAGAAATACGCACGGATTGCTCGCAAATCTTGAGAAAAGCAAAACCACCGAAGCCTAACATCTCAGTCAACGAGGCACTTGCTATCAAAAACCTCAACAAGGACGATAGCATACTGATATTAGGTGCTGACAAAGGCAACTCCACAGTAGTCATGAACAGAAGCGACTACAATAAGAAGATTAGTGATCTCCTGGAACCCTCAACATACAAAAAGCTTAAAAGAGATCCTACACAGGCAACCATCAAAAGAGTCAACAAATTGATTAAAGCATCTTCGCTGGAGGAATCACTCAAAAAGAAGTTGTGCCAAAGCGAGGCCCTGCTTCCGAGACTTTATGGACTACCTAAAATACATAAAAAAGACATACCTCTCCGTCCAATTGTCAGCACAATAGGTTCTCCAACATACAACCTGGCAAAACATCTGGTTGCCATCCTACAGCCGTACATCGGGAAAACAACAACATATATAAGAGACTCCGCACACTTCATTGAGAAGATCAAGAATACCGATATCGAAACCACTGATATTCTAGTCAGCTTTGATGTGGTCTCTTTGTTCACAAGAGTCCCACTAAATGAAGCAGTTGTCGAAATCGAACAGAAATTCCCAGGTGACATCAGCGAGCTGTTCAAAATCTGCCTTACATCATCTTATTTCACCTTCAACCATGAAATATATGAACAAATTGACGGGATATCAATGGGTAACCCCTTAGCTCCAGTGGTAGCGAACTTCTTCATGGAAAAATTTGAAGAGAAAGCACTGAACACTGCACCCCTCAAACCGAAAGTATGGTTCCGATATGTGGATGACACTTTCGTCATATGGAGTCATGGAAGGGATAAGCTCGATGAATTTCTGGCACACATAAACAACATACACCCAAGTATCCAGTTCACAATGGAACCAGAAGATGGAAACAGAAATCTGGCTTTTCTTGATGTGCTGATCACACGGAAAGACAACACATTAGGACACACTGTTTACAGAAAGCCCACACACACGGACAGATACCTACACAACACGTCAAACCATCATCCATGCCAACGCAAGGGAATAATAAAAACATTGGTCGACAGAGCGAGGACTATATGTGAACCAGAACAACTTGGAACTGAATTCGAACACTTAAAACGTACCCTCATGGCTAACGGATACACGAAGAAGGACATCGATAAGGAAATAAAACGAAGGCCTGTGAACAACACCGACGATGGATTACAACGCCAAGAATCCTCGAAAAAGGCATTTTTGCCGTTTGTCCCCCGGATAACAGATAGAATCGGCCGAATTCTGAAGAAACACGACATCAAGACCATATTCAAACCTTCGAAAAAGATCAGAGACCACCTGAAATCTCCCAAGGACAGAAGGGACCCACTCAGTACTCCGGGTGTATACCGAATTCCGTGCAGCTGTGGGAGTGTATACATAGGTACAACGAAGCGATCGATAAACACCAGAATCAAAGAACACAAGGCCAATTGCAGACTGGGTCATTCAGAGAAGTCCGCCGTCGCAGAGCACACATTGAACAACACAAATCACGCCATCGAATTCGACCAAACCCAAGTGTTATGTACCACCACCGCTTACTACCCCAGGCTTTATAGAGAGGCAATTGAAATCCACAAACACCAGGAAAATTTCAATAGATCGGAAGAAACACTCAAAATTAACAGAGTATGGGTACCTGTGCTCAAAAACACAAGTACACTTCCGCACAAGAGAAATCGGGTAGATGATGAGAATACCAGTATCGACCAACCAGGCGCCGGAACGAGTCCTAAGCCGGAGGAAGCCAGCCAACCAGACGCAGGCGCGGGTCCCGATCCCCACGCAAGCGCTATATATAGCCTGCGCCCTCGTCATAATCGGATAGCTCCAGTACACCGTACAAGAGAGAAATAACTCCTGAAGATGCCAGACACTCGATCTGGCGAAACGTCGAAATTTAACAAACCACGCTGGCCGAAATGCTCGAATCAAGACCAGATGTCAATTATAATATTCTTTAAAAAATAATTTTCTGGCGGCAAGTGTCGAATGGGGTGGATGTAAAATACACACATCGTCAAAAGTCTTGCGCTCCCCCTATCAACTCTCAACTTGCTGAAATAAACAAAAATTTTGGTGTGGAATCTTTACTATCTTATAACTCAAATCTTCTTCTTAAAGTGCCTTCTCCTAGCAGAGGTTGGCGACCATCATCTGATAAGCTTCTCTGTCCCGAGCCTTATGGATTAAAGTTGCTGCGTCTTTAATTTTGAACCACTGACGCAGATTACGCAGCCAAGAAAATCTCTTTCGACATTGGTCGAAAGAGACGTCTACCCTCGATCTTGCCCTCGACTATCAGCTGAAGTAAAGCATATTTCTCATTTCTGAAGATGTGACCGAAATAAGATGCTTTCCTCCTTTTCACCGTGTTCAACAGGTCTCTCTCCATGTTCACTCTTCGGAGAACTTCCTCATTTGTCACTTTATCAGTCCAGGGTATCTTCAACACTCTTCGGTGCAGCCACATCTCAAACGCCTCTATTTTATTCATAGCTGAGAGCTTCAAAGTCCACCCCTCCACCCCGTATAATAGGACAGGTAAAATATAGCTTTTGATCACCCGCCATCGTGTGTTGACGTTTAGATGGCTATTGCAAAGCACGGACTTCATTCTTTGAAAAGTATTTCTGGCTACCTCGATTCTAACTTTTATTTCTTTATCAGGATCCCAATTGTCATTCAGCCAGCATCCTAGATATTTGAAAACATGTGCTCTTTCTATCTGATGTCCGTCCAAATATAAACAGGCATTTTCAACGTTGTGTTTGCTTATGACCATGAACTTTGTTTTCGATATATTCATGTTTAGAGCGAACTCTTTGCTGACTTTGTGTACACTGTTGAGGAGGAACTGTAGGTCTTCTAAACTTTCCGAAAGCAGAATCGTATCGTCCGCATATCTGATGTTATTGATTACTCTGCCATTTATTCTTATCCCCACTTCCACACCATCTAAGGCCTTCTGAAATATTGCTTCCGAATACAGATTGAATAGAACCGGAGACAAAATGCACCCCTGCCTCACTCCTTTACAGATCTTGATATTTTCTGTACTGTTCGTTTCAACTCTAATTCGGGCTGTTTGTCCCCAATACAATTTCTGAACTATGTTTATATCTTTACTGTCTAGTCCTATCCGCTTCAAAAGTTCAATAAGAATGTTGTGCTTTATGTTGTCAAATGCCTTCTCGTAGTCAATAAAACAGGCGTACACAGGCTTCTGTTGATCTAAACATTTTTGTATTAGGACCTGTATTGTGAAAAGAGCGTCTCTAGTACCTAGACCGTCCCTGAAACCGAACTGCGAATCTCCTATGTTGGCTTCAATTTTTCTCCACAGCCTTGCATGCAATATCCTTAGAAGTATCTTAAGAGCATGACTCATCAAGCTGATCAACCTGAAATCTGAACATTTTTTTGCATTTAATTTCTTAGGGAGAGGGATAAACGTAGACTTCAGCCAATCTTCAGGAATATTTCCGGTGTTGTAGATTTTATTTAGCAGCTTCAGTAAAATGTCGCTATTGTCTATATCAATTAGTTTGAGAAGTTCTGCATTGATCCCGTCTGGTCCAACTGCTTTATTTGTCTTCAGCTGAGTGACTGCTTTCCTGATCTCCTCTTTCATAATATATGCTCAAATGAAAACTATAATCACCAAAAAATATCTCTTGTTCGGTAGACAACAGGTGTATTCGAAGTTAATCAGTTTTCAGCGAATAACGAGAGTTGTAATGTTCAGAAGATTCCGTGGAGAATGCCGGGACATCCAATTTCTCAGATTGACCGGGCATGAATATTATCCATCATACATCGAGAAGCGTAGTGAACCACCAGGTCGCGGAACGTTTGAATATTATGCGGACTTCAGTAAGGCGCAGAGTGGCCCTTTTCCTGGAAACCGGCAGCGTTGCCCGGAGATTGTTGCCTGTTCGAACCCGAGTAACATCTGCAAGGGAAGAACATTATATCGCAAATTTTCCTCGTAGAAATCGAACGGTTTCTGTAACATCCCTTCGAAGTTATTTTTTGAGGAACTTAAGACGGATTTAGTCTCAACCAGTACCAAAAGGAGATGGTTGATTTCCTCAAATTTAAAGACAAAAAGACCTTCAAGATTACCTCGGCTATCACCTGGACATAGAGCTATACCCGTCGTCAATCAATGGGCAGAGCATCGCCAAGTCTGGCTTTTACCACAATGGCCCAACGTATACTTTTTTCAGACGAGTCACTATTCGGTTTACGAAGTGAAAGGGATTGGAGAGGTCCATGCAGACAAGAGCGACTCAATTTCACCAGGGAAGTTGAGCCACTTCGAGGCGGATAAATAATGTGCTAGGAGGATATCATGTTCGGTCGCCGTTCCCCTCTTTTTATCGTTGAACGAACAATGACTGATGCCATCTGTGCAGAAAACAATATTGAACATTATTTTCTGCGTAACAAATTTGGAGATCATTTCATTTATCAGGATGATAACGTCCCACCGCACCGAACGAAGGATTCAAAACATTTTTCAGGAGAACAATATCCACATAATGAACTTACATCAGCGATAGAATTCAATGTGACGAATTCGATATAATTCAAAGTTTACGACGTTAGAACCTTCACACTCGAGAGTGGCCATGAATAAGTTTCGTTAGATGTGACTGGTATCTTTATACACTTACATCCCAAAATTTCTTACCATACAAATAATTAGAAAGCGATGGCGATTTATATCAGCATACACTGATATTCCATTAGAATTATTCTGTAAAATAATTGATTACATCACGGTGTATCTTAAGATGAGGCTTTTCTTTTGACAGATGGTAGAACTCATCTAAATAAGTCATCATACCAAAAATTTTTATATGAATTATGCCCCTGTTTCGAGAGAACGAAACTAGAATATTTCCAAGTTTCTAGTTGAATTTGAAAATTCCTCAGTCCGAACCAACTCCCTCGCCTGCTCCGCCGTAGATATCAACATCTAGGTGCGTCAAGTTGGTGACACACCCCCCGAATTCTGGTATCGAATTGTTTTGGGAATTTTGTGCCCATTTTGTGCCAATTTGTGCCGTATGTTATGAATTTTGTGCCCGTTCCGTTTTCGAGATATTTCAAGTTTTCCAAGTGTGTCACCAACTTGACGCTGTGACACACTTGTGGAAATTTGAAATTTTTTTTCTTTCGATAAATTGTGCCCATTTTGTGCCAATTTGTGCCGTATGTTTTGAATTTTGTGCCCGTTCCGTTCTTGAGATATTTCAAGTTTTCCAAGTGTGTCACCAACTTGACGCTGTGACACACTTTTGGAAATTTGAAAATTTTCTTCTTTAGATAAATTGTGCCCATTTTGTGCCAATTTGTGCCTTATGTTGCGAATTTTGTGCCCGTTCAGTTCTCGAGATATTTTGAGTTTTGTTTGTGAGGAGCGTCAAGTTGGTGACACACCCCCCGAATTTTGGTATCAAATTGTTTTGGGAATTTTGTGCTCATTTTGTGCTAATTTGTGCCGTATATTATGAATTTTGTGCCCGTTCCGTTTTAGAGATATTTCGAGTTTTTCATGTGAGTCACCAACTTCACGTTGTGACTCACATAAGGAAAGCTGGAAATTCTTCTTTGGAGCTTTGTGCCAATTTTGCGCCAATTCATGCCGCATAGTATAGATTTTGCATTCTTGCAGTTTTCGAGATATTTGAAGTTATTCCTGTGAGATGAATATATAGATGTAGCAGAATTCAAAGAAGAGCGTCAATTCCATTTCATAATATTATGTGATCATTTTGAAGTATGAGTTGTTGAACTGGCAGACATTAGGTGAAAACAACCAAATTTCAATGATTCGACGACCTTTTCACTTAGAATAATCAATTCGATAAAATAATTGAGTTGATGAATTAATATATAGGTACAGGTTTATCGAATACGTTGACACATCCTCAGTTTCAATTATACAGGGTGTTTGGTAATTCGACGTGAACCTTGAAAAGGGTAAAAAGGGATATACTAGACGTCATTTGCAGTCAATTGCGTCGAGTGAAGCATGGTCCGAAAATCTATGGTTACGAAGATATCGCGATTATTCGACTTTTTTGAAATTTTCTGCTTCGTTATCGAAAATAACTAATTTTGTGAAAACTATTCGACTCTAAATATTCAATGAATATTTTTTTCAAAGCTGAGGAGATGGTCCTCGTTGCTGCGAAAATGTATATTCACTAAAAATTCAGATAACCCGAGATTAGAAGGTCATAAATGGCTGCACCTGTTTTCCTCATAAAATCTTGATAAAACAGGTGAGAATAACTTGAAAAAAATATTATGGACTTGGTGTACAAATCTCAAGAAAAACTTCCCTGTCTCATCAGCTTTCGAAAAAGGTACATATGTCAATAACTCCTTCATGCAATCTAAGTCCTTTATTTCACTCGGCGTGATTCGTAAGCTGTAAGCGGAGCGGGCCATGGTTCGATCACTCGGAATAGTTGACATGATATGACAGATCACATATTAAATTATCAAACTGTTAGTTGCTTGCAGTTACAACAATAAGAAAAGTTAATTTTTCCTGAATAGCCGTTGAAATCTTCAACAATCGATTGAAAGTACATACTCCAATGGCTTGTTGTGGAAACGCTGAATATGCTGACATTTTGTACTTTTACGGATTGTATGATGGAAATGCTATTGAAGAGGGAGATCCGGTCCGAAGAATGGACTTTTGTCGGTTTCTTCTCAATTGCGATATCGAGGGTCCCAATTTCTTGAAACACATCTTATGGACAGATGAATCTGAATTTAACCAAGACGGAATAACAAATTTCCATAATGCGCATTATTGGGCGCCAAAAGGTCAGAATCCCAGAAAAAAGAAAAGATTTTCTTTCAATGTATGGATAGGCTCCGTCTACATTTGTATTGTTGGACCAGTTTTTTTACCTGATAACCTAAATGGGATCTCGTACGAAAATTTTCTGCGTGACGAGCTTAGGTTGCAATTATAGAAGATGTACCGCAGACAGTTCGATCACGAATTATTTTTCAGCATGATGGCTGTCCAGCTCATTACTTCAGAAACGTGCGGTTGTGGCTAGACCAAAACTATCCCCAACGTTGGATAGGACGTGGTGGGCCGATTTCTTGGCCGGCCAGATGTCCGGACCTGACCCCATGTGATTTTTACATTTGGGGTCACATAAAACAGCTAGTGTATAGTAGGTACACCAGTGACGACAGCTGAAGAATTGAGGGAGCGAATTTTGACGGCTGCTCAGCATGTAAATAATGACTTCTCAACGCGGGTAACAATTTCTGAAGTACGCCGTAAACTGCGTGCATGCATAAGAAATCGAGGGCGACAACTCAAGCAGAATCTCTAGTTTTGTTAATTTTTTGTTTATGTTTATTTCTATGTTTATGTTTATTATACGGATTTGTTTGTGGTTAGTATCATTAAAGCAACTAACAGTTTGGTAATTTAATCTGTGATCTGTCATGTCACCTATTCCGAGAATAATTGCTGAAAGTGATCGAACCATGAACCGCTTACGGATCACGCCGAGTGAAATAAAGGATGATAGGATATCTAAATGACTCGAAAAAGTCTGTTGTCTGCTTGGTTTTCCAGCCATATTTTTTGATTGCATGAAGAAATTATTGACATAATATGTACCTTTTTGGAAAGCTGATGAAACAGGGTAGTTTTTCCTTACATTTGTACACCAAGTTCATAATACTTTTTTCGAGTAATTCTCAATTGTTTTATCAAGATTTCATGAGGAAAACAGGTGCAGCCATTTATGTCCCTGTATATCTCAGGTTATCTGAATTTTTAGTGAATACTTTTTCGAAAGAAATGAGGACCATTTCCTCAGCTTTGAAAAAAAAATATTCATTGGATATTTAGAGTCGAGTAGTTTTCACAAAACGAAGCAGAAAATTTCATTTCAAAAAAGTTGAAAAATAGCGATATCTTCGTAACCATAGATTTTCGGACCATGCTTCACTCGACGCAATTAACTGCAAATGACGTCTAGTATATCCCCTTACAAGGTTCACGTCAAATTACCAAACACCCTGTATAATTGAAACTGAGGATGTGTCAACGTATTCGATAAACCTGTACCTATAATATATTAATTCATCAACTCGAATATTATATTGAATTGATTATTCTAAGTGAAAAGGTCGTCGAATCATTGAAATTTGGTTGTTTTCACTGAATGTCTGCAAGTTCAACAACTCATACTTTAAAATGATCACATAAAAATATGACATGGAATTAACGCTCCTCTTTGAATTCTGCTACATCTATTCATCTCACAGGAATAACTTCAAATATCTCGAAAACTGCAAGCATGCAAAATCTATACTATGCGGCACGAATTGGCGCAAAATAGGCACAATTTATCCAAAGAAGAATTTCCAGCTTTCCTTATGTGAGTCACAACGTGAAGTTGGTGACTCACATGAAAAACTCGAAATATCTCTAAAACGGAACGAGCACAAAATTCATAATATACGGCACAAATTAGCACAAAATGGGCACAAAATTCCCAAAACAATTTGATACCAAAATTCGGGGGTTGTGTCACCAACTTGACGCTCCTCACAAACAAAACTCAAAATATCTCGAGAACTGAACGGGCACAAAATTCGTAACATACGGCACAAATTGGCACAAAATGGGCACAATTTATCTAAAGAAGAAAATTTTCAAATTTCCAAAAGTGTGTCACAGCGTCAAGTTGGTGACACACTTGGAAAACTTGAAATATCTCGAGAACGGAACGGGCACAAAATTCAAAACATACGGCACAAATTGGCACAAAATGGGCACAATTTATCGAAAGAAAAAAAAATTCAAATTTCCACAAGTGTGTCACAGCGTCAAGTTGGTGACACACTTGGAAAACTTGAAATATCTCGAAAACGGAACGGGCACAAAATTCATAACATACGGCACAAATTGGCACAAAATGGGCACAAAATTCCCAAAACAATTCGATACCAAAATTCGGGGGGTGTGTCACCAACTTGACGCACCTTCAACATCTCTTGTTTTGGTCTTCTTATCTAACAAATTTGCAAAAAATGCTAGTGCGTAGAACAGATTATTTTGCGATATGCCGCTTTTTCATCAATTTTTTAAATTGAAAATTTGAACAATTTTCGATAAAATGACTTATTTTGATGAGTTCTATCACCTGTCAAAAGAAAAGCGTCATCTGATAGCTATCAGCACATAAACTAAGCGTTCTCACAAAATTCAACGTTGGACTAGAAAGAGAAGGAATAAGTTTTTCATTACACCGCACTGAAAACCCTATAATAACATGTAGATTTAGAACATCTAAAATGACTCTTTTCCGTGCGGCCGCACCGCGAAAAGTTTTACGGTGCTCTGAGGCATAGATGCATCCTATGATTCCTATGCTGAGACACAGAGCAACGATTGCATGACAGTAGATGTCAGTTTTTTGAATAATTATTGTCTCACAATATCGAAATGCTTTCTGCTGGAAATTTTTCCCGTGTTATTATTTTCAGAGAGGTGTAATGAAAAATATCGTTCATTACACGTCCAGAAAGGCTTTTTCCGTGCTTGCACGAGTTCCCGTGTGAGGCGGAGCACGGAAAAAGCTTACTTTCTGGACTAGTAATGAAATATACTATTAAGTGTACTAATGCGTCGAATAAATTCATGTACGATAGAAACAATTCGCAATCACCGTTAAACTTTGTCAATTCAAGAGTTGGATCTTGATATGTGATTGTCGATCCACGTTCGTATTGCTCATTTTGAATTCGTCTTCAAAAGTGTATTCTGGTTAGGAAATGCGAAATGAAATAATCGTGTTGTGGTGTTTCATAAAATCTTCTCTAATATTTCATATGTCTTGAAATCACCATTACAAAATTATATCATATCAACTGGATATTTTGCGAATTGGAACTTGGTTTCGTTCGATATACACGGTGGCGTGCGGGAACAAGTTGTTTTGTCATGGGTTTCTATCTCTTCTATGCCAAAGCATGTTTTTTGATATGGTGAACTCGAATGAGAAATCTGAATAGCATAGTGAGAAAATTGAGTGACAACCAGGGGCGGATCTAGGAATTTTTTGAGGGGGGGGCGATTCCAAAGTAACACAGTAATAATTCTCGGATAAACCAGCAAAAATTATATTATCACAGAACGAATTCTAATCCCGAGGGGGGGGGGGGGCGAAACCACCTTCGCCCCCCCCCTAAATCCGCCACTGGTGACAACTGTAGAAAGCAGTGGAGAAGATGAAAAATAATCCAGCAATTTAAATTTATTCGGCCTAGGAGATGAAATGTCTAATGTACAATCTTCAGAAACTTATATCGAAAGATGTATCAGATGCAGATGTAGAGGACTGGATATTTATTATTTGTCCACAATAAAAATGTCAATATCTACGTCGCTCGAGGCTCAAATAGCTGAGAAAGAAACGTGCTTGGAAGCAGAATTTTCTCATTGAATTGGATTTACTTCAACATCACATTGGAATAGCGGAGAAAATAAAATTATGAATAAGTCAGATGAAATTTTTCAGCTTTTGCCACTTCCTTCATTTGATAATAGTGGAAAATTCAAGCAATATATGAGTTGCAGTCAAAGATGAAATGAATTTCTTCTCCGAGATCTTCTCCTAATGAATCCGAATTGATTCACACTTTCTCATCACTGCAAAAACAATAAATAGATTCCACTGTACCCATTTGGTTTGGGAAATGCAATCTGCCAACAATAAAAAATATTTCGCAGTATACCTATATTATGAGGAATTTGATGTTTACAAGGTGTTTATGAATTGGAGGTTCAAGGGGAAAATTCTAAATTATTTCAAAGAAATCAAAGTCCTATAAACATGGGATCTCGAACGTTTCGTTTTCGAGATACAGGATGTTGAAGGTTGATTTTTTTTTATGTTTCATCTTATGCAATCTGAAACCACCTTTTCTTTTCAAAACACAGTTCAATTCGATGCCCTCACTATCTGAATTTCATAAAAATTTTTCTCCTCACTCTTCAATTCACATTGAAATGCAAAAACAATTATTGGATTCCACTGGACCCATCTGGTTTGGGAAATGGAATCTGCCAACAATAAAAAATATTTTGCAGTGTATATTATGAGGAGTTTGATGTTTACAAGGTGTTTCTGAATTGGAGGTTCAAGGGAAATTTATTTATTTATTACATAATTGATTCGAGTTGAGGACAAGCCTATGAACTCGAGGGTACATTAATAATAGATCACATTAGACCAAGAGCTTGTGACCAATTTTCATATGTCATTTCATAACTCACCAAAATTTACTTGTTTGATATTCAATATCTGCTCGAAAATTAAAACCATTTCTGCCAGCCCATAATGGCCGGAGTAGACTACCATAAGCGCTCAAAGAGGCCAGAAAATTAGGTTCATCTATGTCATAGTATCATTCACAAAACTTTCAGGAATTGTTATCGATAAAATATTGAATCTATAAAAAATAATGACAGAACTTTTTCGTCCCTCCTAAGTGTTGGCAGAACTCTTTGAAAATTTCATTAGGAACAGCTGTAGGTACTTATATCATTTCAGTACGCTTGAAATTTACAGGAAATAAAGAAAATGTGTCTAGAAATCTAATTATAATCATGACAGAAATTTTTTACATCACGAACCATTTGCCAGAACGAGAAATGTTGCCGCGCAAGTGCGAGCGAAATGAGCTTATTCATATTTGCATTGCAAGTCAGTCCGAGAGCGCATATTGGGCATTTACGAGACTCATCAAAAGTTGATATGAAATTATGTGGAGGAAGCTAAAATTTTTTATAAAATTATAGAATTTGTTTTCAGTTTCATTTACCTGATCCGATGATAAGGGTATTCGCATGTAGGTACTCGTAATACTAAAATTCACTGTGAAAGTCTTATACATACTTTCTTTCACTACTCTGAGTCTATCCAACTTTTGGGGTTTTAAATGCCCTAATGGTTTATTTTTTACCCCTTTATGTTACTGAGATCTTACACTTCTTTGAATGTTTCGTAAGTCAGACGGGTATAGGTATACTCAAGACCTCCTCAATCCATTCGAAAAATTCTTGGAGCTCAGTTCAGATTTCAGAATTCATCTAACAAAGTCAATGTTTATTAATAATCTGTTGGTGAAAATATTTTTACTCATTTTTTGAGAACTAAGCATTATGATACTGTTGAAAAATATTCTTCAAGTGAGAAACAATGCATTCATTGAAAATGTCAACCTTCAATTCCTTTGATTTATTCCTTTAATTGACAATAATATATGCCCAATATGCGCTCTCGGTCTGACTTGCAAATATGAATAAGCTCATTTCGCTCGCACTTGCGCGGCAACATTTCTCTTTCTGGCAGATGGTTCATGATGTAAAAAATTTCTGTCATGATTATAATTCGCTTTCTAGACACATTTTCTTCATTTCCTGTAAATTTCAAGCGTACTGAAATGTTATAAGTAACTACAGCTGTTCTTAATGAATTTTCAAAGAGTTCTGCGAACACTTAGGAGGGACGAAAAAGTTCTGTCATTATTTTTTATAGATTCAATATACTATCAATAACAATTCCTGGAAGTTTTGTGAATGATACTATGACATAGGTTAACCTAATTTTCTGGCCTCTTTGAGCGCTTATGGTAGTCTACTCCGGCCATTATGGGCTGGCAGAAATGGTTTTTATTTTCGAGCAGATATTGAATATCAAACAAGTAAATTTTGGTGAGTTATGAAATGACATATGTAAATTGGTCACTGGCTCTTCCTCTACATACACGTACACAAACAGGTGCGGATAACTAGAAAAATGCAAGCGAAATCAGATACAAAATTGAAATATCATATACAAAAAAACATAAATGTAATACAACAACGCAAAGCCATTCCCGCGGGGGTCCATCACAGTGAGGACCTCCACCTGTCATAACTGTTCTTGAAAGCGTTGACCGAGGACGATCACACCAAATTCCTTTAGTAATTTAAAGGGATTGTTTGATCGGGAAATTGGCAACAAAGATGAAGTTTGGTGTTGTTACATTCAACAATCAAACAATCCCTTTAGTTGATATCACGTGGCAATCATAATTTTTCAACAATTTAGTAATTTAAAGAAAACAAAGTCCTTTGAACATGGGACTGCGAAAGTTTTGTATATGAGATATAGGATGTTGAAGGTTCATGTTTTCATCTCATGCAATCTGAAACCACCTTTACTTTCAAAAACACAGTTAAATTTGATGTCACAAAACCTACAATTCGCAGAATTTGAAATTTAAGATTCACAGATTCAAAACTTTCATTTAAATCACGCTGAAAGCGTGGATTTATACATTCATGTGTTATGTATTTACGATGTTGTTGAGCAAAAACTAGGTTGGACTCTGATGATCACTTTTGTGAAATTGCGTGTGGACTATGAACGTTTTTGTGTAAACCAGTGATTATCAAAACGTTTATAACTTGGACACTGAGTATGATTTCATAAATCGGTAAAAACCAAACGAAAGCTCTTGAAAAACTCTACAACATGGTACTGGTAACAGTTTAGTGGACCCCGATCATTATCCCCTTGTACTCTTCATTGGGTTTCGGAAATGAAATATGCCAATAATGAAGAATATTAAATAGAAAATGTAGTTCAATATTGCACTAAAGCTCATATTAGCGGCCCACACACGAACACTTCGGAGCGAAGGTTTGATGCGCGCCGTTCCAAACTTCCGTGTAAAAGTTTTGGTTAGTTCGATCAACGCTCCAAGGTTAGGCGTTTCACTTTGGCGCGGCGCTCTGGCGTGTCGCTCTGATGTGGCGCTCTGGAGTGACGCTCCAAAGTTTTAAAATTTCTAAAACTCAACGAGCCACTCCAAACCTTTCAATTTTGGAAACTTCTACCCCACTAACCATCACTTTTGAACGTGACATTCAATACTGTCACATCAGAATGTAGATATTTTGTGTACGTTAGTGGGCAAGCGACACTCCAGCGTGTATCGTTCAGGAGTGACGCTCCGGAACGCCAAATGCTTGATGCGCGCTCCGAAGTGTTCGTGTGTGGGCCGCTATTTACGATTTTTCAAACTTAGTGGTTCACCAAATAAAAGTCCTGGGGTGAAACAGTGGATAGTGTTACAGAAAAATATCACGCTGAAGATTTGTGATCTAAATGATGTGTGAACTCTAAACTGTAATATACATGCAAAATTTCAGCTGAATATATTGTGCAGATGCTCTGAGAAATAGACTTGAAAAAGTCCAAATTTTAACAATCTATATTTCGAGAAAGAAACGCTTGGTTCTTCTCGGAATATCAGATCAGCACAAGATGCGTGAGCCCAATGCATCGAACCCAAACTTCTCCCGGCTTCGATCGGGAAAAAAGGTCATTACTATAGAATAAAGATAAACTCAAAGATAAATGAACAGTCGTCTTCATTATCTCGAAAGTTGCTAATAACTGAGAGAAATGGACTGGCAAAAATCTAATTCAAGAAGTAAATCGCCGGAACGTGCCGCTACCGCCGAAGGAAAATTACAGACCGGTTTCTGGCTTCTTAGCCGTCATCAGTGTCACATATCCCCTCTTACGGTAGCAACCAAATGAAACGGCAGAGTTTATATTACTCTCTAGCAGGAACTGCTGAGTAGAATGTAATACTACAGTGTCCCACCTAGCGGGTAAATGTCTACGTTTCATCCCAGACGTTCCTTCGAAAATTAGATCTCTACGTACATTCATTTCATCCTACGGTGGCTAATAACATTTTATTCTTCATGGTATTCTTCAAATGATGCCTTAGGGACTTAATGTCTTCCTTTCTCTGGCGGTATGGGCTCATTTCTTGATTTGATTGCATTTTGGGTGTTGAAGTTAAAACTAAGTACGTTTGTCGAGTCTTCGGCTTACGTTTGCCTTGTCCACTTATGAATCGTCCTTAAGGGACTGGATAGTTCTCCTCACCGGAACAGCAAGAGTAGGATAAGATGTATCGCCTTTTTAGCCGCAGATGGATCTTTGTTCTGAATGGTTGATACAAGTTCTGGTCCTATGTTTGCTTATGGAGCCTGAGATGATTTGTCTTGTTGTTGTCCGGTAGTTACTGTTAATTCAGCTCAAATACCTATGTCATTATGTCCGTTGAGTGCATATGACATTTGTCCATATAAGGTTGTGAAGAAAATATATCGAATGAATTCAAAACATATATTCAACATGAAAAAAAGCTTTGTGAATGCGATGACAAAAGAGTAAAGTTTGCAATGAATGCAACAGAAATGAAAAATAAAAGGGAAAACTGTCAATTCATTTCAAAAATTGGCACAATTAAAAAAAAATACTGGACCTATTAATCCCTGTTATCACTCATAACGACTGAATGAACTAGAATAGCGCTGTCTAGAGGTTGAAAGAAACCACTCGGGTAGTGTGATATGGTAGATAGTTACCATATATCTAATAATATCAATATGGCTTATACCCCTACTATTCACAGTTACAGAGTGAAGCCAAATCGTTGGTAAGAAGTGAATTGTACGCATGCGTCAACTGGAAATTCAAGAACCGCGGGAAACGGGATTCTTACCAAAGTCTGGCTTCAATATTGATTGGCTCAGTACCCATATAGGAATTATTAGATATATGACAGTTATTGACAGTTTATCATCATCCTATCTCCGTTCGAACACCCTGTATAAATCCATAACAAGGAAACCATTATCGATTATACTGCAACTTCTCTACAAATCAACATCCTAATTAATGCAAATATTTTAGCCATTCTCCTCTTTGAATATACATAAACCCGAGCATAAAGGAAATTATGCGCTTGTAGTAATAGATAGCCTATCGGTCTACCACCATACCATAGAGAATGACATGAAATTGAACAAGGAGTAGTATCATGCCCAAGCAAGGGGAGTTCTCAATATCCATCCATGTTAAATAAGTGTCATTAGGTCTAGGATCCGTTTCCCTTTATTCTATGAAATTAGTCATAACAAGCCAGAATCCAGACAGAATTTGTCTTATGTAAATTGAGGATAAGCTATGAAACTGTGATCGGAAATATTACATGAGATGTTAATTATCTCGTATCCGCCCTTTCGAATATCAAGAGGAATATGAATTCAAGGGGAAAATTTATTGTATTTTCAAATAACTGATTATTCATCTGAAATTCGGACGACTCAGCACTCAGAAGTTCCTCAATTTTCTACCAAATTCTTCATATTTCGTTTCTGTTTCTCTTGCAACCAATAAAAAATAAAACACTGCCTCCACATATCGTCAGAACGGTCATTTCCAATTGAATGGATATTTTTGTTAACGTGTATATTTACGACTTATTATTGCCCTATTACAATCTTCAATCCTGTCCACGTAGCGTGTCTTGAAGCATAAACCTATTATATTTTTTTTGTATTCCCTAAAAAATAAATAGGGGTTTACCGGTTGGCCATGATTTAGGTTTATCAAGTTCTTTCACGTAAAACTGACTCACTGAGTGCCAATAAATGATTGCAGATAACCAGTGCAACCAATTTCAGATGATTATCGATATTGAACAATCCAATAAATGAAAATGCACTTACCCCAATGTGATGATGAATCAGGAATCCAGAAGAACTCTCACACAGAAGTCGGGTTTGTCAGGAGAGGAATATGTAGCAATATACCCTCTTTCTATGCTTAGTGAAGAGAAATTAGGCGGCCATTCTCTCAAGAATTCTTCAATATCACACTTCATTGCTTTTGCATTAATAAATAGATTAATGAAATGGTGCAAATTTAGACGCGATTTACTATTCGAAATCAGAAGATTGTTCAAATTTTCAGGAGTTTTTAGAATCGTTATATCAACAAATGTTGCCAATGCTATTTTCTCTTTTTAACACAGGATTCGTAGTAGGTACTATTAGATTTTCATACTGGAGTATTTCAAGTTGTGCAAAAAAATATTTAAATACATATTATCTTCTGCAGACTTATTTCTTGAGAATTTTGCAAGTGTGGAATTCCATAGGTACGTTTGTTCTGTTCGTTGAGAAGTTTTTTTGTCGGGTTTTTCGAGTACTTTCATTCTTTTTTTGAATGAACTATCACGAAGTCACGGACTAATCTGTCCATTATTTTTCGGTTAAATTTAAACACTCGATTCTCGATTTCTGTACATGAAAAAAGCATAACTGAATATTCCAACCATGTTTATATACGTGAAATATTTTTAGTATTAACAGAGAAGGAAGTTTCTGCAACATTCGTCTTTGAGGAATTATTGAATTCACATCATAATTTCTCTAATTCATTATTTTTTCAGAGTAAATCAACATTTTGATAAATACGTAATTTCGGTTTCTAATTTGAAAAAATTGATTTTTCACGATTTTGTCATCCCTAACTTTGAAAGCGATTAGATCTCATCAGCATCGTGAAATACTTATAAGTGCTGAATTTCATGAAAATACGTTCAGTAGTTTCCCGTATAAATATGGGTGAGGTTCCTCGTGAAAGACCCTGTAGAGGCTGTCCGTTATTGAGGTCCAAAGATGAAGAACTTAAAATTATTATTTCTCGATTTTTTCGAATGTAACACCCTGTATTTTTTTCCACAATAATGTAGACAATTGAACACCTTACATTTTCTCAGAAATAACCTTAGGATATTTTCACTCCCGCATCCAGCAGACACGAAAAATGATATCGCAACTTAAAAATTATTCGGATAAGAACATAATAAAAACTAACGGACATTCAAAAGAGGTCAAACAATGAAATGAAACTTAATGAATAATTATTGACTAACTTTAACACCTTCCCAGAATCATACTTCCTGAGCATCAACATAAAAATTATATTTCTTTTCCGTACAAACAATACATAATATTGATCACGTATCACGTAAACCAATTAAGTATATCAGTTTTTATAGGCTTTCCAAAAAAAAACATTAATGAAGTTACTGCTACTAGAGATCAAAGATACTTTGTAATACAGTGAATCAATATGAATTTTTGGAAAAAATCGGATGAATGTTTCCTATCGGGATATTGGGCAGCATAAGTTCGACTTCCTAAAAAAACAGGTTGTGTGGCACTGCCCTAACATGAAAAACATATGAGCCATCCCTTTTTTCCAAAACTTTATACTGATTCACTGTATTCGAAAGTAACTTTGAGCTCTAAGTAGCAATAACTTGATTAATATTTTTTTAGAAAGCTGATAAAAACACTACTACGTGATCGTTTTTGGTGTCTGCTGGATGCGGGAGTTAGAATAATCCTAAGGTTACTTCTGAGAAAATGTAAGGAATTCAATTGTCTACATTATTGTGGAAAAAATACAGGGTGTTCCATTTGGAAAAATCGAGAAATAATAATTTTAAGTTCTTCATATTTGGACCTTGATAACGGACACCCTGTTTATGACAGGTTGATCATTCAGGAACCGTGTCAAGGCAAAACCTCCAATTAGAAAACTTCCAGACCAAATTCATATTACTATCGCTCCTGGAAATCGTCAGAAGACTTTTACCGAACTGCTTTTTCCTCACCTTCTTGCAGTTTTCTTCGAATAAGATCTGTACCGTTGGAAAAATGATTCCAATATTTTGCGTCATGAAAAAGGTAATGAAGGTCATTGAAAATATGTGAAAATATATGGGGTCATCCATTGAAGAAATCATGCATTTGTTGAATAACATTAATCGGAGACACCCTGTATATCAGAAAATAGTTTCCTAAGATGCAGAAATGAAGGTACAAGAGGTCTACTTTCCAACGAAATCTCTGAGATGTCTGTTAATTCCGGTAGCTCAATTTTAATTTGAGAGAAAAGCGAACTGTAATCTTAGCGTTCTGAAGCTGGAGCGATGGCGAAATGTTGAAAAAACAGTCAATGATCATGAAAATATCGGTCAACAGTGATGACTTACCTAACCGTCAGCTTTCAAAGACGTAGGGCAGCTCTGCTCCAAATCCAAGCTCTTCTCAGGGACCCTTGGCTGCTGAAAATCAGCTCCAATCTTCAGATTTCTGGATGCGTTGTTGAAACCACAAATTTTGCGAAATCAACAATATCAAAGCGACGTTCAATGCGAACGTTTTCAAAAGCGGTTTATATCAAAATTAGCGAAAATATCAAAAGGGTAATCAGCGTGCGAGAAATAACTTTTCACGAGGAGAATTAGCAATCAATTGTTCCACGAAGAAGAACAATATGCGTTTTCGTTGCGGAGTGAGATGAAGCCACCAATGTTGACTTCGTTTACGCGTAAGTTAATGACATTTAGCCATCGCTCAAGCAACATTTATATCATGACGTAACAGCAGCTATGGAGAATTTTCACAATATTGCAGGACCCTGTATAGCCGATCGAGACTATCCTTGGGTCTTTGAGGCCTTCCAGACTCCAGGTACTTGGATGCCCGAGTCCCGAGATGCCTGGTAAGTGGCCGACAGACACCCAGCATCGGCAGTCGATTCCCGAAGTTGAAAGCGTTTGGAGAGTTTCAACTGAATGGCAGTGAATGGCAGTGAATGCCATTGCTAGACTCAAAGCGAGCTTCCGAGGCGGACTAGGGTAGGTGCACGGATGCCTGGTGGGTGATGAATTTTTCAGGCGCCTCTAGGTCGGCTGGGTGCCTAAAAAGTATGGATTTGAGGTCGGCTTCTAGAATGCCCAAAGCAGATTCTGCGTAAGTGGACCGTCGTAGATTTTCACTAACACAATATGAACCGAGAACCACGTTGCTTCGAACTCCGAACCAACAATGAACTTTCTGACGATGCTGAGAGTAAGCTTTATCTGTTCAATGTGGATTGTTCCGAGACCAGTTACGACAATAATGATGTTTTACTGTTTTATTCAGGCTAAAACTGGCTTCAACAGAAAAAAAAAATCTAGAAAAAATTCGTTTTTTGATCGAATCTTCTCACAAATTCAAATCATTCAAGGGAGTATCTGCTTTTTCTTGCTTCACCATTAATCACCATAAACAACAAGTATCAAAATAACAATTCTATATTCTTCATCAACAATTTTTTTTGCGAACTTACGCTCACGATACTGATAAGAAAATGAACGTTAGCGTCATTGTAGTGATTTTTTTTTGAAGAAGTCAGATTGCATTGAACAGGTGGCTAAAATATCCTATTGTGTTTTAAATTTCAAGGAATCATACTGCTTGAATAAAATGAGAACACTGAAAATGTTTGTGATTTATCTCACAACACGTGAAAATGGTGAAAATTTGATTTCAATGAGTTTAAACAATTCATCCCCATAAGATTGATAAAAATCCCCATAAATGACCGAATCATCAATTTGAAAGGCAGATGGACTTGTTTGAGCATTTTTCACACTGTACTCAATACCAAGAAATGAATTCTATGCGTTACGTTTCACTCGGTAGAGCGCTGAGAGGTCTTTTTGGTACTGTTCTCATATGTCACCTCAATTCTGATCCACGTCAATGTGGCATTTAATCTGAAGGAGTGCCACGAATTCAATAATTATTCCTTCCAAAAGTTCGGAAAGAAACACTCGAAGATGCTACTTGTCTTCCTCCTCAACTTCAGGTTGCTGAATGGTTTCTTCAACCCAGAAGCATGTCGTGGGATATATTGATTGATGTCTTTCCAAGGTTTGCCCGTCATACTCAACCTTCATAACATGACAAGGAGACGTTACGTTGCACAATTTTCATCTTTCGGAACCTTACATAACAGGAATTCCCTTGTAATCGAATATCCTCCACTTAGGATTTGATGAAGTTATGCAACATTACCTCATCTAATTAATTCTGTAGACGTTCAATAATTATTCCTATCCAGTGAACTACATCATTCTGCGATGACAGGCTACCTACGGGGTGAATTATAAGGTCTACCCGAGCAACTCAATCTTTGGGGTGATTATTAAGCGATTAGACGGGCTTTGACAGCGATGTTTCGTCTATGGAGCCTTGCATCTCCGTGACACTGTTAGAGGTAAATCCTTTATTGTCCGTTGTAATCCTTTAATGAATCTTTTGGCTCAGTTCAGAGTAATATCTCAGCTTGGTGGTAATTTCTCCAATACAGTTTCCGGCAAAAATAATGCATGGACTATGGGTGAGTTATTGGGTGATACCTCGAGGTGGCAATGAATAAGTCGTTGGAAATTCTTTGACATTACACACAAACGTGAGGAAGTGATAGTGTTGGCACTGATGAGATTTTGTTTAATACTTTTTATCGACCAGAAATCTGAGATTTCGAACTTTTTTTCGTATGGATATGACAACTGACAACTCAATGACATTACTTTTCGTTGAAGTTATACAAATTTGTAATATTGTTATTGATGATTCTGTGTGAGTATCTACTGTTATATCTATTATTTTTGTGTGTGAAGGATCGAATAAAACCGAAACATCATTTGATTTGAACTAAGAGCATCTTCAAGGCACTATAAATATACAAAAAGACAGATCGTGAACTACTATGAAAATCACATAGAAATGCCTTGTAATAAAACGTGGAGATAGACTAGAGACCAATGAATAGATATACATAAGTCAAGAAATTACATTGAAAAAGAATTACAAAATGTAAAAATAACAATGAGAGTTGGTGTAATGTAATTATGAATTGATCAGGAAACACACAAATAAAATACATGTACCGGATTCTTCACCATAATTTGACCCCTCCGTCAACTTTTTTACTAAAAGAGCTACCAAAAAAATATTCCTACAAAAGTTTCATGAAATCGACTAATGTTTTAGAAAATGATTTCGCGAAATGAAATATATACATATTGATTGCAACTTCATTTTTTCAAATAGAACACTTATTCCCCTAATTTCGAATATGTATACAGGGTGAGTCATGAATTTTATCTATAGATTCCCCTCATCAAGCGAAATACTCTCTTTCTATACCATTTTTCACAATTCGGTTTCGTTTGGAAGATAGTGTGTCGAAAATCCATGAAAAAAACACTTTTCTGTTTATATCTTCGGAACCGTTATTCCAAATGAACTCGAGTTTGGTGAAGTATTCACTCCTTTTATGGTGCATATTTCCAAATCAAAACTTATTCAATATCTCTCCTAGTATGAAAATTACAAGGTAGCCGACACCTTAAAACCACTTCAAAAAGATAAACGGTTCATATTTTCGGAAGAATCAATCATTCAAGGATTTAAAAGTATTCTTATGTTTTTTCAATAAAACGACGTTTTTGAGTTATTCCCAATTTCACGCAGAAAATTTTGACGAAAAATCATCAATTTCAAGAATAATCTTAATGCTTCTCTGGTCTTTAAACGAGCCGATTGCACCGTAGACAAAACTGTAGATCAAATCCGAAACCTCGATTAGTGTCTATTGATTTTAATGGACACAAATTGAGGTTTAATATTTAATCTACGGTTTCGTCTACGGTGCAATCAGCCCTTAACAATGTTGTCAGAATATTTATCAACTTTGTCGAGACTTAAATTCAAATGATGGAAAACGTTGATGTAAAGATATTCAATAATAAAATCCCACAAATGTGGGAAATAAAATTGTTTACCAAGGAGCATTTAATACGCACAGTTTCTATTAAAAATTCATCCTAACCGGTCCATGTTGAAGTTAAATGTCGATTAAATACTAAATTCGAATATGAATGATGGATTTCGATACAAACCACGTATCAATTTGAAATTAATGAAAAATAATCCCAGGAAACACAGACTTCTCCGCGAGCTCTCTGAGAGGTTACAATGCGACTTTTATGCGAGCTCCTACCGCGAGGTTCCAGAGATCTCTATGTGAGGTTCCTAAGCGAAGTTCCCACTGATGTACCCATGCGATATCTTGGTGACCTCGACATGCGATATCTTTGAAACCTCTCCCATGCGATATCTCTGAGAGGTTACAATGCGACTTTTATGCGAGATCCTACCGCGAGGTCCCAGAGATCTCTATGTGAGGTTACTAAGCGAAGTTCCCACTGATGTGCCCATGCGATATCTTGGAGACCTCGCCATGTGATATCTTTGAGAGCTCACCATGAGATTGACATGGTTAATCTTTTTGCGAGATCGTCAAGATATAACGAAACAAACCAGAACAAAAAATTCTTACTGCGGGCTTCAAAAGTTGTCCTTAATATTACATACTTAATTTGTAAATATTTTCAAAAAGATCTTGTATTCAACAAGAACAAGTAGTTAGTTGTTCCGCAATTATGTACCTACCTATGAAAGATGAATTGGAAATTATCGAATGAGGCGAGTTCCTGTAGTGATTGGACATACAATGGGAGAATTTGAAATTTTTATTGCACGTTCCTAAACTCTAAAGTTATCCAAATGAAAACACATCAAAGAATGTATATCAACAGAATTATCCCGCATCCCTAACTTCGAACAGAGGAGATAATTAATCAACTATTGATTATACGAACTATTCAGTGGTGTACCCAGAGACATTTGTCTTGGGGGGATATAAAACAAATAATAATTTTTTTATTGCAAAACAAGAATAAATCATAATCAGAAAGTTTGGTTTGCTATCATGAAACAAAGTCTTCTTGCTTGATCATCAATAATTTCATTTCCGGAAATATGCAACTCCCTGTGTTGGTATAGACATATCATGGCTAGCGCATTCCAGCAGCCGAATTTGCCGATTTTGTTTCGCCCGAACCAAGTGTCAGCATATGTATTATATGATTACGCAGGCCGACAAAGGGATCTCCAGCCGAAAACGTCTCCATAAGATTTATTTACTCGCTTGTTTTGATGTGCCGCCAATCTGTACGATAGTTGCATGCGCCGGCATGCGGCACTCGGAAGGCGAAGGCACACATGTCTTCAATTTTTTACACGGTATGAGGGAAATATAGAGCTCAACTGAATTGGGAACTCGAACCCAATTGATTATAGTATTAAGATTCATAGTCGCGGATCATGGACATCGTCCATTTCGGTTGGTGTATTCTGGATTACGGAAAACTAACGTTGTCTATTCGTTTTCTCAATTCCCGCTTCCCGTATTTTCAGACCATATCTTGTATGTGTATAGGATGCTCTCATTGTTCTGATATACTGTTGAGCTAAGAGATGTTTTGTGCTTGTGCATAAATAGTTAAGTGTACCAGTGCTGTACAAGGTTCGCTTTTGTTTACAATTTCGAAGAGGATATTTGTACTCGAAGGTAAGTGTTATTTTTATTAATTTCTTGAGTTTCAACCCACCACTCACCAGTTAGGATATATTTATATACCATTTTTGCCGCTTTAGATCTTTCTGAGTAATTCAAACACTGGCAATAACAGAAGTGATTAATTCACATTTATCTACTTTCTACAAACAACAGATCTTCTGATATCACTCAAAAAGTCATTCATTCTCAATGGTAATTGCTTGAATAAATATTGTGAAAGAAACTTCGCAAGTCTGCAGAGGTGCAGAGGATGATGATATGTTGTTTGCTGAAATATACATATGAATGGGCATATATAAATTTTTGTTGTTGAAATTCTATTCAATTTGTGCTCCAGAAGAACTTGTTACAATTTTCATTCGCGTTGATGAATGAATAAACAACTGACCTTACAAAAGTGCATTCCTATACATGTCATTTTCATTCTTCCAGATGTAATGAAGCAGACATGGAAAACAACTGAGGAGGAATTCGAAGTTTTTTCACAAAATTGGCTACGCCATTGTAGCCAGAGGAAGAAGAAGGAAGAAGAAAGAAACCGGATGATTTGAAATATTTTTTATTTTTCTGTTCGTTATCAATAAAGATTATAGGAGTTATTCGATTGTTTTAGTATACCTTCTGTTGCTGCCGAAAATAATAAATAACTTTCAACACTGTTTGTTGTGTAGGTCAACTCAATAATATTGGCTTATATACAGATTTTCATCATATAAATATAACTTACTCCATTTATTAATTATACAAATCTAGTATGATACACTGAAAGTACCATAATCGATCATTTCCTGTAGAAAGCTACACCTGTTCTATTTACACCTTTCTACAAGAAATGATCGATCATGGTACTTTCAGTGTAGCATACTAGATTTGTATAATTAACAAATGGAGTAAGTATTATTTATATGATAAAAATCTGTATATTAGCGACCTGTTTAGGAACTTCTTATACTTCTCGCAATGTGACCTATTTGAGAATATCTTAAAGATCTCGCAATGTGACCTATTTGGGAATATCTTATACATCTCGCAATGCGACATGTATAGGAACATCTTATACATGTCGCAATGTGACCTATTTGAGAATATCTTATAAATCTCGCAATGCGAGCTCGCATAGATCTCACTAAAGGAGGCTAATGCGAAATTCTCAAAGTCCTCGCCGCGCGATGTGTATGCGAACTCCTAGTGTGACTTGTTTGAGAATATCCACGTAGGACATAGCCAAGAGCTCTCTGGGATATCTTATGTGGCGGACATTTGGAGCAGATATAGAGCTCTCCGCGACCTCTCAAAGATGTCACAAAAGGCGTCACAACTTCCTAAAAAGAAGTCGCAGGGATGTCTATGGGATATCTTTGTGTTGCCTGGGATATGATACCTGATAGTCTGTGGCGATGTTTCTATCCAAACAATATATCTTTTTGGAATTTTATGAACTCGACACTACACGGTTAATATTATAATAATTCTCTTCACATTATTACAGTAATTCACTGAATGTATTCGCTACTTCACATAATGTTCACAGTTTGTTTGTAGTTGGCAGCGCCTCCAACGGTAATTGATATTACCAATGTCCGTCATCCGCCGGTTTTCGCAATTCGCATGCGTCGTGAAATTTCGCAGCGAAGTCGATTTCTGATGGAAATGGCAGAATTCATAGATATTTATACTACGTTACGTAAAAAATCCTTAAATTCAATGAAAATATCAGCAAGCTGACAACATCTTCTTCTCCTTCTTTCCTCTACGATCGCCATCTACACATGAAATTTGAAACTTCACCAAGTGGCCACCTGTTTGAAGCTGACAACATCTTCTTAAAATTTCTGTGTAAATATTCACAGAATGGATACAAAATGGATCAGGTTGTTCATTATTAATAATAAATTCTGATGAATTGAATGAAAAGCCGTTCTTCATAAGATTGGCTTAGGATTTCAAGGAAAATATGAACAATTTATTAGTGTATACAAACTAATCTGCAGGAAAATCGGATGAAACTAACTGTTTTTGTTGAGAAATATAGTGTTTGCAACATTTTCATTCCAATAAGGTTAGTAATTGAGTATTCCCTTAATGTATAAACTCAATCGTTTCAGGGACGTTGTCAGCCCAATTTTTTTCAAATGGCTAAGTATATCTTTTCAACGGAGCCGAATTAGAAAATATGGAAAATGAAAACGAAGTTTCTTTTGGCCTCAACAATCTACATCTTGAAATATATGTACAAGTAAAAGACTCACCCTGTATAACACATGTTTGGTCTATTTCTATTCCTTTCATTCTGAGTACCACAGAGTTTCAAATTTCAAGAACCAAAACGATACGAACTACGAGTATTGCATGGAGGAGGCCATTTCGAGCAATTTCTTTAGTTGAATTGATTTTTTACATACTACCATAGTTTGTTATTTTTCTTTTAAATGAATTCTTTCAACATAAAGAAGTTCAGAATAATTTCACATATTTTTCATCCTGTAGTTTCATTTCGTAACTTTGAAACTGTGAAAATAAAAGACACAGACCCATACATATGCATATACAGTGCGCGTCAAAATTATGGAACAAAATCATTCTCTCAGAAGAAAAATATTTGGCAACAAAATCCTGAAACAGGTCAATTTTTGTTTCACTTTTACCAAAATTTTTATGCATTTTTGAAGAATTTTTGTTGCACCCTGTGCCATCCCCATCAACCCTTGGAATTTTTTTGAATAGGGAAAACTTCATTTTCATTACACCGCACTGAAAACCCTATCACAACATGTAGATTTAGAACATCGAAAATGACTCTTTTCCGTGCGGCCGCACCGCAAAAAGTTTTACGGTGCGCTGAGGCATAGATACGTCCTATGATTCCTATGCAGAGACAGAGCAACGATTGCGTGACATTGGATGTCAGTGTTTTGAATAATTATTGTTTCACAATACCGAAATGCTTTCTGCTGAAAATTTTTAGGGTGTTATTGTTTTCAATACGCTTGCTTGCACGAGTTCCCGTGTTCGGCTCCGCCTCACACGGGAACACATCGCGCGCGCACGGAAAAAGCTTACTTTCTGGACTGGTAATGAAATATACTATTTCATTACACCGCACTGAAAACCCTATCATAACATGTAGATTTAGAACATCGAAAATGACTCTTTTCCGTGCGGCCGCACCGCAAAAAGTTTTACGGTGCGCTGAGGCATAGATGCATCCTATGATTCCTATGCTGAGACACAGAGCAACGATTGCGTGACAGTAGATGTCAGTGTTTTGAATAATTATTGTTTCACAATATTGACATGCTTTCTGCTGAAGATTTTTCCCGTGTTATTGTTTTCGGAGAGGTGTAATGAAAAATATCGTTCAATACACGTCCAGAAAGGCTTTTTCCGTGCTTGCACGGGTTCCCGTGTTCGGCTCCGCCTCACACGGGAACACAT
Source organism: Adalia bipunctata (assembly GCA_910592335.1). Lineage (NCBI taxonomy): Eukaryota > Metazoa > Arthropoda > Insecta > Coleoptera > Coccinellidae > Adalia > Adalia bipunctata. Next base: position 35,375,798 of record OU342948.1, read on the forward strand.
CGCGCGCGCACGGAAAAAGCTTACTTTCTGGACTAGTAATGAAATATACTATTCATTTCGAGGGAACACAAAAGTAGCAATCCTATTTGAGTAACGTATATCGATCGTTAAGAATGGATTTCTTACACAGAGAGAACAATATCTTTGGTGTTACATTTTTGGTTTCTTCGAGTGATATTTCTTATGAATCAATAAATGCTCTTTGGTTTTAATATATGATGGTAACTCGGAAAAGATGAATATTGTTCCAATGAATAAACTATTTCTTAGAAGGCATTTATTTGTGTTGAATATGCTATATTTCTCAGTATAGCAAGTCGTTCTATTGAAAGAAATAATATCTCCCAGAATAATCAATTATATCTTTGCCATAAATATATTATCACTTGCTGCCTACTTTGTACATTGTGATTGTTAATAGTTATTTAATCAACTAGTTTATTAATGACAGCGATTAATGGTCGAAATATTTTAACGCGTGAGCGGAGCGAGCGCGTTAATGTTTGAGACCATTAATCGCTGAATTAATAAACGAGTTGATTACAAGATTTTTCCGTCGACCTCATCTCGAATTGAATATGAATTCTCGATAGAAATGAATTTTTATTTTGCTTAATCGACAAATTTGACATAATGTAAATTTCTATGTTCATTTCGATATATTGATATTTATGCTACCTATGGAACAATTCGAAAAATTCATAGAGGGAATATTGGACATGTTGTGACATTCTGAATAGTTCACATTTAGTTTGCATTTATATCATTATACCTATGATATCCCATAAGGAATCGTATGAAGAAGATGGAGGTTGAAGTATTATCTACTTTGCAACTTGTATCACCTGAAATTTCATCTGCAGTCTATTTTATTTTGAATGGAGTTGTCAACATACCCTTCTGTGAGTCTGTGACAGAAGTTGATTTCGAACCAAGCTCGATAGTGCTCTGACTGAATATTTTATGTTCGGTTGCCATGATAATCATGCATTAATAAGAAATCATGCATTAAAATAGGTCATTAATGGATGATTTTGAGTGCGTTAAAATGAGCTTTTATTCTATGGTCGACGGAAAACCATATTTGTTGGAGAGAAAATATCTATTTGGTAGTTTTCACTCAAAGAAAATAACTATTGGACGTTAAGCAATTTGAGTTCTCTCCAAAATATGATTATTTTACATTTACCCTATCCAGAAGATATGAAATGCAGAGATAATATTATTGGTAAATTATGTTTCTTTACCAGAAAGTGATATTTTAACAATGAATAAAGAAAATTTAACCGTTCCACTTCGTTCGTTTCCGATGTCTTCGGCTCACAAAGACGCGGAAAGGTTCAGATCAGTTGTACCTAATGAAAAATGGCGTCAATATGGACAGCCGTTTCGATAAATCATCAAAAGTTAGTTCGTTACCAAGGGTCTCATGAAAATTCTAAATATTGTGAAAAGTTGACGTTTTGTGTGTTGATGTGGTGTTATAAAGTTAAAAAAAATTTGCTTGAAGTCTTAGGAAAGCTGAATAATGTTGTATTCGTGAAATTTGAGCATGATGGATCTAATGTAGTGTAAAAAACCAGTTTGTTCCATGTGTGATCAGCCAAGCACATATTAAAAGATAGAGGGAGAGTATATCTTCGGATTATACACATATAATAATTCCTCAAAGGTGAGCTATTGTTTTTATTTAATTTATTAGATTTCAGTTGGTCGTGCTTTCCATCACATTTTCAGTGAAATGGAAGACATTCTTGAGTCGTAGGGTTACGATGAAACCACAATATTATTATACATATTTTGATGAATCAGCAAGTTTCTCTGATTAGATATCCCTTTAGTTGATGCTTTTCGAGCTAATTTCAGTTTCATTTCATTCGATTCAAAATTGCATTTTCATTTCTTTTTGACTATAGATCACACAAAAATTTTTCCTACACAAATTTTTTAAATATCATCCATTCTTAACAGTGCAATAAATGTATATTCATTATTTGTGGGAAACTAGAAAATAGTTTTATTGAACGTGATGCTTTATAAAGTAGAAGATTGTAGAAATATTCAGGTTTGAAGGATCTGTATTTCACTTTTATACATCATACATCTGAGCTATCGATCATTTTCATAACTTTCTCAAGGCTGTACAAAATGAAAATATTATCTGTTATGGTGCCTCTTATACACAAAATTCTGATAATATAGATGGGAAGTTTTTTATACTGAAATTTTATGTCATTTCAACATGGTGCTAACAAATTTCAACTCCCAGTTAATTCTTTTCAGAATCAACCAATCAGCTGATAGTGTGCTTTTATTTTCGTCTGAAGGTATGCCGGAACCTCCCAGACCTGCTCCGGTGCCTTCTACCAAGAATGATTTTTGTCATGTTCATTATGTTTTTGACATTTCAATGAATACATTCTGTTCACTCCATAATAGATTTTTATTCTTCCCCTAATAAATATCTTATGAACAACTAACTAATGATACATAAAAGTTATGCAATATTTCATAATTTTAAATATCAGAACATAAGAGCTAATACAGTTGATAGTACTATTTTAGGAACAATAATGCTATTTGTTCAATATTGAAAAAACTTATCAACACTATAACATGAGATAATTACGACAAATATTTGATCTCTTAACTATGAGGAATACTATGTATTCATGAATTCCAATACATTAATTCCTAATTGACTATTCTTTATATTAACAATCATTCAATAACAGTTAAGAAATCTTTCATATTCCCTAGAAATATATAGTCTTTTCCGAAGAAATATTATTTTCGGTAAAATAAATACCCACTTTTGAATAAATAGATATATTTTATTGTCAAAGTAACCATATTCTTGATGATGTAGTATCAGTTGTATTTCAATAAATGGTTTCTTATTTGGAAAGATATTACGAATTGGTATCAAAGTAACTTGATGAGCATGAACTAATTTCAACTTCAACACAAATCTATAATTTATTCCACATAAAGAAATATTGGCTTCACGTAAATGTGAGATATTTCTTAATATCTAAGCAGGTTTCTTTGAAGTATGGCAAGAAATAATATATTTGTCTCTACAACGATATTTCTTGCGCCGTATTTAAAGTCGATCTTTCTTTCAAGCTAAGAAATTTTCTTAAATTGGAAGAAATTGTTCTCTCGGTGTAATAGATTCTTCCACATGAAAGTTGACTTGTTTCAGGAATTTCCCGAGAATGTCAGCGGATGATACTGCATAATGGATGATTTTTCGTCTGTAGAACCAAAACTCCTACTGGCACATCCTCTATTTCAAAGCCGCGAACTATCTCATGCAGCACTAAAATACACGACGACGTTGTACTTAAAAATTAATTTCACCAGTATGAATTTCTGATTCCCTCCAGAATTTTCGCATTCCATGGGGTGGAAAGAGCAGGCTTATATAATGAAAGAAGAGACTGCTTACTCATAAACTCGTTAAATCTGATAATTGCTGGAATTTGATGAATGAAAATTATTGTTTCGTTCACTGGCGAATACAGGAGGGGGGCTATGAGCGCCATGACCCAAAATTGACAATAATCCCGTGATAGAAGTTCAACCGATCCCTAATATTTTCAATAAATCAATTCATGTCTATCTGGATCCGATCGTGGTTGTGCTCAATGGTTGTATGTTTTCTGCTGTAATGAATGATTTGTATAACATATCAAAACGTCACTATTTCCGAAAGACTTGCATGTGTAAAATCAATAAGAATTCAGAACCGCTTTAGGAGAAAGGATACTCATAATCTAATTAACAATAGATAGATTTGAAGCGGTTAGAGAAATCTTCGTTTCTATAATGACTCACAAATATGAAATTGAGTGGAGATAAGGGTCTGTGAAATATAAGAGAAAATTATGTTTCCAATTACAATATCGAAGCTACTCATCTTTCCAAAATTCGATGTTGATAATACCGTGCAGACATAAAAGTTTTTACGGTATAAAGCAGTTGATAGGTGAGGAAAACTGATTCACTATCATCTCTACAGGGTCTTTCACGAGGAACCTCACCCATATTTATACGGGAAACTACTGAACGTATTTTCATGAAATTCAGCACTTATAAGTATTTCACGATGCTGATGAAATCTAAAATATTTTCAAGGCATGAGCACCTCCGGTTTTTCCGGAAATGACGTCAACTTCCGTTTTTCAAATTAGAACACCATTTTTTTATTGCAGAAATAGATTTCTTAGAAAATTTCAAGTTATTTTGATGTAACATTTTTCAGTTTTGGTTGGAAAATTCTCTCTGAGCGGGAAAATTCGAAAAAAAAATCGAAAATAGAGCTCCGCTGAAACAAGAATAACTTCGAGGTTTTTGGATGGAAAATTTTCATTTTTGGGATTTTTCAAGATGTAAGATTGATGTATCCACTTTAAAAATCGAAATCGCGATTCATGATACAGGGGGTGACAAAATCGCTTTCAAAGTTAGGGATGACAAAATCGTGAAAAATCAATTTTTTCAAATTAGAACCCCATTTTTTTATGGCAGATATTGAATCTACGTTAAAAAATAATGTGAGTGTATGCATCACACCCTTGCCCTAAAATGGATATTTTCTGAGTTAATATCCACTTTAGGGCAAGGGTGTGATGCATATATGTACTCACATTATTTTTTAACGTAGATTCAATATCTGCCATTAAAAAATGGGGTTCTAATTTGAAAAAATTGATTTTTCACGATTTTGTCATCCCTAACTTTGGAAGCGATTTTTTCACCCCCTGTATCATGAATCGCGATTTCGATTTTAAAAGTGGATACATCAATCTTACATCTTGAAAAATTCCAAAAATGAAAATTTTCCATCCAAAAACCTCGAAGTTATTCTTGTTTCAGCGGAGCTCTATTTTCGATTTTTTTTTCGAATTTTACCGCTCAGAGAGAATTTTCCAACCAAAACTGAAAAATGTTACATCAAAATAACTTTAAATTTTCTAAGGAATCTATTTCTGCAATAAAAAAATGGTGTTCTAATTTGAAAAACGGAAGTTGACGTCATTTCCGGAAAAACCGGAGGTGCTCATGCCTTGAAAATATTTTAGATTTCATCAGCATCGTGAAATACTTATAAGTGCTGAATTTCATGAAAATACGTTCAGTAGTTTCCCGTATAAATATGGGTGAGGTTCCTCGTGAAAGACCCTGTATAAGGATCCTCTCTTCACCTTTCTCCTATGCGTCATCGACATTTTGCCGACATCAGCAATGTCAAAAATAAAATAATCAAATAAATATATTAATTTATTAACAGTTACGATATTTTGGGTGCAACAATTGAGATAAAGCAATGTTCGTAGTTCCATAAATACAAAATTATAACGTAAGATTTTTGCGTGCTTGTTCCTAAGAAAGAGAGCGTTATCATTTAGTCCAAATATCGTTTATTTCAGAATCTTCATCATAATATGGTTTGGAACAATCATCCCGAACTCTTTTATGAAAAATTCTTAGTCGAATTCAATTATGTCCGTCCTTCTCAGAATAAGTTGATTTATGTAGTTACCGAGAAAGTTACTGCATGAGCCATACTCCTCGTAGTTAGATTCGCATTTTAGAGTTCAAGGAACCACTAATTTAAAAAATTTTTTGACGGCCTCCTGGGAAAAACTGTAACAATAATTCACTTCAATTTTATATGGTTCTGTTTGAGTGATCTCGACAAAAATTGTGCATTGTGCTTGAATACATAATTCTCCATTAGAATGCAACCTTTATCGCGATCGAATTTGTGGTTTTGAAAATATCAGGACTGCTTCATTCCGGACGGACCTATTCACGGAATGGTCGCATTTTGCCCATGAGCGAACAAGGCCATTCGAGATCGGATTCTACCCACAAAATTTCAAGTTTCTATAGAATTATTTGTTTGAAAGTGACCTTGTTTACGGACGGTCAGACGAACGTTCAGAACTGAATTTGACCACAGTCGAACCTTTTCGTTTGAGATCATTAGGTACTGTTATGGTTCCAAATATCTTTCTAAAATTCAAAATTAATTTCGATTGATTGAGGCCAAATTGAAAATGAAAGATACAGAAACATCATTTTTTGAAGTTAGTACATAGAGAATAGTTTATATGAATAGTTTAGATTAGATTAAGAAATCAAGGATGTGAAAGGGTTTTTGAAGTATGGAAACCGGGGAGATGAAAAAGGGGTGGAGCGACAGAAATGAGATAGAAAAGTCAAGAAGTTAAATTGTAAAATCAAGAAGAAAAGTCAGAAAATAAATTGGAAAACTGAAGGGAAAATGAAATAAAATAATTGAAAAGATAAGAAATAATTGGAATTGACGCAATCCTGAATCCCAATTATTATTAATGAAGTTAAAAGAAGACAGAAGAAATATCAAGAGAATAATAAGAAAAAATAATTGAAAATATTGGAATTGACGTGATCCTGAAAGCCAAATATTATTATTGAAGCTATAAGAAGACAGAAGAAGTATGAAGAGAATGTTAATTTTGTGAAAACAGGAATATATTGTACGGACAATAATCATAAATAAGTAAGCGTAGTTTTATCTTATAGAATTAGAATAGGTTGTTTATTTTTATCTGAATTAGAATATTTTAGGAATTTGATATTAGAATAAAAGTTCATATAAATCTAAATTTTTCAATTTTGGACCCTCAATTGGGATAGAGTATACCGGGTATATCAAAATTTAAATTTTCATCGTTTTGTTTGATTCCAAATTCATTTAATTCATATTATTTAAAACTCACATATAGGGAATCATAACAATTGGCGCCCAACGTGGGGCACAAAATTTTTGGTTATTTTAAAATAAATAATATTAAAAAATTTTAAAAAATTTCTTGATTCAACGATCATTTTAATAAAAATATATTATATATTCCGAAGCATTAATATCAAATAGTAAAATAGAAGAAATGGCTAACCATAACATGGAATTGAGAAATAAAAGAAATGAAGAAAATATAACTGAAAAGGAAAGAACAACCAGAGAGCAGACACGGGAAAGCAAAATGGATAAAATTATAAAATTATTAGAAGAAATGAATACAAAATATGATAATATTATCGCAGATTTAAGGAACACAAAGAAAAATGAGAATAATGAAAATATAACGAAAATAGAAGATAATGAAGATAAAATCAATGAAACAAATAATAAAGTAGAAACAAAAATATCTATTGCTGAAGATAATATGAAGAAAGAAGAACAAGATTTTGCAGAAGAAGTAACAGAACAACTAAAACAACAAAAACAAGAAGAAAAAAATCAACATATTCAAACGAAACAAAAGGGGAAAAATAAAATATTAATGAAAAAGATTTATAGAAATAGAAATGCAAATACCGAACATTACCTGATATTGATGATGAGAAATGAGTGGAATGAAATGAACTGGAAGTTTGAAAACAACAGACAAGAAATTGTGAATGAATTCAATAGAAAAGTGGAAGAAAATGCAACGAAATATCTGAAAAGAATGGAGATAAGGAAGAAAAAGAAGAAAAGGAAGGGGAAGAAGAAAAGGAAGAAAAAGAAGAAGGGGAGGAGAAAGAAGGAATGGAAGGAAAAGAAGAAAAGGAAGAATAAGAAGAAAAGAAAGAAAAAGGAGGAATGGAAGAAGAGGAAGAAAAAGAAATCCAAATAAAAAAAAAGAGGAATATACAGGGTGTCCCACTAGTGCCGCAGCGGACGATATACGCGTAACGGACTGCGTTTTGCAAAATTTTTTGATGCAGACTTGATATACTACAAGAAGAGCACAACCTAAAAATATTTTCGATTATATAGGGTGGCCCACAAAAGAGGAATAGCGGGTGACTTTGTTTTTTCAAATGGGACACCCTATATTCAATAGTGTTTTTCAATTCTCTGAAACTTCCTGCATGCTTCCGTATACTTTTCACATATTTTTATTCGACAGTTTTCGAAATATTGGCCATTTTGACAAAAAAATGATACTTGTAGAGGCTATGTTATGCAATTATATTTCACGAACCCTTGCACATACCAATAACAGTTTCATATGGATTGAAAGACAAGACTTCAAAGTATCCTACCCAGCTATAATAAACCATCTTCAGCATACAGAGTGTCCACAAAGAGACTATCAACATGACGAATTTCAAATCGATTTTTCTTCATTTTTTCAAATGCAATGCATATAATTTTACTTCATCATTGTAATCACCATTCATTTTACTTCATTTTTTGTCAAATACATGATATGCATATCTCTAACGGAATAGGATTTTTAAGCGCTTTTTCGAAATGTTTCCCTAAAATTCACATATACCTTCGAATTCAAATAGCAGATTTGGCTTTTCTGTGGTTATTGAGAACTGTCAAATTATTCCACTCAGAATTACCATCATTGAAGCTTCAATTCATATTATAGCGAAATGAGGAACTAGAAGGTTTCGATGTATCTACTCAAAAATGTGATGAAATCAGTTACTGAAGACATAATACATTTTTGATAATTTTCTATGTTTCTACTTGGAACGTCGAATCTTCCAAAAATTTGAAACAAGCTTTGAGCTTGCGAGCTTGAAGATCTGCGTGCGTGCCTGTGAAACTTATGAATATCATTTTTTCGAAGAAAGTTGTATAAGGATAAGAGCGGGCACTTTTTTGTATCCTGAAGTTTTGAAACTCGTTTTTTTGAAGCATTCATAACTTGTACATTCAAACTCATTGGTATTTCTTGAAATTTTACATCATTGTGTGAGTATTCATCCAATCCGTAAAAACTATGATGATTTGAATTGAAGCTGCAATGATGTTAATTTTGAATAGAATAATTTGACAGTTCCCAATAACCACAGAAAAGTCAAATCTGCTTTTTGAATTCGAAAGTGAATGTGAATTTGGAGGAAAAACTCTAAAAATCCTATTCCGTTAGAGATATGCATATCATGTATTTGACAAAAAATGAAGTAAAATGAATGGTGATTACAATGATGAAAAAAAATTAAATGCATTGCATTTGAAAAAATGAAGAAAAATCGATTTGAAATTCGTCATGTTGATAGTCCTTTTGTGGACACTCTGTATGCTGGAGATGCTTTATTATGGCTGGGTGTGATACTTTGAAGTCTTGTCTTTCAATCCATATAAAACTGTAATTGGTTTGTGCAAGGGTTCGTGAAATATAATTGCATAACATAGCCTCTACAAGTATAATTTTTTTGTCAAAATGGCCAATATTTCGAAATCTGTCGAATAAAAATATGTGAAAAGTACACGGAAGCATGCAGGAAGTTTCAGAGAATTGAAAAACACTATTGAATATAGGGTGTCCCATTTGAAAAAACAAAGTCACCCGCTATTCCTCTTTTGTGGGCCACCCTATATAATCGAAAATATTTTTAGGTTGTGCTCTTCTTGTAGTATATCAAGTCTGCATCAAAAAATTTTGCAAAACGCAGTCCGTTACGCGTATATCGTCCGCTGCGGCACTAGTGGGACACCCTGTATAATATAGAAAGTATTTTTGAATATAAAGAATAATGACTCAAGAAATTTGATAAAATTAGTTTTAATTTGCATAATTTTCCAAATTATTCAAATTTAAACAAAATTTAGGGGATTTGTTATGGTTCCAAATATCTTTCTAAAATTCAAAATTAATTTCGATTGATTGAGGCCAAATTGAAAATGAAAGATACAGAAACATCATTTTTTGAAGTTAGTACATAGAGAATAGTTTATATGAATAGTTTAGATTAGATTAAGAAATCAAGGATGTGAAAGGGTTTTTGAAGTATGGAAACCGGGGAGATGAAAAAGGGGTGGAGCGACAGAAATGAGATAGAAAAGTCAAGAAGTTAAATTGTAAAATCAAGAAGAAAAGTCAGAAAATAAATTGGAAAACTGAAGGGAAAATGAAATAAAATAATTGAAAAGATAAGAAATAATTGGAATTGACGCAATCCTGAATCCCAATTATTATTAATGAAGTTAAAAGAAGACAGAAGAAATATCAAGAGAATAATAAGAAAAAATAATTGAAAATATTGGAATTGACGTGATCCTGAAAGCCAAATATTATTATTGAAGCTATAAGAAGACAGAAGAAGTATGAAGAGAATGTTAATTTTGTGAAAACAGGAATATATTGTACGGACAATAATCATAAATAAGTAAGCGTAGTTTTATCTTATAGAATTAGAATAGGTTGTTTATTTTTATCTGAATTAGAATATTTTAGGAATTTGATATTAGAATAAAAGTTCATATAAATCTAAATTTTTCAATTTTGGACCCTCAATTGGGATAGAGTATACCGGGTATATCAAAATTTAAATTTTCATTGTTTTGTTTGATTCCAAATTCATTTAATTCATATTATTTAAAACTCACATATAGGGAATCATAACAGTACTTATTCAAAATTCTTAAAATAACGTGACACAATGATAAAGTCTCCTTAAGAACTAACTCCCCAAAGTAACACCGAAGAGTTGATTTAATGAATGATTTCGACTAACATTTTATGTGAATGATGATTGCGATGTTTCACACTACTCATGGTGATGTCCAGTGATACGCTTCGCATACTGAAAAAAGTTCAGATGCACCGAGATGACCTAGTAAATTAACTCCATGAACTGAAAGCTCTTGGAATTAGAGGACGCTCGGGAGTGATGTTAGATACAGTTGTGTGATATATGAACGTGCTCTCTGAAAACGAGATTTATAAACTTTATTATCACTGTGAGTTGTGGTTTTCGTACGAAACTATTCAATTGTGTCGTTCGTTTTTGCCAGAAACGGCTTAAATTCTAGAAAGCTTCAATTATATGATTAATATTTTTAGCTTAACGGCAAGATTGAGGGGAATTATTTTTGCCTCCCGAATCTGACAAAAGAGACAGAAGAATCAACATTTTGAATAATACTCTTTCCATGGTTGTGAAAAAATTGTTTTGGAGTTTGGTAATATTTCCAATTCAAGGAAATCGTGGAATGTGTCATATTTCAATATTTCATATGTCTCCTCCTACTTCGAGTGACGACCAATCATTCTTAAAGGTCGGCTGATTTGCAATTTTTTTTGGATATTATACCTACTCCGGAAGTTTCACATCCTTTCCAATGCATTATTTCGAGATTCACATTTTGCAAAGCAACTGAAAAATCGCAGAAACGACAAGAATTCAGTTGACATTTTTCTCGAAAGCAATTAATAGCTCTTTTGCTTTTGGCATATCTTAAAACCATAAATTTCAATATCGTTATCATGTTCACAACGAAAGTGCGAAAAATGAAAAAAAAAAATAGAATTTGATACGCCTTGCGTGAGGGCTACCGATTATGTTGTCAATTTTGAATTTGCAATTGATTGAGAGTCAACTTACGTATGAACTTACACAAACAAATTGTGCGAGCGATTTTTGCACAATTGTATCACATTTCGTGGCATCGGCCGAGGAGGAACTATTCCTTGGCCCGCGTGCTCTCCAAATCTAAATTATTTCAGATTATCTAGATTCTAGATTATCTAGATTTATCTAGATTATTTTCTAAATTCATAAAATGGAAACAATATGTTTTTTACGCCTTGTCTTCTTCATGGCTATTTTTGTAACAAAAAATAGTAGTGATTTCATGAAACTACCATAGAAAGTTTGGGTCGCTTTCCATCGAGTTCTCAAACGTGTAAACGAAACACCGCAGGGCGCAGACTATAATTTTTCACATAATTAAGTTGGTTCATTTATTTATCTTGTGAATTTGAATTGTATAAAATGATTCTTGTGAAGTTTAGGAAATTTTGTGAATTTTCGTGCTCAGAACTGACTATTCCATACTAATATTATAAAGAGGAAAGATCTGTATTTTTGTGTGTTTGATACGAGAAGGCTCCAAAACTACTGGACGGATTTCAGAAATTCTTTCACCTTCAGAAAGCTACATTATCCCTGAGTGACATAGGCTATATTTTTAAGGATACCTACTTTAACTTCAATAATTACAAAAAATCAGCCATAATCAGCTATTTTCACGTGCGCTGCAGAAATCGTAAGACTTACGTGGATACAATGTACGACGGAAATGTACCTCTTGAATAGTTCTACAAAAAAGTCCACGATAGCATATATCTATGTATCTCTCAAGATTGACTTGCTATTACTTGTTAATGGTATTCAGATGTTTTCCAAAATAATGCACTATTTCGGAGTGTGTTTTTATGAATTGGGTATTGATCCTCATCCAACCTAATACGTTTTCATCCCCAGTATTTAATTTAGAACGAAATTAATTGCCCTTCATACAATTACAACGGGTACATCGAAAGATATGGCACGTTGAAGTGTTGAAGATGAAACGGCCGCGTGAAACAAATTTCTACCCGGGCGAAGCTGGGACGGCCTGCTTGTTCTCAATAAATCGCCAAACAGGGTGTTCCAGCATCAAATTATGATAATACTGCGTGATGTGTGAAGGTGACTCCTTATACGGAATTCAATGAGAAAAGTGTAATTTTAGGACCAACGCGCACTAGTCGGCTGTGGACTGGATTTCTACGGACCGCGAAATTTTATCATATATAATACCACTAGAGATGAAATTTTGCCGGCAAAATTTCTCGATTGTAAAATGAAAGTTTGTTGCTTTCGGCAATTTCGCGAATGACATTTGTATCAAAATCACGAGCCGTCAGGCGAGTGATTTTGGAAAAATGTCATGAGCGAAATTGCCGAGAAGCAACAAACTTGAATATTACAAGAGAGAAATTTTACCTGCTTAAATTTCATCTCGAGTGGTATTCGACATGACTATTTCTCGAGAAAATGTGTCTGAAGATGGTCACATTGGGCTTGTATTGCGCTATTTGACAAATAAGTATTCATCATAGATCAACTAAACGTTGTTTGTTTTCTCTATGCTATTCATTCCTGAAGCTATCTATGAATTTGAGAAACGTCAAAATTTTGTCGCTGAAGAACCAAGTTGTTGATTTTGCCCGTTACCATGTTTTATCGATGAAAAACAAGTGTTGCTAAGGAAAATTCCTCACTAAAAATGGAATGAGTGGAATAGTCAATGCTATATTGTAGTGATTCGTAGACGTCTAGTTGGCGTTGCTTTATCTGAATAGAAGAAAAGAACTAGTAGAGCTCCTAGATCTACTTATTGACTAGTTATTCATCCTATTCGGCAGATCTCTGCAAATCGGAGGATTTTATTGACGAAATGTCGAAGTTGGAAGAATTTTCCTGAAGAAATACAAGAATTCTGAAAAAAATGAATAGCAAGATATTTTGCACTGATCTTTTCTCTTTCGATCCGTTTATTTTCCGTCTATTTTCCTCGTCTCGATTTCCACCAATTATAAACGCAATTTTGAATAACAAATGGTTTCTAGATGAAAAAACTGTATGGCAGCAGCTGTCAACAGTTCTTCGAGTTAACCCACGGCAAAGTTTGAGAGTTGTTGTCACCGAAAATTACAATAATTAAGTTTGTAGGATTTTGTGATTAAATAAAATGCCTGTTCATCAGTTTTCAAATTAATATGCATGCAGAATTATCTGTTACTCATGAAATAGTCTTGTCCCCTATTCGGGCATCTAATTTTTCCTGTGAAAAATATCGAAAGAACACAATGCAAAGTAATATTTTTTTCAACAAGAAGTATTCGTGCAGGTGCCAAAATCCTCGTCTTCGACTCGGATATTTGTTGCCACCAGCACTCATGCTTCTTGTTAAAATATTTCGGCCGAAATTGTTGGAATTTTTCATGGTTGAACTATGATTCATTCTAAATACTGAGGTGAAAACAAAATATCCATTAGTTTTCTTTTTGTAGCCTTCGGAAGATTACGCTGGGAAAACTTTCATAATTTTTATTCAAAAACTGGAGGCCGTGCGAAGGTAAAAATTGCGCTAATGGGCTGCCAGAATGACCCAGACAGAAATATGAATTCATAAATCTGAAAAATTTTTCAAAAAACTTTGGTGGGAATCGAATGAATAATGAAATTTCAACGTGATACATCGTAAAGGGATTCTCAGTTTAGATAAAATTAGAAGTGTACCACCCAAAACGTAAATCCACCTCCCCTTCCTCGTGGATCCAATCCACACAATCCCACACAGGAAATGATGCATGCACATCCAGCTTCTCCCCGAAGAATTTTTCGAGGATGAGTGAATCTCGTTTCGAGGATTCGTATCATCTTTCCGATAAAATATTGCAGCCTTTTTCGCCATAGGGGAATACAAAGAGTCTTTTTTCAGGACGATTGAATTTATATCTCCAGGATAAGTCCTGAAATGGTTTCGGGCCTCACCTATAAATTAAGTGTAAAAGAAACACCTTGGAGAGAATCTTCTATAATAAAACGGCTTTTTCAAGAACTTCCTGACTCATCCCTTTCCGACGTTTTCCGTCATCAAAGTCTTATTTTGAAGTGTGGCCACGTTTCCCATTTCACAGCAGACAAGAATTCTAATCAAACGGCAGAGAGGATACACGAGCTGTCGAAATGAGGGGTCAGTCAGTAATTGAATAGCTCACTGCAATACTAGGACTGTTTTATGTTGTCGACGAAAACACAGAGGAAGTTGACCACTCTGGAGGTGTTGGACTGTTCCGTAACAAATTAGCCACTAATAATTCCAATGATGTACAAATTTTTAATGTGTCGTTCTGGGCAAAACTTGGATTCCTGAATTTCCATGCTCATTTTGCTTCGGAACATAAAGGGACCCTTTGACCCTTAGAATTGTTATATGGAGATTCTGTCACATACAGAAATTTGAGATTTTGTCCAAATAATTTCTTCCACATACTAGTTCTTATTTTCCCGTTTTATTACGATGTCTTTTAATTAGGTTTTATCTGCGTGAAAAGGACTGTATGGAATTAACCCATACACGCTTTTGACTTGTACATTCGTTTTTTAACTGTAGATTGCTCTCACCAAACAAAACACCTTTTCTGATACCGCACATTTCAATGGAACTACGGAAACTGCAATAACACCGAAAGGCAGACGTTTGAGATTGTGTATTCGATTTCGGAATAAGGGGAAGGTATTTCACCGTGAACGCATTTATAGATTTAACTTTGTAATCCACCGAAAAATTAACTTCCTTGATTTCCGAAATAATGCCGTTGATGATTCGTTATGAGATCGCTTTTTGCATTTTGATTTCCACAACAATTTATACGTTCTTAAAAATTATGCAACATAAAGAAGACAGTGAAAATCCTGTCTTCTCACTCTCCAGTTTCATTTTCTGTCCCAAAATCGATCAAATCAAAATTATCCCTATTGGAAGCAATTTTATTCAGGTTACGGCATCCGGTCGGCATGCTTCTGATTTGCAAAAATTTATGGAAATCCAAACAGAAACAAAGACACTTATCCAAATTCGTAGCCAGAGCAGTTACTCATGCATACTGGACTTCCACATGAAAACGATATATTTTTAGTTTTCTGATGCCTTTTGTCAATTTACTAACTGAAAATTAAGGAACCCTAAGATTGTCTTTATATCGTGTTTACGAACGGACGGAGAAAATTGAATTCGTCCTTATCGTTCTTACAGTTCTTTCTTAGAATTCTGAACTAGAGATATTGCATGATATGCAACAAAATTGGTAGATCCAGAGAGTTCTAATGTTTCACTACCACTTACCTGCAAATCTGTAAAAAAAACCTTAATTTTCTGAAGAAAACGGGAAAATTCCATCCTTTTTTGAGTGCTTATTTCCAAAGTGATGGCTACACCTTCAGAGTGATTTTTTATGGTAGGTATCTTCAAAGTACCGACCTGAAAAGTGACACAAAATGACGCACAAACTTTTGTGAAACATCCCAGGGAAGTAAAAAATATACGTCCTTCTCACCTTGAATAAACTTGGTACCTATAAGAGCGGAATGACGCAAAAACTGACAAAAGAGCCCAGAAAAAAATTAATCTACGCTATCCCAAAGCAGACGAAAAATATAACAGAAGTCATGGGAAATCCTCCATCCCAAACAATTTATGCCGAAATTCGCTCCGTTCTCATGGAAATGGAGATCCTCCTGTGGGAATCTTGAGTTATCAATCAAACCCGTGCCATTGCCGAGCCTGGCCGACTGTCAGCCGGTGCTCCCGTTCTATCTATTTTGATTGATTGTTCCCGGCGTATCTTTAATGAGATCATCGCAAAAGTCTACGCTTGTCTTGTCATCGAGAGTATCTCTTGACTATCAATAATTTCCTCCGTCAACTAAGATGATAGCTCATTCGATATCGATTGAGACGAAAATAAGGAAGGAAGACATATTTCCAATTCCTTTATGATTTCAGTATTTTGCAGGATGAACGTCTTCATGGTAGTTGGTTAGATGTATAATATCAAAAGTATAGTAAGATGTCTGGTTTTCTAACAGTGCACTAGCGGATATAGAGTGTTTATCACGAGGACCATATTAATTTGCAACCAAGAGTACAGAGGACCCATTGCACGCATTTGAATGTTAAGACCTATTATAGCCTGCTTTGTGTTCACATTTTTTTAAAGATGAACATAGGCTTGATTTTTCAGGTGTAAGAGTCTTAGACAATGAGAAGCATTTTAAGAAGAGAAACATTTTAGAAATGATACATATTAACCTCAATAATTCCATCAATTTTAGATCCGATACTGAACACCTAAGTAAATTGTATAATTCTATTCTGAATATAAGTGTTTGAGATTGAGTTGATTTTGAGATTTTGTAGTTATGTTTCTCTGAGAGGAATAGAAGAGGGAAAAGAATTGTTGTTCTGTGATGCGTGGTTGACATTTTGTGACTGTACCTTTGTTTGAGGTTATTTTGTTACCTTCTGTTTATTCTGAGTTTCGAGTTCCTGTCAGATGTTTGTTTGATTTTAAATTACGTTGTGAGCGGTATTTTAGGATTGATGACTGGTGATGCCTTTCGGTCCACTTTTTTAGATTTTATAGAACTCTAGTTTATAGAGGTAATTTTTGTACCATTGTGCTTTTTATATGTGTTCCATTTTTGGTTTTCAGGCCTGATGAAGCAAATGAAAATCTGCGAAACGTCCCCAAATATAATTTAAGAGTTTTTTGGATTGTCTTTTTTCCCACTAGGAGACTTTTCCTTTCTGCCCTTATTGGTTAAACCGTGGAGGACACAATAATCATAGTATATAAATTATAAACTACATATATAAACAAATCCTGATTTCGGTGTCTGATCGTTTTAACACAGAATACCTAACTACACAGAAGCGTCACTCTATGGGATGACGCTTCTGCCATGCTAGGTAGTACATATGTCAAAATTAAATTTAAACTTCCCGATGGACCGCTGAAGTTTGTTTTTTTTTGTATGATTCTGATTGTTGATAAATCAAAAACTGAAAATCCTTTCTTATGTGAACCATTGACAATTCAAATCAAATTTGCCGCTCAAAAGTGACATATGTACTACCTAACAGAGAATGAAGGTCACGAAAATTTGCCCCTTGAAGATCAAAGTGCCGACGCTTACTGACGCTTCTGTGTAGTTGGGTATTCTGTGGTTTTAGTGTTAGGGGGTGTTTTCAGTAATAATTGTGCATTTTCGGAAGCTGTGCTGTATCTTTTTTCTCAAATGGGATTCTGAGACTGAAGATTTTTACATATTTCAGTAGAGTCTGTGGTTACCATTCCAAAAATAAACTAAACTTGATTTTTTGCCCCAACTCTTAACTTTCTGAATCAGAATTTACCATAAATTTGTAATCTTCAATTTTCGAAAATGAATTCAGTATAATACCAAGTATCGCATATTTTACCAAGGGCGTTTCCTTCGAAATAAGAAAGGTATGTGTCTTCAGTATAAATGATGTCATTTCCCTCAAAATATTTTACACTACATTCGACACTTGTCGGCCAGTAAAATATTTCTTATAAATAGCTAATCATATGCGAGGATAAAATTTTGGATAAAATTTTGACACCATCGAATTCTACGTAGAAAAACGGCTTGAGAAAAATTAGTTTGACAAGGGAAAAGTAGAATCAACTCTTTCAAAATATATATTGGCGAAAAACATCTTATAAATCGAACATATACAGGGTCGTAATTCAGTATGGTGTTCTTCCATAGCTGCCAAACAAGACATCTTAGAATTTTCGTTCCGCAAAAATGTGTAGAATTCAATAGTCTGTATTCTCATAAAAAAATAAACAGGGTGAGAAACATCAATTTGAAATTTTCCATATCTGACAGTTAATAACGGCCACCCTGTAGAAGGTGAGATAATTATTTTCCTATGATAACTCAGCAAATACCTCAGTAGGAAAAGGCATGATCGAATTTGTCTTATTTCCGCTTCTTCTGAGAGTTTGAGGACTTTTAACGGAAAGCTATACCCTCAACTTTTACAGTTTTTTTCAACAAGATCTGCCTCGCTAGAGAAATATCTCGAAAATTTTACACCATTAAAGAAGAATTAGAATACTTTGAAAATATATGAAAAAATATAGGGTGATCCATTTGAAAAATCACTCATTTGTCGGATAATCTTTTTTGGGGACTCCCTGTATACTAGAAAATAATTTCCTGAGATGTAGAAATAAGTCTCCTAGATGTGTGTTTTGGAAGGAAATTTCTGAATGTCTAGTTTGGTAGCTATGGAAGAACTCATACTAAATTATGACCCTGTATATGCTGTTTTCACCTTGAAAATTTATAATATTAATTCGGGGCATTCCGACACCTTTGCCTGCATTTCTGTTGAGTTTTGAGAATGTTGTGAGTTTTAGGCGTGCGTTATTATATCTCATAATATTAATTCATAGATACCTACTATTTCAGATCGAAAGCAGTTGAATAATGGAGTTGGGAGTATTTATGTAACAAGTACATAAACTAGGTCTTTATGGACGAGTCCAAAAGTTGACAGAGCGAGCAAAGCGAGCGAGGCCAATAATTTGAGCAAGTCCATGAGCCTAATTATGTACAAGTTGCATACAAAGCTTCACCTATGTTAGACTTTACTGCAGAAATTTTATTTTCTGAAATGGCAATTGATATAGTCGTCGCTTTATTTCAAGAAAACAATAAGTGTGCTTTTGCTTTTCTTAGCTTAGTAACCATCAGCGACGTTAGAAACCTCACTTAACCAAGTTGTTCGTTTCGTTAAGATTGTGACAAACGTCATAATAATTCGAGAAATGGATACCTAGTTCGGGAGAGAAGAGCGTAGAAAATTTTGCCGCAAGCGCCAAAGAATCTCTTTTATTCACTAAAAGTGCTCATGAAAATTTGTATGCGGCCTATAACAAGTGGTGTGAAACGAAGAAAATTGCTAAATCGCACGAGGAAGACAGTGACGGTTGAGTACAATAAAGTGGTGTCCAATAAAGTAGTCGATTATGGACCCTGAACGAATTCATAAATCAAGTGTTTATAAGGCTGTCGATCATAAAAATAATAATTTGAATGATTTGTCTGTCATTCGAATATTAGAAATTGGTTGAACAACCGTCGAGGGTTTATTGTAGACCTCGAAGGGGGACCCTATGCCCACCTTCAAATCCGCCAGTATTAGAGTACGAGTGTATCAATTTTATTTTTCAACACTTCATTGAAATCGAGATTGAAATATTCAATCTACTTTCAAGTATTGAGTGAATTTTATGTATGTACAGACTATGAGAAGATATTGAACATATTACAATATAGAATGTAGAGATATGAAAATACAAGACAGATAAAATTATGAATGAATATATAAAATTTATTTTCCGCAAATCGCTAGAAAATTTTCCCGACAAAATTTGTCATGGAAAAAGTCAAGATTTCCCAACTGTCAGGAAATATTCATTTTCTTACTGTACGGAAATGATATTTCCTTACAGTTGTCAGTCAGTGTTCTACATAGGCATATTCGTACGTTCCTCTAGATTTATTCTGCAATAATTCTAATGAAGCAGTATCCACTGCCTCAACCAACTCTGGAGGAGTCCCAGAAATGAAAAATTCATCATCACTCATCATTTTACACTGTTTTGTCTTCGAAATGACCAGCAATTAAATTAATATTCGTCATGTTTGACAATTCAGCATTGATTCGCGATTTTTTTCAAAATTGTTTGGAATCTGTCGAATTTCAAACGATTTGCGGAAAAATAGTATGTTTACTTCGTAGAAAAAGCCACATTCCTGGGCTTTGTGTTGCTGAGTCTTGGCTCACGACTCGACTTAGCAATCTTCACAATCGTCCAGAAATGTAAGGCTTTTCCTACCTGGTAAACAAGAATATATATATATAATGTACCTACTATTTCAATTTATCAAAAAATTAAGAGATGAAAATTCTAAAAAGTTAAATTCTTGGAAATCAACTTCATTCATATCCCCTGCCTCATTTCCAACACGAATTCGACGGAGCATGCTTTCTACGATACTGTTGATTTCTTTCAAAGGGATGTCTCCCCATTCTACGTGATCAGTTGTTCTGTTTATACCGGATTCATTCGGTTAATTGAAAATTCATCCAATGCTGAGAGATTTCTACGGAAATTATTCGAAAGAAAGTTCATTGTGACTGCAGATTTCACATTAAGCCCCGGTTATTTTTATAATGAATGCAACGTATTCCGCATTCATTTCCTTGATTATTCACATTTTCACGTTTCCTTAAAGACCCGAGGAATGAACTTAATTAACACCAGGTGAAGTTGTGACCCTCATTTTATCCCGCATGAATTACTACAACCCGAGGGTCACAATCGAGGACGACAACTCCGCAGCATCAACGTGAGCTACATCAGAAAGGAATGTTCATAATGAATATACTTCCCTAGACCCGGAACATTATGAAATCAAATAAGTTTCACTACATCTCGTTCAGCATATGAAATGAAGCCCGACCAGGAATAAAGAATGGGGAATATATTTGGCGGGGTTAAAATTTATAACGGTAAGGTTATCTGTTTCTTCTGAACCCAGGGCAACCTTCGGGGAGGGGAGATATTTTATGAAGTCCATAAGTTAAGGTGTTAGCCTCATTTTCTTTTCTGAGGAGAAGATCGATCGTTATGAAAAGATGAAAAGAATTTTCGATACCCAATAATTGTTGAACATGATTTTCATTACCCAAATTCAAAAACATGTCAGGAATGAAAATGGACAACTCACGATTGATGCAGATCGATTTACTCAACATTTCGGTGAAAATTCACTGTTTAATTAACTTGAGATGTTTGCCCGCTTTTTGATCTGGTTATAGCCTTCCATATTATTATAAGTTCCATGCAAATTATACAGTAATTGTAAACATCGCCATCTACTGGCGATAATTTCAAATATAATACCTTCACGACTACGTCGAGATGAGAGCCATTAACCGTAGCGACACCTAGTGGCCTTATTCAAAAGAAGGGAAAGCATTTCCTTCATGAGCATATTTTTCATCGAAGTTTTCAGAGTTTCAGTGTTTTTTGTAATAACAAGGCCGTAGACGAATCCATAAATGAAGTTTCATAACAAACAGTCCATTCGATCTCGAGTTATAAATGGTGTAATCAACAACTTTGTTTCATATAAGTATACAGATGTTATGACTTGAAATTGAATGAGGATAAGCATCAGGAGATGATTTTCACTCTTCGTCGTGTTGATGATGATGTTAAGATCCTGGGTGTTCATCTGTACAATTAGCTTAAATAGGCTGCTCATATATGTCCGTTGGGGACTACAGTTTCTAGAAATATATTTTTCCTGAGAAGTCTATCCACCTCCAAACCCATCACCCAGTTTTCCTGAATCATAAATTTTCCCAGTATTGGGTGACGAATAATTTTCCATAGCAGCCTACTGAAAATAAACACTTTTTTCACTACATTCTTTAAGGTGGGCGTTCAATGTAGTGTGTTTTTATTTCAAGTTGCATTTGAAAATGGTTTTACTTTGAGAACTGAAATTTTGTGGGTAAACTCAGAAAGGATTGGAGTTCTTGATGAAATAATTGAGATTAATTGCATTTCAACAGTTCATTTTTTTTCTTTCAAAAATAGAAAAAAATAAGCCAACTCATGCTTCTGTTTAATTTCAAACGAAAGACCCATGAAAATAGTTCAACTTCCGATTAATGCGGTCACATATTCTCTAGACTCTAGACGAAATTAGGAGATCGCTCTTTTTGGATGTCGCGTCTTTCACCCCTGAATTTCGCCCCTAAGACTAAGAATATTATTTTTTTTTGAATCCGGTCATATGAAAATCACTCAATTTCGGGCTCAGGTCTTTTTTTATGATGTGCCAAATCTCATAGTGCTACATATCAAAATGCTTCTGTCTTTGGAACCACTGCACATTAAACGCGTATTTGAATACCTCGAAAATTGTAAGACCGTCATCAGAACGCCCATTCAACTGAAAATCTTTGTTATCTCTTGAAATTTTCTTATGAAACGTTAGATTTTTGAGAAAAATGTGATGAAATTGAACGCATTTTGACGTTCGTATGGAATTTTTCTTGTTAATCCATACTCCGTTTGACTACAAGTGTTCCTCTGTTTTTGGAGCACACCACACTCGATCTGTTGTCTGCCTCACTGATAATGATGTCCATCTCATACTTTCCAATACTTCACTAATTGAACAAAGTTCAAAGAGTTTTCAATACGTTATCATATTGAAATTCCGAGAACAATTAAAAACAATATTGTCATATTTTAAAACAACATCTTTCAAATTGTGTAAATAAGAAATCAATTTCCTATACTCTGATTACCTGATGATGAATGTGTGTGTTTTGAAACTACGAATCAGAGTTGCTCGTTTTCAGTTGAATCGATTTTCGGAACACATTATAACAATTCTGAAGCTTTTACGTAAATTGGAGAAACAATTATCTTTAGGCATTAATCAAATATTTATACCTAATTCTTCGAAAAGCAATTATATCAGCAGTTCTCTACAAGTTTTGTTTCATATTGTGGCAAATTGAGCTGGAGAATGTATGACCATTATCAATTCAACAGACCTGAGCATGAAATAGCTTTTTGCCGCTCTCCAAATATTCTACTGGCCATTTCAAATCAAATTCATAATACATCCTCACAAATAAGTTTCTATCTAATGGGTTTTGCCGACTTTCTATTGGGCGTGAGTTCCCATTATTCTCTGATGATGTATGACCCAATACATCCTAAATTAGACAGAAAACCTCAAAGAAACAATTTTCTGTTCGTTTCTTTCAGAAACGAAGCAAAAAATCGACAAAATCGTCCATCAGAGTAGTTAATTCGATTAACCATGGAACGTTTTCGCACCACGTTTACTCTTATTGATAACTCGCATCCCCAGAGACGCCGTACAGAGGAAGCTATTGCTACTGTAGAGCGTAGCATTGAGGAAGACCCGAATGAGTCCATCCGCCATCGAGCACATGATTACTAACTTTTTCACTCCTGAATTGAACAACCATGATTTCCAGGAGCTGTGGTTCCAACAAGACGGCGCAACATGTCACACAGCTCGTGCCACAATCGTTTTATTGAAACACACGTTTGGTGGCCGCCTAATTTCACGTTTCGGACCTGTTAATTGGCCTCCAAGATCTTGTGATTATACACCGCTAGACTACTTTCTGTGGGGCTATGTTAAGTCATTGGTCTATGCGGATAAGCCACAAACGCTTGACCATTTGGAAGACATCATTCGCCGTGTTATTGCCGATATACGGCCACAAATGTTGGAAAAAGTCATCGAAAATTGGACTTCCAGATTAGACTACATCCGAGCCAGCCGTGGCGGTCATATGCCAAAAATCATATTTAAAATGTACCTAATGCCACAAGATTATCTTTCGGATAAATAAAATTCATGTCAATCAAATAATCCATCGTTGTTTCATTGCAAAGTTCTATACTTCTATACCTCTAAAAAAAAACACCCTATATATCGATATGGAATTCAGCATGTTTCCAAATTCAATAAATACCATTACAAAAACATTTATTATTACAATTACTTCCATGAATCCACTTTTCTGCAATATGCCAATTGCCAATGCATATTGGCGTGGTGGCGGCAAACATCACGTGGCTAATTATAATATTGGCATTAGAGCGGCTTCGTAACAAGTCCGGAAAATAGGGTTTTTTTTTGAACGAACAGACAAAAGTCTTTGAGTCCAAAAAAACTATTTTCGGACGTGTTGCGTACAATATTTTTTCGGCAACCTTGTAGTATAACAATTAACAAATCAATGGGACCACACATTCCTTCATTATACATTTTAATTCTCATTTGAATTAAACACAACGAAGTGTCAGCCATTACTATGGTAATGAGCAAGAATGACAACAACGAAGTGAAGGGGTAGGTATATTCCGGCCTAGTCCTGAAAGTACCTACTTCCCGGACTAGACGTCCGGGATGTGGGTACCTACATCCCAGACGGTTGCCGAAAAAAGACGTTTCGATACACAATTTTTGGCGTTTTCTTCGACTTGCCATCACGAAAATTTCCTGGTGACTTTATTTCACTTTGGTAATTTTTGGACCTTCTGAACCTCGTTCTGAACTAATTGAAACCAAATCGAACAAGGTACCTTTTGGGGGTTGAACTCCGCGATCAATTTCCCCAGGTTAATGATCGCGTTATTGGAAATCGGATATGGGAAAAAATGAACATCCCTTGTTGGGCAAGATCTTCATGCCATGTCATTTTCATATCAGATGAATTCGGAGCATTCCGACACCTTTGTCCGCATTTATGATTTTGTTGCGTCTTACCGTTTGAAAATGTTGGAAAATTCTTTTCTGGAAAGACGCGCTTTCCAGGAAAGCTTTCGACCTCGCTCCAGATAACGTCGAGCAGGGCCCGTATTCTCGACAAGTGATCTTTAGGTGCGTATTCGTTTTCTGTATTAGTATATATATATTTATGTATACCAAACGTATACGCACCGAAAGATCACTTGTCGAGAATACGGGCCCAGGATATTTGAACCTGACTAGGAGCGAAGGAATCAATCAGTTAGTTGATTGTATCTGTGAATCGTTATTCTAAATAGGAAGAATTAATTAGCTAGTGACAGTTTATTCAATCCGAAAAACATAACAATGCCTAGATGTGTTGATTCTCATATTTTCAGGAGATCTTTCACGTTCCCGAATCTGTAATTTCTTTTTTCTACAACCGCGCCTGAGTAACTAATTTCCTGCATTGTTTTCGATTCGGAAAGTGTCACTTTCCCGCACTATTGCGGAAAAGTTACTTTTCCGCAAATCGTCAGGAAATTTTGACATTCCTAACAAAATTTATCATAGGAAAAGTAAAGATTTCCCAACTGTTAGGAAATATTATTTTCCTTACAGTTGTCAGTGTTCTACATAACCATGTTCGTACTTTTTTCTAGATTTCTTCGGCAGTAATTCTAATGAAGCAGTATATACTAACACTGCCTCAATCAGCTTTGGGGGAGTTCCAGAATTGGAAAATTCATCATCACTCATCGTTTTACACTGTTTTGTCTTCGAAAAAAACCAGCAATTATAATATTCGTCAAGTTTGACAATTCAGCATTACTACGTGTCCATCATAGTAACGTAACCAATTCTTTCGAATTTCAAAGCTCCATTTATTTATGAATGCAATAATTCGCGATTGTTTTCGAAATTAATTGAAATCTGTCAAATTTCAAACTATTTGCGGTAAAATTGTATGTTTACCTCGTAGGAAAAGCAACATTCCTGGATTCTGTGTTGCTAATTCTCAAGCCTCGACTTAGCAATCTTCACAATCGTACAGGAAAGGAATGTAAAGCTTTTCCTACCCGGTGAACAATGTATTATTCCCGAACTCGATTGCACACGGCAATCTCGTATGGATAACTACAACTTTCTGCTCTAGATAGGAAAATGACTATTTTCATTCAGTTCATAGAGAATCTACAATCACTACCAAATCCTTGCGTTTCTACCCTCACAAATGGTCCCAAACGCATTTTCAAGTGGTCCTGATATCTCTGTTTCAACAGACCACAATACCGCAAGGAAGATTGAGATTCAATAGTTGGAATTATTTATTTTCAGTGCGGAATAATGCAAACGGTGGAGAAACTGTATGAAGACATCAGATGCATCACAGCCTCGATTCGCGTTAATGCTGAATTAGGTAGGAATTGTCCCTCTCAAGAAATATTCGAGGTATTTTCATCAATAAATCATCTGTGGCTCTCGGTTTCACTTGCGGGCGAATGCTTTCATACAAAGTGAGCAAAAAGTAACGGGCAATATTCATATGTCATCGGTATCAACTATTTTGTGAAAGAATGCTCGAACAGTTTCATTTTCATTTCAAATTATGTTTTTTTTTCATGTTTAATTCGTTTTCGTGCTTCTTTTATAAGGGAAGAAGGGTAAGTGAGTTTTTTCGAATAGCAACCCTTAATTTTTGGGCCAGAAATGGTTACACTTTTTGTTGCTGGGGATGATGTGGTCATTGATATTAGGTTTTTCCGTCAATACTCTTAATCATAGGGACGAAATGATTAAACTCATTGAATTCGATTTTTTGTGTGTTTTGGCGTCAAGAGAATGCATCTTTAAAAGCGTTTGATATTTTGAAGTGTGATCGAAATCTTTTTTTTTTCGTGGGGTAGTATTTGATGGATTATCTGGAAATAAAAACACGATTACAAAAACTAATGGAAATGTAATTGATGCGTTCTCCATTCAGCGATTAAAATGTTCTAATTGGGCACCATTAGCGACTTGACATTGCTCCAACCGTAAATAAATACTCTGCAGAGTTCCCAGGATTGTACTTCTGAGTTCTGACTTATTCAATACCGAAGAAGAGAAAAATTTTGATTCTCTCTTAATTCATAACACAATTGAGTAATTCATAATGAATATGACCTGTTCGAGCATTTAGCCTCAAAATACTACCAATACTCATTTATATTTACTCTTTTTTAACTTTGTAAATGAAGCATGTATTCATTCATTCATTGTTTCGATTTATTGGCAAGATATTATTGTGTAAATAAGGAATGCCCACAAAAAGTTTTCTTCGTGGGATATCTCCGATTTATTTTCACTTTTTTCATCATTCATGTCCATGCCTGTAACCTTAATGAAAATAAATATTATTATTATCATCGGTTTCCCGGTCTCAGCTTAAGCTGGTATTATTTCTATGAACCAGTGAAAAAACAATTCCGTTCCTCCCACTAGTTCAGGAATTTCCGCAAGATGTGACAGGTTTGCAAAGCTACAGCCTTTTGTGCATATCCCGCGATCCTCTGGGATATTTCTATCTTTTTAAGATTTTTCTTAAATGATTTGGACATGACTCCCTCAACCGAAATCACCAATGGTATAATAGTGACTTTCGACATATTCTTCAGTTCCATTGCCAAGTTCTCGTACTTCGTTATTTTTTCCGACTCCGTTCTTCCGATGTTATGAGTCAATGGTACTGCCACATCAATTATCACCCCATAATTCTGATCCTTCTCAATGAATACAAGGTCCGGTCTATTGTAGTCCACTGATCTGACTGATCTATCTGTTGTTAGTGGTCTGTCCCAATAGAGAACCGCTGCGTCCGTTTCCAACACTGCTGCAGGTTGATACTTATAATATGGCGGACAAGTATCCAGAAAACCATGTCTAAGAGCCAACTGCTGGTGAACAATTTTTGCCACTTGGTTGTGTCGGCCCAGATATGCGTTGTCGGCAAGAACTCGACAACCTGCGATTATATGTTCGATAGACTCGCCAAAGGCGCCGCACTTCCTGCATTTGTCCTCCACGTTCAGCTTCAAACAGTGCTTCTCATAGTTGCGAGTTCTTATAACTCGGTCCTGGATAGCCATCAGGAACCCCTCAGTTTCAGGATACAATTGTCCCGCATTCAACCACGACAAAGAAGCTAATTTATCGACATTTTCCCCCTCAAGGTGTTTGGGAAATCTGCCGTGCAGAGCTTGCTCCCGCCATGTACTTATATCTTCGCTTCTCGTGGTGATATCGAATGTCAGTTCTCTGTGTTGTAGGTTTAGAGGTGTGTATCCCTTATCCTCTGTTGTCACCAGTTTCATCAGGCTATCTTCAGGCTCGAGCAGTCGCTACCTCAAGTTTTTCTCCTGGGTTCTGCAGAGTTTGTAGATGTTCAACAGACCTCGTCCGCCATCTGTCCTGGGTATATAGAGCCTTTTCACCGATGCATTGGTGTGCAGACATCGGACCTTCGTCATTAGGCGACGGGTGAGTCGGTCAATCTCATTCAGACCAGCATCTGACCACTTCAAGACTCCGAAAGTGTAGGTCAGAGCTGGCGTAGCCCAAGAGTTTAAGGCATCGATCTGATTTTTAGCAGACAGTTTGGTGTTGAGCACTTTGGTTACCCTGTTTTTATATTTTGCAGTGAACTCGGCCTTCAAACGGGTGTGATCAATCCGTTGGTTTTGAGGAATACCCAGATACTTGTAGGTCTCTTCTGGCAACATACTGTGGATGTCCTGAAATTGTTCCTGAGTGTTCTCCATTTTACCCTTTCTGATGTTGACTATGGCGCATTTATCGAGACCGAAAGACATGTCAATGTCTGTGCTGAAGGAGCGCACTATATCTATCAGCGAGTGAAGTTGTTTTTGGTTCTAGCCGAATACTTTCAGATCATCCATATACAGTAAATGGGTAAGTTTTCGCGGATTCCTCATTGCTGGTCTGTACCCTATGTTGGTGTTTTTCAAAAGAGTAGATAGAGGATTCAGTGCTATACAAAACCACATCGGCGACAGGGCATCTCCCTGAAATATCCCCCTCGATATTTTTACGGTTCCAGCATTGATGATTGATCATAATTAGTTCATGTCCCACAGTTATCCACTTCTTACAGAGTTTGATGTTAGTAAAAATTTTATCAAGTCTCTAACATTCATTCTATTTTCAAACAAGGTTTTGCTTATGTAGTTTTTTGAGGTTTAGAAAATCGAAAAGAAAAATATCCCTTAAGATCCCTATTTAATATTGTCGCTTATTATCACAGTACCATAACTATGTTCAAATTAGAGGAAATAAGTTATTGTTTTGTTATGAATATGTTACTGTTTACTTATTGTTATTGTGTTCTTGAGATAATATTTATGATTTTGTTGATAAAATAATAAACAAATGTGAAACATTCAAAATAGTTTTATTTGATACATCTTATCATTCAATCAATAAATTGAAGAGTTAAATTAACAATAATAAACTTTCAATTCAAATATAGTAAAATATTTCTAACGACTGCATCATATTGATTCAATTGATGTAGTTTCTTTTCCCAATATGAAGTTTATTTGAATCGAAATCAAGCATTCATTCTTTTTATAGTATAAACTACCTTTCAAGAAATTACATCTTGTTTCATAGTTTTAATATATCCTACATTTAAAACAATCCAAATGTATACTTATTCAATAATATATTTATTTTCCTGAAATATTATAGTTAATTGATAGAAAAAAAGTTGGGTTTGTTTTAATTGTATTCTTTCATTGAAACTAACTAACGCTTTTCTTGTCTCAATTATAGCATTTCATTGAATACTTTCACTGCTTAGATAAAATCAATGAGACCTATAATTGAATCAAAAATAGGCAGCATTGGCATAGGAAGAACAAGATAAGCATTGAATTAAATATAGTAATCATTCAGGAATGGGGAATACAGTATATCATTGATTCAATGGTTATGCCATTGTTTCTACTAACAGTGTTTTTTGTGTGTGTTGTTTATAAGAATATTTGTTTTCCATGTGCTCATTAGATGTTGGAGCACGGCTTTTATTTTCGGGCAGATCTTATAAATCTCCAATACTCTCACAAGCCAATCGTGGGGCACCGTATCGAAGGCCTTCTGATAGTCGATATAACATAGACTTAAATTCCTCCTTCTCGCTTGGGCTTGCTTCAACACTACAGCGTCTATGGTGAGTTGATGTTTGCATCCTGCAGATCCTCGAGAGCAGCCTTTCTGTTCTTCTTCCAGAATGTTGTTGGCTTCACAGTGACGATATATCGCATTATTCACAAGCGTTGTGAACAGCTTGTACACCACTGACAAACACGTTATGGGGCGGTAGTTTTCTGGCTTGCTATTATTATTATTATTATTATTAGTTAGTTCTTTCAAAGTTTAACTGTGACACAGGTTTCGTAGTACTTCTACATTTTCATACTGGAGTATGTATTTCGAGTTGTGAAAAAAGGTGTTTAAATGTCTTCTGTAGCCTTATTTCTCGAGAATTTTCAGAAGTGGGGTATTCCTTAGGTCTGCCTGTTCGTTTAGAAGTTTTTCTGTTGGGTACTTTTATCCTATTTCCGAATGAACTATCACAAATGAACGGACTATTCTGTCCATTATTTTGCAGCTGAATTTCAAAACTTGATTCTTGATTTCTGCACAAGAAAATAGCATAACTGAATCTTCTTACCATGTTTATGTACGTGAAATATTTCCAGTATTGCCATAGAAAAAAGTTTCCTGAACATTCGCCAGGTCTTTGGAATTATTGAATTCACAAAATTTTTTCTCAAATTAATTTTTTTCTTAAAGTGAATAAACATTTCGATGAATACTTAATTACTACGTTTCCTATGAAGAAAGGACGTTGCTCATTTATCTGACAGGATAATGACTACGAACCTTACATTTTCGAAATATACAGGGTGAAATGTGGGATCCATCATAAAAGTGAATGGGGTATACTTGAACGGTGTAACCATGCAGTTATTTCAATAAATGCGGAGGATTTTCTAATAACATTCCCGCTCAACTGAGTATCCCAGTATATAAGTTAGGTCACCTGCGGAGAGTGAAAGGCTGTCTTTTTCTTTCGTGTTGATTGGTTCAATAGGGACCGTTTCATGTAATCCTATTTCCGAAGAAGCCTCCTTCAAACGGAAGGACGAAATCATCCAGCATTCAGCAAAAACCATACAACCATAGTAGCTGAATTCACAACTCAGGTGATCGGACATATTGAATTGCGGTGAGTGACGTTCTATATTGCCTGAAATCTATGTGAACGTGAACCAACCGAATGTTTATTTTACCATATCGAATTCATTATATTGGCGACCTGCATGGATTACTATCATCTTTTATGAATGAATGATATGAGCAGATATGAGCATTTGCCTCTTCCACAATTCGTACAAATCTAATGACACCTCATATAGGTTGAAATCAGTCATGCCGTTCACCTATGACATCGGAAGAAACATTTTTTGCCTAACGATACATACGTTTTCGAAGTGTAAGCGAAAGAGGTTGTTCGATGTTGTTGTTGGGGAAAATTTTGTAGTATGGTGTACATCGAAACAGAATCCATGCAAAATTGAGAAAATTTTTAAAGTTTGATTCATTATTCGGACAGGTCGATTGTCATTTGAAATTTGCCTGTAATGTACTGAATGACATGTCTGTTCAAAGGCTAAGGAATGGGTATGAAACTTTTTAACTGCGACAAACATGTTTTTCTTGTACATTACCTATTATTATTAATAGAGGATAATTTTTGAAATACATAATTATGGATCTATACAGGGTATTTCAAAACAAGTCTGGAAATTTGAGAGGTTGATTTTTTGTTCAAAATAAAGGGAAGTTTGTTATATAAATGTTGGATCAAAAGTCAAACGTTAGGTAAATATCGCAGTTCAAAGATGGCGGAAAAAGTATGTTTTTATTTTGTTTCTTATTTTGAACCAGAAATCATATCCTTAAATTTTTTAGACTTGTTTCGAAACACAAAACATGTCTTTTCGTGAAAACTAATATGTAATTCGATGTGATACATACAAATTTTCATCATCTATAGTCCGTTCAAATATAAGAAGGAGCTTTGTAAACAAGTAGAATCGTCTGCTTTGCGCACAATAAAGCTCCTATTCGTCAAAACGTCAAAACCACGCTCTCTCGTAAGGCCCTAAAAGATTGCCAGGATCGTACTCGGAACGGACTGTAGATGGTACTGGATAGAAATGATTCAATAATTTGAGTCATCAATTCCCACATTGGAACTTCTTTCCACAGGTCAGAAACTCTGGTGCAAAATTTCTGTTATGATTTGCAACTGTCATAAAAATTTTATATTCGACGTACCCTATTTTTTATTTTGTTTCGTTTTTATATTATTATCTACTAAATAATTTATTTTCCGGATGCTCGAGATTTCGGCAAGGTAATTCCAGGAAACATCAGAGTTTCAGAGATTTGGGTCGGAATCTTGCAGGATTCCGACAAAGTAATTCCGGGAAACATCAGATGTGGGTCCTTTTCCCTAATTGGTTGAAAGCCATCTTGATTTGCATGAATATCGAAGTTTTCATTTGACAAGACTCGTAAAAGATCTCTGTTAAAATTTATAATGGTCATTTAGTTGTAATATCTGAAATATTATTTAGTTTTGGTCCAAAATTTTATATTATTTTGTACGAAACTCTTTGTCGGCTGATCAAGGTTCGACAAGGTTATTCCGGGAAACACCAGATTTGGGTCCTTTACCTTAATGGATTGAAGCCATCTTGATTTGCATAAATATCGAAGTTTCCAATTGACAAGACCAGTTAAAATACCTAGAGCTACTGAGAAGGTCTAACTGTTCAAAGTGTTTATAGATTTTGTTGTGAAAAGTGTATTGTGTTGAAAAATCTTTTGACAAAGTGTATATAGTGTTTATAGAACAATGTCGAATTCGGAAACGGATACTGCATCTGAGGGTGATATGTGGGGACCACCACGAAAAAGGTCCAAAAGGACGCATTTCTCTGCTGAAGAGAAAGATATAATTTTGAACATTTTTCGAAAAGAATTGGAAGAACATCCTGATTTATCGAAAAGACACTCAGTAGGAATTGTTTCAAAATCCACAGGGGTTAGTGATTCAGCTGTATTCAGAATTCTCAAAGAACATTGACGCCACCTAAGAGGAGAGCCCAGTCGTTAAAAATAATCGATTCGGTTGACGTTTTCGATATGAACCTTATCAGAAGAATTGTCCACGGTTTTTTTCTCCGGATTGAAATCCCAACGATTTCTAAAGTTCTAGAAATCCTGAATGATGAGGACAGTTTGCCAAATTTCAAAAGAACAACGTTCAACACATTATTGAAAAAAAAATGGAATTCAAGTTCAGTTGAAACCGAACGATTGTGTGAAATCTCCTCGATTCGACTCTGGACGGGAAGAAACTTTACGAAGGCCTTCCTACCGATGTGCCAAACTTGTTCATATTGCTCCTTCTTACATTTGAACAAAGTATAGGTATCATTGTTGTGAAATATAATAAAAATAAAAAATAAATTGAAAATCGTCAGATTTACTTAAGTGGGTGGTTGTATTCTTAGAATCAACAGTTGTTGCGATTTGAAAAAATCAGTTGAAGGGGTGTTGATCACTCCATAACATAACATGGCGAATTTTCAATCAGAATCGAGCTGTCCTTGCATTTTTCTTCTTTCTGGACGTAATAAGACATACGAAATTCATTCCAAACTCTTTGCTCGCACTGTATAATATACAACCCTAAAGTAAAATAAATTCGTGAGAGCGAATAGTTGCAGTGACCGGTAAATTGTAGCGTCGTTTGTTTTTGTTCAAAGCTGTCTGAGGAAGAATAATTTGTTAACACCCACCAAGTTGCTTCCAGATGTAAGATATTAGAATTCCTTCGTTAGGGTAGACACCTTCCACTGCTAAATTTACTTTCATTGTTTCCGAGTGGTGAAGCTTCTCAACTTTATGCGAAGGATTCGTTGGAGTAAAACATAGCGACGAAAAACCCACGAAATAGGGGAACCGACAAACAGTCTCGCTAATAAGTCGCTGAAATTGGGTCTTCTAGACACAAAAAGCTGAATAGACAAACTTTGACATTGACGTACACTCCACAAAAATGATAATGCAATCTTACGGACGAAATTATATGAAAGTAATTTCCATTTTTGATGCACGTTTTCCGAGTCGATATTTCCTTCCAGAATTAGTTTTAATAATTTTCAAATCGGAATCTAACTGTTATAAATTTACTGAAGAACCCAATTTACCGATATTGATGGCGTCTATTGCTGACCTTTATATTCTTTTCCCTTCTGAATCCCTCAATTCTCCAAAGTTAATCTCGATCAGACTTAAAAATAGCAACAGTTATGGCAACTCTTCAAAAAAATAATCTCATTTACTTGGCCAACTGTAGATGTCACTATTTGGGTTCTTTCCTCAGAGAATATGTTGTACCCAATCGCTTAATGTATTCGAGTTGAATAAACTCATGGTTTCGACATGAGAAGGATGTTGAGTTCACAATAATTCGCATAGAGCTGAATTTTTCTGCACAGGTCATCCAGTATCCGCTTTGACTTGGATCCGAGACGAGAAAGTCACAAATGGAAAACATTTGTCGGCAATCGTGTTGCAAAAATCCAAGATTTGGTTTCAACGAATAGCTGGGGGCATGTTGTGATTTAGGATGGTCCGGCTGGTTGCTCATCCCGAGGAATATTACCCAAAGATGTCCATTATCACCCTGGCATGAACTCGGTTGGTTGGAATCTCATTCGTCGTCTTGGCCAACTTCTTCTGTCAACGCCACTCTCAGACCAGTTTAATATGTTATCCAAATCTTTGACCACCTCGATGCTTGAAGCAACCTCTTGCGAGCCCTATTCCTGCTTAATCAAGCTCAAAGGAGTGATTGTTTGCTATCGTTTCGCCTTCAACGCTTGTCGTGCTATGCTCAGCGTTCCTATCGTCTACTGAGCTGCAAGAAGCAGAGATACTTGAGTCACTTGGTTCACGTACACTATTTCTCTTTCTCTTTCTGAGCTCGAACAAGTTTTGACCTTCTTAATGATGAACACAATGTAATTCGTATCGGAGGTCAAGTATCCGCATCCCTACTTCCCTATTAGTATAACAACAATGTCCTTCTCTCCATTTCCTCATTTTACTCGTCTGATTATCGGCGATGTTCATCTTCGTTTTCTCCACGCGGATACCCTGGCCACACTTTCGTTCATTCGTCGGCGATAATGGCTGTGCGTGATGATCTGCGTAAGTCTAATAAGCGTTTTCTTGCAAACGTCCTTTAATCACCCAGACAATGGGGAATCCACCTTCTGGACGGCTTGCATTCACTTTTGCCTTCACAACAAGAGGAGAAGTATCTGCTGGCATCTTTTTCTTTACCAGTTTACGGTTACGGAGAGCTTTAAGCACTAATGCCTATTTGGTTGTGGTCATCTGCTTTTCCACGAAAGCTATTCTAGAGTCAGCAGGGTCGACCCTAGCAGGTGTGCAGCGCGTGTCCCGCACGCGGGCGTCCAAATTAAAGGGTCGGCCGCAGTCCGCCTTCTTTATATGTCAGTTTTTGAAAAATATGATATTTAACAAATCTTCAACAACAACAAGAAAAAGTACGCTGATACTTTTTCTTGTATAAATTATGAGGAAATATTATACAGGGTGTCTGAAACAGGGCTTCAAAGTGAGCCTCAATAAAACTATGAAATCTCATTTTTTTCAAATGAGAACCATATAATTATGTAGTTCCGATCGATTGCTTGTGAAAAAGTAGTTGGGGTGTACCGAACATTTCATGTATTTAAAATCAGTAGTCTTGCGGTTATCGAATAAAATTCGAATTTAACGACCAAAGCCAGGTTTCTTTGTCTAAATATCAGGTTTATCAGGATAATTTTCATATCAATTTCAATGTCAATTTCAATGTCAATAGTATGAATATGACAGTTTTAATAAACTTAAATTTTTTTATTTAATCATCATTGATTATCTGCTCTGTTTATTTGTCACATTCGCCGCAAATAACTTCAAATTGAGACTAATCACGATCAAATTGGGATTAAACAAATTCAAAATGAGAATATGCAACTTCAGATTGGTAAACGAAATCGAATTGGGAATAAACACATTCATATTGACACTAAACAATTTCATATTGAGAAAAGTCATTTCCACTTAAATTTGATACAAAAATATTGTCAAATAATAAATGTACCTTTTGATCAGATTTTGAGTGTTTTGTGTTATAACTTATTCATTATGAAATATGAAGAGGTGCATTTAGAAGAGAACAAGCAAAAGAATTTGTGCGGAACCGCTTACGTGCTGCCTATAATATTAACCAGTCGCATGTGGTGTTGGTAGTAGATAATGATCCTCGTCATGCAGGATTAGAAGAGGTCTTTAAGGAACCAGAATTTCAGGACAATAATCTACTCAGACTCAGTCCTTACAGTCCAATGCGGAACCCTATAGAATTTGCGTGGTCAAGTTTTAAATCTGGAGTTAAAAGGGCAATGTCTTACAAAGATGCCACAGATTTTGCCTGGTGATGAAAGGACAAATCTTCCTCAAAACCAGTTCCGCTTGCGTGAATTGGAAATTATATTGCGTGATAATATAAATACAATAAATATCAGCAACTGTGCGCGATATGTAGCACATTATACTGCGATATTTTCCTGATGTTTTAAAGTTAGTTGATATGGTTGTGTGATTTTCATTGTTGAAGAAATATTTTTATTTATCGTATCGGTTCTCACATTTATCAACTTGTTCATAAAATATATTAAGTTTATCAACACCTCTGCATTGTAAAAAAAATAAAAATAAATTTTTTCCTCATTTGGATTCTTAGTTACTTCAGAACAATTCTCTTGAACTATGAAATAAAACGGAAAATGACTTTTCTCAATATGAAATTGTTTAATGTCAATATGAATGTGTTTATTCCCAATTCGATTGTGTTTACCATTTTGAAGTTGCTTATTCCCAGGCAACACAAAGATATCCCGTAGACATCTCTGCGACTTCTTTTTAGGAAGTTGTGACGACTTTTGTGACATCTTTGAGAGGTCGCGGAGAGCTCTATATCTGCTCCAAATGTCCGCCACAAGAGATCTCCCAGAGAGCTCTTGGCGATGTCCTACGTGGATATTCTCAAACAAGTCACTCTAGGAGTTCGCATACACCTCCCGCGGCGAGGACTTTGAAAACGTCGCATTAGCCTCCTTTAGTGAGATCTATGGGAGCTCGCATTGCGAGATCTATAAGATATTCTCAAATAGGTCACATGTCGCATTGCGAGATGTATAAGATATTCTCAAATAGGTCACATTGAGAGATCTTTAAGATATTCTCAAATATGTCACATTGCGAGAAGTATAAGAAGTTCCTAAACAGGTCGCTAATATACAGATTTTTATCATATAAATAAAACTTACTCCATTTGTTAATTATACAAATTAAGTATGATACACTGAAAGTACCATGATCGACATTTCCTGTAGAAAGGTGTAAATAGAACAGGTGTACCTTTCTACAGGAAATGATCGATCATGGTACTTTCAGTGTATCATACTAGATTTGTTTGATTAACAAATGGAGTAAGTTTTATTTATCTAATAAAAATCTGTATATTAGCGTATGACTTTTATTTATATGATAAAAATCTGTATATAAGCTAATATTATTGAGTTGACCTACACAACAAACAGTGTTGAAAGTTATTTATTATTTTCGGCAGCAACAGAAGGTATACTTAAACAATCGAATAACTCCTATAATCTTTATTATTTTATTGATAACGAACAGAAAAATAAAAAATATTTCAAATCATCCGGTGTCTTTCTTTTTTCCTCTTCTTTCTTTGGCTACAATGGCGTAGCCAATTTTGTGAAAAAACCTCGAATTCCTTCTCAGTTGTTTTCCATGTCTGCTTCATTACATCTGGAAGAATGAAAATGACATGTATAGTAATGCACTTTTGTAAGGTCAGTTGTTTATTCATTCATCAACGCGAATGAAAACTGTAACAAGTTCTTCTGGAGCACAAATTGAATAGAATTTCAACAACAAAAATTTTATATGCCCATTTATATGTATGATATCAGCTAGAAACATAATAAGGTATCATTCCAAACATTATTATGGCATTGAAACATTAATCACCAATTCGAAAAATTATATTCTCGGTGATATTTCAGCAAACAACATAATTATCATCCTCTGCACCTCTGCAGACTTGCAAAGTTTCTTTCTAATATTTATTCAAGCAATTACTATTGAGAATGAATGACTTTTTGAGTGATATCAGAAGATCTGTTGTTAGTAGAAAGTAGATAAATATACATTAATCACTTCCGTTATTGCCAGTGGTTGAATTAGGTACTCAGAAAGACCTAAAGCGGCAGAAATGATAACGGTATATATCCTAACTGGTGAGTGGTAGGTTGAAACTCAAGAATTTAATAAAAATAACACTTACCTTCGAAATTGTAAACAAAAGCGAACCTTGTACAGCACAGGTACACTTAACTATAATTATGCACAAAACGTCTCTCAGCTCAACAGTAAATCAGAACAATGAGAGCATCCTACACATACAAGTACAAGATATGGTCTGAAAATAAGGGAAGCGGGAATTGAGAAAACGAATAGACAACGTTATTTTCCCTAATCCAGAATACACCAACCGAAATGGACGATGTCCATGATCCGCGACTATGCACCTTAATACTATTATCAATTGGGTTCAAGTTCCCGATTCAGTTGAGCTCTATATTTCCCTCTTGTCGCGTAAAAAATTGAAGACATATACAACTATCGTACAGATGGGCGGCACATCAAAACAAGCGAGTAAATAAATCTTATGGAGACGTTTTCGGACTTTTCGGCTGGAGATCCCTTTGTCGGCCTGCGTAATCATGCTGACACAAAGATATCACATGGCGAGGTCTCCAAGATATCGCATGGGCACATCAGTGGGAACTTCGCTTAGTAACCTCACATAGAGATCTCTGGGACCTCGCGGTAGGATCTCGCATGAAAGTCGCATTGTAACCTCTCAGGGATATCGCATGGGAGAGCTCTCAAAGATATCGCATATCGAGGTCTCCAAGATATCGCATGGGTACATCACTGGGAACTTCGCTTAGGAACCTCACATAGAGATCTCTGGAATCTCGCGGTAGGAGCTCGCATAAAAGTCGCATTGTAACCTCTCAGAGAGCTCGCGGAGAAGTCTGTGTTTCCTGGGTTCTCATTTTGAATCTGTTTATTCCCAATTCGATTTCGTTTACCATTTTGAAGTTGCATATTCTCATTTGGAATTTGTTTAATCCCAATTTGAATGTGATTAGTCTCAATTTGAAGTTGAAAAGGTATAGTGTACCTTTTTATTATTGCATGTTCTGCATAGTGCTTGATCAAAAAAAATAAGTAAGAATGACAATTCCTAACATAGCCTACTTAGAAATAGACGAGCGTACCACTGAATTTGACTGAGCCAAACCTGGCTTTAGTCGTGAAAATCTGTCAAATTCAGTGGTATGCTCGTCTACTTCAAAGTAGGCTATGTTAGGAATTGTCATTCTTACTTTTTTTATTGATCAAGCACCTGGCTGAGCGAGATACTCGCAGGCTGTATCTTGGTGACTTGTTGTTGGGTTACAATTTACACTGCACGTCCTTGGAACCTACCAGAGTTTTTACGAACTGCAACGGCGTAACTTCTTCCACTAAAGTAGACTACATCCTAACAGGCGTTGATTCGGAATTACTCAAAACGCTTGTGATTGACACCGACATTGGAGACCATAGGTGCATACTTATGAGCTACAACCACTACTTTGGTGGCGGATTGGGTGGTCGCGCTGTGGGCAGCTCTGGCATGGTGTCGAAGGAGGATCTTGACTATCTCTGTGAGCTTACGTCTGGAGCTGACTTTGACATCGTGTATCGCTGCTTGGATGTGGATTTCTGCTTCCGTGGTTTCTTCGAGATTTTGACATCGCTAATAGACGAATCTTGTCCCATTAGACGGACACATCCCCCATCCGGTCGTGGTCGGGGTTGGGTCACTCCCCAGATCACGAAGGCTGCAAGGGATCTGCGGAATCTACACTGGTTAAGCGTGAACCTGAGATCGAGAGAGATGGATGATGCATACAAGTCTGCAAGAACTAGTTATAAGCTATTACTCAAAACAAGTAAGTTGTCATTCTATGATGGAATATTGGCTGAGTCCGACAACAAAAGCAAGACAATTTGGAATCTTGTTAACAGAGAGACTGGACGTGGGAGGAAATCTTCAGAAGACATTGTTTTGAATGTTAATGGTCGTATTATCTCTAATCATAAGGAAGTTGCGGATGCATTTGGAGAATATTTCTCATCTGTCTGACCTCTGAGCCTACAACAACATTATGAAAGTGACATATCTAATTCATGTACGACTCACGGCTTATCTGAGAATACTTTTTTTTTCTGTCCTGTATTATCCAGAGAGGTTCTTGAAGTCATATACGATTTAAAGAACAGTGCTTGTCCAGCTCCTGACTTTATCTCTACTAAAATATTGAAAATAATTGTACCACTGATATCTCCACATTTGGCTCACTTAATCAATTTATCCGTAACATCAGGAAAATTTCCCTTTTTATTGAAAATAGCCAAAGTAATCCCTGTATTCAAGAAGAATGATACCACTAGCATGACAAATTATCGCCCCATTTCTCTGCTTAGCATTCTCTCCAAAGTCTTCGAAAAGATCGTCTACGGCAGGATGGCTAATTATCTGAATAAATTCTCCATGATATCAAACTTCCAGCATGGCTTCTGTAAGGGCAAATCTACACAAACCGCCGTCTGCCAATTCTTGGAGTTTATACAGGGTGAGTCTTTGACTTGTACATATATTTTAACTGTAGATTCCTCTCATCAAACGAAACACTTTTTTCCTATACTATTTTTCAAAATTCGGTTTGGTTTCGAAGATACAGGGTGTCGAAAATCCATGAAAAAAACACTTTTCTGTTTATATCTTCGGAACCGTTATTTCGAATGAACTGAATTTTGGTTGAATTTTTACTCCATTCATGGTGCATATTCCTCAATCAAAACCCAGTCTGATGGGGTGAACAGTATCGGAGACCTAGTTCGTATTCACATTTCATTTTTCATTGTTTACAATGGGAAATGATTTGTGTCTTATTTCTTTCAATTGAATAGGTAGCGCCTTACCGCTCAAATGATTTTATATCATTATTTATACTTTTTTGGGTTTTGAAAAACCTACAAACCGCGAACGTCTCCGCGCTTCCCAGGTGAATTGATGGCGTTTTTAACGTTGAAATTCACAATCTGGTGTTGCAATTTGGAAGAAAGTTTCCTTTATTGTTCATTCAATCACCGTGGGGGGGTCTTTTCTGAAGGTGGATAGATGTCGCTCCTTAATAGTCATCCGACATAATGCACGACCGATATCCATATCTTGACGAAAAGACTTTCCATCCAGCGTCGACTTTGGGATATTCCACCCTGATGAGTCCTAAATAGGACGAAACTGCAGTCGGTGCGATTCTCAGTTGACGTTGGATCATTCGGTCTGATGGGGTGAACAGTATTGGAGACCTAGTTCGTATTCACATTTCATTTTTCATTGTTTACAATGGGAAATGATTTGTGTCTTATTTCTTTCAAAACCTATTTAATATCTCTCCTAGTATAAAAGTTACAGGGTAGTCGACTCATCAATACACGCTAAAACACCATAAAATCACTTTGAAAAGATAAACGGTTCATATTTTCGAAAGAATCAATCATTTAAGAAACTAAAAGTATTCTTATTTTTTTTCAATAAAACGCGTCGTTTCCGAGTTATTTCCAATTTTACCCGGAGAAATTTGACGAAAAAATCATTAATTTCAAGAATAATCTGAATGCGTCTCTGAATTAAATATCATCGAATATTATTCCTTCTCTGGCCTTTAAACGAGTTTACAATGTTGTCACAATATTTATCAACATTGTCGAGATATTTCAATAATAAAATCCCACAAATGTGGGAGATAAAATTGAAATTAATGAAAACTGAAATGATACCTTATAATCTGAGTCGATGATTTCATCTAAACAATAGGTATCCTCCTGGAATTTTATAAACTCGACACCTCGACACGGTTAAGATTCTATTAATTCACTCCACCAGAGACAACCACTCCACATAATAATCACATTAGAACAATAATTCACTGAATGTATTCAGAACTTCACATAATGTTTACAGTTTGTTCAGAGACTCTGGTTTGTTATTGTTTATAGTTGACCTGCAGATACCTAACCAATCTTTCGGTTTTCGCTCGACGCATGCGTGGTTAAATTGGCGGCAAACTCGATTTATGATGGAAACGGCAAATTCATAGATATTTATACCACGGTACACAAGAGTATCGTGATTTATTCTATGGTTCGTAATAAATCCTTAACCTCAATAAAAATATCAGAAATCTGACAACATTTCCTTGAAATTTCTGTGCGAACATTCACAGAATGGATACAAAATAGATTAGGTTAGGTTGTTTAATAATGAATTCTGATGATCTGAATTAAAAGTCTTTTTTCATGATATTGTTTGGGAATTTCGTGGAAAATATGAACAAGTTAATAGTGTTCACAAACTAATCTGCAGAAAAATCGAAGAAGGAACTTATTTTGGTGTGAGAAATGTGGGTTTTCAGTTGCAGATATAATTCGATGAAACTAACTGTTTTTGTTGAAATTATCGTGTTTGCAACATTTTTATTCCAGTAAGGTTAGTACTTGAGTATTCCCTAAATGTATAAACTCAATTTCTATCGAGAAATATGAACTTTGCAACAATTCCAGAA
Organism: Adalia bipunctata; assembly: GCA_910592335.1. Classification (NCBI taxonomy): domain Eukaryota; kingdom Metazoa; phylum Arthropoda; class Insecta; order Coleoptera; family Coccinellidae; genus Adalia; species Adalia bipunctata. The sequence goes on from OU342948.1 coordinate 35,418,538, forward strand.
GATCATTTCAGGAACGTATTGAGCCCAATTTTTTTTTTCAAATGGTTATATCTTTTTAACAGAGCCGAATTCGGAAAAATGGAAAATGAAAAAAAGGTTTCTTTTGACCTCAAGAATCTTCAGTTAAAATATATGTACAAGTCAAAGACTCACCCTGTATATAACAGCTTGGATAGTGGTCTTCATGTTGCTGGGTTATTTTTTGACCTTTCGCGAGCGTTCGATTGCCTACAGTATTCTTTTGTTGAGAGTAAAATGTACAGCTTAGGATTTCGAGGAGTTTTTCTGGAGTGGATGTCTAGTTTTCTGTCTGACCGCTATTTGTTTGTTGAAAATAAAAATTGTAGATCTAAAAATTATCCGCTATCTACGGGTGTCCCGCAGGGTTCTGTCCTGGGACCATTAATTTTTTTGTTGTTCATTGACGATGTTCCAGAATATTTGAGAGCCGACTCTATCACTCTTTTCGCTGATGACACATCGGTGGGGGTCTCGGCAAAGACAATGGGCGAGCTTGAGACGAAATGCAAGAGACTTATTCAAGATTTTTCAGATTGGTATTTTCGAAACTCTCTCATGTTGAATCTCGACAAAACCGGAATAATTCATTTTCAATTACGGGAATCTATTCCTCACGTGCCCTTTACTGTTCAATACAGAGACCGTCAACTTGAATCGGTTGACAGCGTTAGATTTCTGGGTGTGCACGTTGATGGTAATTTGAGATGGCACTGTCATATTGATCATCTTAGCAAAAGATTGAATGGCTCTTTTTTTGCTCTCAGTCGTCTCAAGAACTCGTTACCTCTGGATGGTCTACTTGCTGTTTATTACGCACTGGTTTTCTTCCATTTAAAGTATAATGTAATCCTGTGGGGTGATTCAACAGCGAGTACAATAATTTTTATAACACAAAAAAGGTGCATTCGACTGATATTCAACCTAAAGCCACAAGAATCATGCAGACCGACATTCATGCAGCACGGACTCCTCACTTTGCCGTGTATTTATATTTTGAACTGTCTGCTGTTTGTTCACAGTGAGCTGTCGAAGCTGGATACAACTTCGGGATTTCATGATTACAGTACACGGCATAATTTCACCATCTGCATCCCGATCCATAGGACTTCTAAATTTGAATCTTCTCCAACATATGTGGGGATCAAACTGTACAACCATCTTCCGAACCGGATCAAATCCCTGAGGCGATCAAAGTTTAAGAAAGAAGTTACCAGGATTTTATTACAAGAAGGTTTCTACACCCTGGAAGAATATTTTTCATTTGATATAAGTTAATTTGTATTACATTTTATTTATTGTTGACGTATCCTATACATTAATGTAATGTCATTCAGGATAAATATACTATCTATCTATCTCTATCTATGCAAAACAAGCAATAATAAAAAGGTACAATAGAATGATATATCAAGTCTGTTCTTCATTTGCGGCGTATGTGTCAAATGAACAAAGCAGATAATGAATGATAACTAAATACAAAAAAATCAGTTTCAAACTGACATATTCTAACTATTGACATAGCCTACTTGAAAATTATCTTGATAAACCTGATTTTTGGTCGAAGAAACGTGGCTTTACTCGTTAAATTCGAATTTTATTCAATAACGGCAAAACTACTGATTTTAAATACATGAAATGTTTGGCACTAACTTAACTACTTTTTTACAAGGAATCGATCGGAATTACAAAATTATATGGTTCCCATTTGAAAAAAAATGAGATATCATAGTTTTATTGAAGCTCACTTTGAAGCCCTGTTTCATACACCCTGTATAATATTTTCTCATAATTTATACAAGAAGCAGTATTAGCGTTCTTTCTCTTGTTCCACTGCGCCAAAAAATTTCTTACAATGAGCGATTTTGGAGATATTAACTCTAATTGGTGACACTCCTTCTGTCAACAAATTTGACAATCAGGCAATGACTCAACAATCGCTTGAAGTGGTTGCGCATAATATTATACATCAAATCAGTGCGGAATCAAACGAAGAATTTAAATATGTATAAATATACAGGGTGTTGCATTTTGAATTCGTATCAAAATTCCACCTTCGAATATTTCTAATGAAACAATTAAAAAATCACCTTGTATATACAGGTGTCCCAAATAAGAGTGACTGATTTTAAACATAAATGCCCAGCTTATTAATTCCTCCAAAGAGATGGGGTTTTCATTAGTTTCACTAGTTCATCAAAGAGATTTTTTTTAGGCTTGGCTGGCATTTCATCTCATTAATACAGGGTGTTTTACTAATGTTGGTCAAATTCAAAGGGGAAAATATGTATTATTTTAAATGGAACACCCTATAATTTTTGATTCCATTCGAAAGAGCAATAATTCTCCTTTCCAAAAATGTATAGTTTTCTTTCTTTTGTTTCCTTATTAAGAACAAAATATTCGATATTTCATGTAGTAGTAAATTTTTAATTAGTAGTTTTGAATGAACGTATTTTGATGCCTGAAATCAGCTCATGCTGTGACCGTTTGACACAATCAGCAATTTTGACAATAGTTATTTTGTTAATTAATCTAAGTTGGTTTTAGGCATAAAAAATATGTTCATATAAAACTACTTATTAAAAATGAACAACTGCATGAAACCTCGAATATTAATGAAACAAAAGATAGAAAACTATACATTTTTGGTAAGGAAAATGATTGGTCTTTCGAATGAGATCAAAAATTATAGTGTGTTCCATTTTAAATAATACATATTTTCTCCCCTTTGAATTTGACCAACAACAGTAAAACACCCTGTGTTGGTGAGATGAAATGCCAGCCAAGCCTAGAAAAATCTCTTTGGAGCAATTAATAAGCCAGGCATTTATGTTTGGAATCAGTCACTCTTATTTGGGACACCCTGTATATATAAAAAATGTTAAAAAATAAATATATTTTTTTGTCTTCGGGGCGGTACATGAGGGTTCTGCACGCGGGCGGCAAACACCCTAGAAAGGTCCTGAGAGTTAAAACGAGGGCTTTCATTTCTTCCTGTATGGCAGCGTACCGACCTAATTTTGTCAGTGCCAATAATTATCTTCATGACCTTGGACGCATGCTGTCCACTTCGCAGAGATTTGTGACGTCACATCTTACCTGGTACCGATAGGTGGTTTATTCTACCTGTGAGTCCATATATCGAAGCATCATCAGGTTCGTATCATCTATGAGCTATACTCCCACGTAAGTTTTAGCTTTTTTCGACTCGTGCCCTATTTACCTCCTGGTCAATTCCTGATTTTTCGGCCTCTCACTTCTCCTCCTGACCATGGTGTCACCTCGGTCTACATCAATAACCTGTCACTAAAGCAACTTGTTCAACAAGACACCTGCAAGCGTTGGCGCTAGGATCACCTGCATACTTTCCAGCATACGCCCACACTTCCAGGTACAGTTGTCATCATTCTAGACGACAATTTTTTTCCACTAATATGATCCTTAGTATGCATATCATCTGTTTTTCCAGAACATTATTCACTTTAATTGATTATTGAAAGCCAAAACCCTAATATCAATATACACACAACCAAACTTATATGGAATCACCCTGTTATTTGAAAAAAACGAATTTTTATTAAAAAAAAGTCGTTGAAAAGTGAAGAGCAGTTTTCCCAAAACAAGTTTATTACAAAAATAATATAAATTATTAAAAGATTATTGTTATAATAGAACAGAAAATTAAAAGTGTATATTTCTCTGAAAATAATTTTTATGTAACTGAGAATTGAACAACAAATAAAACGATTTTAACAAATCAATAATCAGTATTACCATTGATACAAGCTTGAATTCGACGAGGCATGCTTTCTATTAAGTTGTTAATTTCTTCTTCTGTAACATTTGCCCATTCCTCTATAGCCACTTGTATGAGTTGCTCTGCGTTACCAGGATTATTTTGACGAGCTCTAACTTTTCTTCTGATCCTATCCCACAAGTGCTCGATAGGATTAAGGTCCGGTGAACAAGAAGGCCACTCTAAAACAATCACACCTTCTGTTTCGAAAAATTTTTTCGCAACTCTGCTGGTATGTGGAGGTGCATTATCCTGCATAAATAATAATAATAATAATAATTTTTATTAATCCTTTCAGACATACATTGATGTATAAGACACGTCAGCAAAAAAATATTTAAAGTAAGAAATGAACCATTATTACAACATCAAACAATCAAATTTAAACAAAATCAACATCATCCAAATATTCCCCAATACCATAATAGGCTTTACCTAGTAAAATACATTTCAATCTAGTCTTGAACACAGAAATTCCAAGTTGTCTCATTGCAACAGGAAGTTGATTGTACAGGGTGGGCAAAATTGGTGCTACATGAACTAAAACTTTTTAACCCGAGGAGATAGAGAAAAATGAATGGCACCTTATAGTCCTCTTTTTTCGAGAAACTGATAATGCCATCAACTGCATTCCTCTATCTTCTTTTGTTTCCGAGTTATAGGCCAAAATTGAAATTTGGGCGATTTCAACTTTGGTCATTATCTCCGTTTCTGTTTATGCTAGCATGTTGAAATTAAAACATTATACAGGCACTTTTTTGATAGCAATCCAGTGGCGTACTCTGTTTTTTTCTAAGAGGTTCATTTGCTGAGTTATAACATAAAGTTGTGTTTTTTCTTATGGAAACAGTAGTTTGAAATGACTTAGAAAGAATCGCCATTTTTTTCCCGTTTCAGAAATGTATCATATGTCATACATCGCCCTCAGATTCGTTAAGATATTATGAAAAATATGGTTTGTATATGGAATTCAAATTATTTTGAGTATTAAGTAGGCTGAATCATAGAATTATGTGTCTCTACTCATGGTGTAATTATTATTTCACGGTTGAATACTTGATGGTGTGATCTCTGTTTGAAACAACTGTCAGTTATTGAAATTTGAAATAATCGTTGGCGGGATTATGTAGATAATCCAAAATTACGAAAAATATGATATGTTAAAATGTTTCATTTTAGCGAATGAAAATAGTGGGGCAGCAAGTGATTCAACTGTGAAATAATAATTACACCATGCGTAGAGACACATAATTCTATGATTCAGCCTACTTAATACTCAATAATTTGAATTCCATATATGTACAAACCATATTTTTCATAATATCTTAACGAATCTGAGGGCGATGTATGACATATGATACATTTCTGAAACGGGAAAAAAGTGGCGATTCTTTCTAAGTCATTTCAAACTACTGTTTCCATAAGAAAAAACACAACTTTATGTTATAACTCAGCAAATGAACCTCTTAGAAAAAAACAGAGTACGCCACTGGATTGCTATCAATAAAGTGCCTGTATAATGTTTTTATTTCAACATCCTAGCATAAACAGAAACGGAGATAATGACCAAAGTTGAAATCGCCCAAATTTAAATTTTGGCCTATAACTCGGAAACAAAAGAAGATAGAGGAATGCAGTTGATGGCATTATCAGTTTCTCGAAAAAAGAGGACTATAAGGTGCCATTCATTTTTCTCTATCTCCTCGGGTTAAAAAGTTTTAGTTCATGTAGCACCAATTTTGCCCACCCTGTACAACCTTATACCCTGAAAATATGAGGAAGACTCATACTTGGACGTTCTGTGTGAAGGTACAAACAATGTTGAAACATTCCTTGTTCCATATTGGTGACCATCGGAAAGCTTGAGAAGCTCCGCAATATTTTCTTTCACGTGGATTAAACATTTGTAAATATACAAGCAAGCTACAGTCATTATCTTATTTTTCACAAAAATCGGTTTGCATGACGTCCGTGGATTCAATCCGAATATAAGGCGCAAAACTCGTTTCTGAGCTATCAATATTCTCGAAACATTGACCGAATTACCCCATAACATTATATTGTAGTTCAAATGTGAGTGGAAAAGACAGTAATATATAGTGATTAAGGATTCAGTAGGTAAAGTACCTTTTAATCGACTTAAAGCATAGTAGGCTGTATTTAGCTTTTTGCTTATGTAATCGATATGGTCATGCCATCTGAGTTGTTCATCTACTACTAAGCCCAAAAATTTGATGGTTGATCTAGATTTAATGGTAATATCGTCATACTCGAATGTAAATATTTCATTTCTGGTTTTGAGGTTGAAAATGACCCACCCAGTTTTATCAATATTGACTATAACAGAGTTCATTTTACACCATGTTGCGAAACTTCTCATCAACATATTACACTTGGTCAACAATTCATCACGTGATTTGGCAGAAATTGCAAACGAAGTATCGTCTGCAAACATGATAATCCGTTCTGATATTATGTGGTCAGGAAGATCATTGATGAAAAGGAGAAATATCAGTGGGCCAAGTACTGACCCCTGTGGGACTCCTAGAAGGATGTTGAAATGATCCGAAATAAAATCATTAATTTTTACGCACATTATTCGGTCGGTGAGAAAAGACTGAAGCCATTCCAGGAAGATACCCCGAAAGCCCAAACTATACATCTTTTCCAATATGAAATTAAAATTTAAACAATCGAACGCGCGTGAGAGATCAAAGAATAGTCCTGAGACCCACAAACCTTTGTCCAAACAACCATAAACATACTCAACGAACGATAGAGCAGCAGTTTGCGTAGAACGTCCGGAGCGAAAACCATGTTGGCTACTTTTCAAGAGCTTGAATTTAGAGAGATAATTTATCATGCGATCATAGACCAGTCTCTCAATCACTTTAGAAAAAATGTTGAGCAAAGAGATCGGTCTATAATTACTAATAACAGTTGGATCGTTCTTTTTTAAAATAGGTATAACCGTGGACAATTTGAGACAATGGGGAAATATTCCGCCAGAAACGGAAGTATTAATCAGATAAGCGAGATGTTCAGCTATGGACTCATTCATCGATTTCAGGAATCTAGCAGACACCAGATCAGTACCAGTACATCTGTTGTTTTTTAGATTGGTGATTGTTCTTATTACTTCGCTCTCAGTAATAGGAAAAAAATAAAATGTATTGTCGGTCATTTTTGAGGTTGTACAGGTCACCGATAGAGTAGATCCGTAACATTTAGCAAGGCTTTCCGCATTAATAGTTGTAAAATAATTTCCAAAAGCAGTTACAACACTGGCGATATCCGAACAGATAGATCCGTCTACATTAAATTCATTTGGGTAACTTGTTCGAGTTTTCCTGCCAGTAGTGCGATTTACTATGTTCCAGACAGACCTATTTAAATTCGTAGTTCGCTCCAATATGCCCTGATGATATTCATACTTAGAATTTTTCAACAGCAGTTTGTAATCTTTTTTGCACTTTTTGTACATTTCAAGAGATTCATTAGATTTTAGTGTTTTGCTTTACTAAAAAATATTTTTTAGTTCTTGACTAGCTTGTTTGATTTGGGGCGTAATCCATCTAGAAATCTGGTCATCTATTTTAATTCTTTTCATTGGACAGCATTCTTCAATCGTTGAATTTATTATTTTCAAGAATTGATAGAAGCTATTGTCGATATTGGGTGCATCATAAATATTTGAAAAATTTTTCTTGGAGATCATAGATTTAAGCTTAGAGAGGTTCTCGTCCGAATAGTCCCTAATAATTCTGTGATCGACTTTCTTTATTGAATCAATGGAAGCGTCAGGCATGAAAGTGAGTGAGATGGCCTTATGGTCACTAATATGAGGTTCAAAAACGTCACTCGAACAGCTTTCAGGGGTAGCGTTTGTCAACATGTAATCTACCATTGACATTGAAGTGTGGTTATTAATATTAGTGTATACTCTGGTGGGCTGAGAGCAAGTAACTCTAAGATCGAAGCAAGTCAGTATATCATCAAGCAGTTTTTTCCTGTTACAATTCGAATTGAGATAATCAACATTAAAATCACTGCAAACGAAAACTAATTTCGCAACTTTGAAGCAGCGCTCCAGTATTACAGACAACTGGCCTAAAAAAATTTCAAAATTACCAGAAGGTGATCTGTAGATACTGAGAATACATATATTTTTATCGAACATTTTGATTTTGATTGCACAACATTCACAGTGAATTTCGGAGCATAAATTCGAGATTTCCAAGTTCTTGAATATAATATCTCTTTTAATAAATAACAAAGAACCCCCATGAATTCTATTCTTACGACAATAATGAGCAGCAAGTGAGTAACCCGGTAATGTAATACTTTCAATACTTTCACTGTTACACCAGTGCTCAACAATACTTAAAACAGTAGGAGAATATTCTTGAATGAAAACTTCTAACATATCTAACTTATTAGTGATGCATTGAACATTAATATGTATCATCTTGAGGTATAAATTTGGTAAAGGAGTAGGTTCACCTACTCTTTGGTGCTGGTTTGAGGATCCCCTATTGCAGACTGAGTGGAGATCCTTATTTTGTGAAAAAACTGGGAAACTCGTGCGCCATTAGGCCATAGGTCTCTTCTCCATACATCCTTCAAATTATCCTGGTTGATAGTGACCTTCATTGACGCATATATATCCGGATGCCTGGACTTCAGCGGCTCACAGACGACCTCAGGAAATTTCTCAGCAAGAACTTTCTGGATCACTTCAGCTTTCGTTTGGGGTGCCAATCTGGTAACATGAAGGGACGCAGACTTGGGCACTGCTTGGAATTCTGTAATTTGTCTATTTTGTCCTACTACGTACCTTTGTTTTCGTCTCCTGTGTACTTTAGTCCATTCGTGTTGATTATTACCAACTAATTTTTCAGATTTAGCCCGAGTTGAAATTGACGTACCATCTGCTGCCTTGTTTATATTTTGATCGGCGGGCATGTTATCTTTCACTGGTGTGGGAGTCGTTATCAAAACGGAGACGTCATCGGTGCGTGCCTGTCTAGTTCTCGTATTTTCAGGTTTCTTCGATATTAATGAATTCGATCGAAGAATGTTATGACCTTGAGGTTTGAAATTATTGGACGATTCTACTTTGCTCTCAGGACGAAATGATGATTTATTTCCTTCGTGATTTGCGATTATCTGTTTCTGCAATCCATTAGAATATTCCATCTCAACAAGGAGTTTATCCAAGTGTGTCCAAGAGGAAATAATCTTCAAAAGCACCTCGCCGGAACCTCACTACAGGTTGTAGCACTAGATCAACATACCTAGGCCCTGTCAGAGATTGTCTAATGGGAATTAAAGGAGTTTTCTCACCAAACATAATTCCGCCCCAAAACATTACAGTACCTCCTTTGTATTTAGGGATCGGTCTTGCAGCTTGGAGCCTAGCTTGCCTCCCTCTACCTCTTAAAATGCGAACACGCCGGTCGTCTGATCGTAGGCCAATTCTGGTCTCATCGGAAAATAAGACATTTTTCCAATCTTCAATAGTCCAATTTTCATGCTCTAAACAACAATTAAAACGGTCAACTTTATTTTGCCTTGATAGTCCTGGAACTCTTAACGCTCTTCTCTCGAATAATTCTTTTAATAAGTCTTTTTCTGATAGTTTCGACAGAAACACTAACACCTGTAGCTTGCAAAAACTGCCTCTGAAGCTCTGAATGAGATACTGCGGGATTTCTTCTTGCTGTTTGGGCTAAAAAGCGATCCTGCCTTTCTGTAGTTACTCTTCCACGACTTCTTCTCGGCCTATTCTTCAGGGTTCCTAACTCCAGAAACCTTGCATAGGTTTTTGAAACAACCCCTTGTGTAACCCCCACCGTTCTTGCAATCTATCTTTGTGACATACCTTGTTCTGCCATAGTAATAATTCTTCCTCTCTGGACTTCCGATAACCCCACATAAGGCATTTTTTTTAAACTTCGCAAAAAAACAAAATATAAATTCACTGCGACGTTCGAACGAAATGGTAAAATCGACACTGCAAAGCCAAATCTTATCAAGTGCTTATGAACCTAACTGTTTTTGTGAGTAAACACACGCACTTTTTATTTGCTTCTGACGAAAAAGATATCAAAATAATATTTCATCTTAATACTGGGTGATTCCATATAAGTTTGGTTGTGTGTACTCGTAAGTCAATCTCGATCCAGAAATAACAAATTTGGGATGTTTACATCCGTACCCAGAAATGATGTCAGGCACGTTCGTACACGTCCACGTTTTTATTCAAAATGGACATATCTTCAAATATCTTTTTAATCGAGCCGAATTTGAAAATAATGAAAATGAATAATAGCTTTCATATGACTGAGACTAAGTAGACCTTCTTATTCTTGCCTTAGAATCGATTATATGATAGCACAGCCGTTGTTTCGTTTCACTTGAATGGTAGATAAGGTTTAGTTGCGCCAGTCAATGAGCGCCTTCCAGAGGCCCAGACCTCCAATTGCCCAGGCGCCCAGAAAAACTGTCAACTTCCCCAGACGTCAAAAAAGAATTCACTGGAAAGATTTCCATTCGAACCAGTTCCTTCGCCATTTTGCTACTTTTCATATTTCTCTCTTCTCAACAAGATGAAAAATTTCATTAATTCAATTTCCGATCAGTGCAAATCAGAAACAGTTCCAACTAACAACACGGAAACTATGCGAAAGTTCTTCCTCAACCTCATAAAATATCATAGCATGAAATTTTAATTTGCACCTGTTGAGAAACAAAATGGTCCTCCTATAAATACGAATCTAAGGCTCGAAATCACCATCAAAACAACTCAATTGTCAAAGTTTTAGCTTTCATTCCCTAACGTTGCAGAAGTGAACTTCAAACATTATGGCTCATTAACCATTTCTTTAATGAAAAGTAATATCGGACTGTTGCTTTCGAACTCCCCCAAAATCGCACCTGTTAGGAAACTTCAGAGTCGAACAAAGTTTAACTGAATTTTGCAGGTGGTAAAGTTCAACAGTTGATTCCAATAGTAACCCATCATCCGGAGGAATACCTTGGAAACTCAGGTTATCAAATGGATATTTCGAATCATTTTTGGGAAGCATGTAATATCTCTGCCTCGAGGAGATGAATATTATTTTGAAGGGGATTATAATAGAGGCAAGACTGTATTGAAAAGGTTGAAGAAGAGGAAATAGACCACCTCTTCGGGTGACCGATTCCTCCTCTCGCTAGCTTACCAAAGAGGAACGCTTACGATCGCTTATGATCTACCATTGGTTCAGGTTGGTACTGGTGGACTACTAGGTAACCTTAACGTTGTGCCAGGCTGTGGACTTCTAGTTAGTAAGGATCTCATGCTGTGTGATTGTAATAAATCAAATTCGGGATAACTCGTTACTCATGTGATTAGAATAGGAAATCATGAATGAGAATGAAAAACTAAATGAAACACTTGATTGGACAGAAGGTGGAAACATGCCTTTCTTGGTACTTAGGAGTAGTTCGAAAAAACTACCGCCTCAGAAAATATCCATTTTAGGGCAAGGGTGTGATGCATACACTCACATTATTTTTTAACGTAGATTCAATATCTGCCATAAAAAATGGGGTTCTAATTTGAAAAAATTGATTTTTCACGATTTTGTCATCCCTAACTTTGAAAGCGATTTTTTCACCCCCTGTATCATGAATCGCGATTTCAATTTTCAAAGTGGATACATCAATTTTACATCTTGAAAAATCCCAAAAATTAAAATTTTACATCCAAAAACCTCGAAGTTATTCTTGTTTCAGCGGAGCTCTATTTTCGATATTTTTTTCGAATTTTCCCGCCCAGAGAGAATTTTCCAACCAAAACTGAAAAATGTTACATCAAAATAACTTGAAATTTTCTAAGGAATCTATATCTGCAATAAAAAAATGGTGTTCTAATTTGAAAAACGGAAGTTGACGTCATTTCCGGAAAAACCGGAGGTGCTCATGCCTTGAAAATATTTTAGATTTCATCAGCATCGTGAAATACTTATAAGTGCTGAATTTCATGAAAATACGCTCAGTAGTTTCCCGTATAAATATGGGTGAGGTTCCTCGTGAAAGACCCTGTATACGAGATTTCAGTACATCAATAAAAACAGTTGCAGATGATTGTATATAAATACGAGTATAAGCTGAAGACATTGTTATATTGAATTGAAATGTTATCCATGATATGCATTACTTTAATTAAGAGTCATGATAAAAATTCCTTCATGAATGAGATCATAATAGAAAGAACCATTTTGGGTTGCAACGTAGCAGATATTTGAAACTGTGGCAAAACCGTATTTTTTTCCCTAGCGAGGTTCGGGATCGTGGTTTCAGGGATATGTTTGAAATTTTATTTTTCGATATTTCACAAACTGAATAGCCGATCGAGTGGAAAAAAAGTTGTAAGCTGTATAATAGCAACTTATTTTTGAGGTACAAAATTCCCTGAAGATCGTGTCGTTACACGAATCGAAAAAGAGTGAAATGAAAGCATGTTGCGAAATTAAATTTCCTAGTGAGAATGAACTGGACGTCAAAACTGGAGGATACTGAATAAATTGATGTTTTCTGTTCAGAAAAATCCATTTTTTCTGTTATATGCATATTTCGAGTTTTTCAGGGTTCACTAGTGATATTTCATAGAAATTATGTATTCACAATAACGAAAATACAGAATTTTAATGAACAAATAAAAATGAAAGTTAAACCAAATAACACGACTACCAAAACATTAAACTGAAAAAAAGAAAACAATCACATAGTCAATAAAATTTTGTGTGAGTAATGTGAAGTGTATACAATATTCAGGCGGGGACAAATGATATCTACCTATTTCAGAATTTACAATATGTTTCGTGCTTTCCATTTTTCCCGCCCGCAATACATACAGGGTGAGACTTTGACTTGTACATATATTTCAACTGAAGATTCTTAAGGTCAAAAGAAACCTTTGTTTCATTTTCCATTTTTCCGAATTCGGCTCTGTTGAAAAGATATAGCCATTTGAAAAAAGAATTGGGCTGACTACGCCTCTGAAATGATTTTCTGGAATTGATGCAAAGTTCATATTCCTCGATAGAAATTGAGTTTATACATTTAGGAAATACTCAAGTACTAACCTTATTGAAATAAAAATGTTGCAAACACGATAATTTCAACAAAAAGAGTTAGTTTCATCGGATTATATCTGCAACTAAAAAGCCACATTTTTCACACCAAAATAAGTTCCTGTTTCGATTTTTCTGCAGATTAGTTTGTAAATATCATAACTTGTTCATATTTTCCACGAAATTCCCAAACAATATCATGAAAAAAGACTTTTCATTCAGATCATCAGAATTAATTATTAAACACCTAACCTAATCTATTTTGTATCCATTCTGTGAATGTTAGCATAGAAATGTCAAGGTGTTGTCAGCTTGCTGATATTTTCATTGAGGTTAAGGATTTGTTACGAAACATAGTATAAATCACGATACACTTTGTGAACAGTGGTATAAATATCTATGAATTCTGCCGTTTCCATCATAAATCGAGTTTGCCGCCAAATTTTACCACACATGCGTAGAGTGAAAACCGAAGGATTGGTTAAGTGGAGGCCAACTATAAACAATAACAAACCAGAGTCTCTGAACAAACTGTAAATATTATGTGAAGTTCTGAATACATTCAGTGAATCATTGTTCTGATATGATTCATTATGTGAAGTGAATTAATATAATCTTATCCGTGTCGAGTTCATAAAATACCAAGAGGATATTGTTTAGATACAAACATCGACACAGATTATAAGGTATCCTTTTATTTTTAATTGATTTCAATTTAATACGTAGTTTGTATCGATATTCATCATTAATATCCGAATTTTGTATCTCATCGTTATTCAACTCCAATATGGACCGGTAACTATAAATTTCCAATAGTGTGTTCAATTTTATCTCCCACATTTGTGGGATTTTATTATTAAAATATCTCGACAAGGTTGATAAATATTGTGACAACATTGTAAACTCGTTTAAAGACCAGAGAAGGGATAATATTCGATGATATTTAATTCAGAGACGCATTCAGATTATTCTTGAAATTAATGTATTTTTCGTCAAATTTCTCCGGGTAAAATTGGAAATAACTCGGAAACGACGCGTTTGATTGAAAAAAAACATACTTTTAGTTTCTTAAATGATTGATTCTTTCGAAAATATAAACCATTTATCTTTTTGAAGTGGTTTTATGGTGTTTTAGCGTGTATTGATGATTGTAACTTTTATACTAGTAGAGATATTGAATAGGTTTCGATTGAGGAATATGCACCATGAATATAGTAAAAACTCAATCAAAATTCAATTCATTCAAAATAACGGTTCCGAAGATATAAACAGAAAAGTGTTTTTTCATGGATTTTCGGCAATCTGTATCTTCGAAACCAAACCGAATTTTGAAAAATGGTATAGGAAAAAAGTGTTTCGTTTGATGAGAGGAATCTGAAGTTAAAATATATGTACAAGTCAAAGACTCACTCTGTACAGGGTGGGGCAGAAGAACCTATCCGATTTCAAATCCGTTTTTCTCAGAAGAGAGAGCAGGTAGAGTAGTGGGGTAAAAACCGTTAGAAAGCTGGTTTTATGCCATTTGTCAGTAGTCAACATGCCTTGGTCTGGTGAACATCGTGCTTTTGTTATTGAGCGGTTTATCGAATGCGGCGGTTCGATAATTGCTACACAACGTGCTTTTCGAATTCATTTCGGACTCGGGCGTCATGATCCTGTTCCACATCACGCTACGATTAAAGTGTGGATGTCAAATTTTAGACAGACGAGTTCAGCATTGAAAAAGAAGTCGCCTGGACGTCCCAGGACAGCAACAGGACCTGTAAACGTGGCCAATGTGAGAGCCGCGATTGAACGTTCCCCGCGTCGTTCGGCGCGAAAACATTCGCTCGCTTTGGGGATTTCCAACCGCAGTATTCGGCGAATTTTGCACCGGGACCTCAAAATGCATCCCTACAAAATGGTTGTTGCACAGATTGAAGAAATTCCTGTGGAAATGACGGTGAAAGTCATGGAAAGCTACCGCGAGCGCCTAAATAAGTGTATCCGCTCCCAAGGACGACATTTGAGTGATGTGCTTTTCAAAACTTAAATTTAAAAATGGCATAAAATTTGCGATATGTTAATAAAAAAAATTTTTTGACAAGCTGAGTGGTTTTAATTTTATAACGTTTTGAATTCGGATAGGTTTTTCTGCCCCACCCTGTATAAGCATCCATAATCCATAATTGGAGTATACAGGGTGTTTGTAATTCGACGTGAACCTTGGAAAGGGATATACTAGACGTCATTTGCAGTGAACTGCGTCGAGTAAAGCATGGTCTGAAAATCTATGGCTACGAAGATATGGCGATTTTTCAAATTTTTTGAAATTTTCTGCTTCGTTATCGAAAATAATTAATTTTGTGAAAACTACTCGACTCTAAATGTTCAATAAATTTTTTTTCAAAGCTGAGGAGATGGTCCTCATTTCTCGCGAAAAAGTATTCACCAAAAATTCAGATAACCCGAGATATACAGGGTCATGAATGGCTGCACCTGTTTTCCTCTTAAAATCTTGATAAAACAATTGAGAATTACTCGGAAATAGAATTATGAACTTGGTGTACGAATGTAAGAAAAAACTTCCCTGATTCATCAGCTTTCCAAAAAGGTACATATGTCAATAATTCCTCCATGCAATCTAAAAATATGGCCGGAAAACCAAGCAGACAACAGATATTTTCGAGTCATTTAGTGATCGAACCATGGCCCGCTTACAGCTTACGAATCACGCCGAGTGAAATAAAGGATAATAGGATATCTGAATGACTCGAAAAAGTCTGTTGTCTGCTTGGTTTTCCGGCCATATTTTTAGATTGCGTGAAGAAATTATTGACATATGTACCTTTTTGGAAAGCTGATGAAACAGGGAAGTTTTTCTTCACATTTGTACAACAAGTTTATAATACTATTTCCGAGTTATTCTCAATTGTTTTATCAAGATTTTATGAGGAAAACAGGTGCAGCCATTCATGACCCCGTATTTCTCGGGTTATCTGAATTTTTAGTGAATACTTTTTCGCAAGAAATGAGGACCACCTCCTCAGCTTTGAAAAAAATATTCATTGAATATGTAGAGTCGATTGGTTTCACAAAATTATTCTTTTTCGATAACGAAGCAGAAAATTTCAAGAAAGTTGAAAAATCACGATATCTTCGTAACCATAGATTTTCGGACCATGCTTCACTCGACGCAATTCACTGCAAATGACGTCTAGTATATCCCTTTTCAAGGTTCACGTCGAATTACCAAACACCCTGTATACCTAATACTATCAACTGCTTAGGTAGGTAGCGAAAAAACATTGCTCAGTGCACCTACACATTACTCACAAAATTTTGTTGCTTAAGGTGGGCGTTCAATGTAGTGTGTTTTTATTTCAAGTTGCATTTGAAAATGGTTTCACTTTGAGAACTGAAATTTTGTGGGTAAACTCAGAAAGGATTGGAGTTCTTAATGAGATAATTGAGATTAATTGCATTTCAACAGTTCATTTTTTTTCTTTGAAAAATAGAAGAAAATGAGCCAACTCATGCTTCTGTTTTATTTCAAACGAAAGACCCATGAAAATAGTTCAACTTTCGATTAAAAGTGAATCTACAGATAATTTCATTCAGAAAAACAACTTGAAATACGGAATTGGCAGAGAATGGCCAAATTCAAATTTTAGCGGGAAAAAGTTCCTGCTTTACCCACATTTTCACTAATTTCATAGTTCAGCGAGTTTCGGATAGAGAGCGCCATTGTACATTTCATTCATAATTAGAGAGATATTCATAGAACTCATAGAGATAATGTAAGTTCTATGGAGATATTCCATAAAATGCACGGTGGCGCCTCTATAGGTTGACTTGTCCTACGCGCTTCAAACGGCGACCTTAAATATGTGCCTTTTTTCCTTTCAGTTGAACTTTTTTGCAGTCGAGGACTATACAAAAAAAAGGCAACAAAATGGGAGATTCAGATAATAAAAAATGAGATCGAACTGAATTTTGGGTCAATATTCTAAAACTGTCATTTTGTCAAATTTTTGCAAAACTACAAACTGATGTACAGGGTATCCCATTCCCAGACAGCACCGGATATTCTCAGAATGTGCCTAGAATATTCATTTTGGCATATTGGAATATTCCATGAATATGCGTATGGGAATTCCACAGATATTCGTAGAATATTCTGAAAGAATATTCCAGGAATATTCCGAATATTCATAGAATGTTCCAAGAATATTATTTATGGAATATTACTGGAATATTCGGAAACTTATATTCTAGGCATATTCCCAATATTCCTGGAATATTCAAGGCATATTTCATACTGAATATTCCTATAGTATCACATAAGGATATTCATAGAATATACCTAGAACATTCGGAATATTATAGAGATATTCCATGGATATCTTAAACTTAAACTATTTTCATATTCAGGGAATATAGGATATTCACATATACATATATGCATTCTTATGCCCACTTGAACTTTGGTTTATTCAATGATTTTACTCAGTAAACCAAAGTTCAACATAGGAGTTCAGACTGAATCCAAACATTTGAGCCTAATTGAAATTTGAAATACTTTTCAGAAATATTGATTATAATCTATCCAGTGAATAGGAAATGAAAAACATATTATGGTATAATCATATTTATTGAAGAAAACAAAAACAATGAGATGAAATATTTATTTAAATCAGCTTCATTGGTGCTAAAGGACACGCAGAGATCCTGAAAAAAACATTTTTTAAGACATAACACAACACTGAGAGATTGACAACATTCATAACCTCCAAAAAACGTATATAAAGAAAGAAATGTACAATAGGGAATCGATGAACGAAGTCTTTTCCATAAATATATTATTTAGATATCAAAATGGTCGTGAATAAAATTAATCAATCAATTTATCACGGACATATAGAATCCTTTCATCAAATTCACTTACCTCATAGATAACACAAAAACAAATAATCCAGGCAATACTCAAACTCGATTCACTAAGAAATCTTTCAAAATATCACTTCAAATAACACTCACAAAAGTTTCGATCTGAAGCTTCCAAGGAAACGATTAGAAATAGAAATGATAGAATGGTGTGGTTAACCTAAAATGTGGTTAATCGACGCCGTGCAATTTGACAGATGGCGAATGGTGACATTCTATATTGGCTGCATGGTTGCTGATGGCGGGATTCTATGACGTCCATGGTGTAGTGTTTTGTGACATTTTACTGCGCACAAGTTTTGTATACAAAACTTCAACTCGAAAATAAAATGAGACCATGAATTTATTTAACTCTCGTTATCGTACGTAAATCTGAAAATTAATGAGATAATTGAATTTATGGTAACAATTAAATACATACAGTCGCCTTCTGCTTAGTGCAGTCCAAAAACATTTTGAAATTTCATTTTCAAGGTATATCTTCACATATTACTTTAATATGCCGTACAAGATATTCCAGGAATATTATGAGCGGAATATTCCAGAGATATTACGTGCGGAATATTCAAGGGATGTACCATAAAGAATATTCAATTTTGAATATCCTACGAATATTCTAGAAATATTCTATAAAGAATATTCTTTTTGGTATATTCTCAGCATATTCTTCTAGGAATATCCCTAGAATATTCGTATGGGAATATTCTCGGAATATGATGTATGGGATATAGATATTCTATGATATTCTATGAATATTCTAAGAATATCCGGAATATACCTATCCCATTTTTCACATTCAGGGAATATTCTATGAATATCCGGTGCTGTCTGGGTTTTGGGCACTTTTACGGGATATCTCCGTTATTTTTAACGTTAGCGGGATGCGGTTTTCGCGACAGCGTGCTACTTTTTTGTGAAACTAAAGATGGCGCAATCAGTTTTTGCATAGCCCTCTTAGTTTTTGCTATACAGGCTGGAAATGAAAAGTATCACTTTTTAATCACCTCCCGTATCTCAGTTGTGCTTGAACTTGGAGAAATGGTTGAAACGCATTCCCATAGATTTTTTTCCGTAGAATGCAGTGGCGTAGTCAGTTTTCCAATTACACTTTCCGTTTTTGAGTTATTGAGCAAACATATGTTTTTTTTTAAATGGGACACCCTGTATTTTATTTTTTATTCTCATCAAGCACAATCTCAGCTTTTCAAAAACATATTATTTTATGCATTTTAAAACCAAGCTCAGAATTCAAGATTTTGTAATTCAATTGTCGATAACTAAGTAGTAGCACAGAATACCTAACTACACAGAAGCGTCAGTAAGCGTCGGCACTTTGATCTTCAAGGGGCAAATTTTCGTGACCTATATTCTCTGTTAGGTAGTACATATGTCACTTTTGAGCGGCAAATTTGATTTGAATGGTCAATGGTTCACATAACAAAGGATTTTTAGTTTTTGATTTATCATTAATCAGAATCAAACCTTAAAAAAACAAACTCCAGCGGTCCAACGGGAAGTTTAAATTTAACGTTGACATATATACTACCTAGCATGGCACAAGCGTCATCACATAGAGTGACGCTTCTGTGTAGTTAGGTATTCTGTGGTAGTAGGCGATGACTGTTTATTAAAAACAAAAAATAAATGTCAAGATTCCGTTAGAAATCGAAAATAATGTTTGTATAATATCTACATCACATGATCTAATATTAAACTCAATTTAATTTGCAATTTTTTGAAAATTTAAATAATTTGAAAATAAATGCATTAAATAATATGTTTTTGAAAAGCTGAGATTGTGCTTGATGAGAATAAAAAATAAAATACAGGGTGTCCCATTTAAAAAAACATATGTTTGCTCAATAACTCAAAAACGGAAAGTGTAATTGGAAAACTGACTACGCCAATGCATTCTACGGAAACAAATCCATAGGAATGCGTTTCAACCATTTCTCCAAGTTTAAGCACAACTGAGATACGGGAGGTGATTAAAAAGTGATACTTTTCATTTCCAGCCTGTATTGCAAAAACTAAGAGGGCTATGCAAAAACTGATTGCACCATCTTTAGTTTCACAAAAAAGTAGCACGCTGTCGCGAAAACCGCATCCCGCTAACGTTAAAAATAACGGAGATATCCCGTAAAAGTGCCCAAATTGGGATACCCTGTACATCAGTTTTTGGAGTTTAGTTTACATAGGCTGCATGTCCCTACGACGTCTGAAGGGAACGCTCGTTCATTGTTGTAATTCATTATAATTAACCTATCACAACTCCGAAACCATAACTCCAAATTGTATCGTGCAGAAGACAATGTTGATCTGAATTGAATGTCTAAACTCTAAGGTCACTATTATAATAACTTCAAGCTTCAGTTTTGATTGACTGTTCCGGCTATAGAGCGTGAAAAACAAATAGACATACCTCACACAAAAAACACTACCCTCCTTCTGACGCAGTCGGTGAAAAGCATAAAAAAAACGGCAAACTGTAGGTAATCCTGGATACCTGGGTTTACTAATATAAAGCATAAATATTCGACAAAAGCACCCTGAAATTGTGGGACTTCTTCGAATGGAATAATAAGGCAATTTTTTTCGAAATGAACAGTAACTGAAGACAAGAGTATCAAATGAAAAAAGTTTGGTTCCGTGCTACTCGTTATGTTCAGTTGATCGTTCAGGTTTCATTTCAGACGAATTCTCTTCAATTTTCACTGCATCAATTTATATGAAAGTTAATAGGCGAAGCATCAAGTTACCCTATCTTATACCAGAAAATGATTGAAAAGCATCCTTGCTGTGCGGAAAACGTTATTAAAGAAACCGAAGCAAACTTTATAACGTTTCCAATTCCTCACGAGTCTCGAGATCAAACGGGGATAGCATATAATAATTATTAACGAGTTTGAGGACGCGAATCGTCTCCTCTCTCTGGATCCTCTTGCCAACTGAAATATTAAGCGGCAGTAATGATGAAAATGGTATACTTCCCAGAGCTGCAAACAGAGGGTAGATAATATCACTCATTTTGGGTTGACTACCGAGGACATGACAAAATTTGCATTTCCTACAATATTATTCTGTAATTTCCTCAGAGCGAATAATTCTATTTGTCCAACATGATCATATTTCTGTAATGCAAAGAACATAATCATGTTGGACAACATGCATTTATATCAGCGATCATATTATGGATAATTATGAGGTCGATCACTAATACGATGACTAGAGTGGAGAGTATATTTATTTTTTTCCTCCCTGTATTGTGGGCAACCTATTTTGGTACTGCTTCGACAAACGAAAGTTACTAAACTAGGTATTGGTTGCCCTCTACGACAGGATGTAAGTCAACTTACATCCATAGGGAAACACTATTCTTAAATTATAAACAACTTTAATTTTTGATTTCATCAACATATTACAAAAATCCAAACAAAATTCCGGTGATATTAATTCAAATGAGTATTGATGATACAATTCTTATAATCATTCACATTATTAACAAAATTTGGAAACACGTTTTCTCGTTTCTCCTAGGTGTGTATAACATTTTCTGACTCCACGGGTTGTTCATTCCTGTCATTGTTGAAGCAGTGCAAGAGACTTCTGGGTCTTATTGTATAAAATTCTATTCGCTACTTTTTTTTTATTGTTAAGGCTCTCAGCAACGTAACTACCCGAAATATTAGCGAATTTCCATCCACCATCTCGCTTGATAGCTAATATATCAATTTCCGTCATTCCGTGTTTGCTAATAAAGTTGCCTACGTTCTCTTTAAAGAGTGTCCAGTAATTTCAAGTTCTCAAACTTCAGAAATTTCGCAATTTCACTTGGAATTGACGAAAACGTATTTTTCTCCAATCATCAAAAAATGTTGACATTTTTCCACTATTTTCTGGTGTTATTTTGTTCGTGAAATTGTTCAATTCGCTCCGCTCATTTCACAAACTTTTTCACTTGAAATAACTGAATTTTGTTGAAGATATTGCTCTAGTTATGGTTCATTTTCTTCAATCAACAAATATTTAATATTATATCTGCTACAGACTTCTTGAAAAATATAAACATTTTATATTCTCGAGAGGAACGATTAGTTTGGAAAATGAAAGTATTTTGAATTTTCGCATAAAACTCGTCGTTCTCGAGATATTCCTGTTTTTCTCCGACGAAATCAGTTGAAAAATTCCTAGATATAATCATTATTTTGACTTCATTCCTGATGTATTTTGAATGCCATCGAAATCGATTTAACAATATTGCCACTTTCATTTCTCAATTGTTACGGAATATTGATGCTGATATATCCATTTTTGAGTGAATTCATATTATTATTATTTTCACATTTCCTTCGATGTTGATACAGATATACTGTGCATTGAAATGATTCCTGCATATTTGATGAATTGATCATTTCAACTCGGGTTTCAACTCGGTTTAGTTTTTTCAATTTTACCAAGATTTTAAAGCGAAAACGTAAACAGTGGTGCAAGAAGTGGCTACAAAAACGCAATTTATCTTCCCACATAAACTTATCGAGAGAGTTGGAGGAAGAACCATTAGATTTTCTCAATTATTTGCGCATGACTCAACCGGTGTACCAAAAATTGCTTTCGTTGGTTTCCCCATTGATTGTAACAGAAGATACAGTCATGAGAACTGCAATATCTCCACATGGTTGACTGATACCCTGAGACTTTAAGCCACAGGACGTTCGTACGAGTGCCTGAAGTTTTCTAAAAGAATATCTCCTCAATTTTCACTGCTGTTCAGATTAGAAATTGATACTCTCGGGGTGACTTGATCATTAAGAAACTCGAAGAGGTCATAGAACCAAAGCACCGGCTTGTAAATGCTGTCCACAGAGGCTCCAGATTTTTTTGACTCTTCAACTTTCTTTCTTTCTTTGCGATAAGTAGATCTAAGGCTGTTCATTTTGGCCAATTTCTCCTAATTTATGAGCCAGTCTAACTGACAGTTAGACTGTACGTGAGTGGCCGGCCTTCCATTGCGCGAGTCCATTGCGCGTAATTGACTCGCGCAACTGACTCGCGAGTCAAATTTCGCGAGTCAGTTTCGCTGCGAGCCAGTATCGCTGCGAGCCGATACCAGTCGGTTTTTGACCGCGATACAAAGAGCCTCGCGGCATTATTTTCGTGTCGTGGAAACGTGATGAAAATGAATCAGGACGAGTGCATTGTTTCTCTCTGGATAACTGGCGAGTGGTGGCCACAGAAATATAATAAATACAATTATTATATTTCTGTGGTGGTGGCTCACCCAATTTCGCGCAACGTTTCGCCTCGTGGAAATGCGTCAGGGCGAAACAGCGACTCGCGCATCAGCTTCGCGAGCCATTTGCGCGAGTCAATTTCGCCCAATGGAACAGCGCTCTTTAAGGTCGCAACTCGCAGCGGACTGACTGTAACTCCTTTTCACTACTTTGCGTTTCGAAAATATATTGATTACATAAGACTTCAGTTGCCCTGATATTGAACGATTATCGAGAAAAAAAAAGGTGAATTTGAATACTATTTCCATTTGTTATCCTCCTAGAAATAGCCAATTATTGGGATCATACTGGCAAATGCACATTTGGTACAGGGGGGATATTGCTACTCTTATCCATATAGCTTTGACGCTAATTGGAGGAGCAATTCATGGGTATCTGATTGTTCAATCAACAGTTAAGTGATAATACAAATGGGATGTTGATATCCTCCTGCAGCCAGAGTCCTAGACACTCTAATTGCCCCTGGTATCTCCTCGACACAACTAATTGCATTAACATGAAGATAGGTATGTTTGAGCTATAATCTTTTTCGAGTATTTTCAGAGGGAATATTTTTTTGAAAGGAGTAAATATTTCATGAACACCTCTTTCTCGATAGGTTGAGACATCCCTTGGCATACTCACTAACATCCTTATTCTGTTCATTACCCTCATGCCGAGAGTGACTGAGTCATGAGTGAGCACGGTTTTATTTCCTGCAACCGAATGAAGGTGTTATGGGCGCAGGCTGCTTTCTTTTTGGGCAACTCTGAGTGGATTTGACTGATATACAGTATGAAGACATGTAGATTCAATCTGGAATCGAAAACAGCCACCCTACCATTGAATTTCTTATAAGATACGTGAAAATTTGGAATTCTTCAATGAAAACAAATGTGATAAGAGTTATCACTCGCCTAATGTTCACAAGAAGAACGAAATTGAAATTTTTAATTACTAGATGAGTTGAAGTATTTCAACTACGGAAATTGCAGTCACCGATCAAATGTTGACTTTTGACATTGGAGGTTAGGTTCTCGAACCAATTATATTCATAGAATTATAAATATAGAATTTGAGCGTAGTCCCTAATAAGTTATACAAAAGTGTGGCAATCGTTCCCCTTAAATCCAGGGTCAGTCATCGCTATACGCATGCCTAGGGAGAAGAGAAGGGACATGTAATTATGTATCCATGGATACCATATGTGGCTCAATAAAAACAGAGACAAATAAAGAAACTGCATCCGCTTGACGCCACGATGCCCCACTCTCCGTTATCGCACATGCGCAAAAGTCTCACTGACCCTAGGCAGAGCCCTCTAGATGCTTCACTTTTGACTCCAAGGATCAAATTATAGGTAAAGAATTATGTGATTATATTATGCTTCTGTTTGAACACAGAGAAATACGCTAGATTATCGCTCACTACGGAAATAGCGGGCTATTCAAAATAACACCTCTTATTGAAAAAGCCTAAATGCCACGCCATTTTTAGCCACGATGACTAGTCCTTCGAAGAACATAATTCAGTTTTTCTTGAAGGTACAAAATTTCGACACATTGTTATTGATAATGATATAATTGCTGAGTACCTAAACTTGAACGTGATCTTGATATCAGGTAAACAAGTACGAAATCGGCAATGCAGAAAAATTGGCATCATGAATGAAATGAAAATGTTTCACTTCTCGACCCTTAGTATAAATAGCTATTTTCTGTGAGCGACTGGATACTCTTATCAACATTGCTGAAAGTGCAAATTCGTTTTCATGAATGTAATGGCTTTGTATGTCATCTCATGAGCAACAGTTCCTGAAAAATAATTCCCCCTTGCACATCCAAATATTTCTCACGCGCTGCAATAACTCAAACAGAAAGCAGTTTAAAAACTCAGACGATGTTCAACAAGCGCCCCTATAGCACTCGATAAATTCACGAATTTCATATCACGAACCCCATTATGGCCTCAAAGACATGAATCGCGTCAGTAGCTGACAGATTTTATATAACACAGGATATTAAAAAGAGGCAGACATGTTCAGATGATATAGTATACTCCAAAATGACTTCGCAGGGCGTTGATGCTAGGCTAAGTTTTGTCTCACTCCTTTTGTGCATGCATGCGATGTTTCGAGATGGTTCAGAAAAGGGTAGATGAATGGATTAATGGATATCGTATATATCGCGGAAGTTACTTCCTTTTTTCACTGTTTCAACATGTCATCAATTGAGGTTTAGTAAATCAAATTACAATGATACAAAATTCAAATCACCTTTACCCATAGAGTAATTATAATCAAGGGTTTTCATGGCTCGTATGGTACACATATACAGAGTGTAACAGCCAAATGGAATAAATTCGATCGATAACGAATAAATGAGGGGCTGTTAGGGAAAACGCTCGGACACGCGATTTGTAATTTTAAATGCGCATATTTTTCAAGAAAATAAAATTATATAGGGTGTTCCATGCGACCGTAGCCAATACCAACTTTCTTATTTCAAATACAACCCCCTGTATATTATTTATTTTTTGGATTCTTCAGAAAATTCTAGACATAATTCATGTACAATGTCATATAACTAATATATCTTCAACTTTTTCGGAAATATTAAGTGTTTTCAGATTTTTCACAAGAATTAACATTGGAAATTATTTAATTTCACAAATTCGATACATTACACTCAATACTTATTTCCCATTTACCCCTTGATATGAAGAAAGTGAGCAAAAATAATTACTGAGAAGAAATTAAAGAAAAACGCCTGAAATGTTGAGTAACGTTAGAAGACAATTCTACACCAGATTAGCATGTTGTCAAGACGTTCGCGGCGACCATTTTGGACATTTCCTACATTGACATTAATGTTTTTTTTATTTTTATTGATAATTAAGAAATAATCAGTATAACCCATTAGGTTTTTAGTGTAATGTACCGAATTTGTGAAATAAAATAATTTTTATTTGAAACGTTGATTTTTGCAATAAATCTGAAAACACTTAACACTTCCGAAATAGTTAAAGATAGGTATAGGACATTGTGCATGAATTGTGCAGAATTCTCTGAAGAATCCAAAAAATAAATGATATACAGGGATTGCATTTGAAATAAGAAAGTTGGTATTGGTCACGGTCACATGGAACACCCTATATAATATTATTTTCTTGAAAAATATGCGCATTTGAAATTACAAATCGACGTGTCCGAGCGTTTTCCCCAACACGCCCTCATTTATTCGTTATCGAATTTATTCCATTTGACTGTTACACTCTGTATGTAGTAGGTAGGGGAGAGTTCCTTTGAATTGGACAGCCCATGAACCGGACACTATAGTTTTCTACTACACCCGATAGTAATTGAGCATAATTTACGTAAATACCATTTTCGCAACATTGAGCCACGTCTCTTGGAAAATGGCTGAATCTGTGGCTCGCGTCTTGTGGACGAGGCATGCATTGAAAAATCCGTTGCCGGTAAAGTTAATATGTACGTACATTTGCGAAGTGAATAGCTACGTTTCTAGTGACGATAAGTTGCCGATTTTTTCATATAAACATCAAGTGATTATCCCTTATCAGACAGATATGTTAAATCATCGATATAACGATTTGTAGAAATTATATTTTCAGGTTTTTTATAAAAACCACATATCCCATGAATCGGACATAGAAAAATGACTGGAAATTGATGTCCAGTTCATGGGCTGCAATGTTTCCGATTCAAGGGAGATGTGAAAATATGATATGTAATTCAATATCAAACATGGAAAATACTGTATGTTTTCTCCGTTTGGTACTACTAAATGATTTAAACTACATATTCTCCTAGAACTTTATGACAGTATTCTATTGTTTCTGTACCATTGTCCACTTCATGGGAATAACTGTCCATAACAAGGGCAACATCCCATGAAATGGACATTTTATAAAATAAAGTAAGACTTATTGTTTCGAGTGACTAGCTTTTCTTTTTCTAGCTTTTTCTGAAAAAGTGAATCCACAAACCTCATGCTCATATTATGACGGTACAATTTGAAACTTTTTCATTTGAAATAATATTTCACACCGAAAATAATAAAATTGTCCGTTTCAAGGGAACTCTCCCCTACTCCTGCATTTAATACCAACAAAAATTTGCTGTTTTCTTTCTTTTCAAATAGATTCATGGTTGAGAATGATTGTACGTCATCTCTTGTTTCAACATTCAAGCTTTTGTTTTATGAATGCCTAATTTTGTGCCAAAAGATCGTTTTCTGCGGGAAGTGTAGATTTTCTTCTTTCATTAGGAGAAAACGGATGCTGAAGCTCATAAGGAATTTTGAACTGCTTGAAAACGTTTCGTGATTGGTTCCATCGCTTCAAAGGCCTTCGAAGGAGTTGAATTGATGATATTGCTCGATGTGTGTCGAAAGCAAGAAGAGTTTTCTTCAACATAAGGATATATCCGCCAAACTATTTCCAAGTGACTCCATGCGTTGGGAATGATTCAAAAACAGGGAACTTGGGTTTTCTTCATCCCATTGTGACGCATGATGAAAAATGGATCTACTACAGTACCCAAAAGCAAAAAAAGCGGCCCGGCCATGCGTTAACGTCGTCGCCTCGACCGTACAAGCTGCGAAGGTTATTATGAATATTTGGTGGAACCAAGTGGGTGTTATTTATTATGAGTTATTGGAACCCATTACTGGAAAACAGTATCGACTTCAATCGATGCGATTGAGCCGATAATTGCGCAAACTGCGGTCACAATACCAGCTTTGGCACGATAAAGCATGACAACGCACGGCCCACGTTTCTAAAATCATTGAAACCTATCTGGAAACGCTCAAATGGCATGTCCCACCTCACCCGCAGTATTCTCCAGCTATTGCGCTGTCAGATTATTACTTTTTCCGGTCAATGGCACGTCGCCTGGCACATCAGCAGTTCCACTTATATGAAGACAACAAATAATAACATGATTCGTAGATAGCCAATGAAAACATAGTTGCGCACCTATCGCATCTAACTCATTTTCGATGCAGATTCACTCAAAATTCGAAATTAAAGATTTTTACGACATCAAAATAAACTATGGCTTGGATTCAGATCCTTTGTCATGTAACAATGCAATTTTCATTCTGGAAACCTTACGTTCACCTATTGGATGCTTTTAATGTTCCCAATTAAGTGTTCATTAGAGATTCCCCCTCGTATTCCCTCATGATTACTTTCGGTAGTCAAAAATAAACACAACTGTAAAGCTTAATAGCTGTACGAATCGTGGAGTGTGAAATTTGAATATCGAGTTGGAACCCAGATAATCGACAAAGCTCGGTATAGTCTGACTTAATGAGTGCAGAGCCCCACAACTTCATCTAATTTTCGACTTCTCGGAGAGAGACGCGAAAACCCTGATGAGACCGAATCAAGCGGTATTTCTAGTCGGGGTTAAGTGATTCAAAGTGTCCTCCCTTGAGAGACATTCGCTATTATATTCATAGCGCGAGGATTTATCGAACCCTTCTCTTGAAACACCAGAGAATAAGGAATTAATCTCGAAGAACTCTAATGATGTAATTCAACCCTAGGTCGTTGTAATCGAGTGAAAATATCTCAAGCCGAATATTCGAATCATCCCTTTGAAATTTGTTGAAGTGAGATTGCTCCCCTTTATCATCGATGAGATCACTCGTTGGTTAAGTTCTGACTTCGGTTGTTTTGAATTCATTCCCTTCCTGTGGAAGAAAGCCAAGAGAAAATGTAGCGGGTGTAATTGATATTATAGTTTCACAGATTGGATAAATTGGGTTCAGAATTTATATGTATTTTTTCACCAATGAATATGCCTCTGTTAGTGTGCGAAGCATACTTTTTTCTTGAATCAAACAATATATGGCATGTGTTAAGAAAAGGCGACAAGAATCACACCGTATAAAAGAAAAAGATCTGTTTTCCGCTCCAAATCTAAGTGTAAGCAGAGAGAATGTAAACGGGTTACCATTCAATTAGCATATGATTCACGAGAACAGAACCTCTGAAAAAACTCTGTCTCCCCGTATATGTGTAGTGATACTGAATTCATTCGAAAAATATGCTGCAATCCATGATACGCCTGCTTCTTGTACTTGAAAATGAATGTTTTCATAGAAATGGATGCAAGATTCTTGAAATTATATCTGTAACAAGAACCAAGAAGAGAAACGAAAAGTAGCAGCAACAAAAATACCTCACCTTTCACGAAGTTCTAACTCTATCTTGGATCGAAAGAATCTTCTGTTTTTCACGTCGTTACAGGCCAATTATGTTGGAGGATAGATTTCAAGTGGTTATTTTCATCAAAAAATAAAACAGCAGGACCAAATTCAAACAGCTTCTGACACATCATTGTCATTCTTGACAATGACAGAATTCCATGTTGAATCTTTTTACTTCATTTCATGGTGGGATCCATTCCATTGCTTGTTATCGTAGGGCATCACTGGTTTACTTGCGTAAAAGTAATTTCGTGTGACTGATGGGATTCTGAATATCTTTCTGATCATCTTATTACCGTAAAACTAGGGCAGGTCGATCACTTTTACATTTGTTATTGCTTTGATTTATTAACGACCTGGGTAATTCTAGTGGAGCTTCATATTATGATACTTCAATAAATTTTCCATTTCAAACGATAGATTAAGGTTATTGATGTTTTCCGAAGATAAAGATTGTTCTTATCACCTTTGATTTGTTTTACTTGCATACCCGTCAATTACACTCAGCCCACTTCCACGGCGGGAGCAGCCCATTTCCCTGCCTCCCCCAGAATCCACGGTGCCCCCCCCCCCCTTACTGAAAAACACATTTGTTTTTCCTTGCTCGTTTTCCACTGTGCCCCCTCAGGCCCCCCCCCCCAGGAAAAAAGGCTAGCTACGCCCATGACTAAGAAATGCATAAAAGCATCGTAAATTTAATCCTATTCCAATACGAATGCGAAATTCGATAACGAGCGACGAAGGAGCGAGTTTTCGAACGCATGGGTGTTGGAATTGCATTCGGCAACGAGTATTAGACGATATTTTCTCTATTTCAGTCAAATTTCGTGAAATACTGTTGAAATTCAATGAAAAATTCAGATTATCAATCCTAGTGACTTTTGTGTTGTATCTTGGCAGTTGGTGACTGTTACGGAATTGACATTTCCGAATTGACGTGTGTTGAAAATTGATAGGATCGGAAGTCATTGTTGACGACCCCGAAACGAAAAATATAACCAAAACAATGCTGTAATGAGTTCGTTACTGCACTGTTTTTAGTACTGTAATGAACTCATTACGATACTGAAATAGAGAAAAAAATTATATGATAACTGCTATTTTTTAAATGGTACACCATGTATTCTATCTTCCTAATCGGAAGAGTTCTTTCTTCTGATTTCAAAAATATAAACTTTATGCAGGTTATTCTTGGCATTTTTCTAATAATTAAGGTTTTTTCGTCTGAATCAAAGACAGCTGTAGAACGCCACACGACAAAGATGCGATTTCTTTATGTCAGAGGAACCGTGGATAATGAAAAAACCGATATTTATTTCATTCATTATATTCATCGACTAAATGTTAAATTAAGTGTTCAAAATGGCACCAATTCACTTCTACACAAAGTAGATATCTTCTTATTAAGTTTTTGAAGGTTTTCCTTACTATTTCTGGATTATTATTGAGGTTGTCAAATGCGAACACGCCAGTCGTCTGATCGTAGGCCAATTCTGGTCTCATCCGAAAATAAGACATTTTTCCAATCTTCAATAGTCCAAATTTCATGCTCCAAACACCAATTAAAACGGTCAACTTTATTTTGCCTTGATAGTTCTGGAACTCTTAACGCTCTTCTCTTGAATAATTCCCGAGCGCGAAGTCTTTTTCTGATAGTTTCGACAGAAACACTAACACCTGTAGCTTGCAAAAATTGCCTTTGAAGCTCTGAATGAGATACTGCGGGATTTCTTCTTGCTGTTTGGGCTAAAAAGCGATCCTGCCTTTCTGTAGTTACTCTTCCACGACTTCTTCTCGGCCTATTCTTTATTAGGGTTCCTAACTCCAGAAAATTTGCATAGGTTTTTGAAACAACCCCTTGTGTAACCCCCACCGTTCTTGCAATCTGTCTTTGTGACATACCTTGTTCTGCCATAGTAATAATTCTTCCTCTCTGGACTTCCGATAACCCCACATAAGGCATTATTTTTTTTACTTCGCAGAGAAACAAAATATAAATTCACTGCGACGTTCGAACGAAATGGTAAAATCGACACTGCAAAGCCAAATCTTATCAGGTGCTTATGAACCTAACTGTTTTTGTGAATAAACACATGCACTTTTTATTTGCTTCTAACGAAAAAGATCAAAACAATATTTCATCTTAATACTGGGTGATTCCATATATAAGTTTGGTTGTGTGTATATATGTATTTTTGAAATCAGAAAAAAGAGCTCTAACGATTAGGAGAATAAAGTACAGGGTGAACCATTTAAAAAAATAACAGTTATCATAAATTTTTTAGTTCTACGATGCTTTTATGTATTTCTTAGTACTGAATTCGGAATGCCCATAAGAAAAACTACAAATTTGCCCATTTGAATTCAAATTTGTACGATCAATATCAACTGAGATAGCTATTGAGTAAAATATAAACAATCACCCTGTACATGTGGTCAGGAATTCACATTTAAATACTTTTCTTTTGAGTCTATATTCAATTTTCCATCATATCAAACGGTTCTACGCAATTGAAAATCAAAATTTTGTTATGCCAAGCCAAGCGTTGTCCAATGACGCTACCATTTACTGGATTATTATCGAGTATGTCAATTTTTTCCACTATTCTGAATTTAATGTCTGCACGCCGTTAATGGATTTCTCCTTATATCACTAAAAATTGATCGCAATAAACATTGAAATTTCTTCATTTTTCCATCCGCTCGAGGCAATTTTATAACTCTCAACGTAATTGAAATGATGTGGTCAATATTTCGAAAATCACTTCTTACTCATGAAATAATAAAAACTCCAAACTTCTCGACAGCACATCTTCCCTCGCTTTATTTGAGGGTGGCATCCGTACCTTCAGTTTCCTAGAGAAATGGTCACGGAGGATTCAAGTAGCGTGAAACGCATCCGCATTTAATAATGAGTGCACGAAGCGGAATTAATGAGATATGAAAAAATACGAGCTCTCGAGTTTTCTCAGGTTCTGAGAGGTTCCACCCACCATACCGAGCAGAATTTATAGCGTCCTGTAGGAAATTAAATTTGCTTTAGTACTCTTTGAACTTTCTCTCCTATTCTCTGCTTAAAGGCGTTTGGATGTTCCGGTTAGTTACGGAACACAAAATCCAGCGTGTGATGGAGGTTGTTTCAATAATAGTTTGTGAAAAGCACCCCCTTTGTGATTCGACGGAAGAGCGGCTTTCCACCAATCAGGGGTGTTATTACTTAAAGAAAAAGAAAAGGTGTTATTTTGAATTTTCAAGATCTTTCTCCGGAAAGGGAGAAAGTGTGGGATCGGCCCAAACGCAGTAGCGTCGGGACTTAGTGTCTAATAATTCTCCAGGGAGAGGGATGGTGAATGAAACTTTTGAATTTAAATTTGAGATATACAGGGTGTCCCACTAGTGCCGCAGCGGACGATTTACGCGTAACGGTCTGAGATTGGCAAATTTTTTTGATGCAGACTTGATCTACTACAAGAAGAGCACAACCTAAAAATATTTTCGAATATATCGGGTGGCCCACAAAAGAGGAATAGCGGGTGACTTTGTTTTTTCAAATGGGACACCCTATATTCAATAGTGTTTTTCAATTCTCTGAAACTTCCTGCATGCTTTCGTATACTTTTCACATATTTTTATTCGATAGTTTTCGAAATATTGGCCATTTTGACAAAAAAATGATACTTGTAGAGGCTATGTTATCCAATTATATTTCACGAACCCTTGCACATACCAAAAACAGTTCTATATGGATTGAAAGACAAGACTTCAAAGTATCCTTCCCAGGTATGATAAAGCATCTTCAGCATACAGAGTGTCCACAAAAATATTATCAACATGACGAATTTCAAATCGATTTTTCTCCCTTTTTTCAAATGCAATGCATATAATTTTTTCTCATCATTGTAATCACCATTCATTTTACTTCATTTTTTGTCAAATACATGATACGCATATCTCTAACGGAATAGGATTTTTGAGCGCTATTTCGAAATGTTTCCCTATAAAATTCACATATATCTACCTTCGAATTCAAATAGCAGATTTGGCTTTTCTGTGGTTATTGGGAACTGTCAAATTATTCCCCTCAGAATTAGCATCATTGAAGCTTTAATTCATATTATAGCGAAATGAGGAACTAGAAGATTTTGATGTATATACTCAAAAATGTGATGAAATCAGTTACTGAAGACAAAAACTTGCTTTCTGTACCCATTTTTCAAAAAACATTTTTGATAATTTTCTATGTTTCTACTTGGAACGTCGAATTTTTCAAAAATTTCAAACAAGCTTTGAGCTTGCGAGCTTGAAGATCTGCGTGCGTGTCTGTGAAACTTATGAATATCATTTTTTCGAAGAAAGTTGTATAAGGATAAGAGCAGGCACTTTTTTGTAGCCTGAAGTTTCTAAACTCGTTTTATTGAAGCATTCATAACTTGTACATTCGAACTCATTGGTATTTTTTGAATTTTCACATCATTGTGTGAGTATTCATCCAATCCGTAAAAACTGTGATGATTTGAATTGAAGCTGCAATGATGTAAATTCTGAATAGAATAATTTGACAGTTCCCAATAACCACAGAAAAGCCAAATCTGCTCTTTGAATTCGAAAGTAATTGTGAATTTGGAGGAAAAACTCTAAAAAATCCTATTCCGTTAGAGATATGCATATCATGTATTTGACAAAAAATGAAGTAAAATGAATGGTGATTACAATGATGAAAAAAAATTATATGCATTGCATTTGAAAATATGAAGAAAAATCGATTTGAAATTCGTCATGTTGATAGTCTTCTTGTGGACACTCTGTATGCTGGAGCTGCTTTATTATGGCTGGGTGAGATACTTTGAAGTATTGTCTTTCAATCCATATGAAACTGTTATTGGTATGTGCAAGGGTTCGTGAAATATAATTGTATAACAAAGCCTCTACAAGTATCATTTTTTTGTCAAAATGGCCAATATTTCGAAAACAGTCGAATAAAATATGTGAAAAGTATACGGATACATGCAGGAAGTTTCAGAGAATTGAAAAAGACTATTGAATGTAGGGTGTCCCATTTGAAAAAACAAAGTCACCCGCTATTCCTCTTTTGTGGGCCACCCGATATATCGGAAAATATTTTTAGGTTGTGCTCTTCTTGGAGTATATCAAGTCTGCATCAAAAAATTTTGCAAAACGCAGTCCGTTACGCATATATCGTCCGCTGCAGCACTAGTGGACACCCTGTATATTAGGACCAAAGCAAAAAAAACAATTTTACACTCGTTATTTATATTCCAACAAATTAAATTGTCAGAATATTCAGTCGATTTCTCAAATCGAAAGAACTTAACAAAACCAAATCAAATTATAACATAAACTTCAAATTGAAAAAAAAATTTAAAGTGCAGTGCAAATCCCAATTATAAAAACATATTCAAATTGTCAAAACTTAGGGGTTTGTTAACCATAACCGCAACCATGGGATGTTCTCAAAATAACACAACTTCAACTTTCAAATACTTGAGCGACATCTCAAAAAAACAATAAAATTCTAAGACAGACTTGTGGTAGATTTCGGGACTATGGACTCAAAAAGATATTCGGCCTTGCATGCAGCTTTCTCAATACTCAAACAAGCTAAGCATAGACAAAAATACCCAACCTCTTCCTTGTGCAGGAAATCCTAGGGATGAGGAAAATTTCCTGAAAAACAAGAGAAACACAAAAACACGTCACCAACTCGCTATTCGTAGATTAATCTCACTCCCGTTCTACCAACGAGACGCAATCTAAATAATTCTAAGTAATTTCAAAGACCTTTTATTTTCGACTTAACACTTTTCAGTCTCCGCTTGAGACTACTCTTCCAAAAATAATACCAAAATATTTGAGTTATCCTATCACCGTTCTCGAGACAACTCCAAAAACTGAATTACTTCTTAAACCTTCCTTAAAACCGTATCAAAAATGTATCAAACGAGTCAGCTAAGAACAGTGAACTCTATACTTGTATAGAGTTCACTGGCTGAGAATCTTTCCGTTTTAGATTTCTCCAGCTGCTCCTCAACTTCCGATTCAACCGTACCTGTTTTTGTCTCCGCTTTGAGACCGTACTTCTAAACACTGAAGTACCTACACTACCTACCCTAAAACCGTACTATCGTTAGTTTCCGAACCGTATTCCCGAGTACCCTGGCAACCTTTCCGTTTAAGATTTTTCCAGTTACTGCTTTTTTCGTCTCCAGAGTAAATTAAAGATTCCTCTTCTTCGTTTTCTCGGAAAACCAATCGAATTAAAGGTTTTCCTTCGTCGATGTTTCAAAACCAATGAAATTAAAAATTTTTCTTCTTCCCACCTTCCGTAGGTGGGTTCTGAAAGGATGACGTGGTTTTCCATGAAAGTTTCGGGTACTGCCACGTTACAAATACCACGGTTTTAGCCTCGAGTTTTTCTGCCGTCGTACGCATTTACTGCTACCGATTTCGTGGAACGATTTTCTAATATCTTCAGAGTTCCACGAGGAACTTGAGCCGAAAATCAATAATTTCAATCGTTATCGTCTCGCCGCACATTCCTGTAACATACCGATAGCGGCAAAATAACTTTCGTACCCATGCATATAAATTTCAGAAGTCTAGCATGGTCAACCAGAATATTTCAATTCATGGTTCATGGTATTGGCGAAAACTGAAAGTTAGGTTATTTCGTCTGGGATTTCGTGCTATTACTCCATCCGTAGAAATTTTGAGATATCGAGTATGTATTTCATAATTTTTTTGCTGAAACAAAACTTTTTTATGAAACGAAGAAGAACTTGGCAACTATTCAGAATGATTTTGTCATGCATAAATTGTGCTATTCTTAAATTTCAGACAAATTGATATTAGAAATTTATTTGAAGTTTGAGGTTCCAAGCCTTGACGTATCACTCTCCTCAATTTCACAAAAAATTGATGGTTTGAAATCAGTAAAAACTTTCCACATAAAATCTTCAATATTGAACCAAATCGGACGACAGTGTAGGAAATAGGGTTTTCATGGTTTCATGGTTAAATTATAGACCAAACTGAAGATGCTTGACAGTGACACAAAACACGAAACGTGCGTGAGCTGTGAATCTCCGAAAAAAACATGAAAAACGTCGATTTTTTCGACTTTATGAAAAGGGAATTGCAAATTGTGAATTCAAGAGAAGGAGATGCTCACAAGCGAGCGTGAGGAGCTTGTCAGAGATGGCGCTACCCAATCAGCCCATAATATTGAATAAATCTACGCTTCATTGAGTTACAGAGCTGATGAAGAGGTGGCGAAGCAAATTTTAATACCAATTCTCTTTTAAAGACATATTTGGGTCAATACGAACAAAGTATTCATATCATGTGAATGCTTAAAAAGTGATGCATCAAGGAAATCTCACATCGAAAGAAGCAATTTCAACATTTTTATTGTACCTACTTGTGAATAATTAACATTATGTATTCTATATTTTGATATTTCAATAATATTTCATGACTTTTTTCGAAGCTGGCAGCAATATTGAAGATAGATGGAGTTAAAAATAATGACAATATGGAGAGTTGTTATATTTTTATTTGCGTTCCGAAATTGTATTTTAGAATCAATATTCTGCTAATTTCAATACAAAGTTTGAATAAAAAGATCTGCTACTTCCTAGTTCGTTTATTGGTGACTAGTTTCGCTCAAGAACATCTGAGCATCATCAGACCAGTCCCACTAAAAATCACAAAATACAAGAGTTTCGATATAACATACCTATTACAAACCAATATTTCCTCACCTGAACTCTCAACCAGATTCGTCAATAATTATTGAAAAGGTACAGGTATTCATGGGCGTAGCTAGCCTTTTTTCCTGGGGGGGGCCTGAGGGGGCACAGTGGAAAACGAGCAAGGAAAAACAAATGTGTTTTTCAGTAAGGGGGGGGCACCGTGGATTCTGGGGGGGGCCGTGCCCCCCCAGGCCCCCCCCCCCTATCTACGCCCATGCAGGTATTATTCTTAGAACACATCAACACAACTTTATCTTCAATTTCTTATCTTCTTAAAATGGCTACAACTAACATAGAAAAACAAAAACTAGAATCACATCAATATATTCCCAATACTATTTGTTGGTTTAAAAGATATTTTTATGGTGGATTTTTATGGAAGATTTTAGAAAGAGCATCCACCATAAAAATATCTTTCAAACCAACAAATAGTATTGGGAATATATTGATGAATAATAAGGACAAAGATGATAAACTGACCAAGAACGGAGTATATAGGTTGACATGTAACACATGTGGGGCTTATTATATAGGAAGAACAGTGAGGACTTTTGAACAGAGAATAAGAGAACATTTGAGAATTTTAAGGTTGGGAAATAACAATGATAGCTCGCATTTTGGAAACCACTTATATGAATATCAACATGAATTTAAAAAAGAGGATAATTTTGATATCTTACATGCTAATGTTAATAGTTGGATCATTGATGGTTTAGAAAAATTTGAAATTTTAAAACATAAAAAATTTAATGATAATTTGATGTTGAATGCTCAGATTTTTGGTAGTGATTGTCTGATGAAATGTTTATTATAGAATAATATGTCAAAAAAGTCTGTATTGTTTTCTGTGATTCTAGTTTTTGTTTTTCTATGTTAGTTGTAGCCATTTTAAGAAGATAAGAAATTGTAGATAAAGTTGTGTTGATGTGTTCTAAGAATAATACCTGTACCTTTTTAATAATTATTGACGAATCTGGTTGAGAGTTCAGGTGAGGAAATATTGGTTTGTAATAGGTATGTAATATCGAAACTCTTGTATTTTGTGATTTTTAGTGGGACTGGTCTGATGATGCTCAGATGTTCTTGAGCGAAACTAGTCACCAATAAACTAACTAGGAAGTAACAGATCTTTTTATTTAATAAATAACTTCCTACTTGGACATTATTATTTATTTTAATACAAAGTTTCAAATCTAGAAAGATCAGACTGATCTAAAGAAATGAGTGACAATAAACAAATTATTAACGAAAAACCAGAAAACCCGACTGCAAAAACATTCAGGGAAAAAAAGGCCTATACTTAATCATTGAAATTTTGTGTAGGTAAGTAATGTTTTTTTCGCTACCTACCTGAGCAGTATTTGGAATATTCCTCAATATGAATAAGACGTGAGTATGCTATAATGTATATTACAGGGGGGGAAGAGATGATATCTACCTTTATTAATTTTCACAATATATTTCATACTTTTTCATTTTTTCCCGCCTGCAATACTTAATTTTTTCAGTTTATCCAAATTATAAGCGTTGGTTCATGGTGAGTTTACTGTCGATCGATTGACTCGTATACTCTTCGACATCGCCAATTACGGACCATAAAACGAAATATGAAAAGTCCGATATTTTCCGTTTTAGTTCCCAAACTTTGTGTGATGTAAATCTCAGATTGTGGAACATTGCTCGAATGGATTTGGTGGTCGTGTAATGTTAGTTCCTAATGAAGTTGGTCATTCGAAGCAATTAAGCCCTGAGCGCGTCGTATTAACCAACTCCACCCGACCAAAAATAAAACGAGATAGATAGAAATTTCCCACTTCTCTGAAGCGATAAGGACTCCCAGTGTTAGAGTCCGAGGAGGGATTGGAATTCCAGAAGAGATTCCCAAACGTATTTATCAACTGGACGTTTCACATAACTCAGGGTTATAATGGGGTACAACTATAACGGTTTAAAGTAATTTTCGGGAATCAGTTTCTAAGCCTTTTGATCGAGTGTATGGAAGCATAATGCGACCTGTAGCACGATGGGAGTTGTAGATTAAACTTTTGCTAATTGAGTATTATACGTATCAGCAAACAGAAATGCATACCTATTCATATAACGAACAATCGCCGCAAAGTGCCACAAGTATAATTTATTGATAGCATAAGTTTTCCCATTTTCTGAATGATATAAGAAACAATATTTCAATTTTGAATAGATTTATTAATTATTAAAGACAGTAAATTGATTGATAGAAATAACTGAATCCATCAAAGAAAATTCTGACCTACGATAAGAGTAACTGCAGCTATAATTCTCGCTAATTGAGTTAATGAGACGAGCTCTAAGCGAGTTTTGTTAATCATCCAAGTGAATAATAGTCAATGCAAGTGGAATACTTCTTCCATGACTCTTGAATAATTATTTTTGAATTAATCAGTATACCTACATATTTATTTATTCCAGAAATGGCTGACTCATTAATCACTTTTGATTAATGTCTGTCATAATGCTTGGGAACGCATGCATGCATCAGGAGTACCATACAATGGTCGTGGACAATAGTATATATTCTAAACCTAGTTGCAGTTTGCGAGTTTTCGAAAGCATGAGTGTTGGAATTACATTCTGCAACGAGTATTAGACGATATTTTCTCTATTTCAGTCAAATTTCGTTGAAATTCAATGAAAAATTCAGATTATACATCCTAGTGACTTTTGTATTGTATCTTGGCAGTTGGTTCACTGAAGAAAATTGACATTTCCAACTTGACGTGTGTTGAAAATTGATAGGATCGGCAGTCATTGTTGACAACCACGAAACGAAAAATATTACTAAAAACAGTGCTGTAATGAACTCATTACCCTATCGCATTGACACAGAGTATAATATTTGCTAAAGAGTAACGAAGAAAAATGATTTTGTAGGACAGTACCGTAGATTCTAAAGGAGAAAAAGTTTTCATTTCTATAGTAGGTCTCTGTTGATGCGGGAAAACTAAAATTTTTTAAGGTATCCTAACATGTGTGAACTGATAGGCAATACCTATAGGCAATAGGAATTTCACCAAACGTTCCGCCTACAACTGCTGTAGGCATCTTCAGAGGTTTCTCGGTCGAAGGTTGTACGACGACGAATGACCGCTCCGAACCGCTGGCGCTGGTGAGACCGGTCGGTTCATCCTCTCCGCTACGGACAGGTTTGAACCGCTTAGGTGAAAACAAAGAACACGAACGGTGTTGTCGACTGTATCAAACGGAGAAGTCTGCACCCGCGGAACGTGCTTTGGCGGATGGATACAACTGTTCGCTGAAAAAGAGGTAATTTCCAACATCAAAAGTTACTATCCTAGGATGATTATGGAAGCCAGCAGCCCCTCATAGCCCACTCCTGGACAAAGGCCTCCCCTTCTGTTTTCCACTTTCTTCTGTCCTGAGCTTCTCTCTTCCAGTTTTTTCCTAGTTGGTCGGTCATATCATCTACCCAGCGTCTCTGTGGTCTACCTCTTTTCTGTTTTTGTTCTCTCGGTCTCCACTCCAACAAATGTTTAGTCCACTTATTTTCTCTATCTCTGGCTTCATGTCCTGCCCAGCTCCACTTCAGTCTGACAATCCTGACGATGACGTCTTCGACTTTCGTTCGTCTCCTTATGTTGTCATTTCGAATTCGATCTCCCAGGCTCACTCCCAACATGGCACGTTCGATAGCTCTCTGTGTTGTTCGAAGTTTGTTTGCTGTGTTTACAGTCAGAGACATAGTTTCCACCCATATGTCATAACAGATGGATGTCATAACGAAGTTGAAAACTTTTGTTTTCAAATTCAATGGTAAGTTCGGATCCCGCAAAACAAACCCCAGTGTACCCGTCGCTGCCCAAGTCATACATATGCGTCAATGCGTCTTTCAATTTCGGCTGTCGGGTTTGCTCTTCCCAGTTTAATTGTATGGCCCAGATATACAGGGTGGCCCACCCCAGACGCGGTTCTCATTTTGAGGCAGTAAATGAAGACATTTTGGAAATTTTTTTTTCGTAAAATGTGAAGGACAATCAGATGCACAATTCAAAATTGTTTTCACATATACAGGGTGTTCGATAACGAAGATATAGACCATAGTTACACTTTTTTAAATGGAATACCCTATATATAAATTCAAAAATTGAATGGCAAGCTCAAATAATGATGAGTTTATAAAGACCATTTTATGCCTTAGAAGAACCATTGTAGAGAAAATGGCGAAAAATCGAAAAAAAGGAATATTTTTAATTTGCAATTAATGAATAAACCCTTCAAGCCAACGAGACAGACAATGTTTTTTCATGTAGACATATTGGCTACCCTTATGCAGAGGAAAAAAATTTAACTCTTGAATATACTGAGTGATCATAATTAATGTTCAAACATTAACTACAAATAATGGTCAAAAGCTTTCTTATTTCAAATGGCACACCCAGTATTTCTGTACCTTGTTGAACGTAAAAATTAATATCGAAACTATCTTCCTTGGGTTTCCCTATACCTAAACCTGATAGCTTTCGAGTTATTTTCGATTTTTAATTCAACTAGTTAACCTACTATTATGATTAGCGATATTCATATAAATACTTGAAAATATTTGTGGGGAAATGCTTACAATATTATTTGAAATCTGAAAAACTCATATGAAGATCTCAATAATGGTGTTGCAGTCACGCAAGATTTATTATTTCTTTATAAATGATTATCTACTGTTTTTCTTGATATCAATTCTTGTTTCAATTATTTTCAAATTAATTTCGCCTAGAAGGTATTGAGGGTCATTATCATTCAATTTTTTCCGGTACATGCCCTTAAATTTGTCTTTATTCTTATCGTTTTGAAGTTAAGCCATACGTTCAAAGAATCATGTAACAAACGATTCATTCAAAAAAAATATTTGCTCGTGTCTACACGAAAAACATTGTCTGTCTCGTTGGCTTGAAGGGTTCATTCATTAATTGCAAATTGAAAATACTCCTTTTTTTCGATTTTTCGCCTTTTTCTCTACAATGGTTCTTCTAAGGCATAAAATGGTCTTTATAAACTCATCATTATTTGAGCTTGCCATTCAATTTTTGAATTCATATATAGGGTATTCCATTTAAAAAAGTGTAACTATGGTCTATATCTTTGTTATTGAACACCCTGTATATGTGAAAATAATTTTGAATTGTGCATCTGATTGTCCTTTACATTTCACGAAAAAAAAATTTTCAAAATGTCTTCATTCACTGCCTCAAAATGAGAACCGCGTCTGGGGTGGGCCACCCTGTATATGTATATTCATCAACTTTTTCCAACTCTATATCACCCAGTATGAACTCCCCCTGACATCACCTTGGTTTCCGAGATGTTCATCGTCAGTCCTATTTCCTCTGAAGCCTTACCTAGGTCTCCCAACATTGTTAACAATTCGGCGGCAACCTTGCTTATCAGCATAATGTCATCTGCGAATAGAAGGTGTGTAAGACGTTTTCCATTGATGTTAATGCCTTTGTCATCCCAATTGAGCTTCTTAAATAATCTTCGAGAGTGAACAATTTTGGGGATATTGTATCTCCTTGACGAACTTCTTTTCCAACTCGAATTTATCGTACTGAAACCTTTTCGAAATCCGGCCTGTTCAGTTGGTTGGTATTCATCAAGTTCATTCGAAATTCGATTCATTAT
Source organism: Adalia bipunctata (assembly GCA_910592335.1). Lineage (NCBI taxonomy): Eukaryota > Metazoa > Arthropoda > Insecta > Coleoptera > Coccinellidae > Adalia > Adalia bipunctata. Next base: position 35,461,357 of record OU342948.1, read on the forward strand.
TATCTTTGTCAAGAGTTTGTAAGAGTGTGGAAGAAAACTAATTGGCCTATACTTGGCAATGTCGAGTTTATCTCCGTTTTTAAAAGCAAAATTTCTTGGGCACTTATCCATGAATCCGCTATGCTCAGATCTCTGAAGCACTTGTTCAGGAGATTCTGTATGGAATCCACTGCAGCAGCACCTTCCCTCTTCACATCTCGACATTAATTCCACACTCTCCAGGCTCTCGTCCATAATTTCTTGACCACCATTTCCATATCTTTTCTTCTAGAGGGTTCATCTGCATTTCAGCAAGCCTTTCTTTGGGTTGTAACTTTCGTTTTAGTTTTCCTTGATATTTGTTTAAGTTCTCCTCTACCTGATCTAGTGTGGGGGAGCGATCTGACTGTGCCAATTTTATCCTCTCAAATGATAGATCTACTTGAGAATATTTGTGATAAAACAGTTTTCATCTCGTTGATGAGGAATGTTGTATTAGGGTATTGAGTATTTCAGATTGTATCCTTTCAATTTGTGCTGAAGTTTATCCAGTTATTATACAGGGTTTATTTTGAGGTGAGGCTTTTCTTTTGACAGATGGTAGAACTCATCGAGAAATAAGTCATTTTACCAAAAAAATTTTAAATGAAATATGCCCCTGTTTGAGAAAATGGAACTATTATATTATATTATATATTTTCTAGTTTCTATAGTTGAATCTGTAAATTCCTCAGTCCTAACCTGCTCCCTCGCCTGCTCCTCCATAGATATCAACATCTCTCGTTTTTTGTCTTCTTATCTATCTAATTAACTGATTTGCAAAAAATTCTGGTGCGTAGAACAGATCATTTTGCCATATGCCGCTTTTTTATAAATTTTTTGAATTGAACATTTCATACAGGGTGTCCCACGGTCGAGTGCCTATTAGACGTTTCTGGAAAACGTAATATTTTTGGAGCCTGAGCACTTCCGGTTATACCAGGAGTGGAAATAAATTTGTTCAAAAAATATTTTTTTCAAAATTTTCGTTTCTGATATGAAACCATATTGAAACCATTGTATTCTTTCGAATAGTTTTCAAAATATCGGAAAAAAAACCTGAGAAAACTTCGAATATTCATAGTCAGTGTTATGTCCATTATTCTTATTCTGAACATTCTGAGTGTAAACAGTTCTCACAACGTCAAAGTAGAAGAATGTGGAAAGGTCATGCATCTTTTGAATTTCATAAATATCATCACAGGGTGTTTCAAATTTTGTGTCGAAAACTGTGATCGACAATTGAACATAACTTCTGTTTTTCAAATTAGAACCCCTTTTTTATGATTGCGTTGGATTCTGCGAAGAAAAACGGTGATAACACTCTCAGATGTTCTTGCTCCTAAATTCAGTAATTGCCGAGATATTTGAGCTTTTCTGGATTCATGTTGTACGTACAGTCAAATTCATCGAATCTGAAGAGATTCGATGAATATTCTTATAAAACCATAGTAACAACTAATAATTAGACCTGTCACCTGTGAATTATTAATGGAATCATTTATATATTTATATTCACAAAATATGTCATGCCTCCCCCCTGCGGGCGCCCATGATAGTAACCATTGAAGTGAAATCAAGAAGGCCTAAAATCAGACCTGTCACTTGTGAATTATTAATGGGAAAATTTATCTTCTATGGGCACAGAATATTCTCATGCGAAAGATAAGATGAATTTGACTCTACGTACAACATGAATCCAGAAAAGCTCAAATATCTCGGCAATTACTGAATTTAGAAGCAAGAACATCTGAGAGTCACTGTTTTTCTCACCTTGAAATAATACCTCGTTTAGGCAACTCTTTGTGAAACACCCTGTAGACCCTTTTAGTTAGGTTACATTCTCCCGACCGGATATCCATAACCTACCTATTTGAAAGAGAACGTTAGTGAAGACGCCAAATAATGGGTTCTTTCATCATTTCGGCGTATTTTTATATTCATACGCCATCATCTGCCTCTATTCCTATTTTTAATTGAAATGGAACGCAGTGTTGTTCGAAATAATTATTTAGTTGGTTTCGGTTGTGCGTCATTGATTATTGCTTGTCCAATTAAAGGCTATATTATTATCATCATGTATAACTGATTTCGAGTGATGTGAATATATTCCAATAAATAATGGCTTCGTTCGATGAAAAGAAGCAAAAATTGGATAGTTCAGTAGAGTGGGATGAATTCTCTACCCAAACTTTCTGAATAAACAAAATTAATTGATTCAAAAATATCTGTTGTATGTATGTATGTTGTATGCAATTAATTATGTACTATGAATTCTAAAATATTAAATATGTGTTGAAAAGGACTATTCATTGCAATTTTATAGTCTGTTTTGTGTCCGTAAAAGCAATTAATTTCTAATGAAAAAATATACAACATATAGAGCATGTACGAATTTTTTGTTTGTTTGGGGATATTATGTCACAAGCCTTTTAAAGATCACAACAAACTTAAAATAATATACAGCCGTTTTATTGGTATAACATGCCCACAGAATGACATTACCTCAATTTTTCAGCACTTTCAAGAAACAATTTTTTCTTTCATTTTTGGAAACGGAGAAAAGTTCTAAGTCCACCTTTAATTTTCGACAAGAAATAACCATCGGAAAAAAATATCCTGTATAAACCGATATAACTCACAGGTACTTCATATGATACGTCGCATGGTTTCCCACCGGTGTAAATGGTGGGATGCGATAACCGGGTCGAACAAACATGAAGGAAATCTTTTCTAGAGCAATGTTGTGATTGAAGGGGAAAGTGATTATTATAGGTGTTTTTCTTCGATCTCGCCGAGATGATTATGTGAAGACTTTCAGTGAAATGATGTTATATATACCGTGTAGTGTCAAGTTCATAAAATTTCAAGAGGACAGATTATTTGATGCTATGTATCATTTTATTTTTCATTAATCTCAAATTTATACGCGGTTTGTATCGATATTCATCATTCATATAGCTAAATTTTGTACCTATTCCATTGGCATTTATTTTAAATATGAATCGATAAACTTTGAATAGAAACGGTGCAGTTAAAAATCATTTCAGAATTATTTTCTTATGACGTATCTCGGATTCCTCGGCGTCCGTCTCGTATCTGTATGTTGCATCTTCACGACAGAAATTTCAACGCCAAAACGAGGTAGATAATCAATTTCCCCGAGATCCTATCATACCCCATGAGGCGTCATCAAACACTTCCGGCATCCTGGGTCGGAAAATGTAGATTCCGCCCATTCGAATTTGTTTCTAGAAATTAATGAGCATGGCAAGAGGTCGGGTTGTTGACATACATTCACTTTCCGTACGCGATCACGCGAGTGAATTATGCAGAGACGAGATTGTTTGTTAGTGGTTACCCCACTTTATGAGCCGGAGCTCCGAGAGGTTTACTCGAAAATTCACTAGAATGGAATATTACACTTACTCCCTAATGGTAAACGATGTGTATGTACTTATTCATTCTAATCTGGTTTTCCTGCGTTAATTTTTCACTATAAACTTTATATTTTTACAAATGTTCGGATATTTCTTCATTCGTTCTTACCATAAACTGTGTGAGGCCAAAACGCTGAGAACATCTTATCGAAATTACGAAGAATCCAAAAAATGGCACGAAAGTTTTTCTCTTTCTTCTATTCGGTATGATTAAAGTTTACTTGTCTGCACTAGTTCAGAAAGTAATTTTATACTCTGAATCTAATTGAAAGATGACATTTCTTCTTGAAATGTGATTGTATAGTGATATTCAAAAGAAACACGACTCTAATTTTCAGAAATCCAAACGAACGAAATCATATGCATACTCATCTATGGTTTCATAGTGACAAAAATGTCTAAAATTTAATGTCTGAAAAAAACATGGTGTGTGACTAAAGGTGAACACAGACTATTCTGACGTAACTTGGTTACATGTGGGCTCACGTCAAAATGTGCGTGATATAAAAATGCAACACATCGTTCTGTGCGTTCACGTTCAAATTAGGTCACGTCACGTCACGTCTGTATTCACCTTTAGACTCATATATCTAATAATTATATTATTAAATACAGGGTGAGTCTTTGACTTGTACATATATTTTAACTGTAGATTCCTCTCATCAAACGAAACACTTTTTTCTCATGCCATTTTTCAAAATTCGGTTTGGTTTGGGAAATACAGGGTGTCGAAAATCCACGAAAAAAACACTTTCCTGTTCATATCTTCGGAACCGTTATTTCAAATGAACTGAATTTTGGTTGATTGGTGACTATATTCATGGTGCATATTCCTCAATCGAAACTTATTCAATATCTCTCCTAGTTCGAAAGTTACAGGGCGGTCGACTCATAAATTCATGCAAAAACACTATCAAATCACTTGAAAAGGATAAACGGTTCATATTTTCGAAAGAATCAACCATTTTAGAGAATAAAAGTATTCCTATATTTTTTCAATAAAACGCGTCGTTTTCGAGTTATTCCTAAATGTATACGAAGAAATTTGAGGAAAAAACCATGAATTTCATAAAAAATCTGAATGCTTTCCTGGATTAAATATCATCGAATATTGTTCTTCTCTGGTCTCTTAACAAATTAACAATGTTGTCAATGTTTATCAACTGAATTCCGAGAAGCATGAAATTACACAGTTTATAAGCAAGTTTCTATTAAAAATTTATTGATACCAGTCCTTCAGGAAAATATCTATCTTCTTAACAATATCCTCTTGGAATTTTTAATCGACCCTACACGGTTTTCACATCACAAATCACAAGCATCACCTCACACCTGTTTGCTTTATTCTCTGCGAGTAAATAAATAAATGAATTGAATCCATGTAGAAAGGTTATCGCGTTTAAGCGTCGTTCATTTTATCACAGACTGGCTGGCCTGTGATAGTGTGATGAGACACAGAACAACGGCTTGTCTTGCGTGGCGGCTACATCGCAGCCGGCAGCGCACCACGACTGAAATTTAGATCGGCGAGAATCAGAACTACTCGTTTGGCATTTCCAAAGAGCAATGCGTAGAAGCCTTTAGCGAAAAGTAAACAAAACTAGTTCTTCCGTTAACGATAGGGGACGTTCTGCTTTCTTGAGTTCGCCTATACCATTTTTTACTGAGAAAATCAACACAATCTGGCATCGTCTTCTCTAGAATTCTGTGATCACTATCACAGAGGAATGGATTAGGTTAGGTCATTGACCTCGAATCATATGACTTTGATTAATGGAGTTAGGATAGGTTAGTGAGAAACTAATTTTTATAAGATAGTTTCAGGGTATCGAGGCAAATATGAACAAATTATTAGTGTTTACAAACTAATCTTCAGGATAATCGAAGAAGGAACTTATTTTGGTGTGAGAAATATGGCATTTCAATTGCAGAAATGATGGAACAAAACTTAGCGTTTTTGTTAGGAAATATCGTGTTTGTAACATTCTTATTCAAATAAGGTTAGTGCTTGAGTATTTTCTAAATGTATCACCCAGAATATCTAATAATCACATCAATTTCAATTGAAAAATATGAACTTTGAGGTGTTTGTAGAGAATAATATCAGAGACGTAATTAGCCCAATTTTTTTTTTCAAATGGCTATATCTCTTTAACCGAGCCGAATTCGGAAAAATGGAAAATGAAAAAAAGGTTTCTTTAGGCCTCAAGAATCTACAGTTAAAATATATGTACAAGTCAAAGACTCACCCTGTATATGCTTACACTGTATACTCTTCCTATGGTCTAAGGGTCTCTAAGGTGTATATGCACTTGTCAATTTTTGAAGGCATTCACCATAGATGCATAGAAATACCTGGTGAAACGACTCCTTACTGAAATCGTCACCAAAATTTGTAGATCAAAACGGCTCTCTAGATCTGAGTTCTCGTTTAACTTCCGGAATAATCCACAATATTTAATCGATCGTGACGCTACTGCGGCAATGGAAAATAGCGCGACCCCTTTCGGGAGAAATGAAAAGTAGTTCAAGAACTCAGATTTTCGTTCGAAAAGAAAGTCTTAAACAAAATCTAATCAGTGCCAACACCGGGTATTCTATGCATCTATCATTCACCATAATATATCTAATAATTCCTATATGGGGAATGAGCCAATCAAAACTGATGCTGGGCTTTGGTAACAATCCAAATCTGCGCTTGTGCGACAATATTGAGTATAAAAATATTTTTTTAATTGTATCTCTCTCTGACACATCGTATTATGTTGTGAAACGTATGTCATTCTTAACTTCATGTGAATAGTTTCGATCGTAACGACACAATTGAATGTGAAATGTTTCTATCGCTTTATTCCGTTTTCTTCAATTCCTCAATAGTTAACCCTTAAGCGGAGACGTGAAATTGTACCGACACTGCCGGAGACGTGCGGTCAATATGACCGCAATGACTTTTTTGAGACATTTATACGAAAAAATTTGGAAAAATTAAACACCATTAAATCTTTATAATATGTTTTTTCAAACAACAATGAAAAACTATAAAATCGCTCCACTGAATTATATTTTTCAAGAGCCAAATAATAAAATTGTGTTTCAGAATATGTTTGACATGAAGAGGCTTTAAAAAAATCTTATGTTAGCAGAGGGCAATTTACTGATCGGAATACAAAATTGGTAGATATCTTCATAAAAAAACATAATAAAAATAGAAATAAAATATCGTTATCATGAAAATTGCATCCCATCAAAATTCACAATTTTTTTTACAGTGAGTACGTAACATTTCAGCACATTGATTGCAAATGTGCATTCGATACATAAAGCACACATGAAAAGTTTTTTTCTTTAGCTTGTTCTCTGCTCATCACGATCACCTACATCATTTTCTTGTAGCGGTAAGCTCGGAGTCCGAATTATAATCGGTTTCTTCATATTCTCATCATGATCGCAGTTAAATATATGTCAATATCACTGTCTTCGTCCCCAGCTTCCTCATACCATGTCATGACACTTTCTTCAAAGTCGAGGCTCGTATAGCGAACCTTTTTCGAAGGATCTGGACCTTCATTCATCATATATGTTGCAAAATATATTCAGCACTAATGGAGACGTGCGGTCAATATGACCGCGCTTCAATTTTCGATTACCGTAGAAAACGAAAAACCGCACGCACACCCTCCAGCGTCTCAAAACAGACTTATTTCATATCAACTTGAAAGTAGATGGCAGGATTGGGGTGAAACAGTTGCGGTTTATGAGGAGCAATAAAACAAAATAAGCAGGCGGTCACTATGACCGCACGTCACCGGTTAAGGGTTAATACCATTGTTAACACCTATTCATATTCTTAAATTGAACTGAAAGTATTTGAGTGACGTATTTTCATTCTGGATATCTCTTTTCTTGTTGTCTTTCATACTAAACATAACCTTTAAATTTCTCGCAATTTTTGAATTTCTAGTTGACGCAAGCGTACAACTCAAGCCTTATCAAATATTTGGCTTCACTTTGTGACTGTGAAAAGAAGGAGTATAATCCACATTGGTATAAGTAGATATATGGCATTCACATATACTCCATTCACTTTTTTATAAAGTATCCCGGTTGGATTCGGGTTTATCCAGTTTTTTTTCTCACTTAAAACTGACGCAGGTTGGCACTCGTGAAAGTCAAAATAATTTCAGAGACGTTGCCAATGTGACACAGGTTTTGATCTCTGTGATCGTCGAGAATCGAAACGCGTAGAAAACGTCAAAATTTCACGTTTTCCAAATTCACTTTTTGGATATTCAGACTAGAGGAAATGTAGAAATGTCTTAAATAGAGTTACCGATCTATCCTACTTTTTTTATTCATTTCGTAAGCAATTTCTTTTTTCCTATTTGTATTAGAGTGTGTGCTTCTCATTCGAAATATTCATTAGAGTGAGTTATAGGAGCGAGTTATCATTACTCATGCTATTAGTTTATAGATACTGTTACAGCTCAAAATGGGAGTAGATAAATAAACATTTTGATAAATACGTAATTACTACGATCTCTATGTATGAACGACAACGTTGTGTATGTATCTGATGGGAAAATGATTATAACATACATTTTCAAAATATAGTACACGGTGAAATGTGTCAGAATATCATGGCAAACCCGGTTACGTTATAAATATGGAGTATCTATGCATAGAATACCTGGTGTTGGTACTGAATAGATTTTGTTTAAGACTTTCTTGCCGAAAGAAAAACTGAGATGGGGTCCTACTTTTCATTTCTCCCGAAAGGGGTAGCGCTATTCTTTCATAACCACAATTTTATGTGACATTCCACGGATACTCAAACACCGGTCAGCGCCCTTTCATTCCACCACTTTTTGGCATCCATGTTGTGATGTACAATTAGCCAACAGCTACCGTGTTTACATTGCAAACATGCATCAGGTTAAGATGCATGCATGATCCTATGTGGAGGTTCCTCCAATCCCTAATGGACAAGGCAAACGTGAGCCGAAGACACGATAAACGTAAACTTAGTTTCAACTTCTTCACCTAATATGATTGCAATCAAATCAAAAAATGAGCCCATACCTCCTCCAAAGAAAAGGAGACACGTCCCTAGGGCATTATTTGAAGAAGAAAATGTTCCTAGCAACTTTCGAGATAGATGAAGACGATTGTCCAACTGTCTATTGTTATTACCTTTTTTCCCGATTCAGATCGGAAAAAAAACCAGGATAAGCACTGGAAAAGACTGGTTACGATGCATGCATTGGTTGCATTGGGCTCACGCATCTTGAAAAACCAAGCGTTTCATTGGTGAACTTCGTCAGTAGTTTTGCAACTATAAGTAGAAAAATACAGTTGCCTATTGCCGGTATGTCATTTTGTCCATAGCATTCCGACAAAATGAATTTCGTTTATCCCAATTCATTTTTTGATATTTTCATTTCATAAAGGTTGATTAGATTTTTTGAAGAAAGTACCAAAGATCATAGTTGTAGAATATGACATTACTGTGATTCACTACTAGCAAGTTATGCCTCAGAAATAAAACCCTATGTCATTTTGTACAGGGTGGGCAAAATTGGTGCTACATGAACTAAAACTTTTTAACCCGAGGAGATAGAGAAAAATGAATGGCACCTTTTAGTCCTCTTTTTTCGAGAAACTGATAATGCCATCAACTGCATTCCTCTATCTTTCGTTTCCGAGTTATAGGCCAAAATTGAAATTTTGGCGATTTCAACTTTGGTCATTATCTCCGTTTCTGTTTATGCTAGGATGTTGAAATAAAAACATTATACAGGCATTTTTCTGATGGCAATCCAGTGGCGTACTCTGATTTTTTCTAAGAGGTTCATTTGCTGAATTATAACATAAAGTTGTGTTTTTTCTTACGGAAACAGTAGTTTGAAATGACTTAGAAAGAATCGCCATTTTTTTCCCGTTTCAGAAACGTATCATATGTTATACATCGCCCTCAGATTCGTTAAGATATTATGAAAAATATGGTTCGTATATGGAATTCAAATTATTGAGTATTAAGTAGGCTGAATCATAAAATTATGTGTCTCTACGCATGGTGTAATTATTATTTCACAGTTGAATACTTGATGGTCACAGCCACTATAATTTTTTCGTTCTCCTCATCCTGGTTCTTTTTTAAATATTTCTTCGAACGTGGCTTCTTGTTTGGCTCTATAGCCAAACACAACGAAGTCTCTGCCAAATGTTTAAAATATCTAATATTTGGTTGAATGGTTGATGACGTTCGGGGAAGCTTTGAAAATATGAATCATTTGCTTGCTGCCCCACTATTCTCATTTGCTAAAATAAAACATTTTAACATATCATATTTTTTCGTAATTTTGGAATATCTCCATAATGCCGCCAACGATGATTTCAAATTTTAATAACTGACAGTTGTTTCAAACAGACCATGCGTAGAGACACATAATTCTATGATTCAGCCTACTTTATGCTCAATAATTTGAATTCCATATACAAACCATATTTTTCATAATATCTTAACGAATCGGAAGGCGATGTATAACATATGATTCATTTCTGAAACGGGAAAAAAATGGCGATTCTTTCATCAAAGTCATTTTGAACTACTGTTTCCATAAGAAAAAACACAACTTTATGTTATAACTCAGCAAATGAACCTCTTAGAAAAAATCAGAGTACGCCACTGGATTTCTATCAGAGAAGTGCCTGTATAATGTTTTTATTTTAACATCCTAGCATAAACAGAAACGGAGATAATGACCAAAGTTGAAATCGCCCAAATTTCAGTTTTGGCCTACTCGCGGAAACGAAAGAAGATAGAGGAATGCAGTTGATGGCATTATCAGTTTCTCGAAAAAAGGAGACTATAATGTGCCATTCATTTTTCTCTATCTCCTCGGGTTAAAAAGTTTTAGTTCATGTAACACCAATTTTGCCCACCCTGTACGTACTTCCCCTACTAGAAAATAATTCGTCCCGTCGCAAAATGGTGAAGGTGCCAGTGACACCGAATGGATAGATTTCTCATGACTTAATGCCCCGAACTGAACGATCTCTTCTATACAATTTTGATAGAATAAAAATCACAAAAGTCTAGATTTTGTTGTATGCCTGTAGATACTGGTAAGTCTCTGCTGGCAAACTCCTGCCGATTTCCTGAAATTGTTCTTCAGTGTTTTCCATTTTACCCTCCTATACCGCATTTATCGAGACCTTCCATTCCAATTTCATCTTTAAAGTTTCGCTCTTTATCTACGAGCTAGAAAAGCTAGTTTTGGTCCTCGCCGTCAAGTTCCAAATCAACCTTATAGATCTCCAATACTCCCATGAGACAATCGTGGGGCTGCGTATTTACGGCCTTCTATAAATCATTCATTAAATTACTTCTTCTCGCCTGGGCTTTCCTTCCGCAATATTATTGGATGCATAATATTTGGATCTATTGCATTATTGGGAAGCAAGTGAATACACTTGTCAGAAATGACAATGAAGCGTCAGAAGTTTTTTGAATTTGCTCCTGCTTTTTTGCTAATTTTTCGATAAAATAACCACTTAAATCTATGGGAGATGATCCCCCAATAAAAGGGGCCTGTAGCGTTCCTCGAACACCTGAAGAACAGAAGAATCATCACTTGGAAGATCGGACCTGATCGAAAGATCCTCCCGATCCAAGAGAGAGTTAGGACTTCGTGAAAAGGGGTTTTTTAGCAGGAGAAGTATTTTTTTACTTCTTCTTTCTCGGTTTTTCTTCTTGGTTCTTGTTACAGATATATTTTCAAGATACTTCCATCCCGATCGATGAAAAAGCTTGTTTTCATCAAGTACAAGAAGCTCCGTAACATGGATATCATTTGAACAAATTCAGCATCACTACACATATACGGGGAGACAGAGTTTTTTCAGAGGTTTTTATC